>CM068836.1:35265625-36573125 GCA_028554795.2 Sinohyriopsis cumingii
TATTTCTAGTATTGTCCTTGCTTTGATATCAGTCTGTGTATGTTTTAATGTAGTGTTTAGATTTAATTTGAGAGATTTGTTTAAATTATTTATTGGAGCTGCAATGTGCTGATATGACTATCTGACCTAAAGCAGCATTTTGGGCTTATTGGGAATTCATTCGAAGACAAATTGGGCAATGATACTGTAATACATTAAAAACTGTTCACACTTTAGCATACTGAGGGATGTTGATACATCATCACATTGAGAACCTGGAATTCATTTGGAACACTATTATTTCGGACTTTAGAATTTTTAGGATTATTTTGGATTAAATCCATAATACTGTTAGTTCCTCTAAAATTGTTTTTGTATAACTTAGAGACTTAAATTATTTATTAAGTTTTCGAAACCTTGTTGCTTTTGCTTCTTTCTCTTACTTTGTTTAAGACCATATATTCGCAACATGTTGGATTAGGAAGAGGGGAAGCTGTCAGGTGTGGTGGGAAACAACTGTTCCAACCTCATTTATAATAAATCTAGGATTCTTGTTTTGAATATTGTAGAGTGTTATTTCTCTACATTTAGAATTTCTAATGTGACACTTTGCTTCTCAGTAATCTTTAATTCTAGCGCCGACTTTACTCGTCGATTTTCTGCCCAACAATGACAGTGCACCCTTATTTATTGCCTACACCGGACACCAGGTGATACAATTCAACTGATCGCTGAAACTGTGCCTTTTGTGATGTGCCGTGTATGGCACTGTAAGTAATACAGTTTTTATGAGCAACATTGTAAATGCATAAAATACATAACCATAAGTATATGAGTACCGTAGGACTTGTCTATACAATAAATAAGAACGTATTGTGAAGTTGAATTTATGTGAAATGAAACTATATGATTTAAGTCTCCAATAAATGAATCGATTCGTGTAGACGCGGATTATGCACTTGGTACAGACGACCATTATTGTCGCATATACAAACGTATTGCAAGCATATTGTTTACTAAAAGATGCAAATTACTTGCTTATCAGTACCCAACTATCAATGTTTATAATAATTTCAAGTGTAGAGTTTCCAAATACGAAATTCACATTCAAATCCAAAATGGCGAATGTCGTGATACAAGGACTAAACATATATGCTTCTCTTCATGATTATGGCTGTACATTTACGTACAGTAGTAGTATACAAATATCACGCGTATCAAGTAAACAAAAATGCTCCACAATGAAATCTTTGCAGCTTACTTTTCAAAGACATTTCATGAAATGAATCCGTGCCAAGGAAATAGGCTACACGTGCAAATATCAGCTGTAGCGATAGACTGTTGATTTGCCAGTCCTTCGAAATTAGGGGAAAATATAAATTAATTGTTTTGTAAGTGAAATATTAAAAAAAGTATTTATTTAATATTTACTATATATATTGGAACACAACTGATAAAAACAATAGATTGAAATAGTCATAACAATACAATAAGATTTTCTCTGCAATTGCTATAAAATATAACTTACCTGATATAACGTATATTTTTGGCACAAATGGCTTTTATATGAACTTTAACACAAACCCCTCTTGATTGCTAATCACTCATCCAGAATGTGAGAATCAAACACTGGGACCACTGGGACCATCGTTAGACATATATGAAAGAATCATTAACCGTGGACAGAAATTGCAGGAGTCCGATACGGTTGCATCTTTGCTATCGTTACAAAGTCTTGAATATGCAAGGCAGAAGATAGTAACCTACCTGAGACCCTACAATTTACTGACAACGTGGAAACAATTTCAATCACTGACGGACCTTTGAGTGCTGAGTGTTCATCTATAGGTAGAAACATTGGCAAGCTTTTTCACATACCAACATTGGCCAAATCCAAGACTCGAACCCACGCAGACAGAGGTGAGACGGCAGTGATCCGTAACGGAGAGCGCTTTAGACCACATGGCCACTCGGGGCCCAGTCTCTTTTGTAACCAAAGTGTAATTCAATAAAGAATTATAATGACATGTAAAAATATATGAACAACAATGTAGGATCTTTCACGAGAGTCGCAAAAGATTGAAACTATTCAACGTATGTCATAAATTTCATCTAAAATAATCTCAAATGTAAGATTATGTTATGTGTATCACATGACAAAAATGATAGTCAATAAAAAACGCAAAAATAGATTACATGATTGACTTTAAATTACATTCGGATGCATTCGTCATTACACCTTCAATTTATATGTCGTCATGTCGGCGTTTGATGTGTTGCTGGGTGTTATTAAACATGTGTAATATTGGAAAATATCATATGGGTATATTAATATTAAGAGGAGCCACCGTGGCTAAGTGGTTAGCGTCTCAGACCGGCGACCAAAAGGATGCGGGTTCAAGCCCTGCTCAAATCCTCAACCTTATTGGAATATAATAATGAGATAACAAGTACATTCTACAACGACACCAAACCTATTACATCCACTTAAACGTACGAACCGATCCTCGAACTTTGCAACAAATGATCAGGAGAAGCGCGACCTGCTGAACTCGCAATTTTGCCCTGTTACACTTTTTAAAAAATTATGATAAACAGTTACCGCATTTTGAAGTCAGAAATCAAACCTTTATTTCTGACATCAGTATACATAAACAAGAAATTATAGATGTAATAACTAGTTTTGACCTAAACAAAACCGCTCCGCTGGAACCGATCAAATAAGGTGTAAACTTGTAAAATTATAGTTAACGAAATGTATGTTCCATTGCAAATATTTTTAAATAAATATCACTCGAAGCCAGCGTGTTCTCAACACAGTGGAAGCTAGCGCATGACATTCCGATTTATAAGAAAGGGTACAAAACAATATCGTCTAATTACAGACCAATTGCTGACATTCTCTTCTGATGCTAATTGGACTAATTGTATTAGTATACTTATTCAGAACGCATCTAAATATGTATCTATGTTGAGCGCGATAAAATATCTTTGCAGAGAACAACTTCGGCTAAATTATATACGCTGTTCATACGTCCAATATTAGAATATGCTTCTTGAGTCTGGGATAATTGCTCTATTGAAGATTCGGAAAGATTAGAATATAATTGTTTTTATAGAAATATCAGATGGAATCTGCATGGATCGTTACAGGTCTATACCCATTAATTCTTCTAGATAGTCTCTTTATGCGGAAACTGTTTGGTTTGAAATACGAAGGAACAAGAAGAGAGTATGCATAATGTATTCGTTTATAAATACTCAAGTACCTAACTATTTAAGCGACCTTCTTCCACAAAGGATATATGAGGCATCTAATTATCGTCTACGTTACTCTCAAAGTATCACACCAATCTCTACCAGACTTTTTATTTTCAGACAACCTTTTACCCATATACGATTCGTCTTTAGAACTCTCTCCCTGACGATATCAGAATTCTTCCAAATCTTTCTATTTTTGAGAAATATTTCTCTAATTCAACTAACGGATCACCACTGATATTATGCTACTGACAAACGTCATCTTAATATCCTACATACTAAACTTAGACACGCAGGCAGTCCCCTCAAATGTGACCATTACAAGGTGAATTTAGTTAACTCTTTCACGTGTGCATGTGAGTATGATAATGAAGAAGTTGAACACTTTGTTTGTCTATTGCCTCTTACCTAATACCCAAAGATCACAGCTCTTTCGCTCTATCTTTCAACACACTCCTTGGCTAAGTCTAGATTTATCATCGAAAAGTGACATGACTACCCACCTACAATAATATGTCTTTCTGCTTGTCGACCAAAACCGAAACAAAACTTCCGGGGTAATCGTTCTTCTTTCCATCAACAAAAGTCAACTATTATTGAATTTAGTACAAAAAATACTTTCTATGCCAAAATATTTAACAAATATATTTTGAGTACTGCAGTCATTGAAAGTATGTATAGGTTCCGAGAGTATATATCAATATGCCCCCTTCCCCTCGACTAAATTCTCTAATTTAATACACAGATTTAAAATATATGCGACATAAAGTACTTCAGATTCATCCTAATACACACAAACACCCACATCCACTACATAATTTCCTCGTATTAGCTTTACAATAAAGATAAACACTGAGAACAAAAATATGATAAACGAAGAGAGGGGGACGGGGGAACAAACGTGACAAAGGACGGTTCAGTATGTCTGAGACACTAGCCAGGGAATTTGGAGATGTATGGGTTCCTTTTTCAAGGCGGACAACACAGAGAAAGAATATTACAAACACAAAAACTGAAACAAAATATATGTAGGTACACATTGTTCTGTTATGGTGAAACCGCATAACTATACAGTATATACAAGTATACATATTTAAGAAAAAAAACATAAGTAAAGTTTGAATTAAAGTCATTCTAGAAATTGTCATTAGTGAATATAAAATGTCAATTAAACATTTCTCTTTTAAAGTTTTAAACTCTGGGTAAAATGTATATACTTAGTATGAAACCGTTACCTAGATGTTCAATATAAATTGCGGCAAAAAGTAATTATCAGCCAAGTTTAAATTCTAATAGTTTTTTCATAAAATCTCGCATAAAAGTGATTCTCACTTACACATACCATTACATTTAGTTTTGTAATTATATAATGATTACATACAAAACAGTACAGTTACAATAATATATAATTTCACAGACCTGTATAATGTAGTCTATTATTTTGAACATCCAGAAATCACCTTAAAAACGTAGCTTAGTTGTACATAAACTGGCCAAACCTCTGCAGCTGGAACCTATTAATCACCAATACTGACAGATTAGGTCTAGTGTGGGGTGTATATAAGGAGCTTTGCTGTGTGTGTCGCACATCCAATAGGCGACAAGCTATTAATACTACTAAAGTACAAAATACTACTACCTGACTTTGACGGAAATATTTTCCTATACATTTTTGAAAAGCAAGCATTTGAGGAAATTTCTTGAAGTAAATATGGCAGCACTTTCTCGAGGAAAAGGAGTGGTAATTGTTAAAAAGTTATTTATTGAAGATTTTGTTATTTAACTTTAATTTAATCACTAGCAGAGGTGTGTTAACTGCGTCAAACTATCTACCGTGATCGTTAACAACGGTCGAATGCTACGATATATCACCTTCCTCTACAATGGAATTTACACCATACTTCGATTTGAAATTAATAAAAGAACATGTGCGATCACGTCATGACATCAATTTGAACCTGTGATCAGTTTCGTCATTTTTGACATCATGACGTCACATCATAGCGTTTCAAAGAAAGTGTCTGGCATCGAAAAGAATAAATACCAAGTCTAAGTCAATATTTTCGCCGTTTCATTTATGTGCAAAATCTTATATATATATATATATATATATATATATATATATATATATATATATATATATATATATATATATATATATATATATATATATATATATATATATATATATATATATATATATACACATATGAATTTATCACACGGCTACTGTGTTATTTAGATCTATATACCCATATCATATTTCCAACATTACACACTTTTAATAACACCAAATCACATTACGAATGACGGCTTGACGACATATAATGTGAAGGCATAATGACCAAGCCATCCTAATGTAATTTAAAGTCAATTCTTTATACTATTATTGCGGTTCTTATTGAGTAACGTTGGTATTATATTCAAGATTATTTCAGATGACTTTTATGAAATACGTTGAATATTTTAAGTTTTTTGAGAGTGTTTAATGACTCAGCTAGTTTATTAGATTTTAATTTAAATAGGCACTCGTGTAAGATCCTCCACTCGTATTATTTTACAGGTCATTATAAAAGCCAAATACTCGCGGCTGTATTTTTTTTCCGGCAGTCAATTCTCAATTAAACATTGATGTTAATATCATAATGCCTGTAACAACTGTTGTCTTCATGCTGTCACAGAATAAGGCAAGACATAACTTGGTTTTGCCTTAGAACGATTTGACTATTTTTCTTTGTACATGCATACAACGTTACCTGGGTGAATAATTCTCCAGCCATTGGGGTAAGTGTTAAATTCATATTTTATTTGATATGTGAAGCTTATTCAGGTTTTAATGTCATATCGTGTAATGATGCATTTACTACTACGCAGATTTGAAACGTTGTGAACTTTGAATTACAAGGTGCTATTAGAGTTAAATTTATTAGCATATATCTAAAGATTTTTTCAGAACCCATTATTATGAGCAGCTTGGTTTTATTGTAGCTGTTCAGGCTGTTTAGAACTGAATGAAGCTGTTCAGGGCTGTTTTGAGCTGAAGGAAGATGTTTAGGGCTGACGGTAGCTCATTAGGGCTGACGGTAGCTGTTTCCGGCTGACTGTAGCTGTTTAGTGCTGCGTGCTGTATATACGTGTGTTTGTACACGTGGTGGAGCCACGAATGTAGATGTAGCCATTACAAGGATGCTGTATGCTGTCTGTACGTATGTGTAAACGTATGCCTGTACATGTGGTGGATCCGTGAAGGGTGTGAGCGGCCGATAAAAGTGTGGGCCAACCCAAGAACTAGGTGAAACTGTGGTTCATCAGTTTATGAATCGTACAACTGTGGAAGTGCCAAGAGGCATATGTTTGTACCAATTGATGTTTCAATTGAGTACATTTTCAATTGTATGAGTTTATTTTGAATCTTATTTGTAATATAGGAGATATGTGAAATCTCACTTACCTTGCATAATATAGGAGAGTATGGGAATCCCACTTACAGCGCATAATATTATTTGAAACATATTTGAATTCCTTTAGATTATTTGAATCTTAATCGTATTCCATACGTGAGATGATGTGAATCTCTTACATTCCATATTATTACTTCACTTTCCATACGTAAGATTACATGAATCATATTTTCGATTTTCAATTTGCGAATGTTTGTGTAAAGTGATTGGATCAATCATATGTTCAGAGCGTGAGAGAATCATTGTATTTATACACAATATATGTGTTTGTGTTATTCATTTAATCCAGAGGCGTAGCTATGATATTTTGCGCCCGGGGACGAACTATAAAATTGGCGCCCCAGCCCCCTCCCCGTTTAATCACATTTTTGAATATTACCCTTGTTTACTTATTATAATGTAACGTTGTAAGCCTCATTTTGGCGCCCCTGTACCTTGGCGCCCGGGGACATATGTACCCCCCTGCCCCCCCCCCCCCCCAGCTACGCCTCTGATTTAATCCAAAATCCACTCGGTTACAATTCTGTTACAATAGCGTCAGAAATGGGATCTTTGGATTAAGTGAATCGTCATCATCTTTGTGAAAGTCTACACTTATTGTTTATATATTAGAGTGTGACCTTCTTGACAAGATAACCTTCAAGTAGGTGTTTATTTGTTTAGCCTTTCTAGGTCCGTGGGTCCATTATAAATACATTCATATACATATTCGTTTTGTTTTGGTTGCCTTCAAGCAGCAGAGAGACTGAGCCCACCAACTATTTCGTTTCAACAGAACCCCTATCGAAAACATTTTTGATTGAAGGTCTTATTTCACAAAATAAACCCTCTATTCAGAAAACTATGATGACTAAATCCTCTTTTCTGGCTAGAAGGGTTATTTCAACAAATATAACTAACTATAAAAAATATTTCTTCGGGGTGGTGTCGACGAAACACTTGGTAGCTCAGTCTCTCTGCTGCTAGCGAATGTAAATATTTTTAATCCTAAAGGATTTCTGCTGTGAATTAAAAATTTAAGTTAACACTAATGGCCAACATTGGAGAAGCATATTCTGCTAGACTAGCTCGAGAACGACTAGAAGCAATAAAAAAATTTATTCCTGTACGAGATTCTGTAAGAGAAAAATTACAAGCACGTCAGCAGGCACAGGTTGAATTTGCAACAGGTGCAGAAGAATTATTTAAACCAGTTACAACAGCTACTGAAAAGGCTGCGGTGGTCACCAAAGAAGCTTTACTGGGAGATCCAACAGATATAACAAAACCGGGTATTCTTCCAGTGCTACAACAAACCGCTAAAAAGACTAAAAAGATTGCAGAGCGAACTAAACAAACAAGAGAAATTTTACGAGCTCTTCCAACTGATATAGCTGCGGCAATACCGCCCAAAGAAGAAGAAGAAGTTTTTGAAGATGCTCCAGAAATAATACCAGAAACCGCTTCAGCTTCAGCTAAGGTTAAGGTTGATTTGATGGATAAATTTATAACGGGTGCTGTTGATGGTTTAAAAAAAATGCCAGAAAATCTGTTAGGTCCAATAGCTTATGTAACTTTTGATCAGCGACATAAATTTTTAAAACCCGAGCACATTAAAATGGGTCGTGATGAATGGAATAGGGGTATATTTCGCGGGTATTATGGCTTTTCTCAGGCTAGAAAAAACAATCCTAAATGGTCTCAATTTAATGATGGTATTAGCGATTTTCTCAAAAAGCCTGTTCTGCAACAACAAAAACAAGAGCAAGATATTCTCGTGGATCTTGGGTTTATTGATCCTCCTAAACTTTCACCACCATCAAAAATACAATCGACTAGAAAAAAATCTGGTAAAGGTTTGGGAGGTGATTTTATTTCCTGCCCTGATAATATTATCAATGATGTATCACGGCTGGAAGTTCTCATCGGAGGAAAACGAGCTGGAAATAACTCACCAGAAATAATTAATGAAGCGGCTGATATCTGTCAGCGATTATTTCGCGGCGGCATCATGGATACTCACATCTATCGAGAACTTATTCATGAACTCGTCGATAGCGACTGAGGTCGCCGCGATTAGAGAAATAACAATTAAATAAATGATAGTACACAATTCTCATCGTAGACCAGTCATGGTCAGGGTTGTAAATTCACGAGTGCCAGTATACAGAATGACTTATGGAGACGGATTCGGCGATGTTGTTCAGGGTTTATTTGCGAGGATGGCACCTAAAGCAATACCGATCGCAAAACAATTATCGATGAAAGCCATTGATGTTATTAAAGATAAAGCTATTGGCGCTGCTGGTAGCGCTGCCGGTAAAGCATTCACGGCAGTCAAGGATAGACTAGCACTACTGATACGTAGAAAACCTCCGCCGGTAAAATTACCAGCCAACGCAGACATGCCAGCAAATGTCAGTAAAGTAATAAATGAAGCCGCAAATCAAAAGCTAGCCGCCCTAGTCAACGAAATTCCTGAACAAATAAACACGAGTTTGATTTCGGGAAGTGGTCTTCGTTTTAGACGATAACTTTTACAATAAAATGTTCAAACGGCAACCCGACCCAGCATTCGACATAGGCGAACCAGTCCTTAAAAATGAATCAGTGCGTGATTATCAGTATTATTCTTATGACGCACGAAACCCAAATCAGCGAGGACGAATTGAACTTCAGGTTCAAGATACCAGCAGATATTTCCTGCCTGCTGAAGCGTTTATTGAGGTAGAAGGGGAAATTGTAAAAACCGATGATACATTATACGCGGATGCGGTTAAGATCGGTTTTGTCAATAACGGAATTATGGCGCTGTTTGATAGTGCTACCTACATGATTGATGGCAAAAATATTGAATCAATTCAGAAGGATGTCGATGTTGCTACAACAATAATTGGTCTGGCAAGATATTCTGATGATTATACAAGATCAGCTGGTCCATCAATGATGTTTGCCAAAGATAATTCTAATTCTCCTGAAAGTAGTCAGTTTATTATTAGACGACCACAAAACCGTGCTGCTCCTCCTGTTGATGCTGAAATCGAAGACATGATTATTAGCACTAATGAAGAATTTAATTTGGGTTTCGCTACACGTAGACAAATGTTAGGCCGTGGTCGTAGAAATTTTTCATGTGCTATTCCGCTGTCACATATCTTTGGATTTTGCAGAGATGTCAGAAAGGTGATTTTTGGAGCAAAACATACAGTTGTGCTTGTTAGAAAAGCCAACGACAATGATGCGCTATGGCGACCTCTAGGTGACCCTGGTAAGGTAAACATAACAAAACTATCACTGTGGATGCCGATAATGACTCCTGCAATTACTGAAGAACAGCGACTGCTTTCTTTTATGGATCAAGGTGGCAAAACGCTGCTATCGTGGCTTACAACAACCACAGATAGTGTTCAAAGCACCGTTAACGGTTTATTTACCTGGCATATAGCATCACAGCAAGGGGTTTCAGCGCCACGACATATTTTCATTGCTCTTCAGGATGTTGCACGAGTAGGCGATCAAACACGTTCGCACATGATATTTGATCAACTTGGTATCACTGACGTTTCTCTGAGAATAAACGGACATCAGGAACCATCCGAGAACATAATGCTAAATTTTGGTAATAATCATGTTGCACGTGCATATCACCGATTGATGAAGTATCTGGCGCGCGATCTAAATATCGACACTGGTTTGCAAATATCACAATTGGATTTTAAATCTTATTATCCAATCTATTACTTCTCGCTGGAGCATCTTGATTTAACCAGACAGTCTGTCGTTGATATTCACTTCAGGGCTACCGTAAATAGAGACCTACTAGCAGCAGGAGCTATAGCTAATTACAGAGCAATCGCGGTCATACTTTCCGATAAAGCAATGTTGCTTGAAGGTGTTGGCGGCCGAATGAGAGTCATCGATGCCCCAGTGGAAAACTTGTAAACAATTAGATCAATATCGTATTAAATAAAATGTCATACAGTCATTTTAATGTCACACTGACTCCTGGTCAGGCGAAGAAATTACAATCGAAGAACGCGAGCATATGTGGGGTAACAATAACACTGAAACACGATCAAATAACGGGTGATCCAAACAAACTGTCACTAACTAAAACTCAGCTAAACCATTTCAATAAAGCGAAACAATCAGCGACTGGAGTTCGACTTGATCTTTCTCCGGCTGCGGTCAAAGATATGGTTAAAAAAGGCGGTATATTTCCTCTTCTCGCCGCGATACCAGCACTAATAGCTGCTGCTGCTCCCGCAGTCGCAAAAGCCGCAGCACTTGGTGCAGTTGGAACCGCTGCTGGAATGGCACTAAAGAAAGCCACTGGGCGAGGATACAAAAAAAGGGGATCCGGTCTAAGACTTCCAGGAACTCCGGCGTCATGGTACCCAAAAAAGTTTTAAGTGTTTTCACACCGATGTCAAATTTTGATTTGATTGATGCTGTTAAACAATTACGTATAAAGAATTTCAGAGGTGTATTTATGCGAGATGAATTACCAGCACGACCGAATAGCACAGAAACAGGAATTATTAATCTTGATAACAGCGATGGGCCAGGAACTCACTGGGTTGCTTACGCGATCGATCCACGTGGAATTATCTATTTTGACTCGTACGGTTTAGCACCGCCAGTTGAGTTTTTCAGGTACGTCCAAAGATTTTCCAACATTCCAGTTTGGCAGTCAACGTTACCAACACAAACACTGATTGATCCTCCCATTTGTGGTCAGGAGGTTTTAAACGTTCTTTCCGCGATAACAAAACACCCAAAAACTCCTCCGCACAAAGTCGTGCATGAATACACCACAGATGTGATTTCCAAATTTAAACAACCCCATAACTAATAATGGTTGATATTTACGGAAGATCAAACAGAACAAGGGAAGAAAAAAAAGATATCGATATATCAAAGTATGCGACCAAAGATGAAATTGATGATCTTTTGAATCTATCCGGAGTAGACCCAGATGAGGTTGTAATTTTTCAGGACAGGTACGGCAAGCTAAGAACCAGTAACATTAAGTGGAATGACATAATTCGCAGGGTTATTGGAGCTGTTACGGACAACATCGTTGTATTCACTGACAGCGGCAGAATCAGAGATTCGTCGATATCAATTGCGATGCTGCGAGATGATGCACGAAAAGTCGCAGGGGAACGTGTAGCGAAGACCGGTGACACAATGACAGGTGAACTCAGTATGAACGGTAACAAAATAACCGTTTTAAGAGATCCAACATCCCCGGAAGATGCCGCAAACAAACAATATGTAGACACCATTGACGGTAAACTAGCCACGTTGCGGGCAGAGTATGATGATCACATAAAAGCGTTTACAAATCTCCGTAGAAACTTTAGGAAAGCTGATGAGTCCATTGATAAGTTCTTTGGGGTTCCTCCAGTCATCGACATAAAACTTTCTGAAATCAAGACCGACATTGACACGATCACAGAAACGCAGCAGGATAGCGTATCGGGAATTCCTGAGATCGTTAACAAAACCAGTCTGATTAAAGTCCCCACTGGAGTTACCCCCGGGCATATCACCAACATCGTATATACGGTATCATCGGGATTCGCAACATGGTCCCGACAAAATAATTCACTCAAATATTCAGCAACAGCCACTGGCGTGTACAGGTTGTCTGTGTTTTCCGCCGCTAAATTTGAAATATTTACAACATATCCCTGGAGACATTCCACTGACAAATATTCCGGGGTCGTGACTATCATATTAAACAGCGGAACCGAAGAAATATTTATACTGGAAGCCGCAGACAGGAAATTAACCGCAACATCTTACTGGTGGTGTTTGGAATTCGTCTCAGAAACGCCTCAGTTGGTTACCGCGTAAATTAATAAAATGAAATCAGCATCAACGACAACACTAATGACAGAGCCATTAGGCGCTCAGCAATATAGATACGATCAGGTACGCGAATGACAATCAACGCTAAAAAACACTATTGACAAATGCGCAACAAAAATAAAAAAATACAAACGGCGTGTAACCGTGCTAGACACAATAGTGTATTCGGTATCCGCGGTAGTTGCATCCACGGGTGTGTTATTATCAGCGCTGACACCAGTGACAACTGCAATCGCGATTACAATCACAATTTCAGCCTCAACGACGATTGCAGGAGTTGCTAATATAATTGCAAAAAAAATATCCTCGTGCGCGATAACAAAATTACACGAATATGAAAAGTTAAACAACGCGGCCACGAGCGCCTACTCGAAGTTGTCCTCGTTGATATCATCCAGCCTTGACGATACAGTTATATCCGATTCCGAATTCACGTTGATCGCAGCAGCATACAACGATTACGAGCGCACAAGGAATTTTAATTTGAAAACGATGAAGATAAATAATGACGGAGATACTTCAAGAGATAGCCACGAATACAGCTCCGGTAAAACATCAATGATATCAATATCTTCGACGCAGCCAGAGTTTAATATTAATTTTCCAACTGCAATTCCAGTAAAAGAAATCGCGTTGGCACAATTACGAGTATATCACAGTTGGCCCAATATCAGGTCGACATCATTTCACGGACAGTTGCCAGATAACTCATTTGTATTTTCATATCAGAATAAACCTGACGGCACACCAGATTGGAATACTATTACACTTCCCACTGGGAGTTATCAGATTGAAGAAATCAACAAAGAAATACAGCGTCAAATAAAACGTGTCACCGGAAAAGAATCAAAAATCAATATATCAGCACACGAGCCAACGTTGTCCACGATCATCGAAATCTCAACACCGGGTTACGCCGTAGACATTTATAACAGTTCAATAAGAACAGTATTAGGATGGCCTAAAAATCCACCGCAGACATCACCAATACCACCAGAACCTAAAAAGTCTGATTACATGACTGACTCGCAGTCATATCACACAATTACACCGCAATACAAACAACGTCTTGATGAGATACGCAGGGATAATTTACAAGGTAAGATTTTTCCTGTCGCGCGCGGTGTTGATATTTTGTTTAATTTTACTCGTGAAGACGACGCAGGGTGGGTGCGTGTTGGAGTTACTATGTATCTAAACGACATTGTTGAGCACCTGAAAGGTATTAATGACGCGCATGGAACGCACCGAGGGTATCTACGGCAACACCTCCAAGAACATATATCCGCGGTGCGCATCGCGGTGACAGGTTCACGCAGAGAAATTATTAAACAAATTGAGATATTAAATCAACTTGCCTCAGATATGGAATATATTAACAAGCACGTGGTTCAGGCAGTAAACGGCAGCATATCCCCCGATAAACAAAAATTTCTGAATAAGTACTCGCTGACCGAAGCTGAACTACCGAATTTTAAATTACCAGGATATGTTTCCCCGGTCATTTTACGAAAATACGTCACTGATATCGTCGATGAATACTTCGATGACATACTTGCACAATGGAAAAAAACACTACCAGAACCCGTTATCCTCAGACATGATAATTCCACAGCGAGCGATGGCAGACATATTTCTCCTGGCATCGTAAATATCACTGATGTCGTCGCGGTCAATCTTGTATGTGACGCAATTGATGGCAGTTAAAACATAGACACAACAGTATCAAATCAAGCCCAGCAAAGGTTTATACTATACTCATTTACTCCTAGAGAACCACCTGGATTTTGATTGTACAAGAGCCAATTAATCCAGTATTTCTGCGGTGTTTGAGTCCAACGCTGACAAGGATGAATTTTAAAGTCACTGACCAACAGGGTAGACTTTTGGACCTACGTGGCGAGACGGTTAGTATTAATTTGCTGGTGAAATCCTAAAGGATTTCCATCGTGAAAACACGAAGTATTTTTCAGGGACTTTCAATTAATAATATCATATCATAATAATGTCCAAAAAATCTTCGAATTACCAGAAGTACGATGATGACGATGAAAATCTCTCTGACAGTTCTGACGCTAGCGTAGAAACACAAGGTGTTTCCGACGACAGTGATTTTGTTGTCAGTGATGAAGATGTCTCTGATAGTGATTTTATTGACAGTGACAACGACGACGATGATAGCCCGGTGGGAAACGCTAGCGTTTCCAGAGACATCACCATCAGCGACAGCACTGTCGTAATAAATTATATTAAATGATAAAAAAATATAGCATGTATCAGCACGTGAAATGTTCCATCGTTGACAAGCGCGCGCTTGAAGAATTCATCCGAAAAATATTTATCGGAAATCATTTACCGGGTTATGTTAAAATAATCATCGATAAGTACGGCAATGATGATTTTTTACTGACAGATTTTCAGCTGAAGCAATTCCGCGAAAACAATATCACGATGATTAATTGTGACGCAGACCAAATCCTTAATTATGTTCACTCGTGCATTTCACGGGATCATCTCGATAAAATACTGCAGTGAAAATCCTTTAGGATTTTTAAAAATATCTTCGATATTTCCATCCTTTAGGATTTTTAAAAATGTCTTTGAAAATATTTTACTTTATATATATTTTTTTACCACTGACAATTTCGCTGATTTTCATAGGGTATTTGCTAGTAAAAAACAGAGAAACAGTCCAAAGTCACAGATTCATAAGGGTATTTGCTAGTAAAAATCAACGAAATCGTCCATTTTCCTTGATTTGATAGGGTATTTGCTGGTAAAAATCAGTGACATCAGACAGTTGCAAAAAAAAATACTATAATAATTATTTTTCCTGCGGGATTTTATTTTTTCTTATAGTATTTTTCTGCAACAGACCAAAGTCACGGATTTGATAGGGTAATTGCTAGTAAAAACTAACAAAACAGACCAAAGTCACAGATTCATAGGGTAATTGCTAGTAAAAATCAGAGAAATTGTCCATTTTCCTCGATTTGATAGGGTATTTTGCTATGAAAACCAACGAAATCGGACAGTTGCATAATTTACACAGTAAAAAAAAAATATTACTTTTTTTACTTTCGATTTCACTTCTAGGTACCCGATTTCACTTCCAAGTAATGCAATCAAGGTGAGGTATTTACTTCCTCGTGAATGACTTCCTCGTCAGTGACGAAGCTATCATTGACTTCAAAATTCTCTGGATTTTCATCCTTGACTCTGTCAAGGGACATACAATGTTTCAGTTTTCTGACCCGATTATTAATTATCTTCTTTGTTTCATACTCAGCTGCCAGTGCCAGCCTGATCTTTTCGATTGCACTAGACAGTGGAACAAATTCATTTATTTGTGTCTCCGCTACGCTGGCCAGTGATTTATACAAATTATTTTGGATCATCTTTATGAATCGATATTGAGCAGGAAGAATATAACGCCCTGCGCATTTAGCTTCGTATAATGATTCAAAATCTGACAGAATAATTTCAACATTTAGTAATATATTAAATCCTTGTTTTTCTAATTTTTTAATAGCATCAATCACATTATTGATATTTTCTCGATTCATATTTATGTATATTTTTATATCTTTAAAATAAAAAACATCACATCTCCTTGAGCTTCTAGCTTATCATATGATAGGGAGCGGAAACACTACCCCCATATGAACTCCTAAACTATCAAATAACAGTCTAGAAAGCCCAGAGGGTGTGTTTGCGAACGACGAGACATTCCCCATTTGTGAACCTCCTAGCTTACCATTTGATATGCTAGCAAGGTTCATATAGGGACAACACATAACATGTAGTATTTACATCTGTAAAGCTTCTAAATTGCCACCGCATTTTAGCAAGCTTACACAGTAGTATAACTTAATTCTAACTTATCTTAAGACGGCACAAACATGTAGTATTTACATCTGTAAAGCTTCTAAATTGCCACCGCATTTTAGCAAGCTTACACAGTATAACTTAATTCTAACTTATCTTAAGACGGCACAAACATGTAGTATTTACAGTAGAAGCATATTTACAGCAGTTGTATTTTACAATTGTATATATAACTTATCCTAGGACGGTACAAACATATAACTTAATTCTAACTTATCCTAGGACGGTACAAACATATAACTTATCCTAGGACGATACAAACATATATACAACACAGACAGATGCGGGGTTATAATTCTACATCCAACAAGTTGCACACCCACCCCCGAAAATCAACCCTGTTTTGGGGTAAAAGGTCACCCCGGAACGGGGCGATAACGGAGAAAGTTGTGCAACTTCGTTGGGTTTCGAAAACCCCAATATAGTATTAGGACGATATCGTATATAAACTGACTGATACCCCAGAAGTTCAGAAACAGCTCAGCGTGTTAAAACGCTTCTTTTTCTTAAATAATAATCGTGTGAAAAATACAGATGAACCATAAACCGAACAAGTGTAATAAAATAGTGATATTCTCTGTGAAAAAAAAAGATAAATACGAGTTTATTCTTGACGCTGTCAAGGATAAAATCATTCTTGCGCTGTCACCTTGATAAAATAAAGGGAAGTTATTTACTTCCTTGTGCAGAAAATCGTCTGCTCGTACCTGTCAAGGTGACAACGGGGAAATAATTGTATCATTGACTTTCACACAGTCGCTGCAGAGTTATCTCCGTTGGAAAATTCTCTCGATTACAGTAAATTACCTAACAATAATGAAAAACAATTTTCTGATTATTATATGTTTTTGACAACGCGGATTTGTTTATTTTTTCTGCGACTTTTCGTACTGAAGCCTTACAAATACCGAAATACTTGCTAGCTGCATATGTCGATTGAAATATTATTTCTTCATTTGTATTTAAATTTATAGATACAACTTTCTTGGCGCTCTTATTGTTACGGCCAGTATTACCAGCCCTACAATTTTCACTCTGCGTCACAGCTCTCAGATTGGATAAATTATTATTAAGTTTATCTCCATCAATGTGATCAATTACAAGACCGTCTTTGATTATCCCAAAGAAACACTCGTACACAATCTTGTGATTATAATATTTTTTCCCTCCAGCATTAAATCTTAGATAACCAGAATTTTCAACATTACCAACTGGTTTTTTCAACCTGCTATTTCTAACTATTCCCTCGCGAGATGCTTCATAATTCTTAATGGTTGGATGTCGAACAAATTCTTGATTCATATATACTATAATATATTTGTCCGATTTATAATTTGTTTGAAAACCTAGTTATATAATCACTTTCGGATTTTAGCGCGTCTCCGTTATTTTTTTATTGTAATATCGCTTGAGTTCACGGTATCGTTTCCCCCCGCATCCCGCACATAATTGTGTTTTACCCCTGACACCAATGTCACATCGCAGGCAGGGAATAGGTCCTGTGCTTCCTCGTTTGATGCTCTGTATGTGTTCACCGCAGAATTCCTTCCTGCAGGACTTACCACAGACTGTTACAGATCCAACCTTTAACCACTTGCAGTTGTTCATTGTATATATAATATTTTCTTATTTAAATATTTGTCTTAAATATAATATGACAGTATTTTCGAAATTATCCGCAGTTGGCGCCGGGAGATTCGATCTTGACAGGCTAAACCCGGATCCACGACGACGGCATCTAACTGATCTGTTTAATATTATCAACGAGGGTAAAAGAGAATTCCGCGACGACGGCGCCTTTCATGTATGGTCGACATTTAAAATTATCCGCGATACTGACTCAGTCAATATCATTGACGAACTCTTCTTCGGTGATGAGGTCATCATCGATGCTACAATGACTGATGCCCGAGCAAAAACAATTATTGATTATATTGATTTTCATCAGGGTAAAAAGAAATATTTTTTCAGAATAAAATTTATCGTGAAAGTAGATTCCGATGAGTGGATGATCCGTGACAAACTTGACCCTGTTCTTGCTAACGGAAAGACCGCTCTGTTAAGTAAAGATTCCAAACCAGGAATGCTGACCGGGATTGATATACCATATTACGCTCGATCGTATCCTGTAACCGCAGTCATTTATGGAATATATCCGGTAAAAAAAACAAAAATTGATAAACTCGCTCCGATGAAAACTTCGACGGTGTTGAATTGTGTAGCCGAGCGAGTAATGGAACATTTTAAAAACGCAAAACGAGGAAACGGTTTAACCGACCTGGGACGTGAAAAAATAACATCATGGGGTGAATCGGTTAAGAATACCGGGGCAACAATAAATGATGTTGCTGTGCTATCAAGTAAATTAAAATGTTCAATAACAGTAAAAACACTAACCGGAGAAATATTATATAATTCGAAGCATTATAAAAAGTCAGGAACACCGATTGAAATTATTGATCATAATTCGCACGCGTGGACTGATGCGGTTACAATATTCCCACGAGATCGTGTTGTCAAGTTTTATCGCGGAAACATATACGAGGTTATTTACGCGCTGAGTAAAACCGATCCTGTGTCGGTGTGGTTATTTAGGAGCTCTGAAGATGGCGACTATGATCAATTTGTGAGACCCAACGGAGAATTATACAGAACGGAATCGTTGCACCAGGAAATGAAAAAACTAGCAAAAACGTATATGAGAAATGCTAGCGAAGAGCAGTTATTGGTTAATTGTTTTACAGTTCCAAGTGTTGCCGCTCACGCCGCCAGAGAAAGAAATTCGTGGAGACCAACCCGAAGTCAGTTTCTTTCAGATATACAATTAAGTTGTGTCGAGTATGGTCATGGCGGGTTGTGGAATACCCGATATGACTACCGGGATATGATTTCCGTGGATATGATTGCCTGCTACCCAGGAAGCTTTCTCGGGAACGGCGAGTGCCGCGAATACTTTAAGCGATTCGGACATCCCACGAACTCGATGACACGAGTCGCCATAAACGGCAGTTTACCCGATTTTGATTTGACAGGATTTGCTCGTGTGACTTCGTTTGAATTCGCCACGGGACTTCATCCGATTTGTTATGTTTGGTTTGGCAGACACTTCGTCGAAAAGCGCTGGGTACCAATAGTGTTATTGCGATATATGCTTGACAGCGGCATGCTGGTATCGTTGACCGTCAGTGAAGCAATCATATGTTATCGACCGCAGACCTCAGTTTGGTTGCCAACACCAGAACGTGTAACTCTCGATGAAGTTATCGAAGAATGGACACAAGCACGTCCAGAAACTCCTATTGATGCTATCAGCGAAGGAGCTCCTGAAATTCTCAAGATTAGACTCAAAAACAGTGAAAGCACAGCGAAAGATCTTGGACGAAGAATAATCGGTAAATTTACTCAGGGTGCAGCATTTGATCATAAAATGCATCACTCGCGGTTGATTATCGATGAAGCTGAATTGGATTTTATAATCGCCGACGCGGTTGCCAGAGACATATTTTGTAACAGGGAGGATGTGTTCTTGTCCGACGGGAAAAAGTTGGGCACAATTGTAAGTTATATCGATGGAGAATCGCCTCAATACACACATTTGAGATCTTCAATGTGGCTTATGTTTCTATAAATTTGTTATCGATGGTAAATCGATTTCCTGACCCATACCATACTGGTATGGCAGTCAGAGTTGCCACGGATTCATTTTATATTGATAAAAAATATTCAGAATCACTGACCGATATAATGAAATTCTGCGGCGGAGATGAATGAAGTTCGTGGAGAATAAAAGCCGAGATGTTGCACGAGTATTGTGAATCCGCTGATGTTGCAATAGAGGATAATTATTATAAATCCGAGATGCCAGAAATATCTTCCGCACCATCTGTGTATGATCCAATCACCAGACATAAAACTGTTTATTTAAACGGGCCGGGAGGGTCTGGTAAAACAACTCGAGCGATTGAATTATTTCGAAATTCAGATATGATTGTGCTAACACCTACACACAGACTTACCAGGGAGATGAAACAGCGAGGAGTCAATTCTTGTACTTATCACAGCTTTTTCAAATACAGCGGCGGTACGTGGACGCCAGATCGAATGGGAACAAAATATATCAATGATATAATAATTTGGGATGAGATATGTACGGTGCCACTGGAAACGTTAAAAACATTTCTTGATTGGCTGCTAACGAAAAATACTGCAGTGATTATGTGCGGCGATCACGGTCAACCACCTCCGTTTGTCGGCGCATCTCCACATGATTGGCTGAGGAATTTTGTTGACTATTACGAAGAAGTGTCTGATGATTACCGAGCACTTGATGCAACATTGAGAGAATTTAAAACACTAATCAGGCTACAACCGAATAAAATTTCAATGTGAAATCATGCGCGAGATGATTCCTGAAACTTCGATGAGCGACTTTTTACGCGTGTGGAAACCAGACAATTTGATAGTGGCAAGTAGAAAGATAGTCAGAGACACACTTCAACAACAGCTATTTCGGTTGCAACAAGAAAAGTTTCCAATGCTG
The DNA here is from genome assembly GCA_028554795.2 of Sinohyriopsis cumingii. Classification (NCBI taxonomy): domain Eukaryota; kingdom Metazoa; phylum Mollusca; class Bivalvia; order Unionida; family Unionidae; genus Sinohyriopsis; species Sinohyriopsis cumingii. The sequence continues at coordinate 35,286,614 of CM068836.1, forward strand.
CCAACGCCGTTATGTTATAGACCAGCTGATACGCGGTTACAAAATATAGATGTTGATATTCCAGGAATGACAGAGAAACAGAATTTAGTACTGAATGATATTGTGCCCGTTGACATCGATGCTGTCGAGGATGCACTAGCGATGAATAAATCCCCGTGGACGCTAGGATACGCTATGACCATTCATTGTTCTCAAGGACTGACTATTTCAGATACAACTGTCTGGATCATTGATGATCGAATCGAATGGTCGAACTTAGTTTACCTAGCGGTGTCCAGAGTCAGAAGAATATCTCAACTGCGAAGAATTGTCTTGGATGAATCAAACGCTGATAAAAACAATGAAAACAACAGCGATTGTGATGTAATAAGAAAAAAACTCGCCGGTTACAAACAGAGTGACAAAAAAATAATCGCGATTTTGATCTTGACGATGACTTCGTCATTGCGCTGAAACAACAGCAGAATAATCACTGTGCGAGCTGTAATTGTATAATGCTATGGCAGTATTCGAATAAAAATTCAAGACAATTTACCGTAGATAGAAAAGATAACAGTCGCGGTCATACACGTGATAATGTCATGTTAACCTGTCTTGAGTGTAATCGACGTCGGGGTGCCAGCGCTAGTTAAGTCACTTCAGTGATTTTGGCGGCAATTGTGTGTCCTCGGGAATTACCTGAAGTTGCTCACGTGTAAATCCGCGTTGAGGAGCAGTTGAATCTAATCTATAGATTGCTGGTCTGCCAGTGGATCTTGTCATGGTGGATATCTTATGTGTGGTAACACTCCAAATGGGATCAGTCGCTCTTCGTTTACCGCGTTCAAGTTCACCTGGTTCGTATAAATATCTAACTGTAATATTACCCAGTATCGGCTGTGCTGAAGAATCACGTCGTACGGGTATATTTTTTTTCGTGATCGCGATGGCAGGTTTCATGTTGGTGGTTCGGGTAATTTCATTATTTAGCGCAGCTATCACGCTTGGTAATCTTGCAACCCATTCGCGCGATCTCGTATCCTGAATAAATTCCTTCGCGTATTGATATCCAAATAACCGCTCAGCAAGTGTTCGATTGAATCGCTCAACAATTGCCTGATCACGATGAATTTCAGTGTGTCCTCGTCGTATGGTGACGTTATGTTGTTTCATCAACGATGATACTGCACCTTGAAATTCTTTGCCAGGATCAACTTGTAATAAATTTGGCCATCGTAGAGGTCCTCGCCGATAAATTCTTTCAAACGCAGAAGCAACCTCAGATGCTGTTTTAGTTGTTAGCGGTTCCGCATCTTTGTATCTACTGGAAACATCAACTATGGTTAACGCGTACTTGTATGTGCGTCTTCGGATAGTATCATGTGGCAGAAATAATATATCAGCTTGATGAACCTCATTTGGTACACTAACATCGAAATGCGCGAAGTGAATTTGTTTAGGGCGCGGTAGATAAATTTGCCATATTGCCTGTCGGGATAACCAATTTATGGCAGTAACTGCTGTAACTTTTGCTGCACTGGCAAGTTTACTAATTGCTGCGTTACCTCTCCAGTATCCGCTTGGGGAATAATAAATCGACTCCATTGGAAATGCTTGCATTTCTATTAATTAGCCAGCGCCTAATACAAGTTTAGATTTCATTGCGGATTTTACTAACCAGGATGCTAACCTCTCCTTGAAAGATTTATCAGGGATGGCATTTAACGCGTGAATTAATTTCACGTCCGCGAGATGGCGCTGTTGCAAATCCTTGCTTCGGTAAGCTACATCATGAGCATGACACGCCTTATGAATAGCGTTTATCGGATACTCACCGGGTTTGGGTTGATCCTGAGCATCAAGTCTGATATCAAGTCGGGTTCCTGGACCACAGTAATTATATCCTGGAAGATGTTTTTCTCCTGGGTATTTAGCCCACGGTGTTCCTGGTAATTTTCCTAACTTGGCTGCGATGTCATCTCCGTTTTTTTTTTTTTTAATAAATCTAAATTTTTTTATACCGCATCGTTCACACTTGCCCGTGAGCGCTTGTCGATTATTTTTTGTTGTAATTGTTGTTGTATCCCCAGTTGGGGTATGTGCTCGGCATTTCACACAATATAAATTCATATTTATTTTATGATATATCTAATGGAAATCACTGACTTTTCCGCGACAAAGCGACGAGAGCCAATCAAACATAACTCAGTGCTACCAAATTCAATCCGAATGATTATCATAGGTCCATCTGGGTCGGGTAAGACGCAGTTGTTACTTAATTTGATAATGAAGTGGATGAAGTGGGATAAATTATATTTGATAGCCCCGTCAGTGGACGATCAGCGATGTTATGAAGTGCTAAAAGATTTTAACGAAAGTGCAAAATCGATAAACGACGAAGATGTTATTAATTTTATAACTGATATCAATGAAGCACCGAGTATTGATGATATCGATGGGAGTATTAATAATTTAGTCGTGTATGACGACATCATGTTGGACAAACAATTAAATCCTGCCAGGATATTTTCCCGCGGTAGGCACAAATACACCGATGTGATTTATGTGACACAACGGTATACACAAATTCCGAAAGTGATCAGAGATAACTGTAACATTCTCGCGGTATTTAACGGCGTTGACGCACACACGTTACAAAATATTCATCGAACTTGGTGCGGCGGTGACATGGACTTTAATAAATTCAGAAATTTCTTTAGTCATGCTCAACGAAAACCACACGGATTTGTGACGATAAATTTACATGATCCTCGGACACGATACCGAGTTGGGTTGGATACAATTTTTAAATAGAAATCCTTTAAGATTAAAAATATTTTACATGATAGCAGCAGAGAGACTGAGCCCCACGAGAAGTTCGTCGACGTAACCCCGGTCAAGAAATATTTTTATAGTGAGTTATTTTTCATGAAATAACTCTTCTAGTCAGCAGAGAAGGCTTATTTATCATAGTTTTCTGAATAGAGGGTTGATTTTGTGAAATAAGACCTTCTATCAAAAATGTTTTCGATAGGGGTTCTGTTGAAACGAAATAGTTGGTGGGCTCAGTCTCTCTGCTGCTCTTCATCAGGAAGATAAGGTTACAATTCTGTTACACATGCAATAGTTAAACATGTCGGGAAAATGTTTTTTGATAAAAGAAAAGAAAAAAACTATAACGCTGATTATATTATTGCAGAAAACATTTTATGTATTCATTATAGTAAAAACGTCAGTTAAGATGTAGTTTATACGTGATCGTTATAGTGATGCAAGATACCAAAGAGCAACAACCAAAACGATTTTCTAATAATTCATTATTCATGCATGCCTTTAAAGTCTGTAAAGATATGAAATTGGTTGCTGCATGTGGACTACTTGAAATTTTAGAAAATGCTCCAATTTCAGTGCACAATGGCTAATTCATAGTCAAACAAGTCGCCATGAGCACGTGCGTATGACATCATATTAAATATTTTAAGAAGTATTAATTGCAATTTGAAGTTTCTCTAATATATATCACTATTTTGCCATGGTACTATCAATTAATCTCCTTTTTTGAAAATTTACATTTTTGGGGCCAAAATGGGACCTTAAGTACCTAAATAAATTGTTTTATGACTGATTTTTTGGCAATATATAGAATAATATCGAACATACTTAGGCCCTTCCCTACAATTAGCCTTAGGCCCTATAGCCTTAATCCGGCCCTGATGATCATAATATATGCACTGAAAATTCAAGTGTAGTTGCACTCACTTCTGTCTTACACTGCATCTAGCTGCAATGGGTAGTTCCGGTATCGAAAGATAAGTTACTGTTGCTCCAGCTCACAAGTACTCGTGAAAATGGCGGATTCAGTCGCATCAGCAATAGATTCATAGGAAAATAATCCCGACAATATTTCTGACACTTTTCTACCTGATTGCAAGAATTTTCAGATCATGTGTTAAAGACATGCTTTAACTATTACACACGAGGATATGCAGTGGCATCACTCGGGTTGGTGTCACCCAGTGCGGTAGCTCATGGTGTCACCCCCATGGTCCTCCTTCCGTAACAGACCATACAGAATCCTTAATAATGTCATTTTGGTGTCACCCCCTCTGATGGTGTCACCCGGTGCAGTCCGCACCCCCCGCATCCCCCTAGCGACGCCACTGCTGTGCCTGCTAGTCATGTATTTAACTATGATCGGTTATCCGCTTATGAAATCCGACTAGACCGAGCAGTGTGTGCTCTGTAAAATTTGAAATTTTTCATTTTGGTGTCACCCCTCTGAGATGGTGTCACCCGGTGCGGTCCGCACCCCCCGCACCCCCCCCCCCCCCAACGACACCACTGAGGATATGTCAATGAAATTGTGATTTTTTATGGCGAAAATCAGGTGAAAGTTGCAGCACGTTGTTTGCGGTCTATGAGAATGAACCAACATCCTCACAAACTTCAAGCAGACATTTCGCGAGAATAGGACAACATAACAGAACTTTTCTGTTCTTGCAAAGTTCGGTATGTTTTATAATTAAATCAGAATTTCTAGCATGACTTCAGTAAATGTTTTTATTTAGAAAAAATGTAAAATAAAGCTTTCGTTATGTATTCGCACCCGTTACGTTTATATCGTATATGTATAATTATCATGTTAGAATAAAAACCAAGTACTTTTTCTGATTTAAGATTTAAAAAATTGTATTTTTATCAATTAATAATTTAATCATGTTTATGAATAACATTAAAGTTACAATAATTAACAAACAATGTATACAAAGTGTCCCGAGTGATTGAAGGTAGTGTTTTACGTTCTTTACACCGTGTTAACACGCACCCTCAGTTGGAGGGATAAAAGCATTTTATAAAGATATAATTGATAAACCAGTAAATTTAAATTATTTCAGATTCATGTCAAACGATCATCATAATTTCTTGAAAAAGGAAGAAATAATAATGCACCTCGAAATAAACAACTACATACACTTTGGCACGGAGTATATTTTCATCCGTTTTTACCTTTATTCGCTAATAAGTGTGACGTGTTTTATCTTATTTCATAGATTTCCTAATATTTTTAAGGTGTTATAAAATCAGCAATTTGTAAGAGAAGTTTTATTTGAAGTCAGCATGACAACAATACATTAAATGGCAGGACATAACTTGCTGTTATTTAAAGTCTCAGACCTAGAAAAATAAAATAAATATTTTTTTTACAGTTTCACCTCTTCATAAAGTTCAAATATTTTTTTAAAAAAACTTTCATAATAAAACATTGTTACAAACAATTAAATTTAAATGTTAAAATAAAATACATGTCAAAATCCACTTTGGCAAGCATAAATACTGAATAAAATTAGGGTCATTCTAGACCTTAATGTATAAGGTGGAAATTGTTCAAAAACCCAACAACCAACATTATTTTATTACAGTTTTCCAATTAAAATAACATGTGCCAATCAACCATATAGTTGTTGCCAATCCATCAGATAATAGAAAAAGAAAACCATTTTTTTGGTCGACATCGGTTACAAGTAATTGCGAAAATTGTAAACTTTTAACAAATGCAACAATAATGAAGTATGATTCAGGATTCCAATATTCCAAATTTAATTTTTTTTTTAAAAAAAACAAACAATCCAAGGTAATAATACATGTAAAGACAAAAATAAACAACACATTTACACACAACATTTTCTTTATTGCATGCAATATTTTGACTGAAATAAGATATATAACCATATAATTAGCATAAAACTGTATTCAAAATTTTCACATCACAACAATTAATGTCATTATTTTAAAACAGCTTCATGTATTTATATATGAAATATTATTATAATTAAATGTACCACTTCCAACGCAGAAATTTTTCCATGTGCCCCAAGCACAATGGGGAACCAGTTGTCTGATACATTTTCAGTGATTTTCTGCGTAATGTCAAAATATTTCGCAACGTAACAAGAAGGTAATCAAGTGTGGTTGTTTGTTTGTGAGAAAATGTGGTGGATATCAATGCATAACTACACAGACAAATCAATCCATATTTTTGATTGGGCTAAAATGATCAATGTGCCTGGTTTAATTGACAGGTCGGAACTATCCATTCAAATGACTCCTACAAAAATCATGGGAGCACAAAGATTTGTAAATATGTACAACTATTAATGATGGCTTTAATATGTCAATAATCTCACAGTAATCCATAAACAAGAGGCCCAAGTCAGCATGATCCCACTCATTTGTCTTACATGACTTTGACAGTTGACCATTTCACTAAGCAGGCTTATGTCGTATTATAAAAGCACAACCTCAGTAAACCATCTCCCAAAATTTATATTCTGTTCATTCTACCCATTTCAGTATGTACAATTTCTTACTTATATTCAAAGTCCTATAAGATCTTGACAATACAAACTCATTTTCCAAGTATAGAAATTGGATAAGAAATGGTCTCTAGCTCAAGTGAGGTAACAAACTCATCCAATCTGATACTTGGTATCGCATTTATATGGCCTAGATTTGAAGTTTGATCAAATATCATAAAAAAAAATATGGTTTCATGAGTGGCAATAAACTCAACCTATCAGATTCAAAATTACCTCATTAGTATGTGTAAAGTAACAACAATACATGTATCTGGTACAAATATTCACAACTCCTCTACCTTCAACTCCCAGTGCATGTTAAATCTTTGGAGTATCCATCCTTACAACACAACTCCTCTCCCTTCGATTCCCAATGTATGTGAAGCCTTTGCAGTCGCCAATAGTAATAATTGCCTTTATCTTCAATTCTGAATTATATGCATTTAAATTCAGTTTCTTCCATTTTACAGCTTCAAACCAGCCTGAAAACGCAAGAAGCAATTAGAGAGGTAAACCATTTTCTTATTGTGTATTCACTTTCATTTAATTTGTTCTTTATTCTGGGATGTGATTTTTCAGTTATATTAAGAAGATCGCATTTAAACTTCACAACTGTATTATTCCCCTAAACATTTAAACAAGATGCTCCAGTGATGGCCATAGAAACTAATGGCAATGGACCAATAACCTGAAGGGGCCAACAGGCCGGGGATATGGCAGTCAAAAATAGATTTAGGAGCTTTTCAATCCCTTTAAATCTTTTCTCTTTGCATCCTTTTTTTTCATAATTACTTATTCAAAATTCAACTCTTAACAGTCATATTTTAAGCCACGCTTAACCACAATCTGAAAAGTTACACAATTAGAAATAATCAGTATTTACTGTGACAACATTTAACATGGCTGCAGCTTAAATGGTTTTGCACTGTTGACGTGATCTTCTTAGCTATGCATTAGACTATCGGAGTCCTAAAACTCAGCATGACCTGGGGACTCCTACTGAGCATACATACATAGAAGTTTACTATCATAATAAGTTCACTTGCAATCTTCTGTGCAATATGAACCACATGAACCACCTCATTCTGAAATCCCATTTTCAACAGTTCTGGAAGAATTTCAGTGTCGGGTTTGAATTTATTTGATTTAACACCATTATCAGCTTCACCAATGGAAGATTCAAAACTTCCATTTCCGAGATGTCATGTTGATCCCTGCCATCACAGATTAGTTTTGGTTTTCTATTTGTCGAAGCCATCACTTTAAATACGGAACATGACATTGGCTGAAGGTGTTTGCAAACCAATCAAAAATAGTTTAACATCATATCTTACACACATGCTAGAAAAAGTATTTTTACATGCAGCATAGCATCACCTGGATCAAGATTAGGCAATGACCTAATTCAGCAACTGACAATACAATTCATAACCTACAACTTCCATAAGTCGCACAGACCTAAATGCATTTCATAGATGACTGTTTGCCAGTTTGTCCCATATATATTTTCAATGCACCTTATATGATTTCAAGGCGCCAGTAGCTCAGCCTAAAGTGATCAGTGCTCCAATGTCCCCCCGCCCCATAATCCATATGTTTGGTGTAATGTTTAACATCAATTTTGAATTGAAACAGCAGGCCAGAATATCTGAGAAATAATATACATATTCTGAAGTTTTATAAGAAAATATATTTAATTCTAATTTTGTTAATGGTGGTCAAACTGGATGGTAGATCACCATCATCTGCACAAATTTTAAAGGCCTTTGGGCAAAAATGCTTCCTGCAAAATTTCCTTAAATTGTTTTCATTAGTTGAAGAGCTGAATGCACATTTGAAAGATTGTTTTTTATTGTTTTGTTTTTTTTATATTCCAGCCAGATTAATACAACAGTTAAAAGTATGACAAATATTTATTCAAATTCTGTATTTAACCAACAAGATTTCACAGTGCCTTGCATTTTACTGTGGACAGTTACATTTGTGAGCAATCCAATCTTGTGTTTTTAAAATCAAGACGCTAACTGTGGTATTTTCAAAGGTGACAATACATGACTGGCTGAAGAAGTTGCAGTTGTTTGTGTCAAATGTTGATTTATCCATCGTAACTTGTGATAGGCTGTTGTAAATATGTGGATTAGCTAGTTATACATGTAATTGTATTTCTTAGACCAAACTTTGATGGATTTATCAGGTATCAGTCACTATTTACCGACAAGTTTAAAAGGGTGTAAATTCAAGAATATCTATATACATATTTAAAAATAGTCATATCAAGGCGGATAACATTCAACTAATGTGATCCCCTAAAAACTCATTCATGGAGTTGCCTTTTATAAAAGTGTCACTTTGCATTTTTGCTAGTTCTTGCCAAGTTGTGCATTTTTTTTAATTGGTGGCTAACTGGAAAAAAGAACAGAATTGGGTAGCTTTTCGCATTCATTTTTTTTTTGGGGGGGGTGTTTTGAGAATAAGAATTAATGCAGACATTGTATATAACCATTTTAATGGAATATTTAAAAAATGGTGAGTTTTTTTGACTGAAAAGAATTTCAAGGAATTTAAGAAGACAATTTCTTCTTTTAAACTTCTGAATGCCGAAATCACCTGATATATTTTTTTATATATAGCAACAACAAGATTTTCCATTCAGGACCAGTAGTTACAAGATTTTTAAATGACTGCTAAGGCAGCAATATAAAATGTCAGATCAGAAGCAATTTCATTTAGGCCCAGCTACACGTGATAAAAAGTCTTTCAGTGAAAATTCAATGTTAATATGAGCATCCATTCTGGGGGATTAGCAATTCTTATGTCACGTGTTTAGGCCCGAATAAACAGTAACACAAGAACGAGTGAAAACAACAAGCTTTGAAAAAATACAATAATTTATTTCCCTGGAGAGAAAAAAAAATGTGAACTTACGGTTTTATAGAATCAAATCCAAAAATAATCCAAGAATAAAATTTTAGTATTCCTAATAACAACATGTTCTACTGATGTCACGTTCGAATCCCGACGAAGAATCTAAGATGGAAGACGATGACGTATGCTGCAATCTGTAGTTCTGTAGTACTGAAGTTTACAGTTCCTTGTAGAAACAAGAATTATCAGTCTGGTTTCTGATAGCTGAGTAATTTTTATAAAACAACTGTCCTTATTCCACAATATTACATGAGCACGCGCATTTTCCAGAAAAATAACATAATTAATCCTTTTGAATCCAATTAATTTGAAATAACTCCAAACCAAATAATTTGAAATAACTCCAAACAACACAACATACAACTAACAGTTTAACAGCCCAGCTTCTACTGAAATTAATTCTCCAAAACATGGGTTATATGGTCTTTCTAAAATGTAAACAAGGGGTCACGTGATCATCTTCTGGAAGATTTTAGAAGCAAGTACTCGTTCCAGATCACGTTTACCCAGTGTGACCCTGACGAAAACCAATCATTTTTACTCTAAAAAAAAATATAAAAAAATTGTTTTACATCTTAAAGACAAAGTCCCATCAAGACCTTGGAAACAACCAATCATTTTAAAATAAAATTAAACTTGTTTACGAAGGTTGCTACGAATTCCGAAACAATGTCAGGATTTAGATCAACACCTGGTGTTTATAAACAAACAGTCAAGGTCAAACTATTTTCTAAAAAAGTGTCCTCTCTAGCGAATACATTTGCATTACAATATCATATAATAATAAAATAAAAAAAGAAAACTGTCGAAACATTAAATTGAAATAAATATATCTAAAATCAGATATAATTCAATCAAATATACATAACACAATGATTTTCAAGATGGTCACTGTGGTTGCCATAGTGGGGGCCAGATCAGCACTACCTGTATGAAAACTTCTGCCCTAACTTTAACCAGATTCTAGGTGGAATTTTAAAGCAGATTCAGGGTGGAATATTGAAACAATCCTGACTATCTGTCAAGTTATATTCTTATAAAGTGTATTTGCACATATCATTAACGTTTGAGATAATGTATAATCTCCTTTTATTGTTAACATTCCCTTCATGTTGGAATGTTATACCTCTGTTTCCAATGCAAATAATAGTAAATGTAGTAAGTTTTTGATATATGATCCTTGCACAACAGAAAACTAATTTGATACAATATGTAAATCATATAAAAAGGATTTGTTTAAATATTTATCATCTGGATAAAGATTTTATTATAGCTGATGTGGAGGCACCACTTGTTTAAGGATATGACGTTTTGTATGGACACAACTGTCAAATAAATATAGAGAAGGACATCGTATAATCGATGAGGAAATGTTTTCCATATCAACGAGAAAGTCTGATGCATTCTGTGTTTAAAGTTACACTATCAGATGACATCAGTGTGCCCTCCAACTCTGAAATACTGGTTACAGGAAGGATAGATGGTGAAATTGTACGCTGTGTAGAGGCAGTTGTGGAACCTTACAAGTCTCACTTGGCACAGAATGGCATACTAGTCGCAAAAGCTGTCTTTAGCCCAAGTTCTGGTTGTATCCCACTTCGAATGGTTAATTTGTCTCGTAGCGCCATTAAGCTCTATAAGCATTCATGTGCTGCAATTTGTGAACCAGTGGCTTCCACTTTTCATCTGGAAAAAGCATTGAATGATGACCTTGTATGAAAGGTAAATAAAATAACCACCACTCCTTGTCCTCAGAAACCAGAACGCTTAAAAGTTGTGATTGATGAGTCAAGCAAATCATTATCTGAAGCTCAGCAAGATCGTGTACGAAAGCTGCTATGCAAATATAAATCAGTATTTGCCAAGTCTAAAAGTGATCTTGGTCGTACAAATATAGTTCAACACAGAATCAATAGTGGTAATGCCATTCCTATTAAACAGTGTCACGGAATGGTGTAAATGTTATTCATTAAATACATGTACTCGGGTTTCATTTTTTCGCTGTACAACGATACCCGAGGGTGATTATGTATATGGTCTATTGTATTTCGAAATCGTGAGTACGATTCGTCCTATGCCACACGTGCAAGGTGTTTCGATACGGCAAAACGAAAAGTCTAAACGTATAAATACTTTACAGTATGTAAAGGGTCTTTACAATACTAATGGTTTTGTCAGCAAGCGGCCTGCTTAAAGGATTCGCACAACTCCAGCTGTAGGGGTAGGTAATTTTTCGGTCTTAAGTGATAACTAGTTTATTACCATATTTAACTTTGCATGTTTGTTATATAGTTTTCTTTATACAGCATAATGCGTGCATTTTTTTTTAATTCTTGTTGCAACGTAGTACAGGATTTATATTGGCAATGTAAAGCTACATTTTTTAAAGAATTGTTTACTATAGTCTTATCGAGCAGGGTTAGGTTTACTATTGAACCTGTCATTTTGTAATTACCATAATAATATAATCTTTATAACTTACCGTGTATGACGTCCTTACGTTATTATGTCTGTATCAAGTTTAGTACACTGTATCGGGTATATTTTCAGCTGTCTGAGGGTAGGAATATCCGGGGTGCCAGGTGTTTGTCTGAGGGTAGGAATATCCGGGGTGCCCGGTGTTTGTTTGAGGGTAGGAATATCCGGGGTGCCCGGTATTTGTCTGAGGGTAGGAATATCCGGGGTGTCCGGTGTTGTCTGAGGGTAGGAATATCCGGGGTATCCGGTGTTGTCTGAGTGTAGAAACGTCCGTTTGTTCGGAGCGTTTAAGGTGCCGGAGTGTCTAATGTCTAGTGTCCGGAGTGTCTAATGTCAAGAGTGACTAAGGTGACCCAGCTGTAGAGCCGTCAAAGGACCAGGGTGTCCGGAGGGTCTAATATTTGGAGTGTCAGGAGAGTCTAATGTTCCGAGTGATCATAGTATTCCGAGGGTCCGGAGTCTGTGGCAGTTGTGAAATTGATTCGTTGGAGCTGTGGAGCGGATATGGTGCACGGGTAACGGAGTGTATCTCCATACATGTATTTTATTAGCTGTAGGCTAATTTTTGGTTAGTAAGACCCAGTGTATCATTCAGGACTGGAAAGATAGATGGCATATCCGTTCTTGTGTTTAGCAACATAATTTCGCTACCTGAGCGAATACATTTTTACTATAAGTAAAAAGCTTACATCGTTTACTATTTGAGTGAACTATATTCATCTTTCCATTATTGAATCATTTGTGAATCATTTATCCTGTGTTTATTTTTTGTGTTACTGAACTAATTTATTCGTATTTTTATTTCCATCTTTGAATCTGTGCGTTTTATGTTAAATAAGTCCAATATTTGGATTATAAATACGCACAGATCTTCATAATCTACTGCTCATATAAATCACCACATTAAACCATATATATATGTGTCGTCAAAACGTGTTCTGTTGTCAATCCGAAATATCCCACCCGGTTATCTTGTTACAAACAGCATCCCCAAAGACTTCCTTTGTCTAGGCGACAAGCTGCAGAGGATGAAATCAATCGAATGTTAAAGGATGGCAAAATTGAATCTTCTAAATCTCCGTGGGCATCACCCATTGTCCTTGTGAGATTATGTGTAGACTACCGCAGACTAAATGATGTTACACTGAAGGACAGCTATCCTCTTCCGCGTATTGATGATACCTTTGATGCTCTGCAAGGTTCCAAATGGTTCTCAACTTTGGACCTTGCCAGTGGCTATTGGCAAGTAGAAGTTCATCCAAATGATGCTGAAAAGACTGCATTTACCACAACATGCGGTCTCTCTCCATTTAAGGTTATGCTGTTTGGGCTCTGCAATGCACCAGGGACTTTTGAACGACGGATGGAACATGTCCCCCATGGACTACAGTGGAAAACCTGCTTAATCTATCTGGATGACATCATTGTCTTTGCTGTTAATTTTGAAGAACATCTCACTCGTATCCAGAAGGCTGGAATGAAAATATCTCCAAATAAGTGTTCCTTGGTCAAAGAAAGGTTTGTTTCCTCTGAAGGTATTTCTACTGATCCTGAAAAAGTCGCTGCAGTAAAGGACTGGCCTCGTCCAGAGAATACCCATGAGCTACGAAGTTTTCTCGGCACCTGCTCATACTATCGCAGATTTATCAAACGATTCTCCAATGTAGCTAAACCTCTTCACCGCCAAATAGAGAATAATGTTCCTTGGAGCGCAGACCACGAAATGGCTTTCCAAAGACTGAAGGAACTCCTAACATCAGCTCCAATTCTTAGCTACCCATATATAACCAAAACATTCATTCTTGATACAGATGCCAGTGATCATGGCCTTGGCGCTGTTTTGTCGCAAGCCTTTGATGGCCAAGAACATGTTATCGCCTACTTCACTTGAACATTAAACAAAGTCAAAAGAAACTACTGTGTTACTCGCCGAGAGTAGCTTGGAATTGTGGACAGTGTTAAGCTCTTCCATCACTACCTATATGGAACACACTTTACTGTCAGAATTGATCATAACGCGCTGACTTGGTTGTTACGTTTCAAAAATCCAGAGGGCAAAATTGCCAGATGGTTACACGTACTCAGTACTTACACCTTCAAAACTGAGTATCGGGCAGGCAAAACTCATAGCAATGCCGATGGATGGTCAAGGCGACCTTGCATGTCATGTCACCAATGTAAGCACCAAGAACAGAAGGATGCATCATTTGACCAGGAACACACCCTGGAAACAGAAGCAAATAAAAGCATGGCCATCCATAAAACAAAAGCCCGAACTTCAACAACAGATCTCTACAGTAAAGATGCAGTTGAAGAAGTAGAGTCTGCTGAAATGTGGTTTGCATAACACAAAGATCAATTTATTTCAGATGCACAGTCCAAGGATGAAAATCTTTTATCATGAAATGGAAGCAAGCTCGAGATAAAAAGAAACAACACAGTGGAAACATGTATCTCCATGCAATTCAATAGTTAAGACTTACTGGTCTCAGTGGGATCGTATACAGCTTCTTGATGGTGAACCCTACAGAAAATGGACAATAGTTGACGCTTTTAAAATCTGATGGCAACTGATATTGCCTAACAGCCAGACAACTGAAATCTTGAAGATAGTGCATGATGACCCCAGAGCTGGGCATCTTGGCGTGACTCGCATCATTGCAAGAGTACGAAGCCGTTTCTACTTGGTCGGCTATAAAGAGATTGTCAGACGATGGCGTCAAGAATGTGAAATATGTCAATGCCGCAAAGGCCCCAAGCTTCGCCCAGTAGCAGCTATGAAAAAAGACGTTGTTGGTGCCCATTAGAAAGGGTAGCCATGGATCTGCTGGGTCCTTTCCCGAGATCAAATAGATGAAACAATTACGTATTAGTAATTGCAGACTACTTCACACAATGGACAGAGGCATTCCCTATGCCAGAACAAACTAACAGAAGTTCGAGGACGAACTTTTTCAACAAGAGGGGGGTAGTGAAACAATCCTGACTACCTGTCAACTTGTATTTTTATAAAGTGTATTTGCACATATCATTAATGTTTGAGATAATTTATAATCTCATTTTATTGTTAACATTCCTTTCATGTTGGAATGTTGTACCTGTTTCTAATGTAAATAATAGTAAATGTAGTAAGTGTTTGAGATATGACCTTGCACAACAGAAAACTAATTTGATACAATATGTAAATCATATAAAAATGATTTCTTTAAATCTTTATCATCTGGGTAAAGATTTTTTGAAGCCCAGTGTGTACATGATAGGATTGTAAACTGTTATCACTTACCTTCTATTCTGGGAGACAAATAGGCAATTGTATCCATTTTGTCTCCAGAATTAAGGTAATATTCATGTAAGTTCATAATTTTTTGTCGCCCGTGTGATGAAACTGTTCATCGTCAATGTTGAATCTTTGTATAATTTATTGTGAAATAATTGCTATTTTTGTCGTTTGAAATCGTGCGCAATTTTTACTGCTGTGTGTATTCGGCGCTCGGCTTTCCACTAGAAGGCGCTCAGGTTAATCTTTCAGAATTCTTCCATATTTAGTCATATTCGTGAAAACTTTGTCATGAATTTCCCGAGTGTGTTCCCAAAATCTATAAATATGGTGGGATATACGCCATTTTGGCAGTTGTGGTTCTGCTGGTCTCCAGTAAAGGTCTCAAGACCAAACAAACAGAATAAAAGTCTCTAGTCATCTCAGCAGATAATTTCAAGTAAGGAAGACTAGTTACTACAGATACATTAAATTGAGTACTCGTAATGACTACTAGAATGTTTCTCTGAAATTGTTTTAACGTTTATTTCCTAGTTATATCAGATAAAATTTCTCATAGAGGGATTTAGCTGACGACTACTGTCACTGTGTCGTCATCAAAATAGCCATCTGCTATCCATTGGAAATTTAGTATTGGCATTATCGAATTTCCTACTCAAGTTCATGTATCATTTTGAAATCACAAATTTTCCATCCATTTTGTAGTGGGTGTGTCATTGTCGAAATAATATACCCGACACAATGATACACTTTGTTGTTAGAAAACGACACAGTATTGCATTCAACTCAAGCGACACACCATTAACATCTGGTTCCAGACTGTGTCGCTCAAAACGACAAACTGTGTCGCAGCCAACCCACGCGTCACACTATTAACACCCGGTCCCAGACTGCGCCTCTGCCATATTCACCTTTGGATTATAAAATACAAACCCGGGTCTGATTCCGAACCTTGACTGGATGTACAAAATCATGTGTGTATTTGTGTGTGATTTAGATTTTTAACGTAGCTTTAACAATGTTTCAGTCATATCGCTACGATGTCTGCAGTGTGACAGTTTATAGTAATGTCTAAAGCTGGGGCATTATGCCGCAGACATGTAGCATGATGTCCCACCCAATCACATTATCCTGACACCAGGCCGACCAGTTCTAACACTAACCTCTTAATGCTGAGTGCCAAGCGAGGCAACTGTAAGTACCATTTTTGTAAGTCTTTGGTATGACTCGGCCGGGGTTCGAACCCGCGACCTCCCGCATTTGAGGCAGACGCTCTAACCACTAGGCTACCGGAGCGGTCACACAAAATCATTACCACTTTGGTACGTCATATGAACAAATTTTGAGAACTAATAACTTATATTTCTGTGTAAGATTAGTTTGGGGATTGTGATTATTTGAGATATTATGTGAATTAGGACAAATGGAACATTTATGCTGATCTTCACATGCAATTTACCACTGCAACTATTGTTGTTATTTCAACATGCATTATCAAACATCTATTCTGCATATTTGCAAATATTATATTTCACCACTTTGAGCACTTAATTTTGTGAGAAAACACATACAACCCCGGAAGTCATATAATAAACTGTGTTGACTATTTATATTTGTTTCGTTTTGTACTTTTATATATAAATAAGAACTTTTGTGATGAACACACCATTTCTCGACACTACAATACACTGGAGAGATCTAGTACCTGAAAAAAAGCGTGAACTGTCCATCTATTCCATTTTATTTGACCTTGACCCTTGACACGTTACAATATGGCAGGAACTATGCAAATTACTCAGTCTATTACTAGGTGGAATCTGTCTATTCTGCCTAATTTTGCAAAAATACAGACAGAAATCCTGGACCAATAATTATTTACGTTGAAAAAAGTCCACATTGCATAAATTCTGCCTTTCGCCTGGAAAAAGATGCCATCAAGAGCTGCAAACGAAATTATGCCCAGAACCAAATACAATTTAATCAATTCTTTATAGAATTAATAAATGCACTGCATCACATACTTCTTGGTAAAATTGCAATAAATAAACAAGATGATTAAATTTTTTTACTAAACATTCCATTTGTAATCTCATCTTGGTCAATAACAGAATACAAGAACATCCTCTAACTGGAATAAATGATAACAGGGTATGACAATTAAAAACTGGTCCTGAATTCTAAATATAAATACAAGGGTCAGTGGAATGATAAATGTACAGTTTACTTCTATATAGTTTACTTCTATATACCAATAGCTTCATTGTGAAATTCTGAAACTTTCTGTTATTTTTTAATTGGCTGAGTCCCATCATTCTAACTTGAAAATATTAAACAAAATATAACTTGTGGTCAAATGTTTCTAGATGGACTACACTAACAAATTTATTTTACTATTTTCTGTCACTTAAAAAAGTATTTATTTTACTCAAAATGAGTAAAACCTTAAGTAAAAAAGTTTGTCATATGGATGAGTAATTACAAGTAACTACAGTAAAACCTGTAGCAACCTTTGTTATGAGCGACTACGTCATTTATGACCTCGTAATGTATGGATTAATTGTATTATATGAATGTCCTGTTGTGAGCGATCACCTGCAGAATGCGACCATCAACCATGATTTCTTGGCACAATAAGCATTTCGACACTGTTATGAACAACCACATTGGAAAAACAGCGATAAACACAAGTGAACTTTATTTAATCCTTTGTAACTTCAGCCACTTAAAAAGTAAAGACTGTTGGCTGGCTACCGCTTTCATAAATTTTACAGGTCATTCATGTAGTGTTTATACGATACGGATTGTAAACCAGGCTAAAGTACATTTTCTGGTATAACGGTACCAATTGCATAAGTCCAGGTGGGCGGAGCTTATGGTGTAGGAAGATTGCATTCAGAAATAGAAACAACACTAGCTGTGATTGGTGCATTATGTAAGAGTTGTACTTTCTGTTAGGCTTAAAAAAGCTGTGCCTCTTGACAACATGTGAGATTATGTTAATTCATATCTAGAACATATTTTGTACTTTTTATGATTTTTTTTAAAAATGTGGTACACATGTCTGAAACTGTGTCCGTTGTGACTAGATAACTCTTATCCCTGTCTAGTTCCAGCAGAGTTGTCTCTCTTAAATGCAATGGAGTACCTGGTTTTCTCCTTGTCAAATTGACAATCTCACACTGCTCTCTAGAAATGTGTGTGACATGCATGCTAAAGTAGGATAGAAAATATATTTATTTCCACAAACATCAGCATTAAGGTCTATGGAAAAACAAATGGTACCGTGATACCTTCTGCGGGACGAAAGTACGATCCACGTATTGACTGCAAAGTAGCGAATGGCTGATTGGTCTAAAATAACACTGCTATGAACGACCCTATTACGAGAACAGAGACAAATACCACTGACCTTTATTTAATCCTTTGTAGCAACGACCGTTTAAAAAGTAAAGATTGTTCTGAGGTGGAGCTCTACAGTTTCGCATTTTGCATTAGAATTTTAAAGAAAAAGAATTTCTCCGGCTTTCCTCACTGGTTATACTGGTATTTAAAAAAGACCTTGTGTATCTTAGGTATAATTCAAAGAAACTTTAATTCCTCTTATTTTGGTGTATGATTGATGGGTGTAATACGGATTATAGAATATACAGCTTGGCATAACTCTAGATGTGCATCTTTCAAAAAGTGATAGCTCCAGAGGTAAATTGTATAAAAATGAGCTGATAACCGTTTTTTTTTTTTACATTTTATATATTTGGTAATTCATTTATTGCACTTTTACAAGCTGGTATTGTCTAGTCTGGCAAAATTCATTTTCCCTTTTTTAATAGCTGCTATGGATAATGTGCTTTAGACTAATTCAGGCTGATTTTTAGCACAAGGGAGCAGTCATTTTAGTTAGCAGAGTGCCTAGCAGCAGAGAGGGTGAACAGCCTCTAACTGACTTATCTGTCAAATCGCAAAATAAGCCTTCCTCAGGAAATCGCAAAAACTCTAATTTACTCACTCTCGAATTGTGAAAATAAGCCTTCCTGAAAATCGCAAAAAAGATCGCGGCGGTGACTGGGGTGCCGAGTCAGCGCCCCTCGTTGTTGCTATCAATCAAAATAAAATTATAACAAATAATGCCACCAGCGCAGGAATCTTACACAGCTAGATTAGCTCCAGAACTACTAGAAACGATTAAGAAATATATTCCACTAAGAGATTCTGTTAGAGAAAAACTACAAGCGAGACAAGAATCACAAGCTGAATTCGCAGAAGGTGCAGAACAATTGTTTAAACCCGTTACAAACGTTGCTGAAAGAATCGCAACGGCTACTGAAGGTCTTCTTTCATCAGTAATACAAACTGCTGAGCGAACTGGAAAAATAGCAAAGGAAACTAAGAAAACAAAAAAAAAAATCTAAAGAAACTTCCGACTGAAATAGCTGCAGCTAAACCTCCACCTATCGAAGAGCAGATACGACAAATATTTTATAGTATTGATAAAGTCCGCAAGGAGGTCAGTGATAAAAGAGTCTTGTTACGCCAGAATCAAAACCACGTTCACTACCACCAGCTCAATTTACCCAAGATGATTATAGACAACTTCAGGAGAATCCTAGGATGATTATCGCTTACGGATATAAAGCTCGTGATAAATTATTAGATCCAAACACCGCTGGTGTTTCAGAAGAAAAATGGATTCCTTTTGTATTTCGAGAATTTGAAAATATACAAAGAATCACTAGTAAACACAAGGATAAATTCACACAATTTGAGAAAGAAGTTGAAGAGATAAAAAAAAACATCCGCTACCAATAGATATTTTATAATCAAAAACAACTTCATTCGCTCCACCTCGTATTGAGGAGGAAGAATTTTACGATCCGACTGGCACCAGTGCTACTGGTAGCGGTTTTACTATAGGAAGTGGTCTTATTGCCTGTCCTAACAACATACTCGATGACGTGCAACGACTAGAAGTTCTCATAGGAGGAAAACGAGCCGGTAACAATTCTCCAGAAATAATCAACGAAGCAGCTGATATTTGTCGACGATTGTTCACAGGTGGTGTCATAGATATTAACAATTATCGGGAACTTATTGACGAACTCGTTGATGACTACAGTGACTAAATGATTAGATAAATAACAAATAAATAAGATGATCATAGACAACAATGGTCACTGTAGACCCGTGATGGTCAGAGCAGTAAATTCGCGATTACCTGTTTACAGAGCGTATTACGGAGATGGACTCGGTAATATTCAGGGATTATTTAGAAGGATGGCACCCACATCAGCACCAATTGCAAAACAATTATCAATGAAAGCTGTCGACGTTATTCGTG
This sequence comes from Sinohyriopsis cumingii, assembly GCA_028554795.2. Lineage (NCBI taxonomy): Eukaryota > Metazoa > Mollusca > Bivalvia > Unionida > Unionidae > Sinohyriopsis > Sinohyriopsis cumingii. The sequence continues at coordinate 35,306,964 of CM068836.1, forward strand.
AAAAAGCTCCTGGTGCAGTTGCTAGTGCTGCTGGTAAAGCCTTCACGGCAATCAAAGACAGAATAGCAAGACTATTACGCAGACGTCAGACTGTACAACCACAACAACCAGTAAAACTGCCATCCACTGAAGTTATGTCGGCGGATGCCAGTAAAATAATAAATCAGGCCGCAAATCAAAAACTAGCAGCCTTGGTAATTCAAGGAGAACCTAAAGAGGAAAAAATAAACACGAGTTTTATTTCAGGAAGCGGATTTTCCCGAAGGTCTAGGCGACCACGATTTCAAAAATGAGCAGTATAATAAAGCTGTTCAAACGTATATCCGATACAGCATTCGACATGGATGAACCAGTTCAAAAAGATGAATCCGTACGCGATTATCAGTATTATCCTTATGACGCACGTGTACCTATCGCACGAGGAAGAACTGAATTATAGGTCCATGATACAAGTATATATTTTCTACCCGCCGAGGCTTTCATTGAAGTAGAAGGCGAGCTTGTAACAGATGCTGCTGACAATGCATCATACGGCACCGGGATAATAGTTGGTTTTGTTAGTAACTGTATTATGGCATTATTTGACAGTGCCACATACATGATCAGAAGGATGTTGACGTTGCCACAAGAATAGTAGGGTTAGCAAGATACTCCGACAATTATACAAGATCAATTGGTCCGTCGATGATGTTTTACAAAGATAACTCTAATCATCCTGATCATAGGCAATTTCTTCAGGTACAAGTGACACGATATACCGTGGTTGACCCACAACCAGCTGGAGCGATAGCTAGACCTGGTGCTGCTTTTGTGATGCAACAAAGCACCAACGACAATTACAACCTTGGATTTGCTACGTGTAAAAATGTGTTGAGCGGTGACCGTAGAAGATTTTCATGTGCGATTTCACTATCGCATATCTTTCGATTTTACAGAAACGTTAGAAAAGTTATTTTTGGAGTGAAACACACAGTTGTACTTGTTCGAAATGGTAACGACAATGAAGCTATTTGGCGTGTTGATGGAGGTGCTGCTGGCAAGGTAAATCTACATAAACTTTCACTGTGGATGCCAGTAATGACTCCATCGATCTCTGAAGAACAACGATTACTTTCTTTTATGAACACAGGCGGTAATTCATTGCTGTCATGGCACACAATGTCCACATATAGTATTCAGAGCAATGTTGTTGGTATTTTGACATGGCAAGGAGCAACTCAGCAAGGTGTTTCTGCACCAAGACACGTGTTTATTGCGCTGCAAACTGTTGATCGGTTAAACAGTCAAACTCACAGTCACATGATATTTGGCAACCTTGGAGTTACTGACGTGTCTTTACGAATAAACGGACACCAAGAACTATCCGAGTATATAATCCTGAATTTTGAAAATAATAGTGTTGCGCGCGTGTATCATCGATTGCTGTCGTATATGGGATGTGATCAAAACATAGACACTGGTTTACAAATATCACAGTTGGATTTTACACCACTGTATACGATCTATTACTTTTCACTGGAGCACTTAGATTTATTCAGACAATCTGTCGTTGATATGCACTTCAGAGCTAACTTTACTAATCCAGGTGGTGTTAATTACAGAGCAATCGCGGTTATACTTAGCGACAAAGCAATGTTGCTTGAAGGTGTTGGTGGTCGAATGAGTGTCGTTGATTCACCAGTAGAAAATATGTAACGATTTAAAAATACGAGTATTTTATAAATGTCATCATACCATCACGTTAATGTCAGTCTGACTCCTGGTCATATTAAAAAGCTACAATCTGCATCAGTAAAAAAAATCGGAACCACAATAACGCTAAAGCACAGTCAGATCACAGGCGGTCAAAATAAACTATCGTTGACAGGCCGCCAACTTAAACATCTTAATAAAGCCAAACTATCCCGAACTGGAATACGACTTGAACTTTCCGCTGGTGCCTTCAAAGCTACTGCTAAGGCACGCGGTATATTTCCACTTCTCGCGGCAATACCAACATTGATGGCCGCTGAAGCGCCAGCCGTTGCAAAAGCGGTCGCGTTAGGTGCTGTTGGAACCGCTGCTGGAATGGCATTAAAAAAGCAACGGGACAGGGCTTAAGACTTCCAGAAACTCATCGAGGAAAAGGTCTGAGACTTCCAGGAACACTTCGTTGAAAAACAGTGGTTTTACACCCATGTCAGATTTTGATTTACTTGATGCAACTAAAAATAAAAAACTTTAGAGGTATTTTTGTGCGAGATCAAATACCACAACGACCAAGCAATTTTGAAATCGGCATTATTAATCTCGATAACAGCACTGGACCTGGAACTCATTGGGTATCATACGCAATTGATCCCCGTGAAATTGTTTATTTCGATTCGTATGGGTTAGCTCCACCTCAGGAATTTATCAAGTATGTCGTATCACCCCAAGTGAACTTGGGCGTAAAAACCTGGTACTCAACTCTACCAACACAAACACTGACCGATCCACCAATATGCGGCCGTGAAGTACTTGCAGTACTCGGTGCTGTTCAAAATCATCGTTGCCACCTCACAAAGTCGTGTCTTATTATACAAGTCAACAATTTGAGAAATCATTGATTTAGATCACCATTTGGAAAAACGACGAAGAAAATAGTGGTAGATATTTACGGAAGATCCCGCGGTGATACTACTGCGAGTAAAAAAAAAATCCGACAGATTTGTCAATTTACGCGACTAAAGACGAACTCGCTGATATCATGAACCTCTCTGGGGTTGACCGAAATGAAGTTGTTGTTTTTCAGGATAAATACGGCGTTTTAGATGTCATAAGTATGATTCCTGAGATCGTTTACAAAATTAATCTGATTAAAATTTCTCACAAGCAGATCACCAATATACACAGTGTCATCAGATTCTCGACATGGTCACAGCAAAATAATACTATCAAACATACCGCAGAAGTCACCAGTGTATACAGGTTGTCAGTGTTCAGCGCTGCAAAATTTAGTATATACACTACATATCCCTGGCGGCATTCAACCGATAAGTTTTCCGGGGTTGTGTCTATTGTGTTAAATAGCGGAGATGAAGAAACATTTGTACTGGAAGCAGCTGATAAGAAATTAACCGCAACATCTTACTGCGGTGTCTGGAATTTGTTGCTGAAACGACTCAATTGGTTACTACGTAAAATATAATGGATGTTCAAAAATTTAGATATGATCAAGTACGTGATTGACAAATAACGTTGAAAACCATCATTGACAAGTATACAACGAAAGTAAAAAAATACCGAAGATGTGCAGTTCTCATTGCTATTATTGTGTACTCTGTATACACACTAGTTGCGTCTACCGGTGTGTTGTTATCAGCGCTAACACCAGTGACAACAGCAGTATCTGTGACAATATGCGTTTCATCATCGGCGACCATCGCTGGGGTTTTTAATATTATCGCGAAAAAGAGCACAAAATTGCATGATTATGTTGTAAAATTACACACGGCAACGAACGCGTATTCTAAATTGTCGTCGTTGATATCAAGCCTTAACGATACAACGATATCAGATTCCGAATTTGATGCAATGCTTAAGATATACATTGAAGTCATCGATTTTGATTTAAATCATACGGGTTTAAATAATGACAGAACTACTTCAGCAGATAGCCGCAAATACAACCCCGCTGAAAACCACGATGATAACAGTAAACTCCACTAACCATGAGTTCGGTATTAATTTTCCAACCGCGATTCCAGTAAAAGAAATCGCCCTTGCGCAGTTGCGAGTATACTACAATTGGCCCAATAGCTGGTCAAGATCCTTAGATGGACTACAATCAAATAATTCGCTGGTATTTGCAAATAAAAATAAAGATGATGGATCACCTGACTGGGTAGTTGTTGTAATACCCACGGGGCGTTATCAGATCGAACAAATCAATGATGAATTTCAACGTAGAATAAAAAATATAACGGGGAAAGAATCCAAGATAGCCATAACAGTACACGATCCAACGCTATCATCCGCTATTGAAATAAATTCACTGGATTGAGTCGTTGATATATATCAGTCATCGATCAGAACAGTGCTAGGATGGCCTGAAGCTGCTCCACCAGCGCCTGTACCAGTACTTGAACCCAAACGGTTTATTTTTACCTCAGCGAATCACTGGTATTGGAATTATACTCTAGATTATGAGAATAATCCGCTGTCGAAAAATATAAAAAATAACAAAAGACGGCGCTGAATTACGATATATCTATAATGATATATGGTGGATATACGGAATACCCCAAAAAAGTATACTAAGCAAGACATCGAGATTACCATTGATAATATTAATTGTGAACATGAAAGGCAACGAAGAAAATTGCGCCAATTATTTACTGAGTATCTTTTTGACGTGACGTCTACAAGTAATGAAATCATTAAAGAGATCGAAATTTTGAACCACGTTGTATTTGACTTAGAACTTGTTCATCGTAGCATTATAAAGCTAGTAATCGAGTCAAAAAGTATAGTTGTTAGTATAGATAGAACTGCCTTACTCAGCTATTTCTTGATAAACATAAAATAACAGAAGCAGATATATCCACATTTAAATTTCCAGGATATAACCCAGACGAACTAAGAAAATCCGTCAACGATATCACCGACGAGTTCTCTCCTAAAATACACGCTGCGTGGAGTAAAATAACACCACAGCAGGATAACATTCTCAGATAAAATAATGGACAAAACGATCAATGCCGTCATATTTCTCCGGGAATTGTAAATATAACCTCAACGATCACGGTCAATTTTATTTGTGATGCAATTGATGGCAGCTATCAGGCAAACACAGAAATATCAAATCAGGCACAGCAGGAATATATCTTATATACGTTTACACCGCAAGTCCCACCCGGATATCTGATTGTGCAAGAACCGATCAATCCGGTCTATCTACGATGACATAATCAGCTATTATCAAGAATAAATTTCAAACTAACTGACCAATCCGGCAGCTTGCTTGACTTAAGAAATGATACGCTGTGTCTGAGTTTATATGTGAAATCTTAATGATTTTTAATCTTAAAATCTACGATTTTCGAGGATCTTTAATCGTGGAGTGTTGTCTCCCCTTATCAAGGACAAAAAGAACAACACATACTTTAAAAATGCCACTGACGAGTGATACACATTAAAAAAGTATTAAAAAATAATTTCCTTTGTCCTTGATAAAATCATTGGGTGGATATTTTTTTTAAATGACAAAAGGACTAAAATCAGTGAAAAAAAGTCTAAAATCTGATACACTTTCACTTTCATTTCCACGAATGACTCTAACTTTCATTTTCATTACCACTGACACTTTCTGATAGTATTTTTCTTAATTGTCTTATTCGAGTATTGATTGTATTTTTTCCTTCGTATTCACGAGACAGTTCTAATCTAATTTTTTATACTGCGAGAGAGTTAGAGGGTCAAATTCCCTCACCTAAATTTTTTTTACTGTAGCTAATGATTGAAAAATCGCCTTTTGAATTCGTTTTGGATTCCGATGGTAGAGTGTATCCACCTTCCTATTTACGTTCTTGTAATGTTTCGAAATCAGAAATGATTTTTTCAGGATTTAGTTCATCAGATATATTTATACATTGATATTTTCGTAATTCATTATATACTAAATATACGTTTAAAAGAAAATTATCTTACACTCTTATGTGAGTCTCTAGATTGCCATATGACATTCTAGCAAGTCCAGAAGGGTGGTTTTTTTCACCGAGGACGACACAACCGTATATGAGTACTAGATTACCATATGACAGTCTAGCAGGCTCAGGATGCAGTGTTTAGTGGAGGACGGCGCAATACATGAATCTTAATTCTAAATCTTAATTCTAAGGACGACACAACCTTCCATGTGAGCTCCAAGATTGTCAAACAACAGTCTAGCAGGATCAGTAGCGCTTGTTTCCAGAAAGGACTGCACAGTACATAAATCTTAATTCTAAGGACGGCACAATCTCCATGTGAAATCCCGAGATTGCCATAGGACAGTCTAGCAGGCTCAGGGAGATATATTTACAGTGAACCTTAATTCTAAGGACGGCACAGTACATGTAGTATATACACTCTTAATTCTAAGGACGGCACTGTGCATGTAGTATCTACAGTATTTACAGTAAGGACGGCATAGTACATATAGTATTTACAATTAATTAAGGACAGCACAACATATACAGGGGCCATTCTCTACGCTCAATATATTTTTGCACACCCTCCCCCAAATCAACCCCGGCAGAGTGCAAAAGGGCACCCACCAAGTGGTGGTATGTTCGGAAGGTGTGTTTGTCTATTGAGTTTCAAGCAATCGGAAGAGAACCCCCAATAATAAAACGGGTTCTATGATATATAAGCTAACTGATACCAAAAAATCAAACAGTAGCTCACGCGATGAGCGTGGCTTATTTGCTGTTTGTATTCTCATTTTTTCTTAAATATAATCTCAAAAACAATATCGACGAAACAGGACATACGACGGACTCAGTAAAACGAGAATACTGTTTCTGAAAATAAAACATCATTTATCCTTAATACAATAATACACCTGCCTTTAAAGGTAGTCCTTGATAGAAATCAACGGAGATAACTGATACTTCCTTGAAATACAATATGTCAACCGCGCTCTTAAGATTGTAGTTATTTACTTCCGTGTTTGTCGAATTAACATTATAGTAATATGTCTGTCTTTTGTGTTGAAACAATTCCTTCACAAATCGATTTGATTTTTTCCAACCATTAGATTCTGTGACTTTTAGGAGCACCTGACCAAAGAAACTCCCGAAGAGAGAATTAACCACAAAAAATATTTATTTACAAGTCAATATTATTGTGCAATCTATCCCCGTTGATTTTATCAAGAGACAACGTCCTTGACAGAGTCAAGGGGAATAACTCTATCAACCACATGACATATCCGTGGCGTTATCAACAGTGCCAACTGTTTTTTTTTTCGCTGAAGCGTCTGATTACACCATAACGAGATTCTTGATGATAGGATGTCTGACAAATTCTTTTTGCTCCATTATATAAATTATTTGTCTAAATTATCATTTGTGTTCAAATCTAGCTATATAATCTTCAGGTTTTCTTATAACTTTATCAAGAGCAGAATCCTTGACAGAGTCAGGGTTGTTATTTTTTTATCATAATATCATTTTAGTTCTCTATATCTTTTACCACAACATTGCAGCTACAACTGCGTTTTCCCTCTATTTCCAACACCACACCTTAAACACGGTTTTGGACCAAGACTTTCTCTTCTTACGCTCTGCAAATGCTGCCTGCAGAATTCATTTACGCAAGATTTGTTAAAAGGAGTTGAAGACCCTATCATCAACCACTTACACTAATTCCTTATTTGAGTCATTGTATATATAATACTTTTTATTTACATACTTGTCTAAAATATAATATGGAAGAATTCGAGCCCTGGAAAACTTCGCTTCCTGAATCCAGATTCGATCTTGAAAGTAGAACTCCTGACTTGCGGAGGCGAGTTTTGGTTGATCCGACGAATAATCTGATTAATAATATTCAGAATGCTAAAAAGCGTGGTCGACATTTAAAATTATACGCAACACAAAAAGTGTCAACGAAGTCATTGATGCTACAATGAACGATGAGCGGATGAAAAAGATTATTGATTATCTCAGCGATCAAAGATACTTTTTCAGAATAAAGTTTACTGTGCTAGCAGAAACAGATTCCGCTAAGTGGATTATCTGTGACAAACACGACCCTCTTTTTCATAATGGAAAAACCGCTGTGCTAAGTAAAAATTCCAAGCCAGAATGCTGAATGGAATTGATAAACGATATTACGCTCGAGCGTATCCTATGACCGCGGTTATTTATATAATTTATCAGCTAAATGATAACCCCAACATTAATGATCTTGCGCCAATGAGATTTTCAAAGCTGAATTGTGTAGCCGAATGAGTAATCGAACAGTTTACAAACGCGATGCGTGGAAATGGGTTAACGGATCTACGACGTGAAAAATTAAACAAATGTGCTGAATCGGTTATGGATACCGGAGCTACAATAAATGATGTCGCCGAGTTAGGAAGTAAATTGAAATTTCCAATAATAATAAAAACGAATAAGTCGAAGGGGGCTCCAATTAAAATTATTGATCATAATGCTCACGCTTGGACCAGAGCAGTCATAATATTTCCACGAGATCGAACCGTAAGATGTTACCCCCCAGGGAACTCTGGGAGGGGAAATATGTTTGATTTTATTCACGAAATAAGTAAAAACGATCCTGTATCAGTATAGTTATTTAAGGGTTCCGATAATGAAAAATATGATCAATTTGTACGACCAAACGGCGAAATATATCGCAAAGAATCTCTCCACGAAGAAATGAAAAGTCTTGCGCAGAAATTTTCAACAGAGAATACTGAACAATTGCTAAATAATTGTTTCACCGTTCCGTCAGTTGCAGCTCACTTTGCAAGAGAGATAAAATCGTGGAAGCCAACGCGATTTGAATTTCTCGAAGACATGTAGCTTAGTTGCTGTGAATACGGACACGGTGGATTGTGGAATACTAAGTATAATTACAGCGACGTTATTTCGGTTGTTATGGTCGCGTGTTATCCGGGAAGTTTTATTGGTTACGGAGAATGTTCTGGATATTTTAAAAGATTTGGACACCACACAAATGAAATGACTAGAGTATCGATAAATGGAGCACTACCCGATTCCGATCTAACTGGATTCGCTCGTATTGTATCATTTGAGTTTGTTGAAGGTCTTCATCCGATATGTTATGTTTGGTTTGTTAGACACTTTTCAGAAAAACGCTGGGCACCAACAGTTTTATTACGATATATGCTTGATTCTAAAATATTAATATCGTTGATTGTAAGTGAAGCAATTACATCATCTCGTCCTCAGACCGAAGTTTGGTTACCACCACCTGATGAAAATAAAATCTTAAAAGATCTTGGTAGAAGAATAATGGGTACATTTACTCAAGGCGGAGCATATGATCATAAACGACATTATGCACGATTAATCATGGATGATGTTGAATATGATTTTATAATCGCCGATGCAACAAAGAGATATATTTATAAGTCGACAAAACGCCTACTTGTCTAACGGAACACGATTAGCTACAATTGTTGGTTATATTGATGGCGAGTCACCTCAGTTTACTCATTTAAGATATTCAATGCTTGCGTATGTTTCTATAAATTTATTGTTGATGATAAATAGATTCCCTACCACTGCAGTCAGAATTGCTACGGATTCATTTTATTATCGAAACAATATACAGAATTACTGACTCAGTTTACAAGTACTGAGTCGTCATGGGGCGAATGGAGAATAAAACAAGAAATGTTATATAATTATTCTGAATCCGCAGATGTTGAAATTAAATACATTTATTACGAAAATAATCAGATATCAGAATTATCGTCTGCGGCATCTGTTTATTATCCAGTATGCAGACACAAGACGGTCTATCTAAACGGATCGGTAGGTTCTGGTAAAACAACGCGAGTTATTGAATTATTTCGACAGAATTCAGATGATATGGTTGTTTTAACACCTACACACAGACTCGTAGGAGAAATGAGAGAACGAGGGGTGCAATTATGTACTTATAGCTTTTTTCGATGGAAGGGAAACGGATGGATTCATGATCGAATGGGAGAAAAAAATATTCCAAAGATCATCATTTGGGATGAGATTTGTACAGTATCGCTAGATACATTAAAAATGTTTCTCGATTGGCTGTTATTGAAAAATACAGCTGTGATAATGTGCGGTGACCATGGCCAACCACCGCTGTTTGTTGGGTTATCTCCGCACGGGTGGCTAAATAATTCGTGGATTATTACCAGGAGATAACTGATGATCATAGATCTCTTGCTGTAGAATAAAGAGAGTTTAAAAAATTAATCAGACTACAACCGAATAAAATTCAGTGTGAAATAATGCGTAAAATGATCTCAGAAACTTCTATGAACGACTTTCTGCAAGTGTGGAGACCAAATGATTTGATAGTGGCAAGTAGAAAGATAGTTTGTGATACACTTCCACAGCGATTAGTTCAGTTGCATAAATAGAAGTTTTCAGACCTACGTGTACCATTGTGTTATAGACGAGCTGATACACGACGACAGAATATCGACGTTGATATACCAGGACAGACTGAGAAACAGAATCTCGTATTAAATGATGTTGTCGCAGTTGATGTCAGTGTTGTTGAGGATGCGCTACGTGCTGATAAATCCCCGTGGACACTGGGATACGCGATCACAATTCACTCATCTCAAGGGTTAACCTTCTCTGATACTCGAGTTTGGAATGTCGATGTTCGTGTCGAGTTGTCAAACTTAGTTTATCTCGCAGTGTCTCGTCCGAAGAATATCTCAGCTGCGGAGAGTTATCAATGATGTTACAGAAACCATCAATGATATCCTTGATTTCAGTGATATAGTAAGGAAAAAATTAGCTGGTTATAACAAAGTGACAACAACAAAAAAAAAAACGAGACTTTGATCTCAGTGTTGAATTTGTCATAGCGCTAAAACAGCAGCAGAATAATCATTGCGCAAGCTGTAATTGTATAATGTTGTGGCGATATTCAAATAATGAACCAAGACAATTTACGGTGGATACAAAAGATAGTAGTCTTGGTCATACGCGTGAAAATGTGATGCTGACCTGTCTTGAGTGTAATCGGCGTAGAGGTGCTAGTTAAGTGATCGCGGTGGTAATTGTATGTCTTCAGGAATTACTTGTAATTTTCATGTGTAAATCCACGTTGAGGAGCAGTTGAATCTAGTCTGTATATTGCAGGTCTACCCGCAGATCTTACCACGCTGGAAATTGTATGTGTCGTAATACTCCAGATATGATCAGTCGCTCTTTTTTTACCACCTTCAAGTTCACCGGGTTCATATAAATATAGTACAATCACATTACCCAATACTCGCTGCCCAGAAAAATCACGTCGTTGTTTTGGTATATGTTTTTTGTGATAGCGTTAATAGGTTTCATGTTAGTTGTTCGAGTTTGCAACCCATTCGCGAGATCTCATATCTTGAATTATTTCCTTCGCATACTGATATCCAAATAACCCTTCAGCATGTGTTCGATTAAATCGTTCGACAATTGCCTGATCATGATGAATTGCAGTATGTCCTCGTCTGATTTTGACATTATGTCGCTTCATCAACGATGATACTGCGCCCTGAAATTCTTTGCCAGGATAAACTTGTAACAGCTGTGGCCATTGCAAGTGTCCACGTCGATAAATTCTTTCAAACGCAGAAGCTACTTCAGTTGCTGTCTTTGTTGATAGCGGATCTGCTTCTTTATATCTGCCTGCAACATCAACGACAGTTAGCGCGTATTTGTATGTTACACGACGTCATGTGGTAAAAATAAAATATCAGCCTGATGAGCTTCATTTGGCACGCTAACATCAAAATGTGCAAGCTGAATTGTTTTAGGCGGTGGTAGGTAAATATGCCATATTGCCTGTCGTGCTAACCATTTTTCAGCAAGAACACGTGTAACATTTGTTGCTTCAGCGAGTTTACTAATCGCTGCTCTACCTTTCCAATATCCTCTTGGGCTATAATAAATCGACTCCATTATAATAATAATCGGTTGATTAATTACCAGCTCCTAATACAAGCTTACTTTTCATCGCAGATCTCACCAACCAATTAGCTAATGATTCTTTGAAAGATTTTTTGATGGAATTTAACGCATGAATTAATTTTACATCTGCAATATGTCATCTTGTAGGTTTGTACTTTCATAAGCTACATCATGAGCGTGACACGCTTTATCAATAGCGTTTACTGGATACTCACCGGGTTTTGGCTGTCAAGTTGGATATCAAGTCGAGTACCAGGACCGCAATAGTTATACCCGGGAAGGTGTTTTTCTCCTGGGTATTTAGCCCATGGAGTTCCTGGTAACTTTGTTAACTGGGCGGCAATATCACCTTTTTGTTTTTTAAAATACTGTTTAGAAATAAATTTAATTTTTTTGCGCCACATCGTTCACATTTACCTGTAACTGTTGATTTATTATTTTTTGTTGTTATACCTGTTAATCGGTTTGTGGGAGTACGCGCTCTGCATTTCACACAATATAAATCCATGTTATTTATTACATTTCTACATCATGGATGCAACTGACTTCTCAGCGACACGATAGCATGAGCCGGTCAAGCATCATCCAGGAATACAAAATTCTATCCGAACGATCATAATAGGTCCATCTGGAAGTGGTAAAACGCAACTGTTACTTAATTTAATAATGAGATGGCTCAAATGGGTTAAGTTGTACTCAGTAGCTCCGTCTGTAGATGACCAGCGATGGTACGATGTACTTAAGGATTTTAATGAAAATGCAAAATTGTTGGACGAGAACGGTGATGATGTTATTGAATTTATTACTGATATTAATGAAACGCCATCTGTAGATGATATTGATGGGAGTATTAACAATTTAGTTGTGTACGAGGATGTAATGCTGGACAAACAATCAAATCTAGCGAGAATATTCTCGCGCGGAAAAATTTAAAACACAGATGTGATTTATGTTACTCAGCGGTATATACAAATACCTAAAGTCATCAGAGATAATTGTATTATTCTTTGCTGGGTTTTTTTTTTTGGTGGGGGGCCGAGTGGCCGAGTGGTCTAAAGCGCTCTCCGTTACGTATCACTGCCATCTCACCTCTGTCTGCGTTGGTTCGAGTCTCGGATTCAGCTAATATGGGTATGTGAGAAAGCTTGCCAGTAGCTTCTCTTGGGTCGTTGGTTTTTACCGGAGTTTTCCCGGGTTCTTCCTCCACTATTAATACTGGCCGCCATGTATAGCCTATCGTGTGCTGAAAAATGGCGTTAAACCCTACAACAACAACAACAACAACTTGCTGTTTTTAATGGTGTTGATACACATACTCTGCGAAATATTCATCAGACTTGGTGCAGCAGAGATATGGATATAATTAAGTTTAGAAATTTATTTAGTCAGGCTCAGTCAACCCCTCATGGATTTATAACAATAAGCTGACATGACCCACGATCGCGTTATCGTATAGGCCTTGATACAATTTTTAGATAGTAGCAGCAACGAGGGGCGCTGTCTGGGCACCCCAGTGACCGCCGCGATCTTTTTTTTTTTTTTTTTTTTTTTTGCGATTTTCAGGAAGGCTTTTTTTACGATTCGAGAGTGAGTCAGTTAGAGTTTTTGCGATTTTCAGAGGAAGGCTTATTTTGCGATTTGACAGATAAGTCAATTAGAGGCTGTTTACCCTCTCTGCTGCTTGCCTAGAGCATGTACAATTTCCAAAAGTACAATATCCAAAGAAATATCATCCACATTACATTAATGTAGCATAGAGGTATGCCAACATTCTTTCCATTATGCATGTTTTAAATCCAAACAACTTCACTTTACATACGCCACTCTTTCAAAAGTACATAATAATATATGTTATATTTTGTAAACCAGACTAGAATACATACAGATCGTTCACGGTCTCTCTAAACACCCCAAGACACCCCAGGACACTCCAAGACTCTCAAAGAACACCCCAATATTACATATATTGGCACCAGAGCTCTCAAAAACGTACTAAGAAGCGAAAGAAGAAAAAAAGCAGACACACATACAGACATTGTTACCATCAGTGATTAAATAGTATTGCTTGATGTCCCTATTTCCAATAACCTACGGAAACCAACTCTTATGCATCAAATATCTTTAATTGTATAATATTATTAAACAATTTCCTTATTTAATGGCTATGCACCATACTTCTCTCATTTATTTTGTTATAAACTGTTTATATACAAAATTTCATTTTAAATCGTACATCAACATTTTTGACAGAGACGTTTAGAATACATGACCAAAGAGTTACAAGCTCCACGCGAGTGATTTCCCTTGATTTTAAGAGCCGTAAAGGAGAGTCGCTCTGTAATTTCTTTCGATTTTACATCAGTGTCATGCTTGATATATCAGATGTAATTTATCTAAACTGTCTGATTATACAGGCCATTTAATGATTAGTACAGTCACATAGACAATTAATTATCAACAATAACTCACAATTCACTAATTATCTGTATGAATTACTCTGGCTCAATAGCGAATCCAGAGGACATGCCAAAAATATTACCCAAATTACAGACTGATTAAAACAAGAAAAACGACGAAACACACATAACTGGTTTATTTTAGAAATTTTTAATGTTTTCGCAAGCATAGTAATAGAATATAAAAGGCAGATTTTCATCGTTTTAAATTTATTTAATATAGCAAGTTTCTAGCTGAAATCAGAAAAAGATATGAGCTATCGCATTTACTTTTATTTTTTACCAAAATAACTTTCCAATGTTTCCATAAAGAAAATATAAAATTAACTTTTAGTAAATCAGGCCATTATCAACACTATCAAACAGCAATGCATATTTATTGACTATTGAGTTCTCTAGCAAATCGTGCTTTCTTAACATTATATTTACAAAACGAATTGCATAAAGAGTTATTGACGAGTAAAACGATAGTACAACGTATCAAAGAGTTATTGATGAGTAAAACGATTGTATAACGTATCAAATAGTTGTCGGAAACGGTACAAACGAACATCCGATATGTTTTGATCCTGTCCTTCTGTACACAGACGCTTCTTACTTAACTTACAAGAGCTTTCTGGAGCATATTGCTACAGAGCTAGATAGAGGTGTTGAGTCCGTGGAAGTAAGAGTGTCTGAAATTAATTATGGAATTTGGAAGTGATGACGAGAAGAGTATAACCAAGCCAATAGAGCCTGTATTCCCCTCGGTTACACGCTATCTTTGCACTAAACATCTGAAGGATAATGTCAGGCACTTCCTTCAAAATAAAATATGGGTGGAAAAGGGTGAACGTGATATAATAATGACCCAAATATTTGATACCGGTGTCATCACAGACGCAAAAACTACAATAGATTTTGAAAGTCGATCGGAACTTTTGGAAACAATCATCAATGAACAGCATCCGACATTTGCACTATACTGTATAAATAACTTGAAACCAAGACTACACAAATATGTTTTCAAAAAGATAGCTGCAAAAATACTGAACGCGTGAATTTGACTAATGACAATGCATCCACCAATAGCATTCTACAACTTTCCGTTGACTGGAAAACACAACACGCGCAAGATCTAATACATAAACTTTTCAGCGTGACACAGCTCCATTTCATGGATGAGAAAGCGCTCTTTGCGACAGCGGGAATTATCAGTTAACGAAAAAAGAACACATTTGCCACATACATGACAGCGTCTGGAGGTGCAAATCCGAAAAGCAAAAGACAGATATTTTCGCAAACGTCCTCAAGGACATTAAACATATACAGAAATCAAAGTTCATGAAATCACAAAATGGAAAATACACCGTAATTAATAAAGCTATTATTATTATATACCACTAATTATAAAAATATATATTGTGTTTTGGAAAGTGAAATATTATTAAGAATTTACACGTATCTGTAATCGTAGTATTGATTTATTGTATAGAAGAATTCGCTACTAACTTCATGCTCAGTACTAATTAATTTAGAAATAAAATACATTAAAAACTACTGAACCTGATACACTGGTATTTAAAGTCAAACATCTAATACTTCGCAATTACTGCAAACACTGACAGAATAAAAAAAGGATAATTAAGCATTACACTAACCTGTATCGCAAATGCGATGCTGCCATTTCCCGCATCTATTACAAGATAAAGCAAGCTGGCGTTACTGCACCCGAACACTTTTCATCGAAATGGGAGTTATTTTCCTTAGCAACTCTATGACCTCGCTACTTCTTCCGTTAAATAAACAATCGCTAAATATTCACACTTTTTGTTTCTATGTTTGTTTGTGTTGTTGTTGGAATTTAAAGTAGGTAATTTATTGAGTCTTGATGTGTTCTTTGAGAGTCTTGGGGTGTCCTGGGGTGTATTTGGGTGTCTCTGGTGTGTCCTGGGGTGTCTTGGGTGTTTAGTGAGACCGGATAGTTCATTCGGAATTCCTCGGCTGTTTCTGCGAGACTAAATTACAATTCGTAGGATTTACCGCGAAGTTTCAAATGGCTGATTGTTCTAAAATAAAACCGCTATGAACGACCCTAGTAGTACAGTGTATGACATAGCACATGTTGTTTTGTTTAAAGTGCTACGCCCACAACATAACTATTGATCAGCGTCGATGTCTTACATGTAGGACTGTGAACGACCCTATCGCGAGAGCTCAGACAAACACCATTGACCTTTATTTAGTCCTTTGTAGCAACGACCGTTTAAATAGGTAGGTTTGTTCTGGCTACAGGTTACGTAAATGTCACAGGTCATGCTAGCTACGATGTCGTAGCCTCAACTTGAATTGTTGTGGTTGAGGCTACGAACTGATCCCATATCATGTAATGGAGCAAAAAAAATCATCACTAAAGTCAGAAAAACAAACAGTGTAGAAATCAACTACATAAGTATAATCATGTTGTGAAAGAAATTTGGCTGATTTTGAATTTATTCAGCCCTTACACGATAAAATAAATTGGCATGGTTACTCTAACCGTATACTGTACGCCATGACAGATAACGCGAGACTCTCGCCGTGACCCCTTTTCTACGTAAGGCTTGCCAGGCCATATTTTGGATATTCTACGCCATATTATTATCAATTAAGTGCGAATAATCGCTTCTTGGTGGAATTTCAAAGTTGCCGCTAAACCGTATTTACTTTTAATGCGCAGAATTTCTGACCCAAACGGCGACAAATTTTTACTACGATTTGTTTACATTTCCAAATATGGCGTCAATGTCCTTATATGGCACACAAACAAACGAGGCTGAGAACGGAAGTAATCATTATTTGAAATAACATGGCGGACGATCTAAACGAAAATATCGGCTAAAAAAGGTAAACGAGATTTTACAACTATTTCTACAATGATTTTCGATACTTCCGGTATTAAATAAGAGGACTACTCAATTTATTGGATTATATGCATGGACTTTGTTTAAAGTGTTATTATTAGGCTAAAAGAGTGCCGGGTATGAATCACACCCGGCTTGCTCCATTAACACGTATATGCTCATGTTAGTACCCTGTTCACGAGGTACGAGTAAGGGTACTAATATTAGTACTAAGGTCATGCATGAAGTGCCCTTTCTTACAGACTGTAAGCCAAACTAAAGTAAATATCACTAACTGCTATTTTAGTGCCAAAGACAATGTAGAGGCCGCGTACATCATGTGTCTTTGAGTTAATCCGTAATGCCTTGGATGAATGAGGTCTTTGTCTTTGTTTTTAATGTCTGCAGAGAAGGATCGTTTTCCAGATTCGATTGCCATTGTTAAAGGATTTCCTCACACCAAGCCGTCATATGTTCACCTTGTTATGTTTCCACAAGTGACCAAGATCTTAGAGAAAAATGTTTAGATAAACTTTGAAATGGTCGACGAAAACAGTTTTATGCCATCTCAAAGTTGATTTATTATTCTGTGTTGCATTGTTTATATACAAATCTTTTAAGTAGGCAAGAAGCTGCACTTAATGCCTGACATTTATATTAAAAGACATGAACTGCACACCATGCAATCTTTTAAATTATGTTTCATTTATGCTAGAATCAACTTGTAACACAGTAACAGAATAGATAACCGGCATGGTGGCAGTACTGGTTCCCTACCAATACATTATCATCCTGTTACCATGCTGGACATCAGTACTGAAACAAACAAAGAGTACAAAAACAATCTATGATTAACCTTATAAACACTTGTTTGTCTATCTTTATTTTTGTAATGGAGCATATATAAACAATGGATGATAATGGCATAAACTACATGCACTTCCAGTGACCCACTTTCCAACTGCTGGGAGTGTACCTTTTACCTATCTGGTTTTACATTTGCACACTTTCTAGAGAACTCATTATACATGTTAAAGCTTTGCATACTGTAGATCAATGGGGACCTCTAAAGTTTATGAATAATTCAAAGGAAATAAAGTGGAAGGAATGAATACAAATTCATAGTTGTTTGAAACCATATTTATCATAATTATGTTTAAAGCCATATTTAGCAAGGTTCAGGATTCTCAGTAGATTTTAAAACTAAAGAGTTATTTGACCTTTGACCCCATAACCCCAAGAGTCAAAATGAAAATGTCAAGTCAAAACTGAAATGTCAATAGTCAATAGTTTTTGACAATCTTGAGCTCATAACTGGAATTGTTCATTATTTTTGGGATTGTTCATTATTTGTGGAGCAAACTGATGTTTAAGATTTCTTGTCTCGTGTTGAATAAAGAGAATACTTGTACAGTTTTTTTGTAAGAGACAGATATGGCCATTACTGATTTTTGTATAAGTTATTCTTGTTCTAATTATGTAAGACTGTGTATATTTGGTATATTGAACAGAAAAGGATTGTTTTGTAGTTTATTATATTGTCTTCTCAACAAACCATCTCAGAATAAAGTCCCGTATCCTCTGCTGCTTATTGTGTTGTTCGGGTACCATCCACTGAAATAGATTACAGCAACATATACTATGTAACCTGGGGGGTGGGTGGGAAATGTGACTATTTACCTGTTTGGCAAAGCAGTGTAAGCATTTAATTTAGTTCAACATTCTAAAATCACTTCACAATTCTTTAAAAAAATCTAAGTGTTATCATGACTATCCTTTAAAGAGAGGAAGTGTCTATTCCCACGGCCGCTGTGTACCAACTTTTGGTAAGACTGTTCACATGGCTACCATGTGCCCACAACTAAGGAGAGACTATGTGCAAGGTGACCGGTAAGTATATTCGGGAAAAGTCCAAAATATTCAGCAACCCATTAACATACGTCCTTTCGACGGCAAAACTGGATGCTACAGGGCATAGATGGGTTGCGGCTCTAGCAAATCACAATTTTTCCATCAAGTTTAGAGCTGGCAAAAATAACGCTGACGCCGACGGTCTCTCGCGTTTACCACAAATGTTCCCAGACGTGGTAGAAGCTATTTGCCATGCAGCCACTGTTTCTGTACCCTTGATTGAGAGTACTGAGTATGATCCAGCCCCTCATTCGGCCGATGAGGTGTTTGCGTCTAAACATTATAATAACATCAAGTGGGACAAGGAACAGTTGACTGATAAGACTCTAGCGAGAATTAATGACCTCAAGAGTAAGGGTTTTCGGCCCGGGGAGGAGGATCTCCGGGAGAAAATTCGTCCGTGCAGAAATTTCTCCGTGAATGGAACCGCCTTGTAGTCGAAAAAGGCGTTCTCTATAGAACCACTTCTCTTGATGGTCAATCTATCAGACAGCTCATGATCCCAGAGTCATACCGGAGCCCAGCCTTGAAAGGTATCCACAACAATATGAGCCATCAGGGCAGGGAGAAGACACTCTGGTTAGCTAGGCAAAGGTTTTATTGGCCTGGTCTGGAGAAGGACGTGAACCGCAAGGTGGAGTCTTGTGAACGGTGCGTACGCAGAAAGACCCCGGTTAGGGCAATGGCCAAATTAACCCCAATTCACACCACCCGCACAATGGAGCTCGTCTGCATAGACTTTTTGTCTCTTGAGCGATCTAAGGGAGGGTTTGAGAACATCTTGGTGATAACTGATCATTTCACCAGGTATGCTCAGACCGTTCCTTGCCGCAATCAGACAGGTCAGACTACCGCTGAAGCCCTTTATGAACACTTCTTTCGACATTACAGTTTCCCGGAAAGGCTTCACGGCGATCAAGGACATAATTTCGAGGGTAAAGTTATAAAGGAGTTATGCAAATTAGCGAACATACAGAAGTCCGGCCCCCCCCCCCCCCTTTTCACCCACAGGGGAATGGCGCCTGCGAACGCTTCAATAGAACGCTCTTAAAAATGATAGGGACATTGGAGGAAGAGCAAAAACGTGATTGGAAGTCGTACATTGCTCCAATTGTCCATGCATATAATGCTACTAAGAACGATTCTACCGGATTCTCGCCCCATTTTCTTATGTTTGGGTGGCACCCCAGGCTTTCTGTCGACGCCTATCTGGGCACTACACCAGATAGTGGCGAGGCTGCTGAAGCGCCTCTCGCGTACGTGGAAAAACTGAAAGACCGCCTCCAATTTGCTTACAAGGCCGCGACGAGGGAGTCGAGCAAGAGCCATGCTAAGAACAATGCCCAGTACGATAAAAAGGTCCCCGAGTCCAAACTTGAAGTAGGGGACCGAGTCTTAGTGCGCAACGTTGGACTGAAAGGGAAACATAAATTAGCCGACAAGTCGTCCAAGGATGTATATCAGGTGATATTAATCCCCAATTTAGATATACCTGTGTACAAGGTAAGGAGGGTCGAGGGTTCGAAATCCACGCGCACATTGCATCGTAATATGCTTTTGCCCTTCGACTACCTTCCCTGTGATCCAGTACCCATGAAACAAGTTCAGAAGAAACCTGGTGTACCAAACGCTACTCCTTTGGAGTCGAGCTCTGAATCTTCGAGTTCTGTCTCGGACTCCGACCGGTATGTTATACCACAAAGACGACCCGGGGGGGGGGGCAGGAAGGATAGTGTTCAGTCCCGTGAACACTCTACACGAACTGCCCCTGTTAATATATCACCATCTATGATCGATCCCCATATTAGTCAGCCTCTTGAAAGCGTAAACTTTCAAACAAGTACGTCTAGGCAATATGGCAGTAGTTTAAGTGAACCCACGAGTCATTTTTCTACTCCCTCTCGCGTCTCGCATGAGAGTACTGAGTTCAGTTCCCCAGAGATATCTGCCGAAAGGTCAGTTCAAAGCCCGACCATCTTAGAGGGAGACCCGGACCGCCAGTATGTGGTGCTGATACTAAGCCCACTGGCGCCACAGGTGTCACAACAGAAAGACTCAGACCAGCAACCGTCAAGGCGTTCAACCAGAGACCGAAAACCACCCGACCGGCTCGGCCAGTGGGTGTATTCGCAAACTGTTTACTACGTGTGAATTACTGAGATCTAGATTACATGCCTGTTTTTATTTGCAGTTGATAGCTGGAGCGATGCAGAAGAACCCCTTTCATGTAAATTAAGTACTGCAATGTAAATTAAATACAGAACGGTATTTGACGACGACAATTCCATTTTTATTTTTAGTTCTAGTCCCTATCTCAGGGTTTTATGTTTTATCTGCAGGGAGAGTACATTAGTTAAGCTCTGTATTTGTAATCATTTCAAAGGTGTTATAGTTTTTTTTTTTAATATTGGTTTCCAAAAGACTCGAAGGGTAGTTCCAAACGATTGTTATTGTACTTTTTACGCGGCAAGCACAAATTTGCTAAAATGTCGGGAGACATTTACATTCAGGGAGAGAGTATGTGACCCAGGACTTGCGTCATGTACCAATGTGCGTGGCTGTCATGAGTGAGCGAGCGAGTGAGTGAGTGATCGATCGCGGTGCATGATTCCCGTGCGTCAGGAGTATTAAAATCACTTCCCCTCCAAACTAACAAAAAAGCTTCAGGCATTCCTACTCTAGGCTAGAGACAGACAACACCTCGAGCAGTGCGAGTTGTGAAGAGCACTGGTCTTTCACGCAAGTGAAAGACAAGGGGTTGAATATAATTTGGAAAAATTATACACTTCGAGTCTGGTAAAGGATAATTATTTTTTTTTTTTTTTTTTGTGATAAAATTATAAATGCAGGTGGGTGGGTTGTATACTGTGTGTTGTATTTGTGTCGGTTATATTCTGTATTGGATTTGTCTTGTATTCTAAGTATGCGTTTTGTATTGTTTTAGGTTTACCTCGTACCAATAATAAATCCCACAATCGACGAGCTAGTCTTATTATTTCAACCCGAAACGAATGGAAAGATAGCTCACACTTGCTTGTTTCTACTTTTGGCCTCGGTTTCTATTTATAGCAGCTATATGGCTTAGTGAGGAGAGAACAGACTGGTTTTGTAAGTTGTGATCTAGCTTGCAGAGTGTTTGTTCTCATTCATTCTGCTACGGAACCAGTCTGTAGGTATTTGGCGCTAAAAATTAAGTCAGATTTATTCTAGCTGATGCGTGTGAATGTGTTAGAGAAAAAATGTTTTTCAAGTAATTTCACAGACGGGTTAGGAAAAGACGAGAAACTGATTCAGAGATGAATACAAGAATTACATAATACAGCGTTCCATTCTAGGGCAGCTTCACACTCCTTGCAGGCTACGTGGAAAGGATTTTAATATTGGTTATGATGGTAAAACAAAGGAACCTTGAATTAGCTCATTTTACTAACTCCAGTACAAAGGTAACTTCTTTTTTTTACAGCAGAACTTAATTGTGGACACGAATTTTATAAATGCAGAGGCGTTATCTACTGTGTTCTTAATAGAACACAGACTACCCCTTGCGGTAGAAGACTACATTGGTCCTTTGTTCAAACGGATGTTTACTGATTCCAGAATTGCAGAAAATACGCATGTGCAAGGTCAGAATCATCTAATATTGTTAGGTGTTTAGCTGAAGATACTTCACTTAAAATTGCAGAAGCCATGAAAATTGGGCTGTTTAGTATTGCAACAGACAGGAGTAGTGGTTATGACAAAAAGTTGTACCCAGTTTGTATAAGAGACTTTGACAACAAAAAGGGCAAAGTCAGAGTGCTGTTCTTTCATTACCAGAATTAACAGTAGATTCCACTGGAGAAAAGTTTTTTATTTGCTTGATAATGCTTTGAATAAACATAAGTTTGGAAGCACTGTTTGGGGTTTTCAGCTAATACTGCATCAGTGATGACTGGAATTCATAAAGAAGTTGCATTCTATATTTTGAAAAATGTCTCCATCAATGTACATATCAGGTTGCCTCTGTTATATGATGCACCATGCTGCAGGAAAGGCTGCTGATAAATTAGAAGCAGAACTCTTGAAGTATCAAGTTGGCACTCAACCTGACAATGTACTTCATGTGGACAGAGTTTAATTTTTATCATCTTATTTCCCAGCTAAAAGACCCCATAACTGTAAGATAAAAATTTCCTCTTTGTCAGGTTATGAAAGGAATATTGGTTCTTTATCATTCTAATGCTGACTGTGAGAGATTGTTCAGTATTGTTAACAATAATAAAACGGAATTCAGATCCATGCTCTGTAACCCAGCACTTAGTGCTCAGCTAGTGTGCAAAACATTCATAGTCTCAGCTGGTACAAAGTGTTTTGAAATGCAGTGTGAGTCTGTTGCTTTTTAAAGCTCAAAGCGTTATATACGAAAACTTGATTCAGCAATTGATGTTAAAAATCCAGAGGGATAAATAATTTTGTACATATGCTCATTGAATGTTTATCATGTTATATGTGGATTACTCTTTGTCTGCTCGGATTACTGTTTTTGTACACTTGGATTATTCTTTTTCCTCACTAGGGGTTGGCATGTAATGTTAGCACAACTATTCAGCCTACAGCTGTGACATTTGACACATTATTATCGCCATGTACAGATGAGCTAATTGGGTTTTCACTTTTCCACTCTGAATTTTGATGTAGTTGTGGCCTAGATTTCTGCATGTTGCTGGAGTCTTGCATATATAATTGTAGTGACTACACTGTATCAATGTGCTTGCAAACTTTTTTTTTTTAGTTCACAACCAAAAGTGTTGTCTGATCCTTCAGAACACAATACGTATAAGTATGTGTAATACTAATTTTAAAGACCATTCAAGTTTTCCTTTTTATTTTCATTGGAAAGAATTTTATAACTTAAAAAGAGGAATGAAAAAAAATGCAAAAGAGAAAACTGGCTGAAATCATGAGACCAAAAGAAATTTTAAAAAAAACATGCAAGCAAGAATGTTTTTGTACCCACCAGTTTTGTGCTCATTTTGTAATGAGTGATCTTTTTTCTGAAAATGTTGAAAAAGTTATGCCTTATGTTCACATCAATGCTTTGAATCTCGATAATAATTGGGAAAACTTTTATTTTACATGCAAGATTCCCCGTCTCACAGAATGTGGAACTGGTTCCCTTAACATCTTGAAAAACTTGCCATCACTATTCCTTCTGAATGGGTGGTACTATCAATATGGTGTTTTTAACTAAAAGCTTTTTATGTCTAGTTGGTCTAAATGAAAATAGTGCTGATCTGATGTCAAGTGTGGCTAGCACAGCAGCCATCTTGAAAGTCTTGTTATTGCTACATTTTATGAATGGAAAGTAATACTGTCATAAGGTTTTCACCAAAAACTTCTTATTGTGTATAGTTGGTCTTAAATGAAAATGGCTTAAGTCTGTTTTCAAATGTAGTCACCTCAGTGGTCATCTTGACAACCTTGTTATGGCTACTCTACCGGAAAGGATGGTAATATCAACAAAAGCCTAACAAAAAGTGATATTGCCATTGGGGTTTAACAAGAAAACTTCTTGTGATGTCTAGTTAGTCCCAAATGAAAATGCTGCTGCTTGCACTTCATGAAAGACTTGTAAAGGCTATTCCTCCTGAATGGATGGTCATATTAATAGAGTTTTACTAAGTGACTGCTTGTGATGTCTAGTTGGCCCTAAATGAAAATGGTGTCCTTGAGACATTCAGTATGGCCACCATTAGTTGACCTCGTGAAAGTATTTTTGCTACAACTCCAGATGCCTGGCCATATCGATATTGTGCTTTCACCAAAAGACTTGATGTCTAGCTGGTCCAAAATGGAAGTATTGCCGATATGGCCACCCTGGTAGCCATGTAGAAAATCTCAGAGATCTCGATAGGATTTTAAAACTAGGAGTCCAGGACTCCCATTTTGGTAAAAATAGGAGTCCCATCATCAAAAGTTGCAGTCCCTTCTTTCCTACAGAATCAACACAGACGTGAGTGCATCTGTTTTTAGATGGAGAGGTTTTCATAATGTAATCACTCACTATAATATAGCTTCATTACAACAGTCCATTGACAGGATCGCAAACTTAAGGTTTATTTATTTGTATACGTACTTGTAGTAATTTTAGGCAAATAAATAGTATCTGATTTGCGGTCTTTTCCAGTATTTTCGCAAATACGTGTAAAGTCACAAAACAGCTTAGACTTTAAAGCACATCTCGCGAATTTCACAACATAGCATTGTCCCATACGTTTCTGACCTACATAATTTGCATTTGAAAGTTAAATCTTTAATAAAATAATACCTAGGCTTTGGTTTCAATGATTTGTATTTTTTTCTGAATATATTTGCCCCATGATTTAAGAAAAGAGACGTTCTAATAAACTGGTACATCCCAGACTTAGCAAAGTCCGCCATTATTTCCTGTTAGGCCTATTGGTTCACTTACAGTTTCAAACTAATTTTATGACGAAATAGTGTATAAGAGGCAGTTAATATATATCCAGATCACCTATTCTGATCTTAAAACACAAGTTTGTATGTCTTATCATCAAAGGATAGCATGCAGGAAATTGATAGTTGCTACCTTACTTGGAAATGGGTTAATGGTCAATCAGCTATCAAAACATCATGATGGGCAAGAGTTTGTTTGTCAACGTAATTGATATAAAAACTAGGCCTAGCTACTGATGCCTTGATGAATATATTTCGCTACAACACTAGAACCGGGCTAAGGCGAGGGGCATTTTTTAAAAAAAAAATATGGTATGGTCAGTCAGTGTACCGCTTAAATAATCACAGGGCAAAGTTGTTTTCACTTTCCTAACAGAAGGCGAAGTTTGTCACCCACTTGCGAATGGCATTTTGTCTAAGTCTCAAGATGTCTTGATTCTGAGGTCACGTGCACTGCTTATTCCGCTACATTCGGAAATGAACACAATAATGATAGCTAATGTTGTTTATCTGATGTACTTTTATAAATGACCACATGTACATCTCGGGGTCTTTCTGCCTCTGAATTCAATCACTGTAAATATCAGTGCATTTTCCCACCTGGCCACCAGTCAAAGCCTTTGAACTTACCACCCATCTATTGCATCATGTTCTTTTTTATGTACTCTTATAAAATGGCAACATGTATGTATCAAGTGGTCTTTCAGTCACGGAATTCTGTCATTGTAAATATCAGCACAGCTAATTGATCAACACATTTGACCACAAAGCAGGTGGCTGAAGCAGGACTGGCAAATCTTTGAATTTTGCCGCACACCTATTACATGCATACGGAGGACTCCAGCCTCAGTGATTTTCTGCATCCCAGATCAAAAATTGGCGTCCACATATGCGTAATTAAGCGTTTCCGAGATCTCTGAATCTAGTTACTTCTCAATATGGAAAGTAACATCAATATGGGGTTTCCATGGGAAGACTTATCTTGTCTTCATCCGAAATGGTTAGTCCCTTACAGGGCACAATGCAGTATTGCATCACATTCTAGCTGGCTCAAACTTTTGGCTATTCAACCTTGTGAGCATGTGCTGTAACAGTTGTAGACTATGTACCACCGTTACTGCTTAAGGAATAAGCATGTGGTTCACATTTCAGTGTAAATTCAGTGTATTCTGTTCTTTGTTATTATTTTAAATAGCAGTGGTTGTTATGTGGAATTTAATTGACCATATCAGAGGATTGCTTGTCCTTTGTAACAATAGGATAAATTTATGCTATTAAGAGAAGTCAAAAGATGTGCCTCATCAAGTCAGCATGCACATTTGTTAACAGTTCTTTGAATAAAGTAACAATGTAAAATTCTTGGCTACATTGTTTAAACTGAAATTGGAATGCACATTAATTTTTAATATCGGCAATTACTGCAGATAAAAGTATTTAATTGAAGCTGATCAACATTTTTGAAACATTTGTGTATTGAATATACAAGAATCTTTTGAAATGATTTTTTATAAAAATTGTCAAGATATGTAATCGATGTTAAGATTATTGATTTTTCAGTTGGTATCCAAATGTAAATCACCCTGATGTCTAAGTCTTTCCATGGGTGGTCTTCATTCATTAGCTATTCAAATATCTACCAGCTCACTCCTCAGTGGAGTTGCACATGACATGCCTGCTGAGGCACAGCAATGATTTGTAGGTATATTTACTTCTCCACCATAGAGTGAGTGTGGAGGAGATGCACTGCCCCCACCACGATGCATGGACAAATGAAAATTCGTGTCATATACACTGTACATTCACTGTTTCAGGTTTCATTGCCCAGTATATTTACTAATGCATGACACTATTTTATATGATTATAAAAACTGGACATAACATTCAAGTTGAATATGAGACATCTGAGCTTCATGTCTACATGTCTGTATTTTCTTTTATTGCAGATACTCTATCCATAAAGTTTAACACAAAGATGGTAGAAGTTTGATCCTTATAATGTAAGCCCAATGAAAACGAGGGATGAAGTTGAGATCAAATTAAACAAGTTAATCTAAAACTTGTAATGACAAAAGTTTAGAATCATTTATTTCAGGAAAAGAGGAAAGTTCAAAGATTCAGAAAATGAAAAACAAAGCCAGTATTAACCAAGATGTTTTTAAGAAATGTAATATACTCAAAGAAACCGGAGAAAGCTCAAAATGGCAGTACATATATTTAAGACTATACAGGAGATTTTAATGGTTAAATTTGTATTATAATCTCAGTAATGCATTGCCAGATGTGTCATTGGAAGAAGATTAAGTGACCAAGATTTCTTTTTTATATTGTTAAAATATATTACCTTTTCTCTCCAGAACATGTTCTTTGAAAGGTCTCCGTAGTTGTATCAGATCTCCTCTCCCAAGACTGTCTCGTTTTGAATAGAGACATAGTCTTGGGTATCCGTCAGATACTTCTAGCATCATCCTTGCATTACACAACGTACTGTCCTCTGGGGCATTATTGATAAAATAGCGTATATGCCCAGCAGCTGTTGTTGCATCAGTCCTGTAAAGGAAAAGGCAAGTTGGATATAGCTAATCATTAGTAGTAATAATGTATGTGTGACGTTCTGTCATATTGGGGTGGGGTTCTCCCAATATAATTTAATTAAATTAAATTGAAAGTTCCACCCTGGCTCGTTAGGTTAGAAAGTTAAATTAGTGATGATGTAGATTTACTGCTCTGAGCCCCCAGTTAGCAATGCCGACGGTTAAATTATAGAGAACACGAAGTTGAAATTCAATCAATGACAATTTAATAAATGTGATAATTTAAAAACGATAACTTCCAATCACTCGTCTTTCCCACGACCAAGTGACAGCCTAATTCATCCCGTGATTTACAGTGTGAGTTCGATTTTCCCCCTGTCCTTGCATCTACTCATCTATTTCTTCCCGCTGATTCTTCCTTCTTTCCGTTCCTCTAACTCCTTCTTTGTCTCTGTTTCCCTCTCTACTATCTCCTCCCCCAACTTCGATCCGGACTATAGCTTCTCCTTTCTCCTCCTTTTATTATCTCCTCCAATTCCGCTCCCAGACTTCAACTCCAC
Organism: Sinohyriopsis cumingii; assembly: GCA_028554795.2. NCBI lineage: Eukaryota > Metazoa > Mollusca > Bivalvia > Unionida > Unionidae > Sinohyriopsis > Sinohyriopsis cumingii. The sequence continues at coordinate 35,335,390 of CM068836.1, forward strand.
CCTCTTCTTCTTCCCTCCTTTCCTCCGTCTCTCTATCCGAGACAACGGGACCAAACTTTGACTGGTCTGTCCCTCAAAGCTTCCTTTGAAGCTTTCTGTACTTAGAATTTCCCGCTCTAAGATTTTCCCGCCAATAACGAATGGCTATTCGGAGTTACGCTAACCTCTTCTCTGGGTAATTTCTCTCAGCGAAGTAACTTTTGCCGGAAAACGCAGGGATATCATTCTACCCAAATCAAGGTCTCCCCCCCCCCATCTCGATTCTGATTGGGTGGCGCTGTGCCCCTGTCCAATCGTCTTAGCGGCCAGTTCAACCTGTCTGTCTGTTTGCAGGGGAAAGAAGTTAGGACACTCCCACTTCTTCAGGCAATTTCTTTTGATCTTGGAAACATTTCGACACCTAGGTGATAATTGGCTGTCTGTGACTTTGCAACCCCAATGTCCGGTCCTTCGATTCTAGCCACAACAATCTTACGTAACGGATTAGTGCTAGCCTTCGGCAATGTTCGACATCAAACAATGACCCGTCAGAATTGCCTTGATTATACATGTTTCAAACTGGCTACTCTGGGTCGGGGTAAACATGACACCATGTACTGGTTTATTTAAACTGTTCAGGATAAAAAAACAAAATGAAAGATAATTGAAACACAGGAGCTAGCATAAAGTATATAATTTGTATAATGGCAATCCTGAAAACAATTGTGCATGTGTTTAAAAAATAAAGATAATATTTTTTATTTTAAAATAAAAGAACAATAAAAACATGCACACAAGTGTGTACATTATACCCTTGAACTGAGCATAGTACACGTGCTATATCATTCATCAAAATTAGCCTTCATATTTTGCTTTTAAACATCTTTTAGGCCAATCATTTACCATTTGGTGTGTTCCTTTTGTTAATTTTGAAGTAGATTTTTTGCCTTGCTTAGTGAGTGGCCTTGTGTAAATTGTAATCCCCTTCATAGTTCTGGTGATAGAGTAAGTATTGCCTTTTAAGTATTAATTTATTCCCCAAAATTGTGCTAATCTTGAGTCCAATATGGCTGTCACAGCAGCTAATTTGAAAATCTTGTCACTCAAGAATATCTGAGATAGGGTTCAACACTCAGCACTTAAAAAGAATAAATGATTTTGAGTTTCTGGAAGTTCTTTTCAGACAGTAGAGCATCATTTGAGGGACTCCTGTTAGATGGTTATACTAAACAAAAAAAAAATTCCTTCTATATTTACATCTGCTATATTATTGAATATTTCCTAAAAATTTTCAAAACAAACTTGGATAGCCTGCAATGGATTTATCATACCATTGTGATTTTTGGTTGAACTTAAATCAAAACATGTAGCATCTGTTAAGTTTGCTTTCTCAGTTGTCATCTGTAGATTTTTTCTCGTTTTTTCTGCCTTCTTATCGCATGTTTTATCCCCGGCATATTCGAGAAGAAAATCTCCTTTATTAAATGGCATGGCACCAAATACTCCATGTATAGTAAAGAAACAAATGAAAGTGTACTTGAGTTGTATTGTAGTTACTTAATTGATTAATTTAAAGATAATACAGTTTGTGTTTATATATCTTCTTCTTTATCAAGCATTGGTCTTTAGTTTTATTGTATAGAATGTATATAGTCAGTGGGACATAAATGTGTTCCCACAATGCTTGCTGACTGCCATACAAGTGTGTAGGACATCTATGATGTTCAGTAAACTGCATTTAATAAATAGACACTACATCCAAAATCAGACATTATACGCAAAGACGAAGTATTCAGTTTCCTAAAACACGGCCATTTAATCTTAACCTTTGGAAACGTCCTTCTCCAAAAACTGCGCATTTGAAGGAAGGACATCTCACAGCGGATGTGCCAGCTACCCAGGATTAAAATTAACTTACAAACAAAAAATCAACAGCTAACTGACATGTGGCAAGCAGTTTGACTTGATAGTAAATGCCACACACAAACTCTGCAATCTGTTCAAAAACCAAGGGAAAAAAAATTGTGCTAGGACCACCTGGGCTGGCCCTATGCCTAGGCCACAATCGCTTAAAGTGTGCTCAAATAAGGCATGGCATAGCACTGAGGCAAGATGATATTGCATACAGAATCATCAAGGTTTCTGGAACTCTTGGATGCTGAGTGGTCTGATAGTTTCCAGCACTGCCCTTGTATCACTGAAAATTAATATAAAAAGGAGATCCTTCCACTAACTTCAGATTTTGTTATGCTGAAATTATACCTCAGCAAACACCTGGAAGATCTGACAAAAAAGATGAAAACAGGTCCAGTGTATTCAGTTTGGAGGCAACTGGCAGAAGTTACCTTAGAAAAAGTAGTATTTTCAATAAAAGATGTGGGGAAGCAGCCCAGCTCCTAAATGACACATAGTCCAGGAGGGGATTTTGGAAAGAGCAGGCCAATGGAGGAGATCCTGGCGAGTCTTTCCAGTGTGGAAAAGAAACTCTTTTCTCGGTAGGTCTTTTTCCTGTGCTTTTTCTTAATTTGTCAATGGAGAGGCTTTCACAACCTTTAAAAGAAAAGCAAAACTAAATATTCCAGTGATTACATAAGGTTCAACTAGTTAAGTTTGCTCAACAATGGTAACAAGTTTGGATCAATTAGCACATTTTGTTTTCAATGATGTTGTAAGGTTTAAATTTAATGTATTTAATGGTTATGTGAACATATGATGGTGATGTGCTTGATATACTTTTTAATATTTAACAAACATTTGTGTCTTTTTATTTGGATTAAAGAACTTTTTAGGATTGCTTACATCAATACAAAAATTAATTCTTGAGCATGAGAAACAAAGTAAATAAACAGCAATGGACCTATGGCTAAAATGTGATGTGGAAGAATGAGATATGGTAAAAAGTACAAGTAAAGCAAAATCTGCCTTTAATATTTTATTTTAATAAGCAAGGATATAAGTGACATTAAGCACGATACATGCTGAGCAAGTACTGTAAACGATTGTCTCTTCAGTCTCAAAGTAAGCACTGGGTGGCCCATAAATTGTGAAGTCTTTAATTACCGTTATTTCATGTTGGTGAAGTAATAAAATATGCACATTCAAAATAATAATAATGATGATAACGCAATCATAGTAGTTTATACTAGTTTATTGACATGGTAACTGAACAAGACCTGGTCATCTTGCCGATAATGTTTCAATATATTTGCATATGTAAATGTAGGGATACCAAAAAGGTATATTTTTTCCTGTCCCAGGGCTTGTATGGTACATCAGCTTTCTGTTTCCTATTAGCATCAGCAATTGTGAAATACTTCAAAACTGAAGTTCATTTTAATTTGCCATGCTTACTTTCAGCCGTTTTGAATAAGATAAGCATACAAATTACAATATTTTGCCATGTACTTCATTTATTGTTTAAGCAGTAGGCAGATTTTGAAAACATTTACATGGCTATCATGAAATAATCTCCTTTATATGCGTACGGGTGACAACATTACTCCTATGCTGATTATTCGTATTGTTGATTTTAGTATCTGTGTATTAATATAAAACCACAAGTTTGTTTATTTTCTTTTTATTCAATAACGAGGTGGACAGATCGGTAGTCGGTATGCCAGTTACTACAAAATTTTGCCTTGGACTACTTAACTGTAAGATTTTAAAGCCCTAAGGACTAACAGTCACGTCGTTTTAGCAGCAAGTTTAAACTGCAGACCAGCATTATGGTATATTCGTACCATATAAGACATCGACCCTGATATTTATGCAAGGCATGGGTCAGAATCTTATTGCTTGAATAAGCAGTGCCATGATGCATGTTCTTTGGACTCGGAACTAGAGGCCATATTTTCAAAAATATCTCGCATAGTTTGTCAAGATTAAATTACAGATATTTGAGTGCTGAATGTTAAAAGATCCTTAGAAAAGCATAATTACGTAAACTATTGTATCGACTTGGAGCATTTGTCTGTTTGATTTCTGAACCTTTTACCACCTTGCAATTTAATCCGTCTGTTTTCAATGGCATGCTGAATGGAAATGTTTATCCATTGAAATATGTGGGCTACAACACCATGATTTGTTTACCACTGTATCACTTTGCAACTCAAATTTTGTGATGCTTCCATTTTTTAAAATTATTTTTAATAAAGAGTAATTTCAGCAAAGTAATAAGATGTTCATTTCATGTAAGGAACTATGAACATATTTCACATAATTGGATGATTCTGCATATGTAATTTAAAAAAATCTTCAAAATAATTTCAAATTTCTAAATAAAACAGTCTAACACCAAAAACAATTGCAACTGGGGGTGGGGTGGGGTACTTCTACTGCTTTATTTATTAATGAAACTCACATGTCTGAAGATCACAAGCTACTCTTTTTACTAAGAATTCATTAAATTACCTCTTGTGCGTGGACAGTAATGAAATGCAAAAACAAGACAAATCAACAGAAATATTCCAAATATGATTCACTTTGTAATTTCACATTAACATATCCATCCCAAACCAATTGATGCAATATATCAAAGCAGAAAATATTGTGACACCAATACATATTAATGAATCATTACATCTCAACTAGTCTGATTTTGTGTATGAACTGTTCCAGTACTAGTATGACGATACACAACTTGAACCAGGTATACCTATATCACCCTTTATCTGTTTCTCTTCAGTCTTGATATGGTCCAAACCCAGGGTAAACAAAACAAAGTTGTCCCAACACTTCTGATACAGGAAATGATTGCAGCCATGGATCTTCTTGTTAAACATTGGAGAAAATGTGGACTGAAAGACAGTACATTTTTGCGACACAAGGAGAGGGTCACCTACCTGCTTGGCGGGTGAACCAGGCTATGGCAACAGCCACAGGATGCAAACAACCTGAACTGGTCACTTCATCCAGCCTGAGAAAGTATATTGCAACTGTATCTCAGGTACTTTCAATTTTATTACATAAAATGATACTAAATTTGCAGCATACCAGGTAGACATACACAGAGAGATGCAGCATTTTGCCCACAAATTTTGCATGCCCTTCTCTTTTCCTGTCCCCAAATATTTCCTACTTTTGTTTTTTTTTTCTCAGTAGAGTGCCTTGAAAAACCCATGTTGATATAAACAGCCATTCAGTAAAAGTGCCTAAAATGTATGCCAGTGTGTTGCAGACAGATTTTCTGCAAAGTTTGGTCAATTTTATGAATAGGTGGCATCAGACTCCACAAATCGTTCATCAGTATCAGCACAGGTTTGGGTTGGAAGCTTTATCAGACTAGGTTGGCTATAGCAATTGCCAAAGGAGTAGCCAAGAAGTTGATAACTCTTAAGTTGGTGATCAGTTCTATTAAAATCAAATATCAGGTGACTGAAAAGTTATGAAATAGTTACATAATGTGATAATTTTGGTCCAAAATTTAACATCATTTCACATCTTCTTTTCAAGACTGTAAAAGGTCTGTCACCAACTCTGTGGTGTCATGCAAATATATACATGTTTAATTCTGCCATTTCAGCAATGCATCTTCCAGTTTGGATAAAAAGTACAGACCACATAATTCAAAAGCTCAAATTAGGGCAAGTGCATGGGTTAAAATTTCAAAAACATATTTCAAATATTGCTCTTTCTAAAAATGTGTGTTGAGCACTTAATTTGCAGATTAAGATCAAATGACATATGGACATTTCGATTTTTCTTCACTCGATTCAAACCATTTGCTAAAATGACCAGGCCAGGTATGCAAGGTTTGGGAGTTTTTGCTTCACATAAATACCCATAATTGCAAAAAGTGATTATGCGAGTACAAACTTTAATGCTAGAATACCTGTATTGGAAACCAGGTCAAATGTTATTTTCGAACTCGTGTTTAGAGTTATTTACCATGGGCTTAGCTGTTGTGTATTCCAATAATCAGGACCAGCACAAATGTTATACAATAATATAGGGGGATACATAGACAACAAGTTGTTCTTTTCCTTGTTTTTTTTTCTGATATGACTGGCAGTGATTGTGTTACATCATTAAGAAACAAACAGCAACATAAAGAACAGAACAACATGCTGGTCTAAGGGGAAATGGAGTCCCATTCTTTTTGACAACTTCTATTACATATTTACTGAATCATTTCTTGATAATTATCTGAAAATGCACACAGTAGCAATGGGGGGGTGAGGAGAAGGAGATGGTGGCCCTGTGTGGAAACTTGGTAAGAGTACCGTATATATCATAAATAATACCAATGGAGTGGGGACATAATTTTGGTAGTTGGCCATGGGCAGCACTTTGCCTCGCTACTTCACTAGATGCACATCCACGAAGGAAAAGTGCAGTCACATTTGCTTTATTCATCGGACTAGGTGCAACACTGATTTATCAGCATATTGCCAGAATATTTTGAAGATGTTACAGACGTATCCTTAAACAAATCAATCAGTCCTCCTATTTAATTCCAGAATTGCTGAATTTCAAATTCATCATTTACCTTTTTCACAATAAGGTTGTGTTTAGATTGTCCGCCATAATAGTTCATCTAATACTACTTCCGTTTTCAGACTCGTTTTTAGGTGTTCCATATAAGGATATTGTATCCTTCTTTGGAAACGTAAACAAATACTAGTAAATATGGTGCGCTGTAAATTGGAGAATCTGCAAATTAAAAGGAAATAGTCTGTTGGTGCCTTTAGAAGTTTATCAAGAAGCTATTATTCTTCATTTTAACAGATGAAAGATGTATTTGTCTTACTCACAATTGCTGTTCACGCTATGTCATTCAACAATTAATAACATCGTAGAATATCCAAATATGGTATAACATGCCTACTTTGGTCAATGAATTGCCGCGAGAATCTCGTGTTATCTGTGATGATGGACAATGTACGGTTAGTGTAAACATACCAATATATTTTACTTTATAGTGGCTTAATAAATTTATCATAAGCAAAACTTCCTGAAAAACATCATGCTATTTAGGTAGTAGACTTAGAATCAGTTTTTCTTTCTAATTTTGATTATGTTTTTATTTGCTCCTTTGCACAGTATAGTCGTTTCTCATATTCTTGCATTTTCCATAATGTCGCAGTAAATCATATTTCCGTAATATAATGGTGCGACACAATTTTGTTGTTTATCCCAGCAAAAGTGCAACAAGAAACTTATCGAAAAGTTTGAACATCAAATATGAAAGAAATGTTTTGTTTTGTGGTCAGTTGGAAAGATGAAAGGATAGAAAAAAAAACAATGAAAATTAAATCCAACTGTATACCCACCCTCCTTTACCAATGCACCTCTACCAAACAAAAACAGTAAATAATTTTCACATGACAGCTTATGACATCGCTCTATTGAATCCTGCAAACTTCTTTAAAGCACTAAAGCTTTGTTACTTTAATTCTCTTTTGCTTTTATTTTAAAAATAAAAATAGTAATATTTCATTATTATTGCATATGATAAAAATGAAAATACTGCATAATTATGAAATTTGTCTATTATTTAAGTATCAAATTAACAAGGGTAAAATTTTCGTAACAGTATGAACAGAATTGACTTGAAACGTGAAACATTTGCAGTTATACTGACCACCCTCCATACACATGCCACCATGACAAATTATGTCAATGAACCGATTATTGTGGATAATTTTTTTTACCTTTCATTCATGTTATTACTTTTCCGAGCCCCTTTAGGGACAAATACTCATTTACTGTGACATTATGGTAACCTCTCTTTAAAAATGATGGCTGTCTCCTGGCGTGTTGATGAGCAGAAAATGAACTATAATCTTTTACGGCACAAAGAATATGTTTGTTCCAAACTGGAAACATATGTTAAAGAATAAAACAGTAACAGATATATAGTCAGATGGGTCTTTTTTTAATAATTTGTAACAGTTCAATTCATTAGTACCATGAGATTACGAAACGTCAGTATATGTAGGATCACATCAAGTCGTAGCTAAATTTCACTATGCTACAAGACTACTCAACATTCAGTTCGTTGCATTCCTGGTATATTTACATGCAGTTTCATTTACAAGTTTATCTGTCCATCCACATGAGAATCACCAGTGTCATCGCAAGAAATTTTCCATGTTTCAAAATGTTGAAGTCATGAGCTGGTACTAATATTGGTACCCATCTTGAGGCTACGACATCGTACCTAATCTTGAGCTAGTAAATTGGTTACATGGTACATTACTATGGTTTGTGATAAGGTAAAATCCTTCACATTTCTGATATCCTCGAGACTGTAGAGTTAAGGTTATATCGTCAACTTATCCATAACGGTTAGCCCTTCAGTGTAAGACATCCATTATGATATTTATGTTGGACCACTTTAATTAACTTAAACTGCTACATAATAATTCTTGGCACACTGTTGTAGTTCAAAAAAATTGACACACTTAATATTATGGGTTACAAAATTGTAATTAAAATATTTTGTAATGACTGCAGAAAAGTTTTAAGCAAAGAGACAGAGGAGTAAGTACTAGTTTTAATATAAATATACATTTGAAAGACAGGTAAATGTTCTAGAAATCCAGATTGAATACTACTGAGGCATCACACTATTACTGACACAGATTTAAGGCTGTAATGAGAAAATTCAAAACATTTACAAGCCTGTTTCTGCATAGTATTTGAACATGTGGCACCGTTAGTAGCAATGCACTAGTATTCCAGCTGGTAAATTGTGCACCTGATTTTGTCTTATTTTATAAGACTGTACACCTGAACTGCCTTCTTTCCATAAATTTTGTGTGACTTTTTGTCTTTCCCTTTCTTTTCCTTTGCTTCTTCTTTTAATTAGATTGTTATTAATAGCATGTATTCCTTTTCAGGTCATTGACTTGAGCGATCATGGGTTAAAATGACTAGCAAGCCATTTAGCTCATGATATAAAAACTCAAAAACAGTTTTACAGGATGCAACTCTAGAACTGGCAAAAGTCAGCAGGCTTCTTCTGGCAGCAGATGCAGATAAATTGGATGCTTACTCTGGAAAAAAACTGGAGGATATCAATTTAGAAGGTATATTATCAAATATGCATAATTCAGATTTATATTTATTGGAGATAAGTGCAATATACTGGTCCGGGGCACCGAGTGGTCTAAAGCAATCTCCGTTACGGATCACTGCCATCTCACCTCTGTCTGCATGGGTTCGAGTCTCAGATTCTGCCAACATGAGTATGCGAGAAAGATTGCCAGTAACTTCTCGTAAGTTGCTGGTTCTTTCTGGGTTTTCCCGGGTTCTTCTTCCACCATTAATACTGGCTGCCATATATAGTCTATCGTGTTCTGAAAAATGGTGTTAAACCCAACAACAACCAGTGGCGTCACTCGGGTTGGTGTCACCCAGTGCGGTAGCTCATGGTGTCACCCCCATGGTCCTCCTTCCATAACAGACCATACAGAATCCTTAGTAATGTCATTTTGGTGTCACCCGGTGCAGTCCGCATCCCCCTAGTGACGCCACTGCTGTGCCTGCTAGTCATGTATTTAACTATGATCAATTATCCGCTTATGAAATCCGACTAGACCGAGCAGTGTGTGCTCTGTAAAATTTGCAATTTTTCATTTTGGTGTCACCCCTCTGAGATGGTGTTACCCGGTGCGGTCCGCACCCCCCTAGCGATGCCACTGTCATCAACAATATACTGGTCCAAAGAGAGCACTTGCAATAGTTCTAGTACTGACAATGCCAACTGGTCATAAATGATGTACTGCAATGCAATGCCTACCTTTTTCCCTTATATCGATCGTGTAACCGATTTTCAGGCTGAGTTTTTAATACATCATCTTTTATATTTTTATATGTAGAGTACTGAAATCATTAGTGAGAAAATCCAGTTTATCCCAGTTTGATAATAAATCTAAACAATATTGGTGAATCGGTGTGTTTAAGAGTAGAATAGAAATAAAAAATTCTGACATTAAATCCCAAGGCTGAAGCAAGGATGAACTAAGCTAGTTTGAAATATAAAGATGCATAAGGATATTAATTCTGTATAAAATCCACTGATCCACTGATACTCATGATACTATTAATATCTCATGTTATCAACAATGACCATGAACATTTTTAGGGTATTTATTCAAGGCATTCTTCACATTATCCCATATAGTACCTTCCATAAAAGCCCATTTATATTTCTTTGCCTTGTGACCTTGAAACCCAAGTCACAACCATGTACGATGAACAAAGGTCATAAATATGTATTACTGAACTCCTAGAAAATAAAATTGAGACTTACCACTGTATGAAATAGGTTAAGGTCCATTCATATCTATTTAGATCAGATTTATAGTACAAATACTCCGATTATTGCCTTCGACATTGTCCCAGAGATCATGAAGTCAGTTACTGAACATGCTCAAGAAGTTCCCCAGATAAACTAAATTTTATGAACATCAGTTCCTGTTTATTGATTTCAGTGCATTCACAAAAATGTCAGTTTTTGTTATAATTTGTATGTATTCTTTTATTTCTGCTAGTGAGCATTTTTGACATTCACCCCTCCCAATTTGTCTTCAAAACTTGTACAATAGTAGGTTATACAGATTTGACAGAAACAAGATATGATAAAATGTGCAGATCCTAATATCAAACAAGCTTGACTGCACAGATTAAATGCCAATACAGCCCCAAAATTAGCTCATATATCATGATTACCCACATGATGAGGACTTCAGATGAGTTATATTTTCGTATTGCAGATGATGTTTACGGTGAAGAGGATGAGGAGGAAGTTGTTGCAGATATAGATGATGACATTGATATGGAATTAACTAGTTGGTATTTTAGAAACAGTGAAACAAAACAATTTAATAAATGTTGCATTTTAATATCGGTGTCTGTCATATTCATGAATAACATTGAAACGTGGGAAAATTTTGAAAATATTACTTATGTTAAGCAAAAGCCGTGCTAATTCTCTTGAGGTAATTTCTGCATGACATAACTGATCATTGTTGGGCCATATTTTGCTGTATTTGTTTGAGAGAAGTATTTTCATTTATCAATTTACCTCAGATGTCATTTTTTTATACTTTTTTTTTAAATAATCTGACCTTAAGCAAGACATATATCCCATGGATACTGGAAGTTTATCCACACCTTAATCCATACCTGCATCAGTATGGTTTGAGTAGTCCATTAATTCAGTCCCAAAATCTGTATTGGCATGTTGGACGGTTTGAGGTATGATCTCACACATTCATAAAACTGCATTTTACTGCAGATAGACTTGTCTGCAACACGAGTGCACATATCGAGCATTTGAAGACTCTTGAGTTATGGTTGGTTGAAATGGTTTTACAGCTATCGGTACAGGACATTTCAGTATAAAATCTGATGTTCTACAACTTTCCACATTCACTTGGAATAATACAACCCTGCATCCTGTCATCATTTCGAATTACTGGGCACCATCAGTGGATAATCAGCTGTTCCATGAATATTAAAGAACCAGTCTTATATGAATCATTCTAAATGGTTTTTTCGGTCATGTGACTGGTGCATTTGTGAATGTGACATGTGACTATCATGGGATATCTCGTCAAGTTTTTGAAGCATGAATTATGAATTACTGTTAGCTGCTTTTATGCTGTGATACAGTATTCATCAAGACCTGTTGATCTATCTTAAAAGATCTATAAAAATGCAGGTGGTTCTACAATGACAGACATCATACATCTTATACTGATATGACTGATACTGACAAAGCACTCATTCAGTTCATTTTATTGCATAGTTGAATACCAAATTTTGATTGAACCCAGTGGTCCTTAATAAAGTTAAGCTGCAGTAACCAAAGTGACATGAGATGGATGGATACTGTTCTTTTATGGCAGAGCAACAGAAGTCATCTGGTGCCAAGTCAAGTAATATGCCTTGCCCAAGTACATTTTGAACGGGCTTTCGTAGCACAACCTTCGGGGAAAACCCCCTATTAGATTCTACATTCATTGCTGTGAGTGACCATTACGTCAGATCACGTGGTCGCTGTTTATGCTCTGGTCAAAATCTGCTATTTAAAGTAACTGGGTCGTATTCTCCACTCTCCAAAATGGAGGGCGCGGATTTTGTTCAGTACTAACTCGAGTTTTCATGATTAGAATTACAACTATGAAAGCTTTAATAACTTAGGTAAAGGCTCTGATATTTATGTAGGCAGCAGTTAGTTTTATAAATTATCAAATTTAGATGACTTAGTGATGTAGGCACAGATAAAGAACTTGTAAATTTCGAGTATGAGAAATGGCAGTTACGGTTGGTCACGCGGCTTCACTGACTTGACCGTGAACAAATTCTCTCAAGATTTTAAAGCACATAAAAATTCTTCTGTGAAAAATAATTACAAAGCTATGATGATCGGACTACTTTACTCTTACATTTTTCCACACATAATAAATGTGTACCAAAAATGTAAAATGGTTAAAATTGCTGTTAAATGTAACATACACTGCACTGCTTAACAGTGTGTATGGAGTCAAATAGGTAACAGGTGTTCTATTTATAGCACACTGCACTGGGTAACTTTGCTACATGTGTATCGAAGAGCTAACAAGCCATACACTCTTTTGAGAGTCTGTGTAAGAGACTTTGACAATAAAAAGGGCAAAGTTAGAGTGCTCTTCGTTCATTACCAGAATTAACAGTAGATTCCAATGGAGAAAACATTTTTTTATTTGCTTGATATTGCTTTGAAAAAATAGAACTGAGAGACTGTTCAGTATTGTTGACATAAATAAAACTGAATCCAGATCCAGGTTCAGTAACCCAGCACTTAGTGCTCTACTAGTGTGCAAAACATTCATAGTCTCAGCTGGTACAAAGTGTTTTGAAATGCAATACAAGAGTCTATTGCTTTTTAAAGCTCAAAGTGTTATATACGAAAACTAATTGATGTTAAAAATCCAGAGGGATAAATAAATCATTTTGTACATATGCTTATTGAATTTTTATCTTATTATGTGGATTACTCTTTTTCTGCTCGGATTACTCTTTTTGTCCTCTTGGATTACACTTTTTCCATGCCAGGGGATGGCATGTATGGTGTTTTCACTTAATCCATACCTGTTCGGTTTCAATCTTGTTACAGGGTACAGTCATCCAGTTTTTGTGTATATGTTTATCCCAGTATGCTCTGTCTGCATGGGTTCGAGTCTAGGATTCAGCCAATGTGGGTATGTGAGAACGCTTGCCAGTAGCTTCTCGTGGGTCAGTGGTTCTTCCCGGGGTTTTCCCGGGTTCTTCCTCCACCATTAATACTGGCCGCCATGCATAGCCTATTGTGTGCTGAAAAGTGGCGTTAAACCCCACAACAAGAACATCATCTCAATATGAACACACAGCGCAAGTTTTATGTAAATATGTTTTAGCAGATAGGAGTTACAGTCCAGACAGAAAAGATGAACTATTTTTTTAAGCAATTGTAATATATCTTGGATACTAGATCACAACATCACTCTGGTAAGCAACACAGATCCATAATTTACTCCAGTTTTGATGGCAGTAGGAGAGGAGGTATTGTGATTACAGTTCAGATACAATTTTTAACCATTATTTTTGGGTTCTGAATAAACCCTGAAAAGTCTTTGGTGCACAGCCCATGCTCATCCAAAGTCCACCCATAGTGCAACAAGTTCAGTGGTAACAAGTGAAGCAGCATGGACAAAGAAGACAGAAGATCGACACACAGAAGAACAAAGTAAACCCCATATACTGCCCACTTGTTGACATGAAATTATAAAAAGGAAATAGTTTGAACTGGCCACAGTTCTTGAATGATAGCTGTTGATCAAGGATTGTCTCCTTTAAAAAAATTAAATGATTTGTATAATGATTAATGAAACATAATTTTAACAAAATCAAGTATAAGTGGTCTAAGTGAGCCAGAGATGGCTCACTAAGCTCATATTCAAATAAAAGTAAGAAAATAAAAGCAATTTGCAGGTAAAACTAGGTTCAGAGATTTTTCTACATGTTGCATTCAGCTCGGGGATCATCCATTAAATGGAGGGCAGGTGGGATTTTAAAAAATTAAAATTCTGGGCTTTAAAAAATAATCTTAATCTCATTTGTAAACAACAAAAGCTTGTTATATCTGTTATATTAGTTGAAAAAAACTATCTCAAAGTAAAAATAAATCTGGTTTGAAAGAATATCAAAGCCCCCCCCCCACAACTTTAAAAAAATAAAGTTTTCCTTAAAGGGGACAAACATGCAAAATTGAAATTCGCGCAAACTTCATATATAATTTGCTATATGTATAAGGTTCATTTTCAGAAAATTTGTACCTTTTATTCTTACTAGTTACAAAGAAATTTATGAAAACCGATCATCTCTCCCGATCCGTTTTGAATAGAACAATTTGCTTTCCTCCCCTTGTGAAAATAGCAGGTGTGACGTCATTTGAAACACTGTGTACACGCTAGCATTGTTGATAATGAATTATGGAGAAACTCGCCCTGGGAGAACTCATCCCAGGTGTTAGGAGAAGTCGCCCCAAGGATCAAGTATACTAATTCTGAGATGTCGCCACATGGTTGTTAAGGCTTTATTTATTGTTGTTTTTCTTCAACTTAATAACTTATTAAATCTATGAAAATTTGCAACTTTTCAACTTTTCCATTTGGTCAACTCCGCTTCTGTACTTAACGAAAAATAAGTGGTATCTAACCCTTTTGCACTGCTCTTCAAATCATTAAATGCATTTTAATTGGAAAAATAGAACAGGTGTAAGGATGATGTGACATCTGCAGTTTTATACATGAAAGGGCTCCAACTGAAAAACTAAAGTCATCCTGAGACAACGTTATGGCATGGACCTCCATAACCTGAAATCGACTGAATTCTTGCTGACCATCAATAATCCAAAGGGTTATAGTATCATCTCTCTAACTGAACAATTTAATCTGATTTTTCATTGTGATTTGCTAACCTTTGACAAATGATACTTGAACTCGGTAAAAAGCATCATTGATGCCTACTCAGAAAATCCAGTCGCTATTGAGTTCAACATCATGGCTAATGCACAGAATTTGGATGGTTTCTGAAAGCTCACATGTACTATGCCCATCATTTAGTTAATTTCTTTTTTACAGTGTTTTGTAATTTTTATTATTTCTCAATAAAACAAACTATTTAAAGTTGAACGAGAAGTTTAAAAAATATTTCACTACTAAACTGCTGATGCACAATAAACATTATTACATTATTTTATTATATATAACAATACCAAGTAAGCATGGATTTTGTTACTTTAAATGCATATTTGAACTGCGCAATAGACTTGGAACTTAATGAGAAGATTATCCTTAAAAACAAATTTAAATGTCACATTTAAATCCTTGACTAAACTGAATAACATTTCACATGGTCCGAATCAGCTTGGAAGTTTGGAGAATCAGCCAGATAAATTGGTTGAATCAGTCAGCGTTTTATAATAATTCCATATTAATGAATAAGGTTAGTATAATAGATTTATCAATCAAGAAAGTTAACAGTAACATTTGTCTACAAAATTGTATTGTGGTGTTCCAGTGTGTGTAGTTATAAGAAATCTAATGAGTTTATACACATACTTTCAATTATAAGTGATTTATTTTTCTATTATTGACATTACACAAACAAGATGAATGCAGAATGGGAAGGAGGGGTTTATTATATGAGTGGAAAACTGTCTTGAACGTAAGTGTAGAAGAAAAATGCATATTCATCCGATGCAGTTACATACAAAATTAATAAATTGATGTTGGAAACATTGAGTGAAAAAGCGTAAACATTTCTTTAGTGTCATTTCATTTGGTAGATAATTTCTTACTTTTCAAAGGTAACCGGGTGGGATATTTCAGATTAACAGAACACGTTTTGACGACACAGATATATATGGTTTAATGTGGTGATTTATATGAGCAGTAGATTATGAAGATGTGTGCGTATTTATAATCCAAATATTGGACTTATTTAACATAAAATGCACAGATTCAAAGATGGAAATAAAAATACAAATAAATTAGTCCAGCAACACAAAAAAAACCACAGGATAAATGATTCAATAATGGAAAGAGGAATATAGTTCACTCAACTAGTAAACGATGTAAGCTTTTTACTCATAGTAAAAATGTATTCGCTCAGGTAGTGAAATTTAACACAAAAACACAAGAACGGATATACCATCTGTCTTTCCAGTCCTGAATGATACACTGGGTCTTACTAACCCAAAATTAGCATACAGCTAATAAAATACATGTATGGGGATACACTCCGTTACCCGTGCACCATATCCGCTCCACAGCTCCTACGAATCAATTTCACAACTGCCACAGACTCTGGACCCTCGGAATATAATGATCACTCGGAACATTAGACCCTCCGGACACCCTGATCCTTTGACGGCTCTACAGCTGGGTCACCTTAGTCACTCTTGACATTAGACACTCCCAACACTAGACATTAGACACTCCGGTACCTTAAACGCTCCGGACAAATGGACGTTTCTACACTCAGACAACACCGGACACCCCGGATATTCATACCCCCAGGCAACACCGGACACCCCGGATATTCCTACCCTCAGACAACACCGGACACACTGGATATTCCTACCCTCAGAACAGCTGAAAATATACCCGATACAGTGTACTAAACTAACAAACATACAGTACCGTAAATGAAGGGGATGAGGGGACTATTCTAGAAAAGAAAAAAAAAACTTTTACCTTATAAACAGTCTGCAGGGGGAAGAGGGAAATTCCATGGAGGGAAAAGACCCATCCAAGACTGAAGAGGGCATGGTTGACCGTATATGCTTAAAGCCTTTAACGTCGACACATATGCCCAACCCTAGGACAACAAAAAGACAAAAGATGGTATCAGGATCGAGCTCCACATTTGGGGATGACTTCTCCATTACTGGGGAGAACCAACTTTCCCAGATAGTAGGGACGCCTGATAAAACACCTGCAGTAGGTAAAAAGGAGGAAGAACCCTAAACCGACAACACACAAATGGACACTGATGCAGACACGGACATGGACACTGACCTTGACAATGAGAAGGACACAAGTTTGGAACAGGACGACGAAAAAGACAATGAAAGTAAATCAGACCCACAACACATGAATAACCTTACAAGTGAAACCTCTGGTGAACATGACCAGAAAAGGGCCAGTACCCACCAAACTCACATTTAAGTATATGACTTAACCTACACAATACTTAGTCTAAAATAAATTGAAACACCATAAGCAAGAAAATAATAAGATAAATGTAGATGATTCCCTTTCAAGAGATGTGGCAACCTGGCATGAAAGGAAATGTGGAAGAATTAAACTTCCGAGTAGCCTCAGTAAACCTGAGTTTGATAAGACAAAAGCAGACAGAATTATAGAAGAATCTAATTATGACATAATCTTCATACAGGAGACAAGCAATAAATTAACAGGAGAAATACAAGATAGGATAGAAATGAAATGACGCAATTGTGATAACCAATAATTATGTTAATGATGCTATAAAGGGGCGGGATAGTTGCAATGATACTTAGAAATGGGAGAGGAATGAAGAAGGGGAATTATTTATGGGTAGAATGGTTCATATAATAGTTGAAAAAATATCATTTTATAAATATATACCTCACAGTTAATAAGAGATATAAAAAACTTTTTATAGAAAACCTGAATAAGTACTTAAACAACTATTCAACTTAATAATAGGCGTGGACTTCAACTGGGTGGGAGATAATGTAGAAAGAACAATGGAGCTATCATCCAGTGATAAAATTGCTAAACATGAGATGGAAAACATTTTTAAAAAAATAAATTAGTCGACATAATAGAAAATTGAATATGCTAAGAACATGGTTTGCATAAGAGTACAAGGACAATCAGGCCAGTAAATTGGACAAGTCCTGTGTGACTAATTATGACAAGTCCTGTGTGACTAATTATGACAAGTCCTGTCTGACTAATTATGACAAGTCCTGTCTGACTAATTATGAAAGTAACCTGTATAAAAACGCAGAAATAACCAATGTTAAAATTTCAGACCATAAATTGATAAACATAGAAATAAATATAAAAAGTAGAAATAAATGAGGAACAGGAAAAAGGAAATTTAATAACAGGATCTTGGAAGAATCGGAGTTTTTCAGATATGATAAAAAGACCTTTTGAAATTTAAGGATGAGAGTAGGAATATTATTAAGGAATGGGATATTTTTAAAAATAAACTCTCAAAAACAGGTGATCAGTTACTCTAGGAGGAGGAAAGAATTACAAGAAATGGAAAAAGAGGCATTATTACAGCAACTTGAAAAAGAAAATACAGAAGAAAGAAGGGAAGAAATAAAGAAACGTTTAAGCCAAATAAAGGAAGATGAATTAAAAGGAAGACAGATTCAAGCGGTTAAATTTACTGAACTGTATAACAAATCGGAAGGTCTATACAAAAGTGAGGAGATTAGGAAAGTTGGAAACAATATATTGAACAAAATAAGGGATACAAATAAGGAACTAATAGAGAAACAAGAAATCATGGAGTGTATTTTCGACTTATACAAAGAATTATATACATCTCAAAGAATAGAAGAAAATACCGTAAATAGATATTTAAAGGACGCACAGTGCGAGATGATATTGGCAGAACATATGAACATATGTGACGATTTCATCTCGACAGATGAAATTAAAATAACTATTAAACAGTTAGCCAAAGAAAAATGCCAGGCGGAGATGGACTCGCCGCTGAATTCTGTAAAAACGTCGGCGGTGAGATAGTGCCAGTCCTTGAGTTATTACACAATAACTTTGTATTAAATAAAAGAAACTATGCCGAGATCAATGCGGGAGGGAATAATCACATTAATATATATAGGGAAGAGCTAAAATAAAAATAGAGACCCATCTCCCTTCTCAATATTGATTACAAGATACTGAGCAGAATTTTAGCTAATAGGGTTAAAAAAGGAATTGGAGCAAAAATAAACGTAAATCAAACTTGTGGGAGCAAAGGGAGGGATATTCAGAACAACATATTAAACACAAGAACAGTAATTGACTTTAGAAATGAAACGGGTCAAAAAGGTGCTATGGTACTTTTTGACCTAGAAATAGCATTTGATAGATTAGAACATAGCTACATACAGAAAGTATTAGAAAAATTTGGCTTTGGAAATAATTTCCGCAGCTGCACCAAAATCCGGTATAACGAAATATCTTCGAGAGTACAGGTAAATGGTGCGTGCGCGAAAGAATTTGAAATGCAGAGATCAGTGAGGCAAGGGTGCCCACTATCTATGCTATTTTTACGAGACCGTATGTCTCATAAACTCTTAGTCAAGCTGTTTCCATGACCCGAGAGAGAGGAAGAAGAAGTTCAAACTCTCTTGAAAAAGGTGTCACTTTGACAACAAAGATATGATTACATCTGGGAAATATGGCGATGCGGGAGGCACTTCGGGATGCTGTAACGACACAAGCCTCTGAGTTTCTGACGAGTGAACTCTTTATTGAAATACTCAACATAAAAAATTACATTCCAATATCAATCTACATAAACTTAAATTACGGACATAAGAGATACATATACAACTACAACATTACTTCACTTATCAACATCATACATTGTATAATTTCTGCCTTTTAGAATATAATACAGATAATTAAATATCAAATAAATTCACGATAGCTAAAGAATCTAAAATTCAGTGCTTCAGACTAACACTGCAGTCATTTAGTAGAAATATATTTTACTGAATTTAATCTAAAATGTCAACATATTGAACTCTATATTTAAAGAGTATTTTATTTCTAAATTAACTATTACTGAGTATGAAGTTGGTAAAGAAAGTCGTTTTCTTAATTAATATAATCAATAATATTATTAGGACAGAACTTTTAAGTAAAATTATTATGATTGAAATTTATTCTAATTGTATTAAAAGTAATTTTTCATTAATTTATATTAAAAATAATTTTCGACTAAAATGTATGGAGATAAAATTTATATATCTGTGAAATATAACTGTATCCTATTTTATAAAGATCGAACTTTACAAGCAGGTGCAGAAATCCATACAATAATACAATACATTTCGCTCGTAACTAAATATCAACAAATTGTCAGCACAAAATATACAATACATTTCGATTGTAACTAAATGTCAACATTTATCAGCACAAAGTACATTTTGCTCGTAACTAAAAATCAACAATTGTCAGCACAAAATACATTTCGTTCGTATCTAAATGTCATCAATTTAGATTTGGAGGGAAGCTGCAGAACATGCAAATTATTAATATATCAATAATGGATGCGTTACGCAGATGGTACACATGATCGCCATGGAAAAGTTTAAAGGGGCATGTTCTCACTAATACTGAGCAACGAAAAAACTATAAATAGCGAATCAGGCTTGCGAAGAATTAATTCGTTGCTCCAGTCAGAACAGCTCTGTCTTTTCCTTACAGCGATTCCGTACCTCATTCCCCAAGATATAGTTGTATCTTGACAGTTATTGGTGACGCCCTTGTTAGAGAGTCTGAATTCCCCCCCCCCCCTCTCTCTCTCTCTCTCTCTCTGAACATGGGCAAAGATATTCTCATAGCAAGATATGAGAAGAAGGTTATGATACAAATCATTTTATAACAATATAATTACAAGTAAATATAAGTTCTTCAATTTATTAAACTTTCCTTTCCAATACATTATATTAAAGAATAGTAAAGAAATATTAAAATAATCTAATGTTGCAACGCACTGATATAAGATTAACATCTTAACACTAAAAATCCTTATACTATATGAAAAATTGTACATAGATGGTAATCTTACCTGTAACGACACAATCTTTGAGTTTCTGACGAGTGAACTGGCGTGTCCGTGGATTGACGCTTTTTATACCAGTTTCTTAGGACATGGCAAAATATGGAGATAGGTCTAGTTCTTGTGTTTCGTCAGAATCTCAAAGTGAGACCCCATCGTTCCCTACAGACTATAGTCTGGGTCTATGTACGTCATTGGGTAGACAATTCTGCTAGATCAGCTCATTTACCCTTCTAGAAGGAATCCTTGGACGTTGTCTAGTTCGTCTATCTCACAACTTGCCATGTGTAGTTTTCTGCTGACTTACGATACAAGGGAAATGTATAGAGTTTTGCCTTTTGCTCATAAGGGCGCAATCTTTATTAAATAGTATATAATTGTAATACCGAAATAAATGGATTTAATCTTAATATATTTTGATAGAAAAATTACTTTTAATATAATTTAGTCAAAGATTGCTTTTAATACAATTTAGAGAAAAATTTAAATCTTATTACTTTTAATAAAAAATTATGTTCTAGTAATATTATATGTAATATCAATCGAATTCTTAAGTCGTAAGATAAGAAACAACCAGAACATAGAGGGGATAAAACTCCCCAACTTAAGGCAAGAAATTAAAATGCTCCAACATGCCAATGATTGTACAAACTTTATAAAGAATAAAGGATCTTTTAAGCATCTGGATAAAGAATTTGAAAGTTTTGGAAAAACCTCCGGATCCCAAATTAATCATGACAAAACAGATATATTAAAGATAGGAAACTGGCGAGGGAATCACCCGGTACTCCCACCACACTTAGTGAAAAATAAGGTCAAAGAGGTAGGGATTTATTTTGGAAAGAACGATGAGATAGAAAACTATAAAAGCATGATTTAAAAAAATCAAAGATAATGTCAACATCTGGGCACTAACGCCACTTTCTATTATGGTGTCGGTCCAAGTGGCCAAAGCTTATCTATATTCGAATATTAATTATGTACTAAGATCAGTAGATATGGACAATGCAAGGCTAAACAAACTTGATACGGTGATTATAGGTTAAATTTCGGGTTTTAAAACGCATTATGTAGTAAAAGAAACTTTGTATAGAACCAATACAAAGAGAGGATAGTTCTAATATAACTATTTGAATTAAGACTTTAAATTCAGAGTCAAAAATACATTGGGAAGCTCTTTATATATATATTGGTTCGGTTTTACAATTAGAAACAAACCTGGCATATATAAGAGGAACCTCCTAACTAAAAAACTAGAAGTACCTAGAAAATTCAAAACCATAAAAGACATACTGGTAAAATAAAGAGATAAAAAAAGAGGTATGGGAAAAACCAAAGGGTGGGACAGATAAGGGAGTAAGTAACGAATAGCATAAGGTGCAAAGTATTGCAAGGAAACTGGGGGATAAATTGGGAGAGAACATGGGGCACTGGTCCCAAATTAAATCATTAAAAATACAACGTTTGATTTTTAAGTATTTACACAATGTTTGGTTAACGGGAGAAGTGGCTATAAGATGGCACGTGATAATAGTAATGCCCGTTATGCAAAAATGCGAACTTTACAAACAACCATGTCATCGCCCAGTGCGATAAGATGAAAAACGAGAGGTTAAGACTGATTATGGAAACAGGTAGTGGGAATAAGTACCGAAGGAACAATATATTCTTCTTAGATGGAGACTTTGATAAGAACCTACTTACGAAAATTATATATTATTTTATAAAAATCATGATGGCCTGTGGACAGGTTATACATATAAGGAAAACTCAGCTTCCTATATAAACATACTAATACTCTATGAATCGTTAATCTCTAATATGGCCCGGGGGGAGGGGCGATTGGTGTGGGGGGTGGAGATCCGATTTACCTCCCGCATAGTGGGGAGTACCGTCAAGCACTGGCTGGATCTTTGAACTCATCTCTCACCTCATGGAGAAAGAAAAAAAAAGAATATACATTTTAGCGCTAATCTTTAATAATGACCGGGGGATAGATCTGGTTTACCTCCCGCATAAGGGAGAGTACCGTCAAGAACGGGCTGGATCTTTGACCTCATCTCTCACCTCACGGAGAAGAAGAAGAAAAAACATACAGAGATAAGCAAACCCCTCCGGTGCCTCGAAATTACCCACCCACCTGGAATCATTAACAAACAATCCCACTCCCTTTTTTTTCTATAAAGAGGAAACAGGGAACATGCATGTTAGCAACGATGGGGCACAGACATCCCGGGGCTATGTCAGAAGGCGCTACGCGAAGTGAACAGGTCAGGAAAGAGTCCCAGAAAAAACTCACATGCAGAACGTGTACCGACAATACATAAACACGGGGATATGAATCTAACTAATATTCTCAACTTACCCATCAATAATAGAAAATTACCATTTCACTTCCGTCTACCTTTTTTTCTTTCTTCTTCTTCTTTTTAAATAAACCCATCTGGAACATTTATCTTTGGCGAAAATAATTAAAATAAGGAAAGGTCATAAGCTTGTGGTAAGAGAAGCATATTTTAATAAAGAAAATGTGGCTCCTTACTCAAGATGAGCCCACCGTACATTTCAGTACTAAAATTAAACGAGAAACAACACACATGATCACGTTCATACAACGCACCGTTTCTCAGCCAATTCAAAATTGGCAAATAAATAAAATCAAGGTGGACAATGTAAAGAGTCCTTATATAATATTATGACAGGACAACTGGATATATATTTGGAGCGAACATGCCGTCCTGACTCACAAATCTATAGCACACATACACTATAGCATAGACACAGATAGAACTCGTAGGACATAGAAGACACTTGGCAAAGGTCACTAATAAAAACAAGGGTGGATGGCCCTGACTAGGAATAAAACCTAGATCAGAGGAATTACCCTTTAGATAATACATGGCATAAATACCCAACAAAATTCTCTCCAATAAACTTTTGTGCGAAATTATTTTTATAAACAATACAGACACATATACGGGGGATACAAACACACATAAAAACACTTATTTTTGTTTTGTTGCAAAGTAGAGGGGGGTAATTTATTTGGTGCCCCACCCATCAAGTAAAAGATAAATATGTGACATGGTATCTATATGAACCATTTACTAAAACACATCAGATGAAACATTTCCTGAAAGTTTGAAAACATTAAATAATGTGGCTTTTTAAAGATGTCAAAATTATGTTTCTTACTTGGGTTTCATTGAGACCAAAAGACGCACATTAAATTGTTGATTATGTCATGATAAATATTTCTTTCAATTCTTTGTTTAAAATGTTACCGATAAATTTTCTCGAGATGTGAAAAAATGCTTTTCTGCCTGATTGCTATGGAGCTTAAACGGTTGCAATGGAAGCAATGAAAAACAAAATTTGCTTAAAAATAATCCTGGAAAGTTTGACCAAATATGGCTGCCGTTTTAGATTTATATATTTTTGACCTGGTTGTTATGGGAATTAAGATTCTGTCCCTCCCTAAGTTCATGCATGTCAGATAATAAATTAATAACATCTAATATTATTTGTGTTATGTATCACTTTCTACGAAGTTACTAGAAGCTGAATCAATCCTCGTATTCTTAACCTAAATATGTTAATGTGAGGAATGTTGTTGTTGTTGTTGTTGTAGGGTTTAACGCCATTTTTCAGCACACGATAGGCTATACATGGCGGCCAGTATTAATGGTGGAGGAAGAACCCGGAAAATCCCCGGAAAGAACCACCGACCCTCGAGAAGCTACTGGTAAGCCTTCTCACACATCCACATTGGCCGAATCCGAGACTCGAACCCATGCAGACAGAGGTGAGATGGCAGTGATCCGTAACGGAGAGCGCTTTAGACCACTCGGCCACTCGGTGCCCCAATGTGAGGAATAAATATTTCAGGCTGCCTGTATTATAGACCATATCATAATATCACGTTGTCAGTGGTCTCAACTTTATATAAAATGCACTGTATATGTGGGCAGAACACTAATATATTTCATTCTTGTGGGAAGATTGCTATGTATAGTATTTCGTATTCTGTATTCAAAGGTCAAATCTGCCCACAATATTGATATATCTGCCCACTAAGTAAAATATTAAAAGGGTTAAAAAAATAAGTATATATACTGAATTTGAACATATATATTATAATTATATAGTTATTATATGAGAAAAGACACACACACACACACACATATATATATATATATGTGTGTGTGTGTGTGTGTGCTTCAAGTATTGTTTGGCACAAGTAGCGTTTCACGGCAATAAATTCCAGGAGCCGCAGTGGCGTAGTGATTAAGCTTGCCAGACCGAAAGGGTGCTTGTTTCGAATCAGCTACCGTGGTGCGTCCTTGGACAAGGCGCTTTACTCAAATTTCACTGGCTCAAAATAATCTGCAGTTCTTGACGTGCCGCAAAAAAAGAACTCAACCAACAAATCACTTTGGAATCATTTGAACAACGCTAGGTAAACATACTTACTGGTTTATGTTGTCTGTTTTGTATATTACGAGTTATAGATTTACAACAACTATCCTTGTTCAACGCTATCTAATAATCTATTCGTATGATATTGAGAAGGAATAAAGAAAAAAATATTTAATCCTACAAATGAATGACAATATGGTGCATGAATGATCAATACAACTATGTAGCAGCTGTTACGGATTGGACTTAGTCTATTCCCGAATCTCTTTAAATGGTCCATGACTTATATATGATAGTCCGCTCCAGAAGCCATGAAACCGTATGGTACGTTTCTACGATTATATCGCCAGCATCTTGTTTTTCTATAATTAGGAAATAAGCGTCTTGTTAATATTAATTTTGAAATCGAGGAACACACTTTTTAAGAAAAGAGTCTTTAGGTACATGTAAATTGTCAGGTGCTTTATTTATTATCAGTAAGTAAATTTAATAACAATAACAGAGCAATGTTATTTAATAAAAGACAATTTTTCTTAGAGGGTTTTCTTATATGTTCTAAAGTTTCCTTTCATCAAAGGTTTTAGTCAATGTTTGTATCGTGATGAATTTTACTTTTGGCTCAGAAGTTAGCGATAGTGGTGCCCCACTTCCACAAAGGAGATAAAGAAAACTAAGTAAAAATTTTAAAGTAGAAAAAAAAAAAAAAAAAAAAAAACGCTGAAAAATAGGAGGGAAAGGTAAGAAGAAAAAATGATTCTGACTTTTCTGGAGAAAATAGTTTCTCATGCGTTTTTTTATAAAGAGGAAAAGACATATTTTCCTTACCTTATGCTGGAGAATTCTTCATCTTCTACCATTATTATGGTTTCTGAATTCATTGCCGGACCTAACTACCTACTATAGATTTTAATATAACCTGGATAAGTGTGTGTGTGTGTGTGTGTGTGTGTGTGTGTTTAAATATATCTAACAGCATCTCATTCGACTGGGAGAATTTTAAGACAAGAAATATTACCATATAAGTGTCAACACACAAGCTCGCAACTTTCAACTGGAATGATATTTGGTGCCCAAACTCCACTACAGTGACTTTATGTATTGATCGTAAGATATGAAGTAGGTGTGGATAGTAAATGACACAGATTCATTCCTATTACGAACCGTTATATTAACCTAATCGAACTGAATTTAAAGGACACTTTCTACAATTCGGGGTGGGGGTGGGGGCTATATGTCATACATAATAATTGAGGGCTAAGTGCCTTTGCCAAGGGCATATAAAAACAGTCATCACAACTGGCCTGGGCAGATATCAAACCCCGCGTTTATTGGCATACGAGTCCAATCCGATGCTCTATCAACTTAAATATGCCGTCCCCCCCCCCCAAAAAAAAAAGAAATAATGAAAAAAATATCAGTAATTATGGTCTATTTCAGCAGTTAGTATAACAAAATAACAATAGAGATCATTAGGAATCTGAAAGACCTTGTCTAAGAGTTCAGCTGATTCATAAATTATATATATATATATATATATATATATATATATATATATATATATATATATATATATATATATATATATATATATCATACAAAAGTGAATTTATGGGGCGAGGAAAAACACTTGTTGCACACCTTTTTATAACTTGCTGCTAGACGTTTACAGGTAAAATATATGTATAGATTTCAGTAAAAGGCCACGTGTGAGTCAGCGTTGATTGTATATGTATCAATGCAGCTTTTACAGGTAAATAATACGTATAGTCCAACTTGTATGGGGCATTGTGAAAAGCTGGACAAATGATAGACTTTGTCAGCTTAAAGTAACATATATTAGACTTAAGCTGATATGCCTACTTCCCAAGGCTGTTATGATAGTACGTTATACATGTAATGGCCTAATGGTTTTAAATGTCATTGACATGTATGGTATTTTGAGAGTAGTTATCAACGTCCGATGTTTTATTTTGAAAATAACCTTTCGAGCGTGCAACTGAACCTCTCATATAGGGAGAAGAATTAACATGGCCTCCGAAAAGGAAATTTTGGATTCTGATCGGTTGGAAGATGAAAACCCCGTTATGAAGCCAAAGGAAAATGAAGGAAGTGATGATAAAAAGAGTGTTCTAGATGGAACAGAGAGTTTTCCTGCTCCGACTGGATGCTATATTCCACGTAGATACGTGATTTCTTTCCTAGTTGGGGTCGCCATGATGTTGATATATGCCATGAGAACCAACGTTGGGGTCACTGTGATTACAATACTGGATAAACGGGCGAACGAAAAAGTCGGGACAATAGGGGCCAAGGTTAACCTCTCTCTCTCTCTCTCTCTCTCTCTCCAGACTGTCTATTTTGTCTATATGTTCCCTAGTGTCACTGCCTCTCCCCAATTCATTTAACCTGTCTGTCTTCTTAATCTGTCTACTTATATGTCTTACTTATTTCATTTCTGCCGGTCCGTCTATTTGTTTGCCTGTATGAAAGAATATCTATTTCAGGGTGGAGTGGGGTGGGGTTGGAGAGTTGGGTTGGGGTCGTTTGTCTCCGTTGTCTCTATCTTGTTTATGTTTATACTTCCAAATCCTTTTATAATATTCTTCTGTAAACGATGGGTCAGTAAAACAGTTGTAGAAATTGTAAACAACGTAGAATGGCAGGCAATGTAGAATGGTAGGCAACGTAGAATGGTAGACAGTGTAGAATGATAGACATTGTAGAATAGATAACGTAGAATGGTAGGCAATGTAGAATGGTAGACAACGTAGAATGGTAGGCAACGTAGAATGGTAGCAATGTAGAATGGTAGACAACGTAGAATGGTAGGCAACGAAGAATGATAGGCAATGTAGAATGGTAGACAACGTAGAATGGTAGGCAATGTAGAATGGTAGACAACATAGAATGGTAGGCAATGCAGAATGGTAGACAAATGGTCCGGAGAACAGCTCTTGTAAGGTTTCTCTTGATATTCTACAATGAATTAAAATAGGACTCACTGCATGTAATTTAGTTTTAGACCAGGTATAATTTCATGAAATTGCAGACACATGTTCTTCCTTATATAATAATTTCATGCTCAGATTAGTCGATAAAACGCACTCATACCAATTACTATACTTGACAAAATATCTACCTACATATATTTACCTGTAACTACTTACTTACGTTCATGAACACAGGATGACATATTTGCAGGCAGGTGGAAAAAATAATTGCAAACAAATATATCAAGATCTATGCACAGTCTATTGTATTTACAAATTTGTATTACAAAACTTAAGGAAAGCGTTTAGATACATTTTATAAGATCACAATTGAGGTAAATATCAAAGCGTTATTCAAATAAAGTCCTAAAGCTAACACAAGTTCGTATACTAATACTGATTATTGTGGGATTTTTTTCTTTAACTCACGAGAGCATTTCTGCTCTCCATGCTTTGTTAAAGGCCATTAGAAGCTCAGGCACAAGTTTAGTTACATGTGAAACTGTTCATCCAATACGCCAAGCAGAAAGTCCATTCATGAAAATTTTGGTCTCAATAGGGTCTATGAAAATATCAGACAGGACCCAATCTTATATTTTTCTAGCATAGTAATTCTATAAGTCTTTCTAGTATAGTAATTGTACAGATAATGAATATGATAATCTTAGTATTTCTTCATTCGAAAGGCAACTGCAGATAAAAAATTCATGTTGGCTACTGGGTCTGTTTTTACGGCACTTTCATTACAATAATGACTATATCATGACTTGTAATGCGAACTAAGACAAGGACACCCAAAGGAAACCATCTCGGGCCTGGGCCGGTATTGAACCAGCCATCGTTGGATTATGAGTACAATTCTCTACGAAGTGAGCAACCGAGGCTTCCGAATGAATGAATAAGTACATATTAAACCGAGGTTCCCGAATGAATGAATAAGTACGTATTAAACAGAAGGGACCGTACATAAAAGTTCCTTAATGCTGAGTACAATTAACAACTACTCATTAAAATCTGGAGAGTGAGCAAGTCCCTATAGAATGGAAGAAAGGATATGCGGTGAAATTGCCAAAAGAAAACTTGGCTCTACAAAAAATGGCATGGAATTATGCTGCTGTAGGTCATCATTGAAAAATGAGGAATTTCCTAAAGAAGAATAACTGAGAAAGAATGGACTGGCTTCTGCAAAAATAACTCCTGCACAGACCACATCGCAACACCGTGGACTGTAATTGAACAATCCCTGAAATGGCAATCACCCCTCTGTGTGAACTTTGCGGGCGTTCTGTTAGCCTTTGATACTGTGGGTAAAATGGAACCGATGCACCACTTCACAATCCCAGGGAAGTTCATATCTTTAATGCAGCAGTAATACAATAATTCCACTTGCCAAGTGACCCACAAGAGGAAGTTCTCTGAATCATTCCAAGTCCAAACCTGTGTCAGACAGGGATGGAGCTTTCGCCTATGATTTTCTTGATGGTAATAGATGGGACAATGAAGGCAACCAGCAGGGACGAGCAAACTGGAATACTTTATCACTGTGCGACATAGCTAGAAGACCTGGATTTTGCAGATGACCTGAGCCTCATGTTCGACAAGCACCAGCACATGTATACCAAGACCAAATGTCTGGAAAAAGGGGCAGGAGAGAGTGGACTTCACGTGCACGCCTTGAAAATACAAATAATGAAAATCAACAAGAAACAACACCGCAAAAGACCCAGAGGACGTTGAGTAGTTCGCCTACTAAGGGAGTAATGTTTTGACTGAAGGAGGGATCAACAAGACATGAAGATTAGAATTCGGGAAGACAGTCAAGCATTGAACACCCTGATAGAGGCACGGAACTCATCATCCGTCTCTAGAAAAACAAGATCAGATTGTTCAACACCAACATGAAATCTTTCTGCTCTACGGCTCGGAGACCTTGTGGGTGATAAAGGCAACCTCCAACAAACTACAGTCATTGGTGAACAGCTGCCTCTGTCACCTCCACAACATCCAATGGCCAGAGAGGATTCGTCACACTGACCTATGGGAAAAAACCAGCTAGCTACGAATCCACCAAAACATCTCCAAAAGAAAATGGGGGTGGATCTGACATGCACAAGGAAAGCCGCCAATAACACCTCAACATTGTCCGATCTCAAGAGGATGGTCCAGAACAGGGTCTGCTGGCCAGGCATAGTTAAGACCATATCCTCCTACGGGAACGGAGATGCATAAGAAAAAGAAGAGGAGCACAATTAACAAATTGAACAAGTCATGGAACATTCATATATAAGTTATGTAATGCTGAGAACAATTTACAACTTTAACATAACAGGGAACATGCATGAAAATTCAGTAATGTTGAGCACAATTAACAACTTACACAAACCTGGAAACATGCATCAAAGCTCAGAAACTTTGAGCACAATTAATGCTTTGAACAAGTCTTGGACCATGCTTGAAAGTCCTGTCATGTTCGGTAGAATTAAGAACTTAGCAAGCCCAGCAGTCTAAATCGAATTCGTTAACCACATAATGAGAGGTCTCACCAGAAGCCTATTAAAAGCTGAAGAGGATATGTATGTATGTAGGTAGGTAGGTAGGTAGGTATGCATATATGTAGGTATGTAGGTAGGTAGGTATGTAGGTAGGTAGGTAGGTATTTAGGTAGGTATGTAGGTAGATAGGTACATGGGCGTGCTCTGTACCTTAAGCAAGGCACATTGAAAGAATTTGTCTGATAGATTGATTAACGGATATGATAACAATGCCAGACGTTCGCATATATAAGCGATTCATAAATAGACGAGTAGGAGGAAAGAAATAAGGATGGAAGGAAAGAACGATAGAAAGAAAAAAAGGACGGTAAGAGGGACCTGAGGGATATATAGATGGATAAAAAAGAGATTAATTGGTGTAATTAATGAAGTTTATGATAAAAGCTGATCAAGTCAAATTATGATAAGACAAGCAAGAAAATCAACAAATCAAAACCAAAAACAATAAATATAAAAATGTTCTTTCTTCAGTTGCCAAATGTGAACTGGAACCCAGAGATGATAGGATTCCTACACAGTGTTATGTACCTGGGCCATATTTTCACCCAGATCCCAGCTACATACTTAACCACGCTATGGCCAAACCACAGGTAGGTAAAATTTCTGCGAAGTATTTTTCCCGCTTTTCAAATTAACGCCAAGGAAATCTTGTACGCACTCCATCTATTCTTTTATTCTTAAATTTTTCCTAATTTCCACCTGGCGCGTTTTTCTTTAACCTCTACATTATTAGTAGGAGACAAACTAAATTGTATTACAAGAGTCACTCTCATTGTGACACGATCTAATTGGGGCAAATTGTTTTCACCAACCATCGCCATCAGAAGCTCCAAGGATATGTAAAAGCATCCAAGACGAGTGAAAAAGTAATATCTGCACGGAAATATCATATTTTCTTATCTGTTTCTATGTCCGTCTCTCCGTCAGGCTTTGGGGGCCGTGAGTGGCCGAGTTGTCTAAGACTCACGCCTTTACAGATAACTGACATCTAATCTAGGTTCGAGTAGGTTCGAGTCTCGGTTCGGACAACGTGAATGTGTGAAAGCTTGCCTCTAGCTTCCCGGGGATCAATGGTTCTTCCCGAGGTTTCCCCAGGTTCATCCTCCACCAAATATACTGGTCGCCATGTATAGCATATCAAGTGCCAATCCAAACCATCAGGCTTTCTTTATTATAGCGGAACACACAGTTACGTTTAATCTTTATTGCTTTTTTTGTTTCTAGATAGTAATTGTGTGTAACAGAATACTGCAAGAATTCCTTGTCAATATATTCTTTCTTTTATAGATTGTTTGGTTTCTGTGTGTTGTTTTCCTCTGTCTTGAACATCTTACTTCCATTCTCCATCGAGAGGCTGACTTACGCAACTACCTGCATTATTCGTCTGTGTCAGGGGATGGCAGAGGTAAGGGGTGGGTGGATTGATACATATCATTAAGCAATTTGCTTCAATTTTGTTAGTTTTTTACCCTACCCTTCTGCAAAAATAATAACAAAATGTATCTTTATCTTGAAGAGGGTATGTATGCATTCGACTCCACCCAACTCTTCCTTTAACATAACGTAAAAAAATATTAGTTCTACGCTGTGTCTGATTTTACATTTGTTCTTCGTTCTATCTTGCACGTGACTTTGGAAATTTGGGTGAGATGTTTTTCGATCGTGACTGCTGGAATGTTGATCCGTGACTATGGGAAATTTGGATGAGAAGTTTTTTATTCATAAATGTGGGAATATGGGCGAGTGTTCATTCGTGACTGTGGAAATGTGTTTATAAGATGTTTTTCATTCGTGATTGCTGGAATGTGTATTTTTACTTTCGTGACAGTTGGGAATGTGGATGAGTTTTCATTTGTGACTGTGGGAACGTGGATGAGTTTTCTTTCGTGTCTGTGGGAATGTGGATGAGTTTTCATTTGTGACTGTGGGAATGTGGATTAGTTTTCATTCGTGACTGTGGGAATGTGGATGAGTTTTCATTCGTGTCTGTGGGAATGTGGATGAGAAGTTTTCTATTCATGACTGTGGGAATATGAATGAAAAGTTTTTTAATTTATGACTGCTAGAGAAATGTTTCAACTTGATCGTGTGTCTGCACGTTTTACTTCATTCGTCCTCTCATGTCTGAGATGGTCGACTTCAAAGATCACTGACATCTTACCTCTCTCAGCATGGGTTCGATTCTCGAGCTAGGACAACGTGCGTTTCTGAGAAAATTTGCAAGTAGCTTTCCGAGGGTCGGTGGTTCTTCCCGGGTTTTCCCAGGGCACATATTCTGCTGGATATACTGGCCGCCATATATAGCATATCGTGTGCTGAAAAATGGCGTTAGGCCCACAACAATAACTCTCGTGTTCAAATGGCATAACATAGAAATAATACAGGAAGAACTTTGAACTTGTATATAGGAAGAGGTGTTTACACGAGAATTTGTGGCAAAAATGAGTGCCAACAACGTGTAATGTCGACAGAGCGTCTTGCATTATATTTTACATAATACCTTGAATTTGACATGTTATACATGTATTCTAAATGGACATAATACATTGTTTGATGTAATGCATGCCCACATTTTACTTTAATATAATACCGTTTATTAGGCATGCCGTAAACATATTTCAAATATATACAATATATTCCATACGGTGTGTCATACACACATTTTACGTTAATATACTATCTTGTATGAGTCATGTCATACACACACTCTAAAACTTATACAGTATATTGTATACACTAAGCCATACACGCATTCTAAATTGATACAGTACCTTGTATGATGTATGTCATACACACATTCTAAAACTGCTACATTATCTCTTATATAGTACGCCATGCGCACATTCTAAAGTGATACAGTACTTGCATGATGCATGTCATACACACATTCAAAAATTGATACCATACCTTGTATGCTGTATGTGACACACACATTCGAAATTGATAAAATACCTTTTATGATGTATGGGATCCACATATTTTAAATTGATACAATACCTTGTATGATGTATGTCATACACACATTCTAAATTGATACAATACCTTGTGTGATCTATGTGATGCACACTTGTATGTGATACATACATTCTAAATTGATACCATACCTTGTATGAAGTATGCCATACACACATTATAAATTGATACAATACCTTGTATGACCTATGTGATACACACATGTATGTGATACACACATTCTAAATTGATACCATACCTTGTATGAAGTATGCCATACACACATTCTAAATTGATACAGCACCTTGTATGATGTATGTCATACACACATTCTAAAATTGATACGTTACATTGTAAGAAATACGCCATACAATTTTGTATGAAGTACGCCATAAACACATTCTAAATTGATAAAGTACCTTGTATAATGAATGCCATACACACATTCTAAATTGATACAATACCTTTTATGATGTATGTGATATACACATTCTAAATTGATACAGTACCTCATATGAAGCATGCCATATACATTATAAAACTGATACAATACCTTGTATGAAGTAAGCCATACCCACATTCTAAATTGATACAATACCTTGTATGATGTATGTCATACACACATTCTAAATTGATATTGTACCTTGTATGATGTATGTCATACCCATATTCGAAATGTATACGTACCTTGTATGATGTATGTCATACACACATTCTAAATTGATACAGAAACTTGTATGATGTGTGTCATACACACCTTCTAAATTGATACAGTACCTTGTATTATGAATGTCATACACATATTCTAAACTGATACAGTACCTTGTATGACGTGTCTCATACACACATTCTAAATTGATACAGTACCTTGTATGATGTATGCCATACACACATTTTAAATTGATAGCATTAGTGTCCTTTTTTTAAATTAAAAACGAACTATCTTTAAGACCAGATGTGCATTTGTCACGTACAGATCATTTGATTTTACTATTCAAAGATAGGTAATTTCAAGCAACAATATCCCCGGGGAAAACTCGATAACAGATGTTAGCCGGCGAGAAAGAAAATTAATTGTCACACGGTGGAAGTATTGCCCCATGTTTCCAGCAAGGAATGATAGCTAGTGATATGTGTATCGATGTGTACCTATGTATATTGCTATAAAAGGTGTGCGAATCAAATATGCATTCAGAGCAATGTGTATTGATGTGTAACCATGGATACTGTGAAAAGAGGTATACGAGTCAACGTATGCATTGAGGAAAAGCGTAGTAAATGACTCTTAATTGAAAAATTTATTTTGAACCAAGATATTATAATTTTTTTCTTAAAAATCCAGTACGGTCAATGAATAGGCAGATGTGCGCTTGAGACCAGTTAATACTACGGTATACAAAATATCAATACGACATCAAAAGTAGGAGTCGTACCTATTTCCACTGAAATATAAAAAATAGTTGTATTTTTTGGATTTTTAAAGTAGCTTTAACAATTTTTCAGTCATATCGCTATGATGTATGCAATGTGGCAGTTTATAGTGATGTCTAGCATTCGGGCATCATGCCGCAGACATGAAGCATGATGTCCCACCCAGTCACATTATCCTGACACCAGGCCGACCAGTCCTAACACTAACCTGTTAATGCTGAGCGCCAAGCGAGGCAGCTGTTAGTACCATTTTCGTAAGTCTTTGGTATGACTCGGCCGGTGATCGAACCCACGACCTCTCGCATCCGAGGCGGACATTCTAACTACTAGGCCACCGGAGCGGTCTATAAAAAAAATAGTAAAGTTGTGGCAGCATAAGTGTGTCGAGCAGGGAATTATACTTAACATATAGTATACTGATGTGCCTCTGTGTATGTTATAAAACAAATTAAATTAATCAAAAAATTTAGTATTTTAGTAATATGTTGAAGACGGGATAGCAGTGCAGCGTACAAAAATTGATACCAAAATAAAAAAGTTAACTGACAAATATTTCTCACTGAAGTATACACTAAATAGCAATGAAAACACGTTGAAAGAATTATTCATGTCTTTATGGAATATACGTATCAAAGAAGAAAACTTAATACTAGACTGGGCTGGCGGAAGGAGTACGGGTCTCGATTGATTGATTATTATTATTTTTACATTATGCAACACAATTTTTGTTCCTGGGTAGTAAGTGTTATTTCATAATTGCTTATGCATAAAAGGTATAGAAAATAGCTATTATTCCCCACAAACTTTGCTTTTGTGACCAGGACAGTGATATTTTGGATACGTGATAGCAGGTGCATTCTTGCTAGTTCGACGTCCGGAAGGGTCCACCATGCAGAAGTAGCAGTTGCTTGAGTGGCCAGTGGAATCCCGCCAAATTCTTGGCATAGCGAACTTCATGTCTCTCTTTTCACCTCAGTACCATCGTACAAAAATACATTTATTTTACCCATGACCATTGTGTAAGAGATTCTCGCAACATTTTTCATATATATATATTTTCAATAACATTGAAAATTATAAAACATTTTAAAATTAAAATCTATTACAATTTTGAAAATTTAAAAAAGTTTATAACATAAAATTCCGAACAACAATTGTCCATGTTACCTTCCTGAGTTTTTCTTCAGTGCTCGTATGTGAAATGAGGTGCCCAGGGTTTGTCTTGATCCCCGACAGGCATGCCTAAATATGCCTTGTAGGCCTCACACATCTTAGCAGATTCTTCCACGGAGTACTGTTTCGCTCTTGTCTTGATAAATTGGCCGCAGACATAGCAAAATGTGTCTGCCGGATGCTTGCAGCCTCTTGATGTCATCTCAGAAAAATGCAGATATGTATCCACTTAGGCAGCTGGAACTAAACCGAACTGGTGGGCTTAAGGCCCCTGTATTTATTCTACATTTGTATTACTGGAAAGTTCTAGAAGTTACTCCAAGTTTACTCAGCACTGAATCTATCTGGAATGTTCTGGAAAATAGTTAAATTTCAAAATGTCACGGTCCTGGTCACAAAAGCAAAGTTTGTGTCGAATAATAGCCATTTTCTATACTTTTGAAGTATAATCAATAATGAAATGTCAATTACTATCCAATTAATATGATTTTCTTCGCGTACTGCCTCTCCCGCAAGTGGCGTGCTAATTTCTGTGTGTATATGTATGTGTGCGCGTCCATGTGTGTGTGGTTTGGATTTTTAAAGTAGCTTTAACAAGTTTCCAGTCATATCGCTACGATGTCTGCAGTGTGGCAGTTTATACCTTTATCTAGCACTGATGCATTATGCCGCAGACATGTAACATGATGTCACACCCAGTCCAATTATCCTGCCACCAGGCCGACCAGTCCTACCACTAGCCTCTTAATGCTGAACGCCTAGCGAGGCAACTGTTAGTACCATTT
Source organism: Sinohyriopsis cumingii (assembly GCA_028554795.2). Lineage (NCBI taxonomy): Eukaryota > Metazoa > Mollusca > Bivalvia > Unionida > Unionidae > Sinohyriopsis > Sinohyriopsis cumingii. The sequence continues at coordinate 35,372,506 of CM068836.1, forward strand.
TTATAAGTCTTTTGTATGACTCGGCCGGGGATCGAACCCGCGATCTGCCGCATCTGAGGCGGACGCTTTAGCCACTTGGCCACCGGAGCGGTATCCCTTGCAGCAGACATGTAGCATCACGTCTCACCCAATCACATCATCATGATACCATGGTGACCACTCCTGACACTAATCTCTCAACATTGAGCGCCAAGCAAGGCAGATGCTAGTACCATTTGTATAAGTCTTTGGTATGACCCGGCCGGGGTTAGAACCCGCGACCTTCCGCATCCGAGGCGGACGCTCTAACCACTTAGGCCACCGGAGCAATCTATTAATTTCTCTCTGAACGTTGCTGTCATTACTTTTCGTGACTCCCATTGAAAATAATTGAGGTTGTTTTCAACGTCTTCACTTTATCTAAACTGAGATGTAAACCCAAATACAGATAAATAGACAGACAAACAAATATACGTGCAGGTCGATAGTCATTCACAAACACCTTGATACACCTATATAACTGATTCTTTTAAGGATATACTTGGATATTAGAATAGATCCCTTATGTTGTTCAAATCTAGAAGTTCGTCATATAAATAGTCTCAGTTGCTTATAGCATCGTTGTACAAACTATACAATTTCGTCGAAAACTAAGATACAACAGTTAGACATATTTTATTCGGACAGATGATAATATTTCTTGTCGTCGCCTGATACTACTATACATTTATGGTAAAGTACTAATACTAGTACACAGTTATGGAAAAGTACCACTACTAATATGCAGTTATGGAAAAGTACTAACACTGGTTTTATATTAATGGAAAAGTACAGATTACGTCATCTTAAAAACAAGTAATTTATTCTATTTTACATGAAGATGATCACATTCAGAAGCTGAATTACAATTCTCATTGCTCAGTACTGAAGCACTTGAAATTAGTCCAGCGACCACTATTATTAAAGCATCAATTTAATTCATTCAAGACTGTTGGGTTGATTTCCGATAAGTTAAATAAAATTTGAGAATAAATTCATTCTCGTCTTATTTGTATAGGAATGTAAAGGACACTATGCTCTTTAAAACGTTTGACCAGCTATAAGTACGAAAGGCGCGATCCCTACCACGGACAAACTATAATAACGAAAGGCAATCACTACATCTGACTAGCTGTAAGTACGAAGGGCAATCGCAACATCTAACTAGCTATAAATGCGAAAGGCAATCGCTACATCTAGCTATAACTACGCAAGGCAAACACTACATCTAACTATATTTACGAAAAGCAATCGCTACATCTGACACTAATAAGTACGAAAGGCAATCAATAATCTAACTAGCTACAACTATGAAGGACAATCACTACACATGTCTAGCTGTAAGTACAAAAGGAAATCGCTACATCTAACTAGCTATAAGTGCGCAAGGCAAACACTACGTCAGACTATAACTAAGCAAAGGCAAACACTACGTCTGACTAGCTATAACTACGAAAGGCAATCGCAACATATGACTAACTTTAACAACGCAAGGCAATCACTACGTCTATCTATAACTATGAAGTACAATCACTGTATCGCGGGGCCCCGAGTGGCCGAGTGGTCTAAAGCGCTCTCCGTTAAGGATCACTGCCATCTCACCTCTGTCTGCGAAAGCTTGCCAGTAGCTTCTCGTGGGTCGGTGGTTCTTTTGGGGGTTTTCCCGGGTTCTTGCTCCACCATTAATACTGGCCGCCATGTATAGCCTATCGTGTGCTGAAAAATGGCGTTAAACCCGACAGCTACAGCAACAGAAACGATCACTGTATCTGACTGGCTGCTAGTACAACAGGTAATCGCTACATCTGACTAGCTAATCTACGCAAGGCAGTAACTACACGGATTAGCTATAAATGCGCAAGGCAGTCATTGCATCTGACTTGATATAACTACGACAGGCAATCAATACATATGAATAGAATGGTATCCACATATCTTGTTTGATTTAAGTGCTTTAATTCCTATGTTACCCGATTGGGGGGGGGGGGTGCTGAATGGAAGAGGAATAAGTGGCTATCCTTAATAAAGACATGTACTCATATTACATCAAGCATGACTTTTGTTAATTATGCAACAAAAATGTCACTGAACGAATTTTCACCAAATCTAACATATCAGACCTATGTACTGTAATTGACAGAGTCAGATGATTTGCGCCTTTCTCGCTCATACCAAATGTGCCATTACACCATCTAATCCAAATGATGGAGAAACACAGTTTCATCAATTATATTAAGTACCAACAATTTCTAGCTGTAAATTATGCTGACATGGGTTTCTTTCAAGCCATGGCATTTCCCTTATAACTGCTTTGCTTTTTGTACCTTTGTATGTCGGATAAGCACAAGCAGGTTTACACCTGGCTCTTGTTGATGTGAGGAATTACATTTGATAATAAGCTCGCTTTCATATCTTATTTTAATTTTTATATTTTAAGATGGAGTTTATGTTAAGAAAATGTGATATGGGGAAAGCATCGGTTATTATATATGACTGTGTATGTGATAAAAGTAATGCAGCGGTTATTATATATGATTAAGTATGGTATAAAAGTAATGCATCTGTTATTATGTACTATTGTGTACGTGATAGAAGTAATGCATCGTTTATTATAAATGATTGTGTACGTGATAGAAGTAATGCATCAGTTATTATATATGATTGTTATTATATATGATTGTGAATGTGATAAAAGTAATGCATCGGTTGTTATATATGATTGTGAATGTGATGAAAGTAATGCATCGGTTGTTATATATGATTGCGTACTTGATAAAATTAATGCATCGTTTATTATAAACGAGTGAGTATGTGATAAAAGTAATACATTGGTTACTATAAATGATTGTGTATGTGATAAAAGTAATGAAGCAGTTATTACCTGTGTTCGTATGTGTGATAAGAGTAATGTAGTGGTTATCACGTATGCTCGTATATGTGATACATGGCATGTAGTGGTTATTACATATGTTTATATATGTGATAAAAGTAATTTACTTGTTATTACAATATATGCTGGTATATGTGAAGGAATTATTTTAGTAAGTTAAGGTTGGATGTAATTATTTCTTTTCAACTTTCAATAGGGCATGATTTACCCTGCCTGTTACGGTGTGCTACGTCACTGGTCTGTGCCATGTGAGAGAGGCAGAATAGTGTCAGCTGTTATTACGGGTATGTCTTTCTTTCAGGACAAATTATCCCCCCTCCCCAATTCTTGCCTTGCTCCTTTCCGTATGTATGTATGTATGTATGTATGTATGTGTGTGCGTGCGTGCGCGCATGCGTGCATTCATGCAACAAATACATAGCTAATATTTTCTCTATGAGTGTGGGTTTACTTTTAGGATCATTATCAATAGAAGTAAACATATTTATTTCGGTGTAAATTATAATTTTAGTAACCGATTTTCGTTGTGAACAATTGGAATGTTCAAGAATGAAATTTTCTATCAGGTAAATATATTCTTATTTAAAGAAAATGCTAATTGTGACCAAGGTAATGTAAAGGAGTATAAAATCTTGTTTACTGGCATAATTATTTATTTTTGAGATAACATATGGGCAGATATCGTTTATATTGTTGTATTCAGATTTTGATTTTACGTCAAATTATTTATTATTCTCTGGAAATACAAAGTGCTCTATTTAATATTCTTGGAAAGAGACATTAACTTGGAATTATAGTGAATTCAAACAAGGAAACCTTGAATGATAGTACTGTGATTCAACATAAGACTGTTGGCACATCTACACTTTAAAGGTCACTACAGGTACGTCAACACCTTCAGCGTTTGATTTATCATGGAATACAAGTAAAGCTTATTCCAAAAATTAATTGTTAGGACTTTTGTTAAAAATTCAAAATTATTTGGGATTTAATCCACAATACCGCAAGTTCTTTTTACATTTTCACTTTATATTCTGGGCAAATACATTATTTGTTGAATTTTACTAAGCTTGTTGCTTCTCACTCTTTTCTATTACTTATGTCAAGACCATAGAATCGTAATAGTATAAAAATAATCCAAGAATTAAAAAAAAGAAATCCTAGAAACAAAAAGTCCTGATAAAACTGACTTCGAATCCCGATAAAATAAAACATGGAATGCGATGACCTATGCTGTGGTCAGCGTCGTACTGATGTGTCAACAGTTCTTTGTTGAATTACAGAAAATAATATTCTAATTTGAATTCTGTATAAATATCGATAAATGTCCTTGTCGAAGAATTAATTTAGAGCACCATTATTTCCAGGGAAAACAAACTTGAAATAGGAATAAATTGAAGAAAACAATTTGGCCAAAACTGGAAACAACATAAAACACTTTAACGTTTGAAGTGTTAATGCAAGAATAATTATCATTTCTCAAAACATCAGTAATAAATGTAGCTACAACACAAAACCGATGCCCGGATGTGGGTCAATCCCCTGGAAACACCAATGTTTGTAACAGCTGCTACATGTTATTTGTCACGTACTCCAATTATGGCTTCGATTCCACTTTATGAATCTCACTCTGAGAAAGAAAAAAATATTGGTTACTACAAACTATCACTGGTTCTGAATCAGGGTCAGGAACTAGGTCGGCGTTAGATACAATGTTTCAGTAAAGTTGTTTACGTCAAAAATAAATATCAGTCAGAACTGAACTCTATTCCAGTAAATAAAGTTACATTACAATAGCATGTAATGGGATAAAAGTTACATTAAAATAGCAAGTAATGGGATAAAAAAATTAAAACTTACAAACAAACAATTAAATTAAATCAAATATACATGACAGTATGTATGTATGTATGTATGTATGTATGTATGTATGTATGCATTCGTAAGTCCGTTAGCTAAGCAATTTTGCAAGAAAGTAAGTGCTTAAATACGCAAGTAAGTAAATAAGAAATTATGCCAGTAAATGGTTAAAAGCATACAGATAAAGAAGGAAGGAGGGAATGAAGGAGGAACCGTAGAATGGGAATAAAAAATGTTCCAAGTTAGCAAGCAAATTTGTAAGCTTGCAACTCAGCAAAATAGTAGGTAAATAACTTAATGTCTGTTTACAAGGGTTTGTCACGCGATACTTTTTGTGTTAGTGTTCACAAGGATTTATCATGCGTGACATTTGTGCATTTACATGGATTTGTCATGCGAAACTATTTGTGTTAGTATTTACAAGGATTTGTCACGTGAGACTTTTTGTGTTAGTGTTTACTCGCCGTTTTCAGCTGTTGACGATTACCGTTTTGAGTTTATGTGTAAAGTTGTACACATAGCATTTGATAACTACACAGTATTAGTAATATTTGTATTATATATTTTATACACATGTAAATGCTGATGGTACTAGACTATTGAATTGAATCGAATTGAACTGAATCGAATTGAATTCAATTGAACTGAATTTAATTCTATTGAATTCAATTCAGGTGAATTCAATTGCTATCTTTTTCTCTCTTTTACAGATTAACAACGTTTTCATTTGGGACATTCTTAATTTCTTTTTAAATACAAAAATACTAATGTCAGCACTTACATATATAACCTTCACTGCCCATTTTTCTCTTCTCAGGTGCGTATTCAGGCGCCATTCTAGGATTTCCAATGGCCGGAATGATAACGCATTACGTCGGCTGGCAATACATATATTTTATCAGTGGTAAGTACGGATATAATGGCAATATATGTATTTTATCAGTAATAAGTACATATATAATGGCAATATATGTATTGTATCAGTGGTAAAGTTGTAGTGGCAATAAATGTATTTTGGCAATGTTAAGTACAGTTGCAATGGCAATATATGTATTTTGTCAGTGGTAAGTACAGTTGTAATCGCAATATATGTATTTTATCAATGATCAGTACAGATATAATGACATATATATTGTTTGTGAGTGGTAAGTACAGTTGTAAAGGCAATATAGGTATTTTGTCAGTGGTTAGTACAGTTGTAATGATAATATATGTATTTTATCAATTTTAATTACAGTTGTAATGGCAATATATTTATTTTGTCAGTAGTTAGTACAGTTGTAATGGCAATATATGTATTTTGTCAGTGGTAAGTACAGTTGAAATGGCAATATATGTATTTTGTCAGTGGTAAGTACAGTTGTAATGGCAATATATACATTTTATGAGTGGTAAGTACAGTTGTAATGGCAATATATGTATTTTATCAGTGGTAAGTACAGTTGTAATGGCAATATATGTATTTTATGAGTGGTAAGTACAGTTGTAATGGCAATATATGTATTTTATCAGTGGTAAGTACAGTTGTAATGGCAATATATGTATTACAATGATAAGTACAAATATGATGAGCTATAACATATAAATACATTTACATCCAAGATAGAAACATGTTCCTCTAAAAAACGTTTAGTTAATATCCCAATTCGTATGGGTTTTGGATATTGTGATATATCCTTCGTTCTGTCTGTGTGTTCGTCTTTCTTTTCCTAGTCTGTTTTTCCATAACCATGACTAAATCTAAACCGCAAGGTGGAATTTCAGTCAACTTTGTAGTACTTTTGTCCCATTGTAACTGTGAGCAGGAATGTTATTTTTTATTTTGTCAGGTAGGGGATCTGTGATGATCAGAGGTAAGATATATGAAATTTTCAGTTGCAGCTACATTTTTGATATTTTTTTTGCAGATATGCATTTTTGACAGAAAGAAACTACCCATGCAGTTTGGTTCGGTCTTTTGGTTTGGTTTTGATGAAGATGCCATGGGGGTAGAAGTGAATATTAACCTTGACAGTCGTTTTCAATCCTGACTGTCTTTGTTTTTGTCAACCTTTACAGTCTTTGTCAATCTTGATTGTCTTTGTCTTTGTCGAGCGTAGTTACGATGACAAGACATTAACTAAGTTTATTATTATTATTATTATTATTATTATTACAGCGGGAGCGTGTATTTTATGGTTTATTGTGTGGTTGTTCTTCGCTTATGAAAAACCTTCTCATCATCCGTTAATAAGCAACGCAGAACTGGAGTACCTAAGTAAGGCGCAAGGACTAGATGTCATTGACTACGAGGTATACCAATTTCATTATGGCTAAATTCAAAATGAATTATATGAAAATAAAAAGTAAGCTCACACGAAGAAAGGAAAATGATGCCATGAACAGGCATTATTGTTAATAATGTAATAGAGGTAAAACAAATTCCAATTTCTTTGAAGCTTTGTAAATGTTAATAAAAAAGTACTTCAAAACAAATAAACACATATAATGTTCTACAATGCAAAACATGTTCGTGTGACGGGTTCTGGCAAGACCTGGTTTTATCAAATTCATCAGTACCGCATCAGTGTGGATCCACCATTTTGTGCAATATCAATGTACGCGGATTTCATGATTTATACAACTCATGAATTCACAGATCCAACGTAATATCATCCATCAATAAAAAAAATATACACCTGCTACACAGCATTGGGAAATAATCGGCGTTTACTTGCACTTAAAAATATTTGGAGGTTTCTTCAATAATGTAAATTCATGTCCCAAATGGCATTCACAATTGCGACGCTATAACTGTTCAATGCAGTTGACTTATGACCAGTGGTGATAGTGCATGGGATCCCTTCCTCTGATTGGTCTAAAAGCGTACCTACAAATAGTAACTAGAATAGAGCAATCGGGGAGGGAAGTTGCAAATGTTACATTCTGTCTCCCATTCTCTTGCTATAAACTTGAGACAGCAAGGTATAATATATTCAATTATGACCAACTAAAATAAGAAGAAGAAGAAGAAGAAGAAGAAGAAGAAAGAGAATTGAGAAGAAGAGAAAGAACATGAAATTATATCAAATCATTAAGTCTACTCCATTCATCCCACTTAATTTCTTGAAATCAAAACCCTTTTATCGACCCCAGCAAGGATGAAAATAGATTTTCCATGAGGTACATTCATCTATTGTTATACTGAATTTACAGCATGCCTATAATCTTGACAGTCTTTGTCACTCTTGTTTGTCTTTGTCTTTGTCAACCTTGACAGTATTTGTCAGTCTTGATTGTCTTTGTCCCTTTTACCTTGACAGTCGTTTTCAGTCTTGACTGTCTTTGTCTTTGTCAACCTTTACAGTCTTTGTCAATCTTGATTGTTTTTGTCTTTGTCAACCTCGAGAGTCTTTCTCAATTGACTGATTCGATAATCAGAATTTTTTTTGTTTTCTTCTGTCATCATCTCTTTCTTCCTTTTAGCAATTATGGACATTGTCTTTGCGAATGTTGTACAATCTGTTCCTGTTTAATTTTCAGAACTTGAGAATTCCATGGATAAGTATATTGACGTCACTTCCGGTGTATGCCATATGCTTGTGTCATTTTGCCAGGCAGTGGGTGTTTATCTTGATGTTAACCAACGAGCCCTTGTACCTCAGTATGTTTGGTTACAGCTTGGCGGAGGTAGGTATTTTCTTAAAACTTGACGAATAACGTGTTTGTAAAGTTTTCTGTTGCATAAAAATTATTATCTCCATAATGATTAGAGGCACGCAATTACAAAACTTTTAAGTAAATTCGCTAATGAAAGGCTAATTAAAAAGTGTTGTGTTCGTAAGCATAGCTACAGCATTAACGTAGAAGGTATATTTGTCAAAGACGGAGTCAGATTTGTATTTTATAGATAAAACATAATTTGATGATACGATGAGAGGCAGAATCGCAGTATGCAATCGTTTAAACTTGCCAGAAACATGTATTTTAGTTTACCTTTAACAAGTTAATGTTTGGTTTGGTTTGGATTGGTTTGGTGCTTTCCGGCACAGCAACATAAATAGGTTACTTAGTGTAGAGGCTGTTCGAACAGCATGCCCTTCCAAAGGACATAACATGATAGCCAACCTGAGCTGGTCCGATGGTAGGAATTGAATACGCACATTTTCAGCCGTGAGTTTGGTACGCTGACCATTGCGTCATCGCAGCTCCCGTCTTTTTTTTTTTTTTTTGTCGCCCATTGCGACTTACTAGAAGGCGCATCTGGTCCATTATACACAATGAGTACACATAGTGGTCAGCATTAAAGAGAGCAACTAACCGAGGATTCTGCCTGAATATGATTAGCATATTGGTCGGATAAATGCATACTTTCAAATGTTAAAGGTCATGAAAAGTTTCTTTGACTTTATTATTTAGTTACATTTGTAATTGTTAACAATTCCACCTGCACATTATTTATATGACGTGCTGAAATCACTTAACGCAACACACAGCTTTAGATGCAGGTGTGGAAAAAAGATGATAAATCATCCTTCATAATGATTTGAATTATAGAACAACAATATGGTTAAGCTGGCCAAACGCCTATTTCAGTCGCAAATTTTTTCTTTCTCCTAGGAAGGTAACGTTCTGCACAAACATTTTTTCTTCTGATGAAAATCACGTCCTTTCAAAATTCAGGTCAGTTGCGTCTAATTACATTATAAATATTTTTCTATTATGATCGAATTATGATCTCGTGCCTAGAATCTCGCACCTAGAATATCGCGTGGCTCTAATATATCTCAACCAGACCGTAGCGTTTTGGGCGAAGTCTTACAGAGCCGTGCAGTAGTCCAGCTACGTATATCTTTGAAAAGCAAATTAAAACATTAACTCTAATAAGGTAAACATACGTCTTTTTCAGACTGGAGTTTATGCTTCATTGCCTCACATATTTAAGACTCTGATGACGCTGCTTAGTGGATATATAGCAGACACCCTACTAAATAAAACCTCCCTAACAACTACAATGGTTCGGAAACTACTGACAGGGGCAGGTAATCCAACACACTTTTATTCCGCCATTTATATCCCCTTACTTACTCAGTGTGCATTGCTCCATCAATTCTTTCAACTGTCATGAGCAGTGAAGTCCTTACCAATAGCCTAGCGCTCATCGCCACATACATAACATGGTGTTTACTCGTTTGATAAATAGATCGCTGATTAGTTATTCTGAAATATGTTTGAAGTGTTAATTGATACATGCAATGCAAATAGTAACTGCAAGATTGAAGGAAATCAGAAAGAAAGGATACCGTAAATGCCAGCTTATCAGTTCTAATACTCTTGCAAGAAACCAAAACGATCACAAAGTGCAATGGTTTAGCTAGATGAGCTGTGTGCGAGAATGATATTCTCTTGTTTTAAAATAACTGTATGTATTTTTTGTCTGCCTCATTGAAACTTTGTTCGGTTCTAAATAATGATGTCACTACTTGAGATATGCAAACTTTTGTAATCCACAATATACATACATAAATAAATAATTATAATTAATTTATAACAATCAACAACAATTTATACTTGTCTGTCATAAATGCGGTTTTGTTATCATAGTGCCCTGAAAGGGAAATAACTCCTAGATGCAGCAGGATGTTTATCACATTTTTCTCTCGAACGCTTCTTTTCTAATCCCATCCCATCCCTAACCCCAACAAGAAGATCCCTCGCCATAAAGAAAACCCCACACCCCCTCACAAAACCCCAAAAATAACATTAATGAAAGAATTTAAAAACAAAGGATCAAAGGAAATGTCTTGGAATGCTTGAAATTGTTGAAATGGTTTTTGAGTGCTAAATATAGCAAATAAAAATGAATTTCTTTTTTAAGAACAATAAAAGGGTTTCTTATTGTAAATTTGATTTTTAAATCAGCGTTTAATTTTGTTGTAGCCAATCAGGATTAACTTCTGGATTTTTTAATTTAAATATAATTAACTTTGTTCCATATGGTAAAACTAAGGCTTTGTGTGTACATTAATCTACAGGTCTCGGCATGCTGTCCCTGTGCTTATTTGTCCTGACACTGCTGTCTGATGGAACTTCGGTTATTGTCGTCCTTATTGTTGGTTTAGGATTCTTTGGTCTGTCAGTATCAGGTAAGACATTACCTTTGGTATGTCAGAATTAGGTAAGACCTTATCATTCGTCTGTGATTATCAGGTATGATGTTATCTTTGGTCTATCAGTATCAGGTAAGACATTACAACTGGTTCGTCAATATCAAGTAATACCTTATCGCTATACATTTAGTTTGTCATGCATGTAAACAAAAACTATATAGACCTGAATGCACGCGCTCGAAAGTGTTTAATATCGCCAGCTTCTCCTGTACCTTTAAACATGGGAGATTAAAATAGTTATGATTTCAGAAGCTTGGCAAATGTGGAAAACGACATCGTACTGAAAGTTACTTCTACCAACCGAGGTTTCAATTGAATGCATTCTGTCATATCTATTAAATATGTTATTTTGGAAAGAGAAGTTTCACAAATACTGTCGTAATTTGTGAATATATATATATATATATATATATATATATATATATATATATATATATATATATATATATATATATATATACCATTGTTAATACTAAAATTAAATATTACAGGTTGGCAGATTAACCACTATGACCTATCCACACGACATGTCAGTATTCTTGTTGGAATATCCTCTACATGCGGAACAATTGCAGCGTTTATTGTTCCCTTGGTAACCGGCACATTCACCAAAACTCAGGTATCTTCATAGCTCTTTTAAAGTATTGTATGTAAATATATAATATACGTGCATGTAAATTTCTATAATGGTTTATATACCTATACCTATAAATGAATTTCACACACTGCTGGGAAATAATTCATGTAACTTTGACATATAGTTTATCATTTCGTTTATAAGATTTATGCAAAAATTGAAAATCGATCTCTTGCTGCATGCGAGATCGTATGCTTTGTTACGTATATCTAATTTAATTATATATATATATATATATATATATATATATATATATATATATATATATATATATATATATATATATATATATATATATATATATATATATATATATATATATATATATATATATATATATATATATATATATATATATATATATATATATATATATATATATATATATATATATTAATTTAATTGTTTGTTTGTCAGTTTTAAATTTTTATTTTTCTTACATGCTATTGTAATGTAAATTTATTCACTAGAGATGATACTTTTTCAGATTTTTGTGTGACCTTGACTGTTAGTTTATAAACAACAGGTGTTGATCTAAATTCTGACCTGGATTCAGAATTAGTAAACAAAGTTCTATTTTATTTTAAAATGATTGGTTGTTGTCAAGGTCGTAATGGGATTACGTGGGTTAAGAAGTAAACACTTTTTCTTTTTTATTCTGGGAATAAAATCGTTGGTCTAATCAAGGCCATATTCTGTGTATGTGATATAAACATGATCATGTGCCCCCTCCCCCCTCTGATTTCGCAGCCTAGGGGAATTTCGAAACTCCGTCTTATGATACAATATAATCTCTGTTTTGAGAGAGATTTCTCTGTTTGGGGCTTTTCATACTGATGTCAAGTTAATTTGTTGTAGCTAGATTTGAGCTATAATAATTCTTCAGATCAGCTGGATTTCAAAAAGGTTAATTCTTTATTCTCTGGAAATATTTTGAGGAGTGCTCGCACAGAAATTTAGGAAAGACATTGCTTACAAATTTAATTTGGATTTCCAACACCGGAGTGCCATTATTTGTATTTCTACAGGGAAACGTAGATAAGCACAGTACTGACTACAGCATACGTCATCGTCATCCATCTTTCTTTTTTACATCAGGATTCGAATTTGAAATTATTAGAACATTTATTACTATGACTTTTGTCATTTAATTCGTGGATTATTCTTAGATTATTTTTGGATTGGATTCTTGAAACCGTAAGTTCTTCTCCTTTTTTCATTTTTACAAACTTTTCCAGGAAAATAAAGTATTTGTTAAATTTTAAAAAGCTTGTTGTTTTCACTCTTTCTGTGTTACTGTTTATTCGAGCCTAAACACGTAACAGTTTGTAAAAGGCTATATTGAAATATGACCAATTTCACGGCATGAACTAATACAAAATGATATTTCTAAGTAACGCCTTTCTAAAATATTTTTTATTTATATTTAGAGCTTTTTAATGAGATAGGATTTTTTAAATAAAGTTTATAAAATATTATTTGGGGATATATGATAAACATTTTCGAATAGTAATGAAAAGTTGATCTTGATTTAAAAAACGAACTGCTTTTTTGCATTAGTGATAAAATGGTTTTGGTTTGTTAGTTAGTTACCAGAAAAGTTTCTGCGAAAAAGCCATGTAAAACGTACAAGTATTGTACATGGTATAACGGTATTGATTCCGGTATGTGTGTAAAGTTTCGTGAATGGTATAAAGGCAATCTGATTAAAATCAAATTTCCACTGTCCTACGTGAAGATATGCAGCGACTGCTTAGCGGTCTTGTTCTGGTGACCTTTGTTATTACCATAATTGCTAATGTTATCATCAATCAATTGCAGTCTTGTACCTTTGCGTTTGAGAGACTGTGCAGTATGGCTTAAGAGCCTCGATGTGTGCCGAACGATTCTATTCACTTCCAAATTTCTGAAAGCTACATTTTCAGTTTCTAATACAAAGGTCACCAGAACACGACCCCTAAGCGGTCGCTGTCAGATCTTCAAGTAGGACAATGGAGTTCTGATTTTAATCAGATTGGGTATAATGGTAAAGATTCCGATATGTGTGTTATAAGCGTTCTGAATGGTATAGCGGTACAAATTCCGGTATGTGTTTTATAGATTTTGTTATAGGTATTGTGACTGGTATGATGGTATAGGTTCCGGTATGTGTTATATATTTTGTGAATGGCATAACGGTATAGATTCCATAATACGTGTTATAAGTATTGTGAATGGTTTAACGATATAGATTCCAGTTTGAGTGTCTCTGAATGGTATAACGGTATAGATTCCGGTATGTGTGTTATACATTTTGTGAATGATGTAGCGATATTAATTCAAGTATGTATGTTAAAGTTTTGTGAATGAGATAAAGGTAGATGAGTGTTATAAGTGTTGTGAATGGTATAACGATATATATTCTGGTATGAGTGTTATAAATATTGTGAATGGTATAACGATATAGATTCCGGTATGTGTATTATAAGTGTTGTGAATGGTATAACGATATAGCTTCCGGTATGTGTATTATAAGTGTTGTGAATGGTATAACGATATAGCTTCCGGTATGTGTATTATAAGTGTTGTGAATGGTATAACGATATAGCTTCCGGTATGTGTATTATAAGTGTTGTGAATGGTATAACGATATAGCTTCCGGTATGAGTGTGATAAGTATTCTGAATGGTATAACGATATAGCTTCGGGTATGAGTGTTATAAGTATTGTGAATGGTATAACGACATAGATTCCGGTATGTTTGTTATAAATATTGTGAATGGTATAACGATATAGATTCCGGTATGTGTGTTATAAGTATTGTGAATTTTATAACGATATAGATTCCGGTATGTGTTTTAAAATTTTTGTTATAGTTATTGTAAATGGTATAATGGTCTAGGTTCCGGTATGTGTGTTATACATTTTGTGAATGGTATAACGGTATAGATTCCGGTTTGAGTGTTTCTGAATGGCATAACGGTATAGATTCCGTTATGTGTGTTACAAGTTTTGTGAATGATATAGCGATATTGATTCCGGTATGAGTGTTATAAATATTGTGAATGGTATAATGGTATAGATTCCAGTATGTGTGTTACAATTATTGTGAATGATATAACGGTATAGATTCCGGTATGTGTGTTTAAAACTCATCTTTTAATTAATACTGGGTTGTTCTTTTCAGGATCTCGCAGGCTGGAATAATGTTTTTTATGTCTCTGGAACGATTGTTGCTGTTGCTGTCATATTTTTCTTAATATTTGGAACTGGTATGTATATATTTACTGGGAAAGCAATTTTATTGCATGACACCTTATAAAATTAAATTAAATGCTGAATATATAGAAATAAAATATATTATCATAATTCCTTGGGAAGAGTTGTCAGCGTGGGTAGCATCATAAATTCCTTATGGTAATCTTTAAGCCTCCGACTTTTCCTATTACGATGTTAATCCTGGTGCTAGTTATTATTATTATTATTATTATTATTATTATTTCCAGGTGTGCAACAACCATGGGCGAATCCTCCAGAAAATGTTCAGCTAATTCAAAAACTTGACCCACTGGCGAGAAAGCCTTACAAATTATACACGGTTCAAAGGTCGCCCAAAGCAGATGAAGCTATTGGCGGACTGAAAAATGATAGCGATAAAGGGAGCTTACTTCATAACGTTCAACCGTTATCTGAAATGACGCATGAGGCAATTTTGCAATCAGACAATAATCTCACACAGAAAATACTTGAAGACGGACTTAAGCAATTAAACGGAAATTCTTGATGATTTGTTTATGTTAGTTTTGTGTTCAGTCTGTTGTTAAATTTAATGAACTGGCTCAGGATGCAAATAAAAATATAAAAGATTACAAACCATTCGGAATGTATTATTGTTTTCGTCTTTCACACTGATAGTTATATAAACAAAACTTTATGTATTTATCATTTATATTATTTTAACTGATAACACCCTTTAGGATATTTTTATAACCTATGGTTCCTTTTTAAAAAAAACTTCTTAGCTTGAGAACTTTTTTGACGTGGTGAACTAAAACGTTTATCACAAATGAAGTTCTGTAAAATCATATTTAGGGTGTGTACCTCTATCTTAACTGTAAAATCATATTTAGGGTGTGTACCTGTATCTTAACTGTAAAATAAACATCTTTGGTCTACAATATAAGTAAAATGCACTTATCCGTTTGTGCATTTAAAAGAAATAGAAATCAACTTCCAAATATGGGACTGTTTCGAGATATAGGGAAAATATAGTTATCCTATTGTGGTTGGAAAATAACCGGCATGCTAAATTTTTAATAGAGTGTTAGGGTATATAAAAAAAGCGTGACCCGAGGACATAAAATGAAAGAAATCGCAATTAAATTCTATTCGTGCCGCATTTAGCATGATAGGCTGCCCATGTCCCACTTATCACACTTGCTCCACGCTATGCATCTGCTCGCGGTAGGGTTGGAATTTTGGCTGCTTTTATAAAAAAAACCATTGTCTCATCGCTCAAATAATATACAATACAGATGTAATATAGTATTCGTACAGTATTTATAGGGTACTGCATTTGTATGGGAAAATATGAACGAATTTTTGGGATGGAAATACTGCACGACCTGTTTGAATTTCCTCAAAATGTATTTTCTTAGTTCTGCAAATCCAAATTACATGAGCCATGTCATGGGTTCTCAAGCTTCATTACACATTTGGAAATTGTACTGTAATTTCGACTATATTCCAAGCGCAATTACATCCTCTTACGCACTCAAAAATGAAATAAACATTAAATTCCATAGCGCCTTTTTGATACTTGCAATTGAAAGACTTCATATTTTTTCAACATTACGATTTCAAATATTCAATGACAAAACAGAAACACACTTGCAGATGTCAACATGCTTCTCCCTCGCTATTTCAATCCGATGTATTTCATGTAAACTTTGCACAGATGAATGCGGTCCATAATCACGAAATTTCATAGAATCGACAAAAATACCAAATTCTATTCATTCCAGATCAAATGGAAAAGTTTTTTTATTGCAATGCGCATTCATTCACAATATAAATCTAACTGTCAATTTTAAGTAGACTAAAGCACCATTTTCTTTCGAAAGTTATGTCTAGTACGTGACTAAATTCAAATTTATCTTGGCTGAGTTATGTGTGCATTAATAATGTTGTTGTTATGTATTAATGAATATGCGCTTGTATATTTAGTTTGGAATACGGCATTCATTCATTTACTTTGCTTCTTGTAGTGTATTTTGTTTATATAATTAAGCCTTAGATAGAATAAGAAAAATGAACATATAATAAAAAGGTTACTGCATTTATATGGGAAAATATGAATTCGTTTTGTCGGATGGATATAATCCACTCCCAAGGTCGTGCAGTATTCCATCCGAAAAACGAGTTCATATTTTCCCATACAAATGCAGTAACCTATAAATATAGTATTCGTGTAGTATAGACGTAATGTATTATTCGTGCAGTATAGACGTAATATAGTATTCGTGTAGTATAGACGTAATGTATTATTCGTGCAGTATATACGTAATATAGTATTCGTGTAGTATAGACGTAATGTATTATTCGTGCAGTATAGACGTAATATAGTATTCGTGTAGTATAGACGTAATGTATTATTCGTGCAGTATAGACGTAATATAGTATTCGTGTAGTATAGACGTAATGTATTATTCGTGCAGTATAGACGTAATATATTATTCGTGCAGTACAGACGTATTATAATATTCGTGCAGTATATACGTACTAGACGTACTATGGTATTCGTGCAGTATATATGTACTATATTATTCGTACAGTATAGATGTAATATAGTAATCGTACAATCTAGACGTAATTTAGTTTTCTTGCAATGGTATGTTTGTACTTAATTTTGTATTATAGTTGGATACACCCAAAGTTGATATTAACAAGTATGGGGAAGAACGATTGTGAATAGGTCAGTCTCAGGCAAGACAGAGATGTCAAGATTTCATTGGTTTCTGAACGGTGATTGGGGGGTGGGGTCAATGACAAGCAAAACAACTCAAAATGTCACATTTGTTCGTGAGCTGTGACGAAAGCTCGAAGATAAATAACATTTTGGTAATATGCGCGATATACATAATGTCCTTAAATCTAGGAAGATAGATTACTTAGATGTTTACAAAAGGCAATATGGAGAAATAGTCATGCTCGATTAGAGAGGTATGGAAGTTGTTGTTGTTGTTGTTGTAGGGTTTAACGCCATTTTTCAGCACAAGATAGGCTATACATGTCGGCCAGTATACCTGGTGGAGGAAGAACCCTGGAAACCCCAGGGAAGAACCACCGACCCACGAGAAGCTACTGGCAGGCTTTCCCACGTACCCACGCTAGCCGAGCCTTGGACTCGAACCCACGCAGACAGAGGTGAGATGACAGTGATCCGGAACGGTCAGCGGTTTAGACCACCCGGCCACTCGGGGCCCCAGGTATGGAAGTAAACATCGGTGTTCAAGATAACGATATGTTCAGCATTGTTCTACCTAAACTGTTGATACGCACTTTGAAAATCATTGCAATGCATACGTTAGCAAATGTACATTTCCGTACATGATTTGTCTGTATCACGCCTTGTCTTGTAATTGAACAGTAATAACCAAAATATAAAAGCTATTTCCACGACATATGAAACTCAGTCTTCCATCGATGACCTTACGCCGACAATGTCGACCTTTCTGTCATGCGATCTGGAACCTTGTCTCGAATGTGTATCTGATACACATTTAGAAAAGCTCTCTGCCAAAGACGCCATTGCTTGTTAACAATAATGATATCTTTGGAAATATATGTGCGAAGTGTTCATGCATAAGAGACGGAAATCATCAGAAGAGAATCATGAGAGGAAATGAACACCATCTTATTTACGCAGTCTATATATCAAAGACTTTACACTGTACCATTTGTAAATTTGTTAAAATACGTAACTATACAAAATGAAATGCTGACATCAGAAGATTGGTTGATTCCTCTGATCAACTGTAAGTAATAGATACCTTAACCTTTGGCACCCCAATCCCTTCTATAATAAACATAATATTTGTAGTATACAGAAGTAAATGCAGACAATTATGAAGTATTATAAAAACACGGCCACATATAACTTACTTATCTTTCCGAAAATACAATTTTAATCGCATCTTCACCGACCTTGACCTGTCGATAAGTTACCTTTAAATTAACAGGGAGCTGCCTTTATCCAAGTACGAGGAAAATAGGGCTACAGGAATCTTAAATATTAAGCGTGAAAACAGTCATTATTTAGCTGCATTGACCTTGATGTCGACCTTTTTTCTTTTATCGTGTCAAGAACTGTAACACATTAAGTAGCATTGACCTTCACATCGACTTTGTTTCTTTTATCTAGTCAAGGACACCTTGGTGGTTTAAGCGTATTAAGCTGAATCAGACTCAAGTTATCACATGAAAATCATACAGTGCATAAATGGAAGGGCAGATAGGCAAGCATATATTGCCATGGTTTTTCGCCTTCCCCGACCTTTTGGTTGGGGCCTTAATAAGACATACAGTCAGTAAAGTTAGGGGACTGTGCACATAAAAACATTCTCTCTTAGAGGCCCAATCGTACACACGACGAATTACGACAAATTTCGAGATTTTTCTTTTAATTGCAAAAATGCAAATTGTTTGCAAAAGATAATTCTCGAAACTATTTCACCAATACAAATGAATGGTTATGCTTCTCGACAGAAATTAAAGATCATCTAAACTCGCCACGATTCTGCATATGTTACACTAATTTGCTTTTGATACAAATTGTTATCAATTTTCGAGAAGTATCTTTTTAATTCTCAACACTATCTGTCTGTGTCTTCAACCTAAACTGTCCGTCATTTCAGCTCTAACTGTCCATGTTTTCATCCCAAACTGTCCGAGTTTTCAGCTGTAGCTCTCCATGTTTTTAACCGTAGCTGTTTGTCATTTCAGCCCTAGTTGTCCGTGTTTTCAGTCCAAGCTGTCCGTGTTTATTCCCCAAGCATTGCGTGTGTTTTAAGCTCTAGCTATCTTTGTTACGCTCATATTCATTCATACTGTATTAGGTGCAAGCATCGTGGCAGATATCGTAACAACTACATGAACGAAATCAATAAGGGACAGAAAATTATTCGTTTTGTTTTCAGAAATGGGATGACCAGCGAGGGCACAAAAGCCATCTTAGTATGGAGACATTTATTATCATATCACTTAGAATACAATCATTGATCAAAACAAAAATACAATATCATTCGTACTAGCTGACACTAACCATCGTATCGCGAAATGATCATCTGGTACAGATACTCCGCCATAAATCACTGAAACTGGCTAACAACTGCTGGGTGAAAATATACGTGATTTTCCTGACCTCGACATGGTCACAGCAATTAGTATGCAGTCATTCTGTCTAAAACTGACTGTTTTACATGGTGCTCGGTGACGATTTATATCATTTTTTAAAAATCATTGTTTAAAACGTGACTGTTAAGATATTATACATGATATAGGTTCAGTTACCATGCAAGGACTATTTTGTTCCAAAAGAAAAACGGTACTCTCCACGATTCCTGTGTCAAAGAATGGCTTGAAATAATCGTTTTGTCCTGAAAATTTCTGTAACTCGGTGTTAATCAAGGGCAAGGAACAACTACGAATTCTGGAATTTTAAAAATGGAAAACGCACTAAGTGTCAGACTTAATTTGTTATATTTATATACTTTAAGGCAAATGCTGAGTACCTTAAACTAGACATCTTAGCGTTGGCAGTTTCTATAAACTCATGATTTTAAAATATCAAAATTTTCAGTACTTGTTTCTTTGGTATTTTACTTTTCTAAAGAAAACGTTTTGTACATTGTTTACTTTTCGGGCAATTGATGGGAAAAGTTGAAATTTGGATTAATATCTCTGTTATTTTTCATCGGCAAGCGATAAAACGTCTGGATTTATAAAATTAATAATTTATGATCATTGCTACAGTGGTGTTGTTGATATTTTTGTCTTCCGATTTTTGTAGCAATGCACACGTGCCAGCCAGTGACACATCCGAGTTTGATTTTAGTAGCACAAGAACCTTTCATGAAATAAATTAGCATCGTTTCTCAAAGTTCATTAGGAGCTCAAGATCATATTCTGGCCATGGGCTCTTCAAGGATAAGAGAAAATAAAAGAAATCTGATTAGTCGATAGAGTTGTCTTATAAAAGGATTTAAGCGAAAATGATTCGGTAATTATAAGCACTATAGCAGGAAAAACAAAATGGCAACGAACTTAACGTGAAACAGAGCTCAGTTCCATCAGGATCAAAACTTTCTCCTGTCTTAATTAAACTAACATCAAACACAGAGACGCAAGAGACATTACGCTGTTTATAAACACATGCGATTAGATTAAATCTGGTCAGAATCTTTGTGCTGGATTAAAAAAATAAGCTTCTTATCTAAATTTCTGGGCTTTACTGTATCTAATACGGCTAAACTTTCACGAGAAAGAGAGAGTTTCTTGTACAAACCATATTTCAACTAAATTAAGCCGGTAGTCAAGTAATCTCGAGATAGTGAAGTTCTTCAAACTTGACAGAAAAAGATAGCTCGGATTGATATCGAACATAAACACTTTTTTATATAAACAGAAACCACGCAATTGTCCTATGTTAATCCGATCAAACTGAATTGTTAGTTGCACTGAATTTAAAATGTTAATCAGGGGGAGAGAGAGATTCATTTTAGGAGTGATGGTAGATTGGTTGAGATTTTTTAAAATAAGAATAATATATATTTCTTGTCAGTGATTAAGTAGAGAGAGAGCTTTTTTATCATATGACAAAATGAGACACATGGACAGGAGGCGGGAAGCGTATACTATCATTAGTTCCCCTCCCCTCCCAACCTATGCCCTCCCCTCCCCCTTATGATAAATCTTTTAGTTGAATGATCGGTCGCCTATGTCACGTTAATGATGTTTTGAGACTGTATACATACATACATACATACATACATATATATATATATATATATATATATATATATATATATATATATATATATATATATATATATATATATATATATATATATATATATATATATATATACACGCACACACACACATACATACGTGTGTGTGTATACAGAGAGACGGACTGATAGAGGGATGAATATACATTCACATTGGTTGTTAGGAAGGATCCTTATGCTAACTGTATCATAGTATCAACATCCATCACATTCTGGGTTATAGAAACAAGAAACGGCAAAATAATGGTTGCACGGAGTGAATGTTTTACTGAATTATGAAATCTTTATCTGATGCAACTCTTACACATTTTGTTTATGTGAATAACACGCTTGAATATGTGTATCGTTGGCTGTACAGTCATATTTGGCTTTGTCATTTGCTTACTCCCAGAATTCAGTTTGCAATATGAAAAAGAGAAATCTTTTTATAAAGACGGTTGCCATATATTATGTTCATTATAACTTAAGATAACCCGAGTGTGTAAATTGTCACAATTATGCATCATACCAAACTGAGTATAGTTCCTTTGTAGGAAGTACAAATAACGATTTACAGAAGAAGATCAGACGAAACAAGTTTTGATACAATAAAGTCCCAAGCTTGGAGTTATTTTCTCAGAGCAAGCTCACACTTTTTCCGGAACTCCGTATCGCATATGCAGCAGTATTCATACCCGACTCCAAATAGATCTCCACACGGTCCGCATACTGGGGAATATTTATTGATAATCCAGGGATGGATTATTTCCAAGTCACAAGGTTTGCATGGAATTGAAGTATTCTCCTCTGTGTAAGTTACAGCATGACACGACATGATGCTTAGCAGTACCAACATCAAGGCTAGTAGATACACGCATGTTGAATTAGCCATGACTGATTTCTGGAGAGGATTTTGGTCTGAAAAATAACAATAATAATGCATAATAACAAAGTAGAATAAGTCACATCATGAAGTAGTAGATTTGAAAATGAAAGTGTAAAAATGATATATAACAATGTAATATAATAACTATAACTTTAGCACGAAAATAGGGTCATAATACAAGTGTACGCACATGAATTATAATAAAGATAATAAAGATATCTGACGCATTATTCTTTAAACAATGCGTTATTTAACACAAGAATACGGTAACAAATTAAGGACAATACTTTGCCATGCTGTAGCATAACAAGCAGATTGCTCGCAGGGGCTCCAGCAGAATTATTTTATTTATTTGTGTTTTTTAGGGGGACATGTAGTGGTCAGCTATTAAGTTTTAAGGATGTAGGACACACACACACACACAGACAGACACACACACACACACACAGACACACACACACCTTACCCCTACGTGTTCAAGCCCGTGATTGTTCGACGCTAAATCAGGTTCTTGCCCGAACTCGAGTTCTTTCTAAAAATAATATTTTGTCATTAAGAATTATTTCTGTACAAAAGATTGCTGAAAGATTGTTACCACAGACGTATACATTGGAGTGCCAACATCAAGACTAGTAGATGAATTCGATGTATCTATATACGACTTAGGTTTTACTGAAATGTGTGTAGCTGTGTATAGTATATTATAGAAACATGTATCTGTGTGAATACGTGTGAGAAAACCCGAGTATCTGAATTATTCATTTTTATAAAAAAAAAATTAAAAACTTTATAACATAACCGATTACAAACATTGAGGACAAAATGGCATTTTAATATTATTATTATTATTATTATTATTATTATTATTATTATTATTATACAATCAAAGCTTTTATTATTATTATTATTATCTTCTTATTGTTGTTGTTATACAAAGATTATTATTATTATTAGCATTGTTATTATTATTATTATTATTATTATTATTATACAAATAATCCTTACACTGTCAGATATAAAGTTTGGACCTCAACAAAATACAAAATATGTAAAACATATTAGTATCAAATATTAAGCATAAAACAAAAACATTCTCAGCAGTAACACCACGTCAGTAACATAATAACTTAGATGATATTTAGCAAATAGTTTGCATTGAAATGCTAAGAAACAAGGTTTAAATTGGTAGAGATTCGGACTCGTAATCCAAGTTTAGCGGGTTGAAGGACTCACGGTACTAATTCAGTTCCCATAGTAAACTTATGCAAAGACCATGATATTAAAAATTCAATAACGTTAAATTTCTGAGTGCTCATGATCAAACCTATATTTATCATTTGAAACACGCTTTTAATTCCGCACCAAAGAGTCAAGTGCTAATTTCAGTAATGAGTGTTCCAAACTTACATTATTAACCAATCCTGGCCAGCCAACCCCATATATACTCTATTTTATGATCACCCATTTCCTGACTGGTTTCCATTTCTCCATATATTTAGGACCGTGTCTCCTGAAAGCTGTCGGGTCAGCTCAGTTAGGCTTTAGGCGTGTCCTTGGAAAATGCACTTCGCTCTCATTTCGTCGGCATTATATAGCCAGTGAAGTGTTACAAATGCATTTCATATTTTAAAAAATGTTTAATTCGTCATTAGCAAACTGTTTAAATGTACCAGTTTCATCCGCAGTTATATTGGTCTTTGAGAACAATGCGTTCTTCTACTTGCCAATTTTTAAACAAGATTTTTCATTGAGGCGCAGGAGAACATAACGCTACTGTGTGGATTCGAACCCATGTCTTCAAGACTTATATCTCCACCATCTGGACCACTAGGCCATAAACTCCTACACTGCACTACGTACAAGTGTGTTGTATCAATGTAGCCACAGATTCTGGACATGTGTATGTTCATTTTATAGATGTTTTTAGACATAATCTAGCCCATTACTTAGAAAGTAGCTACGTTATCTAATATATATATATATATATATATATATATATATATATATATATATATATATATATATATATATATATATATATATATATATATATATATATATATATATATATATGTGTGTGTGTGTGTGTGTGTGTGTGTGTGTGTGTGTGTGTTAATGATTGCATTTAATTAAATTATTATTAAGTGCAGGGTAGTTTATTTCTTTAGTCTAATGACAGTTTACTTGATTATTTGGGTTTTTAATTATTTCTGTTACATAAAGTGGGGACATTCGGTTAGCCTTGTGCATATTTATTAAAGTTTGATGTTACCATTGACAAAATACGATTCCCTGTAGGAAATTGCTGAAAACGTTTACAATTAAAAGTTATATTCCTGAACTCGACTGGATGCTAGTTGCCAAATTCCAAATTTACCTAACTGAAATAGAAAAGGAGATTTGTTTTTGAAGAGCAGCGTCATCTAACATCGACCTGCAGTTATTTCTGTTACCAGCATCATATCCATTGTGTTTGCCTGAATGTATTGTGGATATACGAGTCTTCGCATTGTGATTATTTCCGTTTTGACATCCTGGCTTGTGATTAAGGTTACATCGGAGTGTCTAGGACTTGTAATCGACACGAGGTATGTCCTATCCGTTTCGTCACAGTTGTCATTCGAGTGCCTTGCCAGGCAGATCTGCGATAGTCGTTTTTGCTGGCAATGTGAGAGTATACATTTCGAACGCGCCATTTCAAAGTTTAGAACAGGTACTTTTAAGACATCTGTAGAATTCGAGATTAACTGGGGGTTATTTTAAAATTTGCTGCTTAATAGCGAAAAGCAAAATAGGCTTCATTCTGAAACAGTGTTGCTTCTAATTACAATTATTCGTAGACATTGGATAGAAAAGGATTAAATTGACCTTCATATAGAAACCATTATGAATAACGTGAGATTCACTTGGAAACGGCAATCTACAAAGCCATGTGAATGTACAAAAAGTCACACGTATAAACCATTGAATATGTGCATTGTATCAAGAAGATATTGTTAAATGTGCATACTTAAAATATATTTCCACTACAGTTAATTCATTTTACAGCACCCCCTATAAAGTCCTTAGTTTCGAGTATACGGAATAAATGAGTTAGTTCTCCCGGCTGGTTAGAAAAAAACACTCAAGTGGTTTTGTGTTTATTGCATATCAATCTGTCTGTATCGCTAAAGTGGGCATTGGCTCTTCAACTTAGGATGTTTCAAACTTTTGTAAGGGCACATAGATGGAGATTGTATGGGGAGCATTGATGAATGTAATATGCAGTCACTGGCAAGTAGATTTCTTAAATAGAGCTTAGATTTTGGACCTGTGATGAGTAAACACATTCGTACACCCTAATGAAAATGCTCTCTCTCTCTTTCTCTCTCTGTCTCTCTCTCTCTCTGTCTCTCTCTCTCTCTCTCTCACACACACACACACACACACACACACACATACACACAAGCGCGCGCTTCATTGGCAAGGAAACTTGGGAAACTTTAATAGACAAACACTGATTAAATACAAAAATGACATTAATTACAGTACTTCAAACTCTACACTTCTATGTTTTCATTACAAAACTTATTGACACACCGAACTTTAAGTTGATAATTTAAATTGTTTTGTGACCGGTGTTTGGAAACTTAGATTATAAGACGCTGTAGGATGTATCTTCTCTGTCGTCCGGAACATCGCTCGGCCATTTCCGTCCGTGAAATAACCTCTTAAGTAGTGTTATGGTTGCACATCAGTTGTTTGTTTGGTGGTTTCGACTATGGCGTTTGTATCACAGATGTTATGACAGGAAAGGCCAAGATTGTTCCAATCGTGACTTTGTCTCCTTCACTTGCCATATTGTTCCAACTGAACGAAATTAGTTCAAGATACAGTTTTTAATGGTGATCAATCACATCCGAGGCATTTGTATGGACTTGACGGAAAAGGCCGATAATATTCCGATTATATTCTCTCTTTGTCATCAGGGCTTTAGCTAGTACCAAAATGTGTACGGTTCAAAAGCTTGTTTAGTCGAAGCGATTGCATACTTATTAAAACTGTGTACATTTCAATGCTCAGCTAATTTAATAATTATGATAGGGTCAACGCTTTCATGGAAAACTATTTTGCCTACAGTTTATCGGACGCTGTGGCTTTTTCTAGCCCCATCTATTCTAGGGTTTTCTAACATGATGAACATGGATGTAAAATAAACTGTTTCAAGGGTGTTTATGGATGAATACCTTTGATACGTATACATTTAATAAGCAAGAACTCGGCATCTCTCTGGATATTTGTTCTTCACAAATTACCTTGGATTAAAAAGTCGAAAATGATCTCTGTTATTCTAAGTATTTAACCCCATTTTAGTCACATTTTAGTGTAATGTCACCACACCTTAAATGTCTGTTTTATTAACTGACTCTAAAACCAGATAGTATTAGGTAACGCTTCTGCGTATGAATGACACATTGACCGGAGTT
This sequence comes from Sinohyriopsis cumingii, assembly GCA_028554795.2. Classification (NCBI taxonomy): domain Eukaryota; kingdom Metazoa; phylum Mollusca; class Bivalvia; order Unionida; family Unionidae; genus Sinohyriopsis; species Sinohyriopsis cumingii. Next base: position 35,399,440 of record CM068836.1, read on the forward strand.
CCATAAATTTGTTCTTTGCTTCAGTGTGACAGTTTTTGTTTAAGGCTATTTCGCCGAAACATCATGACTCTGCGGCCGGTAGCAAACGCATCTGGAGATAAAATGATGTCGCCATATTTACTGTCCCGAAAACATTTGTTTGCAATCTCTTTAATAATTAGTAAGATAATTTGCTTCGTCGTAAGGAAACGTCTGGTTTCATTAAACTGATAACCTGGTAAGTATCTGTATAAGTGTCTAATTCAACATTGATAATGCTGCTATTTTTTTTTTTCATTTTCTGAACGAGTGAGCATGTGTGTGTGTGTGTGTATGTGTGTGTGTGTGTGTGTGTGTGTGTGTGTGTGTTTAAAGTAGCTTTAACAATTTTTCAGTCATATCACTACGATGTCTACAGTGAGTCAGTTTATAGTCATGTCGAGCATTAGTGCATCATGCCGCAGGCATGTAGCACCATGTCCCACCCAATCATATTATCCTGACACCAGGTCGACCAGTCCTAACACCAGCCTCTTAATGTTGAGCGCCTAGCGAGGCAGCTGCTAGTACCATTTTTTTTTTCTAAGTCTTTGGTTAGACTCAGCCAGGATTCGAAAACGCGACCTCCCACATCCGACTCGGACGCTCTAACCACTAGCCCACCGGAACGGTTGTGAACATTTATAACTATGCCTTGAAGCTGCGCATGACTCATTGAGTCTTTCTTGTTTTGTTTGATATTTGTTTGCCTTTAAAAGAAGATTTTAAATCTATGACCGTAGCAACAAAGTATGATTTTTCTCTCTCTCTCTCTCTCATTAATATTTAATTTAAAAAGTCGTTGTGAAGTATTCCGTCGATTTAGTCGCTGTTAACTTTAATTAAAAATTTTCAACGATAGGCACTGTGATATATTCATAATCTCCAACAATCACTGCCCGTTCTGCCCCAGCGTCGAATAATCCATGCGCCATTCCGAACGGAGACACAACTGATGTCCGTTTGCATAAGGTCAGAGGTTCATCGGGATGAACTTATGATCTGTTCGGTAAGACGTAAATTCAGAATTCATCACAAAATTTATTTAAGCACCAAAACACATGAATTCAGTCTTAATTTAGCGCAAGTATCATGGGCGCCCGTACATAGGGGCAAGGTGGTGTGGTGGCACGTGTCCTACTCCACTGGGTTTCACTTTTAAATATGTTTTGGCCTACATCCTTAAAACTCAGTAACTGACAACCACGTGTTTGCCACCCTATCCAACCCCCGAAAATAATTATGCGGGCGCCCCTGGCAAGCATACAGTTTTAGATAAAATAAGAAACATCTGCGTTATTTCTGCTATAATCGTCAAAGTGTCTTCTATATTCAGCTCCGAATGACCTCTACGTTTTGGAGCTTTTGGCGAGCGAAATCACAATTCATCTACATCGCCATTATTACCAGTGATAACGGCTGATGGCAAAAAAAGATACATTTGTCAAGAAAATCATATTACTGCATTTTTAATTTGAAATTACATACAGTACTTATAACGTTATATTAATTACTAGTTCTCAATATTTTAAGTGGGCTCTTAGTATCAAAGATTTAGAGTGGTAGAAGAGTTTCCAGTCTGGGTGTACGATACGGAGAATTTAGGAGTACATTACGGAAACATTAACTGAACATCAGAATCAAACGTCGAATCAGTAATGGAAGTATAAATGGATACTTAATAATAAAAAAAACTGTGCAAATAAATAATGAAGTCATACTTCGTGTGGTAGAGGTTAACACTTCGACAAATAACAGACGGGTTTCCATTATGCATTTAGCAAATAGCTTTTATGTTTACAAGCGTCATTAAAAGCATTCACCACACTGTAACATTTACCAACACCATACAACAACACAATCTAGCGGATCACCTACCAACATCACGTAGCAACAAACTCTGGCGTACCACTAACATTACATAGCAACACACTCTGGTGCATCACGTACCAACACCACATAGTAACACACTCTTGGTTAGTAACGACATTGATTATTCACACAAACTTTACATGATATTTTTATAATGTTATACGCGTATTCATTTGAGATAATAATGTTACAAGCCAGGGGTCTTTACTTGACTGAGCGGTGTCAAACGCTGGCGCGATTCCCGCTAAAAGTCATAAGTTTACCCCCAAATTTCCAAAGAATTCCATACAACTTGAGTTGTAAATTAGAAAGCCCGACGTGTCCATTCTATACATAAATTTTACTCTAATCAATGCAAGACCACAGATCTCTCAACATGCCAAATTTCTATCAACCGCACATCTGCATGGTTTCTCTTCGTTAGGTTTCCGTACCGCCAGCAGTTCTCGCCGTAGAAACTATGCAACTGTCCCTTAACACAGTTAACTATTTTAACTACGCCACCATAGGCCAGTCAAACTATGCTTTTCAGGCACTTTTCGCCAGTACAACTGCATCACCTTTGCCACCATGGCGACATAAACGGTATCTGCCGAGTCCCTTCTTATTGATTCCATTCTGTAATTTACCGCTTTCCTACCGTAAAATTCTGCCTGCCACTGCAGTCACACCACCAATGTACACCACTAGATTTTAGTAGGGACGTTGTTATTCCATGGACACTCATTCGGTTTGGACCCGAATTCACTACTAGTGAACCATGGCATCATGGAAACTCAATAACACTATACTCCGTGATGTTTGCTCCAAGTAACTGGCCAATTATTTCGAGCCAAGGAATATTTCTATTGCACCGAATTCCAAGAATCAGACAAGTAAGCACAAAAGTATTTAGAAGGAGCGCTATAACCAAATGCGCATACTCCAGATTTATTACAATAAGAAATACACGTTGTTGAATAATAATATGCTACTCGCCCGCAGCAGCTGGTGGCTTATATTATTATTATTGAAACTGTTGCCTAATATCAAACACATGAAAACTTTAAAACGATCCTCGTCGTGTTACGAATAATTTTCACACAATTGCTGAGTATTTTATTAGAAAATAGAAATATGATTTGTATTGTAAACACTATATTAAAGTCGCAAAGAACCTCAAGTTATAATCACCAAATTGATAAACTACATCATTTTTATCGGATTGAACTCTAGAACAAAAGATTTTCCTTTCATCGGTTCCTTATAATAAAGGTGTTTACAAAAATGTATATCTAAGAGGCAAATACATTTAATATACATATCGCTATTAAAACAGTAATTATTTCATTGACCGATTGACCGGTTAACATTCATTAATATATTTAACATTTTAAAACTCAAGCAATATTCTTAGTCAACGAATATGCTTTGCCCAACCACTTCCGTCATCCTTTACATCCCCCTCAAACAAACATAAGAGTATACAAAATACTGTTTATTTTTATCTTTCTACCATACGTTTAATAGTCTGCTATTGCTATTTACTTTTTAACGATTTTGCTGCCGACATTTCTATATTTATAATGTATTGGGGGTTGAGTTGGGAGTACATTTGTTTTCTTATTCTGCATAACTGTATAAGTTTCCTCTCAGTTATTCGCTTCGTACAGAATTATTTCCCTCTTAAGTTTTTGAGACTGTGTGGATGGTTCTGCTTTCTTCGGATATTTTCCGTTGATTTTTGTCACTTTTTGTTCGAAATAGCTGCCAAGTTTGTTAAGTGGCTGTCTTTACTGGTTTCACGATTTTATTGGTCTTCTCTATCGATTCCTTCGATAAATGCAGCATAAATTTGTTTCCTTCATTCAAATGTAAAAATATTCTTAGAGTCATCTTGTTTACAATATTATCCGAGTGTTTCTGACATGTCAGTTGAGATGTCGATATCAGCAATCTTGCCAGAAGCGATAAGCGTCCAAAGTTTATTTGAACATCTTCGCTCTGTCTCATGGTTACAGAGTGTAGAATTTTCCTTGAATCCAAACAGGTTTTCAGTATGCTGCACTTGTTACAGGCAATGGTAGAATTAAAGAATTAACAATTTCACCTTCCAATCTTTGTTGTTTTTCTTTATCATTCCGATATTTGTGCAATATAATTTGTATATGATCTTGAGTGTAATATATATATAGTCTGTAAATATATAAATATATAAATTGCTCAGTTTGGCTCATATAATGCTATGAACACAAACTAATAATTATAATCAGCCATCATTTAATAAAAAAAAGTAACGTCAATATCAGGCACCTTAAATGTACAGTGTCAATCTCTATTATTGTGACAGTCTTTGCCGTAAAGTGAAATCTCGTTAACATTATCAAATGATTGGTTTGAAATGCACGTATGCTTATCGCGTTCCCTTCGCGAGAATAGATTCTTTCTTGACCGTAACTGTCAAAGCGCTATATATTGACAAATATATGATCTAACAATCTGAAATGTCGAGGCTTTAAGACTTTCGGTTTCCCATCGTGCAAGCGGTCGAAATTAGGTGCTTGAGGTGAAACAACCTCTCCCTAATTCGAAAGTTCCAAAGGCTATGACCGATATCTCTCGCGCGATAAATTTATGCGGGAGCAAAAACATGACTGGACTGGAATCCGACCTCCGAGAAAAATTGCAACCGGTAACGGAACACATTGTGAGGTTCGGGAAATCTCAAAATATTTACCCGTGGAGGGATTGACGTATACGGAATGGTATAATTTTTTTCCAACTGGTCGACATCTAGAAATACAGATCAAATGTAATCAAAGTGGTAGAATACATGGATATCAATAAAATAATCAATAGTATTGGCCGAACTTGGCTGGCCTGTTGTCAAAGTGATGCGTAGTATGGTTCTCATTTCTTGCGACGTTTTTGAGAAAAACTTTTCGAAGGGTAGGGTATCGAGAGTACTGTTTTGCCAAATGCCTCTAATAGATACCACGTTTAAGAGGGTGGCCGTCACTGTTCCATTTAAGCGAATGGTAGATGTGCGCGCTGCATTGTGCAAACATTACGATGACATGAGCATACTCTTTTAGATTCGTCGATTGCGATGTGTGGGGATGTCTGAGCAGCTACGCGGCCGCGCGCGCACGCAGTTTAGATAGAACGTTGGTGGCCGTATATATTTTGGGGCACATATTTCCCGTTTCAGATCGGAAGAAACGGTATGCCTTCACCCTTGTGGATTTTTCCACTAGATACTCAGAGGCCATAGTGCTATCAATTATCTAAACGAAACGTGTGGCCGAGACACTCGTTGACATGTTAAGCATAGTAGGAGTGCCTGAGTAGGTCCTTTCGGATTGTGGGATTGAATTAATGGTGAAAATTAGTAGGGTGCTATTTATCAAACAGTAACTTTTTTCGATACGTTAAACAGGATTGATATTTCAACGCAGTCAAGTACGCGTCTTACAAAGTGTCGCACAAAAGCTTGAGATTTTCACCGTTTGAGTTATTATACGGTGGGACAATTTGTGGTCCTATGTGGATTCCCAGCAAGCCATAGTACTGCGATGTGGTTAAAAAAATAAGCAAAAAATGTCCTATGAATACGTCCTCTATTTAATCGATGGGTATTTATAGGTTACTGCATTTGTATGGTAAAATATGAACGAGTTTTTCGGATGTAAATACTGCACGACCTTGGGAGTGCACTATATCCATCCGACAAAACGAATTCATATTTTCCCATACAAATGCAGTAACCTTTTTATTATATGCTCATTTTCTTATTCTACCTAATGCTTAATTATGTTAACAAAATACGCTACAAGAAACAAAGGAACGGAATGTATGCCGTAATCCAAACTAAATACACAAGCGCAGATTCATCATTACACAACAACAACATTATTACTGTGCTCATATCTCCGCCCAGATAAATATGAACTTAGTCGCATGCTTGACATCACTTTCGGAAAAAAATGGCGTGTCTAGTTAAAATTGAAATTTAGAGTCATATTGTGAATGAATGCGCATTGCAACAACTTTTCCATTTGATCTGGAATTAATAGATTTTTGTATTTTTGTTTTTGGTTATACGAAATTTCGCGATTATGGACTGGGTTTATATGTGACAATTCCACATGAAATACATGGGATTGAAGAATCGAGGCAGAAGCGTTTTGACATCTGTAAATCTGTTTCTATTTCTGTCATTGAATGTTTGAAATCATAATGTGGGAAAAATATGAAGTATTTCAATTTCAATTATCAAAAAGACGCTATGGAATGTAATGCTTATTGCATTTTGAGTGCAGTAAGGAGAATGTAATTGCACTTATATTCGAAATCACAGTACAATTTCGAAATGTATAATCAAGATTGAGAACCCATGTCATGGCTCATGTAATTCGGATTTGCAGAACTAAGAATGTACCTTTTGAGGAAATTCAGGATGTAAAACTGTAAGTATATTCCTTGCCATTCTTATTACCAGCTAAAGAAGACATTGTATCCCTTGTCACTTGTATGTTATTTGTAAGGACCCTTTCTGGCGTCAACTGCAAAGCTAACCTAAATCCGAAACATTGTATCATAAAAGTTAACGCTGAATGTACCAGAGCAGCTGGGATGTGGCAGTCCATGAAACATCTGCTTTACTTCATTCAGAAACAAATTTAATCAACCAAAACGTAAAGCGCCTACTACGCGAGTGTACATTATTTGTTTACAAATCAAAAGTGCTGGCCTCTGCGTCTATTGTTTGTTTACAATAGAAAGTAGTTCCTTTATGTACGTGAATGCAATATGAAGGTGTGCAATATCGTAAAATATTGAACGATTCTGACAATGTAACTACTACTACTACTAATAATAATAACAATGAACGGTGATGTCACTAGATGGGAGTGAGGCTGAACAAATTGTCTGACTCAAGGTGTGTTAAAAGTTTGAACTGAGATTTTAATTAGGATTAGAGTGACTAGTTTCCATAAAATTGGCATTAGCACACTCTTAATACCATACTTTAAAAAAAATATATGAAAACCCGAAATTTACACTGTGTTTAAAGTTAGATATAAACACACTATTTTATTTGAATTAAAATGGTCTTTTCACAATATAAAATTTCATAATTTCAACAAATAAGTCCACATTATACAAGATTTACGAGTATACAAATCGTAAAAGTAAAGTAGATTCGAATATTCTTACATCAAAATAATAATAATAAATAATAAAATGGAGCAAATGATTACACAAAAATATTTTTTAATGATTTAAGACAAGAAAGAGAAAAGTTTAGATAAAAGTTACTGAGTAAAGTTAACTAATAAAACGAACCTAATGAAGCATGGAGCGGTAATGAATCAAAATAGCATTAATACAGTACACAAAACTAACACAAGGTAACAGACTTAAAATTTAACATTATCTTTTGAAAAGCCATTATTCTAGAAAATTAATGCAATATTCAAGATCTAATTTTCTAAACTAAAGAAAGCATTACGTAGATGAGGTTAAAATTCCAATTTTGACTTACCTGTACGGGCGAAAGACCAATATTTCTGTGCACCGTTGCTGCAGTGGAGGAGATTATCCGAACGATGCAATTTATATGAATAGAAGGGAGACCGTACAATTTCCAGGCCGCTTGATGAGCTCTCACATCATTTGTCTGTCATCTCATTAACATCCACGCATTGGCCCATTAAGTCAAATTGAAAAAAAGATGACAAATGCGTAGAGGTTTTTCCTTAAATAAATTAGATTTGCACGTCAACAGATGCAATATTATTGGTATTATTTTAACTGTGTCACCGAGATGCTGCATCCGTAGACTATTGATTTTGTCAAATTTCTTTTATATACCTTTATTGTTTTGAGTCCGATTGTAGAGTGCAATTTTTGTCTAATGCTTGGGAATATATAAGGATCATACGTATATAAAAACTAAGTTCTACAGGTCTCGCAGAAACATAAACCAATATAAATATATATGTCTTTAAAAATGATCTACTTACTTAAGCATAAAGTATATATATATGTCATTAAGGGTAATCTGCTCATTAGCATCATTCCACACATTTTCTTCTGGCTAGTCATCATCCACAGCTTTGTCTGCACACACACACATATTGAAAGATAGGTATATAGATAGACAGATAGATAGATATATTCATATATAGATAGATATATTTATATATGTATAGCATACCTTGCATCGAATACAATTGTTATTATTATTATAATTATTATTATTATTGATATTATTTTTATTATATCAATATATTTTATGTGTTGCATTCCTCCATAAAATTGAAAATTACCTGCATATGATATTCTTCTCTCCAAAATCTATGCTCCGCAGAATATAACTTTATTATGCTAACTTATTAATTATTCTTATAAAGTATATAATCACTGGCATAATTTATTTTAAGTCAGTGGTTTGTGCACGTTACAAATAGCTCTGCAAATACATCTAGACTTATATTCAGCTGGTATGAAATATTCTGGACTATTTAACGAAATTCAAAACCTGTTTACAGTAATGAATTAAACTTAAACATTTCTTAATATCACCAGTGACAAGTGAGATTGTTGTTATTACGGGTTAACGCCATTTTTCAGCACATGATACATGGCGTACTGTACAGAACGGGAGGTGGGGGGTGGGCAGTGCAAGATAGCTCCGAGAAGAACCGCCGACCCACGGGAAGCTACTGGCAAGCTTTCTTACATACCCACGCTGGCTAAGCACTAGACTTAAACCGGTGCTGACAGACCAACTCAAATATAGCTTGCGTTCTAAGACAACAATACTAATAAATATTCTCAATGCCAGTGTTAATGACCAGAACCAGTAATATACCCGGAATATAAAAAAAAAGGCTACAAAAAAGAAAAAAGAAACAAAGATAAAGAAATAAGTAAATAATTAATGAAAAGCACACAATTGTCTTTTACGAGTTATACATCAAAATATTGCATAGCACAATGTATACTTTATTTACACTTAAGAAACGAAAAATGATAGAATGCAAATATAGTAAATTTGAAGGTCAATGTCAAATGGTGGCATCTACATACAACAAGAAGGACATGTTGATTCTTCTGACGTTATACTATGAAAGAATACATAATTTTCCCAAAATATTAACTCAGATATACCAAGGATGTTTCTGAGTAATTTGTTTGTGGAATTAAAAGAGATTGACATGGTATGTGACTCAATTTTGTTTCGCAGAGACTGAATTTATTTCTCGAAAGATTTACAAGAAATCTGTTTCTTTGAAAAATAAGGTTGTTATAAGCAACGCAATTAATGCGCATTGGTAAGTGGTATTTGAAATAGTTCGCAAACACGTCATTAGTGTACATGAGCTGCATATTTAAATTACATAACTCTTTGTCAAAATGTATCTAACTATCTGTCTAACTGTCAGTGTATCGGCATGATACATGCATGCAATGCTAGAAGAAATACAACACTAAACAGAGATAACTTTTATGTTCATGATTCTTTTGTTGATACCGTTACCTTTACGAGAACAACATCTATATATTTAGACTCCATTAGAAGAAAAATCTCGCGAAGAGCAAAAATACTGGAGAGGCAAACGACAAAATGAGACGTCGAAAATACAAAACAACGTAATTATGACACCCGATACACATTGAGACGTCGAACAAAAAGACAGTTATAACACCCAATACAAAACTGGATTGAAAACTGAAGTTTCATGCTCGTAATTTACCATAATATTGGAGCTTTAAAGTGACATACTATATATCGACAGCAAAATTCCTCTGTGATTGGTCTAATGTCATAAATTCAGCTTCAACTCCACGCATTATTTATGCACAAAGACACACACACACACACACACACACAGACACGCGCATGCTTTGAACAATAAAATACACGATGCTGCCAAAATGGCAAAACACTGCAAAATTAAAAATGTAAAACCTAAGGAAAACAAAGAAACATTCAGAAAAGCATTTACATAGATACCTATGCATTTTTGACTTTATTGCTAATATATATAGCGAATAAATGTCTGACCGAAGATTAATTTGACAAAGAAAATATATATTTCTCTTCAATGAATATTTAGACTGGTATGGATTAGGGACGAAGAAGCCCATCAATAAAAATGTGATACATCTTTCAAGAAAAGGAGAACAAACTGAGGCAAAGAATAACTAGTAGTTGCAATTTGCCACGGTCAATGGTATTTGTCGAGGAAATTAGCTTCCGCTTCAAGAACTCCATATCTGTCTATAATAGTCCGCCCACTTGCGTAATTTCCGACAGTCGTGAAATATAGTAAAGTCAATCACAAATCTGTGAAATACTATTATTTTATGTGAGGCAGTTTAATTTATTTTTCAAGAGACATCTTTACATTTCGTTTATGAGTTCTGTCCTACATTTTCCAGTTTAATTGTAAAGAAAAATCTTTATATTTCGTAAAGGAGTTATATCCTATGTTTGTTTGTACACAGTGTTAATGCGGCATGCTAAATATGGGTCAACGAGTTTTCTACCTATTTAAAAACGACTGAATAAGTTTATGTTTAAACTGTACACATATTCGTAGCAAAATCTATTCCATATTTAAAAGAAGAAAATAAATTAGATACTCAATATTTAACACACCCGGAGTCCCATAGTAACATAATCTAAACCTGCTAATACGTATTACATATTGTTGAACTTCTGCTAACGTACTGCATACATTATGTTGACATACATAACACATACAGTACACATTTTGTTGAATACAATGTACATAATTAACGTGTGTTACGATTATATGTTCTTAAAACAAATAACCAGTAACAAGAAAGAGCAAAATCACAAGTTTCGTAAAATTGAAATACGAATTAAAAGAATTAAAAGTAACTTACAGTCTGGTGAATGAATTCCTAAAATCCGAAATGTTCAATCACTTTCAATCAAGAGAAATAACTGTTAAATTGTCTTTAAATAAATTCACGGTAATTCCAATTCAGCAATAGATCCAAATGGCGTTAAATGAATTCACAGTAATTCCTTACAGCTATATATAACTTCTAAGATAAGAATGCCGAATTCTACAAAATAATTCTGTTATACAGAATACCAATAAGCATTAGGCAATATGAGGCTCTGAATGAATCATGATGTATTTCGAAATTACTTTTCAGTAAACAAGGGTCGCATGCGTTACTCTAGATAATCAAAAATTAGATCACTACGACCTACATTTACATGGCTCGTGTCCTTGTTGGGTCACGTGATGTTTACTTGAAATACACGACTCGTCTTTAAAGTGCTATCTTACTATTCATAAGGAAATTAGTATTTAAAATTGTCACTAGCAAAATGACCCTAAAACAAATTATCATCATCAAAATAATACACGTAACATAGATGTACACAATATATAACATTTATTATCATAAGACTGCAGCATTATTTAGATTAATATACACGTATTATTGTTACATGTAAAAGGGATGATAACACCCCGTATTCTCCAAATTACGTCATATACGGCAAAGGCGTAGTGATAGAGGCATCCGAATGTGTTTCAAAGGCGTAGTGATAGTGATATCAGAGTGTTTCGAAAGCATTTTTTCACTACAGTATCCTTCAGTCTGACGTGTTAAATTAAATCTTACATTTGTGCTCATTTCCAAAGCTTAATGGAACTCGTCCAATAATTTCGAAAAAGATAAACACTATTCCAGACGTTTAATAAATCTTGTTCGAAGTGAAGAGTCATGTGAAATCCTCAATCCTGGTAAATTCACCATTATATCATTAGTTTTACCCTCCCCCCCCCATTAAATGCATCTCTCAGAGAAAAAAATCCGTATCTAATTTCACAAGCATGAAATCACAAACATGTTTTATATCCATCATTTTCAAGCCTCCTTCAAAACTGCTCTTTACATAAAACTTTCCTTTTGAATTTATCGTCTCCAGCCCACCCCCATCCTCCAATACAAATGTATAGAAATGTACACCTAACTCTTGAATCATGGCTTTAAGTGGGTTTGGTACACTTAGAAATAGGTGACTAATCTTGAATAGGGCCAAGCGTGTCACAGCTACAAATTTTCCAAATAGGGTAAGTGATTATTTTTTGACTACTGTAATAGTAAAGATCTAACTTCGGGAATTTGTAGAATGTAATACCTAGTTACGTGACATAAGATGTATTCCTATCTAAATGATAATCTTGACAGTTCATTTTAGTACACCCATTTGTACTTCTAGTTCATATATATTTAGCTTTTTCAATATTTATACTAAGCCATGAAAATTTACCCCATTGGAATGTATTAAAACCAATTTTCGTTTTAGATTTTACACTTAAGATAAGATAAGATAAGATAAAAATTCATTTAATGTCGGCATGGTTAAAACTGTAACAAGATAACCGGGTGGGATTTCGGATTTACAACAGACCACTTTTGATGGTGATACAAATACAATGTTTAATTTAATGACGAATGACTTGAATGAGAAAAGAATTATGATTAATACGCGCGTATAATATCCAAATATTGGATCAGTTGCCATAATTCGCACGAACTAAATAACGAAAATACAAATAAATGACCTTACACTTTACAAGGACAAGGGGTGACTGATTCAAAGTGATTTCACAACGAAAGAATGATGTGTTTTACTCAAGTAGTAAAACTGTGGTATTTTACTCATAGTAAAAATGTATTCACTCAATAGTGAACATGATGAACATCATGAAAACAAAAGGGACAGATGTACAAATTATCTGTACAGTCCCAAAAACACACTGGGTAATATAAACCCCAAAGATTAGCCCAAGCTACATAGAAAATATAAAAAAAAATAAACGTGGTAGTACAATAGTTGTAACTTATACACAAGAAATTAATACTCATAAACCTCTGCAGCTGAAGATGTGCAAGTCCTTAAAGTAGACCGCTCACTGACAAGACGTTCCGCAATGTAACGATTTAGTCTTACAGTGAGGCATTTATACATAGAAGATGCCACAATACATCTTTTTAGAATATGCAAAAATCACCCTCGGGTGAACAAACATAGAAAGCCGAGTACATGTATTTAATAAATAAAAGGATTTATATAATTCCGTGACAAAGGCAACAATTCAAGATAAGCTCTTATGAGATTTTTAACCGACGCTACATAAAAAAAGGCATTATAACAAGCATGATTAGCATGCATAGAAGTGGATTGTATGTGCTCTCCACTCAAGCAGTACGCCTTTATATGATTTTGATTTTTAAAAACGCAGGCTGGTTCTTTAAATATCTTTGCAATAATAATGGTTGCTAAAATAGTTATGTTCGGGACATACATCTTGTACAGATTTTTAAAATGATTATAATTATTTTTATAACAATATTTACTTACCTACTTGGCCAGATTGCACTATGATCTGACCGATTTTACTTGTAAATGCGGTCTTTTTAGCTTTGAGTGTTTCCGTTTTTCATTTTTACATTTCTCCATCGAAAAATCACGCACAATCAACAGATTCGTGCTATTTTACTTTTTTTAAAATAAAATTGTATGCTGCTTTCACCACACTTCAGGCCGCTGAACATTACTTCATTAAAGAATATAGGCACTTACGCACCTTTAGCGTTGCAACTTACTTCAAACACTACTTAAATTTAATTAGAACCTTATATTTTAAGACTGGTGATATAATTTTTTTAGACCATTTAGGATTTAATTCATAATACCGTGCTTTCTTTGTAAATTTCACTTTGTACTCTTTGGGAATAAATTATTGTTCAATTAGTTTAAGACCACAAAGTCGTAATAACTGGTTACTACATGTTTGGCTCTTTGCTTCTAATTGGCACCATATAGCCATTATTGTGCTATAGTGCTGTTACAAAACCCAATACATATACTCATACATACATCAATACATACATACATACATACATACATACATACATACATACATATATACATACATGCAAATGCAAGCATACACATCCATCCATCCATCCATCTATCCATCCATCCATCCATCCATCCATACATACATACATACATACATACATCGAGGTTTAAAATACAGCTTTCAGCTTTGGGGATATATTACGAATATATTCTTTGATGTCCGTTACAATAGCGGAACAGTTTCTGCTTGTAATTATTATTAATTTGTGTTGTATGCCTTTGAAAAATGGAGCCGAATTCTCGAAAGCGATTGGTCTGTTTCTCAGATTTGCTGCACCGTGCTTTGTCATATTTGTTACCTCCATTTCTCTCCAAAAGCCCTTGAATATGGAAAGATTTTTATATGCTATATACTATATCAACCTCAACATGTTTAATATTTCTTGTACATATGAATGGGTAGATGCTGCTGTTGTTGTTGTTATAGGGTTTAACGCCATTTTAAGCACACGATAGGCTTATACATGGCAGCCAGTATTAATGATGGAGGAAGAACCCGGGAAATCCCAAGAAAGAACCACCGACCCTCGAGAAGCTACTGGCAAGCTTTGTTACATATTCACATTGGCCGAATCCGAGATTCGAACCCACGCAGGCAGAGGTGAGATGGCAGTGATCCGTAACGGAAAGAGCTTTAGACCACTCGGCCACTCGGGGCCCCCGATTGGGTAGATGCAATCACATCAAAACAGAACGGAGCCTGCTTTTCCTGTGAGGCTTCTTCGATAGCCGATCAAGGTAATTATCAGTCAATGCAGTTGTGGTTCGAGGTTTTTAGGATTAGGTTCATTAGTGGTGCCCTACTTTGCTAAAGAGAACAGTTTATATATTAGTTGCCAATCTCCATTCTTCTCCATCCCCCACCCCCGTCGTAATATAAGGTTTATGAAGAATTGCCCCTGGTAGAGTAAGGTGCAGATGAAATACTATGAAAATGTCGGCCGATCGCTAGCTGCGTCTCTGAAGGCAATTGTCCAGCTACAACTCACACACATTCGCGCCGCCAGTGCATGAATGATCCATGCTTGTAATAGCAACCGTACTTGTTGCTACCCCAGAGTTACTTATAATGTGGATGTTGATGATGGCTTCTTAAGCCGATTTTATGACTAAAACCGTAACAACTACGAATATATTGGGCTAGACCTTGTATGAGGATATGATTGCAGCTCTGCCATTTAAATTTATGAAACGAATATTCCGTATCATTGTTTTATTAAAACTAATTCTCTGACATATAACAGTTATCAATCTGTTTGATATATTTATGTGGTTATTATTATGAACTAATCACGAAGATGAAGTTTTAAAACCACCTGCATACCTGTACTTAATTGGTAGACTCGTACATATCTTTAGATTAATTGATAGGTTCTCTTCAGATGTTCGACTACTGAAGTCAAAATTAACATGCTTCAAACAGCAAAGTCGCCTATTAGAATGTCTGAAATTGAAAGTCCATGGATTTTGTTATTCCCCAAAGGCCTTTAGGTTAAAAAAGTGGCAGAGGTTTATATTACTTCTAGCTTGTATGAAAAACGTCCTTGAATAAACCATATGCTCAAACTAGATGTGAATGTGAATGATAATAATGGCTTGCACCCTGGGCACTTTCGTCTGGAAACGTTAGGAGAACATATCAGATACCGTCACGTATGTTTCTCACCTTGATAATTAAATGGAAATGAAACAGTCTTAAAACTGCTGTTTTATTACCCCTTTTGTGCCCAAAAATGACGTTATGCTCTTGTACTAAATTACAGTTCATTTTATAATTTGTATCTAATCTCGAAGGAGAAATTTTTATATTTCACGAAATGGATGATGCTTCAAGCTTGAATAACGCATGGACTGGTTGATAGTTTAAAACTGAATGACGGACTGCCTGGCTGAAGGTCGAAACTTGAATGACGGATGGACTGGCTGATGGTTGAAACTTGAATTACGGACGGGCTGACTGACGGTTGAAACTTGAATGCTACGCGGACTGCCTGATTATTTAAATATCAAAATCAAAGTGTTAGATGCGCTTGATTGAAATCGATAGTCAATATAATACAACTGAGGAATAAATTTTCTCCATCATATAACGTTTATACTTTGGAGTAGGCAAGCTTTTGCGCTATTGGCTCTATATATATATATATATATATATATATATATATATATATATATATATATATATATATATATATATATATATATATATATATATATACCTTCAACCAGGTAAGCCCCAACGTAATTTCCCGAATATGCCTTGAAAATAGAAACGCAAACTTGTCTTCAGCAAAACACAATACTGTAAACAAAACAAAACATACCTCCTTTTTCTAACTCATATTTCACCTCGAGTTATACGGCTTGTTTCATGCATAGTTGTTTATACACACTGACTTTCTTCATTTTTAAGTATATTCGTTCTATTTACTTTTCAATATTCTGTTGAATTAACGTGCATTATATGAAACTGTTCATCTTTCGTATTTTAACTTGTATCGTTATATAATGTGAAAACCCATTGCTCATTTGTCTCATACGAAACATTTCATCATCTATGGATAACTACA
The DNA here is from genome assembly GCA_028554795.2 of Sinohyriopsis cumingii. Taxonomy (NCBI): domain Eukaryota; kingdom Metazoa; phylum Mollusca; class Bivalvia; order Unionida; family Unionidae; genus Sinohyriopsis; species Sinohyriopsis cumingii. Next base: position 35,415,871 of record CM068836.1, read on the forward strand.
TAAGACTAGAAACAGCGAACACGGGCAATCTACTTTTTCGAGGTGGACATTTTCCATACAGGAAACGCTAAAGTGGTTTAGGCTATCAGTTACCTTATTTCATCGCTTCCTTTTGACAAATCCTTTCACAACTTCATTAATACAGCAAAATTGTCATTATTGATCATTCAGTCTTCGTGTAGTCCAGCCTTTTCTTCCTCTAAAAGCTAAACTTACTTGAAAGTTGATTAATATATCGAAGCTTATGATAAATATGCTGTTACAGATTTGTGTCACAATGATGTGTTGTTTTTGTGCCACAAGGATGCTTTGTTTTTGTGACACAAGGATAATTTGTATTTTTGTTATAAGAATACCTGTTTCTTGTGTGACAAGGATACTTTCTTTTGTGTCACAAGGTAAGGATACTTTGCTTTTGTGAAATAAGGATACACAAGGATACTTTCCTTTTGCGTAACAAGGATACTTTCTTTTTGTGTCACAAGGATACTTTGCTGTTGTGCCATAAGGATACTTTGTTTTCTGTTCCTCAAGTATACAGGATTGAATAAGACAGCATTACTGCATTAAATGAATTCAGAGCTTACTTTAAACAGTTTATACTGAAGAAAAGTTTGAATCTGGAAGTATATCTAGGAGCCATGGACATTACATATTTCCCATCATGCTTCATTTCAGCATCATAAGCACTATAAGCAAAAGTTCCAAGCTTTTCCCTGGCTTTTTTGCGTCAGAAGGTAAGGACACTTTATTTTTGTGTCACAAGAACACATTGCTTTTATATTATTCGACGCAAAGCATTCCCAAAACTGCTGTTTTAAACTACTGTTGTGAAGATTCCAAATGTTTACTACTACTCACTTGACCCTATGTTCCCAGCTCTTTGCACTTCGTCCGACTCTGGTGAAAATGAAAATGCACTTCGCCCAAAAATGTTGCTCCATCTTGCACATGTTTAGGCATGGTCTGTTACTTTGTCTCTTCTCATAATATGCTCAGCTAGTTTTTTTTTCAAAGACATTGTGTGTCACATTGTGTGCCACATATTAGCTTCACTATTACGCAACAAGTTGTCTCCAGTATGTATTTTTTCTTCAATGGCGGAAAAAAGCAAGTTATGAGAAAAGCTAATTGATCTCCCTCGTCGCAATTAACCTTTTTATTTAAAAAGAGTTGGGCGTGTGAAAAACTAAAATAAGTCAGTGTGAAACCAACTACATTGGTAATAATGAAAGTTTTTTTTAACGTCACAAAGGGATGATTAGATTAATTTCGAATCTTCAGTAGCTCTTTAAGTGCAAATAAAAAATCACAAGAAATTAAAATAAATATCGCCTTGCAGACGTTGTCCTAAAAATAGCCTTTATTGTAACTGCAAACAGGATTGAATAAGACAGCATTACTGCCTTAAATGAATTCAGAGCTTACATTAAACAGTTTATACTGAAGACAAGTTTGAATCTGGAAGTATATCTAGGAGCCATGGACATTACACATTTCCCAGCATGCTTATTCATTTCATCATCATTGTGCTTATAAACAAAAGTTCCAAGCTTTTCCCTGGCTTTTGAAGAAAAAATCATAACATGTCTTGTCTTTCCTGAAAAAAGTGAAAATTTGCCAATCTTTTGTTGACCTGTGGGAATTCCGCCATTTTGCCTCGACCCCCATCCCCAATAATATATAATTGTGCATCATCCCTACTGTGTACTTACCTCTGCACCTAACGTTACCTGCTAGCTGTAGATTAAATAAAACGTATATCCATCTGACCTAAAGTTACCTATTACTTGTGGATTAAATAAAACGATTGGTCTTTAAGTCCCAATACGCAATTTTAGTCCATTATGTAATACGATTTACGATGATCCAGAGCCTCAGACACAAGTTATGGTCTCTGGCAGATTTCTCTCGTGCAGATAAATATGAACGATAAAAGAAAATCTGCAGATTTTACAATACAAATTATAATAACGATGACACCAGCAGTACGAAACAATGGCTCGTTTAATTTCAGAATAGCTCCTCCTGATACCACTACAGCTTGGATACACATTAAAAGGCAGGTGTATCGTAGCCATCTGATTTTTATGTTTTTTTTCTTCTTCTAATTTAAACTGAATAGGAGTATTAATAATTGGAGACATGGGATGTAATCACGTTTAATTTAAACACAGTATTCTGTCAGGTGATGCTGGATATGATAAAGGAATAGCCCTCCACCTAATTCAAAGGTAATTTTGGAAACAACGTGGCGTTGGTTGCAAAGAAGACACTGATGATCGATTTTTTGTAGTTAATGTAAAACTTTTGTTATGTCTATAACATTAATCTGAGACTGGATGAATAATATCCCTTTTTACCGAAATATATTAACACGGCACATCGAAAAAATATAGATGATTGATGAGATTTAAATATGGAGTATTGTTATGTATTTAATTATATCTGATTTAATATATATATATATATATATATATATATATATATATATATATATATATATATATATATATATATATATATATATATATATATATATATATATATATATATATATATATATATATATATTTCAATTTAATTGTTTGTTTGTCAGTTTTAATTGTTTTATATTATTTTTCATTACATGCTATTGTAATGTAAATTTATTCACTGGAGATGACACTTTTTCCAGAAAATAGCTTGACCTTGAATGTTTTAGTAAACACCAGGTGTTGATTTAGATCCTGACCTTGATTCAAAACTAGTAGCAACCATGTAATTTGTTATTTTAAAATGTTTGGTCGTTGTCGACGTCATGATGGGACTACGTGTTTAAGATGTAAAAAATGTTTTTTATTTTTATTTCTTATATTGGTTTTCGTCAGGGCCACACTGGGCGTACGTGATCTTTAACAAGTACATAATTTCAACGAGTTTCTATAACATGATCATGTGACCCACTTTTTGCGTCTTAGAATAAGATATAGCCTTTGTTTTAGAGAGATATTCTCAGTGTTAGTTGGGCCCTTACACTGGAAGTTGTATGTTGTGCTTTTGGAGTTATTTTAAATTACTTGGATTCAAAAGGATTAACTCTTTTTTTCCCTGGAAAATAGGTGTGCTCATGTGAAATGTAAAAAAAACCACAACAAGCACAGCTTTTATAAAACTTTATTCAGATTTCCAAAACCGGAGTGATATTTCTTGTTTCTCCAAGGAACTGTAGACTTCAACACTACATATTATAGCATACGTCATCGTCTTCCATCTTGGATTCTTCGTCGGGACTCGAACTTGAAATCATTAGAACATTTTGTTAGTAGGACTTCCAAAATTTTATTCTTGGATTATTTTGGGATTCGATTCTAAAACCCATAAGTTCATATCTTTTCATTTTTACAGAATTTTTCCAGGAAAATAAATTATTATATTTTTCAAAGCTTGTTGTTTTCACTCTTTCTTGTCTTACTGTTTATTTTAGCCTAAACACATAGCATAAGAATTGGGGGCTCGCCCTGTATAATTTTGAATTTTGGATAGAATATTTCAGAAAACTTTGCTTTGTGAAATTTGAATTCCCTAGTTTTTGAAATCTTAGTGAAATCGACAAGCTTTTTCTAAAATGTCATCAAAAGTAGAAATTTTTCTTTAAAATCCTACCCAGGAGCAATTATATCTTTTGAAGAAAAAAACGATTCAACTTGCCAGAAAATACGATCTTTCTGAGGTAAAGGCTTTCTTAACGAAACAAGAAATAAGAAATATTTTGGTTAGGTATTTGGTAAAAAAGGATGATTTTGATAAAAGTGCTTTGGTTTCAATCAGTAAGTCTGTATCAGACTCTGACATAAAAATAAAGGAATTAGAATTAATATAGAAAATGGAATTGGAGTTGAAGAAGCTGGAACTTCAGAAAGAAGAAAGAGAAAAACAAATGCACTTACAATATGAGAGAGAGAGAGAGAGAGAGAGAGAGAGAGAGAGAGAGAGAGAGAGAGAGAAATGCAATCACAAGCGGAAGAAAAAGAAAAAGAAAGACAAATGCAGTTACAATATGAGAAAGAGGAGAGACAGGAAAGAGAGAAAGAAAAGCGAATGCATTTACAAGCGGAAGAAAAAGAGAAAGAAAGCAAAATGAAGTTACAAAACGAACAAATGCATTTACACGCGGAAGAAAGAAAGAAAGAGAGGGAATATCAATCTAGAATGAAAGAAACGGAACTGGCAAGTGAAAAGCACATTCATACTTCAAATCCAAATTTAAGTTTTGATCTTGCAAAGAATATTAGATTAATGCCCCCTTTCAGAGAAAAGAAGTAGACAAATATTTTACTCGTTTTGAAAAAGTTGCTGAACATTTGAAGTGGCCAAAGGAGCATTGGACTCAGATATTACAATGTGTACTCACTGGTAAGGCTAGTGATATTTACAATTCACTGTCAGTTTAACAAAGTATTAACTAAGATGTGGTTAAGAATGCATCCTAAGGGGTTATGAGTTAGTCCTGAAGCTTATCGGTAAAAATTCAGAAACTATAGAACAGAAGCTGGACAAACTGATGTCGACTTTGCTAGAGAAAAAGAGAAGTTGTTTGATAGATGGTGCTTAACCAAGAAAGTGTTGAACGAGATTATGAAAGTCTCAAACAACTTGTATCACTTGAAGATTTCAAAAAATGTGTCTATAGTGACCTTAAGTCTCATCTTGACGAGCGTCAGATTGAAATCTTGGAAAATGCTGCTCGAGCTGCTTATGAGTATTTTTAACTCATAAAGTTCCTTTTGTAAATAAGACTTCTACTCAACAATCTTGTGGCAGAAAAGTATTTCAGCCTAATACAAGCCCTTCTAAAATTCAAACTGGCACAACTTCTAAGAATCAAACTTCAGAGAAGCTTGATTTAAGATCCTTGTGTCTGCCTACGTGTACCTATTGCAAGAAGAAAGGACACGTTATTTCTGATTGCTACAAATTGAAAAATAGGCATTAGAATCAAGACAGACCTATTCCAAATACTCTTATTTATAAGAGGTCATGGTCACGGTCATGTATTGAAAGCAATACTTTTGTTGGGTCTAATAAACCCCAGTCTGATTTGAGTATGGAGAATTATGAACCAGTCATATCGAAGGGTTCTGTATCACTTTTGGGTGATTCGGCCAATCCTATCCTTATTAATATTTTAAGGGACACATCAGCTTCTCAGAGTCTCGTATTGTCAGGTACAGCCTCTGTTTTACCCATTGAGGGCATTCATTTATTACTAGGTAACGACCTATCTTAGAGACAAGGTTGTGGTTAATCCACTTGTAACTGACAAGCCTTGCTTGGATCAAAAAGTCGATCCAATTGAAAAAGAATTCCCTGATTTTTTTCTCCAGCTATTGAAGTTACCAGAGCTATATCAAAGAGAGCTCTTGAGAATGGTGTAGATAAGGAAAGTATTCCTTTAGCTGACACATGTATTGGTCAGGCTTTTGATGAGGCCACTTTCACTCCTTGTTTGGATCAGTCAGAAGGTATTAATCACATTGATACTCTTTTGACGACTCGTTCTCTTTATTCTAATCAGGGTGATAAACGACAATCACTTGTCGTCGAACAGGAAAAAGAGTTGAGATCTCATGTTTGTTTCAAAGGGCCATTAGTGAAACTGAATCTACTGAAGTTCCTGTCTGTTATTTCATTAAAAATGGAGTTCGTATGAGAAAATGGAGACCTCCCGAGGTACCTGCTGATTGCGAATGGTCAGGGAACTTTCAAATTGTAGTTCCCAAACCTTTCTGACAGGAAATACTTAGTCTGGCCCATGAAACTCCATCGGCTTGTTATTTACGGATCAATAAAACTTATTACAAGATCTCAACCAACTTCTATTGGCCAAAAATCAAAAGTGATGTTGGTAAACTGTAGATCTTGTCATACCTGTCAAATGGTAGGAAAACCAAATCAGAAAATTCCCAAGGTTCATCTACAACCTATTCCTGCCTTTGACGAACCAATTAGTAGAATTATGGTAGACTGTGTTGGTCCCTTACTTAAGGCCAAATCAGGTAACCAATACTTGTTGACCATTATGTGTGCATCAGCAAGGTTTCCAGAGGCAATTCCCTTGAGGAATATAAAATCTAAAACAATAGTAAAAGATTTGATAAAGATTTTGTTTACTCAATTTGGGCTTCCCAAGTCTGTAAAGTCTAATCAAGGCTCAAATTTCATGTCTGGAATTTTCCAGCAAGTTATGTACGAATTAGGCTTTCAACAGTTTAAATCTTCTGCCTATCACCCTGAGAGCCAAGGGGAATTAGAATGATTCCATTAGACTTTGAAAAATATGATTCGATCATATTGTCTTGATATAGGTAGAGAATGCGATGAAGCTATTCATTTACTACTGTTTGCTGTTAGGGAATCAGTTCATGGATCTTTAGGCTTCAGTTTTTTTAACTGGTCTTTGGACACACTGTGCGTGGACCATTAGAGTTATTGAAAGAGAAACTTCTTTCTAATGAAGATTCTGAAATTAATCTTCTTGATTATACTTCTAATTTTAAGTACAGGTTGTCAAAGGCTTGTGAGGTCGCAAGAGCAAAATCTGCATTCTACTCAATCCAAAATGAAGTCAAGATATGATAAAACTCGAAGGAAAGGAGCTTTCAGCCTGGTGATAGTGTCCTGGCTCTCTTGCCAATACCACAAAATCCTCTTCAGGCCAAGTATTACGGTCCCTACACACTTGACGGAACATAAATCATGTAAATTACATCATAAATACTCCTGGGAGGCGTAAACAAAAACAGCTTTGTCACATTGACATGCTAAAAGGGTATATTGAAAGAAATAGCAGGTTAAACATGCAATTGATTTAGTTGTACATGTCCCACTCATTGAATATTTAAGTGAAGGAATATTATCGGATTCTACTGACATTGTAGTACAAATCCTCGGAATTCAGAAATTATGAAAGATCTGGACCAGAAACTTTCACATTTGCAAGAGCAATAAACAAAATGAACTTAAACAGTTATTAGTTGAATATGAGCACTTATTTCCAGATGTTCCTATAAGGACAAACAAAATTTTTCATGACGTTGAAATTGTAAATTCCAAACCTGTCAAGCAACACCCGTTCAAACAGGAATACTTGAAAAAAATAAATTCAATATTTGCTGGAGAAAGATTTTATAGAGCCCAGTAAAAGTGGCTGGAGTTCACCATTTATAATTGTTCCAAAGCCAGATAAAACTTTCCGTATGTGTACTGATTAGCGAAAGGTGAATAGTGTGACAAAACAGATTCATTCCCATTACCAAGAATCGATAACTGTATTGATAAGGTCGGGAATGCCAAGTATATCACCAAATTTGACCATCTGAAATGATTTTGGCTGATTCCACTAACGGAAAGAGCAAATGAAATGTTGGCATTCGTGACTCAAGATGGACTTTACCAATATAAAGTAATGCCGTTTGGGATGAAAGGGTCGCCAAGTACATTTCAACGTCTTATGAATATGATTACCTCTGGTCTAGACAATTGTGATGCTTACATCGATGATGTCATCATCTAAACGTCACCTGGAAAGAACATTTAGCAACAATTCGGAAATTCTTTGACAGACTCACAGATGCATGTTTGACAATTAATTTATCTAAAAGCGAGTTATGCCGTGCTAGTGTAACTTTTCTAGGACACATCGAGGGACATGGACAAGATAGTGTTATGTATTTTTTATTTAATTATATCTGATTTAATATATATTTATTTCAATTTAATTGGTTGTTTGTCAGTTGTTTTTATTTTTCAATACATGCTATTATAATGTAAATTTATTCACTGGAGATGATAATTTTTCCAGGACATAGATTAACCTTGAATGTCTTAGTAGACACCGGGTGTTGATCTAGATCCTGACCTTGATTCAAAAGTAGTAGCAACCACGTAAAGAAGATCTATCTTTATTTTAAAATTATTGGTTGTTGTCGAGATCAAGATGGGACTACGTGTTTAAGATGTAAACAATGTTTATTATTTCTTATTTCATTTCGTCGGGGCTTGAACTTGAAATCATTAGAACATTGTATTATTAAGACTTCCACAATTTTATTTGTGGATTATTTTTGGATTTGATTCTTAAAACCGTAAGTTCATATTTTTTTCATTTTTACAGACTTTTTCCAGGAAAATAAATTATTATATTTTTCAAAGCGTGGTGTTTTCACTCTTTCTTGTGTCACTGTTTATTTGAGCCTAAACACGTAACATAAGAATCAATGATGAAACTCAAAGATGGATCATTGATGAGACTCAAGTATTGATCATTGATGAAGCTCAAATATGGATCATTGATGATACTCAAATATGGATCATTGATGAGACTCAAATATGGATCATTGATGGGACTCAAATATGGATCATTGATGAGACTCTAATATAGATCATCGATGAAACTCAAATATGGATCATTGATGAGACTCAAATATAGATAATTAATGAGACTCAAATATGAATCACTGATGGGACTCAAATGTGGATCATTGATGATACTCACATATAGATGATTGATGAGACTCAAATATGAATCATTATGGGACTCAAATTTGGATCACTGATGGGACTCAAATATAAATCATTTTTGAGACTCAAATACATATCATTGATGAGACTCACATACAAATCATTGATGGAACTCAAATATGAATCATTAATGAGACTCAGGTCTGCATCGTAGAAAGAGTTTACCTTGCCTTGAAAACTGTGTAACTATTATTTTGGTATTATCGTCCATTTCCAAGTCCAATCTTGATGCGTATAAATCAGGTGCGAAGAATAGCATTTTGCCAGAAATTACTGCATATTCCTCGGAGTTATATCCCTGTGATGAGATCAATAAAATTCTTCATATGCATTGGTATAGATTATGGAAAATCTCCCCGATGGTCAGAATGGTGCGTCTTTATATGAGACATTACCGATGGTATAAAACATATTTGTTTAGGTTTACAGTAAAAAAAATATATAAACTGTAAGTGATGTTGAAACACATTTTAACTTTCAAAGAACAGTGGTTGAAACAGTTAGGGAAAAAAGCTGAACATAATGTCAGAATTGTGTATTGCATATAGCTTTCGCAATCATGCAAATATGAAGAAACAAAAATCCACTTTCCCATATGAAATACGCGTCGATTTAGCTTTGATTTACCCATCAGAAATAATAACAGAAATAAAATAATAATAATAATGAATTTGTTTTAAAAAAATGGAAAAAAGTAACAATTCCAACAACGGTTTTTCGACTCGAAAGTAAACTAAAGAAGCCGTACATGTAACTAGGTCATTCATTACGAAACTGTTCATTTGCGCAAAATCTGTAACACACACACACACACACACACACACACACACACACACACGTGGTTGTAATTTCCAAAGCCATGCACTTTAAACTTTGATATGATACCAAAGAGTACTTTTCTGTTCTTTTTGCACTAATAATTTCAAAATACATCATCCGACATTTTTAAAACGTTAGAATTGAACTGTCAGTGACATTTTCAACATTTCCAGACGCTTCGTCCTCTGAAATATATTGATGGCGATTCTGTTTTGCGGTCTTCCAGCATTGCATCTCACAACCAGGTTTTCACAAACGGAACCTTAGTCGCGACTGAAACTTTTATCTGGATTCAGTGATCTGAGAGGCTGACACTTCCGTCTGTCTTAAAGCCGATCTATCATATGCATTAAGCCTATACTTGACATTATGACGTATGCTAGTGTAGTTTTAATCAAGTTCGTTCTCAGCCCGCCGCTTTGATAAGACATGTCCATTTATAAATTTTAATCTGTCTTCCACAGCAGAGACAGGCGCGTCAAAACGTATCAGAGAAACTAAAAAGTGATCTGCCGACAGACCAAACATTCTGACACGTGCTTTCAATTCATGGAAATCTTGAGTTCACTTAAGAAGAAAAAAATAAGGTTTTCATAAAAATATAAAACAATTAGTTATGTTACTGTTCCCTTGCGTCTTTAATTCTTTAACTTCGAGTCATAATCTATACAAACATGTACATTTTTACTTGAGCATTTATACAGATTTCCAAATAAAATCAATTAGACATGGACCGCTCCGGTAGCCTAGTGGTCAGAGCGTCCGCCTCGGAAGCGGGAGGTCGTGGGTTCGATCCCCGGCCGAGTCATACCAAAGACTTTAAAAAATGATACTAACAGCTGCCTCGCTTGGCGTTCGGCATTAAGAGGTTAGTTTTAGGACTGGTCGGCCTGGAGTCAGGATAATGTGACTGGGTGGGACATCATGCTACATGTCTGCTGCATGATGCCCCAGTGCTAGACATCACTATAAACTGCCACATTGCAGACATTTTTGCGATATGACTGAAAAATTGTTAAAGCTATGTTAAAAATCCAAATCACAACCAAAATCAATTAGGCATGGAAGTACATATCAATAGTTTTAAAGATCATGTAAATCAATCCTTTCTTTAAGTATATATCATTTTCAAATCTAAACAGACATTTATTTTCTACAGCGTACATGATTGCACAGAGAGCTATTGCAAGGTTGTTTTGGCTCGTAAATAATTTGTACGAGGTCGTCAATATTTTAAACAAAGGGTTCTAAGAATAATATTGATTTAAAGTGTGCTCATTTAGCACATAATTTCTAAGGAAACCACCTACCATAGATTGCATTCACTTCTATGAAATACAGGAATTATCTATCAAATATTCTACACATGCCCTTCCATGGTCTATGTTTTGTAGTTTTCGAGTATACCACCTTGGTATTTCTCTTCATACTGAAAAATTATATCAGGAAAAGCTACGAAATCGAACTCTCTAAATGGTATTTTCTCTTTCCACAATTTGCACACACAGATTAGGCATATTGAACCCTCATTCATATCTAGAGATGGTTATTAATAGTTTTAACCTGCCATGACCTGCATAATGTAATGATGTTCCAGCTGAGATGGTCTTTGGCATACTAAAATATTTATGTATATACACAAAATATATGTTTCCTTGTGTCTTAAAAACTTTGTTTTTAATTTAGTTGTTTATGCTCTTTAATGGAGCGCTAGGCTTCATCCATATATTTTGTTCTTTGTCTTATTAACGTTTGCTGATGTGATGGTGTGTCTTTCTGATAATTTTGGAAATGTGCTCTAACTTGCCAATTTGCCCTACAGGTATTGTCTTGGCATAAAAAAGAGGACTCCGCTGATATACATAAATATCTGTTTACAAGATTTAGGAAATATAAATAGTTAGTTAAAGACACATTCACTCAGAACTGAACATAACAAATATCATACTTTGATCAGTCAGTGGTATCCAGTCCAAGCCAGCAATATCAGAGTACGGCGAAAGTTTACTGGTCATTGTCTGGGTTTGTCATCCTGTACCTTTCTTGTGTCTTCCTTTGAGGGGTCCTTTAGGATATTATAATACATCTAATCATTTTAAAAATGATTTCTAAAAGGGTGACAGGTTTTGTACGTTCTCTTGGTAGATGTTTCTGACACCTCTTTTCATAAAAAATGCGGACTTTTCCTCGTTGATGTAGTTTCCGACTGATTTGTGTTTTGTTTTGCCTGTGGAGCCACGACTGTTGCCTCAGGACATGCTACCACGCCGTGCAAATTCATCGATTCGGGAAAAGGGGATTATAAATCTTCCAAAGGTTGCTGTTTAATATATCGGTTTTTGTTTATCTATTTTACTTCTCAATAACATGAAATCAATTAATGATTAAGTTCGTTTAGATGGTGGTAGTCGCTGACTATTGTATATCTTACATCTAACAGAAGTGATGAAATTATCTCTTCTCCCTTGAGGTACATATTTTGGTCGTTGTCAATATTTAACGACCAATACGAATCATATCAGATCAAAGCTATATGTTATATCGTGTAACTGTGCATTACGGAGTTCTGCAGCATTAAGAATTCTTGCAAGACCACATGAAATGATGTGTTATGATATGGCTTTTTATCACAACCTTCTTCTCTTTCTTGCTATGAGAAGTGATTACTTATAAGTTAAGAAATGTCTTTGCCCATGGTTGGAGAGAGAGAGAGAGAGAGAGAGAGAGAGAGAGAGAGAGAGAGAAGAAGAAGAAGAAGAAGAAGGAATCCATGTTCTCTAACGAGGGTGTCACCAATAACCGTGTAGATACAGCTACATCTTGGGGAATGAGGTACGGAATCGCTGTAAGGAAAAGACAAAGCTGTTCCGACTCGAAGAAGGAACTTTTTATTGATATATATAATGCTACATTCTAAAGATGCATTTATAAGCCTTTATATTTAAAATACAAGAAATACATAAAAAATTACACTTTCCCATCGAGCTTACCAACTTCATTGTATAATTTCTGCCTTTCAGAATGTAATACAGATAGTTAAATCTCGATTACTTTATGATATCCAATGAGTATAAAATTCAATAGTTGCGATTAATGCAACAATCATTTTGAAGAAATGTATTTTACTAAACTTAAAATAGAACACTAATTTGGAATAGGTTACTTAACATTAATCATTATTACTTGAAGAATCTTTTATTTCCAAATTAAATCTATGCATGAAGTTGGTAACTAATTCATCTTTTACAATAATAATACCACAAATACAATTAAACATTCCATTATATTATAACATAAAATATAAAGAGCTCACAAAAATGTTGGAAAAATATAAACTACACCGTTAAAGTCTCAAAGTGCTAATTCTTTAAAGAAGTTTGCGAACACATACGATTCTTACCTGTAAGGAAAAGACAAATCTGTTCTGACTCGAGGAACAAACTAACCCTTCGTAAGCTCGCTTCTCTATTTATACACGTTTTGCTTTCGCTCAGTCCAGTCAGAACAATAGTCTCGAACTTTCCCAGGGACACCGTGTGAATAATCTGCGTAACTAATCCATTGTTGATTTAATAATTTGCCTGTTCAGCAGCTTCCCCCAAATCTAAATTGCTGACATTTAGATACGAGCGAAATGTATTTTATGCTGACAATTGTTGACATTTAGATACGAGCGAAATGTATTTTATGCTGACAATTGCTGACATTCAGATACGAGCGAAATGTATTTTATGGATTTCTGCACCTGTTCGTAAAGCGCGATCTTTATAAAATAGCATACAGTTGTATTGCACAAATAGATAAAATTTATCTCAATATATTTCAGCGGAAAATTACCTTCAATATAATTTAATGAAAAAATTATTTTAATCTTAATACTTTTACTTAAACGTTCTGTCCTAGTAGATGCAAGCACAAAATCTCTGTAGATAGCATCATTCGGATGAAAGAGAATGCGTAAGTATTTGTTTTAACCAGTAGTGATATGTGACCTTCCAAACCTGTCAATAGTCAATCGTCTTTCATGAATTGTAATTTCGAACATATCAGTTTCGTGTTTCATACATTCTAGCTTCTTCTTAATGTCGATGCAATGCCGTTATCTGACAATTTGACTATACTCCTATATGAGAGATCTTTGCTTTCAATTTTGCAACATGATCTTCAGAAACATCTTCAAATATAAGTTTCCATTAATTTATAAAATCTGGAAAATTCATGATTTATCAGTCCTCTGAGTCTATTCATTCGAAGAGTCATAATTGTTTTTGTTTTCTTTTTCGGAAGAAGATTAATAAGATAAAACGTATTTCTCACAGTAAACTAAGCAGCAGACCTTCAATACTAAAAATGCTCTCACTCTGCCTCAAATTAAAGTTGTTGTGAAGGTGGGTCGTTGTATGAAAGACCAGAGAATTTAGCTTTACGCCCTTCAGCTTTTGAAACGACTCGCATATGTAAAGTAAAATATGAAAAAGATAAAAAATAATTTATATTTGCTACATTTCTCTGGTTTCATGAATTGCAGTCTTTAAAAACTGAGTGTTTCAAAACGTATTGTAATAAAGTCTTTTCAAGGATTTTAAATGAGTTACTCTACGCAGAAAATATTTTTGACATTTCAAGCAAGTTCTGTCCCCTTGTTCCCCGTCGCTTTCTCTCTCCTAAGCCGAACAATCTACACTTTGAAAACGTATTAATGACTAATATTGGTCAATCTGACTTCTGTGAGACAGCTAGACACGACTATTACTATCATATGAGTCAACAACTGCGAATATTGTTTGAGTGTAACTTCTGGTTCGGTGGACAACAAATTTTAATTGGCGATCCAGTGCGTTCCAAATTCTGCTGATGAATCCAGGTTAACATTGTCGTTTTCCCTTTTATATGGAATCATCGATGCTGGTTCATTCCGCATTAAAGCATGTTGGAGATGTTTGATTGTCTTTGTCATGCTAATGAATCAAAATTTGTCAAAGGCGAAGCCACAACCAAAGTCAATTTCCGCTTGGGGGTCTTTAGTTTCCACGTCCAATAATCGAAGACCTTATCCTTAGTGTATGAGTCACTGAGACTCTACGCGTCTACCACCCTTTCTGGATGCAGCTCCAATAGCTCCTAATGCAGCTGCTTTTGCAACCTCAGGAGCCAGAGGTGCTACCATCACTAGAATGACCGTATAGTATGGAAATGTTTCAGTTCTTTTGCATTTGTGTCACCCTGACTTTGATAATTTTAATGCCATTGAGGTGTTCTTCTGTTTGACCGTATTAAGCTGATTATGTTGTTTTAGGGTCGACCAGACGGAGCCAGTTCCAATTAACTTTGTTGGGGAAAGCCCCAATGTGACCCCGCAATCGGTTTAATTGCGTATTTTATTTCGTAAGCTGATTTTCAATAAGACCAGCCATAAATTTGTGATAGTAACGGATATTACTATTTGAAAACGTGACAGGTGTAATTACTCTAAGAATTTCTGTGTATGCGCGTCAAGGACCATCATTCGACAAACTTTCAACAAACAGAAAATACCTTTAATTGCGAATACAGGAGACCACCCAATTCAGTGCATGAAAGTACCACGGACTGTCTAAACAGGTCCAGATGTTCCAATGAAGAGTAATAAATCGGGCTCCGAAAATAATTTTGCGAATATCTCTACAAAACACAAATATATGACTGAGAGAAACAAATGAAGAACAACTGAGCTTCGACGTGCAGAGCCAAGGTCTACATTTGGGTTTGCATTTTGCATAGTGTGGGCCAAGGTTGACATTTAGCATAGTATGGTCCAAGGGTGACATTGTCGGGGTGGGAGTGGGAGACAAGCGCCCCACTCCTCCAGAAATGCCTCATACGGCTTGCGTCTCTGATAGCCTCTGTCAACTAAAATCCATCTCCTGGTCTTCGGAGTGGCTTAGCTCCGGCGGACCATGTTTTCCACTAACAGGAGAAGGGGTGAAGGCGGGCCAATGGCGCCTTAAAACCAGTCTCTTCGGGTAGATGGGACTCGTAAACCTTTAATGGTCGCTCATCTAAGAGAAGGAAAACTCCGATTCCAAACCTCTGCTGGCGGCTATACCCACTCTTGGGAAAGGCTAAGGGAGTAAACCCCGACAGAAACTCCAGAGATGGGGTCATTAAGGCTGTCTGACATTGACTTCAACGTCATTCCGGCAACTCCTGCGACGCCGTTGGTGCCAAGGTGTATCGACATTCGTCTTTCCCTTGGGTACATCAGCTGAGTGGAGAGGGGAGATCTCATGCATGGGCAACAACTGATTCTCCATACCACCCTGCCCAGGCTTCGTAGCTCCACTGGAGAGGACACTCCAGCGTCGTCGTACGGTGTCGGCACAACACAAGAAGTAGCAGTTTACCGGTTCTAAGTCAAATCTCGATTGCCGTAGAACTTGGCGTAGAACGTGGCGCCAGGGGTTACTTCTGACGGTGGGAGAGATCACCACGTCTCACTGGACAGCTACCTTCCGCATCAAGCTGGGCAGCCCCCAGTCAGTAAGGTGCTTCCCGCTATGGCCTGCCTGCTTCACTTGGTGCGTGGAGCTTAGAGAACCATCTCAACAAGTGGGCCACAAAGTCCACACCAGGAAAGACTCAAAGAAGAAACAAGAAGACTCCAGCTCTTCGTTTTGCAACCTGGAACATCAGGACCATGTGTTCTGGATTGACCGCTGACCTACAGCAGATCGACGATGCATGGAAGTCTGCCGTTACTGACAGAAAACTTCTGAACATCGACATTGCCTGCCTCCAGGAGACCCGACTGGCTGACAGCTGCACCATCAGGAAGCCAATTACACGTTCTTTTGGCAAGGGAAGCCCTCGGATGAATCCAGGCAGCACGGTGTAGGCCTTGCCGTAAAGAACACAATAGTCGCCTTCATTGAACCTTCATCATCAGGTATTGAAAGAATCCTTGCCCTCCGGCTGTCAACATCCTTAGGCCCGGTCAACATCTTCAGCGTGTACACCCCAACCCTCTGCTCCACCAACGAGGAGAAAGACAGGTTCTATGAGGCTCTGGGTCAGGCAATATCCAGTATCCCCAACAATGAAGTCCTATACTTACTAGGAGACTTCAATGTTAGAGTGGGAGCTGACCATGAGGCCTGGTCCACCTGTCTCGGCTTTTACGGAAGGGGAAGATCAATGAGAATGGTCAGCGACTGCTGAAGATGTGCTGCTCGCACAGCCTATGTGTGACCAACACTTTCTTCAAATGCAAGGATATCTACCAGGTGGCATGGAGACACCCACGTTCACGCCACTGGCACCATCTAGACCTCGTCATCACCAGGCGTGCTGAACCCGCAGATACCACAGTGTAGATTGCGACACAGACCATTCTTGTGGCCAGCAAGGTGCGAATTTAACCAGGAAACTGCACCACGCCAAGAAGAAGGGTCGCCCACGTATCCACACTTGCTGTGCAAACAACCCAGAGAAAACACAGCAGTTCATCAGCAACCTGTATGAGGCTCTCACCAAATAAGATACCTGATGACTCCATCGACTCCAAGTGGTCCCACCTCGATGACTCTGTGTACAATTCAGCCATCACTGCTTACGGTAAGAGGGAGCGAAGAAACGTCGACTGGAATGAGGCCAACTGGGAGGAGATGGAGCCCGTGACTGAGGCAAGGGAGTGTACATACATACCAGGGCTGACGGAAAGCTGTTCAACATCGCCCATCTCCGTGCTAAGACGAAAGTCACAGAGGTACTCATCCGTGAATTGCTCTTCGCCGACGATGCAGCCTTGACATCACATGGCGCAGGACGCAGACTCCCATCCCTTCGTCACCACTGATATGTACAACTTGGAAGTTGTTGAGAACTACATATACCTCGGGTCCAACATCTCCAGTTCACTCTCCATTGATTTTGAGGTGAAAGGCAGGATTGTCAAGGCAGCAGCAGTGATGGTCAGACTTAACCAGAGGGTCTGGAACAAATCCAACCTCACTGTGAAGACCAAACTGCGTGTCTACCAGTCCTGCGTGCTCAGCTCACTCCTCTACAGCAGCGAAACATGGACCACCTATGCGAGACACGAGAGGAAACTCAACAGCTTCCACTTGAGTTGCCTGCGGAGCATTCGGCACATCCATTATCATGATAAAGTACCCAACATAGATATTCTAGAACGTTCCAACATGAACAGCATGTTCTCCATTCTCAGCGAGAGACGCCTTCGCTCGCTCGGCCATGTCAAGAGAATGGACCCAGGCCGCATTCCTAAGGACAAGTTATATGGGGAGTTAGCAGAAGGTGCACGACCGACTGGATGACCACGTTTACACTACAAAGATGTTTGCAAGAAGGACATGAAGACGGTCAACATCTATGTCAACGACTGGGAGAGCTATGCTAACAACCTTTCCACCAGACGCCTAGCTGTCAGACAGTGTGTTCAAAAAGCCCAGGGAGACAGAAACGTGAAGCAAGCTGAAAAGAAAGCTAGAAAGAAGGTGAAACAAAAGCTTACTCTGGAGCTACACCATCGTCTCCCGTAGACGGACGGATGCCAAGAATCAAAAATCAAGATACTGCATAATGACACCACCAGCAACAGGTATGGCAGAAATGCCAGAGGGTTCTGGGTCTAGAAATGCACCAGGCTTAAGTTGATGCTGGACGTACTGGATATGACCTGCATTGACATTTGAGTCCCCCATCATCAATGTATCTTGTGAGTCTGAGAATTGTTGTGGCAATATCTTCATTAGTTTGACTGATTTTTATCCATCAATGGAATAACGAGCGCTGTCAACCAAAGTCAAGATGCCATTGCTAACAAATCAAATATTAGTTCAGGCTGGACGAGGATTGTTGTTGACCTATATCATTTATCCCTCAGTCTACAAAAAAGCCTCACATGGAATAAAAAATAAAAATTTTGAGGCGTGTCCTGCACTTATAATTCTATTCTTAATGGCCTGAGATACCGAGCCAGATATGAAAGGTACAGATTCAGTGAGTGTTTCCAACCAGTGAGCCCTGAAATCCAGGTTGCAGCAGTCGAGGTATTAGTACGCTGCATCCGAGACCTCATTAACAATTTTTGTATGCACTGATGCCCGAATGACCGATCCGCAAGTATACGATTAGATCATTATACAATAGATTGGCCCTGATGTGTGTGTGTGTGTGTCTATATATATATATATATATATATATATATATATATATATATATATATATATATATATATATATATATATATATATATATGACCAACACGAGCTCGTACACGGTGTTTCACCAACTGCGCAACAACAGATCCGATAAAAATTCTTTATCAGGATCCACTGGTTTGATGTGCTGCGAAATTTTATTTTCAGTCAGCTGACGCTCGATGTGGATTCCATTGCCCATGCGCACAGGTGAATGGTACATCACGGGAACAACCGTTAGGCCGAGGCAGTGAAGCGCATGCGGCCCATAATAGTGACATTCCGTGATATTGTGACACCGAATACACTGGTCAACAGTGAAATCATTACTGACTTGAAAAGGCCCTAATCTGTAGTATTTTGGTGTGCCGAACACGAATATAACCGTGAAAAATTTGTATTGGCTCTCGTTTTGAAGATATTCATATACCTCATTTTCTATGTTTCACTGTGTAAATTTCTCCAGTAGGACTGCAGCAACATCCGGAATAATGATGTAACATTGCATAATACCATCATGCTCGCATCATCCACAGTTGATTGCATCATTTTCTGATGCAATGCAATACTAATGCCATGCGGCTGCTGAAGTAAGTTGACGTCAGCAGTGTACTATACATGTGTAGGCCTATTATACTAATGCCAGGCGGCTGCTGAAGCTGACGTAAGCAGTGTACTATATAAAGCCCAATCAGATAGGTTCAGCATTTAAAATATTTTAGACGTTGTGCGAGACAGTTCAAGCTACTGTTACATAAAACTTATTATTTTATCCATTTACGTACAATAAAGAACAGTAATGCCTCGAAAGTGTGTTAATACCGCGGACAATTTTTGCTATATTTGTGGGGAAGTGACATTTGCCAACCAGAAGAAAAGTATCAATTCTCAAGTGAAGAAGGCATATCATCTTTACTTCGGATGCAAGGTTGGTGACCAAGACAAGCCTTGGGCTCCGCATATATGCTGTGCTACATGTACAACACAGCTTTCACAGTGGTTGAATTACAAAAGGTCATCAATGCCGTTTGCAGTCCCAATGGTGTGGAGAGAGCCAAGCAACCACCTAAATGACTGTTACTTCTGCTTGGTTCCTCCTCTTTCCGGCGGAATAACGAAGCGAAAGAAGTCGAGAATAGTCTACCCAAACATTCCGTCTGCATTGAGACCAGTTCCACATGGTGAGGGACTTCCTATTCCAGAACCTCCAGCAGAATATTCTCTTGCTTCATCTGACGAAGACAAAGGTGAGTCGACCTGTTCTTCTCCTGGTCCATCAGCATGCAGTGATCCAGATTTTCACTGTGGTGCATCATCAACCCCACACAGAATAACACAGGAAGAACTAAATGACCTGATTCGTGATTTGGACTTATCAAAGAACAAGGCAGAATTGCTAGGATCAAGACTCCAACAATGGAATCTTCTAGAAGAAGATGTCACAATTACTGCATATCGAAAGCGCCACCAGCAATTGGAGCCTTTCTTCAGAAAGGAAAGTAATCTGATATTCTGTTCCGATATTGAGGGCCTGATGAATGCTTTAAAAATCACTCATGACCCACAAGAATGGAGACTATTTGTGGACTCTTCGAAACTGAGTCTCAAGGCTGTGCTTTTGCACAATGGAAACATTCTTCCATCTATTCCAGTAGCGTATGCTGTCCACATGAAAGAGACATACGATAACTTAAGGCAGCTACTGAATTCCATTGAGTATAACAAGTACAGCTGGCACCTCTGTGGTGATTTGAAGGTAGTTGCCCTTTTAATGGGACTGCAGCAAGGATATACAAAATACATGTGTTTCTTATGCGAGTGGGATAGCCGAGCAAGGGAAATGCACTACATGAGGAAGGAATGGACTCACAGGCAGAATGTAGCCATTGGAGAGAAGAATATCCAACACCCAGCTCTGGTTGAGGCTCAGAAAATCTTGCTACCACCCCTTCACATCAAACTAGGTTTGATGAAGAACTTCGTGAAAGCCATTGACCGGACTTTGCCAGCATTCCGATACCTGCATGAAAAATTCCCTCGACTCAGCGAAGCAAAGATTAAAGAGGGAGTTTTTGTGGGTCCTCAGATTCGAGAGCTTTTCAAAGATGACCGGTTCAACAACTTGCTGGAAGGTGACGCGAAACAAGCATGGAATGCTTTTCGCCTAGTTTCTACAAACTTCCTCGGAAATGTTAGGGCAGAAAACTATAAGGAACTAGTAGAAGACATGTTGATGAAGTATAAGAAACTTGGCTGCAATATGTCTCTAAAGATTCACTTCCTTCATTCCCATTTGGATTTCTTTCCTAGCAACTGTGGTATTGTTAGTGATGAACACGGCGAACGTTTTCATCAAGATATCGCAACAATGGAACAAAGATACCAGGGAAAATGGTCCACTACAATGCTGGCTGACTACTGCTGGACACTCCTCAGAGATGCTCCCGAACAGCTGTACAAGAGACAGGCGAAGAAATCTAAGATGTAGTCAATGACTTGATTTTTTATAGGTAGGCTATTACAGTTGACCTTTTACTATTGGAATGCATTTCGTTATGTAAACATTAATTTCTTGCAGATTACAAAAAAACTAGAGCCAATTTTGCAATTTGACTGTCATATTCGTGTTCAGCACATAAAAATTGATAAGAATTGACTAATTTTATTTCAGTAACATGACTTTTGTAAAAATTTGTTGTCCAGTGATACATGAAAGTCTTGAAGGGTACTAACTATTCGGTTGATAGAGATTATCCCCCAGAAATTGTAGAAGTACGAAAGAGGTTGTGGTCAAAAGTTAAGATCTTACGCCAAAGAAATCCGGGAGCAATATAAACAGTTTTTCTATTTTTAGGTATTTATGGAAAGATTCAGGTCAAACTGAATTTTCTGGAAAATATCAAAATCCTTGTAAACAAAATTACATTATATTGACATGTAAAGAAAATAAAAAGATTCCAAAAGCAACAAACAATCAAATCAAATCAAACACAAATTAAATAAAATATAAATTAAATCAAATATACGTAACGATGACGAACACAATTCTCCAAAAAAGTTACAGTGGCACCCATGACAGTGAGTTCAGTAAGTACAGAGCATACGACTGGTGAACAAGTGGAGAGGAATACAGGGAGTTCATTGAGTAGAGGTCATGTGACTGGTGACGAAAGAGCGAAGAGTACAACACTAGAGAAGAAGCATCAGCAGCAAGACATTTTAATAAAAGTTGGTTGATTACGATGGGCAAGATTTCTATACTGCACTGGAGCAAACAGTTCAACATCGACATATTGCCAATATGTCTATCAAGAAAAAAAGTGAATGTTTCCTCCAGTTCTGACACAAACATAGCACCAATCTCCCAACCTAAAAATAGATTGTCTCAGCCAGGAATCATTCTCTTTTTGGCTCGAATGCACCAGAAAAACACTCCTGGACGCTAGTCATAAGCAAGAAAATCACCAACTAACATGCCTAAATACGGGTCTTTAATGAGAAATGTTGTCACACAACAAGCCACTGTCCATCTGTTTAATCGAAATCGCACTAATCATGTTCATGGGTCGAAATCATCGACATCAAAAGCAAATATGACATGCAGCTAACTGTAACCATGGCAATACCCAGTAACACTTTACGTATAAATAACCCATGATTGTTACAGGGCAATAAAAGAGACCACAATGGAAACCTAGACGGTGGTACTGAAAATTTACAGTTTTAAAAGGATTTATTTCGACATTTGGAGAAAACAAAATGATTTTTGTGTTGGCCTTTGCTGTATTAAATTGGATAGATCTAGTATGCAATCTATGGTGGATACAAATATTTTTGACATGCAAATTCATCATTGGTAAGAACATAGAGTAATTCCAATAAAAAAATTATGAATTTATCATATGTGGTGTCTTTAATGCTCGAACATAAGCAGGCCCAGAGTTTGTTGTTAATGAAAAAACTCGATATTTGTATATATTACCTGACAAGTATTATTGGGCAGTATATGTATGTTAGACACGGTGAATGTAGTTATTGGGCAGTATATGTATGTTAGACACGGTGAATGTAGTTTAATAGATTACGCTGTTACTTCTCAGTATCTTTTCAGTCTTTTAGTACCGTTTGATGTTCGTGAGCCTAATGTTTTATCAGATCATTGTGTTGTATGTTTTACGTTAGATTTTAATAATATGCATGATATCAAAGCATTATATATAAGTTATTGCTGTTGTTTTTGTTATATACGCCAATCAACTGAATTAATTGAAAAATGTATCCTCACGGTCTATTTTGGCCATTGGAATGAATACACTCTCGCTGTGAGAAACGTGACTAATGACATGACGTATTTTTACAAGGCATTATAAATACTATGTTCAGTATCATCAAAATAAGAAAAGATGACAATGTATGAAATATAACTCTTTGCTGAGACTGACCAGGACTCATGGAGAAATAACGTGGGGGAAAATACAAAAACCAGGTTTTAGGATCAATCACGTCTTCTCTTTCTAAAGGCACAAAAATCGTGCACGGATCTCTGGCGACTTTAATCGACCCCGAACGTGAAAAAGATGAAATCACAGAAAGTTGTAATGTAAACGAATTTACTTACAAACATATCATAGCAATCACTATTGAATTCAGTGATCGATTTAGTAGGGAAAGTCTAAAGTATTTTCTCTTTTCTGTGTTTTAATTATGTGTTGAGCCCCCACTAACACATAGCATAAAGACATCCTCACCCACACCATTATGTAACAGGGACCATGATATTGTCCATCATTAATTATAAATAAATCCAAGAAGGCCTAACCAAAGACTGAAAATACTTACCTTTACAATAAGCAGATCGGAATAACGTTCCAAAAGAATTCATGCACAAAATGGAAATATCTGGAAAAACTCACAATCCGTGATATAGAATTGTAATGGAAAGCAATCAAACTAAAAACTCTACAAATGTATATGACTAAAACATGGAGATCAAAAGAAAGCTATTCATGGGTAGCCAACAGCATAAACCGACTAATTTTTAAACGTGGTAAACTGTATCTTAATTTGACTGTAACAAACTGAACAATAAACTGAAATCTAAACTCACTTACACACACGATTGAGAAGAAAGTGTACCAGTCTTACAATTTCTACCTTCTATCAACATTATCTAAACTCTCTAAAAATAGTTCGGAAGACCACAAAGTCAATAAAATATTTTCGAAATTCATAAAGCATTAAAATTTAGATTGCGGAGAAATTAGCTCATCGAAATATAATGAACTCAATTATATATATATATATATATATATATATATATATATATATATATATATATATATATATATATATATATATATATATATAACAGACAAATCTAATAATCGAATAAAATCAGTTTCTTGACCGGGTGGCATAACTTATGCTACCAAACAATTGTATAAAACAATCAATGCACAGTAGTATTATCCCCGCTGAAGGTGTAGTTAAGTAACTTTCGAATCTAAATCCAGGCAGAGAGGCAACAATCTAACGCTTCACATCCTTAAAGAACTCCACAATGAATGAATATATATATATATATATATATATATATATATATATATATATATATATATATATATATATATATATATATAGGAGTTCTGTGAGGATGCGAGGTGTTCGATTGTTGCACTCTGCCTGGTTTTAGATTCGAAAGGAATTATGTATTAGGAAATAGGAGTTTTATTGATTGATGTCCCTCAGCCCCGACTAACATGTAAAAACCAAAGATATTTATTTATAACTTTTATAGTACCACATTGATATCACCCGTCTCAGTAAAGAATTATTTAATAATTGCAGATATCCGCCTTGGAAAAAAAAGCACATTATTAGTATTGCATCATAGGCAAAGAACACGCTAATTTTAATCAAGTCAAATATACATGTAAACAAAACTGCGATAAGAACATGTAGAATATAATACCCCATGTGATTAATTATCCGCTTTCTGTGATCATTGGGAAAACATATTCATCTGCAAAAGTTGAACAATTAAAAACAAGTCTGTCATATGTATTTTAGCAACTAAACTACACATGCCGTACATGTTGATGCTAGACAAACTTAACATTCGTCTCTTGAACTCAGAAACAAAATATCTTCTTTTGCATGTTCAATGCAATTATAAACAAACTGGTCAAAATATATGTTTCTTATACCCATATCACCAAAAGACAGGTACGATATATCCTACTCCAAAACAGACTTTTATCTCTTTCCTACAAGCGTCATTCACTGGAACAACTTAGTTCCTTAATTGGTGAACAGACCATTCCTTGCACGTTAAAAAGGCTGGTCTCCAATCATCCAATATATAATCATCCATATCATTATTCAGTTCAGTCAACTTTGATATAACCATATAATAATTCACGCACCATTCATATAACTTAAACAACGCTTATTTCAATTTCGTCTTTATGATTCCATAATTTCTATTGCAGTTCAAATTCCAGGTACAATATAGTTTCCTCTTTCGTTCAACGTGTTATTTTCTAAAACAATACACTCACTCACTATCCTTCTGTTTCCTCAATACAAAAGAATCCCCCTGCAAATAGGATTTAGAGTGTCGGGTAGATACTAATACGGATAATCTGTTTACATGCTTTTCAAATAAATAAAGGTCAGAAACAGGAACGTAAGATGTCAAAATAGCGGAATCTCTACGTTCACTCAAACGTAAACCTTTGCATCCGGACTAATATAGCTTTGTAAAAAGTTACGATATGTTCTGTGCAAACGAAATAAAACTACACAATTACGATATTGTAAATATACCAGATTTTGATTCTGTCAATGCGGAAAGACATGCATCCGTAAAAGTAGGGATATTGGAGTTGTAGTTAAAAAGAAGTTCACTTCCTCATCGATGGTAATTAACATAATTAGACCACATATTTAGGTTAACATGAATAAATATTGTTCTGTTCGATCATACGAATGCCTTTATTTCGGTGCACCCGATGCGATTCCGGTTTAACACTGCTGTCAAAATAAACCCGTTTGATACGGAAAAATAAAAACAAAATGTGCGTATTTTACATAATGTTTTGTTTTTGTCGGAGATTTAAATTTGAGAACTTAAACAAAGACGATAACATCAATGTTGATCAATTGTGTTTAGACATGATACACTTCATGATTTGTATATAATTCATCTAAGGCATACTAAATTGGTATTGCTAAACATATAACTCGGCAAGATATTGTACTAAGCAATAATATAATAGAGTTATGTACACATAACACGTGCTTATCTTAAATAGTTGATGCAACGAAAACAATAATATAGGATCATTCACATTCCGAAATATTCATGCGAGTCAATGGAAAAGAAACGAAAAACAAATTTTGTTAAAAACACTTGTCAGACAAAATTGCTGAGATACATTTTTAAACATTCAAGCACAAAAGGCTAATAGCGGAACATATACATAACGTATTAGTGAGATATGCCTTTCAGTTTCCAAACTACTTCTTGATTCATGCGGAAAAAATAAAAAATAAAAATAGCATGGGTATACAATTGTTAAAGATATTAAAACAAATTCAGGTGAGTTTGGTTTGGACGTCAGTTTCATACTGCACGAGGAAAATATTATTTATCTAGGAAGATCGATAACATAAATATCGCCATGAATTTTCACGAAAGTATAATCCAGTTAAACATGTCAGACTGAAATATAAGCATCCAAAAGTTGTTTGAATGATAATCACTAGTTCCGATTAACCATATATTATATTAAATGCCTTTTACATTTAGATACACTAAGTGAATTCGTCAAAGATTTAAATAAATGCGGTGAACATAACAACATCGTGGAACTTCATATAAATATGGATAATGATGATGTATAGTGGACGCACAAGCCCTCAAATAACAAAATTGTCAATGAATATATATATATATATATATGATATGATATGATATGATATGACGATGTCTACTTAAATTACAGTTCTTAACCTGATAATCGAGACAAGAATAATTCTATATTTGTGCCTTAGGGGGATGATAAGATATATCGTTTGTGTAGCAGAAATTCGACTGACTGAAAGTTGTCGTTAATTATAAAATTCAAGTTATCTCGTTCAGTTATACCAAATCTAAGCGCCAATAATGTTTTTAGATTTTGCAATATAATGGAGGAAATCTAGGCACTCAACAACAGATCATATATTTCACACTATATACGTTATTATCATTTCTTCAATCCAGAAATCAAAAGCAATTCTGTTCCTTGATCGACTTTAGGAAAGCCCCTTATTCTGCTTGGCAGCTGGATAAAAAATTCTTAACGGCAATTTTTGTTCTTATTTTATAAATAGAATTATTCATAATCTGTCTCGAACATAAAAGTCCTAAATACTTTTTGAGGGAGAATATTACTGGCTTTTTTCCCCCAAGTATTTCTGAATTTATGCACAGGGAACATTTTCCAAAGTTATTATCCTCATTTGTTTATATAACCAAGTGGGATCTCGTGTGCAACAATGCCAATGCTTTAGGGTCTAAAAAGATCCATTAGTTTGCAAGGCTGGAACATATCTACAAGTTTTAAATCTATTATATGCAGAACATACTCTAATATATGTGCACTCTTTACAAGATAACCTTTTCCGAGTATAATAAGTTACGTAAACTTAATACTAACTTTATAAATAAAAAGCTCAGATTATATCGAACACTAAGAACTCTTGAATTAATCTTATTGAACATACTATTTCTAAATTTTTAGTTACTGTAGTTTGTTTTCACATAGATCATATATTATTTAAAGCTATGAAAGTACGAAAGTCTGTCTAAAATAACGTATAATTTGCATATGTCCACCGATTTATATTTATACAATTTTACGTCATTTCATGTAGTGAACTTTTTTTAATACAGAAAACGCTCAGCAATTGATAGAATAGGTACATACTGAATTCCTCGTAAGCTGAACCAATGTCAGGAAAGAATTCCTGATGGAATATAGATATATAGATTGACATACAA
The DNA here is from genome assembly GCA_028554795.2 of Sinohyriopsis cumingii. NCBI lineage: Eukaryota > Metazoa > Mollusca > Bivalvia > Unionida > Unionidae > Sinohyriopsis > Sinohyriopsis cumingii. Next base: position 35,443,501 of record CM068836.1, read on the forward strand.
TTTGATAATAGCGCAAATACAAAACAATTTCCCAGCTCTTTGACTTAAGCGCTTCGACTTAAGCCAGAAACAATTTACATTCACAAAACAAACACCAAGCGCAAAAGCCAAAAAGATATTTGTTAGTCCTACGTGTGTGACTATAGAGGAAACATGCAAAGGCTGAAACAGAAGAATGAAAGAAGGCAACATTGATAAACGGTTTTACAACTGAAAAACAAAATACATATTTTGAAGTTGCCATTAGGAAAACAGCGTTGTGTTGCAAAAGCCAACAGAAGGGTTTCTCCTGCCTTTCACGCATATAACCAATATGTTTAGACATAATTCCATGCTAGGTGCAAAGAAAGGACACCCCTTGACTGACACCAAACGCCATCTGCAAAATGTACAGTAGAAATTATATTCCTGTAAAGTTACGCATGGGACTACCAAGTAAATAATAATAATAATAATAATAATAATAATAATAATAATAATAGTAATAATAATAATAATAATAAATGTAAAGAGTTACGGAATATTTACATTGGATAATGTAGTCGCAAAAATTGCATAGTCTGCTAAATTTATGTGTGGCTATTGTTCTGATAAGCCTGCTTTGGAAAGATTCTTTTTTAAATTAGATTGAACGCCACGTGAGTTTTGAACTGTATAATCCAGTATCAGCATGTTCTTACGTGAGCGCTCTACATCGGTCCCCTACATGTTAGATTCTTTCGGCAACATCTCAAGGGACTCTAATGAATGCCCAGTGGCGTTGTAGAAGTTGGCGATTTTCACGCTGATTGTCTTGCGAATGTGGCTCTTGTGGTTATTCGTTCGTTTTCTGAAATCAGCCATTTCACTAATATTTGGAGTGGCACAGATCTTGGATGTTAGAAGGTAGCTTTAATTTTTGTTTCAACATCGTAACTTCTGATTAATTGCGAAACTTGCTCCTCTTTTTGAACCTCTAAACAATTTGGTCTCGGGAAACTATTGGCAAATTTGTCTTTGTAGCAATATGTGCCCGAGTATGTGGTTTTGTTAGAACTGTGTAAAAACCCAAACTACTTGTGTTTTCAAGAACGGAAAGCAAATTTCACTTCTTCATCCCATAGATAAAAATTGTTTTCTTTTAAACGTTACCTGAAACGTCAAAAATAATTATATGCCTAACAATGATAAACATGTTTCTCGTTGGTCAAAACTAACGCAGACTCTCTGCTGAAGAAGGGCATTGAGATATTATGCCATATCATGGCAGATATTGTAATATTTGCGAGAAAACGATAACGGTGATAAACACCACTATTAGTTCAACTGTTCATTCTTTTCCAAGTAAAGATCTCAATTTTGAAATGTTCATCATCATCATCATCATCATCATCATCATCAACATCGTCATCATCAAACCCTTAACCCAAGAGGTCTTTCCCTGTTCTCTACTGCACTTTGGGAATCTACCAATCCCATGCCGGTCCACCACTTAATGTTGTTTTCCCACGTCTTTTTCTGTCTGCCTCTTCTTCTGCACCCTCGTATTGCACCTTGCAAGTTTGTTTTTGACAGTCCAGATGATCTTGAGACATGACCGTACTACTTAAGTTTGCGCTTTCTTACAGTGGTCAGGAAGTCTTCATAGGATCCGATGGCTTGTTGGATCCTGTTGTGGACTTCATCGTCGGTTACATGGTCAATGTATGAGAAGCCCAAGATATTGCGGTAGCATCTCATTATGAAGGTTTGAATCCTTCTTTGTAGATTTGATATGAGCGTCCGTTTCACAAGCATACAGAAAGATGGATATGACAATCGAGTGCATCAGCCTGATATTGGTATTAAAAGCAATGTTGCTATTTTTCCATATTGGTATCGACCTTGTTATTGCTGCTGTTGTCTGGGAAATTCTGCAAAGTAGTTCATGTTTGGAGCCGTCATATGTGATAAATGATCCCATGTAGTTGAAGCCTGTGGCTCTTTCCAGCTTCTGTCCAAAAATGCAATCTATCTCCTGACATGCAAAATCTGTGTCGCTCAAAGGTTACAGGCCATACTCCAACATCTTTCTTTTTACATTAGATTTGCATTACATGGTTAAAAGTAGTTATACTTTCACAAAAAGAACAACAAGAAAAATTATCAAGTGTAAAGAAAAATAATAATTTAAGTAGAAATAGAAGTACACAACGCTGTTACTTCCCCTTAGCTACGATTTCCCACCTATAGAGGACGCCAACCGAAAATGAGGTACAGTTATCCCCACAAGATGAAGTACATGCTTCTTCTTGGCAAAAAATTAAACACTATAAACTATGGATTGGGAATATTTAGATGAAACTATTCAAAACGAATTTACTGTTCAGCCTTATATCGATATGCGTGTACGGCGCACGAGACTGTGTTGCTTTCAAAACTGTTTCATTGTTTCATTTTATTTAAAAAATATCCGTTGAGGTAAAAAGGAATCAATGCTGGTCTTCCTAAGTCGGCCGACTTTATATAAAAAAATCGGCACCCTTAAAATAATCCAAAGAAACTAAACTTGGCTTCCTTATGTCGGCCGACTTCATAAGAAAAAATCTGCACATTTAAATGATACCAAAGTCGGTTTCCGGGGTTGGTTTGCTTTGTAATAGAATAACCTATGTATTTGATATTCTGTAGGTAAGTTTAAGCAAGGAGTTCATTGCTTGCTGCCTGGTGTGTTTATTCATCACCCGGGCTTCTATTTGTTTGGCAGATTTATACATAATTGATGTTTGCAGGGCTAATCGTATGCACAACAATAACTTGCTTTAATAATACTTTTTGTAATCCATGATAGCGAAAAGACTATCATTTGCACTCACGGTGAATGTGTTTTAAAATAATGATTTTTTTATTTATGAGATACCGTTGTATAGTTAACCTGCATACAATGCAATATTGGTCAGTTTGCACCTTGTAACTTATCGTACGTAAACGACAGGTGCCTTCAAGTCATCAGATGATATTTTCGTCTCTTTTGCGATTTTGTTATCTGACATAAGCGATACACACTACAATAAGGAGGCATAGGCAATCTGGCATGCGCTACATATACGGAATTCGTGGATATATTTTTTTCTTTAATAAATTTAGCATGTTGAAAAAAAAACAGAATGAATAAATGATAACAATGCAAGGTTAGTTTCTTTCATTTTATTTTCAAATAAGTGTTTGTTTATCAATTTTTTTGTATCGTGCCCGGGGGGGGGGGGGAGAGGGGCACACATTCAACACAAAACTATTTCCTTTCTTATTTGTTTGGAATAATGGAGCAAATATGCTTGACGATATTGAATAGTCATAACAAGGTTTCAATTTATGCGCAAACACACTAAGGCAAGTTGAAAAATAAAAACAAACAATAAAATTAACTGGTAAGCGCTTCATAATGAAGCAACTAAACACTGACAAAATGCTCAACAATCAAATTTTAGTAGTCCTATTAATAAAATGTCCCGACAAAGAATCCAAGATGGAAGACGATGACGTATGCTGTAATCTGTAGTGTTGAAGTCAACAGTTCCTTGTAGAAAAAATAAATATCACTCCGGCCTTGGAAATCTGAATAAATTTTTATAAAAGCTGCCCTTGTTCAACAATTTCATATGAGCACACGTATTTTCCAGGGAAAAAATAATTAATCCTTTTGAATCCAAGTAATTTGAAATAACTCCGAACAGCACAACATACAACTTCTAGTGTAAGAACCCACCTAATGAGAATATCTCTCCAAAAACAAAGGTTACATTGTATCCTAAAATGCAAAACGGGGGTCACGTGATCATGTTCCAGAACCTCGTCGAAATTGTTAACTTGTTAGAAATCATGACACCCAGTGTGGCGGGCCCTAACGAAAACTAATCATTTTACTCTAAGAAATAAAATTTAAAAAATTGTTTACACCTTAAATCAGTAGTCCCATTATAACCTCAACAACAACCATCTTTTAAAATAAAAATAGAACTTATTTACGTGGTTGCTACTCATTTTGAATCAAGGTCAGGATCTAGATCAACACCTGGTGTTTACTAAAACGAACAGCCAATGTCAAACTATTTTCTGGAAAAAATAACATACCTAGTGAATAAATTTACAATATAACAGCATGTAATAATTTTTTAAAAAAACTGACAAACAAACAATTGAATTGAAATAAATGTATATTAAATCAGATATAATTTAATCAATTATATATAACAATACGTCCATTACGAAGTATGATTAATTTGTTTTTCCTTTTAAGAATATCAAGATAGTTTTGTTTGTTTACATTTTTTTCTATAACATTTTCCTAAAACCTGTCTTACATAGTATCTACTTTTTGTTTGAAGAAAAAGAACTTGTTCAAACGATTGTAAAGTTGGGCCAAATCGTCTTTTAGTTGGGCCCAATTGTCTTAATTTTGGCTCAATATAAGCCAAATTCTCTTGGTCCGAATTGTTTTTGGGCCAAATTGACTATAACCTGGCATAAATGATACAAAGTTCCCATCAATCACCCCACTTGATCCCAAATCTTCGATCCACCTTTTTCCTGGTAAGCAGGGACTTTCAGAAAAAGAAATAACACTTTTGTCCGATCATCACTCTGTTGGTTACATCCATATGCAACACAATGCAACATATTTGCTGTACAAAAGCATGATCGCAAGATATATCACATAGACATTTACGTGGGGAAATTAAACACTTGAATGGCTAGGTTGAATAAAATGGATAAATGTTCGTCATATCCTTGTTTGGCACGCGGAAACTACCGATTGTTTACGGAGATTGCCAAATAATTTTTACATTTAAAAAGCAGATTTTTAAGTCTAATTAAACATTTGTATGGTGTGCATGCATAACAAATGCATTTTGTTTATGACTATAATAATATCACACATTTGTACAATATATGTGCCTAATGACCCTTAATATGTTGGTGTACCGTTGGTTTCCGAACGAGAACAAACAATCACAAAAAGCTACATTCGCAACATAATCGACGCGAAAGTCCTAAACCATTAGAACCCAACAGGACATTCAGCAGAAATTATACAGACTGAACTAAACTTGGTGTGCACCGACATAGAAGAAAGGGTCGATACTGGATAATACAATTCAAAACTCATTGGGAGTTCGGTCTAAACGACCAAAAAAAGAATCTAAGCTTCCATTGACGTCTTATCAAAATTACTGTCAGTCATCAGTTCTTCACTTTGCAACATCTCTATCTTTATATATCTTGTTTTAAAACTTCCCAAACCCCAAGTGATTCTTATATATAGGAGTCAAGACTATTTTTTAGATTTTGTATTTAGGGTTTGTTTTGTGTAAGTAAGCTACTTATTCCCTTAACGAACAGCGACTGTTCAGCTCGCAACGTTGGAAACCGTTTTGAGTTTGAGCCGTTATAAATGTTCGTGTATATATATATATATATATATATATATATATATATATATATATATATATATATATATATATGGGGGTGAGTGTGAAATTAAGTTGCTCTAAATGGCTTAATCTCTGCCTAAAAGGTCCTAACAAGTACAGTATACATGTTTCATATAAATGGTATACTTAAAAATTCCTACAGTCGGAATGCATCTAGTTTATTCCCTGTGATGTGTTCTATGTATGAATTCTTTGCATGGATAATTTTGTTTCTGTCTACAAGTTTCCGGAACTTCTTATCAGTCGTTTCAATATACTGACAAAGACACATGTAATCAGCACTATGTCGATCTTCCTTTGGATTGTTCATCTTTCCGTTTAACGCCAGCCTCAAATACTCATGTGCGTACTTCAATAACAACGTTATAGCCACATTCTGAAATTAAAAAGAGTTTAAATATATAGCACATTTTCAAAAAGATATTTTATTTATAAGATCGTTTCTTCTAAATTATATGATTTACGGACTCTGCAATATTCCTTCTATAAAGCATCTCGATGATTTCTCTTCCTCACCATGCTTGAACATATAATAGGTGTGCAAGGATGTTCCAGTATCGAAACAAACCTGAACGTTCAGAAAATTATATATTCTAAGTTAAGTAACTGATGTTGCTGGATCACGCTTTCCAGTCTGTATTCTTATGCATTTTAACAAGGGGTAAAATTACAAAATGTATCATGTCTCATATTTGTTCCACAGATCCCTTTGCCAAATATTACATTCGTTTTATGCAAATACCTCAATGTTGCCCAAGTCTGATCTCTGTGGAATTTGTAAGTTTTGAGTAATCTGTTGTGGTTTATTTTCCTGGTCGCTGATGTTGATTATTGTTCTTCCCTGATCATCGTCCATCTGGCATAGGTCAACATTTGTCTGATAAACCTGGAAAGACAGATTCAGAATTCGTTAGCTTTATATTGAGTAGAAATACTCATTTTTTGATGGCCGAGTGAAGATTAGTATAATTAAGGAACGGCCTGCAACGCCTGAATGCATAAGCAAACCTGTATATGTATGAGTGCAAGGTGTCTACAAGATTTAGATGAGGAAGATGAGTTAGGAATTCCCATAGAAACTATGCAGGAACTTATATGTCCAAATTAGACAACCTGGCACCAACTGTACTAATCTAGGTGACGTGCAGAACATTTCTATAAAAAAGTAACGTGCTAGTGTCTTTCGTCATAAACACAAATCATAATTCATATGAAGGAAACCTCAACGATGTGGAGTGTACCTAGGAAAACAATGTTTAGTCCGAATGAATCGTCATTGCATCACTTTTCTAACGATGCAAGAGTTAGGCTAACTATTGGAAAAATCACGACGCTTGAAAGTAAGACAGTATAAAAGCAAAGATGCAGTAGTAATGGGCTTTATATACATAATACATTACAGAGTGATTGCTGTCATTTACAACGAACTTTTGGGAGATGATTAAATCCTGGAAATCTATCTACATACCAATGTCAAAAGTGAATGAGCTCATTCTATTTCGTGCTAAATTAAAGAATTATTCAAAGGTAAAATTTCAAACAAATGAACTGCTTTGTGAGGAGATTAACTCATTTCACACGACACAAGCCTTATTTCAAAGCCAATGTATTATGGGGATATTGTTCGCTTTCTTCGTCCCAGTACGAGTAATCCACCATCTAATACTACTGCTTATGATAAACATCAACTTCCATCAAGCATGTTGCTGAGCAAGATGAGTGTCTAACTGCTTTGGTTAATTCGGTTTAGTCTAACTTCCTTTCCTCAGTTATAACCACAATGTAGTCTCCAACTAGAGTAATCGACCTTTCTGCTTCTAAAGGAAAGAGAATGGTCAATGTTCTACAGTTTCTGGTTCCAAAAGATCGTCACGGAATATTTATAAGGTATTCCTGTAGAAATGTATCGACATTGGAAATCTCACACTGAATGCCACTTTCACAACACATACCTTTGCCTGCTTTCACAATGTAGAATCGGAGCACCGAGTGGCCAAATGGTCTAAGGCGCTCTCCGTTATGGATCACTGCCATCTCACCTCTGTGTGCGTGGGTTCGAGTCTCCAATTCAGCCAATGTGGGTATGTGAGAAAGCTCGCCAGTAGCCTCTCGTGGGTCAGTGGTTCTTTCCGGGGTTTTCATGGGTTCTTCCTCCACCATTAATACTGGCCGCCATGTATAGCCTATCGTGTGCTGAAAACTGGTGCTAAACGCTACAACAACAACAATGTAGAATCTGTAAGAAGTCTATATGTCAAATCAATATAAATATTATTGAGCTGGACTGTTAGAGCTCTTATCTCCTTTGCTATAAGCGTCAGTGCAATGCTGTATAATTATAAGGTTGATGCAGCATGGATAACTAAACCCATGGGATTTCAGCACATACACCCATTTTGCCATTCTGCTTTTTCTGATTACAAACACAGTATGAAGGAAGGGGATATTTCCTCCATGGTACATTGTTGACACGTGGTAAAAGAAAACAGTTGCTGCAATCTTCTATTATACCTCTCTCATAAATAATGTTAATAGCATAAATTTTTGGTATAAAATTCTTACATCCAGACAGGAAAATTTGCAAAGGGAGAAAACACAGATTATTTAAAATGTACATAATCAGTACTTACAGTTGTGTTGCATGTATCTAAAGGGAATGAGGGACCGTAGCCAGTTGTCTCCTCTTTAAACCGATAGGTGGAAGCATGGAAAAAAGCGGCCCAAGATTAATAAACAAGCAATAAAAAGATAGTATCTTTATCTTGCTTTACAAAATGTGTCAACTGGATGGATTATGGACGGGGAGGTAAGTTATCTAGCTGAAAAAGGAGTTAATCGATAGGTAAGTAAATATTAATCATAATCAGTGATCTTGTAGTTGCAAATGGAAAATCACATTTTCTCGTATCTGCATGTCATGTTTGCTAAGCCCCAGCTATAAAGTCACGTATAAGCTATAATCCACCAGACTTGGGAATATTACTGCGGCCTGTGTTTGATCTCTAAACATTGTCGCAGGGATAGTGTTGAACTCTTACGCAATGTTACCATGACCAGCCAGAGATTGGAAATCTTGAGTCGGCGAAGGTGATCGCTCGCGTCACTGAACAAAGGCTCGCTGATATCACACCTATATGTTAAATGTTGGTTCCCAGATCAAAAGTAAGTCCACAGGTGAACGGGTTGTGTTCTTATCCGTCTCCACATTGACAGACAATGAGAGGGACATTGTCCACTAAGTTTAATTGGATCAAGCCACAGCGATATCCAATCAAAAATTGAGATAAAAGGCGTGATTACAATTCAGACCCCAGTGATACCTTCCAACTGGTAAGAGAAAATTTAGTATTCGCCTAAAGGGATTGCTGATCAATAGGGTTACTCCGAGAAAAAAGCCACTCGTAATCTGGCGGGAAAACTTAGCGGTAGATTATAAGGAATGACAAGGCTTCGAAAAGGTCAGTAACATATCTGCTCGATTTTGCAGAATATTACGGCATCATAATTGTAATTATTTGTAGTATGTACACTTAATTGCTAGGATCGTGTAGTATGAAGAAGTACCTTTGTAATGTTTCATTTACATGTGTATATGAGAATGGGTTTGAGTCTTACGAAAGCATTATTGTGTAGATTGTTAGCTTGTGGTCATAATTAATTTTGTAACTCGCTATTAGGTTACTTCGTAGCAAACTAGTGTATTTATTAACGCGTTATGTTAGAATTTACACAAGACTGAATTGTGCATTTGGAGACATGGTTGAAGTATTTATGATTAGTTAAAATGGACGTATGCATATATCAGAGCATAGATATTTGAATATTTATGTACTTTGAGTTTTAAGGTAAATAAATGCGTCTGACTATTGTGATACTGTTTACTATAACGGGATCAGGAATAAGTACTGATGTGATGCAACATACTGATGTATGTATAAGAAGTAATTGATACTGTGCTGTATTATGACGTTGTTTTACCATACAAGAACGTATGGGTATCTCGATGTGAATTAATGCGTGACCGAAGAAATTTAATAGCCGTTATCTGATGATAGGCTGTGTGTTGTGTGAGACAAGAGGGCTAAGGAAAAAGATTGTACCGTCCTTGTGTTTTCACAGGAAGCTTTTTACGGGACAGAGAACATCCGGTTACATTGAGTCCCAAGTCTTCAAGAGGTGGAGACGGAATTAAGACTAGCTGAAATAGTCGAAGTCGACAGAAGTCTAGTCGCGGGAGAGAAAGGAAGGAGGAGGAGAATGAGTTTGAAGAAAGTGGAGCAGGAGGAGGAGGAAAAGGAATTTGGAGAAAGGTCAGAGAGGAAGAAGAGAAGGAATTGGGAGGAATAAGAGAGAGCAAGGATACAACAGATGAATAGAAAAATACAAGGACAGGTGGAAATCAATCTCACTGCTAATCAAATGATGCAATATGCTTATTAAAGGATTACGCGGAAGGAGTGTAATCATAAATCTGAGCCATTTGATTAATGAATTGTAATCAAATTGTTATTCATTGAATTCAACCATTTTTGTATATTTAACCATCTAACCGTCGGCATTGCTGACTGGGGCCTCTGAGCTTTACATCTGTCCTTCACTAAATTTAACTTCCAACAAAAGAGAGCCTGGGTGAAGACGTCTATGATAGATTAACTAAATTTAGGGAGCACCCACCCCAACCATATGTAACGTCACAGTACGTCACAATGCATAAAAATAAAATACTTATTTTCATACATTTAAAAACTCTGTGATATTTTTTAAAATTATTTTCCAATAGATTCATTACCCTAAAATCGTATAAATCATGGACAATTCAGCAATTTATTTTGAATAACGTTTAGATAGTTACTTTGTAGGGTAGTTTAGTAAAACATTTCGAGTTCCTAAGAAGCGATTTCAGCTGTTTAGTTTGGAAATATACAAAATTCTCGAAGAATAGTTTTTAATGTTAAACATATATCTGATATATTATTACGGTAATATCATATCTGTATTATATGCAAATGTAAATGTTCTTTTTCTTCTCAGGTTGGAGGTCTATGACGATAAGTTTTTCAAAGATCCTAGACCAGTATTTTTATGAGTCACTTAATTGAAGAAAGTTTGATATGTTACTGATGATCTCCTCCAGAAAACAAAGAGACAGAGTATTATTATCTTTATTATAACCACTATACTTCTTATTTAAATTGGGTTTACTTTGATATTAAGCCATAGATCAGTGAGAGAGAGAGAGAGAGATTCTTTATTCCACCGTTTTCTGAAGATTTTAATATGAATTTTAAAACATACAATGGAATACATAGAATCACGAAAATTACTTCTACTAGCAAAATAATAAATAGATAAATAAATAAATACAAGTAGCGAAATAAATAAACTTCAAAATTAGAACTACACAACAAAAGACAATTAGAGAGATAGAGAGGTGTGTGTGTTTTGAGTGTGCGTGTGTGCGCAGTAATATATGTCAGAATTGCTAGAAGGGAAATTATATATTATCATTTTATTCAAACAACCGATACATAAAATATTACTTGGAAGGAACAAAAGAAGAGAATTATCTAAACAAAGTTATATTGTTCTCGGTGTGTTAAATTCAGTTTTGCATTGAGAGATTGCAATAAGATTTTAGAATGTTACATTGGATTTGTCGCAATAAAACATATGGTGTAATATTTTAGAAGGGAAATGTTTCTGATTTACACACACACACACACACACACACGTTTCTTTTTTAATTAGTTATTACTATGAGTCCTGACCCTATTCATTGAGGTAGTTATAAATTCATAACAAGTCTATCTGACTCATTGTGACCATATATTTCACTTTTGTTTACCAAAATAAAAGCAATTATTTCATTTTCGTTTAAGGTTTAAATACGAAATTGTTCTCATGGTTGTTTTGCATAAATTGCTTGTCTTATGATGAGTGAATAAAAATAATAAGACAGTAAGATGTATATTTTTTACTTACTTATCAAGTTGTTTGCTCCATGTACTTAACTAGAAAATGCAGCATTCCATTTGTAAGAATTATTTAAGAGATTTTCATTAAGCCACACTAATCACATGGTTTTATTGAAGCCACACTAATCACATGGTTTTATTGAAGCCACACTAATCACATGGTTTTATTGAAACCACATTAATCACATGGTTTTATTGAAGCCACACTAATCAGCGGAAAAGAAATTAAAGTTAGTAGCATTAATATTAGGTTGGCACTAAACGTTTCAACATAAGGAGACATAAAGTGATAATATATACTATTTTAATAAAATTAAAACAAAAGACAAACGGCGATTTTAGCGTCTTGTAGTGCAATATAGTATATATTTTGGGACACCGAACAATGAAATAAGACAATATTTGTTTTCGTTGATACAAGTATTATTTTAGCTTTGACAACTATTTATTGCTCGATTGATCCACAATAAATGGTTCTAGCTTGACGATAACATCAGGAGGATTCTGTTGAGACATGGGATATTGTGACATATGGCACATAGTAATTATTGCGATTAAGACTCCTGATACAGCCACAGTATGTATATAAGGTCGAGAGTTGCTCCATTATTTCATTCTCATTTGCTATGTTCCTGTTTTAAGATCTGTTTGCAGATGTATTTAATGTTGTGTTTAGATAAAATGTGAGAGGAAACATATGTTTGGATCATTCATTGGATTTACAAAGTTATCATATTTATGTTTGTATAAAAACATGACAATGCCATTGTGACACACCAAGACTGTTGATACATCAGCACATTTGAGGACCTGAAATTTGCAGTCGTACCATTCATTTATTTTGGACTTGTGTGCGACGTATTATGATTATTTCGGATTTAATTTATAATAAGTTAAGTTCCTCTTAACACTGCATTTAATAACAGAGAGATAGAATTATCTGCTACCTTTAACAAAACCTATTGGCTTTGCTTCTTTCTCTTACCTAGTTTATGACCATAAAGTGGTAACACTCCAGAGACTTTTACAATACTCAACAAATGTGCTTAAAAAACACAATTAAATGCAATTTTGATATTCAAATAGTTTAGATGTGTTAAGAATTAAAATGTCAAGAAATGGAGGAAAATTTTAAACATATGTAGCTGTGATTCTATAGAGCGAGCTGCCAAATCACGCCAACTCTCCTGGCATGATGATATCTTTTAACGTTTGTTTCGTTGTCTTTCTCTTGTGTGTTTTCAAGTGCTCTTTGGTTACCTCCTTTAGGATGCAAGGCTTAATTTATTTTACAGCATGCTGTAATCTTGAACTTCTTTTTTAAATTAATGTAGGTTAAAACTTAACTTATATTTCTATGTTAGAGTTTTGCTTTTGCATCCTTTAGATCCTAACCTGTATTTTACACTGGGAAGGAGGCAAGGTTGGTTAGTTATCGGAACTGCATAAACATTGATTCATATATATGAATGCGTTATTACTACAATACAGGACCCAAGCGACATCACACTTTCAAAATCCAAATTCAGTTTTCACACCAAAGCAGACTGGTGATATTATTTTAAAGAAGGATGTATGTTTAATGTGGGATGACCAAATAATAGTGGATATAATTCTAAAAGGAAATATAAACCTAGTAAGACAGACAGTCTAGATACGTCCAAACATAAGTTATGAAAAATCACATGGAGGAAGTATAAGAAAAAAGACAATTCTGCAAAATGATTCATTATGAGAGAGATAAAATGTAAAACATTTTGTCAGGAAACATTTTTGATGGTGTTTGTGTGCGTCATTGCAAACGGTTTCATCAGATATTGCGAGGACCTTTGCACGCTCAATGTTTTCCACATACTTTCAGGTACCCTCATTGGATTTATAGTCAGAATTAAGCTACTGTACAAAAATGCCAAATTGAGGCCTTAAACAATAGTATCAATATAACTCAAGTCAATAACAGTTTCAGTAAATCGAAAGCACAGAGCCATGTTCAAATTTGCAGAGCTTACTATACAGACAACTGGCTGATCAATCTCGCTTACGTGTCCACTGTACAAAGATAACATAGGACTGGTACACTAAATCATAACCAAGATATCCGTAGCATAACTTCAGAAGCCATCTTGTTCACTGCGGTTTAAGTTTCTGCTTTTGGTTATTCGGGTTTTTTGCACACATTTTAAAGGGACTCTGCCTAAAGTATCTGATGAACTGCAAAAAATTAGCATGTATTGAAGAATGTCTAGTTCCTACAAAAACATTCACGCACAGTGCCAAAATGGCTAAACATTCTCCTGATGCGATATGAAGAAATGGATCTACGTCAGATAAGACAGTGAAGAAATATGCTTGCATTTGAAATTGCATCCCCTTTTAATCGATTTCTAAAGATCGATGCTGGAGCTTACTTGGCGCTGTGTTCAAAATGTAATGTGTAATTTAAGAAACTGCGTGTTATCGACAAAATGTTTCACACACGCATTTCAGAGTATGTATGCATATAAATCTACAGAGCAAACGTACTGTGGATGGACACATCCCTTACTGGATTCAGATTGACCAAGAAGTGAGACTAGTAAGTATTATATCCCATTGATATACACAATATTTATAAATGACCTATTACTAATGTTAGCGAATAGCTGATTGGAATATATACTGCATTCATAGCATTCGGAAATCCAGCTAGAACTGATATATTTCACTTCTTACTACTTGTTGTAATTGTCCAAAATATCCTACAAAGGCAGTTTCAAAGTAGCATCAAAAAGTCATAGGTTACCAGTTTAATTGAATTTAGCTGTTTTAAATCCTAACGCTTTTTAAAATTATTAATCCTTTTGATTTATATTTAATTATAACTACTAGTTCCATCATTTCCTGATATCTCAATTAATATATATGACCCATGCACATGTTTAACAATAAACTACTAGTAGCTTCTCGTGGGTCGGTGGTTCTTCCCGGGGTTTTCCCGGGTTCTTCCTCCACCATTAATACTGGCCGCGATACATAGCCTATCATGTGCTGAAAAATGGCGTTAAACCCTACAACAACAACAGCAACAATAAACTACTCTATATAGTTTTACATTATGATGTGTGACAACTAAAGATACAAGTTCCTTCACAAGAAAACAATCCAATTACTTAAATACTCTGGTCATATTCAAAACCTGCAACTTTAATATTAGATTAAAAAATCTAGCAACAATGCCAAAGGATACAAGATACGATAGATTCTCTTTTAAATTTGATGCTACCCTTTACTGCTCAATGAACCGAGAACCATCCCTGATTTCAAAGAATGTAGCTGACTGATTGGGACATGGTCATGGCCTCAGTGCAAACGTGCTATATACCAATTTATTTACCAATCAGCAGCCACTGACGTTAAAAGTTACCAGTTTCACTGTTTCTCATCTTTTAATCCTGTTTCCTCAATGTTTATTTTAATTATTTATCTGTTTTGTTTTAATTTTAATTGTAACTTCTGGTACCCCCTTTTCCTGATATCTTCATACATTTGGCCTTTGCGCACGCTTTTGACAATAAACCTTGCATATGTCTCAAAGTTTTAAATGTATGCCATTGCGATTTGTAATGTATGATATAACGTTATATTTTGCATGTTATATACCGTTGTCTTGTCTATTAATATCATGTTACCGATGGTATTGTGTTGTTTCTGATGTGTGCTCTTTTCTTGTAAATATGTACTGTCTGTGTACCTGTTTGAAATAAGAAGCATGTGTTACGTCATCATGGTAAAAATAGTTAGAGCTAGTGTTTTCATATTACCCAGACAACCAATGTTAAATTAATTCATCTGATGATTTTTTTATAATCTAACTAATTTTCCTCACTTATTCTTTACAGTAGTTTTAATTTTTACTTTTTCTAACCAATTAATCCATTTTGCGTAAAATACATTAGGAAACGAAGACTTTTATCATGCGAGGAATGCCAGCGGCAATAGGTTATAATTTTTAAACATTTACTTTCGTTCATGTTGAGCGTTTGCTTCACCAAGATGTGTGTGGTATTATTAGCTGAACTGAAGAATTTGAAGATATAAATCATTTTGTACATCATACATTTTCGTTTATTAACAATAATTGTTGCGATCACACAATAATTAGTTCACTACAGAAGAAACTAAATAAATTTAAAAAATGCTCTCACTTTCGCCACAACTGAAAATGAATATATTTTTCAGTATGATCAATATTGAACACGATGTTTAACACATATGCAATGAAATGGAAACAAAACAAGATTGCAGACGATGAAAACACTGTGATCCAACATCTATATGATCTCATCTTAAATGGAAATCATATCTCTTCTCAACAATTACTTGCATCCCATAATAGATAAAAGATACTTCAAAGTATTTCTCGAAAATGTTCAAAGTGTATTTTTATCAATTCTAAAGAAAAATAGAAAATGAAGCAATAAAGTAATTAGTATGTTAATTAAGTTTGTGAGGCGATTTCAAAGAGATAACAAGTCAAAGGATCATGTGATTCAAATGGCCGATTTCTAAATGACTTACACAAGAAGTCTACCTCGTTTGACAGATATATTCCTAAACTTCAGGATTCCTCTAAAATGTATAATATTTAAAGCTTCTATTGATAATATATTAATCATAGATAAAGAAATGTCTAAGATGCGTGCTTTCCAAGTTAGTTTCAGATTAAATGAGAGGTACAGATTGGTCATTGATACATTTCTCGTGCATGATAACTTTTTCAGAAATATAGAAAATGTGATTTTTAATGAACTCAAGTGATGTGATTATAGTGTTTGTTTATCTATATCATTATGTAAGTATTTACTCTAGCGGATAAGAACACAGTTTTACAGTTTTGTATGGAAATAAAATTTGTACGTTACAGGAAATCGTTTGCAGTGCCATTTTATTCTTTGATTGGTATATTTCAGCCCGGTACATAAAGCATCACTACCAGTAACCAGTTCATCAATATGCAGATAGGTGTGAGTGGCCAGAGGGCAGTAAATAAGAAAGAATGTTCAACTAGGCATGTTTATAACGATCGCAGATTAAATGAATGAAATACTATGAAGAAATATCAAAAAACTGAATTATATACCTTTTCTAAAGCCCCACTGCTGCGTTACTATAACCCATCAAATCTTAACATATCAGCTCACATGCAACGCATGCTTAAGGCATCATACTGTGATGGAAAATGCTAGCTGGATGTAACTACCACGAGTAGACTCAAATGTCATGGCCTGTCACACACACACACACACACACACACACACACAAATATATATATATATATATATATATATATATATATATATATATATATATATATATATATATATATATATATATATATATATATATATATATGTATGTATGTATGTTTACCTCAGTGGGTTGGTCTAGCTGCTCATTCTCAGATACAGCCAGAAGAGGAACATCATCTGAAATATGCTGTTCTTCCATCTCAGATGTATCCACGAAAGTTTCCGTCTCGGGTTTCATGTCGCGTCTCAAATGAAGAGTCTAAACAAGCATAAAACCATATCACTTTGAACTGAAAATTTGAATAAAAGTGATTATAAAATAAAAGAAACGTTACAAAAATGGGAACGTTTAATTGTAAACTTATGTTTTATTGCTCTTTGCATTAAAACAATAAATGATAACCCCTCGTGAAACATAGACTTTTTCTCGTGGGATATGATACTTATCGTAGCTAACTTATTAGAATTTGTTACGCTTTGCCAAATCTTCAGTTTAAAGGCATTTAAATGCAACAGATAAGTATGATGTTTTCGCTTATGCAATTATTATTGTGCCTCTTGGAGTGTTGAAATGTCTGTGCCAAAAAACAACCATAAAGGACCCATAATCAGCACTGCTTTGATCATTAGTGGACTGAATGACAAGACATTTTCAAACAGCCTCTACCACACACACATACGCGTCAAGAATGGCAGGGTGCTAGTGCAAAAGGGTCATGTGCTGCGTGTAAGATTCAGGCACAAATGGAATGTTGCATGTATATAGCGCAAGGTAAAGTAATAAAGAAAACCTAAACTATGTCTATCACTATATTATGAATCATTCCTTTGATAAAAAATACAGAGACAAAGAAGAAATTTTAAGCAGGAAAATCATTTACAGTAATACAATCTGAAAGTATGCAATGTTAATTACAAATTAAATATGAAAGAAAACAAGAACAGACAGAAGATGATTCAAATTGTATCCAAAATTACTCTAGAGAAATCGATTACACGCTATCTTAATTTAAAGTAATCAAATCACAATTAATTTGCTTTATCTACCTTGACATGAGTGATCAACAGCGCCATGATTACACTGGACAACAAATTTTTACAAAAGTCATGTTACTGAAATAAAATTAGTCAATTCTTATCAATTTTTATGTGCTGAACACGAATATGACAGTCAAATTGCAAAATTGGCTCTAGTTTTTTTGTAATCTGCAAGAAATTAATGTTTACATAACGAAATGCATTCCAATAGTAAAAGGTCAACTGTAATAGCCTACCTATAAAAAATCAAGTCATTGACTACATCTTAGATTTCTTCGCCTGTCTCTTGTACAGCTGTTCGGGAGCATCTCTGAGGAGTGTCCAGCAGTAGTCAGCCAGCATTGTAGTGGACCATTTTCCCTGGTATCTTTGTTCCATTGTTGCGATATCTTGATGAAAACGTTCGCCGTGTTCATCACTAACAATACCACAGTTGCTAGGAAAGAAATCCAAATGGGAATGAAGGAAGTGAATCTTTAGAGACATATTGCAGCCAAGTTTCTTATACTTCATCAACATGTCTTCTACTAGTTCCTTATAGTTTTCTGCCCTAACATTTCCGAGGAAGTTTGTAGAAACTAGGCGAAAAGCATTCCATGCTTGTTTCGCGTCACCTTCCAGCAAGTTGTTGAACCGGTCATCTTTGAAAAGCTCTCGAATCTGAGGACCCACAAAAACTCCCTCTTTAATCTTTGCTTCGCTGAGTCGAGGGAATTTTTCATGCAGGTATCGGAATGCTGGCAAAGTCCGGTCAATGGCTTTCACGAAGTTCTTCATCAAACCTAGTTTGATGTGAAGGGGTGGTAGCAAGATTTTCTGAGCCTCAACCAGAGCTGGGTGTTGGATATTCTTCTCTCCAATGGCTACATTCTGCCTGTGAGTCCATTCCTTCCTCATGTAGTGCATTTCCCTTGCTCGGCTATCCCACTCGCATAAGAAACACATGTATTTTGTATATCCTTGCTGCAGTCCCATTAAAAGGGCAACTACCTTCAAATCACCACAGAGGTGCCAGCTGTAGTGCATTTCCCTTGCTCGGCTATCCCACTCGCATAAGAAACACATGTATTTTGTATATCCTTGCTGCAGTCCCATTAAAAGGGCAACTACCTTCAAATCACCACAGAGGTGCCAGCTGTACTTGTTATACTCAATGGAATTCAGTAGCTGCCTTAAGTTATCGTATGTCTCTTTCATGTGGACAGCATACGCTACTGGAATAGATGGAAGAATGTTTCCATTGTGCAAAAGCACAGCCTTGAGACTCAGTTTCGAAGAGTCCACAAATAGTCTCCATTCTTGTGGGTCATGAGTGATTTTTAAAGCATTCATGAGGCCCTCAATATCGGAACAGAATATCAGATTACTTTCCTTTCTGAAGAAAGGCTCCAATTGCTGGTGGCGCTTTCGATATGCAGTAATTGTGACATCTTCTTCTAGAAGATTCCATTGTTGGAGTCTTGATCCTAGCAATTCTGCCTTGTTCTTTGATAAGTCCAAATCACGAATCAGGTCATTTAGTTCTTCCTGTGTTATTCTGTGTGGGGTTGATGATGCACCACAGTGAAAATCTGGATCACTGCATGCTGATGGACCAGGAGAAGAACAGGTCGACTCACCTTTGTCTTCGTCAGATGAATCAAGAGAATATTCTGCTGGAGGTTCTGGAATAGGAAGTCCCTCACCATGTGGAACTGGTCTCAATGCAGACGGAATGTTTGGGTAGACTATTCTCGACTTCTTTCGCTTCGTTATTCCGCCGGAAAGAGGAGGAACCAAGCAGAAGTAACAGTCATTTAGGTGGTTGCTTGGCTCTCTCCACACCATTGGGACTGCAAACAGCATTGATGACCTTTTGCAATTCAACCACTGTGAAAGCTGTGTTGTACATGTAGCACAGCATATATGCGGAGCCCAAGGCTTGTCTTGGTCACCAACCTTGCATCCGAAGTAAAGATGATATGCCTTCTTCACTTGAGAATTGATACTTTTCTTCTGGTTGGCAAATGTCACTTCCCCACAAATATAGCAAAAATTGTCCGCGGTATTAACACACTTTCGAGGCATTACTGTTCTTTATTGTTGTTGTTGTTGTTGTTGTGGGGTTTAACGCCATTTTTCAGCACGATAGGCTATACATGGCGGCCAGTATTAATGGTGGAGGAAGAACCCGGAAAACCCCGGAAAGAACCACCGACCCACGAGAAGCTACTGGCAAGCTTTCTCACATGCCCACATTGGCTGAATCTTAGACTCGAACCGCCGCAGACAGAGGTGAGATGACAGTGATCCGTAACGAAGAGCGCTTTAGACCACTCAGCCACTCGGGGCCCCGTTCTTTATTGTACGTAAATGGATAAAATAATAAGTTTTATGTAACAGTAGCTTGAACTGTCTCGCACAACGTCTAAAATATTTTAAATGCTGAACCTATCTGATTGGGCTTTATATAGTACACTGCTTACGTCAGCTTCAGCAGCCGCCTGGCATTAGTATAATAGGCCTACACATGTATAGTACACTGCTGACGTCAACTTACTTCAGCAGCCGCATGGCATTAGTATTGCATTGCATCAGAAAATGATGCAATCAACTGTGGATGATGTGAGCATGATGGTATTATGCAATGTTACATCATTATTCCGGATGTTGCTGCAGTCCTACTGGAGAAATTTACACAGTGAAACATAGAAAATGAGGTATATGAATATCTTCAAAACGAGAGCCAATACAAATTTTTCACGGTTATATTCGTGTTCGGCACACCAAAATACTACAGATTAGGGCCTTTTCAAGTCAGTAATGATTTCACTGTTGACCAGTGTTACTGGATGTCTTAATTGGACAGCGGTAACTAAACCAATGAACACATGGAACTTTGAATTATAAAGAGCAGGAGTTACAATCATAGGAAACATAATGTACTAAAAGAGTAATTATCATATGAAGATTAATTAATATAGACAAACTTCTGTATCTCAGTGATACGGAACACTTTCAATTTTAAATGCTGAAGAGCGAGCGTCACATCTTAGCGACTTGTAATGCAAGATTATTTTTGATAATTATTTTTGATAATTATGAGTCTCAATATTTTAATAAAAGTACATCAGACCATTTACTTTTATTTTTTTAGACGAAAAGGCAGAGTATTTACCTAAAGCAACAAACCATGTATATCGTCAGCTTACAGTCTCTAAAAGCTGTTCAAGCTTGATAATGAACCTGTTTAACTTAACGTTCTATTCCTCTGCATGTCAGAGTAGTTTGATTGCCAGGCTTTACATTCAACTGCAAGAGCATGCCGAAACATAAGCTACTCATGCTATATATGCCTAACCATGGTTCAGAGAAAACACTTGTCAACATGTCCCGACAGGGTAATAATTAGCTGGATCGAGTAAAACTTTACCAAGTACTCATCTCTGGGAAGGGTATGTGCACCTTGAGAATAAATCTCATTGCATTGTCTGTCCTTAACAAGCATCCAACTACAACATGACTTAACATTTGGCGTGGGTCGGTTATAAATATAAATATGCTTATTTGTCTTCTTATTGTCAGAATAGAACATGTTGTATAGGAAGCAATTGTTGCAGTTTTCTCATTTTAAAATGAGAACTATTATGAACATTTTTGCAGCAGTTTCACACTCAACCGTCGATTTCTTGATGCTGTCTGTGTTTACAGTGAAACCTTTCAGTATTTAGGTGCCAAATGGGTGTCAAGAATGATTCCCTCTCACTCTAATCTATTAGACATCTGTATGAGTCGGACCTGTGAAAAGTTATGAGAGATTGAATATCAAAACTTGATTTTTCATCTGGTCATACAATGTTACAGTTGCCCAAGTTCGCTGTATTTTCAAGACTGAAGTCATATGAATACATTGTCAAGCAAAAGGAAAGATACCATCAGATATTTATATTTGTATGTAAAAAATGCTTCCAAAGTACACTCGAAATGAGTATTTTAAATGCCTCGGCCGATTGCACCAATTTTCACACAACACATGCTGTTGTAACCTATTTATCAAACAGATACTATTGAAACAACATCAGATTGGTCAAAATCTGGCTGTAACAATGATATAGACATGTTTCAACAGCCGATTGGTCAAAATCTGGCTGTAAAAATGATATAGACATGTTTCAACAGCCGATTGGTCAAAATCTGGCTGTAACAATGATATAGACATGTTTCAACAGCCGATTGGTCAAAATCTGGCTGTAAAAATGATATAGACATGTTTCAACAGCCGATTGGTCGAAATCTGGTTGTAACAATGATATAGGCAAGTTTCAACAGCCGATTGGTCTACAACTGGCTGTAACAATGATATAGACATGTTTCAGTTCTTTTGGCTAATCAGCAATATTCTCTTTATGGCACCAGTGTGTAGCTCTCTGCTACGCAGGTTTGACCACAATGGATCATTGAGTATGAAAGTTGGTGGAATTTGGACTGTTTTTTGTTTTTTAATTATTTTTTTCAAATGCAAGATACTAACCTTTCTTTTTGTAAAATGTAGTTACAATTATTTATTTTTAAATCTGTTGGCATCATTACTTTGGATGTAAAAATGCATTAATAAAGTACACAAGTCTTGAAACCACTGATGATCGTGGAAAGCATAACAATGTCAGAACAGAAGAAAATCAAAACTTTCTGTCTCTAAGCCTCTCCCGTATCCTACTCATAAAGCTGTGTCATAGCTCAGTAAAATTAAACTTATCAAACTTAGATATATATATATATGTGTGTGTGTGTGTACCTTGTTGATTTGAGCTGGCTCGTCATTCCCAGATATGTTCAAAAGAGGAACATCATCTGAATTATGTTCTGCTTGCAAGTCAGAGGTCTCCACAAATGTTTCCATCTCTAACTTACTTCCGTCTCTCCAATGTGGAGTTATATATTTCTATACAGATACAGAATAATATTAGTTTAAAATAAACGTTTGATGAAAAGTGAATACATATCATATAAAAGTTGCACAAATCGGAAATTTTCAATTTAAATGTAATTTTCTGGCCTTTTTCATTATACCAAGTATGCCGATTTCTCATGCAACACTGATTGTTCTCTATTGGGGATGTGATAGTTACAACGGCTAATATACTAGGAGACAATTTTTGATGCCTTGCGAATTATTCAGTCAACAGCTTTTAAATGCAACAGATAGATATGCTGTTTTCACATATTTAATGATTATTGTGCCTCTTGAAGTGTAAAGATTTCTGTCCTATTAAATCCGAATGATCACATCATGAATATTTTATGATCACATCAGAAGTAATGTTATGATCACATCAGGAGTAATGTTATGATCATTCAAATATTGAATAAATATTGTGATACACTGGATATAAATGAAGCCTTAGGAAAATGTTTAATTTAACGAACAATTAGCTACATAACAGGCCTATATTAAAAACCGCGAATGCATATGTTAACATTTAACGGTGAACAGCGAGGTAATGATGTAGAATCATTTGCTAAATGGACACTGGTTTATGAAACTGTTTGGTAAGGTCATTGGAAATAATTATGAAAACAAATTGGACAAGGAAATTATGAAAGTAAATGCAAAATTAATAACACGAGACAAATAGAATTATAATAATATTTTCAATTTAATGTGGGCAAAAGATATAAAAGCCACACATCTGTAAACAAATTATTATAAATTTTCATTATTGTAGCATACAAAAGTTATTACTGATTATTTTATTGTCACTAATAAAACTATTCTTCATTATTTAGGCAGAGGCTGCAGATGGATTCTCTGTCATCTTTGCCAATGATACCCTCTTCATGAGCAATATTCCAGCACATAATTGGTGGTGCCACTGACATAATTGGTTGTGCCACTGTGGACACTTGCCACAATAAACCCAGAATATTTTCTTAACCTCATCTTCAAAATCAATGGACTCTTCCACTGGTGGGCAGAAGATTTGCACTTACTATATATATATATATATATATATATATATATATATATATATATATATATATATATATATATATATATATATATATATATATATATATATAAACTAGATTGTTTTCTCTCTCCTTCCAAACGTTTTCATCTTTCGTCATTTTTGTACCATTTTCTGTGCTTTGTTTCTCTAATCTCTACTTCATATGTCCTTCTTTTAGTTCTTTCCTTTTCTTCTCCTCTGTTCGTTTAACTTCCTTTAAATATCGTAAAATCTTAACATGTTAGATGTCTTCAATTTAACACCAGTCTTTCTCTTCTAACTTGCGGTTTAACTGGCACTGCCTGAAAAATGTTCGATAAGTGTTGCGGTATAAGGCCTTCTGCTACCAAAGGATTTACTCCAAGATAACTACCACAGGTTGGGCAGACTGATTTTGATGCCTGTATTTCTTCCTCAGGTGATGGTTTTGCTGATGTGGAGAGGACAAATGGTGGAATGGGTTGACAATTCAACGTTTTCAAATGGCTATAGACAAGCTGTTTCTTGTCAATGGCATCAGGTTAAATAGGTGAATCCCAGTTTTTCTAACAGTTTCCTTGATCTGAGAAGTGAAAGGGCATGAGACAACACCGTTGGAATATTTGCCTTATTTAATATTTGATTCTTGTTAATGTAATCCAGGTTAACTGCAACTGATTTGAATTTTACTTTCAGTGAAACCATGATATGGGTATCCAATGGTTGTAGAATGTAGATTGTGTGTAGTAGCAACCCCAGTATTTCAATTTGGTTCTCTCGTGCAAGCTGTATGAGACCCAGGAATGTGTGACTGTCAAGATTGTACATGATAAGCAGCGCTAGCCTTCCTGATCCACAACGATGTAAAGAAATTTCCTTCAACCAATGTGTGAAGAGTGTTTTATCCAAATACCCATTGGCAGAGTATCGAAATAACCAGGAACCTGCAAGACCTTCCTTATATGCCATATGAAGTAAATACCTTTCAAAAATCAAAAAGGAAAGAACTTTTCCACTGGCAGATATACATAAACGTGCAATAATGTGACCTGATGCTGTGACAGATTGTTGGTAACTGTGTGGTCCTTTGATACAAAATACTTTCTGCCTACTTTTTTCTTTTCCATAAAATCCTGCGTCACAATTCAAAATCTGATCTGGTTTGTTGTGTAATCCCGAATTTTTTTTAGTGGGTCTTGAAGACGAGTAAAGTATTGATTCATCACATTCATATTGTCATTCTATTCCTGCTTTGGTGCTGTTGCTTAGCGTGTTTCTCTGATCATTTGGGTGTCTGTTAGAAATGGTGTTAAACCCCACAACAAGCACAACAACTAAATGTTTTGGAAATATCCCTATTTTATTTCTTTCTGATACTCAAGAATTAGTCATTTTCTCATCACATTTTATATGTTAATGGTATTAATGATATGGAAAATGGGAACCAGCCTGGAAATGGGTGAACATAAAATAGACTATACAGTATATGGGTTTGGCTGACCAGGATTTGTTAATAATGCAGGTCCAGAAAATGCCATGGCTCATAACCTTTCCTCTACGCAGAAGCTGACATCCAGGTTACATCTATACTGATAAATATAGGTTTGATCATGAACACTCAAAAAATTTAAGTTATTGAATTTTTGATATCATGGTGTTTGCATAGGTTTACTATGGGAACTGAATTAGTACCATGACTCCTATAGACAGCCACAGCAATACACAGTGACTCCACATATGTAAGTGCAGATAACTTTACTATAAATGCAAACATATGGTTCTATTTGTGGATAACAAGCAAATTTAATACATTCTGTAAACCACATATGACTTTCAGTGGGATATTAAACACATATTTAGATATATCAACTGTTGCCAAGAATGGGGAAGGGGAACAGTGTGTAGATTTGACTATTTTAGGTGGAGAGTTTTGCACTTTGATTTATTACCATTTATAGAGTAATTATAGTAAGCAATATGATATTTCCAAGTTGTGTTTTGAAACTTAATGCTCCAGATATGATCACTTAGGTCTCTTCCACCATGCTTAATGGTGTGATGACCTCATGAATTTTCATCCCACTAATTTCTTTCAGTGAATGTTTTGAAAGTTCATATTTTGCATTTTAATGAACATATGTCGACCTTAGTTTAGTTTTGAATTATACGTATTCTGGTGGGGGGGGGGGGCATTTTAGGTCATTTCTGTCATTTAAATCTCTTTTTTGGTAATAATACATGTACATATAGCTGGTCACCTTGACCTTTTACTCATTATGTACATAATATGACAAGGATGGTAAAATATTTTAGCATTAAATTGAAGAGCGATAAATGGTGATATTAAAAAAGATGATTCTTATTAGACAGCTTTAATTTAATATTTTTTTCCTGATTTTCTTAAATAAAGCTCAAATATTTAAATGTTGCCTGAAATGCACCATTGGTCTTTAGGTGAAGATGAACTTGGAATATAATGTAATATTCACTAATGTAATCTTTGACAAGCAGAACTATGTACATTACTTACTTACGTACTGAATTACTATTATTTCTAGGGCTGTCAAAAAATCAAGGGTGGATATAGGACACATGGTAGTAATGATATGGAGAAATGGGAACCAGCCTGGAAATGGGTGAACATAAAATAGAGCATATATGGGTTTGGCTGACCAGGATTGGTTAATAATGTAAGTTATGTTTTAGGAAAAAGAATCTTTCAAGAGCTTATCCTAGTTGTAAGTGAAAAAAATATAAACATTGTTTTATTGAAGGAATTTCAGTCCTTTAACAGTCTGGGGTTTGGAACATTCATTACCCATTATTTCAAAAAAACGTTCAGGCTCGATATTGGATCCTTATAACTTTAATTTAACTCTGCTGTCTGAATGTCAGCTGTAGTTCAGTGACTATTTTTTAAACTAAACAAATCTACCACAGAAGCACACGGACGCAGTAAATCAGTACAAATGGTAAGTAAACAATCTTGTGCATATGTATGATGTGCTGTATCACGTGTTACAGTTGGTAGAACTCACACTAGACTGATACGTTGACAATGTTATGAAAAGAAAACATTAAGCTGTGCTAGCAGAAATTTGAGAGTCAGTCAACTAACAGATCCCAAAGTATCCAGTTTGAGTATTATCTAACTTTATTATATTTGTCTGGATTGACAGGTAAGGTTGATTTGTTTCGCCTGTCTGAAGATGGAAAACAAGTTTGCGTTCCAGATTTGGACAGTCTTCAGCGTTTCATGAAAAGGATATTTCCTAATTTTACTTTAAAGCTGTTGTTATAATTTGGACAAATATTATCTGATTAGTTTGCTATTTTTCTCCCGAGTCAATAATTCACCGTATAAATTTTTATTTTTCCTAATTAGTGTCATTATATTCCTGAATTTTTAAATTATCGGTATTTCACTTATTCTTCGAATTTTTACGAATATATATATATATATATATATATATATATATATATATATATATATATATATATATATATATATATATATATATATATATATATATATATATATGTGTGTGTGTGTGTGTGTGTATGTATATACCTCAGTGGTTTGGGCAAGGTCCTCATTCCCAGATCCGGTCAAAAGAGGAACATCATCTGCATCGTGCTGTACTTCTATTCCAGAGATATTAACAAACGCTTCCCTCTCTATTTTTCTGTCTTCTCTCAGATGAAAAAGTACGTATTTCTAATAAGAAACACAAAGATCGTATTACTTTTAAATGAAACAATGTTAAATTTTCTGTCTCTCAAAACTCGAAATGTATAATAAAGTTACCCATAGAAAATTAAAAAACAGAATGGGAACAGGTCACGAGAGGGAAGGGTGCTAGCTGACAGATGAATGTTGTTCCGTCTTCCAAATCGAATGCCTGCTGCATACGTCAAGCGGTAAATTTGTTTTTCTTAAAAAGAAATACGTGTATGATATGATGATGAATGCTTCCTTTGATCTAAAAGTATAGAGAAAGAAAAGAAAGAAAGATTCAATTAGGAAAATAATTTATATTACTTAGGAGATAACTACAGAGTGCTAATACATAATGATTGTTAACAATTTAAATATCAATGAAGCACGAAGAATGATGGTGATTCCAGTTTATTTCAAAATGAAATACTAGTTACTCTAAAGCAAATGAGCAAATATTAGATTAATTTCAAGTAATCAAACTGAAAGTTCTTTGCTTTACGTTAGCTCATTAAAATAAACAGTCACATGAAGGATTTGTTTTCAATATGGTTGAACAGCCATGCATTTGGCATACAACATAATAGATACTACTGTTACGAGTTTCACCTTTTAGAAAACAAACACTACTTTTTGCAATAAAAAAAAAATTTAAGAACATGTATGACTGGCATTTAAATTCTAAAGAGTTACAACGAAGTGACGTAAAATGCAAGAAAAGATTAATTTCTTCCCATACCATTGATATTTCTTTCGAAGTTATTAAACGTAATGGTTGTTTGAGTTTTGCTCGATAAATGAATCCATTTTATTTCATCATTACGTTTTCGGGTAAAAAAGCACAAAGTATCTAAAACTGCTAAAATGATTGTCATTGACTTACCTGCTGTCTAGAAATACGTTCGATAATCCATATAACTATAATCTCCACTTATCTGCATCACATGACGTTCAGTAGATATAATTTAACCTTAAACCCTACCGCAAACGCATACTAAAATGTTGTACAGAACTTCTTTTACAAGACTGTGTGCAACATTTAAAAAGCTTATAATATAAAGATTAGCTGAATGCATTACATATTTACAGATTAGAGTCTAGAAGTCTCATGACTAAACAGATATTTTTGGCAGGATGTTATTTATTATTATTATTATTATTATTATTTACAAATGACAACCATATCAGGTCTACAGGGAAGCATATAGGAGCATATACAATTAAAAGGTTTCCATGATGACTACTGCATAAGAATCAATCATTGTTTTCAGTTGTTCAGAGAAAATGGCAAAGATAACAGATGAAATGGGGGGGGGGAGTGGTTTCCATGATCAGTCTCTCTCTTACATTTCCTTACGCCTAACTTATTAATAGGAAGTAGGTTTCAGCCTCAGATAGAAACAAGACAACTTCTTCAATACTTACTCTTTTATCTGCTATAATATAGCGTAAGAGGATGTGTACATAGACGAAGGCAGGTTAGAGTTCTTTTATATTTTTCGGAATTTAAATTTTGGAAAGATAGAAAGCAATACCACGTCTAATAGTTACAAAGAGGCACATTTTTTTTAGATCTCCAAGTCTCAGATTTAAAAGCTTGTTTCCCTTGTATAAACATTCTAACATTAGGTTTGTTTTTAAATAAGTCTATTATGTGTTGAAGTTTAAGATTATATCTGTCTGATATTCTAAGTGATAACATGCCTGCAGATGCATTTGTGGATTGATGTTGGTCTTGTAGAAGTTCAAGTCTTTGTTAAATGCTGGTTATACCAGTCTTGTTAAATGCTGGGTATACCAGTCTTGCTAAATGCTGGGCATACCAGTCTTGTTAAATGCTGGGCATACCAGTCTTGTTAAATGCTGGGATACCAGTCTTCAACTATTTATCCTATAAAGCCTCTGATAAACCTTCAAGACGGACATACAAACACGATGCCCTGACAAATGGTGCAGGTCTAGTTCTACAAGTGCACCGATATTACTACAATGTTTATGTTGGTCAATTATTGATTTGGATATTTTGACAAAAGCCTGGCTACAATCTTTGTCCAGTGATTGAAAAGGTGAGTATTTTTCAAAATTTACAAAACCAGTCTTCCAAACTTCACAACCATAGAGACAGAGTGACGCAATGTACCATATTGCATTAACAATGCAGTAGACATATCATTTGAAATACAAATACACTTTGATATTTGACTCAGGACATGCATGTCTTATTGTACAAGTTAAATATTGGCAATTTAATGTTTTCATTGTGATGAAAATCTATTCTTAAGAAATAAATGTGAGTTAATACTTTCAAGTGTCTAAGAATCGTAGTAGAAACTAAATTGTTTGGTCTACATTGGTTTTTTTAATAGTTTTAAGAGCAATTAAATTTAGTTTCATTTCAGTGCAAATTCTATGCTGATTTGTAATATTCATCTGTAGACACATTTAAGACACCTGTCAGCCCCCAAACAAATTAATAAGGAGAGATCATCTGCAAATAAAATGTGGGCTAATAAAGATTGCATCAAATATAGGTGGTGAGGAGTGAGTTATTTACTTGATTGAGATAGTCATGTGAATCATTTAAATAAATATTAAACAGAGTGGGACTCCAAACAAAACTGTGTTAAGCAACCATATTAAAGACAATTATGTTCAAGATTCCAGTCTTTGCTATATTATATATTACATAAATATTACGAATTAACTTCAAAACCATGCTATTATTATCACTGCTTAAACGCTTACATTGAAGTTTAGCTATATAAACAGCGCCAAATGCTTTACTTAAGTCAATAAAACAAAGACAAATGCTTACTATTTTTAAACATTAGTTCATTTATAAGTGTTTTCAGCATTAATGTCCCAATGCCGCTGTTTGTCATAAGACACTATTCTTCCAATCAAACTAAAGTCTGGAAAGAAGGAAATGATTTTTTTATTTTAAAAAAAAACTGTCTGACAAACAGTTCTTTGAAATGACATCCATAGCAGGTCTTCAGGGAAGCATATAGGAGCCTATACCTTTAAAAGGTTTCCATGATGACTACTGCATAAGGATCAATCATTGTTTTCAGTTGTTCAGAGAAAATGGCAAAGATAACAGATGATATGGGGGGGGGGGGGGAGTGGTTTCCATGATCAGTCTCTCTCTTACATTTCCATACGCCTAACTTATTAATAGGAAGTAGGTTTCAGCCTCAGATAGAAACAAGACAACTTCTTCAATACTTACTCTTTTATCTGCTATAATATAGCGTAAGAGGATGTGTACATAGACGAAGGCAGGTTAGAGCTCTTTTATATTTTTCGGAATTTAAATTTTGGAAAGATAGAAAGTAATACCACGTCTAATATTTACAAAGAGGCAAATTTTTTTTAGATCTCCAAGTCACAGGATTTAAAAGCTTGTTTCCCTTGTATAAACATTCTAACATTAGGTTTGTTTTTAAATAAGTCTATTATGTGTTGAAGTTTAAGATTATATCTGTCTGATATTCTAAGTGATAACATGCCTGCAGATGCATTTGTGGATTGATTTTGGTATTGTAGAAGTTCAAGTCTTTGTTAAATGCTGGTTATACCAGTCTTGTTAAATGCTGGGCATACCAGTCTTGTTAAATGCTGGGCATACCAGCTTGTTAAATGCTGGGTATACCAGTCTTCAGCTATTTATCCTATAAAGCCTCCGATAAACCTTCAAGACTGACATACAAACACTATGCCCTGACAAATGATGCAGATCTAGTTCTACAAGTGCACCGATATCACTACAATGTTTATGTTGGTCAATAATTGATTTAGATATTTTGACAAAGGCCTGGCTACAATCTTTGTCCAGTGATTGAAAAGGTGAGTATTTTTCAAAATTTACAAAACCAGTCTTCCAAACTTCACAACCATAGAGACAGAGTGACACAATGTACCATATTGCATTAACAATGCAGTAGACATATCATTTGAAATACAAATACACTTTGATATTTGACCCAGGATATGCATGTCTTATTGTACAAGTTAAATATTGGCAATTTAATGTTTTCATTGTGATGAAAATCTATTCTTAAGAAATAAATGTGAGTTAATACTTTCAAGTGTCTAAGAATCGTAGGAGAAACTAAATTGTTTGGTCTACATTGGTTTTTTTAATAGTTTTAAGAGCAATTAAATTTAGTTTCATTTCAGTGCAAAATCTATGCTGGTTTGTAATATTCATCTGTAGACACATTTAAGACACATGTCAGCCCCCAAACAAATTAATAAGGAGAGATCATCTGCAAATAAAATGTGGGCTAATAAAGATTGCATCAAATATAGGTGGTAAGGAGTGAGTTATTTACTTGACCGAGATAGTCATGTGAATCATTTAAATAAATATTAAACAGAGTGGGACTCCACACAAAACTGTGTTAAGCAACCATATTAAAGACAATTATGTTCAAGATTCCAGTCTTTGCTATATTATATATTATATAAATATTAGGAATTAACTTCAAAACCATGCTATTATTTTCACTGCTGAAAAGCTTACATTGAAGTCTAGCTATATAAACAGTGCCAAATGCTTTACTTAAGTCAATAAAACAAAGACAAATGCTTACTATTTTTAAACATTAGTTCATTTATAAGTGTTTTCAGCATTAATGTCCCAATGCCGCTGTTTGTCATAAGACACTATTCTTCCAATCAAACTAAAATCTGGAAAGAAGGAAATGATTTTTTATAAAAAAAAAACTGTCTGACAAACAGTTCTTTGAAATATTCAAGATGTTAGGTTTAACTGACATTCAAATATTCAGTTTATAATTAAGAGGTGCCACCCCTGAATTCAATCAATGAAGTTGCTCGTAATTCTGTTCCTTTTTGGGAGTGCTCCAAAAGTAGTGATGTAATACATTCGACGAATTCTGTTAAAGACTAATCATAATAAGAATATTCGCATGCGGCACATACATCTATTCAAGATGAAATGATGAGAGGCAGGCCTGCCTTTTTTAAAGCAGATCTGAGAAGAAAAAGAGTGCATTAGATTAAAGAAAGGCTATGGTGAATAATGGTGATCAGCTGGAGAACTGCAATAATTCTAAGGGAGAACTTGGGCTGAAGGCAGTGTGACAGAACGTATTGTTCGCTTCTTATGTTTAAAACGGTGACACTATCCCATCTTGTGTTCCAGCTTATTTATATTTGGTCACATAATGATTAAATTATAAACCACTGACCTTTTCGGCTTTGTTCGGCTTCTGTTAGAAAAAGCTGAGGTTGCTTCGATTGCCAAACAATCACTATAAATAAAAACTAGGTGATATTCACGAAAAGAGCGCTAAACGGTAGAAAGTTTCCGATTGCAGGCCTTACAAAGATGTACTTGTTTGTGCGCATGTTTGTGCATGTGTGTGTGTATGTGTGTGTGTGTGTGAGAGAGAGAGAGAGAGAGAGAGAGAGAGTGCGAGAAAAAGATAGTGAACCTTGCAAATATCGACTGAGACCCTGAAAAATACAATCTGAATAATGTTAAGGGTTTTTGTGTGCTGCATTGATTTATTGATTTTTATTCTCAATGTCCTTCAAATATTGAAAGTAAAAGAAATATTTTCTGAACAGATTTCTCATATTTTTGGAATCAGTATTTTTTATCTGTGCCATATGTTTAAAATAACGGACGTATAAGAAATAATTTGGAAACAGAATGTATGTATTTTATTTATTTTCCAAATCCAAACATAAATGAATCTAGATGTAATATACATCAAAAAGACAAAACATATGACTTCCATTTAAAATCATAAAATCACTATACGTGTTTCTGTACTTCAAAGTAAGAATCTGTCTTATTATTCTATGGAAAACAATATTTGCAAAAGGATACAGTAGCGCTTTTCCAAATGCGGTCAGGCACCAAAGTTATTAATATACGATCCTTGATCAACTCAGTGTTGTATTCTAATATCTTTTTATCGACACTCCTTGGTACCTTTAAAATAGTCAATACAAATATCATATAATGAGCATAAGAAACATGCCGTGAAATATCTCATGTACAGAAAGTCAATGTGCATTTGTTGTGTTTTATACATATATCAGTTCTTAGCGTGTAAGGTGGTGGGTGAAACCTTAAAGACACCAGGCCCCTAATGGGAGCGATATAGTCCATGGTCACCATAGGGCCTACAAAAGTAAGCAAATATCTTTTAGTCAATGGAGGAAAGTCTCACCTCTGAGAATGTTCCCAAAATTCGATGATGTACCGTAAAATTGATGATATTTGGCATTGATTGAAACACCATCAAGTTACACTGGTGTATTTCGGTTTGGAGCAATCTGCTATAGATGGACACTCGATTTTATTACTCTGTATTGTCTGCGTGTACTACTTATCATTGGGTTTAAAGTAATGACTGAACATAAGAGACTTTAAAATAATGTAAAACTGTGTTGAGATCGAAACACAAGTGATACATTTTTAAGTTGCTGATGTGCTTTTCTTGGATGCTTGTGGAATCGTTACCATGGTGCTGTGCACACAAAAAAACTTGTACAATGTATTTTGCTCCGCACAAATATGTACGAGTACATCAATATAACCTTAAGTGCTTCTTTTTTATAGAGTATGTGGGGCTTGAACATTGACAGTGGAGTTACTAGATGATGAAATTCCCTCATAAAATGCAATGCCATTGCTATTATAATCAACATATTATCTACTAGAAAGTAAGCTACAAGCTTTTCTGCAGAACTCCTAAATTTGGTTCTGTTATCTCTTCGCTTGCAATGCAAATTTCAGCTATATCCATTAAAAATAGACCTCTTATTTGAATAAATTTTCTCTATAAAAAGAGATGGAATGACAGCACACAAAAATCTGTAAACCTGTAATTTTTGTTACTTTTGGGTATCACAGATAGAATTCTTTTTTAACTGATTTTTAAAAGTGTTCATTGTGTTAACTCTACTACCAGATCTACTTTATCTGGATAATATGTTACTATAAGTGTTTGTTTTTAATCTTGATTTTAAACTCTTCTCTTTTGGTTAGACTAAAGTTTTGTGCTTCAATATCCTGGTGCTGATTAAATATGTAATTTATTCAACATTAAATATGTAATTTATTCAACATTAAATATGTCATTTATTCAACATTATCAACATTAAATATGTCATTTATTCAACATTAAATATGTCATTTATTCAGCATCTTTTTAACATTTAAAACTTGTGAGACTACTTGACATTATTTTTTGTTACAGTTTCTATTAGGTCCTCTAAATGAGTTATGTTATCTCTTTTTCCACATACTTTTTAATTCATTGTTTTAAAATAAATGTTTAAACAACAGTTATTTGGAGAAAACGATCTTTCAGTTAAATTTATGGATACAAAAAACTAATATAATGATGTCGTTGTTATTGATAATATGTTCAATGGGGTTCAAATCGAACGGTTAATTTAATAAGTCATTAAAATCTTTGGATATTTGACACTTTAAAACCAGACTTTTCAAAATAAAAGGGATTTATAGTGTCAGAAAGCTAATGTGATCAAAAAGGGATGGTAAGTTGTGGAGAGGCAGAGGTGTCCCGGTATATTATTACACTGATATAAGCACAAATTACCAAGCAATCCGCAATTATGGTAACAAATACGGATGATACACAACTTTGTAATAAATAGAGTAATAAACATTTCAAACTCTGACAGATGGATTTGGACTTACTTGAATCCATGGATCATCCAAATATGCTGTTTTTTGCGCCAATGAAAACATAATAGTACATGTACTTGTATCTACCCCAGTACTATGGAGACTGCAGCCCTATGTCTCCAGAATTATTCTTGTTTGCAGTGAAAAAGTGTGAAAAAGTATGTATGTATGTATGTATGTATGCATGTATGTATGTATGTATGTATGTATGTATGTATGTATGTATGTAATTGTATGTAATTGTATGTATATATGCGGTGGCGGATTTAGAACAAATGAGGCCCTGTGCTAGTTAAGTTATGAGTTGAAAAACATTTGAAAAATTCATTGTAACTTTTTTTGTGACAGGAAGATGGGGCCCCTTGGTCAACGAGGCCCTGTGCTTAAGCACACCTAAGCACAATGGTAAATCCGGTACTGTATGTATGTATGTATATATGTAGGTATGTAGGTACGTATGTAGGTATGTATGTATGTACATGTATGTATGTATGCAATATTTTGTACATGTATGTATGTATGTATGTATGTATGTATGCATGAATGATGATGATTATTTTTATTATTATTAATATTATTAGTATCAAAGGCCTTTTATAACTTTAGCAGAAAGGCACTGGGCATTCTGCATCACAAATTTAAGGGAGAAATTGGCAGAGAATATAACAGACGTTGGATATAACCCATAAATATAAAAGTCGGCGTAAGGCATTTACCTGATTTTTTATATAGGTGAGAGTGGATATTGCTCACAGACAACTTTATTAACAGTGAGCTAACCTTGTGTCGTCACTCTTTGGGATCCTTACAACTTTAAAAAAAGCTACAAATTGAATATTTTAAAATAATTCTCATTTATATCGCATTTGTGGTAGTTTTAAAAAGGGTTTTCTGAGTTGTTGTGAGAGACACGAAAATGAGGACGCTGAGTGACCAGTCTGTGTTCTATCTAAATTACTTGGCAGACTGATTACGATATTCATACATGGTACTTGGCAAGTAACTACATGATGAGAATCCACTTACTGTGTGCATGACATTGCATAATAATTAGGACTTCTAAATAAAACCGTAAAGAGGTCACTATCAAAATCATTCAACTCGCTTTTCTTAACGATTACGGCAATTAGGTGATCAAGGTATTTAAAATACTGACAAAAAAGAGATTTAGAATAAAAATGTGACCAGATGGAAGAACTTACTGCTTTAAATAATCTCAATACTATTATCCTAAATTGTTTCTTTATTTGTAATAGAGACTTAATATTAATATTGAAACATAATTGGCGAACTCATTTTGATTTTATTCTTAAAGCTTGCAAAACTTACCATTCGTGGAAAAATGTCAGAAGAGAAAACTACAATAAAGGCTGGTCATTTACCTAAATATGAGTTGCTTCCCTTGATCTATACATTTGTCATTTGATTTTTTTTCTATCATATTAATTATAGCAGGTGTCTCAAACTCAAACCACCATGAGGGCCGCATGAGTGCATTTTTGATGGCCCAATGGCTGCACCACCTTTGTCATTCCTCCTAACACCCGGTGATGCCAATCATTTTGCGGGCCACATAATACTGATTGGCAGGCCGCGCGTATGAGACTCCTGAATTATAATAACACCATAGTGTTACTATTATTAGTAATGCAATATATATTTGATAAAAGAGAATGGACAGTGTGTTATAGGCATGGATACCCGTAAAAAATAATTAGGCGGATTCCACCTGGAACTTAAGCAGACTCCAGGTGGAATCTGTCTAAAATGTTAAAAATCTGGTTAATTCAAAGGCAGACATGGAAAATTTGAGTCAAAGTCAAAGATGAATCCATCTAGAGTCCGTCTAACTCTAAGATGGACTTTTGTCAAATTCCTGCTATAAATACATCTTTAGGCATAATTTTGGACTTGGTTGATTTTCCACCCACCATCTAGGTGGAATTAGGAACTTAGTCACTGGCATCTATTATATGAAAGGAGGAATCTGGACTTAGTTTATTTTCTAACCAACATCTAGGCGTAGTGAAGAACTTAGTCATTTACATCAGTTAAATAAGGCATAATTAGGACTTGGCTTTTGTGTGTCTGTAAAGTTAAATGACTGAAAATATAGTGATATTTTGTGATTGTAATATCACTGACAGTTCAATAAAAATATCAATAAGATATAATAACATTTATTGTTTCTTGTACAATTTGAACGACTTTCAGCAGCATTTATATTTCCTGTATCTGATAGCTGTAATTTTATTGTTTATTTTGGGCACAATTTATAACTTCTTTCCACATCTTTCCTTGTTAAATTTCTTTTTCAAATTTGTTGTTGTTGTTGTATTTTTGTTTAACTTCAATTGGATTTAACTGCCCTCAAACAAGTTTTCATCTTGTTTTCCGTTTTAAAACATAATTTCTCTTTTCTCCTGAAAAGAATTTCCTCGATATGGACCCATTTTTTAATATCGTCTCCGAAACTTTTTTTAAAATAATGCTCTATCCGGTCCCATTCCACAACGAGCTTTCAAATAAGTATTTGTTCCATTTATTGTTTAACAGAGGACCATTGTATAAAGCTTTCTGATTGGTCAAAATTTTGTAATTGCCCAATGAATCGTCGCGTAACAGAAACTGATGGGAAAGAGCATGTTTGCTCAATATGGCAATTCGAATTTTCGAGCGGGACGAGAGATTGAATAACCATTTGAAAAATGTGCGGCAATGAGAATACCCTGAACGCAAATTTTATTGGAACATAATTGGTCAATCTGTATGAAACCTGAATGCCAGGACAAGCATTTCGCTTTTTGTGCCATAAAGAGATTTACAGTAGCGGCTAACGTGCTAAATAGGACAAGGAACTGAATCAGGAATCAGGATGATTTCGAAGTTATACAACTCCAGACTGATTAACTTCAGAATTTAAGGAGGGATAACGTGTAGATCACTGGTGGGAATTGTTGCCAGATATCCATGTCTATCAAAGATGTCATATCTTTGCGGAATTTTCTTGGCTGAAAAGTAGAATCTCTGAAATTCCTGCAAACCCAAAGTGAAGCCACCTTGTGTGTGTGTGTGTGTGTGTGTGTGTGTGTGTGTGTGTGGGAGAGAGAGAGAGAGAGATTGTAAATTAGCATATTAGTACCTTGGAATAACATTTCCATCCGAGTCCACAACATATCCCGAATGAGATCTGAATTACAATGAGAATACCCAAGGCGAGAAAACAGTCTTCTTTTTCCGTCTTTGTGTTGGAACATGTGTCGAACGATTTTAGGTCAAAACTAAAAGCAAGAACCCAAAAAATGACACAAAAGCACAGGCATCCAAAAATGAAGCTGCAGCAATTTTGCTTGCACCTGACTCTTGGGACATCTAGTAAATCCCTCTTTATATTTTTGATCATCTCGACAGGAACCTGAAATGCAGAACATATACCGGTACTCCAGATGCCATCGAAGCAATATAAACATACATATGTATGTTGATGACTGGCTGTAAAAGGTGTAGACCGCAATCTTGGTATATTAAGATAATTTAAACATTATATATATTTCACGCAACAATTTTATTCACATAGAACTTCTCTCTCTCTTCATTTTAAAAGCAAGAACTTTAGAGTGGCTCTAAGAAGAAAAAAATAGAACGTCTCTTGATCTTGTTTCTGTTCAATGAAAATCAGTATTACAAAGAAGATCAGTGTGATCAATACCTCTTGACTGTTGAGTACTAAGAGAAATGGCTTTATCAAAAGATTGCCCAACTACTAAGTTACAGGAATAATTCCTGATCAACATCATTCTCAAGGGCTCTTTTTGTCCTTGCTTTAATAACTGCACAAGCTACATATAAAATGCATTTCAATTTCAACAGGATCAACTTTTTGATTCAATAATGATTGGCAGTTACAAGTTGACAAGCCACAACAATATCTCCAGTGTAAAGAGAGAAGCGATTTCCGCTTGTCTGTTCTGTTTGTTTTAATCTATATTGCAGTTCCCTTTATTTTTTCTCTATTTGCATTTGCTTCTCTATCTCTCTTCCTTCTACACTTGCATTTCGCTTTCTCTTTCCTCTTTACGGAGTTACATTTGTCCCTCTCCTCTCTGCATTCGCATCATTTTCTTTTAAATCTTAAACTTTCTTAACTCTTTTTCTCTCTGTCTCATTTCATTTCCTGTTTGAATTTGATTCAGACTTGAGAATAAAAACCAAAACACTTTTATTCAGAAAATAATTATTTTCTAGAAAATAATGAACCCAAATATTCCTCATATGTTGCTTCGTTAAATAAGTTTTCACTTCAGAATGATCATTTTGTCTGGAAATCTCAAGTTACTCATCCCTTTTCAATGGATTGTAATATTTTCTGGGTAGGATTTACAATAAAGTTCACCTCTTTAGATGACACTGTGAAACCTTGTTGGTTTCACACAAGACTTCTCAAATATGTGACATTAAATTCCAGGGACTAAAATAGTTAAGAAAAAAGTGAACTTAAATTTAAAACACAATTGTATTTCTCTGAAATATTTTAAAGATATTCTTATCTGGCACAAGCCCCCAGTTTTCTATTACAACTCTATGGTTTAAACTAAGTATCTATACAAGTGAAAGCCAGCAAGTTTTGTACAAGTCAACAAACAATTTACTTCTCATGAATACAAAGTGAAACCTTAAAAATAACTTACAGCATTGTGAATTAAATCTTAAATTGTCCTGAAAGTTCTATGACAAGCCCAAGAGTATTCTTTTAATAATGAATTATTAAAATGTCCAGTACAATTTATTTCTTTTGGAAACCAATATTCACGTTTACAAGAGAATGATCGGTCCTATATCCTGATTCAATATTTTCATTTTCAATAAATGTGAATAAATTTCCTGACACAACAAAAATTACCAGTCTTGTTTATTGTACTGCATTACGTTTCCTCCAAATATACATGTGAATCCCTAAAGTATTGTTCCCTCTGGGATAGTGTTGATATGCTAACAGCCATGATGTATCACAATCATCTAATCCAAAATGTATTAAAATAAATTCACCATAATTCCGAAAGCAACGTGTTTACAAAAATGATCATTGCTATCTACAATCATGAATCAATAATGAAACACATAATACAGATATACATAACAAAATAGTTTTTATCTATTGCATACAATCATGTGCTCTAAACATCACTACTCATTCTAAACACTGCAAAAACATTTCACATATGAATGCGTTTTCTCGTGTGCTTCTTCAAATTACCACTCCAACTAAACATTTTATCACAAACATCACATCTGAATAATTGTTCTGCATTATGTATTCTCGTGTGTTCTTAAAAAAAGCAACTCCATCTAGCATAACCAAGTGGTCTAAAGCGCTCGTCTTTACAGATCACTTTTATATCACCTTTTTCCATGTAGCTTCGAAACTCTGGTTCAACCAGCTTGCCAGTAACTTCCTATGGGCGGGAGGTTATTGCCGGGCTTTATCGGGTTCTACCTCAGCCAGATATACAGGCCATCTTGTATAACCTATCATGTGGTTAAAAATGGAGTTACAGCTACAACAAGAACTCAAATTAGCAATCCCTATCCATTGTTTGTTGTGTATTTGTTTGTTAGTAAGGCTGTGCGTTTATTTTTTTTAGTAAGGATGTGATTTCTTGCTTTTTGTAAGGCTGTGTTTCTTTTTTATAAGGATTTATGTAAGCTGGTCCATACTTAATTGTTAATGACCCTCACCTATCTTTTTTCCTTCTTGATTTTGTGTACGTGGTGTGCTGTATAAGTAAGTCTTATGATGGGTGCTGGATACTAATTATATATGTTTTATACTGACCATTGCTTAACTTTCCTTTCCTTCATCGGTTTATATGCATATGTACTGGTTTGTCTTTAAGAACATGCGTGGGTCTGCAAGAATATGCGTGAGACCAAATAACTCCATTCCTCATGCATGTACTTTTTGCGAATATTGGTTAGCAAGGGTGAATACTGTTTGGTACAGACGTGTGTTTGTCAGCAGCCTTTGTGCTGATCACTAGCAATGTTAAGTCAGTACGGATGTATTGGTTAGCAAGGATTAATGTTGTTTTTTTTTGTGTTTTTGTTCTTATTTATGGTGTTAAAATTTCCTTTAATATTTTCAATTGGGCTTCTTTCTATAGTTGTTCAAATTTGCCTGGTAAATTTGATTTTGTGTAATGCATTATATTTCTTTCTAATTTTGTTTTCAAACTTTATTATAATTTTTTGCCTTACCTTTTTAAATATTTGTGAAATTATTTTACTATTTTTCTTTGTTTGAAGTTTCTTTTAATTTACAGAGACTTTTTTTAATAAAGAAATTGGGTACATTTAACTTTAAATTTTTTACGTCTTTTATTTGTAAAGTTTTAACATAAATTCTATTTTATAATATATAAAGTTTTTTTTTACAAATTGTAACTCGTTGAAAGTTGTAATAAATTTTGACATTTTTTTTACTCCTTTTTAGCTGCGTTAAATTCCAGGTTAGTGTGGCACTTTACATATTACTCTTACCTGGCCATTTCAGTAAAATATATGTCTGGTTATTTTAGCGTCAGTTAAATTCTAGTTGATATCTGTAATTTAAAAATAATGCCTAACCATGTTTAAAATATGGATCAATCATGTGTAAAACACTCTTCCTTCATTTATATAATCTAAATACAGACACCATTTTTAATTTCACCTAGTCACCCGATAAGTATATTTTAGGCACCTTAGTTCCTTTAAAGCATAAGGTTAATAATGATGTTTGCTGTATTTCCCTTAAATATTAAAGATCCTCATTGTAACACGCAATGTTAAATTCCCAGTGGATCAAATAATGCCATTTATTTCTAAAATAATAGACACTGTTGCCATACAGGCCCAAATTTGTCTTTAAAATGTTTGCCCATGCTAAATATCCTGAACCGCTGTACCAGGCCAAACTCTTAATGTTGTGGACGTTTACAGTATTAAAATCCTATAGGACCCTATGTGAGCCAAATACGTTGAACATTGTGTTTAATACTAAATTTGCCTTGTTCCAAGTGTGACATTTTTTAAGCTTATGGTGTAATGTTAAATTCCTCTTGTCCTCAGTTTGATTTCCTTCCTCAATAGTGGCCCCAAAACTGCTCATAGCTTACCATTGCTTCTTTTGTAAGCTCCCAAGGTATGTACTTTGAAGTGCTATGTATTTTACATAGGTTGCAGCTGAACGTAGTTTCTAATGAGCACAGTCTTTTTAAATAAAATGTCAGCTGGTCCTCTGAAATGAGAAAAGAAATTATACTCAGCGAGCAAGTGATGTGCCATGGGAATTTATAGATGAAAGCAAGCAATTAGTCTAAATAACTTAAGGGGACTGAAAATAACAATAAAATCTTGATGGTACACTGGGAAGTTTCTCTGGTGTCTGCTGTGAGTTACTGAAAAATAGATATCAAATATCAATCTGAATCCATTTCCGTCAAGGAGATAAACACAGCTGAAAATATATGCTGCAGGTCATTTATACCATTAAATACATCAATATTGTATGCAAAATGAAAATACACCAA
Source organism: Sinohyriopsis cumingii (assembly GCA_028554795.2). Taxonomy (NCBI): domain Eukaryota; kingdom Metazoa; phylum Mollusca; class Bivalvia; order Unionida; family Unionidae; genus Sinohyriopsis; species Sinohyriopsis cumingii. The sequence goes on from CM068836.1 coordinate 35,486,206, forward strand.
TAAGAGTGACCACTTTGATTGGCAATGCACTAATAACACGAGTTTGTAAAAACGAAATTGCGATTTTCATGTAAATCAATGATAGTGTTTTATGACTTATCAAATACCGGTATATCAACCGGAGCTATGCAAATAAACAGTCTGGAAAGAAATAATTCTAGGTATTGGTGTTACTCAGCATATTCTTATGTTATGTGTTTAGGTTCGAATAAACAGTAACATATCGCATATATCATGCAAGTTTTAAAATTCAAGTAAACAAAATCACAGAGACTGAAGTCTTTGTTTTTAAACAGCTAATAAATAAAGATATCGATATTTAATAAGAATCACAGACATGCATGTCGAGCTCACACTCCTAACATCCCGAGCGAAAAACGATTAGTGAATGCATCTCATAACAAATTTGCCTGTCTTCAATATTAGAATCCCATGCTTACACAGTATCATTGAAAGACTAAAGGAAATATAACCAATGAAGACATTTGCTAAAACCTTAACGCAGATTCTCTGTGAACATGCAATCGATTCTAAGATAAATAAACAAAGCGATAAACAAGTGTAAAGAAAATTTCTACAGGTGTTTATTATATTTCTGGAAACTGAGAAACGTTAATCACACCCTAATTAACATAAATCAGCTAAAACAGTGACTTTGACCTCAGAGCCAAAATGGCGAGACAGCATGAACATACTTTAATAGTATTAGATGTAAAATGATCTACCCCAAGATAAACATAATAGTGGCTTGGGGAATATAATCAAAGAAAAAAAAGATCAACCACAATCTTCAACCAAATCATTCAATGCTGTGATATGGACTCTAAAGCTAAAGAGACGAGTGAGTGTGTCCATAATACTTTTTATACTTTGCAATGATTTGTTTCATTAAACACATAACATAGTTGGGAGTTCAGATAATACAAGCATATGAAAATGTTGAAATAAATGACAACAAGACTTTTGACGCTGGCTTCTGCTTACATTGAGAAAAGGGAATAATGCCGGTAATCTTAAAAACATGAATTAGTCTCATATACTGGATACCGACATAACGCTATTTTACATTATATACGTACATACTTTCTGATATAAACTTTATTACTCCTATATCCTAATTACTCATTGAATCTTGTTAGAATTATATAGAATTATATCGTCTTGAATTATGCAACAAATCGAAGCAGAAGTAAGTTCCGCGAAATTAATATATAGGCCATATATGGCGGCCAGTATTAATGGTGGAGGAAGAAACCGGGAAAACCCCGGAAAGAACCACCGACCCACGAGAAGCTACTGGCATGCTTTCTCACATATCCACATTGGCTGAATCTGAGACTCGAACCGGCGCAGACAGAGGTGACATGGCAGTGATCCGTAACGGCGAACGCTTTAGACCACTCGGCCACTCGGGGCCCCCAGTCCGATTGCAGTCCGTCATTTAAATATTCAATGTGTTGGACGGGACAACTAAATTTCTGTTTCGCCTAACACGGAATGTTAATTATAACATTTAAGTCATTTACATACTTTTCAACTGTTTAAGGACCATAACATTTAGCCAGAATGTTGTTGTAACATTCGTATTGGTACCAGTAACGGCTATTGCGTCTCCGTGCTGAATGTCAATATAGTCATAGAAGGTTTAGAAGTCTTGGATCGTGAAGATTTCATTCTTTTTGGGATGGGTGTACAGTGTGTTTAAACACTGATATTATTTGCTTTGGCATGGTATGATAGCATGTTTGTTTGTGCATGTATGTATAAGCACTAATACCCTTTCTTTGTTTGTGTAATATTGTGTGCATTTGGTTCCTATATTTTACATAATATACCTCATTGCTGTGTAATAGTATGTTTGGTGGCATGTAAGCAAAGCGTGTGCATTAATATCCCTATCTTTCGTGATGGTATGTTTGCATGCATATATGTAAATAAAGTGTGCATTTACAAACTCTCCTACCATTTTCGTTCTATAGTAGGATGTGTGCTGGATTGCGGGGGGGGGGGGGGGGTTTGGATAGTGATCAAAAAGTGGGTGATGGATAGTGAAGTGCATGTTAGATAATAACTAAACATCTGAATATTACATTTCATGTATACGTCTATTTGTATGTATGTATACGTCTATTTGTATGTATGTAAGTATAGTGTTTATAAACACTCCAAACTTTTTCGTTGAATTGAGTGTTTGTATGTGTGTAAGAATAGCGTGTATATAATTATCCAATCCCTATGTGGCAAAACGTTTGTATATTATGTGTGTATAAACACCCTTACGTGATATGCATGTAAGTAGAGCGTGTCTATAAACACTCCTACCATTTTCGTTGCTAAACATGTATTGTATGTATGCAAATATCTTTCAGTTGATACCACTAAAACACTTGTGTATTCAGTGATACTTTCAAGACTGGACTATTGTAACTCAGTTATGTCAGGTTCACCTCAATATGTACTCCAGAAACTTCAGAAAGTTCAAAACACAGCTGCTCGGAACATACTTAGAGTACAACGATTAAAGCACACCTCCCCGCTGATCTGTACAGTACACTGGCTATCCATTCGATCCAGAATCAACACAAAATTTGTTCTCTGTGCTACGTTTCACTGACGGACTCCAGTCCAAAATATCTATCCGACCTCACCCATGTGTATACACCAGCATGATACCTACGCTTCTCTTCTGACAATCGTATACTCATTATTCCCACTATGAAAACAAAGTCATATGGACAGCGTTCTTTTGCATACCAGGGCCCAGCAACGTCAAATGAATTGCCCACTGAACTTAGACACAAAGACACAGTGATCCCATTCAAGAGTGCTCTTAAAACTCACTTATTTCGACCGCAAGAACAAACTTAAAGACCTAATAATGTTTTCTACCTTAAATATTGTTAGCATGTTTTTTATGTTTTCTAATTTCATGGTGTTTGTTTTTGTAATCATATCATTATATACGTTTTTTTATGTTATAGGTATTGTTTAATGTTGTAAAGCGCTTAGAGCTTCTAAAGATTAGGCGCTATACAAAGTCCTCTTTAGTATTATTATATAAGTACAGCGCGTCTACAAACCCATTTTCAATGGATTGTATGATTGTATGCATCTATAAAGACGGGCTCTTTCGTTGTATAATAGGTTCTGTATGTGGACAATTAATCCAAAAGTGGGTGCTGGATAGTAGGATTGCTGTTGGATTTATATCAAAAAATGTGTAATGATTAGGAGGTTGCATAATGGATAGTAAATATAGAGAGGGATGCTGGATATTTTGGCGTGTGCTGAGTAGTATATAAAAAAATAGGGTGCAGAATAGTAGCGTGTTATCTTGGATTGTAATTAAAAAGCAGCTATTGAATAGTACAATATACATGGGATTGTAATCAAACATTAGTGCTGGAAAAAAGTGCTTGGACAGCAACTAAAAAGGGGAACGTTTGACAATGGATATGTGCGTTTGGATTATAGCACATCACAAAGTGTGTGAAATGATGAATGAAAAGTTTAGCTATAGATTTCCCGTAAACCCTCATTTTTAAGTAGGTAAATGTAGCATGTGTATAAAAATTCTAACTGTGCCTACTTGCGTAGAATAGTTCTTATGTCATGTGTTTAGGTTCAAATAAACAGTAACACAAAAAAGAGTGAAAACAAGAAGCTTTGAAAAATACAATAATGATTTATTTCCTTAAAATATTCTGCAAAATTGAAAAAAAATATGAACTTACAGTTTTAAGAATCAAATCCAAAAATAATCCAAGAATACTCCTCGAATAAACTTTTTGAAGTCCTAATAACAAAGTGTTCTACTGATTTCAAGTTCTAATCCGACGAAGAATCCAAGATGGAAGACAATAACGTATGCTACAAGTAATTTGAAATAACTCCAAAACAGCACAACATGCAACTTCTAGTGCATGAAAACGCCCAGCTGCAACTGAGAATAACTCTCCAAAACAGAGGTTATATGATGTTCTAAAACGTAAACAGGGTGTCACCTGATCATGTTCTGGAAGCTTATAGAAATTAGGTACTTGTAAAAGATCACGTCCACCCAGTGTGACCCTGCCTAAAAACAATCATTCTATTCTAAGAAATAAAAAATTTAAAAAATTGTTTACATCTTAAAACGAAGTCCCATCATGACCTCGTCAACAACCACTCATTTCAAAATAAAAATAGAACTTCTTTACATGGTTGGTGCTACTTTTGTATCAAGGTCAGGATCTAGATCAACACCTGTTGTTTATAAAGTGAACAGTTACGGTCAAACTATTTTCTGAAAAAAGTATCATCTCTAATGAATAAATTAACATTACAATATCATGTAATGAAAAATAATTTCTTTTAAAACTCACAAACAATTAAATTGAAATAGAATATATATATATTAAATAAGATATAATTAAATCAAATATACATACCATTTCCCCCATAAAGAAAAAGATTTATACACAAAGTTTTCTTTTTACCACAGACTAATTATACATTAGGTTAAAAAGAACTCATATAATTTACACACAGTGTACATGAAACAATACATTGTTATACACGGGAAAGTGCGTCTGCTATTGAATTATCTTTTCCTTTTATGTGCCTGATATTACGATTGTATTCCTGTAACAACAAACTCGACCTTAGTAGTCTTTGATTTTTATTTTTCATCTTGCCAATGAAAGTAAGGCGGTAGTGGTCACTAAATACAACAATCTTAGAAGGAGCTGAACTAAGGTAAACTTCAAAATGTTGTAATGCCAATATCAAAGTCAAACATTCCTTCTCGATTGTTGAATAATTTCTTTGGTGCTTATTTAATTTCTTAGAAAACAGTACACTGGATGATTACTACCATTTTCATTATCTTGAATCAAAACTGCTCCAACCCCAACATCACTTGCATCAACAGTCAGTTTAAATGATTGGCCGAAATTTGTCACTGTCACTGCAATATCAATGGAATTTGACGACATTCCTTCACTTAAATATTCACTGAGTGGACAGGAACAACTAAATTAAATGCATGTTTAACCTGGCTATCTCATTCTATATACTGTTACTCCTTTAATTTATTTAGATCCCAGGAGCTCTAATATTATCATTTAACTTATTCATTTTCTTGTTAACCTTTTAAGGGACGTAACATTTGAACTGAAGAAAAATTTGAAGAATGAGCAAGAGAGACAGAACTCCATTATTACCAAACTTAAAACTTCTCTCCATTTTAGTTCTGTCAAAACCTAATTTCACCTTTGACTTGAACTGCTGAAAGCCAAATTCAAGCAATATAGGCTGGAAAGTTCCAGACCTAACATATGACCCTTGACCCGATTGGATAGAACTAGAAATGCCAAATTGAGTAAAAGACTTTATCAAAGCTTTTACTATTTTTTTTAGATGTTATATTCCTCAAGGGAATTGCCTCTGGAAACCTTGTTGATGCCCACATAATGGTCAACAGGTATTGGTTACCTGGCTTGGTCTTAGGTATGGGTTTATCACCCTGATTGGAATAAAGAGAATGAGTCATTGAAAGAGGATTACTGTGACCAATACCTTCTGATTGATCCAAACAAGGAGTGAAAGTGACATCATCCAAGCCTGACCAATTCATGTGTCCGCTAAAGGAATACTTTCTTATCTACATCATTCTCGAGAGTTTTATTGGTCATAGGTCTGGTCACTGCACAAACTGCAAATAAATCTGGGAATTATTTTTCAATTGGATCAACTTTCTAATCCAAGCAAGGCTTGTCAGTTACAAGTGGATTAATCACAACCGTGTCTCCAGCTTGTTCTTTGCCTAGTAATAAATGAATGCCCTCAACAGGTAAATCAGAGATTGTTCCAATTGTCACGGGTCCTGAGATTTAGTCTAATGACAAATTTACACAATGTAAAGGAACATTAACAAAGCCGCACTCTACTCCATGAATAAGAACACTCTCATTAGAAGAAGACTTCTCAGAAAAAGGCAAAGTACCTGCTAAAAAAAGACTCTAAGAAGCTCCTGTTTCCCTTAAAATTTTATTAGGGGTTGGATTGGCCGAATCACCCAAGAGTGATATAGAACCCTTCGATATGAATGGTTCATAGTTCTCCATAATCATATCAGACTGGGATTTATTAGACCCCACAAATGTATTGCTTTCAATACATGACAGTTACCTTGACCTCTTAGAAAAAAGAGCATTTGGAATAGGTCTGTCTAGATTCTGATGCCTATTTTTCAGTTTGCTGCAGTCAGAAATAACATGTTCTTTTTTCTTGCAATACATAAACGTAGGAAGAGACAAGGATCTTGAATCAAGCTTCTCTGAAGTTTGATTTTTAGAAGTTGTGCCACTTTGAGTTTCAGAAGGGCTTGTATTAGGCTGAAATACTTTTCTGCTAGAAGACTGTTGAGTAGAAGTCTTATTTACAAAAGGAACTTTATGAGTTAAAGAATACTCATCAGCAGACAAGCAGCATTTTCCAAGGTTTCGATCTGATGCTTGTCAAGATAAGACTTAAGGTCACTATGTACACAGTTTTTGAACTGTTCAAGTAATACACATTGTTTAAGACTTTCATAATCTTGTTCAACTTTCTTGGCTAAGCACCATCTACCAAATAACTGCTCTTTTTCTCTAGCAAAATTGACATGAGTTTGTCCAGCTTCTTTTCTATAGTTTCTGAACTTTTGCCGATAAGCTTCAGGGACTAACTCATAACCCCTTAAAATGCATTCTTTGACTGTATCTTAGTCACCACTTTGTTGAGCTGACAGTGAACAGTAAATATCTCTAGCTTTACCAGTTGAGTACAATTACAATAATTGAATCCGTTGCTCCCTTGGCCATTTTCAGTAACAATTTCAAAATAAGGAAAATATTTGTCTACTTCTTTGTCTCTGAAAAGGGGCACTAACTGAATATTCTTTGCAAGATAAAAACTTAAATTTGGATTTGAAGTATGAATGTGCTGTTCACTTGCCAGTTCCATTTCTTTCATTCTACAGTGATATTCCCTCTCTTCCTTTTCTCTTTGCATCTCTCTCTCTCTCTTTCTCTCTTTATCACTTTTGCATTTGTTCTTTATGTAACTACATTTGTCTTTCTTTCTCTTTTTCTTCCGCTTGTAAATGCATTTGTTTTTATTCTCTTTTGCTTCCGCTTGTAAATGCATTTGGTTTCTTTCTCTCTTTCCTGTCTCTCTCTCCTCTTTCTCATAATGTAACTGCATTTATTTTTCTTGCAACTGCATTTGTCTTTCTTTTTCTTTTTCTTCCGCTTGTAATTGCAATTATTTTTCTAATTTCTCTTTCTGAAGCTCCAGCTTCATCAACTCCAATTCCAGCTTTTATTTAATTCTAATTCCTTCACTTTTATGTCAGAGTCTGATACAGACTTACTGATCGAAACCAAAGCACTTTTATCCAAAACATTCTTTTATACTAAATACTGAACCAAAATATTTATTTCCTGTTTCGTTAAGGAAGCCTTTATCTCAGAAAGAACGGACCACTGCCATCTCACCTCTGTCTGCGCGAGTTCTAGTCTTAGATTCGGCCAATGTGGGTATGTGAGAAAGCTTGCCAGTAGCTTCTCGTGGGTCGATGGTTCTTTCCGGGGTTTTCCCCTGGTTCTTCCTCCGCCATTAATACCAGCTGCCATGTATAACCTATCGTGTGCTGAATAATGGCGTTAAACACAACGACAACAACATTCTCATAAAGATTGTATTTTCTGGCAAGTTGAATCAAGTCATCTTTTTTTTAAAAGAACTAATTGCTAGTGGGTAGGATTGGAAAGAAAGATTACCACTTTAGATGACATTTTAGAAAAAGCTTGCCGATTTCACTAAGATTTCAAAAACTAGGGAATTCAAATTTCAAAAAAAGTTTTCTGAAATATTCCATCCAAAATTCAAAATTATCCTTAGGACGAACTCCCCTATTTCTTATGTCACGAATAAACAGTAACACAAGAAATAGTGAAAACAACAAGCTTTGAAAAATACAAACAAAAATTATTTCCCTGGAAAATTCTGTAAAAATGAAAAAGAATCAGATCCAAAAATAATCCAAAAATTAATTCACGAATAAAAATTTTGAAGTCCAAAAAACAAAATGTTCTAATGATTTCAAGTTTGAATCCCGACGAAGAATTTAAGATGGAAGACGATAACTTATGCTGCAATCGTGTTGAAGTTTACAGTTCCTTGTAGAATCAAGAATTATCACTCCGGATTCAGATATATGAATAAATGTTTAATAAAAAAAACTTTCCTTGTTCAACAATCTCACATAAGCACACATATTTTCCAGAAAAAAGAATAAATCCTTTTGAAATCCAAGTAATTTTAAATAAATCCAACCCAAGGCATTTGAAATAACACCAATCAGCACAACATGCAACTTCTAGTGTATGAAAACGCCCAGCTGCAACTGAGAATAACTTTCAGAAACAGAGGTTATATCGTCTTCTAAAACGTAAACAGGGTGTCACATGCTCATGTCCTAGAAGTATATAGAAATTATGTAACTATGAAAGATCACGTCTACCCAATGTGACCCTGACGAAAACCAATCATTTTACTCTAAGAAATAATAAAAAGTTGTTTAAATCTTAAACACGAAGTCCCATCATGAACTCGACAACAACCAATCATTTTTAAATAAAATAGAACTTGTTTACGTGGTTGCTACATATTTTGAAAGAAGGTCAGGATTTAGATCAACACCTGGTGTTTATAGAACAAACAAAATGACGGTCAAATTATTTTCTGAAAAGGTATCATCTCTAGTGAATAAACTTCCATTACAATATCATGTAATTGAAAATAATAAAAAATATAACTGACAGACAATTAAATTGAATTAATATATATTAAATTAGATATAATGTATTCAAAGATACAAAACATAGAATAATATGTTTGTGTGAGGGTATAGCGTGTGTACAAATTCTTATCGCTGCGCAATAGTATGATTGTGTTGTTACGTGTTTAGGCTCTTACAAAACGTAACAACAAAAAGTGAAAACAAGCTTAGTAAAATTTAATAAATAATTTATTTCCCTAGAAAAACTAGGTACAAAAATCCACTTAAAAAAACCTCACGGTTCTACGAATCAAATTATCCAATAATAATCCTAAATTTAAAAAATAAAAGTCATAGTAATAAAATGACCTAATGAAACTGATTTCGAATCCCGATGAAATCCAAAATGGTAGGCAATGATGTATGCCGTGGTCAGCGTCGTACTAATGTGTGAAAAATTCTTTGCTGAATCACAGAAAATAATATTGTTTGAATTCTATATAAATTTCGATAACTGTCATTGTCCAAGAATTAATTTAGAGCACTAGTATTTCTAGGGAAAACAATCTTGAAATCCAAATAATTGGGTCAACTCTAGCAATGTAACACTGTAGCTCCAACTGGGGTCAGCCACTTCTAACAATGATACAATATACCTCCAATAGTAACCCTATGGACATATTTAACATAGCATTTTTTAGTGTTCTTCTCTTAACAGGAGTGAGTTTATTTACTTCTAAAGGTTAACATTTAAGCCAAGCTAGATACACTGGAGGAGTGCCTGTCACGGGTTTCTACCCCTAGCCCGCTCTCTATCTATTGACCGATATCCTTAACAAAAGGTGGGGTAAGGAAAGTTCCACAATGGCAGCCAATCCTTCAAATAATACCGCACAAGAATTTCACGTGCTATTCTGGACCGATCAAATTCATATAAAGTGTTTATATATCCAACATATTAAAATACACATACTGTATGTAAAGTGTTATAATGTTCACATGCCAGTACAGCTAAAACCACGAGCAAAGAACTTTGAAAATTAGAGTGGTTTTAGGTGAAACACTGGTGAGTAGTAAAGGTCAATTTGATAACTTCCTTACCGGATATAAGCATTCAGTTAGGAGTAGAAACAGAGGTGGTGTCTCTGTTGTGAAGATGGCTGGAATAGCGAGAATATAGTAGGTCAGATCAGCATCGTTTTTACTTAGAACAAACTAGACAGCATAACAAGTATTTTAGTAAACATCCCACATGAAAATATCATAAGCAATCTTTAAGTAAAACAGAGTGTATCGATATGACCATCCGTTCATGTGGAGTAGCTATAACTAAATTTTTAAGATGGCTGCTGCTCTGGTAATATCAGATTTGAGATCGGCACCATTTTTATTTAGGACCAACTAGACAGCATATGAAATCTTTGACTGAAAAATCCATATCCATGATTTCAGGAGGAGTAAAAATAACAATATTTTCAAGGTGGACACTGGTGGCCATATTGGGTGTTTGCGATGAACTATTTTCATACTGAACAAACAAAATAATCATCCACTCAGGAAGATTTTCAGATGTTCCTTATGGTGGCCAGATTGGCTGAAAGATTAGTGAAACTTTCATTTTAAACAAACAACATCTCAAAACTTCTTGTGAAAACCAAATGTAGATATGGCCATTCATTTTAGAGGAGTAGCAATAAAAAGATTTTCGAGATTTCCATAGTAGTGGCCATGATAGGCGTGTAAATATAATTATATTTGACCAAATTTTTTCGCTTAACAAACAGGGTTTTCACATTGATAAAAATGTTTGCCCGGCAAAAACTTTTTGTTTTCCAGGACTCCCAGGCAAGCGAATGCCTCTGACCAACCGAAGAGGACATAATTTATAGATAGAAACGAAACCTCATCAAGCCCCACTGTACAAATTATGATTTCTCAGGTGAGATTTGCCTCAATGCACATGGTTGGCTCTTATCCTCATATTCCTGGGTCAAAATATATGGGTCATTTTTTAAATAAAGATTATGGTGAAGTACTCTAAAGTTAATGCGCCAAATGAAAGCTTCCAAACACAAATGATGGCATCATTCGAAGAAGGTTCAGGATGTGGTTAAAACACAGACAGAAAGAGCAAGCTTAGAAAATACAGCGATAATTACAGCGATCGGAGCAGTAATGTTCAGTCAAAATCTGTTGAGACGTAAAGTTAGATGGAAAAACACATGTGAGCAGTGAAAAATCTTTACGGATTAGTGTTCACCTTTGAAAAATCTTTATCTACAGTGAAAGGGAATGTGACTTTAGGGAACATGTTAGGAAATGCAATTTATTCTTGATAGATTACAAATGAGGATGCATACAGTGTGACTTAAATTTAATAGTCTAATTTCTAATTTTATCACAATCATACCTGAATGATGTTTTGTTTCTTCTTCATTCCTACCTTTGAAAAACGAACATTCCGCTGTAAATGAATAAAGTATGCATCAATTCCATATGTACTTTAATCGTCTGACTTACTACCATCTGTGAAAAATCAATATATATATATATATATATATATATATATATATATATATATATATATATATATATATATATATATATAAAAGAATCATGATAAATACATACTTCCTCTACAATTATTTCAATACGCTAAGGTTATCTGCCTCAAAATATTCTGTTTTCTATATTTATTACATAACAAATTTTTTGTGTAATTTAAAAAAAAACCTCTTCTTCTGAAAAGATCATATAAGTTTTCACTTTCAAACTTATACGCCTATAATTAGAGCCTGAATATCTCGGACCAGAATGGAGTTGGCCCATAACAAAGTCGGACTATTACAGACCCGCCCCTAACATATTTAATTAAGAAATTGTCCCTTAACATACTCGGCCCATTACGATTGTCTTGTCAGCTGTTTATTCTGTGAGTTAATTAAACTGCATGTCAACCTGGTCATGTAGACCCATTTACTCAGAATAAATTAAATATTACTTCTGTTCTACATATTCATACTAATATATCTTAATCAGATCAATTTAATCCAGGCTGTTGAATGTTTGGCACTTTAAATGTCATCGAACAAATTACATCTTATGGATCTAACAGGTATTAAAGTAGGTCAAGAAAAGAGGAAGTCGAATATCTATTGTCGAAGCAAGACCAAGTCTGATGAATATTTGGCAGTGTACGTGTATAAACTCCGTTAAAGATAACCAAAAAAGTACAGCAATCGCTCATCACTTTGGGGATATGAGAGTAGCATTTTGTAATGTAAATGACATCTGTACTTTATGTCTGTCTAAAAAAATATTCTGGCTGGATTTGTTCTTTGTCAAGCATGACATCGTTGTAAACCACAATATTATTAATACTACCATCAAGATCTTCGACTGACCGTGCATCACTGATGTCAGCAATAAATTCAACAACGCCTGAATCGGGAGACAGGGAATCATTTGCAACTTCATTAAATTCCCTGAGGACATCACAACATCATTCGTCATCTGTGGATGGCACTATTAAATAAAGTTTGTCCAATTTGAGCCACCTCATTATGAGGTTCAGCAACAGCTGCGTTTTACGAGACACAGATGGACCAATAAAAACGCATCGAACATAATTTGGTAACGCTTATGTTTGACGGGTACTTGCTCTATTGTCGCTGAAAAGACAATCACCTTCATACTGTAAGAATATATCATTTATAATCATAGACTATATTGTGCTCGATGCAAAGCGGTCACCGAAACTACTGGATTATGAGCAACAATGATGAATAATAACAGGCGACCATTTACATGCAAGTCTGTAAAATGCGGTGGTGATATTGTTGAAGTACTTGGGAGATTACAGGAAACTCCATGGGATAAGTACCCAGGTGAAAAACATCTTCCAGGATATAATTACTGTGGTCCAGGTACACGGCTTGATATCAGACCTGACAACATAAAAATAAAATCAACCAAAATCAGGTGAGTTTCCAGTGAATGAGACTGATCGGGCGTGCCAAGCGAATTACCGCACGTGTAAAAATTAAGATCTGCAACAACGACATTTCGCTGATGTCGATTTGATTCACACGCTTAAATCTATAAAATAATATGAGCGAGTCACTTGCCCACTGTTTGATAAGATCGGCTATGAGTGGTAAATTAGCCAGAGGAGTGGGTGGGCAATTAATTGTTCGGTAATTATAATAATGGAGTAGATCTATTGTAGTCCAAGAGGATACTGGAAATGTACAGCAGCGATTAGCAAATTCAATGATTCATCAGGTGTCAGGCGTGGTGATGCCTTACACTGGTGTGCGACAGGCAATATGGCAAATTAACTACCGCCACTTAAAACGATTCAACATGGGCGGTTTGATGTCAGCACTCCCAACGAAGTTCATCAGGCAGATATCTTGTTTTAACGCATGATACTATCACTGGCACACAAGCAAACGACAGAGTCGCACATACAAATATGCGCTGACGGTTGTTAACATTGCAAACAGATACAAGGAAGAGAAACCGCTATCGACTAAAACAACAACTGAAGTCTCAGCCGCGTTTTGAATGAATTTATTCGCGTGTGCCTTTATGAAGGCCACGACTGCTGCAGGTTGATCATGTCAAAGAGTTTCTTTGTATCATCGCTGATGCAACAACATAATGTTGAAATCAGACGCGGACACACCGCCATACACAGCGAACATGCAATCGTTGAACGATTAAATCGAACACTTGCTGAGCAATGTTTGGACGTCAGGACGCCCGGGAATTACTGAGCAAGGACAGGTCTTGTGAATGGAGTGCAAGACAACCAAGCGTAGTAGCCGAGTTTAATAGCGAATCCAGGGGTGAAATTGCTATGAAACCCATCGACGCATGCGCGAAGAAACACATCAAAGTTAAGCGACGCGCAGGGGAGACCAGTACTGGGCAGCAACTTGACAGTCAGGTATTTGAACTTGAAGGTAGCAAAGCAAGAGCAACTTATCATATCTATAGTCAAACCACACATAACATTTCCAACGTGGTAAGATTTACGGACAGGCCTGCCCTCTACAAATTAGATTCGGCTGCTCCTCAGCGTGGATTAGTCTGTGAAAAATTGCAGGTAATTCCAGAAAATGCACAACTGTCATCAACATGGGTTTGCTAGCAAAGGGCACTACTCCATAACATCGGTTACACTCAAGACATGTCAGTGTGACATTTTTGCGTGTAAGGCCAAACCTGCCATTGATTCTGTACATGGCAAATTGTCGTCGGTCATTAGGAAAATACCACCACAACATTATCGTGTTTCAGCAATCACAGTATTTTGTTGTTGTTTCAGCGTCGTGATAAATTAAACATCAAAATCAAACTCACGGGGTTTTTTTTGTAATCTCGTTGACAGCCAGCTATTTTTTAAAAACCATTTTGGGGATTGGCACGCATGGGATTATAGTGAATGATCCTTGTGCAATTACCTGAGGTTGAATATAAACCGTCCTGTGCAAATGAGATATTATTGTAGCTCTCGATACAGCCAAATATACTAAATTGGACCATTCGACTCAATCATAGACAATCCAAATATTGGTATCTGAGATTGTTAGCCCCAACGTCAAATGAATTGTTTTCGCATATCCTAGAGTTCAGCATGACGGTTGCGCCAGAACCTGCTACGGGAACATCAACTATATCATTAACAATGAGCTTTTACTGCAACAAAGGAACTGTTCCTGGAATATCAACGAAAATATTTTGAAGATGATTATGCGCCGGACAATAACACAGTGAAACTGTCAACTCTTGCAAAATGAATCTCAAATAATATAAACTGAAATGAATCGCGAACTATTTTCCTGGATGCAACCATCAGATCATTAGAGCGCCATAAGTTCCTGAAATAATCACTTTTCACTTCTGCAATTACACTGCACATTATCTCATATTGAGTATTAAAAGTCTAACTGACGCTTTTAGCTCTTACTGAGATTCATGTCTACCCATGTGGTCTTCTAACATTTCCTCGTAAACGTTGACATGATCTCATAGCCTTTTATGTGGCGATCCTCCTGTAAACGGAGGAGGTTGCCTATGGTATCAGCTCACGACAATAGCAGTTTGTTTTGTTTCTAACCAAACAAAATATTTCTAACATTTCTTTGGACATAGTACATATTTCGCCCCAAATGATGATTATAGGAATTTGTTTCTCACCCATTTGCGTTGGAGTCCATGCATCACTGTGCCATCTAAAGTAAAGAAGCTGTGGTAAGTGCAAGAATGAACACTCCTCTGTTTCATTTCCCTGGCAAGCAAGTCGCTGTTAGCACTACCATACTAGAATTTATAAATAATTATAACGCACGCGTTGATTTACAGAACTAACAGGAACATTAAGATAAACCGTTCTATGTCATGTAATATGATCATTTACTGATTGCATCATTGACTGTTCTGATAATTTATCGTTAGAGTAATACACACGATGAGGTCTCTAATCTGCAAATTCAGAATAATTACGTATTTTCTCTTTTTCTCTTCTCCAGTGACCCCATAGAGCAGAATCGCAGTTAATGTGCCTCATTGGATGATTTTTAAAAGATCTATTTATGATTTAATTACATAAAATAAATCTGTGGAGAGTCTAATAGTGTCCTTTGGAAAATGGTTAATCATCGATAATAGGTTTACTGATACACATGCAAGCATCGAAGATATCAAATGAGTGAATCCCCATCCTAGTAGCTGATGATAGTACTGATTGTGATTGCACAATGTCTATTGGCTAATACACCTTTTGCTGCTGTATCTGCGATTATAAAATCAAGTTTAGCTCGGTGCATAATAAACCATGTACTATGTTGCTTGTTATCAGATGAGGCTCCCTGGGTAAATTTGCCAATAATGTGTCGGTTCATATCTTTTGCATCACTACACGTTGAGTTTGGTATCCAGACCTTTTTGTGGCCTATATGAGGTTATGGCCTAACTCACTGTCAGCGATGTCAATATCGTCTTATCAAGCACATATCGCAATGGAGTTATTGGAGCCCAACCACGTTTATTCTTTGCACAGCAAAAGGTAATATTTATCTCCGGATCCGGTTTATTAAAATGACGTCCAAATAAAGCAACAATAACCAGATGAATGTTTGCTGCAAATTCAAATGATTCAGTATCGGCAAATCAAGCTAGATCTACCAGCAAAGGACCGTTTACTGCAGCTCGGACCATTTCGTGTTTTGGACGACCAAGCTTTGAGAAAAACGGCTCACATTCACCAGCTCCAAGAAAACCAGCGGGGTAACAAGCAACCAAATCAACCAAAATTACGTCAACTGGATTATATTTGATGCTCCAGAGACCTCCATGTGTTAATGCAATACAGTAACACGATATATCGGCGAGAAAGTCTTTCGGGTTGGACACAATTACTTTTTTGCTGGGCAACGTAAGCAACCACAGACGAGATTGTAAAACAAATTACCAATCCATCTATGACCTTTATGTCGTCAGTGTATGCTAGCGCTACCTGTTTCATCTGCGTAAGAAGAGATTCATCGCGATAAAATTTAACCGACAGTAGCATAAATTGATCAAATCTAGATCCCAATTCCGATTCACTGGGTCCAGGAACACTACGAAAGAGCCAGATTGAAACTGTATCGTTTTTACTATATTATAAATTTCCTCAAAAATAGTTGTTTTCCTCCTTGGAAATTGTGTTACACTTGCAGTCCATGCATGAGTGTTGTGGTCAACTATCACTACACCGGCGCCTCTTGTTTCATAGTTGCATGAATTGTTTAAATCTTAATCGGTTATTATTTATACCACTATCGGAAATTTTAATTTTTTTCAAACACTGCGATGTCTTCAATGCGAGGTCCATTCTCTCTAACACACTCTGTCCATGCTTTTCTTTTTTTATTCGTGATTCTGTTAATCCATATTTCCATCGGGCATTCATAAAATGATCTGTGACCCGCTGAGCTACCCAATTTAAGATACCAGTTTGCATCCATAAAAGAGCATTACTATTAGACTCGTTTAATGGATAAGGTGTGTATACAAACACCATCACAGGATATGATTTTTCATAATATGGCCTGTCAATGACCGTCAGCATTCCAGGTTTAGAATTTTTATCTGCAACGGCGATATGCATGTCATGTGCTTGTGATTCTTAACAGGGTCGAGTTTATTCCAGATAATCCATACTGTGCCAATGTGATGATCGTCATCATGTTGGACAATAAATTTAATTCTAAATATTTTTATCACCAACTAAAGGATCAATAATCATAGGTGCCCGCTGGTCATTCATTGTAGCATCGATGAAGATACCGTCGTGATCTATCCAGAATGTTGATCAAATATGAGCCGCATTGTCGCGCCTTTGCCATTCTGACATAGTCACGTAATTGTAAATCATAAGGTGGACGTTTTTTCTTATCGGCTGCTCTATCAAAATCAAACTTGGTGGTCACAGGTTTCATCATAATTTTGAAAAATCGCAGTTTCTAAGGATTTAATTTGATCTCGCAAATTTTCTTGGGCAAACTTTGAACTTGGAAACTGAACCTGAATTCCAGTTAGCTGAAACTGTTTCTCTGGCAACTATTTTGCTACACTCCACCTACTCATAACATTATTAACGCAAAATTATTTTCTTCAATTAATGATCATCCGGGATTATATAATTATGTCAGGAGCAACCAAATAGTTGTAAGTGGCTTCTGATTGAACAAAACACTTACATGTGGAAAACGATGCTACGACGAGTATTGTGGGTACCATTTTTGCCAATGTTCGATTTTGAAGTTTAGGACCGAAAACATGTGTGAAATGCGGAGCTCTTGTCACAGGTAACTCAAAGGTCAGTGTTCAATATAGGGGGAGAAAATAATGAGCACTAAAATGATACTATGATATAAAAAAAAAACGTAGTGAGGTGGGGGGGGGCGCAATACAAGACACTAACCATTATTCTGATAGAAAATCCGTGATCGGAGACCAATCTTAATCATAAAATTATTAATAGATGTTATTAATGCTGATGAATTTAAAATGCATCCCAGCGCTGATAATTCTGAGGCAAATCGCCTTGCTGTGATTAGATACTGCCGGTGCAAAAGAGCACTCGGTGTTGAAGTAACACTGATTACATGCGAGTTTGTGTTAAGGGAACAAACTACCATGATCATGTTTATGAGTGTTTTAACGGCTTGATTATTATCGGTTTTGTTGATATATCCATGCCTGGAAAATATTTTGATATTCTTCCAAATTCAGTACATAGCGTAGCCTTTGGTATAACTAATTCAGCTCTATCGAAGCGGTATAATCAAAATAAGAGATTTTAGTATATTTATGATTAAACAAGTAACTAATGTACCGTATTTTTTTTAACCAATGAACTACAAACGCCGGAATCTCGCTCTGTGATTTATACTGCGCTGCTAAAAATAACATGGAATTTCAGTGACGTATTTAGTTCAGTGACCTAATACACTTGACCACACAATTATTGTAATTATGTACGGTGATATTTTCATTAAAATGACAAGTAAATATTTATCAAAACGCTCAATATATATAAGATTAAAGAAGTAATGTACCGTACATTTTGTTACCTAAGAACTACAAACGCCTGGACCTCGATGTGTGATTTTTACTGCGCTGCTAAATAAATTAATGAAATTCCGGTGACATATTTAGTTTAATAAACTAATACACTTCACCACACCTTTATTTTTATTATTTTCATTAACGCTATTGACGAATGAATAAATATCAAAACGCTGAACGTATATAAGATTAAACAAATAAGTGATGTACCGTATTTTTTTAATCCACTGGCTACAAACGCCGGGGGGGGGGGGGCCGAGTGGCCGAGTGGTCTAAAGCGCTCTCCGTTACGGATAACTGCCATCTCACTTCCATCTGCGGAAGTTCGAGTCTCGGATTCAGCCAATGTGGGTATGTGAGAAAGCTTGCCAGTAGCTTCTCGTGGGTCGGTGGTTCTTTCCGGGGTTTTCCCGGGTTCTTCCATCATCAATAATACTGGCCGCCATGTATAGCCTAGCTTGTGCTGAAAAGTGGCGTTGAAACCCTACAACAACTACAACAACAATAAACGCCTTGACCTCGCTTTGTGATTTATACTGGGCTGCTAAAACTAGCATGAAATTGCAGTAAGTGTTTAGTTTAATGACAAGATACACTTCACCACACCATTTTTTAAAAATTTCTACGGAGATATTTTCATCGACGCTATTGATAAGAGAATATTTATCAAAACGCTGAACATATATTAGATAAAACAAGTAATATACCGTATTTTTTCGCTGTATGATTTATACTGCGCTGCTGAAAATAGCATGGAATGTTGTCCGATCAATGGAGTTCCATTCGCGTGCTGATTTTGTGTGTCTACAACTGTTTTCAGATTTTATTTATCAGGTCACATTTGAGTGTCTGGGTGGAGGTTTTTGAAATAATAACAATTTTGATTATGGAGGTTATTTCACATTTTTTCTTAGCGCTGTGCAGCTTTTAATATCAATTCTCAACGTGCTATAAATATGCCTGCTAAGTGGCTGTGTGGATTAGCGCGTTGTCATCGAAATACGAAGGTTATATGTTCAAACGACTGTTGGTAACAAACAAAAAATTCTGTATAGTTGGGGGCATGGCAATGGTACGGTAATGAAAAATAGCCTCTTAAAAAGGCACCCCATGAAGGTACCACAATAAAAAGCAGCCTCATGAACGGCACCCCATGAAGGATCCCCATTGTACGGCAATGACAAATAGTAAAGATAGCCGTTAAGAAAAATATAGACTAATGAAGGGTACCCATGAGGGAACCCCATGGTAAGGCAATGAAATTGGCAAAAATAGAAAATTTGCAAAAATAGTAATAGAATATGCATCATCTGGGCTGAATCGTCTTACTTTATTACAGAAATATATTTACGGTACAATGAACCAAGAACCTATTATCGCTATTATCTCTGCGATTGAGAGATTACAACAAAATGGTCTCGTGGTTCACCTTGATGTTGAAAAAAACAACGACGATTTTGAGATGATACAGCAGCGACGGGAAGAGGGTAGATAAACTCTAGCAGCGGAATATTGATTCATCAAATTAATCCAGCTCGCACTGGAAATGTCCCTAGCCTGTTTATCGGCCGCACAGGTAAACAATAATAGCACGACTGCTAAATTTGTTCCACTAGCAAGCGTCATTGATAAAACTAAATCAGCGCTGCCTCGAGAATATGCAACTCGGAATGCTATAGATGTACAAGGCAGACAGTTAAGAAATCTTTTGGTTTAATACAAAGCATTTCAATGCAAACAATCCGAATGCGAAGCATTGCAATCCAAGAATTCTGAATCCGAATACAAAGCATTCCAATCTAAGGACTCCGAGCCAACCTCGCCAGCACTCAAATGAGTAACACCTCCACGGACAACAACGTCGCCGGCGATGACAACAAAAAGAGACTACCGAGAGCAGAGCTTTACAAGCGACCAATGGTCGCCGGCGACAAAATTAATATAACGTGGGGGTGGAGTGTTGTTATTTGCCGCGAAATGTGCAAATATTTTTGTGTCTCATGGTGGAACGTTTACAGCCTGTCATGCACATACAAACTCGGCAGCATTTCTTCGCCTCTGATATTCAATAACGGCCCTTCTTGCTTGGTCAGACAGAACCTTATTCGTGACAAATACGGATTATGACATCGTACAAAAACGGGATAAGTAGGCACAACACAATCAAATGACCCGGTGGAAATCTGGAGAAAAGCTATAAAAAAACATATCCTTGACGCACTTGCGATCCGTCGTTGAATGATGCCTGACAATTACCATCCAAGGCGTCACAGACAAGATTTACAGAAATCCTCGATGTAATATTAACTATACCCGGCGATAAATGACAACCACCACCATATGTATCGTTATTATGTCTGAAAATAACTTCAAGACCTTTATTCCATACCTCAAAGATCGTCAAAAAATGTTCGTCAATTACGTAATTGAGATCCTGCCGCATTTCATCGGTATCCAGCCCCGGTAGTTTGAATGTATCCAACTGGGATTCGGTAATCTTTTTATATTCTACTGCGCTTGCTACTATCCTAACATTACCCCTGTGAATTACTGTTTTTATCATATACTTTTAAAAGAATGCTGCTTCAGATAATGTACTATCTCATGATTCTGTGTTTAAGATCATCATTCGGCTATTCAAATCTATACCGCAATAAGTGTTTTAATTGAAATCCACCGTACATCACCAGAGAACCACACAGAGAAAGTTTTATTTCATCACTTGCGGTAACTCTTTCTATGTTACCCTATATCACCCCACACCCCACACCCCCATTCCACTGCCGGTGTCTCATTTACTCTGGAATTCTTTTGGGTATATGTATGTCTGATAAATAATCAGATCGTTGTGGTTGTCGTGGTCCAACGTAAGTTGGTTCTACCAGTGGCCATCCCATCACAGTTCTGATCGATGACTGAGATATGTCAACATCATAATTGGAATCCTAGGATTCCGGCGATGATACTTCAATGGTGGCACTCAACGTTGGCTCATGTACCGTGATATCAATCTTTGACTCTTTTCCTGTTAAAGATTTGATTCTACCCTGAAGTTCACTACTGATTTGTTTGATTTGATATGGTCCTGTTGGAATCCCCATGACGTTCCAGTCTGGATCCCAGGACCCTCCCTATTTCATTAGCGAATACCAGTGAATTGTTAGCGGATAATCCACCAAATGATTTTGATCTGATATTTGGCCGGCTGTAATAATGTAGCAATTGTGCCAGAGCGATCTCAAGTGACCGACTATTGTGTACTTTTATCATAGTGGAAAAACTAATATTGATATCCGCGATATTGACTTCGCTGATATCATTGTTTGTCGTCGAAGGTGTTGTGTTAGCAATAATCTGTTCCAGTAGTATAGTTATTGATGCGGTCATTATTATCTATGCAGATTATAAATCAGGGGTCCCAAACACTTGGTCCGCGTGCTGTGAGCTTCATGCGGCCCGTCAAGCCGTGACCCTTTGGTCCGCAAAATTATGTGCGTCACAAGGTGTCACGAAAGAGAACAAAGGTGGTGCGGCGGTTGTGCCATCGAAAATGCTCTCATGCGGCCCTCAGGGTCATTTGAGCTTGAGACCCCTGTTCTAAATGTAGCGTTATAACACTTGCAGTCTACGTGGCGACTCGCGAAGGATCCCTGATGACGTTGTCTCCTAATGGCACTGAGGTGCTTGCTATCTTTATGTGTCCATGACAAAGATTACTAACTGTAGAAAATATTACACAGTTGTTTAACCCCGATGACATTATTGATGATGCATGATTACATGCATGCATTTGTTGCCGCCCACACTATTTGCGTGTGTTTATGTAATTTCTTACCTGCATATGTTGCAAGTCCTTTTGCTATAATAATAAGGGTATCTGCAGCGCCGACAGCAACATCAACACCGATTCATATCACTGGCGATAACGTACGTCGCTGATAACGTACCGATTAACGTTGTTGTTCTAACGATTAGCGCAGACACAGCATACACAACAGTGTCGATGACGACGATACGTCTGCGCTATCGCCACTGTTTTGTCATATGCTTGTCGATGATGTTTTTCAGCGATGCGTTCTAAGGACATGCTTGATTACATCTGTAAGACTGTGTGGGATTCATTGTCGCTGTATCTGATCCTAAGTAATCAATTGAGGTGTTTTTGAAACGAATTCCAGACACAATCAATACGTCGTTGCGGTTAAATTGTATCTGCGGGATCCAATATGAATATTTCCGGGGTATTTTGATTTAGCACGATTGACACGGCGCCAGAAAATCCATCGGTTAAGTCAACTATAGTTTTGGGGGCTTTGCTGATATCAGCGATATTGTTATTCCACAATTATTTTTTTTTAAATCCTGATTGCAGCTGTTTAATTTGACCGGGTGTCGGGGTGAAAATGACGTGTTGATATGACCTTTTATACAAAATTAGAAATGTTTTAGTTACATATTTTCCACGGGTGCCTCAACGATTCTCATTCTTCCACTAACAGTTTCGAGCAGCATTGTTTTGTCTCATAATATAACAGCGATTGCTCTATAACAAAACTTGCAGCATAATTGTCCCCAAAATCCAGCAACACTTCTTCGGATGGTTCTTCATGCCCATTTATCCTCAGATATACTTCACTAACCCCGAGAAGGTCAAACACCATTGTGGTTTTTATCTGAGAAGTATGTCGTCTGACATACTGAAAAGCTACAAATATATGGCGTGGTGCTCAAAATCCCTGCTGTGATGCGATCTGCCGTGCAAATGTATCAACAGTTGCGCTTGTGATCGAGTCTGTGGTCATCGTCAGCAACGACAACATTGATTTACCACCGCGCTCTATAAGCGAAAGCAACCTTTGTTCTTCAGCAAGCGACTGTATTATCGTTGGCGTCCACAATGTCGGTTTTATCAACATTACAACTCCGTGCAACTGCGGAATTTCAGCTTAATTAGCGTATTCAGCGTGCTTGATAGCTTCGTCATCATTGATATGTCAAACTAATGTAACTGTATGTTTCGCCCCGAAGATAACTTTTCTAATATTTATGAAGAAACCAAAGATATTAGACAACGCTATCGCACAACTAAATATCCCTCCAGCATCAACTTGATTTTTACGTGCTGCGAATCCCAAGTTGAAATTCGCGTTGGCATTGACGAAGACATCCACAACAGCTGCGTCATTTACTCCACGGTAACATTTAGGCCTTTGAGGAAAATAGGGTCGGTTATCGGCTGTCCACAGTGTCCTTTGTAAACATCATTGAAGGACCAGGGGACCGTGAATAATCATCGGAAGACCGAGTATCGCGAGACCGAGTATCGCGAGACCGAGTATCGTCCTGGCAGCGTCAACATTATCATGACATACTCGAGTTGTCTAATGTCGATAATATCTCGTGCACTGTTGAATAACGTCATAATACCCTTGTTAACGAACTCACCAAGTTGGTCGCCATATGGATTATCGTCGGTTTTCAAAATTCTCCCTTGAACTTCAATGAATGCCTCGGCGGGCAAGAAACACCTAGATGTATCCTGAACTTGTACTTCGATTCGCCCACCTTGGTTTGGTTCTCGTGCTTCATAAGAATAAAATTGATAATCATACACTGACAAGCCCTTGAGTACTCATGCATCCATGTCAAATGTGGGATCAGATGCACTCTTGGGCATTGTATTACATTTACTTATGTCTACAATGAGATGCTAACACCGATCAATAAGTGGTGGATCAGCGACAACGGGTCAGACCACTACCCGCTATTAGGTTTGCAGTTATATTTTTCCTCTCTCAGCAGCTTGTTTATTTTTCAGTGTGGGCACACCAGATAATTCTTTCAGTAGTTCATCTGCAGCTTGATTTAATGACACTTGCTGACATCACTTCGGTGCTGGGCAGTTTTACTGGCTGTGGCTGAGGTTTTCGTAGTATTAACGGCGCGAGTCTGTTATTGACCGTTGAGAACGCTTTCCAGCAGCATCACCAACACTTTTATCACGAACATCGTCGATGGCATTAGTTCCTAAATGTTTTGCAATCGAGATCGCTTTTTGGACTATCCTTCTGAATAATCTTTGAACAACATCACCAAATCCATCTCCGTAGATAACTTTATATATCGATAATCGTGAATTTATCTCCCTGACCATCACTAGTCCACGTGTCCACGTTGGGCATTGTGTATAATCATGTTATTTTGTTATCACTGATCTAATAGATCAACCGCTGTAGTAATGGTCGGTAATTTCATCGATTAGTGACGATAAGGGCTGCTGTCCGTGACTCAACCGTAAATAAACGCTGACAGATAGCGACTGCTTCACTGATCGTTTCAGGTGAATTAATTCCAGCTCGTCTTCTACCAATCATTCTTTGTAGTCGATCAACATCAGCGAGTATGCTACTGACACAAAGTTTATCGTAAATCACCGGAGAGGTTTGTTTGTTACGACCACAGTGTGCTTGCACATTGCGAATGGCGCCACTTCCGGTTGCTACTTCAGATGGCGATTCGTGATGTAGTTCAGGAGCGTGCTGCTCTCAGCTTCTGCCTTTTCTTTCCTCATTTCAGATCTAGATCTTTTACTTCTTCAAGTTTACGCTTCATCTCTTCCTGTTTTGTTTTCCTAACCTGTTTTACAACTGCAGCGTGTTCCTTTACCGCCCGGTTAAAGATTTCAAAATTATTACTATCTTCCTCAGATCTGATCTGCTGTATATTACTAGCAATGCGATGCCCATCTTTAACCCAATCATCAGCTTAAAGAGTTTTAATATATTCGGGTTTCGCATATTTTTCTCTATCAACCCATCCAAACATGGCAATATTAAGTGTTTGTTTTGGAACCCTAATAGCTGATATACCTTCCTCGGTAAATTAATTATGTTAGTTCTAACTTTTGGTGGCGGCTGAAGAGGTTGCCGAGGTGGCTGACTTTCGGGTTGTGGTTGAAGAGTTTGAGGGTGGGGTGGGGTGGAGCGGGTTGAAGATGCCCAGCAATATCCTTGGGTATTGTTCTTGGCAGAAACTAGAAAACCTAAAGCAATTATATTTGCAAAGTCAAAACGAATCTTCCAAGCATTGTCTCAGTTGTTATACTTTGGAGTAATGGAAAAGGTCAGAAAATTTGTCTAAGTAATTATTGATTAGTTTGCTTCATAAGACTAAACGAATCAACTAAAATTAGATTATTTCGTATAATATAACTTTAATGGTATTGTCTTTATACACGTTTTATTAAATGATGTAGATGATATAAATAATCAATAGAAGTACTTATCCACTGCAGTAGGACATATGTCTGCATCCTCACATCTGCAGCAATAAATTGCTTTTGAAATTTAATGCTAAACAGTGCTTGAGTTTTGTTCTGTGTTCTATATACAAAGCTTCATAAAGATCCTTTGAATATATACGCTATACTAGACTCAAAGTCGAAATGGCAATAACTCTAACAAAAGTCGCAGGAGTATAACATCTTGTCATTATGCACATCGTCACATACTGATTAAAATATTTCTAAAGTTTGATGATGACCCAATGCAATCTGTGAGACGATTGAGCGTAAGACTAAAAGAGGACTCTCCTATGCACGACATTGACCCGCGCGTCAAAACGGGAAATAAATATACAAAAATGGTGGGAACAGTGATTTATCCATATGCTCATCTTTAAGCGATGACCATAATATTTACCATCTTTCGTGGCTGTTCATCAAAAACGGCAGTACGAGTTGCGCTAATGATGATGTGTCATACACTTCATGAAGCTACGGGATATAAAGGGCGATAACTCTAAGACATTTTGAGGAACAAATTGCTTACATGGTTGTGCTTCTTCATGGAATGAACACCATACTTGCTAAATTTCAAGGCGGTCTATTAAAAAAAAAAAACTAGCTGCACCAACGGAAGGACGGACAGACGCGTGAACAGAAGGATTACTGGACACGTCTGTTATACTTCTAACACTTCCAACATACTTTTAACAATCTAAGACCAATCGAGCTAAAAATGGGTTGTTAATTTAAAAGTAAAGATATATTTTTCCTGATAAACCCTTAAAGATCAAATATTAGTCAAACCACCAAAGACAGAAGCAAAAGCTGAAGTTAAACAAGTGAAATTTTAATTGATAGCAAAGTAAACGTTTCCTTTTATAACTTAAGAAAGACCCATCAAACCATTTCGTTTCAAATTAAACAGATACAGATGATGTTCTCAGAGCTTGCACGTCCGTTCCAATTGTAGCTATTCCTTCTCCTATCTCTATCCCTCTCTTTCTCTGACATTTCCTATTTCTACTATAACTGTCGCCTTATTTGCATTTATTTATATTACAATATGTTATCATCATTATCCAATGTTGTTGCAACCAACAGTGGTGTAAAGTGTAATATCATAATTATTTTGTCTATAGAATAACTTCAAACTACCTTTAGATTCGATTGCTGCAATTAGTTTTGGCCACCATGTTCTTTCGTTTATCTCCTTTCTTGCATCGATATAAGTCAACAGTTTCAATTCCTCTGGTATCTCGCAATCGTCCAGCAAAACAGGGATCAAAAGGTTCTCTCTTTTGTCGATGCCTTCTTTGTGGGCCATTTCAGTTTCCAATCGTAGATATTGACTATCGAGACCTTCCTTTGAAAGTACACTCACTACCTTCTCAGAGTTCTTGATGCCGTATTTTATATTATCCATAATCTTAGTCCCCGGCAAAAAGTCTCTCTCATGATCACAGCAAATAAATCCGTAGTCATTTTCCAATTTTTTCACAGCCTCTTTCACCCAAAGCTTATCATTTGGAACATCTCTGTAGCAGAAAAAAACATGGTATTTCTTGTTCTTTAAAAGCGTTCGCCTATCCACATTGCTGTCTTTGTGAAGCTCGTCAGTTAATACTGCATTCTCAGCAAGTTGGCCATTAATTACTACATCTACCTCCATGATTTGCAGTGGCTGAAAATAGGCAATTGTATATTGTGTACGTTCTGATAGTTTGTTTTAAAACATTTAGAGTAAAATGCGTTCTGAAAGCAGTTATTTATTCATACATACATACGTACATGCGCGCGCACACACACACACACAGAGAAAAATGCGTTGATAGAAAGATATACCAATAGTTTTTTTGAGCTACCTTTGAAATAAAATACTCCTATGAAAACTGCGTTATCATAAGAAAATAGCAGCAGAGGGGCTGTACAGACCGAAACTTTTTGCACAATAAACCCCTCCAGGAAACTATTCCTCGATAGAGGGCTTATTTCGACGAAATAAACCCTTCTATTCAGAATACAGGACAAAAAAAAATGTCCCCCGAAAACTCGAAGAGTTTCCAGGGACAAACTCGTTGAGTTTGCACTGACAACTTGGGTTACTTCAATAAATCTGAAACAGTTTCCGTGGCGGGGTCGTTATTGAAAAATCCATGGGTCGGGTCCATCCCCTCTGCTGCTCTGGGAAATGAGTTTCCAAGGAAAAACATTTTTATGTTGCAAATAGTGTATCAAGTCCAATACGGTATCTTGTTCTGGGATCGTGTAAATTTATTGTCACAAATCCGTGAGGTTTTCTTTGAGCATGACTGAAGAAATTTTTAAATTTATTTAAATCCATATCGCCACCACACCAGGTTTGATGAATATTTCTCAGTGTATGTGTATCAACTCCATTGAATATCGCAAGAAGATTACAATTATCCCTGATTACTTTAGGAATTTGTGTATAACGCTTAGTAACATAAATCACATCAGTGTTTTTGTGACGTCCCCGGGAAAATATTCTTGCGGGATTTTTTTGCTTGTCCAACATAACATCATCATACACTACTAGGTTGTTAATTGATTCATCAAGATCCTCGACGCTGGGGGCTTCTTCGATATCAGTGATAAATTCAACAACATCCTCACCGTCTTTACTCAGCGCGCTTGCACTCTCATTAAAATCTTTTATAACGTTATAGCATCGTTGATCATCTACAGATGGAGCTATCAAATAC
This sequence comes from Sinohyriopsis cumingii, assembly GCA_028554795.2. Taxonomy (NCBI): domain Eukaryota; kingdom Metazoa; phylum Mollusca; class Bivalvia; order Unionida; family Unionidae; genus Sinohyriopsis; species Sinohyriopsis cumingii. The sequence goes on from CM068836.1 coordinate 35,514,644, forward strand.
AGTTTATCCCATTTCATCCACTTCATTATCAAGTTCAGCAACAGCTGTGTTTTACCTGAACCGGATGGCCCAATTATAATCGCGCGGATAGAGTTTGGTAGCACTGAATTATGCTTAACTGGCTCTTTCTTTTTTGTCGCAGAAAAATCTGTAATTTCCATTTGTATATAAAGAATAATAATTATGGATCTATATTGTGTGAAGTGTAAGGCACGAACCCCTACGAATGATCTAACAACCATTACAACAAAAAATAACAGACAAGCACTTTCTGGTAAGTGTACGCGATGTGGCACAAAAAAATTTAGATTTCAAAAAAAAAGCGAGAATTTAGCGGAGGTGACATTGCAGCCAAACTTGGAAAGCTCCCCGGAACTCCCTGGGCAAAGTATCCCGGAGAAAAACATCTCCCAGGATACAATTACTGCGGTCCAGGGACCCGACTAGATATCAGACTTGATGAACAATCTAAACCAAAACCGGGAGAGTATCCGATAAACGCTATCGACGCAGCGTGTCACATACATGATGTTGCTTATCGAAGTAAAGATCTACAAGACAGGCATATCGCGGATGTGAAATTAATTCATGCACTAAGCGCCATAAAAAATAAATCATTTAAGGAGTCACTCGCTAATTGGTTAGTAAGATCAGCGATGAAATCTAAATTAGTATTAGGCGCTGGATAATTAAATAAAAATGCAAGCGATTTATTATTCCCCAATCGGATACTGGAGAGGTAACTCAGCAATTAATAAACTCGCCAACGCGGCATCAGTAACACGCGAGGTTGCCAAAAATTGGCTATCAAAACAAGCAATATGGCAAATCTACTTACCACCACCTCGACAAATCAACTTTGCACATTTTGATGTTAGTGTGCCCAATGAAGTTCATCAGGCTGACATACTATTCCTGCCTCATGATACTGTCCGTAGAAAAATATACAAATACGCGCTAACAGTAGTTGATGTTGCCAGTAGATACAAAGAAGCAGAACCGTTAGCGACTAAAACAGCGTCCGAAGTCGCCTCTGCGTTTAAACGAATTTATCAACGAGGACCTCTAAACTGGCCACGATTATTACAAGTTGATCCTGGCAAGGAATTTCAGGGCGCGGTGTCATCACTGACAAAGCAGCATAACGTTACCATACGACGAGGACATACTGAAATTCATCGGGATCAGGCAATTGTTGAGCGATTTAATAGAACACTCGCTGAGAGATTATTCGGATACCAGTACGCGAGGGAATTCATTTACGATACGAGATCTCGTGAATGGGTTGCAAGACTGCCAAACGTGATAGCCGCACTGAATAATGAAATTACCAGAACAACAAACATGAGACCTGTAAATGCAATCACAAAAAAATATATACCCCGCGTCAGTGAACGCGGACAACAGCAACAAAATGTTTCAACGCAGCCAGGGACGCTAGCGTCCCCACTGCTGGGTAATGTCACCGTTAGGTATTTATACGAACCAGGCGAACTAGAAGGAGGAAAAAAAAGAGCAACCGATCCCACATGGAGTGTTACTACACATAAGATATCCAGCATAACCAGATCAACTGGGAGAAACGCAATCTACAGATTAGATTCGACTGCTCCTCAACGCGGATTTAAACGCGAGCAACTTCAGGTGATTCCCGAGGATACACAATTACCACCCCGATCACTAAAGTGATCCGCACTGAAGTGATTCAATCATTTAAATAACTGCAGCAACACCTCTGCGTCGGTTACACTCAAGACAGGTCAACATCACATTTTCACGTGTATGACCGCGACTGCTATCTATTCTATCTACGGTGAATTGCCTTGGGTCGTTTTTCGAATACTGCCACAGCAATAAACAATTACAACTCGCACAGTGATTATTCTGCTGTTGTTGTAATTGTATTACAAATTCAACATCCAAACTTTGTTTGGGATCAAACTCTCTACCATTTTTTTTGTCGCTCTGTTTGTAACCGGCTAATTTCTTTCTTATTGTGTCATCAGCGATTGAGCTGTCGTTGACAACATCATCTAATACAATTCTTCGTAACTGACCTATCCTTCTTACTCTTGACACGGCTAAATAAACTAAATTTGACCACTCGATGCGATCATCAACAATCCAAACTGTTGTATCTGAAATAGTTAGTCCCTGCGAACTGTGGATGGTCATAGCGTATCCTAGCGTCCACGGGGATTTGCTCATTTTCAGTGCCTGTTCAACAGCATCAACATCAACTGTGACAATATCATTTAATACTAAATTCTGTTTCTCCGGACCCGACGCAGTCAGGCGCCCTGGAATATCAACATCAATATTCTGCAATCGCGTATCAGCTGGTCTATAACACAACGGCACTGGCAACATGGGAAATTTCTTCTGATGTAACTGAAATAACCGCTGCTGAAGTGTGTCCCTGACTATCTTTCTACTTGCCACAATTAAATCACCTGGTTTCCACGTTTCCCAAAAGTCGCTCAGCGAAGTCTCTGGAATTATTTCACGCATTATCTCACACTGGACTTTATTGGTTTGTAGCCTGATCAGTGCCTTAAACTCTTTCAGCGTTTCATCGAGTGCTCTAACATCGTTAGTTATTTCCTCATAATAATCTACAAAAGTTTTCAGCCACTCGTGTGGAGATTCACCTGTAAATGGGGGTGGTTGACCATGATCGCCGCACATCACCACTGCGGTATTTTTCTTTAGCAGCCAATCCAGAAACTGTTTTAATGTATCCAACGGCACAGTGTCTATCTCATCCCAGATGATTTTCTCGGGAATATATTTCGTTCCCATTCGTTCAGGTGTCCACGTGCCGCCGCTGTATTTGAAAAAACTGTGATACGTGCACGCGTTAACATCCCGTTGTCTCATCTCCCTGGCAAGTCTGTGTGTGGGTGTTAGCACAATCATGTCAGAGTTTCTAAATAATTCAATCGCTCGAGTTGTTTTACCAGAACCACCAGGACCGTTCAGATAAACTGTTTTGTGTCTTGTAACAGGATCGTGCACCGGCGGCAACAACGAAGTTGCCCCCGACGAAACCATCGAAGATATTTCTGCGCTGCGATACTCATCCTCGATTTCAACATCAGCCGATTTACAATATCCGTGTAACATTTCATTCTTTATTCTCCACGAGCCCCACGATGGATCATCCGATATAACATTATCCAACAGCGCTGAGTGCTTTTTATCAATATAAAATGAATCCGTTGCAACTCTCACTGCGGCAACAGGGAATCTATTGATCATCGACAACAAATTTATGGATACATAAGCCAGCATCGAAGATCTCAAATGTATGTACTGAGATGATTCTCCGTCAATATAACTAAAAACAGTCCCTAGTTTTTCCCCGTTTGACAGAAACACATCTTTGCGGTTACAGAACATGTTGTTCGTGGCTGCATCAGCGACAATAAGATCCAATTCAGTCTTGTCCATGATTAATCGACTGTGATGTTGTTTATGATCATACGCTCCACCTTGAGTTAATTTCCCTATTATTCTTCGTCCTAGATCTTTTGCTGTGCTTTCATCATTTCTGAGTTTGCTTTTAAGTACTTCAGGAGCTTTCTTGATGATAGCGTCGATAGAAGTTTCTGGATATTCTCGTGACCAATCTTCGATGACTTCTTCTAACGTAACCGGCGTTGGAGTTGGCAACCAAACTTCGGTTTGACGACAATAACATATAATCGCTTCGCTGACCGTCAGCGACAACAGTATTCGACTGTCAAGCATGTATCGCAATAACACTATCGGTGCCCATCGCTTCTCAACGAAATGTCTGCCAAACCAAACATAACACACAGGATGTAAATCCTTAGCGAATTTAAACGACGACACACAAGCAAATCCGGTCAAGTCAAAATCGGGTAAAACACCGTTGACAGCTACTCTTGTCATGGTATTGCCAGCGTGGCCAAACCGTTTAAAATATTCGCTGCATTCTCCACGCCCAAGGAAACTTCCTGGATAACACGCCGTCATGTCCACGGATATCATACCGCGGTGATCATACTGAGTATTCCACAAACCGCCGTGTCCGTATTCGACACAGCTCTGCTGGATATCAGCAAGAAAACTTTTCGGAGTTGGTCTCCATGAATTTCGTTCCCGGGCTACATGCGCGACAACACCCGGGACAGTAAAACAGTGTGTCAGTAACGTATCAGTGTTGCCAGCATGATATTTTTCTGCGAGTTTTTTCATTTCCTGCTGTAACGCCATTGTTCTGTATATTTCCCCGTTGGGTCTCACAAACTGATCATATTCTCCATCTTCGCTACTTCTGAATAACCACACAGACACTGGATCGGTTTTACTTATCTGATAAATAAAATCAAACATGCTCCCAGAATTGCTTTGCAATTCCGGATAATACTTCACAACACGGTCTTGCGGAAATATCCTAACCGAGTCAGTCTAGGCGTGACTGTTATGATCGATAATAGTTATTGGTGTTCCACGGGAATTGTATTTACACTCATACAATACCTCACCGGTTAACGATGAAACCGTTATAGGAAATTTTAGTAATCGCTCTAGCTCAGCAACATCATTTATTGACGCTCCTTTATCCGCTACTCGTGTCGCCCACGCTGTTATTTTAGTTTGTCTTAGCGGTGTTAGGCCGTTTCCTCGCATTGCATTTTTAAAATGTTCCATTACTCGCTCAGCTACACAATTCAACACCGACACCTTCATCGGTTTGAGTTTATCAACGCGTGGTTTCTTCATCGGATAAATTCCATAAACAACTGCGGTCACAGGATACGCTCTGGCATAATATGGTATATCAATCCCAACAAGTACTCCCGGTTTTGAGTCTTTACTTAACAGAACGGTTTTTCCACGAACGCCTCTGGCATCAAGAACAGGGTCTAGTTTGTCTCTGATAATCCACGTTCCCTCGCCGACTCCAACAATAAAATTTATCTGTACGAAATATCTTCTATCGTCGAGATACCCAATTATGTTACGCGCGATTGTATCGTTCATGGTAGCATCAATGATACGGTCACGAGAAATGCTTTGCATTTCCCGAGAAACGCTCGCGTTTCCGAGGATAATTTTATACGAAGACCACGTGTGTGCGGCACCATCACGACGAAACTCTTCTTTGGCATTCTTGATAACACCAATTACCTCTGCTAACTCTCTTCGTCGTGGATCAGCGGTTAACCGGTCAAGATCGAATCTAGAACCTGATATGGGTTTTATTCTGGATAGTCTTTCAAAACCCATTATTATAATTAAGACAAATATTTAAATAGACAAATATATTATATGATGAACCAATGCAAGTGGATCAAACTAAATTCATCAGCGCCGTGTAGCAAACCCTGCAGAGGCGAATACTGTGGACAACATGCTCAACAGGTCCGCGGTGGGAGTCTAGGACCGATACCGTGTATCAGATGCGGCATTGGAGTACGAGGAAAAACGCAATTATGTTCAGCGTGTGGTGGAAAACGCTATCGAGAACTAAAACGGTATTATGATAAAAAAAATCCAGACTGTGATAACGCTCTCAAATGCGAGCGTGATTACATAAATAAGTTTTCAGACAAATTATGAATTAGACAATGATTTGCTTATAGTATAATGAATCAAGAATTCGTCCGACATCCAACTATTCCAAATTATGAGGCAAACCGAGATGGCATAGTGAGAAACTACAGGCTGAGGAAACAAGTTGGTACAGTTGATAATGCTGGTTATTTAAGATTTACTGTTAGGAAAGGGAGGTATTTATGTCATCGTTTCGTCTATGAGGTTTTTAACGGAGAGATCCCTAAAGGCCTTGTCATTGATCATATTAACGGGAACAGACTTGATAACAGTATTGAAAACCTTCAAGCGATCACTCAGAGCAAGAATACCATACGAGGAAGAGTTAAATGTAAAACAGCTATAAGAAGAGCAGTGAAATCTGTGAATGTTGAGACTCGTGAAGAAATAATATTTCAATCAATGAGCGCAGCCGGTAGGTATTTCGGTATTTGTCCACCTTCTGTACAGCATGTCGCAGATGGGATCTACAAAACAGCATTTTCAAAGAAGCTCAAACAGAAGATTTCATTCTGTTATATAACTCTTATCGTTGACACAAACGACGATAACTCCTCCGAGAGTGTGTAACGCTTTGCAGAGTTGTCGTTGCTGGTCAGAGGATTTGCTCCCCCTAAGAAAGCCACCTTGATAAAATATTTTATCGAGTTCATAACATGTAATCATTTATTTACCGTAGAATATATATTTTTTTACAAACAATATCCTCGTTTTACTGAATATATCCGACTGTTTTGCTCTTCTGTGCTTGTTATATGACCGCGCTTAAGAAAACATACAATTAAAATATTTTAAACAAGTCCCGCCCACTGCTAGAGCGAATTTCCAACTCGCAAGTAACAGTTGGGTTATATACGAAATCGCTCCCTAAGACCTTTGGGTCGATCGAAAGTCAGCACGCGCAAGCAAAACCATAAATTTAATCCGCCAATGGCGGGTGTCTTTTGTGCACCATCCAATGGTCGATTCAATGGATGGTTTTGCTCTGCTGCTGACCGTAGAAAATGACCCACCTGTGTATGTTTGTGTCGTCATAGGATAAGGTCTTAGGATAAGTTAGGATAAGATTACATGTTCATTGTGCCTTTACTTGCTGTCATACTCGAATCAGAGGTTAAAGGTTGTCTGTTCTGTACCGTCTCTTAGGATAAGATTACATGTTCATTGTACCTTTGCTTGCTGTGATACTCGAATCAGAGGTAAAGGTTGTCTGTTCTGTACCGTCTCTTAGGATAAGATTACATGTTCATTGTACCTTTGCTTGCTGTGATACTCGAATCAGAGGTAAAGGTTGTTTGTGTTGTCAAATAAATGTTTGCCGGGCCTGCTAGAGAACTCGATCCTAGAAGCCAGGGCTGTCTCGTCTTGTAAATAAATGTGCCTCTGAGTCACTTGGCAGTCAGAGGGGTCCGTCCTTAGGATAAGTTACGTGTTATATGTTTGTCCTTGTCAATTCACTAAACACGTCCTCTTGAGCCTATAGAACGTTATTTGACGATCTAGAGGCTCTTGCAGGGGATAAAGTGTTTCGTGTTACATGTTGTATTGTCATGTCGGAAGCAGTCCTCGTGGGGTTCTAGAACGTTATTTGACGATCTAGGCCCTTGCAGGGGATAAATGTTTCCGACTGTCTCGTTTTGTTTTGGAAAGCTAGCGTTTCTCATGCAAAGTGTTTCTATTAAAAATATAAAAATATATAATAATATGAATCACGAAAATATAAATACCATACTTGTTGAAATTAAAGAATTACAACAGCGAGGTTTTAATATTTTACTAGACACTGAAACAATTATGTCAGATTTTGAATCCTTGAATGAGCTATCACGCTTGGGGAAGAACAATCTCCCTGCTCGTTATAGGTTCATTAAGGGTTTGCAAGATCGTGTTTACAGATCACTTGCCGGGATAACTGAAAATCAGGTATCTGAATTTATTCCACTGTGCCGTGCAGTTGAGAAGATTCGTCTTGGATTGTCACAAGAGTATGAGACTCGAAAATTAATTAGCACCAGGGTGAGACGGTTAAAAGGTTATATAAAGAATCTAGACACGGAAATGCCTTGCATTTCTGACAAAAATACTAGTGTTTCTGACTACGAGGCCGACAAGGAAGTATAAACCGCATAGCGTGTGACTCACAGCACAAAGTGAAAGTAGAACCTGAGAACGCTAGCGCCCCCCCCCCCCCCGCTTGGAGTGTAAAGCACATTTCCACGGGTAAAAAAAAAGTGTATTATTTTTTTGGCCCTTGGAAACTCAAAGAGTTTCTCAAGTGAAGGGCGCTTTCAGATTTTCAGGATTTGCTTAAGCGTTTCAACATCAATACAGGAATGAGAATAGTTCATAATCTGTTCTCGTTGACACCAAACTATGATCATATGATTTTGCTGTAGCTCTGTTAATTGTGACGGAGTTAACAAGAAGTCTTCGTCACCATACACGTCAATAACTATTTTAACGGGGAAATACTGTTCTGGGAATGTCTGTATTTGAAATGCGGTTTTTATTGCCTCGTAAAGAATTTGCTTATCATGAATATGAACTCGTGCATGAATGTACTCGGGTTGATACATTATACACAACCGTTTTTTTTTAAATGCGTGCTAGCACTTTCAACGATAACTTATGCTGGTTTTGATAGGGTATTTGCACGATAAAATGACGAAAATGGATCAGTGCAGAAAAAAAAACTATTATAAATATTATGGATCCCTTGACTTAGGACTTCACCAGTAAGTTTATACTAACAGTCTCGTCACGCAGGTCCAACAAATTCCCCCTCTGGTCGGTGAGTTTGAAATTTATCGTTGACAACCACGGGTTATGACACCGTAGATAGACCGGATTGATTGGTTCTTGCACAATCAGAAAACCAGGGGGGTCTCTTGGTGTGAACGTATACAGGATAAACCCCTGTTGTGCCGTCGTAGTATCTGATGCGCTGTAACTGCCATCGATGACGTCACATACAAGATTGACCGCAATAACATCTGTGATATTTACGATCCCGGGTGAGATGTGTCTGCCATCGGATGCTGTACTGTTGTCGTGCTTGAGAATAACAGGTTGTGGTTTTATTCGTTCGTACGCGGCAAGAATATCTTCGAAAGATTGATCGATGAGATCAGAGACTGATTTTCTCAGCTCGGGCACGTTATATCCAGGAAATTTAAAATCTGAAATATCATTCACTTGAATACCATATTTAATTGCAAAATCTGCTCTGGCTATCTGTCTATAATTATCATCGATATAGTCTTTAAGATCCAGTAAAGCCTGAATTATTCTTAGATTTATAGTTTCCATGGCCGATGCGAGTTTGTTTAGTTTTTCTATGGTTGTGATAATATTATCACGCGGACTTGTTAAATCAGAAATATAATCTTGGAAATATACTCGCAGGAGTTGTAGCTGTTGTTTATGTACTAGATTGATCGGAATAAATAATTCAGATTCTATATCATCTAGACGGTAAACACGGAGCTCCTGCCCCCCCTTAACACGTGGAGCTTCTATACTCCAAGTATCGGGCATTAAAGTACTTTTTCTTGCTAGTAATTGATCTGCAAGGAGTAAATAATAATTGTACTCGAGGTCGTGTAGTGCTTCTTTATAGGTCATAAAATCCGATTTTTCAGGTTTTGGTGGACGAGGTTTAACCTCGGGGGCCTTTGGCCATCCTAATAATGTTCGGATTGAGCTGTTATAAATATCCACGGCGTATCCTGGCGTTGAGATTTCAATGACCGCAGACAGCGTTGGTTCATGAGCTGTTATAGATATTTTGGCTTCCTTGCCGGTGATTCGTTTTATTTGGCGTTGTATCTCATTATTGATTTCTTCGATCTGATAACTCCCAGTGGGAAGTGTAATTGTATTCCAGTCAAGTTCACCCTGTTCGCCGGAGTCGGCTTTGCTTTTCCCGAACACGAATGAATTATTTGGCTGCAGACCACCAAATGATGCCGACCTAACATTGGGCCAGCTGTGATACACACTGAGCTTTGCTAACGCGATTTCACTCACTGGAATTGGAGTTCGAAAATTAATACCGAATTCTGGTGTCGTCGAGGACACTGAGATCATTGTGGTCCTTACCGGTGTTGTGTTTGTGACTATTTGTTGAAGCAGTTCTATTGACATTATTTATTTGTTTAGTTTTCAAATAGTCATTGTACGCATCTGACATTAGTTTGAATTCAGAATCTGATATCGTAGCGTCGCTACTTTGCACGTCTAACGATGATGATATCAGCGATGATAATTTCTGATATGCGGTCGTGGCTGTATTTAATTTTGTCGTGTAATCGTGTAATTTTGTGTTAGCACATGATGATATTTATTTTGCTATGATGCCGCGGAAACACAGATCGTGGCGGCGACTGCTGCAGTTACCGGAGTGACCGCTGATAGTATTGCTCCGGCAGATGCAACAACGGCAGATACTGAATAAACCATAATATCCAGCACTGTTATGCGGCGCTTGTATTTTTTTACTTTTTGACTAGTTACTTCGATGACAGTTTTTAACTCAGATTGCCACTCACGGACTTGATTGTATCGATATTGTTGAGCATCTGGCGTCGTTGACATTATTCAATTACGCGGTAACCAATTGAGGCGTTGCAGCGACGAATTCCAAACAAAACCAGTAAGATGTTGCTGTTAAACTATCGTCCTCGGCTTCAAGCATAAATGTTTCCTCGGTTCCGCTGTTTAGTATTACAGTGCAAACCCCGGAATACTTATCGGTGGAATGTCTCCAAGGATATGTTGTGAAGATTTCAAATTTAGCGGCTGAAAACACAGACAACCTGTAAACACCGGTGGCTGTTGCTGTATATTTGATAGTGTTATTTTGTCGTGACCATGTTGCGAATCCCGATGATACCGTGAATACGATGTTGGTGATATGCCCCGGAGTAACTCCAGTGGGAACTTTAATCAAACTGGTTTTGTTAACGATATCAGGAATACCCGATACGATATCCTGCTGTGTTTGTTTGATCCTGTTAATGTCGGTCTTTACATCAGCGAGTTTTACATCGACGACTGGAGGAGTCCCAAAGAACTTATCCACGACCTCATCAGTTTTTACGAAGTTTCTTCGAAATCTTGTAAACGCGCCCACGTGAACATCATGCTCTGCACGCAGCGTATTTAGTTTACCGTTGACGATGTCCACGTATTGTTTGTTTGACGCATCCTGGTCGGATTCGGGATTCGCTAACGCGGTTATTTTGTTGCCGCTCATGCTGAGTTCGCCTGTCATCGTGTCACCGGCTTTTTTCACACATTTATCAACACCTTTATCAATACTGTCTTTGATGCTTGCGATTGATATATTCGAGTCCTTGATCCGGCCGCCATCACTAAATGCAACGAAGTTATCCTTGGTAGCTCCAAGAACTCTGCGAATTATATCATTCCACTTAATGTTGCTCGTTCTTAGTTTTCCTTGCCTGTCTTGGAAAATAGCAACTTCATCTGGGTCAACTCCAGCTATATTCAAAAGATTATCGACTTCATCTTTGGTCGCATATTTTGAGAGATCAGCATCTGTGCTTGGTTTACCTCCTCGTGTGAAAGGTCTTCCGTAAATATCCACCATTATTCTTATTGCTGTTTTTCAAATGCTAGCATTTCTCGATGCGGTATATTCATACACTACTTTATGAGGAGGAGTTGCTGGATTTCTTGAGATTGCATCAAGAACATTTAAAACCTCCCTCCCACAAATGGGCGGATCAATTAATGTTTGTGTTGGTAACGTCGACTGCCACACTGGAACATTAGAAAATCTGCTGACATACTTGAGAAACTCAACTGGCGGTGCTAAACCGTACGAATCAAAATAGATAATTCCACGTGGATCGATCGCGTAAGCAACCCAGTGAGTTCCCGGACCATCTTTGTTGTCGAGATTGATAATGCCAGTTTCTGGATTATTCGGTCGTTGCGGTAATTGATCTCGCATAAATACGCCTCTGAAATGTTTTACACGCAATTTTTTAACAGCATCGAGTAAATCAAAATTGCTCAACGGCGTTAGAATTTTTTTGGATACCATGATGGTGGAGTTCCTGGTAGTCTTAGACCGCGTCCCTTTTTTTTCTTGTATCCTTTTCCCATTGCCTTTTTTAGTGCCATTCCAGCTGCAGTTCCAACTGCACCGAGTGCTGCGGCTTTTGCTACGGCTGGTGCTGCCGCGGCAATCAACGCCGGTATTGCTGCGAGAAGAGGAAATATTCCACCGGTTTTAGTCATGTCCTTGATAGCTGCAGCAGAGAAATCAAGTCGGACACCGGTTTTTGCTGTTAGTGCCTTATTAAAATGTTTAAGCTGAGTATTAGTCAACGACAATTTGTTTGGACCACCAGTAATCTGATCTCGTTTTAGTGTTATTGATGTCCCGCACGTGCTTGCGTTCTTTGATTGCAATTTCTTCGTTTGACCGGAAGTCAAGGTGACATTAACATGACTGTATGACATTATATCCTAAGTTTGATTTTAATTGCGTTACATATTCTCGATTGGAGCGTCGATGACCCTCATTCGTCCGCCAACACCTTCAAGCAGCATTGCTTTATCGGAGAGTATGACAGCAATCGCTCTGTAACCACCAGCAGGAACACCTACACGAGCTCGGAAATGTAGGTCGACAACAGATTGTTTAACCAGATCAAGATGTTCCAGCGAAAAGTAATAAATCGGATATAAACTCATAAAGTCTCGCTGTGATATTTGCAGGCCAGTGTCTACATTAAGGTCGCGCCCCATAAATGACATCAGACGATGATACGCGCGTGCGACACGATGATGTTCGAAATCTATTAATATATCCTCAGATGGCTCCTGATGCCCATTTATTCTCAACGAAACTTCAGAAACTCCAAGTGTATCAAGTGTATCAAATACCATTGGATTTCTTTCCTGGCTATCTGTTCTAGCACGGTATTGAAATGCAATGAAAATATGTCGTGGTGCTGATACTCCTTGTTGCGATGATATATGCCATGTAAACAACCCACCATTATCACCCTGAATAACGTCTGTGGTTGTTGTTTTCCAGGATAGCAGTGATTTACCGCCCGTGTCCATGAAAGACAACAGTCGTTGTTCTTCGGTGATTGACGGAGACAACACTGGCATCCACAACCACAGTTTAGTTAGTATTACCTGACCAGGGGCAACAGCAGCATCTCGCCAGATAGCGTCATTATCATCAGGTTTTCGCACAAGTACAACTGTGTGTTTGGCACCGAATATGACCTTGTGGACATCTCTGCAGAATCCAAAGATGTGAGACAATGGAATCACACCTGAGAACTCTTCATCTCCACTTAACATCGATCTACGTGTTGCAAAACCCAAATTAAAATTTTCGTTCATCGATGCAACTGCGTCACCGGCATTATTCATTGTTACATTCCTGTTCTCGGGGCTGTCGGTTATATCCTTTGCAAACATCATTGATGGTCCGGCTGATCTGGTGTAATCATCCGAGTATCTCGCCAACCCGAGAATTGTTGTGGCAACGTCGACGTTATCATGAATTGTTTCAATTTCTTTTCCATCTATCATGTAAATAGCGGATTTAAATAACGCCATGATGCCGTTGTTAACAAATCCAACTCGGTCGCCGATTCCGTAGTTAGTGTTATCATTCTTTAAAAGCCTACCTTCAACTTCGATGAAGGCCTCAGCGGGCAAGAAGTATCTACTTGTATCCTGGACCTGTAGTTCAATTCTTCCGCGTTGGTTAGGATCACGTGCTTCATAAGAATAATATTGAAAATCACGTACAGAATCATCTTTAAGTACTGGTTTGGACATATCAAACGCGTCATTGGATTTTCGTGCAAACATTATTATTATTTGTGATGATCTAATTAAAATGTTATCGTCACCGGAAACCACTACCAGCTATCAAATTAGCAGTTACACTATCTTGCAACGCTTTGGAGGTAATTCCTGCTGTTGCGATCTCAGCTAATTTCTGATTTACGGCCTTATTTACTACGCTACTAACATTTGCCGGCATAGCTTCAGTGGATGGTAGTTTTACTGGCACCAACCTCTCGACTGGGTTTTTTTTTCGTATCAGCTGTGCTAGTCGATCCTTGATTGATTGAAATGCTTTCCCGGCAAGACTACCAACAGTGCCAATGGCTTTATCCTTGACAACATCAGCGGCTTTCATCGCGAATTGTTTTGCTAACGGTCCAGCTTTCGGAGCGATTCTTGTGACTAAATCCCTAACAACATCACCGACTCCATCTCCGTAAACAACCTCGTATACTGGTAATAGTGAGTTTACTACTCTGACACTTCTTGGTCTGCGAAAAGAATCGTGTAGTATCATTTTATTTAATTATTGTTTATCTAACTGAATTTGCTAGCAAATTTAATTATTAGTCGCTGTGGTAACCGTCTGCGAGTTCATCAATGAGCCCCCGGTAGATGCTGATATCCATGATGCCACGCTGAAATAGTCTCTGACAGATATCTGCGGCTTCATTTATAATTTCCGGAGAATTGTTTCCGGCACGTCTTCCTCCGATGAGAACTTCCAACCGTGATACATCATCGATGATATTATTAGGGCAGGCAATAAAACCGGATCCTAAACCCTCCCCTGTTGATGGTACAATTCTTGGGGATAAAATGTCTTGAGGCAAACTTTCAGAAGATGTTGTTAAGCTAATTATCGGCGACCTAGTTTGTTTGAATTTTTGGCCCCGCGGACTTCCTTCAGATGCAGCCTCGTATTCACTTAACGGAGTTAGGTCAGGATCTATTGCTCTTCGCCGTGAAGGATATTGTTGTCGTTCTGTGTGTTGCAACGGTGATTTTTCTTCTTGAGGTTGCGATGGTGGAATTTCAAGTTTACGTATAGCATCTACAAGTCTATCGTATTTTGTATCGTCCCTGCTGATTTGTTTTTTATTTTCACGTATACGATACGAATATTTGATAAAATTATCATCTGTCATAGAACCGTGTTCTGGGTTTAAAGACACATCTCTTCTAATCAATCCTAACAGTATTGTCTCAGGTAATTTCTCTTCTGGTACATTTTTAAGAAGTTCAATATAATCCGGCGTAAATCTTTTGGCGGGGTCAGTAATTCTCCCTGTTACTCGCTTACCAGCAGGTACTGACACAACAACTTCATCGGGTGGAGGCGGGGGTTTAAGTCCAGCTGAAATATCCTGTAAAATTTTCCTTTGCTCTATTAAAGCCTCTTTGGTAACAGCTGCGGATTTTTCAGTAGCTTTGGTCACGGGTTTAAATAATTCCTCCGTAGTCTCTGCAAAGCCTTCCCGTGCTTGCTGTCTTAGTTGTAATTTTTGTCTGACACTATCACGGACAGGAAGAAATTTCTGAATTGCTTCGAGACGTTCTCGAGCTAATCTAGTCGTATGTGCTTCTCCAATATTTGCCATTATTTATTTGTCAATGATTTAATTCCGCTAACATAAAAATGTTTTTCCTTGGAAACTCATTTCCCAGAGCAGCAGAGGGGATGGACCCGACCCATGGATTTTTCAATAACGACCCCGCCACGGAAACTGTTTCAGATTTATTGAAGTAACCCAAGTTGTCAGTGCAAACTCAACGAGTTTGTCCCTGGAAACTCTTCGAGTTTTCGGGGGACATTTTTTTTTGTCCTGTATTCTGAATAGAAGGGTTTATTTCGTCGAAATAAGCCCTCTATCGAGGAATAGTTTCCTGGAGGGGTTTATTGTGCAAAAAGTTTCGGTCTGTACAGCCCCTCTGCTGCTAAAATAGAAGTTCTATATTTGTTTTAAACTTTTACTTTTGATTATAATTATCCTCTTAAATTACATAGGTCTTTGACAAATTCCAAAGTAAAGACTAAAGGGATAAATTAATCCAGGTAACAATGTATCAGTTGTAAAACAAAGTAGGTAATTCTTATCAAATGTACAAAGACATTTTACGAAATTTTTCATTTGGTTTATGCTACGCAAAAAGATGCGTAAAGAGTATCACTGTATTCCTGCGCGGAACAATTTCGCAGCAATATGGATTCCGGAATAACCTAGATTGAACTGTCCTAGTCAACTGCAGAAATTATGAGCAATTTGCTCAGATAAATATATCCCAGCCTCTGATGATGACTAACTGACCAACTGTCACAAACATAAGCTTAACCGAGTCAATGAAATGCAAGATTAGCTGCATTCTGTTATACAACGCATATAGTTGTTATTTTCAAAAATGGCAATAACTCTTACAGAATTCACGGGAGAAAAGAGTTGTCAAAACGTGCATCGTTTAATGATGACCATAGTGTACACCGAGTTTCACAGTGAACAAAAAAAAACGCTAAATGAAAAGTTACATAAACTACATTCAACTGCGGAAAATAAAGTACACCGGGCCGGTGCAAGTGTATTTTGCGCCCTAGGCGAACCTTCCTAGTTTGCTTAATGGGTTAAACCAAGCCTGAAAGTACTATAACACTAAAACAAATTGCGACAGCATAATGATTTGTCGATATGTGCATCTTCAAATAATGACTATAACATGTACAAAGTTTCATGGCTATCAACCGAAACCCGTATGACTATTTCTGTGCAAACGATTATATCACATACTACCTCAGATTGCAGGACATAAATGGTAATATCTCTAAGAAACATCTCATACGCACACCGATTTGTGGATATGCAGCGTCGTCAGGTGATGCTAACAACATTTCCCAAGTTTCATGGCTCATATGAGAGTAGTTTATGTCCTTCGGGTGAAAAGGGCAATAACTCTTTTAAAAAGTGTGGGAACATGTTGTTCAAAATATGTGCATTGTCAGCTGATAACCATTACTATTTACCCCATTTCATGGCAATCCATCAAATAGATCAATATAAAGCAATCTGCTCACGTAAATAGACACCACGCCTCCATCACCAAAGTTTTACGCAATGACAGATAAATATCTATTAAATGGAACAATCTATATTAAATGAAAGTAGTGTGAATACAATGATTTGCTAACCTTTATTTCTTATCATTACGACTATAATATTTGATAAGTTTCACTTAAATATATTTAAAAAACTGCAATATTAGCAGCATTCACAAAACAAGAGCCCCTCGAAGGGACTCAGGCTCTACCGAATGAAAAGAATTTCCAAGAAAGAATTCAAGATAGAAACATTTCTTCCTTTCAATTTCTAGGTGTTAAAACCACTTTTGAACTTATTCGGAAATCAACAGATTTTCAAATTAACTGCTGTGGTGGGCATACTGAATGTCAGCAAGGCACGATTTCCATTTAGGGCCAAGAAAGCATTCTAATAAATCTTCTGATGCAAACCTCGTGTTCTTATGGCTTTCTGAGTTAGAGGAGTAATAATAAACAAGATTTTCAAGATGGATGCCACTGTGGCCATATTCGGTATAAGATTTCTGTTTAGTACCAACTAGAAATCATAGGAAGTCTTTTGATAAAAGCAAAATTTAGACATGAGCAGCCATCTAGAAGAATTTTGTGATAACAAGATTCTCAATATGGTCATTGTGACGGACATATTATAAGTCTGACTGGCAACAAGCAACAAGATATTATTTGAAGAAATAGTGATAACAAAATTGTCAAGATAGAAACTGCGGCAGGCATACTCAATGTCTAAATGGCGCAATCAGGACCAAATTGATATCATATTAAGTTATTTAGTAATCAACTCTATGTTGATATGACTATCCATCCAGGAGGATTTGTGATAGTTTATTTGCAAAAGGACCTCTGTCTTCTCATTTTTCTGTCTCGTGTGATAATATACAAGTATGGCAACATGCTTTTGTGAATGTGTGAGCACTGTCATCATTTTCTTGCCTTATACTCCACATTGGAATTGTAAGTAAACGCAATGTAATCAACTCTGTGTTTTACTCTTATTTAATATACTGCCTATTTTACCTTACCTTCTCGACCATGCGCTGGTGAGTAGGTGTGGGTGTTGATAAGTATAAAAGAGTGCTGCTAAGAAACACTTAAATGTAATGGTGAGTAGGTATGAGTGTTATTGGTAACTGCGAGTGTTGGTCAGTACATATGGGAGTTGGTCAATTTATATGACTCCTGTTCAATCAGATGATGTGTTAGTCAGTACGTGCATGTTAAATATAATATCCTTCCCTTTGACCCTATCAGTACCAAACTGACAGTATGGTGTCAAATTCTCTTGCAAAAATAATACGGCATGATCATAATGTTAATTTTTCACTGACCCCGAATTAATAAAAATAAAATTTCACTAAGGTGTCATACTGTTAATTTCCAACTATCCCCCACCATTGCAAAACAACAACAAAAATTGTAAACACCTTTATTTCAATCCATTAGAATAAAAAATAACACTTTTTGTAACATGGACCACATATCAGCTTGGTGGGTGAAGTGGCCATGATATCGAGTCATGCCGAGCGTTCCTTTACCGTTTCCCACTTTCAAGACAGCCAAAATCAAGCAGGATGCGATCCATTTTTAAACATCTCGTGTTGTCCCCGACCAAAAGCAAAGAAACTTGTTATGTTTAAACAATATTTATCTTTGGGTAGACTTTCAAGAAAATTACATGGCGGTCCACGACCTCCCTACCCCACACCACCCCCACCCTGCCGCGGACCATTTTCCCTTACCGACCCATGTCTCTAGAATATATATACTTTAGGTCCCAAATTTAAAGACATTATTTAACTTATCAAAAAATTTCATTTCTCGATATGCTGACATTGTGGGTCTACCTATTAATATGCATTCGGGGTTTAAAAAAATACCTGCGTATGGATCAAAATGGGAAGCACCGAGACGTGTGGCAAGAGTTTGTCATGGAACTGAGTACACGGATAATGCCTTTGTATTAGATATGGACAAATATGTCGATAAGTTTTGTTGCTGTGTACAGCGTTGCCCGGGGTATACGGATGCTAGCCTTAGCACTTTCGAATAATAACATATGTTTACTAGCTTCAGCACTCACAAAGCGCTGGCAGTAGAGGCTAATTTATTCCTAGTTCTCAGGCTATGAATATGACAACGTTTCATTGTACTTATAATGCTAGTTCTCTTTGTACTGTCACAGTACAGCTAGTCTTGTCATGAAGCTGTCCACTTTAAGGAAGCAATCCTCAGCTGTAGAAGTATGTGAAATGTAATATTTTATTCTTTCTTGTACTATGTGCCATGTGACGAATCTCCTTCATACATTGAACGTTTCGGAATTAATCGAAGTTTTTAGAAAGTCACATTGATATCTCATAACGATATGTTCTCAGATATAATATAGGTTGTTTCAAATTAGACATTTGAAAACTGAATAGACAGTTGAATTCATTTATGTCTTGTCTGCATTAAATAATAATGAGAAATGTATGAGAATGATTTTTCTTCTCGAAGACAGATGAATGAACGTAGCTCTTATAATAATAATCTCTTACATTCGTTCTTACGAAACAATTACTGTGTAACTAAGTCAGCTTATGTGCAAACTTGTGTAATACATATCGCTATATTCTCATTTTAGCGTTTCATGTAGCACACGGCTAAGATTTTGTGTTTTTTGCTGTTACATGGCGTCGTCGTTTGTGTAATACAAACACTGCGATAGGTGATGGCACTGGTTCGAGGGACAAAACTGGTTAACTAAGTGAGGGGGGAAAAAAGTTCTGAACTGATGGGTCTGTTGTTATGGGGTTTTTCGCATGATCATTTTGCAGAGGCTGGGAGGATCGGACACTACCAGGTCGTTCCTTAATAGTTTGTCGAGAGCTGTGAATATAAAATATCTTGTTAACATCTCCCGGATATATATTTACAAGGTGCAACAAAATGCTCCCGGAGAGAAGTGACAAGTTTTTAACCGCTCAAAAAACGGAGATTCCGCTAAGGCTGCATAAAGACACATCTGAAATGCCTGACTGACTTTGTCATCGGGAGTAGCTCAAACTTGGTCAATAGACGCGTCAACGGCAAGGCTACAACCGAAGACCTTGACCCCGAGTCTGCTTTAAGGCCAAGGAGAGACTAGAAGAACTTTTCATTTTGTATTCGTTTACGAGACGCTGTGTGTCCTGCATTCGCCTTTTGTAGATGGAATATCGACAGGGTACTCGTTATTGTTGGCCTGTATGAGTTTGTCAGTTTCCAAAAAGGCCTCATATGGATGCGAGAACCAAGACGTGACTTGCACTTGGAGCTCTATTTTTAGTTGATCGGTGGCCCTAGTTGAGTAGTCATTCTAGCGACACGGAATTACCGCAAATATTTAGTTTGGGATACGAGCTGCAGGAGTGATTCTGTCTGGAAATGGGCATCGAATAGTGAAAAGAGGGAACAAATTTACTTTAGTGCAACGTGTGAGCGAATTCGTGTAGCTTGCGAAGACATTCCACATACATGTTGTTTCGAACATCCTTTTGCACTATAACCCGTTAGACACCTTTCGCCTTTTTAAAGTTCTTACTGCTGTGCAGTCAAACCACTACTGGTGCGCTGTCCCACTTATTCCTCGATAGGCTTGCCCCCTCATTGATCTTTGAACTTACCAACAACCTTTTTTATGTTCGTTATAAAAAAAGTGGCTGCTCTTTCGGATACTCGCTTGTGTCAAACTCATTTACAAGCGATACCTCAAAACATGTCTGCGTACACTTCGTTGGTGGAAATATGCATAAGTGAATCAGTACCCGTCTACTGGATGTTGTTCTTGTTGTCCTTCCTTGGTTTGATATTGTCATAATGAATCGTATATTAGCAATTTCGATAGGTCATGCACTTACGCGCCAACCTAGATAAGCTTTGTCAGCTTCAACAACAAGTTTTTTACTGTATTAATCATCGATGATCATTCGGGATTCGAATGCCAAACACAGAATTGTTCACGAGTTTAATGAAATGTTTTGTAAACTCTCGTTCGTGACCTTTGTGCACAAATACGTATTCATTCAAATGTACCGAGCCATATATGAATTTACGAAACTGTAACACTCAACGGATCCGTGACTCACGAATACCTAACCTCAGATAAAATTGCAAATTAAATATATTAACAACTTAAGTTGTTTTTAGTGTTCCTGTTCGGTACAAGCTTTGTATATATAATTGTGTCCAATATCATTTATAATCTCACACTGATACGAGGACGACCACTCGCGTAGCATTGATAGATTATCAACTGCTAGCCGCTAAAAAAAAATGACCGTTGTTAAGCTCGTCTGGCTAGTCCAGGTCAACTTTATAAAAGTATCCTTTTCACTGTTACCATCGTACTTTGGAATGTTTAGGCTATCGGGATTCAAACACTTACACCAGACAAAGACATGGACTCCATCCGTGTCCATCAATAAAGATTGTTGTTGTGAAAAGGCATGCTGTAATTGTTTGGGACAATAGGGTTATATCCGTCAACGTTTTAGTTGTTCGCGCGCACGAAAATATTAATATACCGCCACGAATAAATAATAAAATAAACTGATGCTGGTAATGCTGGTAGTTCCAACTTTGGTTTTGAAAGCAGCACATTCCATGTCATTCCCGGTGGAGAAAACTAATACATGGGAACAAGACTGTACACATGACTGGCTGTATCACGAAACGTCTCGAAGACATCAGAAAGCAGAATCGCGTCGTTTTGAAATAAAGATCACGATATTCACAGTTTTTGATAACCGAAGGAGAACCAGGCTCAGCGTGTTCAAAATCGTTGGCAGATATACCGACGCGAGACAATTAGGAATGAAATGCCTCCATCGGCGGCAAATGAGTTTCAGTAAAATTGTCCCATCCACTCATGTACTGATAGGGATAAAATCCTTTACTAGTTATCAACTTCAACTTGTCAGGATTAATGGTAGCATATTGACTTGTAATTGGGTTATGTATATATTTATTGTCTTCTTAACTTTCATCAATGATTGTAGGTTGTACTTTAAGCTAATGATCATTTTTAAATAACATGTTTAGATAGCAAACCTTTATCCATGTCTGTAAGTCATAAATTAGTTGTTAACTGGTCTTGAGTTCAAGACCTAGATTTATTAACGAAACTTAGAATATTCTGGATAATAATTTTTGACCCACATCCTGGTCGTTTTCTTGTGTCTTAGGTATTTATATAAAGTTTAATAAACAAAATTATTCATTCTTACTTAAATACAGGCTTTGCAATATTTTTAGCTGTGCTCAAATATAATTTAAGAGGAATCATTTATGTGTATTATTTTCAAAGTGGTCATGGACACTGTTTTGAGGCTATTGAGTACTCAATAAAGACATTCTGGATTATACAATTGTGATGCATCGAGAATGTTGGTATATCAACTTATTCAAGACCACTGGTACATCAGCATATTGAAGACTTTGTATTCGTTCAGAATATTCTATACTTTGAACTTGTGACTGAACATTTAGGATAGTTTTGAATTTAGTTCTAATATTATAAATTCCTTTTAAATTTTCATCTTGTATTATAGGGAAATGAACTATCTGCAAGCAGCACAATTTTACCCAGGTCCAACCAGACAGCATACGAAGTATTCCCGTGAAAACCCCATGGCAATATTACCTCTTGGTCAAGAAGACAGGCGATAACAAGACTGCCAAGATGGCTGCTGTTGCTGACATAATGGACATCAGAAGGCACCCTTTTCGGACACCATAATGATAGTACCATCCGTTCAGGAGTGGCTATAACAAGATTTTCGAGATGGCCGCTCTGGCGGCCATATTAGACATCACTTCACATCTTTTTCTATAGCACTAATTATTTGTAATAAGAAGTCTTTTAGTGAAAACTCTATACTGATATGACTTTCGATTCAGGAGGAGCTGCAACGACGGGATTTTCGAGATAGCGGCTTTATTATACTATACAATGCCTTCTTGTGAAAAGCCAATATTAATATGACTTTCCGTTCAGGAGGAGCAGTGATAGCAAGTTTTTATTTATATAAACTGACGGCCATATTGAACACCATATGTTTTTAGGACTATCGGATGAAAGTGAATGTAAAATTTAATGCCAATCCTCCAAGTAGTTTAGGCGGAATTGAGACAACAAACTTGTGCAAATGGACGAAATACCATCCCATAAGCTCTTCTGGTCTACGACCAGTATTACTTGAAAGATATTTTTGAAAACAAAATACTAAACAGAGAAGCGTCTCTATAAACCCGGCCGGAGGGTAGGGGTGCCTTATGTTACTAGAAAGGATGGCCAAAATATATACATATTCATTAAACAGGCGGGAGTTGGGATGAACCTTTTAAAAATGGACGCCTGCGAGGTTTTGTCTGATCTGAAAGTTGAAAATAGTAAGGAGGGCTAGTCGTGGCCCTTTGGCTTGGTCAGTTCGCCCACCTTACTGCTCGAATATATCCCCTGTCCAAGCCAAGTTCTTGTACGTCTGTCTCCCAAATTTGGTTTTGACGGTCCGGTCACGTAACCTGTTTCAATTAAGTATCAAAGATATGGCATATACACATATACAAAATAGCAGCACAGTGTTCGAACGTTCAGAGAAGAAAATGCACAAGTTGTAAAAACCTTCTAAAGAATTCAAACTTGTTTCAGACAATATTTTTAAGTTTTGGCTGTTTAATCAGAATATTAAGAAGCAGTTTTTTTTTTTAAAAAATAACTAAGTTAAAGTGTAACAAAAGTGAAAGTAGAGTTCTTGCATATTGTAAATGTTAAAGACTGACGTTTTAGAAAATTACTTTCTCTTTTAGTCATTAATTAAAAGACATTGACACTTTTAATCTCCAAAATCCATACAGTAATAACAGAATTAAAAAAAAAAAGAAAAACAAGAAAACTAGAGGTAGGTAACAACTTGTTTATCCGACTTGAGCACGTCCTTCGATACTTGTAACATTGAAAAATAACAAGAATCATAAAAGGAAGACATACCTGGTTTCGTTCTTATCGAAATAATTCTGAATATGGAATAAAATGCATTAGAGACAACTCTAACCTGCATAAGTGATCGAAATGACCTGGTCTTTACCATGTGTATTAGGTGACTGCGAGAATTACATACATTCCACAACCACAATCTGAATGCCCTCGGCCATTTCCATTGATTTCTAGTAAAACATCGATGCAAATAGTAACTCAAGGATCTGGCGATTTACTATCCAATTTTGGATATTATCCCTACGCTGATCGACTCTGAGGTCACGTCTGTATGTTAAGAACAACAAATTAGTTCCAAACACGTGAACAGATTACTTTTGTTAATTTGTATGACTTACTTAGGTCAGTCTAACAAATCTCTCGGAAGCAATTTTAAACTACGCACATCTCTTTTAAATAAAAGTGTGTTAATATGTGTTTTTTCAGGGCGTAAAATTCAATATGTTTATTGGAGCACTTCTGTTTTAAAATCTCAGTGTCGGAAGTGCGTAGTTTTGCTGGTTGTAAAGCTCTTAAATGTCGGAGGTAAATAAATCTTGAGTACAGTTTTCAATCCCATAATGCCTATCCAGGTATTGCTGGAAGGCCAATTAGCGTGAACATGAAAGTGAGGCTGTTAGTTTGTTTGTTTTTTTAAGGCGGAAAGAGTTGCGTCTCTTGTTGGTCCACGCTACATGATGGAGGACACGTGGGGTGAAATCCCTATAACCTTAGAAAAACCTATTTTGTCTGTTTTAAAGAAGTTCCAATTTTACACACCTACCCCAGTTCAAGAAGCATGCATACCCCTGTTTCTAAAAAACAAAGATGTTGCAGCCGAAGCCGTCACAGGAAGCGGGAAAACGTTGGCTTTTGTCATTCCCATGCTTCAAATATTGATGAAGAGAGACGAGCCCTTGAAAAAACAAAGTATTGGCGCAGTGATTATTAGTCCTACACGAGAACTAGCTCAGCAGATTGCTGAAGTTGTTGAACAATTTCTGCGGGAGATTCCACAGTTCACCTGTTTCTTATGTATTGGTGGTGCTACAAACGTCCAGTCGGACATTGAGTCGTTTAAAACCAACGGAGGTATATTTAGCAATGGGGATTTGTTTTTCAGAACTATAGAATATATACAAATTTAATGTTTTCTGCATAATTTCTGTGTAGAATTTTAAAAAAATGAACTAATCGTTATGTACTTTTCAAATACGTTTACAGCTAGCATTCAAGGGTGGCACGATTTACCCAAATAATCGGATTACTGCACTAATACACTAACCACCATGTCGGCTAATTATTCGCGTCGTGTAATTCTGTGCAACGGTACGTCATTTCTGTAAACATTGAATCACGTGTTATTTCTGTTCAAAAATTAATTTTGTATCAAGAAAGAACAATCATACTTTCATTAAGGAAAGTGATATTCATAAAGCATACATCTTGACTCGAAATGCATATGAAAATGTGATTTCTAAATGTCAACATAAAGACCCACTCCAGGACCTTCTTGAACCGGTAATCCAGAAAATCCAATTTACTATGTATATTTTAGAATCATACAACTAAATACATTATATAAAAGAGGGAAATGTATACCTTAAAACAAACTGCATTTTAATCCAAGTTTTCAATTTTGCAAGAAGTCTCACACATACAAAATCGTCTGCTACCCACCGTGTCAACTTGCCGCTAGAATATAAATTCTCAAGAAATTATCCAGCATATAGTCTGTTTTTAAATTCTTAGTAATTTTTTCCCCATCAACAAGACGTAGACACATAACATCCTATTCATTGTTGTTCTCTTCCGCATAATAGTATATATTTTGTTTCATAAAACTTTGAACTTTACTAACTTTTTTACAAGATCGTTCTAGTTTGCTTAATATTTCTTGCCATTTATTGGCATTTTTACCTTGAAATTTGTAAAACTAGTTATAAACCTGACCTAATTACTGGACTGAACTGCTGAAAGAAACAGTACAAAGTGATGTATTTCATTTCTATAGCCCAATGGATAAACATAACATCTTTTCAATGCTATGAGCAGAATAGGCCGCATATCATGATTTGGAAAAACATGGAGGGGTGTCCAAAATTAATATTAAGCATTGCTGTATTTTATTTTCGTCAGTCGGTCGAATTCAATATGCGTTTTGCTTCAGTATTGGAGACGGAAACCTTAAGTGCGCAGAAATGCCTGACGGCATTGTAACTACTGATACAAGCACACGTTACGTTCACAGGGGCTTGTATCATTGCTTACAATTGACCTGTCATACATGTACTACATAATAACTAGTTATTATATAGTACATGTATGACAGGTCAATTGTAAACAACACAGTTTGGTCTGCAACGCGGACAGGTTCTATGGCTCCCAACTACAATGTTATAGCGGGGTCACATTGTATTTAATTTTTATTGTTTGATAGCTTTTCTCAATGGTTATATGTTATGTATATCCATATTTTGTAATCGATCTTTGTCTAAAGTCAAGTTAAAGGTCTACCTGACTGATATTTTTTAAACAACATTATACATAGCTAACATGTATCTATCATTATAGATTATATATTCAGATCATTATTAAATGTAAACATGTTTAACTTAGTTCGAGTTAAAGATACAGCCTTGATTCAGAGCTTAAAATGTTCCATAAACGAAATTTATCATTAAGATGTCAGAGTATTTTTTTAAAGAAATGGTAATTGGGACCTACATGTAAGACAAGGGGAAGTGTATATGAAGTTATTTACCTTAAAATTATTGTTATGTATATTTAATTTGCTTTGAATTTCTTTATTTTATTCATTGTAAACAACTAATACATAGCTAAATTATTTTCTGTGTGCATGGGTTTAAAATCAGTATTATTATTAATAGAAATAAATATGTTTATTTGGGTCTATGTTTTGGAATTTCCTGAGTGTAATCCAGATTATGGTTTTGATTTTGTAAACATCAGGATCATTCTAGAAGGTTATTTTCCATTAAGTAATGTTTTGTTTTGAAAATGCTAATTGTGACCCAAGTTCACAAGTAGAGAACGATATATATATTGTACATAATGTAGCGTGAATGCCCTGAATTGACAAGCCTGTTTATGACTCACACTGCATGTATAGCAGAAGTTGAAGTCATATGCAAGTATTTTCAGTCCTTTCAAGTCTTTTTTCCAGTAATTTGTAACATATCACCAGTTTTTTTGGCATAGAGCTTTAGTGTTTTTGGTCCTTTCCAGTCTTTATGGTAATTTGCGACACAAGACCAGTTTCCGGCATATAATGTGCTATTTTAATTGAAAAATTTCATTTCAGTCCTTCCAAGTCTTTTCCAGTAATTTGTATTATATGATCAGTTTCACACCATTTATTTGGAATGATCTGTTTGGCTTGATTTTGTTTTCTTCATGATGTGATGTCTTATTTGTTTTTCTTTTTATAAATTAGACTTCTACAGCATTGTGTTTACTTAAGAACTATAGTTGGCAGTGTTTCTAAGAACCTTTCATGTGTGCCTTGACTATAAAATGTTGGACATTGGTTGTAAGCCATGAAATGCTATTGGAAAAGGCTTGTTGGCAAAACAGAAAAGAGCCAGAAGTTGTTTGATGGACAATGAAAAGAATACACAGAGCTGTACACTGTAAATGGTGTTATATAACTGTACTGAGACATGTTTTGCAATGTTTTTAAATGATTGTATCATTCTTCTGGCATCCATGCGGTATTTTTCATATTTGTGGTAAATGTCACGAGTTTTTTAGTTGAATCACACATTTTTTCCCTCTTGTCTCCAATTTCTTGCTTTACAATTATGCATCTCTGTAACAGCAATAGGGATTGCTTGTAGGGACTGCTTGGTAACTGGACTGTGTTTTGTTTTCTTGGAAGAAGAGACAAGTCCTAAAATACAGGACACAGTACCATGTTTACAGACATAGAAAATTCCCAGGAAAAGGTTGTCCTCTAAAAGGCAATCATTGTCATTGTAATTGTATTTTAGAACAGACTGCTCCTCCAAAGACTAATCTGATGTACTTCAAAGAAACCATGTTCTGTTGAGTGTACATAATCACCTGCAATTGATTGGCAAATAAATGAAATGATGCCTGTTTTGTTGTAATGGTGTTTAAATTAAAATGGATGATTTGAATATAAATCATGAATCAGGGATGGTCCTGGCTTTTAAAAAGCTGTCGCCAAAATAATCGCCAACCTCAATATTTTGTCGCCAATTTTCAAAAAGTGTTGCCAAAAAAAGTAGTGTACATTTTTCCAAGTGTTAATTTAGTCTATTAATGTAACAGGCAATGAAAATTACAAAAGATGGATTAGTTAATACTTTAATTACAACAAGCATTAACAAAATGTTACAAAGTGTTACATGAAGATCCGTCGCGATTTTAGGGCTGCCCACTTGTTGAATGCAGTTTCAAAGTCTAATTTTTCACATCTGTACATGCTGATTCTCATTAAATTCTCGAGAGATGAGATGCAGAGCTTATTTCTGATGTCAGTTTTTATGAGGTTCATCTTACTGAATCCACGTTCACAGTCCTCAGTGCTGACAGGTGACACCAGTAGTCTCTCAGCAGCCTCCCCCCCCCCTTTTATGGCTAGCTTCACAAAGCTTGTAGCGAATTGCTTCCTAAATCCCAAGAATGATCACTGAATGCTGTATAAATTTTCTCGACAAGAAAAATAGGATCTCCATTCCCACGCATGAAACTTACACGAGTCAACACCTGGCAATATTGGACCGTATATATAAGCGTAAATTCACACCCAATTTAGGGATTCTTTCACTCCTGTATTTTGAGAAATAAATAATTATTATTAATTATGCAAAACTGTTTCTTTTGTGTTTTTTTTGCTATTTCTTGTTGCGGAGTTTAAGTCTCTGCAGCCGTAACACGGGACTGATGGCAAAAGGAAAAGATCAATGAGTAAAATGCTGCACTGGCGACAGATGTAATTGTGATTGAGATTTTTTCCATTTGCTTTGTATTTATACACAGTAGTCGGTACTTCAAAGGTTATCAGTTTTCTATGAAGGTTCAGCAAAACTATTGTATTGGTATATGTATAAAAAAAACAGAAGGATTAGCCATACAATTAATTGTATCTGTTCTATTCGCGTCTTCAGAAGTCGGTCAGTTGTAGGTATAGCGCGGTAGCATGATTGACTGTATCGCAGCATACGGTACTCAGCCCAGATGTCAGCATAAGCAGATTATGATGTAACAATGCACTGTAAAGATAGGGTTGTCAATAAGAACAAAGGATCGTTTGTGTAACAGATTGATTCCAATGCATTGCTTAGTCAAGTTTATGGCTTCCTTTCGTTCTGGCTTTAAATTTATTCAGTCCAAATCCATGATTGTATGTACAAATTAAATAACCAAAAAGTATGTCGCCAAAAAAATCGCCAGATGGGATATTTTTGTCGCCAATAAGGGAAAAAAATCGCAATTTGCGACATTGGCGAAGCCCAGGACGATCTCTGATGAATGTATCAATGGAGACTTTTTAAATTAGTACTGAAAAGTATGTTATGTTGACTTGTTAAACAAGTCAGCAAAATCTGTTTTCATTTTTCAGGAAACTGTCGAAAATGACCCTAATGTCAGCAAAAGAAAAAAATACAGACAAAAAATCATTGAACTAGTGATATTGAAGTATCAGTACCTAAAGCTTGTGTGAAATCTGCAGTCTTAAGGTACATGCATTAGGCACTATCCATGTACAAAGATACTTAATCTTTTCTGTAGAGCCCATGTTATATCCCACCTTTATTGGTTAGGGTCAACTCTAAAGGCATTTAACACAGTTTATTATTTAACATATATATTTTGAATTTGTTGGGGAATGTTTTTGCATATAAGGCTGCTTGGTTTATGTTTTACATTCCTTTGTTTCATGTAACGATGGTAATTCGCATTTCCACATTGAGTACAGTGTAATGCCAGGTGTTTACTCATGCGAGTTTCTTTGGTTGGAATGGAAATGCTATTTTACTTGCAGAGGAAATTACACAGCATTGTAAGCATTTTAAGTGATCTTTTCCAAGGTTTAAATTGATTGTTCCCGGCTTTAAAATATTGTTATTACGCCTCCTGAATGTATGGTCATACAAAGGGGTTTTCACCAAAAGGCTTCTTATGGTGTCTACTAGTTCATAAATGAAAATAGTGCAGAACTCCTGCTGTTTCAGATTAGTCTTGGGTATGTGAGAAAGCTTGCCAGTAGCTTCTTGTGGGTCAGTGGTTCTTTCTGGGGTTTTCCCAGGTTCTTCCTCCACCATTAATACTGGCTGCCATGTATAGCCTATCGTGTGCTGAAAAATGGCATAAAACCCTTTAAAAACAAAACAAAAGGGGGGCAGGTGTAAACTAAGACGAAAAATATTTAATTTCAGTTCTATTTACAATAGAAATTTTTGGTAACAAACTTGGTTAAGTTTAGATAATATAATATTCTTAGCTTATAATGCAGCAATGATAGCTTATAATCAAGTACTTGCTTACGTGAATTTCAACACAAACATTTCCCTTTTATTCCTTTCAGGAAACATTATTGTGGCAACTCCAGGCCGATTAGAAGCCTTATTAGAGCACAAAACATCAGGAATAAACCTTTCAGCGTGCATGAGATCCCTTGATGTGCTTGTGCTTGATGAAGCTGATAGACTTCTTGATATGGGGTTTGAGGCCAGCGTTAATACGATACTTAGCTATCTTCCACGACAACGTCGAACAGGACTTTTCTCAGCTACACAGACTGATGAGGTTGAAAAGTTGATCAGAGCAGGGTTGCGGAATCCTGTGCAGATAACTGTAAAAGAAAAAAGGAGGGGGAAAATGGAATTAGGAAATTCCATTCAGAGGACACCTTCTACACTTAATAACTATTACATGATAGTATCAGCTGAGGATAAGTTAAATCAGCTGATCACATTTTTGGTGACTCATCAAAAGGAGAAAATCATGGTGTTTCTCAGCACATGCATATGTGTGGAGTACTTTTCTAGAATTCTTCCTGCAGTCCTTAGGCACATACAGGTTTGGTTTTATTGTGATTCTTGCATAATATCAGCAGAGCAAGTCATTGTTCTGATCAGTTTTTACCTTTCTGCCTTTATTGTTGAAACAGTTAAGAATATTATTTATTCCCAGTTTACCATCTACAGTCACTTCTCATTCTGTAGTAAAGATCAGACCAGAGATAACAAAAGATGCACAATCTTGAACTTGTCTTCCTGATGAAGCATCTTCAGATATTCCTCGTTATAAACCTCAGAAAAATACAATCTCCGTTCAGACAACATTCAGTAATGCCCCAACACCAAAATCGTCAACAGTAAAAAGAAATTGAACTCTAACAGGCAGCACAGGGGGTATGATGACCCAATAAAGCTGTATAATATTGTTGATGTTAAAGATATGATTGCTTAAGAAATGGCTCCATGTTCTTGAGGCAGCTTGAGACCTACAATTACTACACCATCTCTTCTTCCTTGGAATTACCAACATCACGCTTAAAAATTACTATATTTTTAAGATCTACTCTTAGACTTTTTTCAGGTATTCGGGAGGAGCTTCTGTTGTAGAGAACATGAAGGCCCATTGTAATGCCATTCTTTTAAACAAAAATTTACAAGCCATTGCTGTAATCTTCACTATTCCTTCAAGTGATTACATTTTGTTCTAATTAAATACCAACTTAACAACCAAATGAATTTGAAAATCTCTTTTAACAGCTCCCAGCCTCATTTGTTCTACTCAGGGAGTTCATTGGCCATAACTCAGGGAGTTCAGTGCCCATAACTGCCGATAATATTTTATGGAGATCAAAGTACATAAATGACAGGCAAAAAGGTAGAAGATTTAATTTCCAGACATGATTTATGTCTGTGTAACACCAAGTCACCAGCATACATCCAGGAACGGGTAGATATTGATGCATTGATCTGATTATTTGTTCTCTACTTTTGGAAGGTCGCCAGTGTCCATTACAGCAGTGACCACTTCCCTCTAAACAACATTACCATCAATGAGCCAATTTCACACTGGAATTTAAAGAAGCCAACTGGCTCAAGTTTGAAACACTTTGCAAAACTAAACTGAACAGAGATATCTTTGTAGACATCCATGATCCTGCTCAACAATATTACATGTATTATACTGCACAAGAATCCAGTCCGAAGTCCTCATCTATCTTTCAAAGAACCCCAAAAAGCATGGTTCACTAAAGATTTTAGAGAACCTTTATTAGATTAAACTGAACTATGGTTGTGTTGTTTCCAATTCAGCCAGATGCTTGACCCGATTCACCATCAAGCAATATGGCTGTTTGGGAGCATTTATGACATCTGCATGTTAAAACTTGGATGAAGTTAATGAGCCACCTCGGTCATATGAGAGAGGAACATAATCTGTATGGCGTAAAATTAAGATACAACCCTTTAAACCCTGCTTTTACATCTACCTGAATACAGAATATACCAAAATAAACCCGACACCATTCCTACCTTTGGCATGAAAACATCTTCCTGTCTTGACATTAAGAAAGTTGATCTTTCAAAACCCCAATAGCCATTTGTTTCTGTAAGACCTGTCTGTCTCCAAAACCAAAGTACTTTTTACACTGCATGAAAGCCTTCTCATTTTCCTGACTCTTACAATGACCTTGATCTACACAAGAATTTACAATGACAGATCAAATGATTTTGAAAAGGCTGCTAAAGCTTTCATTAGTGGAAACCACACTACGAACGTTCACTTGCCAGATGGTTAGTCAATATTTTTTGCCAAAATCTGGGATATAGACCTTGCCTAGAAAAATATTGAACCAAGCATATTTTAAACTATCACCTCGGATTCACTATCATTACTAAGGTCAATACACAGTAGAAAGTTGGAAAATCCATTATTGAAGAATATTCTCGTCAAACATTTCGAGCTATATATCTCGTACAGTATAGTGTACTGTTGGTTACTCAGCCATGCTAGTATTAAAGGTAATGAAAGAGCAGACCATGCCGTTAAAAAAGCCCATTCTCTTCAACCATCTGATTTTAAAATACCATACACTGATTTTAAATCTGGTATTAAAAATACCTTATTTAGTAAGTGGCAGGTTTCTGAGAATGCTGCTGTCAATAACAAGCTCCATTTTATCAAACCTACATGTACCTTAGGTGATTGGTCTATTTCCTACATATCCATCCATAGGAATGAGGCAGTCATTGCAAGAATTAGAATTGGTCACACTTATATAATCCATTCCTACAAATTAAGGGGCAAAAACTTAACTGACTGCATTTCTTGCTATGAACCCTTCACCATGAATGCTTTTTGATAGATTGTTTTGATCTCCAACCTACACGCAATCATTACTACAATGTACAGCACATGAAGGAACTTTTTTTATTTGACATTTTAAATTTCTTGAGGGATGTTAACATTTATTCTAAAATATAGCTTGTGTGCAACCCCATTTCCATTAACACATTAACCCATGGAGGTTTTTGTAGTTTTCTCCTGAAATTCGAGTAGGAAACACATTTTGAAAGCTATTTCTGAATAAATCCTAATAAATCAACATCCAGGTGATTTTCCAATAATATAATGCCTCGTTGTGTTAGAAACATCGTTTTTCATTGGCTATTTGGCACACACATGCTTAACAGGCCCATTATTTTCGTATCGAGACCACTCTTTATTCCAAATGCCCATCTTTTTCTACTTTTTGCAAAGGTTCATCTGTCTGTTTGAAGTTCATACCGGTCTGCCTTAGATCTGAGACTAAAAAGTCTAAAATCCAGACACAAAATCAGATTCTGACCATGGGCAAATTTTTGGTGGAAAAAACTTGGTATCATTGTAGAGCTACATCTGTCTACCTTTCTATAATACCACCCACTTTAGTATATCATGCATGACCTTGATGCTACAGAGCTCGGCAGTATGATACTACCTCCTGCCACATAAACTCGTCACCAGGGGTTAATGTGTTAGTGTTTCTAAGCAACATGTACACTTTTAATCACTCTAATTTTTTAATTTTATCTAATAACCCTTTCTACACCATTTACATCCCTCATTGATTGGGAACCTTCATACATTTTTACCATCTCATTGTGTTTTCTTTTTCACTTTTATCGGTTGTTGGTAATAAACTCTGATACATATGTTTTTATCATGTAACCTATTTTGTTGCGCATTATAGCCATACAATCCATTATCAAAATAAGGTAATTGGTTACGGACCCTTCCTACAATGTTGTAATGAGAAAGAGCTGGACAGTGCTAGTTCAGAAGTGTGTAGCCCTTTGAGTTAGAAAAATCATTTTGCATACTATAATTTAAAATGGTCACTCTATGGATAAAAATTATTCTGTTGGCTTGAATTTATGTGTATGCTAATGAACATCTTGACTATAGTCTGAACCAGTAAATTTGTAGCCAGTACTATTTTTTATACTTTCCTGGTGATGATTGACAGTTTTATGCAGATGATAATTCAGATATTGTGTTTCACTCTTGATTCTATGTTTTTCTTTCTTTCTTGGAACTTTAATACTTGAAGACAGCGTCATCTGTGTCTTTCGGTTTTTTAACGTACTCAAGCCAAAAGCGAGCTTTATCTATTAACACAGTAAATCTTGTCTGGTCTCTTCATCATGCTTGGTATACACATATAACCTCTTTTATTCCGCTGCATATTCTTCAACAGTCCCCATATTTCTTGTCTGGGAGACTAAAACTGAGTACCATGTTTTTGCAGTAACTTGACTGGCTAATTTTCTGCATAATGCTTCATAATTTGCACATACTTTGTGAGTCAGTTATCCTTAAATGAATTCACCTGTAGCACCTTGTAACCTTGGAAGTAATTGATATTAAAATTTTGTATCCTGCATCCGCCTGTTGAATGGCAAATCCTTCAGATCTGTTGAACCACACATTCCAGCTCTCTTTTCCAATAAAGGGTGGTAACTTGTGGCCTGTGCTTTTTCTCATTCTTTACCCAATGCTGCTGTTATAACTCTCTGATAATAAACTTCCATTCGCATATTTCTTTGGACAAATATTGACATTTTAGTGCTTCTCTGGGAGGATTGACTTGCCTCCCCTGGTG
The DNA here is from genome assembly GCA_028554795.2 of Sinohyriopsis cumingii. Taxonomy (NCBI): domain Eukaryota; kingdom Metazoa; phylum Mollusca; class Bivalvia; order Unionida; family Unionidae; genus Sinohyriopsis; species Sinohyriopsis cumingii. The sequence goes on from CM068836.1 coordinate 35,549,312, forward strand.
CAGAGAGCTTTTTGTCATCACCTTGTCCAATATTCTGAACAGTTCTGTGATATGTAGTCCTCTGTTCTCTATGAACTTTCCTTTCGTCAGCATTAATTCTGAACGAAGCTGCTTGTTGCTCATCTGCATCAACCATAAAAGTGTTTTCTAACTTGGATACCTTCTTTTCCATTGCATACATAGATCTGGATAAGTCCAGATCCTGTGTAGGCTGGTTCCATAAGAAAGCCTCAAAATTTTCGGCATCTCTACCCGAAGTAAAACACCAGTATCGCCAGTATTTCAAGATAATGATACCCTTGGATTTGATGAATCGTTCTGATTACCCAGCACACCTTCCGCAGCAGGCATAATAGTGTCCATTGAAGCTGTATCTTGGGAAGTGGGACTGTTACAAACATCAAGTGACATGCAACTAATTAAATCCACCGTCATTGTATTCATGCCATTGGTCATCCAGTTCACTCTTTCAGAACTTGTTTCACATTGCTATTTTTTTATGGGCAGGAGACCCTGTCTGCAGAATTTCCATTGAAATCTTTGTCATTGAGTTTCACTTTTCTAAAGCTACTTTTAAAATGTTTCTTGTTTTAAAACTATGTCTGTTTTATCCAAATGTACCATATGTACACTTTTAGTCTAATGCTAAATCTTGGAGACATATCAATGGATTTGAATCCCGCAGGTGTCACCAAAACAGTGCGACATGCTAAGATAGTGTGTGTATAAGTGAATATCAGCATTGCATATGTATATATAGTTATCAGCAGTTGTATTTCCAACATATGAATGTGTGTGTGCATATGCATCATAAAATTAATTGAATAACCATACTCTGTGTTTAGGTTCCTCAATTTATTGCAAAAATAATTTAATCAGACTCAACAATAACATGTAAACATGTACCTAAACAATAAGCATAATAATTAAAATAATTTAAAATATTTTATTTAATGATAATGGCACACTGGTGAATATCACAGTAAAATAAACAAAATAAAACTTGGGTTGATAACTAAAATCGCAAACACACCATTTGAAATGAATATTATAATGGAACTGTAATGACAAATTCAGGTCATATGAACAATTCAACTTCATTCCAATCTTTGATATACAAGAATTAAAGCTGTATGCTAGTACAAGATGAAATAGTAGAAAATTGTATATATGTATCCATAATTTTTATTTCTGACTTAAATTGGGGATGGTTCCCTTTGATAAATGTTTGACCATTCCTCCCAATTCCACCAAACCTCTGGTTTATATACCTCATGAAATCCCATAAGGCTTGTGGAATTCTGGAGATAAAATAGAACCCTAAATTGCTTTTATTACTATTTTAAGTATACAGTACATAGTTTGAAAATATTTGTTCATGTATTTTATTGTCATCTGTTTTTTTTTTTCTTTCTCTTCAGGTGTTAAGTATTCATGGTAAAATGAAGAAGAGGAACACGGTGTTAGACAAATTCAAACATTTGCCAAATAGTGTTTTATTGTGCACAGACGTCATGGCTAGAGGTATTGACATTCCAGAGGTTCATTGGGTAATTCAGTATGATCCTCCGAAATCACCTGCTGCATTTGTCCATCGTTGTGGCCGCACGGCCAGAATAGGTCACATGGGCAGTGCAATTGTCTTTCTTCAGCCTCATGAGGACATTTTTGTAAAATTTATTGAGATTAATCAGAAAGTTCCTCTGTTAGAGATGAAACAAATGCCAAATGTTGAAAATTATATACCCAAAGTACAGACTTTAGCTGTAAATGACAGAGCTGTGTTCGAGAAAGGGATGCAGGCCTATGTCAGCTTTATTCAGAGCTATGCTAAACACGAATGTAACATGATTTTTCGAATAAAAGACCTTGATTTTGGCAAGCTAGCTTCAGGTTTCTGTCTCCTAAAACTCCCAAAGATGCCAGAATTGAAAGGAAAGACAATTGAGAACTTTGTGCCAGTTCCTATTGATACAGATACAATACCTTTCAGGTGAGTACACTGCTGGCCTCATGTATACTGTCCAAACCCTTTACAGTAATCACATTTATTCTGCAATTTCTTCTTCAGATACTACTACTTGAAGATCCTAGGCTAAAACATTAAGCATTTAGCTAAAAAGCTCTTTGCCTACCTAGGTAGCAGTTAGATGGAGTGATCTCTCTTATTTCAAGGATTGGCATCAAATCTGATGAAAACTTACCACTTCTGCTTGTGCTGAGTCACATGCTTCCTCTGAAGGGAGTTCTCGTAAATCAAGCCACAAATACTCTGGAAGTTATTCTACATACAAGTAGGAGTTTTTTTCTTAAGAAAGTGAAGTACCAGTATACACCATGTACAATTATCCAGTTTGTCAAGCAATTCTTATAAAATGTACATTGAAAGTGACAATTGTTTTACTAAACTTTTATTGTCGATAAATCTGCAACTGCATTATTTCATATATTTGCGTTCATTAAAAATCCAAGTTTTTTAAAAGTAATCAGTAGAACAAATAACAGACCCAGATCTGCCAGTGCATTTCACATTTGCTGATCAGGTCTATGTTGTTTACAGTTGGGCTTAGCTCACAAGCAAGTATTTAATTCCTCTGTGGTTGTGGTTCAGTTAGCGTATATTTACAACTAGTGGGTCCTGTCCAGACCAGCCTAAATCAGCCATATAGATCACTGTCCTAAATTTCATTGTACACTGGTTTGTGCTTCTCTCATGGTACACTGGTTTGTGCATCTCTGGGTTTAAGATAAATTTTTCTTGATTATGGTTTGTACTTAAATCTTTTTGTTTTCAGGTGTAATTTACTCCATAGATACGTCACATAGAGCACTACACCTTTCAGTGAAAATTGTAAGCTACATTTCATGGCTTGTTGATTTGTGCTTACCTATGGATTGAGCTAAAACCTTTTAAGGTTTGCATTGTTGTCTTGGACACTGATGCTCTGTGTCACACATGTAGGTATTGAGATATGTCTATCTGATTCAAATAAAAAAGTATATAAATATTTCTACCATTTTGAATGAAAATGAATATATAATATTCATGGTTTACAATCTGGAAATATTGTCAGTGGAGGTTTTGTTGTTTATACTTAGCCCTTTACCTCATGCAAGCGTCTTTTGACGCCTCTACTCCATTTGCATGGAAGCGCCTTTTGACGCCTCTACTCCATTCGCATGGAAGCGCCTTTTGACGCCTGCTGTAAACATCAGCCATTTTGAGCTGGTTTTCATAGTGCCACCTTCTGGGGAAACCCCCCTGTTAGATACTACATTCATTTCTGCGAATGACAATTATGTCAGATCTCGTGGTCGCTGTTTATGCACTGGTTGATATCTGCTATTTAAAGTAACTGGGTCATAATCTCCACTCTCCAAAATGGCAGTCGCGGATTTCATTCAGTACTTACGAAGTTTTCACGATTAGAATCACAACTATGAAAGATTCAATAACTTAGGTAAAGGCTCTGATATTGATGTAGGCAGCAATTAGTTTTTATAAATTATCAAATTCAGACGACTTAAGGATGTAGACGCAGACGAAAAACATGTAAATTTCTTAGCTTCGAGTATGGGAAATGGCAGCTTTGGTTGGTCACGCGGCCTCACTGACACGATGGTGAATGAGTTCTCTCAAGATTTTAAAGCACATAAAAAATTCTTCCGTGAAAAATAATTACACAGCTATAACAATCAAGACTTTTCTCTTAAATTTTTCCACATATAATAGATGTGTACTAAAAATGTAAAATGGTGAAAATTGCTGTTAAAAGTAACATACACTACATTGCTTAACAGTTCACAAGCAGGATTTCATTCAGTACTTATGAAATTTTCACGATTAGAATCACAACTGTGAAAGATTCAATAACTTAGGTAAAGACTCGGATATTGACATAGGCAGCAATTAGTTTTTATAAATTATCAAATTCAGACGACTTAAGGATGTAGACGCAGACGAAAAGCATGTAAATTTCGAATATGGGAAATGGCAGCTACGATTGGTCACACGGTCTCACTGACATGACGGTGAGCGAGTTCTTATGATTTTAAAGCACATACAAAATTCTTCCGTGAAAAATAATTACACAGCTATAACAATCGGACTTTACTCTTAAATTTTTCCACATATAATGGATGTGTACCAAAAATGTAAAATGGTTAAAATTGCTGTTAAACATAACATACACTACATTGCTTAACAGTTCACAGGCAGGCCTATGTGTATCCGGTCGACTAGGTAACGGGTGTTTTATTTATAGCATGCTGCATTTTGTCACTATGCTCTATGAGGTAAAGGGTTAATACAGTGCAGGTTGTAAAAATGGCCAGCTCGTCTGTGTTAGGTCAACCCAAGCTATATACTGGGTATAATAATGTCATTTAAGCACAAAAATGGCTATATGTTGCATATTAAGTTCTAAAACTTAAGAAATTGTAATTATATAAAAAAACTTTAAGACTTGATAAAATTAGAGAAAAACTATTTGGTTACAAAACTGTTGACAGGCGAGAGCCTTTCATGACCAGGTAATATTTCATATAGTGAAAACAGTCTTTAACTAGAGGATTTTAAAACTCATAACAAGTGACCTCTTCAGTCTCTTATTACATTGATATTTTTATTAATGTGTCCACATATTAGAAGGGTCTAAAAATATCTTGAGGGCTGTTTTGACTCCGCATGAAATGTTTTCAAGGTTTGAATCAATTAGGGCATCTAGCTTTGATATGTGTTTACAAAAGCAAATTGAAACAAAAAGTTGTCACCAAAAAATGATTTGTTGCTACCAAAGGTAAGGAATTGAGCAAGCAAGTTAAGTTTTATCAGTGTGAATCTTCTGGCATTTGCTGCTATGGAAGTTTTGTTTTTTAAGTTTAAATTAAATTGGTCTTTCATTCCCTGCAGAGATAAAGCACGCGAGAAGCAGAGACTTGTAAGACTACAGGGTGAAGGTCAGGGCAAAGAGCTAAAGCTGAAGAGGCCACACAAATCTGAGGCATGGTCACAGCAGAAAGCCAAAAAGGAGAGAAGAAAGAAAAGGAAGGAGATCAAGTCTCAGAAAATGAAAGAAGAATTGACAGAGGATGATATAGATGACCTGGAGGAAGATATTAAACTGATGAAGAAGCTAAAGAAAGGAAAGGTACTCATCAACTTTTTCAAATGTACCATTGTTGCTTGCTTACAAGTTGAGTACAACTGCAAATTGCACAAACCCACATATGCTGTTGCATAATGCACTGGTTGATCTGGGTTTTTGTACTTTTTGAGTAATCAGGAGAATGAACAAGAAAGACATGATCTATTGGCACAATATGCTACAGCAAATCAGGGTCCAAGTTTGCAGCTGTACTTTAATGATACGCAAGTAAAGATGGTATATAGAATTAATTTTAACAGTTATTTGCTACATTTTAGAATATTGTTTTATTTTAGAATATGACACATTGTGATTGATTCTTCCAAGAGGAACGTGCAGGTTATTGTTGATAATACTTAACTTTCCTGTTTTTTAATATTTAAAACAAAAATTAATTATTTATTCATCATTTATTTTTCAGTGAGTGATGATATTGTTCACTTAACTAAGTTTAAATTTATATGGAAAGTTAGATGTGCTTTATTTAAGTGTCTGAAGATGACAGGATTCACATGAACCTTGAAAGTACTTGAATTTAGGTGTTTACCTTGAAAATTACTTGAATCTGAGGTCAACTCCAAAAAGTACTGGAAAAAGTACTTGTAAAGAAGTCTTTAAAATGGGGATGAATTTCGAAACAGAAATATTTCATTGAAAACACCAGTTTACTATCATAATCATCAAGAAAGAAAATATCTGTTAAACAAAGTTAGCGACCAGTCATCCTGAAATTTAATAATTTAGTACTGGTTCACTTACATATTCAGTATGATTTCCACTTGGGTTACTTGCCATGCTCATTAGTACTCTGTAACATTTGGGATTTATAGTACCACATGATGCAAAGGAATGAATGCAGTGTTGTCTAGGCCATTCAAACTGATACAGAACATTGGTCAAGTGCTATGCACATTCCACATATGGAAAAGGCCAAGCAATAAACAAAGAAGTGTGTCTTGTAATTGTGAAAAGAAGTTAGATCTATTCAGCAGAGCTACTGCCAGGCTATAGGATCACACATTTCTCACAGAAATGGCCCAGAGTCATGTAAGTTTTCAAATCCAGTTGGGGAAACATCTTTTAAGATTCCTGTGGTCCCTGAAAATTTCATAGACCCAGTGCACAATTTTTGGGTTTTTTTTTTTTTTTAAACTAAGTTGATCAGATTGTCTGTTTTGCCTTTTCTTCATGATCTCAAATTATCCTATATTTATGGAGAATATTAGTTGAATACAAGCATTTTTGTGATGGAGATCTATTGGAGTAATTACAAAAAACTATGGAGGTATTCTAATTGCATTGTTTCCTAGCTGTGTATAGTATATGGATCAGTGATCAGCCATTAGAGAAATGTTTAAAGTGCAACAGCAATGTGTCATATTGAAACAAAAGATAACTGATTTCTTTAGGAAAATCATTGATATGGAAAGATCGTCTATTGAGGATGAAATATCAGATGGTTTGCTGCTAACCAATCATAGCACAGAAAACATTGATGTAGAAATAACCAACATGGTGTCAGTTGCTATAGTTTAGGTCTTGCAGAAAATTTGATACATAGACAGAAGTATCTATGGAAGAACATGCATAAAATGTGGAAAATTGTGTTTGGATATATATCTTGAAAACCAGTTCCAGAATTTATTTGGACTGACCATAATTGCAGTGGTTCTGTCTTGATATAAAGCTGATTGTGATAGTGGATTCAGTTCTCAAAGCAGAAATTACACTACTCCAAGATATAGAGTAACCACAGACTTTGAAACTCTATCACTGTTGTAAGAAAATATCAGAGTATCAGAAAAAGAAATGAAACAAAATAAAGGCAAAAAAGTGTTTTGTTTTTCATTTATTTTTAAGATACGCTGACATTTTCTTACCGCATTGATAGAGTTTCAAAGACCTGTGGGCTAACATCTGAAACAGTAAATCAACTGATGACTGTACAGATGTGTGTATATGTGTTCCAATAAATCTCCAGTTTGCAGAGGCTTTCTGAAGGGGAGTGATATGAAACAAAATGCTTGTTTTAAATTATGTGTTTCTACACCTCATAATTTTGTTGTTGACCATCAGCTACCATTTGGCATAGTTTACCACCCCACCCCATGACCCCCCCACCCCTAAAGATAGGTGTGAGGGACCTAACCCTGTTAAGAAAATTTCTGGCAGCATTCCTGTGATCATTGCTAGATGTGGTTACCTTACATCCTACTGATGGACTATTACTATCGACTTGCATATACTAGTCAGATTATCAATGATCATAGTCACAATGTGGCATGTTTTTCATTTGGACAAAACTAGAAAATTACTTGTAGGAAACAGTGGTTATTTTTATTTAGCTCATTTGAGAAAGAAATACCATATAATTATTGCTCTTCACAAAAACTATATGCATTTGACCTTAATTTTAAAGATCCCACCATCATTATAACTAGGATCTTGAAGAGCTAAAGTAACCTCGGCCAAATCAGTGAGTACAGAAGCTTTGAAGTCTCATGGCAAGCATTAAAAGCATATAAAATATGACACATAACAGCATGAATTTAGAATATATTGGACATAAATACAGCAAACTGCAAATGAGAGTGGTAACTCCGAATCACACATACATGGGACGATCATACTACCATGCTCATGCCATTGGACCCATGATCACATCATACTACCATGCTCATGCCAATGGACCCATGAGCTGTCTTTACCTAGTCCTAGTTTAACATCAAAATATATCGCAGCTCTTGTTCAAAATGAAACACTTATTGTGATATTTGGTGAACTCCACATACCATGATCAACATTTTTAATAAATTAATGTGCAGTTAATTAGGGCACTTGAAAATTAAATTTATATTCTTTTATTTCCTGATATCTGTATGAACTTTGTAAGAGATCAGCTCATGAAGGGAAAGATGTGTTCTTATTTTTATCAGTATTGTGTATTTTTAAAAACTAGTATGATCCGCTTTTCTCCTGACTTAAATCCGATTTTTCCTGATGTTGTCCATTTTTTTAATCTCCGATCTTTTTTTTTAAAAAATGGTGTGTTCGGTCCCATTCTGCAATGACCCTTGTAACGTATTCGTTTGATATATTAGTTAGCAACTCTCGTAAAGAGTATTCTGATTGGTCGAAAATTTAAATTCATCCAATGAATCTTCGTGTAATGGAAACTGATGGCTGTGGAAAGAAGTAGCATGCTTGGAGCAAAAAAAATGGCGTCCCAAGTTGTTGAAAGAGACCGTGACATGAGAAGTTTAGATAAAGGTTTAAAAACCATATCGAAATGGGAATGGCTAGAGCAAAAAGTCGACGTAAGTTTAGTTGGTCAGTTTATAAGAAAACTGAATGCTAGAGGACTGATATTTTGTGACCTCTGCTCTACGTCAATCGCAGTTGGAAGATTTTGGAATGGCACCTACAAAAGAAGCTGCATATGGAAAAATTAAAGCATAGAAGGCATCAGGAAAAAGTGCAATTAATTGCTATAAGAAGAAAAATGTCTTGTACGAGAAAACAGATATAGCTCTCTGTCAGAATAGGTGCACTGCATGTCGCCAATACAAGCACCAGCTTGAAAGGAAGAAAGGCTCTCATTGAGAAGGAAAGAAAGGATTGCACATTGAACAAAAAAAGTCAGTCAAAAAGAAAGGCTAAACAAATCTTTGCCAAAGCAGCAAAAAGAGCTCGACTGGAATATCGACAGGTTGTGTCCATTGGAGAAAAAGACAAGTGAATGTATGGGATTATTTGTATATTGTTGATGTTCTTGGGTGTTTATTTTACAGATTTGTTATGAAAAGAGAGAAGTATAATATATTTGCTGCAAAAATTCAGAAATTATTTTTACTTAATTACGATATGAACACTTTAAATGCACATGAAATAACTAAAGCACCAATATTATTGGAGAACAAATTCATGTGACAATATAAATTACGAAATTATTCAAGTCAGGTTGAACTTTTTGGTAAGTTTGTTAGTTTTTTAAATGATTATTTTGTTATATATTATGATCATAAGTTGCACCAGGAGCAGTTTTTATGAGGACCCCCAAACCCCCCTTTCAAATTTTCAGATTTTGGGCGGAATACCAAAATCATGATTGCTTATCTCAAGACAAAAGTGACAAAGATTTATATTTCCTTTAGTTAGAATACCTCAGATTTAGTTTTCTACATGAAGTACATTGTTGTTTACGTTGTTGTTGAAAGAATTGTCCCCCTGAATTGAAAGAAAACCATCTTTCTTTTTTTTTCAGATTTCCCAAGCTGAATTTGATAAAGAATTTGCAGAAGACGAATTATGAACATGTTTGAAATAGGGTTATGTAGACCATCATGATTTCATTTAAGGAAAATTTTACAAGCTTTTGGTTACGGGTTACTAGAAACAACGAAAGACATTGAAAAACCGAAATACACATGTATTTACATGTTCTCTCTGTATATATTGGTTTCCACACACAAATTATTATTTGTTTTTGTTTGAATAATAATATAAAGCAAAATAAAATATGATTTATGTGATTTTGATATGAATTATTTACTTTTTTCCTATTTATAGCACAATTATTGTAATGATGTCACTCGGTCGTACTTGATTCAACAGACCTGATACATGGCGTATCGTAGTAATACATACACAGAGTGAAAGGGAAAGTATCGCAGTATCAAAAGTATTTGCCGACATTATACTATATATTTACTATAACTTTTAATGATATAGTTTTTGACAAATAAATAACATTTAATTTAATTTTTGTTTAAAAGATTTCCAATATTTGGCATATATATACTGGTTATGATATGATGATATGACAGTTGATTGTAAGGGTGTTAAAAAAGTCTTCTTGGAAATATGTGAACGGGGAATAGTCATACAAGTTTGAATAATAATAAAAAGCAAAATGATTTAAATTTATATGAATTATTTATTCTTTACTTGATTTGACATATATATGATAAACGACGAATTGAAATACATGCACAAAGTGAAAGTGAAATGTAACAAAGTACCAAAAGTTTATACAATAGTATATATGCAGGAGTGAGATTAATATTGTGATCGTAACAAGCCATGATATATGATGATAGACAAAGACAACTCAGGTAAGCATTTTTGTAAAAAATATGTATTATTCATTATTTGGCTGAATTTAATATTTATGTTTAATTACACACATAATGTATCAGGTTTCATTGAATGCATAATTTGAGCACAGATGAGTTAAGTAATCCAATAGTATTCAGGATTATGTTCCTCTTGAAAATCGAACTACAAGTCATGTTGCACAAGACAAGGTAAAATAAACCTAACCGAAAACAATAAAATATATCACATTATGACAAAATCTCTGGTTCATGTTTAGATATTTTAGCTGTAATTGTCGCAGTTCGTACATTAATTTTTCGTTTCCTTTGTCCAGGTTTTCGTCCATTAGTCCTTGGTGCAACAACAGTTGTCTGACCATCTGTCGAAATCATGTATTTTGTGTCTATGTCGATGTGGCGTTTGAACAAGTTTGTGCGTTGTTGCTTTGTCATTTTTATCCAGTCTGTTTTTCTCAACTCAAATTGTTTATGACTGTCGGCAAGCCGGTATTCTCCAGTGCATACTAGAGCACTCCTCAGATTTCTGAATTGTCTGGTTACTAATTCATGTGTTAGTTGCACAAATTCTGTCAGCATTTTCATCTTCCAGTCAGCTGTCTGTTTTAGAACGTGGTTCATAGACTCACAATTATTATTTTTCCACATGTGATCTATTTGATAGATTCCTAATTGATTATTGACTTTTAGTTTGATATTTGTCTTTAGGTTTTTCTGAAAGTAATTAGGGAAATTTTCCTGAAATTCCAGCACAATGATTTTCTAACATTTCTCATTTATCATCAGAGCAAATACTGTCATTGGCATCAACTAGTCCATCTTTCTCAAAAATTTGTTTCAAGATATTGTTGCGGTCAGTCACGGTAACTGCGTCGTCTATCAATATATGTCTAATGTTCTCATGTAAATGGCGTGTGCACAGAACGTGTGTTGCTTCGGGCAGAACTACCGTAATGCCTTTGACTAAAGCCTTCTCATCATCACTTCCAATTACAAGGCTCTTAAGATTCAAATCAATAAGTTTTACTTTCAGATGATGGAAAAAATGACTAAGTTTCGAAATCGCTACTGTCGTGAAAGAAGAGCGGTCTAAGAAAGATTGGTGGTTTGCCTGTTCTGACTCGTTTTGCCATAAGTTGCTTGTAACATGTTACTGTCACATGCATTTTACAAAGCATAAAAGTTTTGTCAATGCCAAGGACAGTCTGCCCGGAGAAACAAAGATTCTTAATATCTGTTATCTGTTCATCTGTGTACAAAATGACAGAAGGGGGTTTAGCGCTGGTCAGGAAAACTGATTTTACAAAAGGGTAATTTTCCATTACCAAAGTTTCGAAATGTCGGATATGGTCAGCAATATTGTTGGAGTGTCCGGGAGCTTTTCTGTCCTTTGATTTTTTATATTTTTGTTTGTCATAAATTTGTTGAAGTCCTGGCGGTTGGGACAGTTCACCATATTTTGAAGTAAGTTTATTTAATATTTGATGTGGTTTCTTTTTTCCAGTCATTTCTGTAATCTTGTCTAAAACAAGGTAATGAGTCCGCAAATACTCTGTCATCTGACGCGAGTTTCCATGTGGCGTTAACCCAGGAAATTTCCCTACATATTCAACCAGTGACAAATTACTTGCCAGACCCCACTCCCCATGCCATGTGACCCTCTTTTTGTACATATTGTCCTTTTTTAAGTGAGTATAGTACCTATAGATCATAACAACTTGATCTTGCCAGGTTGCGGATCAAAAGGTCGATACTCAGTTTTCCGCTGGACTTGTCTTTTAAACAATACTTCCCATTTTTTTTAAAAATCATGGTCAGATTACCGTTGTCAGACAGCAAATAGTAGGATTTAGGGGATGCACCAGCAGATGTATCCCATACACCACAGTCGTCTGAAAAAGAACTTTTGCCATTATTTGACCTCTTTTCGAGGTTTTTCTCATTATTCACAATGAAATATACATTTTCTTTCAAGCCACATGGAATGCATTCTACGCTAGTTTCTGATTTTAACAAAAATTCCACTGCTTTTCCCATGTCAAGAAATGACACTGGTCTAATTTGCCATTTTCTGGATGTGTTTGTATGTGGCATTTCCGTCTTTTACCTCGTTGTGTATGTCAGTTACGTCGTCGATTATATCAGTATGTGACTCGTTACTAACATGTTTTGCCGTCATGTCAGAATTAACAGAAATAACATCCACTGAGTCATCTAATGAGTCATCCATTGAGTCATCTACATTTACAATGACCATAGCTTGCCAGTAGCTTCTCGTGGGTCGGTGGTTCTTTCCGGGGTTTTCCCATTTTCTTCTTCCACCATTAATACTGGCTACCATATATAGCCTATCGTGTGCTGAAAAATGGCGTTAAACCCCAAAACAACAACAACAACAATGACCACATGAGCCTTGTTTTCATATAACAGAGGCACAAAGTGATTGGGTATCAACCCATTTGTTCTCTCTGGGACAGACATTTGAGTCCACATTATGCATGCTGTGGGAGATGCGGATTGGTTTACTGCTCTTCCAACAACCTTACGATTAAAAGGTTCTGATGCAAACTCTGCTTGTAACTGTGGCGGATAATAAGAACGAATGGGTTAGGAGATGCTGGCACTTAGTGCATAAATGTGCGCCATTTCAGAGTAGGAACCAGCCTTAATAGCGTCTTTCACAAGCTTTGAATAGTCACTAACAACAATGTGATTATCACAGATCAAATCTACAAAACTGTTGGACTTTTCATCATAGTAAATAGGATTCAATATCAGTTCTATTGCAGTTCGTAGTCGCAGAAGTTCGTGAAAGTTTTCTGAACCAGTCAGTGCTCTAGAAACTGCTCTATATAAACAGTTACCATCACCACAAACTAACAAAGTTCCCATAAAATTGCTGGATTATACATTTTTAAAATTTCCACAGGAACTGCATCTTTCTCTCCATTGGTAGACATGTGCTCTGATTCTGGAATCATAATCCCGTAGGTGATGAGAAGCTTACTTTCTGACTTTGCAGCATTGGTCAGGGCATTCATTTCCTTCAAATGGAAAGCTGTCTGCAGCCTGGAAATATATTTTTACAGCGTCATTTAAATATAAGTGTAATTCTTGGTTGCTTTATCTTACAACTTACGTATGCATAGCAGGACTAGCCACATCCGCTATCAAAAATGGGTCCGTTTCTTTAATGTGCTCGACATTGTTATCTTAGTTTGAATAAGAAAATGGGATCACGGGGAAGACAATAAAGGGTGTGCAGTCAATTAAAAATGAATAACAGAACATGTGCAGGACACCTCGAGAAAGGTAGATTAAGGTATTAAGTATGACCAGAGGGCATGAATGGCCCGATAGGTTAGGTACATATAGTTTAAATCATTTATTTTAAGAAACTTTATCAACTTCAATTACAAACGGGGATTTAGTAGAAAGTATGAGCGTATTAGAGTACTCTCTCCCCAAATAGTAAGAGCAAATATAAACAAAGAATAGGAATTACATAAATATGTGCCTTAAATCAATACATTTCAATATTTTAGTTTTGCGCAGACAATAATGACATTAAGTGATTTCTTTTTCTCGACTGTAGTACGCTTTGAAATAAGTAAGTGAATCAATTCAAAAGAATATAACATTATTAATGTATTGAATGGACAGAATATATAGATACAGGAATAGTATGTAATTGTTGCAAACATGTACATTCATTTCAACAAGAAAAGCGGCACAAATAGAATCTTATTTAATTCTTTGAATATCAAGATCAAGATATTTATTTGAAGAACAATAACAAACAATATGTCATTCATCAAGGTATCCATTTATCTATTTATAGAGAGAACATAGATTTGTATTACCTTTGTAAGGCTTGTCCAGGATCATATACATCTCCATCGCGCAAAGAAACTCTGAGTAATCGCGAGACCATGATCTCAAGTCTTTTGCACTCGTGGGAATACAATCACTGTGGACCCATTGTCGGCAATTTGTGCATTGCAAAGCGTCAGTTTTACATTCTCTGGAACAAATAACACATGGATATATTGATCTATCCTTGTTGTGTATGTTTGTGTATGTGATAATATCAGTATTGTATAACGCTTTTATATCAAAACATTTACTTCTCAGTTATGAAATGCGTGCATAATCAAAGTCGGGCGTGATTTCTTTAAGTGTGCAATTAACGAATAATGACAACGTTGAGCAAAAGAGTTCTTTTTCTTTAATGTGCGCGACATTTGGCTTTAACTTGAGTAAGAAATGGGTTCAAAGGGATGACAGTAAAGTGTGTGCAGTCAATTCGAAAATGAATTAAGCGACTTAAAAGATGAATTAAGCCGACTTTCACTGTCTGTTCCGAATTAGGCGACTTACAAGAAAAGATTGTTTGATTGTTTTCTTAACTTGAATAAGAAATGAGATCAAAGGGAGAACAGTAAATGTATGTGCAGTGCAGTCAATTAGAACCTTAATTAAGCGACTTGAAACAATATGAATTAAGTCGAATTACACCGTCTGTTCCGGAGATTAAATTCGTTCCAGAACGATCAGTCGTTGTCATACCACCTCCATTCCAGAACAATCAACCTGTCTAATAAAGTACAACCAATTGACGCGTGCTATAACTAGGAAAAAGTAAATAATTTGTATCAAAATCACATAAATCATATTTTATTTTGCATTATGTTATTATTCAAACAAAAACAAATAATAATTTGTGTGGAAACCGATATATACAGAGAGAACATGTAAATACATGTGTATTTCGGTTGTTCACTGTATTTCGGTGTTTTTAGTAACCGTGTGGTTACATGTTAAATATTGTATTTATATCAATGGTTGACATTGTTGTCTCATGTTTAATTTTTAGCCAGATAGTAATTCCAGCTTGTGGCTTAACATCTTTCTGCATGTCCATCTTGCATCAAGACTTGGGTTAGAATTTGCCTTTAGGTAATTTCCTCAGACAGTATTGCTTTTAGTCATGTAAGTTGATATGTATCTCAGTAGTAGAGTAGTGGGGGTGGGGAGGAATGACCCCACCCCACTTAGGAGTTAAATCCACCCAGTAAACCAAAATCAGTGTTAATGGAGAAAAAAAAATTGCATTGAAACTATAAATATCAGGGGGGAAAACACAACAGAATATTTCAAGCCAGCTTAGCAGAGGCCTGGCAGTGATTCTCATATATCAGAACTGAAAACCATATTTTATGTTTAGAGTTCTTTGACAGAAGTTAACTGTTGTGGCGAAGGATTCTGTGTTTTTACCATTATAATGCATCCAGAGAATGGGTTTAGTTTCTTATTACAAAATATATTTACATTTATATTCTAACTTCTTGGAAAGAGGATATTTTGCAGGAATATTTGATGTAAAACTGTGTTGCTATCCAGAACCAAATTATACACAATACTTTCAGTTTCAGTGTCATAAAATTAGTATTGGAAGGGATGAAATCAAATTTTCTTGTTTGCCAATATTAGTAGACTTTGAATATCTAGTAACCTGTGGAAGCAATCACAATAACCATGCAATCACCTACAGTTTTACCCCAAACCCGCAAATGTTATTATTATAAAACTGGAGAGAATAATAATGATAAGAATAATAACATTTAGCTGCAATGTGTATAGGTTGTTAGGGCTGTTACAGTAAAACATACCTAGGACTTGGGTAGGGGAAGGCACTTTTAATGTGGGGTACTCATCCATAGATGCAATTTAGAATTTTCTTACCATTTGAATATAAACTCATTGTTGTTAAAGTACCCTGGCATATGGTTTTTAAAAAATGCCTTCTCTGGCTACCATATATGTTTAAATGGAACAGCCCTGATTGTAGTTTACCACTTCCCATTCACAACTTGTATGTACCTCATAATTCTTCTAACAGTCATGACAATTGAAAGGAAAAATTACATTTTATGAAACATTTGAAAACAATAGGAACATCGTGTTAATAGGGTAAATAGAAAATAATGTAGCTAGAGTTTCTGTTGTTTGTGGTTGTTATTAAAGCTCACTTAGTATTGAAAATTAAAATAAGTCTTGCTGATACAGTAATGTGTGTGGTTTTTAGTTGCATCATTTTATTCAGATATAAATGTATGTATATTTGTATTGTTTCTCATTTCATGAAAAGCTGTGCCCAAAAAAAGTATACTTTGTCAACCAGTCAAAGATTTTTTTATTAAACTTTTGATATTGTTTGAAATTTTTTCATCATTATTGTTGAGAGTCATAATGTTTAAGTTAACAGTGATTTACCCTCATGCATCTTTTACAAAATGGTGATTATGTCCTCCTTCTTTCTGTCTGTTACTCAATTAGTAATATGTGTATCTCGCCTACGCTATTAAAGATACAGGCTTGAAACTTTGGAATATCACAGGAGGTAGTCTCTTGATGTTCACAATGGTTTCAAAATTTTAAGTATGACACTTAGGATGAGACAGGTGTCTCCTATAGCATTTTTTATTTTTTTATTTTTTTTATAAATCTAAATATTTTAAGTATTTTACGTGGAAATCTAAAAGTTGGTGTTTGATGTGGGTGTGCTTCCCCTGGGCCACAACATGGAAACTGTTGATGTCCCCAGCCAATAACTAATATATATATATATATATATATATATATATATATATATATATATATATATATATATATATATATATATATTTATTTGAGTTCAGTCAGTTTTGCCTGTCACCCCTGCTGGGGTATTGGCCGCCCACAAAAGGTCGCCATAGACTTCTGTCCTGTGCTTTTTTCTCGAACTGACTTTATTGACTCTATGTGTGACCAAGCTTAGTGATGTCCACTTCAAGATCACATCACCAGGTGTTTCTTGGTCAGCCCATATATATATATATATATATATATATATATATATATATATATATATATATATATATATATATATATGTTATATATATATGTGTGTGTGTGTGTTTGAAGAGCATGAGGAAACAATTAAACACATGTCCAACATAGACCCTAGGTTGTGTCTCTTGCCCAGCACAGACCCTGAGTAGTGTCTCGTGACCAGCACAGACCCTGGGTTGTGTCTGATTGGCTGGAACTTGATCCTGGCTCATGACATTGATACTGTTAAGATCTCCATCCTAGAACTATATACAGTATTCATTTAATGGGCACTCACACATAATATTTATATATCTACATACATATTAGAGAAGAAAAGAGAAAGCTTGTTTATTGAAAGAATTGTCTTGGACGTGGCCATACCTTTAGCTGCATAGAATGGAAATATAATATGCAGTGTCATGTCATTTACCTAAATCAAGTTGTTTCCCTGTATCTCACTATTAAACTGAATTTGATGTTTACACAAACAAGCATGCACTGTGAAAACTGTGAGTGACACTTTCCACATGCTTCCTAATAAAAGTATGGACTCGAGATACATGGATATTTGTGTAATTTTGTACAAAATCTTCCAGAAGTATTCTGCTGAAACTAACCTATTGGCTGGATAATGTGGATATAAAAACTAGAGTGTGTTCATGAAGGTTTAAAAGGGTGCTCTTAACACATTAACCCATGCAGGTTTTTGTCATTTTCGCCTGAAAATCGAGTAGGAAACACATTTTGAAAGCTATTTCTAAATAGATCCAAAAACACCAAATCCCCAGTGATCTTTCAATAATATACTGCCTAGTTGTGTTAGAAACATCATTTTTCATTGGCTATTTGACTTGCGCATGAGCAGAAGGGTAAAAGTTGGAGTTCTTTTTGTTTTGTTTTTTTGCTAAACGGAGCCATTATTTTTGTATCGAGACCACTCTTTATTCCAAATGCCCATCTTATCCTACTTTTTGCAAAGGCTCATCTGTCTGTCTGTAGTTCATACCGGTTTGCCTTAAATCTGAGACCAAAAAGTCTAAAATCCAGACACAGAATTGGAATCCGACCAAATTTTGGGTAGAAAAAAGTTGGATCCAAAAAATGGGTTTTTTATCTGTATTTTGTAGTGCAACTAGATATTCCAGATTATTTGGTATCATTGTAGAGCTACATCTGTCTACCTTTCTATAATACCACCCACTTTAGTGTATCGTGCATGACCATCACGCTACAGAGCTCGGCACTAGTCTACTACCTCCTGCCCCGTTAAGTCATTGCTAGGGGTTAACGTGTTAAAAGCTCAGAGATTAAGTTTTCATTTAGTGATCTGTTTGTAACTTTGAGTTTGTCAGAAGTAGTGGTATGAAAATTGGTAATCAAGACAAGAGTGTGGTGCCACTTGCATTGTTCACATTTGAAAGGCAGAGATGGATATTATTTCCTTGAAGCTGTAACTTAAATAAAGTTGTAAACAAAACTTGGTATAGCTGTACATCATGATTTGATGTGATAACACTTTGTATAGCTGTACATCATGATTTGATGTTGTCATTTGGCATTTTTATATACCCACCTGTAAGGCCAGGTCTCAGTTGTTAGGTCAGTATCATTTTTCCTGTGTCTAAATTCACTCAAAAGCTTTTGTTAAAGGAATTGGATTTATATGTTTTCCCCAGTAATAGCATAGCTTTAGTGTGTATCAATACCATTGTCCTATCAGCAAGATCAAAGTCATGTGTGAAGTTTACTCTTTGTATTAGGACCTTAACTCGAAAGTCATTGAAGGTAGTTTAATTAAACTTGTGCTTAAATCATAACTTCTGAATTACTCATTTATTTTCATGGTAATCAAAGTTTAGATTATAGATCAACGTTATCATTTTTTTCCGTCTAGCCAGTAGCTCACAAATTCTGAAGGATAGTGAGATCATAATCACATAACACCTCCTTATGATCCAGTTTGAAAGATTGGTGTTATTTTTAATGGTTGAGTTTTAGTTCGGAAGCTGTTCAAGTAATGGAAATATAATATTTTGGATGGTATGTCTTGTACAACTATCAAGATCCATTCAGCAAAGTTAAGGTAATGGTCATCTCTGATGTCATGGCTGTAACTTAAAGCCATTAGGAGTAGTATTATCCAACACTGTACAATTTTACATGTTGACTATTTGCAACTGTCATAATCTTAGCCACGAAGCTATGGTCACATGGCTGTATGCATATATTTCTTGCCAAGTCTTGAACTAAAAACCCATATTAAGAGATGAAACTGAATATTTTTATATATATTTAATTTATATTTTAGATTTTTCTCCATAATTATGTTATGTATAATTGTAATTTGGACTTGACTTTGTCCAAAATCAAGTTCATTGTGTACCTAACCAGTAGCTTTTATGATATATTTCTCAGTGTGAACTAAATATTAGGATCATTATCAGTGGTGGTAAATATGTTTATTTGGGTCTGGTTCTATGTCACTGGAGATGTTTCCCATGTTCTTTATTATAATTTTATAAAGAGACCTTGTCATGCTGACAACCGAGAATTTCCAGAAGCGAACTTGTGACCCGCATCCTGGTTCTGCTTCTTGGTTTTCTTTATAACGTTGTTGAGAAATCACTCATTCTTGCATTTAACATATGAGGCAGAATCGGTCGTATTGTTGTGTTTAGTATTTCATTTGGGTGGAATTATTTATTCAAATTATTACTCACTGGAAAAAATACAAAGTACTCATCTGCAATATTCTTGGACTGGAACATTGTTTTGGATTGATAGTGATTTCAGACAAGAATTTTTGTTGTTGATTATATTATTGTGATATATCAAAAGACTGTTGGCACATTATGACACATGAGGCCAATGGCACATTACCACGTTCAAGACTACAGGTACATCAAGACATTCTTCAGTAGTGGAACTTATTTGGAATACCACTATAATTCAGTAGGAGCTTTACATTTTATGACTATTTGGGATTTTAGTCGCATTACTGTAAGTTTATTTTCACTTTGTATTATAGGAAATAAATTATTTGTTGAATTTTACAAAACGTTTTGGGTTTTGCTCTTTTCTCTTGTTTAGTTTAAGACCATCAAATCATGAAAAAAGTTGGGGGGTTGTGTACAGGATACGAATTTCATTAAAATACGAAAACTTTGAGTTTGAAATCAATTTAAATTCACTTTGTTTCAGAATTTTACAAGTCTTGTGTAGTATTTTATATACATGAAAAGTCAATAGTGAAACCAACAAGCTTTCACAATGTAAAATCTAAAGTGGAGAACTTTGTGTTATACCTTACCGACGTTAATGTCCTCGATAAAGGATAAATTGCACCAGCCTACCAGACAATGTAATCTTTCTGAGGTGAAGGCTTCTTTAACGAAGTAAGAAATAACATTTTGGTACAAGATTTAATAGAAATTTTTGGGGGGATAAAAGTGCTTTAGGTTTGATTAGTAAGTCTATATGGATGCAGGAGGTCATGGGTTCGATCCCTGGCCAAGTCATACCAAATATTTTACAAAAATGGTACTAACAGCTGCCTCGCTTGGCGCTCAGCATTGAGAGGTTAATGTTAGGACTGGTCGGCCTGGTGTCAGGATAATGTGACTGGGTGGGAGGGACATCATGCTACATGTCTGCAGACATTGTAGCGATATGATTGAAATTTTTTTAAAGCTACGTTAAAAATCCAAATCACACACACAGTAACTGTAAGTCTATATTACAGACATAATTTTTCTTCGTTTTAAATTGGAAATCCCCTTTTCTCCTGACTTGAATCAGATTCTTCTTGATAAAGTCCATTTTTTATATGATCTCTGATCCAGATTTATAAAAACGGTCTGTCCACTCCCATTCCGCAACAACCTTGTAAATTATTTGTTCCATGTATTAGTTGGCACATGCCCCTGTTAAAGAGTATTTTGATTCATTATTAGACTCTGACATAAAAGTATTGGAATTGAAATTAAAAACACAAGACAGAAATAGAGTTCAGAATTATTTAGCTTCAGAAAGAGGAAAGAGAGACACAAATGCAGAAAGAATAAAGAGTGCGACAACTTCAGAAAAGGAGAAATGAAGTTGCAGAAAGAGAAAATGGGTAAATACAAAGTAGGGGAAAAAAAAGACGAATAAAGATGCAGAGAGAAAAGAAAGAGAGGGAAATACAGGTGCAGAGAGAAAACAAAGACGGAATTTTAATTTGGATTAATATAATTGGAGCTGGCAATTAGAAAGCACTCCCCCATTACACGCACAAATTCTGCTTTTAAAATTATCAGAAATCAGGTTAGTACCCCCATTTAAAGAAAATGAAGCAGATATTTTCCTTGTTTTGACAAAAATTGCTGAACATTTGAAATGGCCTATACTGCCTTGGAGTCTATTATTAGAAAGTGTTCTTATTGACAAAGCTCATGAAGTCTATACATTACTGACAGTACAACAAAGTGCTGATTATGATATGGTTATGGGATGTCTTGAAGGATTATGATTTGGTACTTGAGGCATATTGAGAAAGGTTTAGGAAGTGTCATCTTCTCTAGCTATAGTTTCGATGCGATAACCCTATCTACACCCTTGCATACTGAGCAGATATTTCTGTGCTTTAGGTTTGTGAATTTCATTGGATGCGGCAGCAAGCCACTGCATCCAATCAGAATTACTTTTACATAATTTGAACACTGTTCTTACATGATCAAGACAAGGGGAGCACCCAACTTGAATGGACTGATAAATAAGCAATTTTCCAGTGCTGACCCATGTTTGCACAAATACTTTTCACTTAAATACTCCTGTAATGGCTTCCCTCTTGTACATAGTCATACTAAAGTTGTTAAACTTACAAAGTATCCATTTTAGGTCAATTGCCCCTACCATTTTTGGCTGATGTACAATGCACCACGCTATTACATGTAGTTAGTTGGCATTACATCCAAAGGAAGGCAATCCATGAAATCCAATAAATGTTTCTAGGACAAAGCACAGTATGTTATTTCATATGTAGTGTTCAGCCAAGAAGATTGATCAGGGTTACGATAACCTCAGACAACTCATATTAATTGAAGAGTTCAAGAATTGCATCACAGTAATGCTAAGACCTATCTTGATTAGCAAAAGGTTGAACCTTTAGAAAAGCTGGTTGTACTGCTGACAATTATCCCTTGACTCAAAAAGTTTCTTTTGTCAGTAAATCTGCCATTCAGCAGTTTATTACTGCTCATGTGGTCTAGTGGTTAGAGCATCAACCTCTGTGGGAGGTCGCAGGTTCGATCCCTGACCGAGTCATACCAAAGAGTTATAAAAATGGTACTAGCAGTTGCCTTGTCTGGCACTCAGCATTAAGAGGTTAGTGCTAGAACTGGTCGGCCTGGTGTCAATAACGTGCCTGGGTGGGACATCATGCTACATGTCTGCAGCATGATGCCCACTGCTAGACATAACTATCAACTACCACACTGCAGACATTGTAGTGATATAACTGAATTTATTTTAAAACTATGTTCAGAATCCAAATCACACGCACACAGCAGTTTATTGGTAAAAGCCATTTCAGTCTCATACAAGCACTTCCAAATTTCAATCTATCACGACTTTTAGGAATCAAATTTCTGATAAGATTGAACAGGAATCCATATCTCTTCCTACGTGCAGAAAGGGCACATTATTTCTGATTGCTACTGATTGAAATATAATCAAGACAGCTCTACCAAATGCCTTTATATCTAAGAGGTCAAGGTAATGGTCATGTATTGAAAGCAATATATTTGTTGGGCAAACACACACCAGTTTGATTTTATTATGGAGAGTTTTATGAACCATTCATGTCAAAGAGTTCACTTGATGATTCTGCCACTCCTATCCCTATTAATATTTTAAAGACACATAAGCTTCCCAGCCTTTTATTATTTAGTACTTTGCCTTTTTCTGAGAAGTCTTCTAATGAGAGTGTTCCTGTGCTGGGAGTAGAGTGCGGCTTTGTTAATATTCCACTCCATTGTGTAAATTTGTCATCAGACTTAGTCTCGGGACCCGTGATAGTCGTAATAGTGACGTCTTTACCTAATGACAGTATTCATTTATTACTAGGCAGTCCTGTAGCTGGAGACAAGGTTGTGTTTAATCCACTTATAATTGCCAATTTCTTTTTATTCTAATCATGGTGACAAATGACACTCATTGTTAAACAGGAACAAGATCTTGAAATCTGTTTATTTCAGAAGGCTATTAGCGAAACTAAAGCCACATAAGTACCTATTAATTTGCAAACTTTGGGATCCTTATGAGAAAATGGAGACCACATGAGGTAACCACTGGTGACAAATTGTCATTGAGTTATCATATTGTTTTTCCTGAGTCGAATAGACAGGAAGTTCTTAGTCCAGCCCATGAAACTCGTTTGTCTGGTCATTTAGGGGTTCTTAAGACTTTTCACAAGATCTTGAATCATTTTTATTGGCCGAAAAGTAAAAGTGATGTTTATAAATACTTTAGATCTTGTCACACTTGTCAAATGGTAGGAAAAGAATCTGAGACTGAGTCACAGATTTGGTCGCAGTGTCGCCGCCTGTGTCGATGACTAGGTCACAGAGTCACCGACAAGTTTGCCAGCTTGGTCGCAAAGTCGCCGACTGGGTCTAAAGACTTGGTAGCAGAGTTGACGATTGTGCCGGTGAAATGGTCGCAGAGTCTACGATTGTGTCGCTGACATGGTTGCAGAGTCGACGATTGTGTCGCTTACATGGTCGCAGAGTCGTCAGGTGTGTCTCTGACTTGGTGGCAGAGTCGCTGACTGTGTAGCTGACTGAGTCGCCGATATGGTCTTGGTCGCGCGTCGTTCCTGGATAAAGATCGACCTACAGAGAGATGAACAGTGTGAAATGATAAGACAAGAGATAGCATCAGTTAAAGATATGTATTGTCGCAAGATTTCCGCGTTTCTTGGACTAGCCTTGTAGCGCCTGTATCCTGGTGGACGAAAGTCCTTTTCCCTATACTTTTTAAATTCACCAGCCTGGCTTTTTCTTGTTTGTAGAACTAGGAGCAAATGTGCTTGCACCATACTTTGAACGATTTTATTGCGCGGTACAAAGTCAGGCAAAAGTCCTTGGAGTGGTATAAGCTCATGGAGACCACGTTGGGCGGATCCAACCTCGCTGCGGTCACAGAATGTTGTCCATTTTGCACCATCGATTCGATCGTGACTAAAACATCTGGTTTCGACTGTGGACTGAAGACATGACCCAGGTTTGGGGATCTCTGTTTGAGGAAGCGCAGAGACTTTAGATAGGGAAGCTGCTACGATCACTAAATCTTTTTTTATTTCCGTCTTCTGGTTTGATTGGACAAGATTTGCTAGCATGTCAGGAAATGCTTCCAGGTCAACATGTTCTAAATACCTGTAATATTTATCTACATTGATTGCAAAGAAATCCAGGAGATTATATTTGAAATTGTGGTGATATTTGTAAAGATAATTAAAAGCAGTAGCTGTTGTTTGCACATTTCTCATCGGAACTGGGGCCGGATATGATCAACGTTCCAAAGGAAGTGCAGTAGGTGATTAATATAAAAATGAATACCATTAATTTCGATATCAAGACAAAGATGAAGAAAGATCAACACAATTTTCTGCTGCCGAATTGCTATTACACAATCGTGGGTCCTACAGGCCGCCGTAAAACAAAGCTGCTGATGAACCTACTGCTGAATAACATGCTTCATTACGACTGTGGTATCATTTATACGCTCAATTTTCACTGTGATAAAAAACAGAACGCTTTCTGAGCTTAGTGAATGTCTGAAAAAAATGGTGGTCACACCGGTACGGACCTCAGTGTGTCCGATCATAACAGTGGACAGCAGAACATTTGTATTATTTTTGAACCAAACAAGATTCAGCCCGTGGAAGAAATGGATTTGGACATGCTCAAGATTATCGTGTTTGACGATATTAAAAACGGATCTCGAGACGGTACGTGAGGACCAGAGTAGAGCCGCCCTGGCCACATTGACCAACGTCACCAAACTTGATCAAGCTAAAGAAATAGAAGAGTATCTCAAAACGAGCGGCGACCTATCAGATAATGACTATTTGCTGGATCATTATTATGTTTTTTGAGACAGCACATGTTCTGTGTCAAAGTTTATTATGATCATTCTATAGTAAACTAATATAAAATTTTGTCAGCAATAATTAATATAACACGAGTTACTTCACAAAAGTTGGTACTCTGATCAGCAACATCGCAAGCTCAGCTCCATCATCATCGACAACTGGTTTAGCAAACTATGTTAAGTGAACCGGAGATACAACTCTGGGCAACCTAAATATGTCAGGTGAGCGGATAATAAACTTGGAAACAGCGCATCCGCTAAATAATTTCAGTGCTGACTACATACAAGCTGTAAATTACAATCAACTAACAAAATTAGACACCAGCAAGTTATCACTGAGTGGCGGCACAAAGACGGGTAACATTAACATGGCAGGAAATAGGATATTAACTCTGCAGTCACTATATCCACTCATCAGCGTTGACAACAGACGAGATGTAAGTTACTATCAACTAACCACAGCAGTATCAGATAAACTTCCACTTGCCGGTGGAACAATGACTGTAAACGAAATGTGAATTTAAATTTAAAGTTATTAAACGACACAGGTAGATAATTAGTCCCTGGCCCCTGTTGGACATCCATTTATAGGCTCTTCCACCTTCTGACCAAATGTCTAATAAGTTATATCGAAAACTATAAACTTTGTGTACAAAGCGACGAACGAGACCCATTAATAGGCACAGTACTATTTCTGTTCTCAGTATCTCATTGGTAAATTTTATTTAGCGCTCACTTGCATTCCATGACGCAGAAGCAATAGTCTTTGGTTTTTTTTTTCTCGGTTGAGGGCTTCACGTGCTATCTTAAGACTCTTGTAGCCAATATTAAGAAATCATAGACTTTGCGCTCAACTACAGAGTCATTGACCTCTATTTCGGCAAGCACATAGGTATTTACTGGTGTGAACTCACACACAAGACTATAAATATAGTGTTTACTTACACCTCCATCCCCACATAAGGACATAACATTTTTTACAAAACGTAGTCACATATACATATGGATTATATAAGTTCACATTTTTTTATATCTCAAATCAATTCGAAAGAAAATCCCAGGCAGTTACCCCCACCTCCACCTGCAGCACTTAAATGGTCCGTCCCCAATATTGCTCCTACTAGCTTGATTTGTGGGAGGACTTCTAAATTAGTGCTATTATTGGAGCAGATAGGTGCAATTTAGACTCTGGAGTTTCTTCCTCTTTTTCTTTTCTCTCGACACATTCGCTTATATTCGTAACACTGCATATTACAGTATGAAGTCTCCTTAGTTTATTCAAGCTAAAGTTAAATCCAAAAACATTAACAAGAACTAAGCTGATAGTCCTCTAAACTACTGAAACGTAGTATCTTAAAGAATACCGGTAGGTCGCTACTTTGAATACGACATCCGATTCAATGAGTGCAACGCACAGATGGCAAAGGAAACACAGCTCAGTGTCATATAGACCATGGTTCGCGCAAGCTTGAAAACCGCTAGCATTTCGGTGATTTTCAAATAGCCGGTCTTATCCTTGTAAAGCCATTGAATTTGTTGAAAACAGTATTTGAAATGATCCCAGTGAGGAAAAAAACGTTAAAACTGAGTAAAAGATATCACTTTTTAATTGGGGGAGGGGTGTTGACGGTTTGAAACGTATTTCCAAAAATAATCAATGAATAAATAAATTGTATACAGTCATATGAATTTTAAAAAAAGGCATCACCACTTTGGTGTAGTGACGCGATAATAATAATAATAATAATAATAATAATAATATTGTTGTTATTATTATTATTATTATTGTTATTATTATTATTATTATTATTATTATTATTATTATTATTATTTCTACCTTTTATTCATCTATGCAGTGATAACAAAGCAACTTATAGAAAAGTTTAAATTTCTATACGAAACAAATGTTCTTTGAAGACTTTGAGACGCCTTTAAACATTCCCTGAGAAGTTTCTGAAAAAATAGCAAGTCTCAAGGGCTATACGAACCATGTAAACGCGCGTTTCTAAGATAATGCAAACTGTTTGGCAACTTAGACGGTAATTTCGTTACTCCACGAACATTTATTTGGTAGCTTCGTAGCCCTCAGACCTCATCCGAATGGCACAATGCAATTTCTGCAAAAGCATGATAACTCTTGCAAAAGTGAGCATGATGTCTAGTTGTTTCTGCAACTAGGCAACGGGTTCTAATGGTACCTCCAAATTTAACAATAAACTCAGTATGTTTAACTATTTAATGCAGATTCAAGAACCGTACTCAACACACTTGCGGGCTCCAGATTCACTCAACCCCGTCCCCACAAAAGTCTGAAAACAACGTCTTTCACTGGCAGGGTATGCACTCTAGTCGAGATCCGCCCATCACATGGTATTCACGAGTGATATGTGCGTTTCCTATATTCGAGAGGCACTGTAACACCTCATCTATGCGATTTGTTCTACACGAGCAATGCTTCCAGAACTTTTAAAGTAACACACACACACATGTAAAAACACTCAAGCACACACACTGCATCTGAAAAGTTCTGAATAGTTTGTTATAACATTTTCTTGCTTCCTTGAACCTGTCAATAAATTTACTCTCGATCCATATGAAAAATAAAATGATCTGTAGCTACGCGTACAGCGCGGTGTACATTTTGCAGGTATACGTGTGTGACTCAGCATAGGTAAAAATAGAGATGTAATATGTTGAAGACGGAGAAGCGGTTCTACCACTAGCAACAAACAAACAAAATATTGTAAAATAAGTGAGTTTATAGGGTTTCTCTGACTGATATGGAAGCGTCAAGTTGCACATGTCGAGACTGAGACGTGATAGACTTCTCATGAAAAAAAAGATCGAAAATTGGTGTAAATATTGAACTGTGGCGGACGAGAATTAGCACGTTTCTACAAGCAAGAATGTTAAAACTAGGTAGCAAGTGTTAAGGACAGGAAGATGGGGCATTTGTGTTACTTTAAAGCTTTCGCTTGCAATGGGTTTGTTGTTAGTTGTGTTGTGAGTGGTGGTTCGATAGAATAAAACCCTGGCATGAGGCCCAGTGGAGGGGCGATGACGAAACATGCAAAGTTATCAACATTATATTCTGGAACAATCAGGGTCGAGAACCCTACAACCGCACAACAGTCAACTTCTTATGTGGACATTAACGAGGTTCTGACAAACAGCAGCATAACTAAAGTTGTTAAAGCAACGTTAAAAGTCCATAAAACACAAACACTTACGTTCACAGTAGAAACTTATTTAAAAGGTTATGTCGATTGAAAAATAATAATTGTACGAATTGTCAATGAGATATAAAATCGTACAAGCAAGAAATGCCACCCCCCCCCCAAAAAAAAAAACAAATTATTCAGGAAGTGTTAAAGGGAAAATAAAATCTAATGTAATATGAAATAACTAGTTTCATTATTTTCGTTCTTTATTAATGCCTAACAGATATGGAACTATGGATGACGATGCGTGTGCTGCAATAAATGAGAGACAATTTCGAAATGAATAAACCAAATACAAATCAAGAAATAATTTATATCGTTCGCTCTTTGAAAAATAAAACATTGTTGATTGTTTCATTTCTTAATATGCTCTTTAAAATGACTTTTGAAACTGGGCAATTTCAAAAGGAGTGATAAAAAGTATATATCTGATATTTAACAACGGGAGTATGAGCAACCGAGAAATTGCAGGGGAAGTTTACTAATAGATAAACTCTGAAAAATATTCACATATGTTTTTAACAAACGGTTATATAGAAAGGCACAAAGCAATAATCTAATAGATGTGCCTCAGCCTGAGCAGCAGAGAGGATGAACAGACATTTTGCTGGAACGTCATATTTGAAAAAATAAAGCATCCTACGACAACGAAAAAATAAGGCCAATAACGTCAAACCGAAGCTTCTAACTAAATCGAGAGTTTCACTAATTGGGTTAGATTTTTTTGTAACTTTATCGTTGAAGTTCGTATTTTTCTAAATTTGTATATGTGTTCGTTTACCCGCCGGACGTTTCACTGAGGTCGCAAACTCTCTGCTGCTATGAATATATGAGTAATCAAGTCATTATTATATCAATCTCTCAACCAAATATTTTATCAAGACCTATACGATATCGTGATCAAGGACCATGTCAATTTATTGTTTTAAATCTGTATGGAGTAGATTGTGCTTTTGAAAAGAAGTTTTTTAATCTATTCATGTCCATATCCCCACTACACCAGATCTGATAAATATTTCCATTAAACACAACTAAAATATTGCATTTATCTCTGATCACTTTAGGTATTTGTGTATATCACTGAGTAACATAGATCACGTCTGTGTTTTTATGTCTCCTTCGAGAACATATCCTTGCTGGATTTGATTGTTCGTCCAGCATTACGTCATCATATACTACTAAATTATTAATAAATCCATCGATGTCATCTACAGATGGGGCTTCATCAATATCGGTGATAAAAATAATATCATCACCCTCTTCGTCCAAAAATTTTGCATTTTCACTAAAATCTTTAAGTACATCGTAACATCTCTGATCATCAACTGACGGAACTACTGAATACAACTTATCCCATTTGAGACATCTAATTATCAGATTAAGTAATAATTGCGTTTTACCAGACCCAGATGGAGCTATTATTATCTTTCTGATCGAAATCGGAAATAGTGAAATATGTTTGACTGGCTCTTGCTTTCGTGTCGCTGAGAAATCAATCACATCTATGTAATACAAATAAAATAAATAATATGGATTTATATTGTGTTCGATGCAGAGCATCCACCCCGACAAGTACATTAACAACAATAATAAAAGTGTGCACTTACAGGTGAATGTGTAAAATATGGTACAAAAAATTATAAATGTATGTCTAATAATAAAATCGGTGGTGATATCGCTACTTCGTTAGGAAAATTACCAGGAACACCGTGGGCTAAATATGCAGGAGAAAAACATTGTCCTGGATATAATTATTATGGTCCTGGAACCCGACTTGATATTCGACTTGACGAGCGAGATCAACCAAGACCTGGAGAGTATCCAGTAAATGCAACTGATCAAGCATGTCACGTTCATGATGTAGCTTACAAAAGTAATGATCTGCAACGACGAGATATTGCAGATGTGAAGTTGATTCACTCGTTAAAATCAATATAAAAAAATCTTTTAGAGAATCATTAGCTAATTGGTTGATCACATCTGCGACTAAAGGTAAATTATTATTCGGAGCCGGTAATTAATCAACCGGTTATTATAAAATAATGGACTCGATTTATTATATCCCAAGAAGATATTGGAGGGGTAGAGCAGCAAATGTAACAAATTTTGTTGCTGAAAAATGGTTAGCACGACAGGCAATATGTCAAATGTAACTACCACCACCTAAAATAATTCCTCATGCACATTTTGATGTCAGCACTCCTAATGAAGTTTTTTAAGCATATATTTTGTTTTACCACATGATACCATCAAAATTGGTAGACGTCAATTAACATACCAATACGCGTTGACTGTCGTTGACGTTGCAAGTAAATATAAGGAAGCAGAGCCGGTATCAACTAAAACAGCAATTAAAATTTCTTCTGCTTTTGAACGAATTTATCAACGAGGACCCTTACGATGGCCACAACTATTACAGGTTGATCCTGACCAGGAATTTTTTGGTGCACTTTCATCTCTGATGAAAAAACATAACGTCAAAATCAGACGAGGACATACCACAATTCATCGCGAGCAGGCAATTGTTGAACGATTTAATCGAACACTTGCTGAGCGGCTATTTGGATATCAATACGCAAAAGAAATAATTCAGAAAGATATGAGATCTCGCGAATGGGTTGCAAGATTATCAAGTGCGATAGCTGCATTAAATAATGATATTACTAGTGCAATTTCTATGAAATCCTTCAATGCAATTACAAAAGAATACAAAAAAAACATATACCAATACAACGATATGACTTTTCAGAACAACCAGTATTAGGTATTGTTACTCGAAGATATTTATATGGACCCGGTGAACTTGAAGGTGGTTAAAAAAGAGCTACTGATCCCATTTGGAGTATTACGACACATAGAATATTCAGCGTGGTAAGATCCACGGATAGACCTGCAATCTACAAATTAGACTCGACTGCTCCTCAACGTGGATTTGTACGTGAACAATTACAAGTAATTCCTGAAGATACACAATCGGACATCTTTTTTAAAAAAATCATAATTCAGCGACGTCTTTGACAATGCTCCGGTATCTTTAACTATTTCTCCCCACTCGTTTATTGTTTTACGTCTTTTATCCGTTAAACCGTTTCCTCGAATCGCGCTTGTAAAATATTCCGTTACTCGTTCGGCAACACAATTTTTTTTGTTGAAAATTTCAACAGTTTTAGATTTTTAACGCTGGGATTATCATTTATCGGATAAATTCCATAACTAACCGCTGTTACAGGATACGTTTTTACATAATACGGTTTGTCAATACCAGTCAACATCCCTGGTTTGGAAGTTTTACTTATTACGGCAATTTTTTCATTATGAAGGACAAGGTCACGTTTGTCACTGATAATCCAAGTATTATTGTTTGTTTCTACTAACATAATAAACTTTACTCTGAAAAAATATCTTCGACTGTCGAGATAATTAATAATCGTTGCCGCTCGTTTGCCGTTCATTGTAGCATTAGTAACATCGTCGACACCATCGGTCTTGTGTATGATTTTAAACGTCGACCACACATTAGATGCACTGTCTTCACTAAATTCTTCCTTGGCGTAACCAATAGTATTAATCAAACTTGTATTCAACCAGAGCTCGCATCGGTAAGTCGGGGGATATTCTATCAAGAATAAATTTATCTTTAGAAGGCTTGATCTTAATCTCTGTTAATTTTTCCATGGCTTATGATAGGCTCTACAATTCCTTGTGACAAATGCTGTGTAAACGAATTCTGCAGATATCATTTACAAAGTGACGGAGAGGGAGTTTAGGACATAAACCGTGTTTGAAATGATGTGTTGGGGTTAGAGGAAACACACATTTGTGTGTGCAATGTGGTGGTAAAAAAATAGAGGCAACTGAAAAAATATTATGATAAAAATAACACTGATAATAATGATAAAGTTATAAGAAATGTGAAAAAATTCTGGCTAGATTTAAAAAAATAATTTAGTCGTGATGGTGTAATCAGACATTGTTGACTAAAGAAACCAGTTGGTAATGTAACTAATACTGGTTATCTCATGACCAATACTAAGGGGAATACATATTATCTTTGTCATGAATTTTTCTGCGAGTGTTTTCGGGGGGTACTCAAAGACGTTGTTGTGATCGATAATATTGATGAAGAAAAACTCAATAACTCTTTAGATAATTTGCAAGCTATTACAGAAACCCAGAACAGCAGATTCTGGAAATACTGGCAAACATTAAATAAATTGCAAAACTTGTTAAAACTGTAAGTACTGAAACTGGTGAAGAAATAATATTTCAATCAATGAACGCAGCTGGAAAATATTTTGATATTTCAGTGCGTTCGGTAAAACATGTTGAAGATATTATTACCAGATCTTCTTTCTGTAAGAAATATAAACAAAAGATAATTTTCATTCTTGTTGAAGGGAGATAACTCTGTCAAGTTAAGTTCTCTCCGGTAGAGTAATTAATTAGTTATCTCGTTTGTTACTATGTGAATAACTTAGCGTGATTATTTATTATCTTTTTTTCATCATACAAATATACAATAATTTAACTATCTCTGTGATAATTAGTATCAGTGGAGTAATATAATTTTGTAATAATTCAAATTAGTTAAAGGATATCTGCATCTTAATTTCATCTCTCTTGACAAAGACTTGTGTAATACAGTTGATTTACTTTTAGATCTCTAGGTAAGCTGTTTACAGACCTACATGTATCTTAACCTTGACAGAGTCAAGGGCAGAACTATACGTGCCGATTATTTTAATACAGTGTGTTTGGAAAATGAAAGTAAATTCACGCTGTACATTTACTCAGTATAATAATATTTTATTCTTATTCAGATTTATTTCTGATAATAATCATCTGTAGGAAGTCCAGCAAAGGTAACTTTATAATAATTTTTGGAATATATATCTATAAGACTGGAACATAGCGCATTACTACTGTGGCTGATTCTCATACTTGGAGGTCGGAGTTCGAATTTCATGACTGGCATACTGTCGACTCTGGCGATATTGCGAAATTTTTCATTAAAATAGTTTTCATTTAAACTCGAACTTCAACAGACAAAACTAAACACCCTCCCATCATGTCACCACGTGGAGGGTGCTCTTTTGCACTCTCCCAGGGTTGATTATTGGGGTTGTGTGTGCACAAATCTTAATGATATTTTTTCTGCAATTAAAAAATTAAAAAAGAACGGCATAAAAATTCCACTTAATCCAGAAAAATTATTTGTGATATTGAATAATTTCAAACACGTAAATTTGAAGATAGATATACACTTCCAGCAGAGTACAGATTCATAATGCTCATACAACAGGCTATGTTCCAATCTTTGGCTACAGTGAAAGATACAAAAGTTGAAAAAAATTAGATCAAAATCACCTGACGAATACGAAACGAAAAAGATTTATATCACGCGTGTGAGGTTGAAGGAAAGGTTTATCTCAGATCGTGAGAATGAAAATAACGATAAAGTTATTAGTGAAAGTGAAAGTAGTGACGAAAGTGAAAATAATGAAGGGGATTTTGAAAGTGAACGCATTGACAAAATCACTGATGAAAATGAAAGTTACGGCAATACAGTGGTCAATTATCCTCTGACTTTTATTCTACTTGAGAAATAAAAAGATAAATTATGTTACAAATATGTATTCGTTTATGAAGTTATTATTATACATTATTCCTTCAATTAATTTGAATATACCCTGAAATCGTTAAGATTTTACGTAGAGATCAATATTCAAAATTTAATTTCGCAAATCAAGAAACCGTCCGAATTGGTCAGTAAGTTTGAAATATATCCTTGATATTAGCGGATTATGACATCGCAAATAGACCAGATTAATCGGTTCTTGTACGATCAAATATCCAGGGGGTTCTTAGGGTGTAAATGTATATAAAATATATTCTTGCTGTGCCTGTCTAGATTTTTCAAGATCTATTTGATAGCTGCCATCAATTGCATCGCATACAAGATTTACTGCGATTGTTGATGTGATATTTACAATTCCTGATGAGGCAGTGCCGCCACAGTTCGGATCGTTATTATCTTTGAGAATATTTGATAATGGGTTATTTTTTTCCATGCATCAACGATTTGTGAAAAATATTCATTGATAATATTATTGATCCGTTATTTTATTTCGTCCGTATTAAATCCTGGTATTATAAATGTTGCTAGATCTGCTTCGGTTATTTTTTAATGATTGAGAAATATTTCTTTATAACATATTATTTTCATGATGTGTTAAAATTGTTGCATTACTTTTTTTAAAAATCAACAGTTGATTGATTAATATACTCATGGTGTTACCTAATTTGATTTAAATGTTGTATTGTTTAGACGACTTTGTTGTTAAGATTATCATTAGGATACTCTAGAATAAATTGTTTTTAAATAACCGTTCTAATGCTGCTGATATAA
Organism: Sinohyriopsis cumingii; assembly: GCA_028554795.2. Classification (NCBI taxonomy): domain Eukaryota; kingdom Metazoa; phylum Mollusca; class Bivalvia; order Unionida; family Unionidae; genus Sinohyriopsis; species Sinohyriopsis cumingii. The sequence goes on from CM068836.1 coordinate 35,584,212, forward strand.
TTAAATGTTCATCTTTAATTGTACTAGATAATGATTTGAATATTCTTTCATTAAAGAAATGCACATCGTTTACACTTATGGCTAAAGATGCAGGATATAAAAAATGAAGAACATGGTGTAATGGAATACTTCCTTTCAATATTGTGGTTCATTTATATATAAAAAAGTTTCGTTGATAGATAAATAAACTCTTTGAGGTTCTGGAGGACCTTGATAAACATGTGCTATCTCAGGCCAGCTTAAAACGAGTCTGATCGATGATTGATAAATATATACTACATAATCTTGCGAATATATTTTTTATCGCGGATGATAACGTTAGATCGTGACCAGAAGTCAGAGTAACGCTAACATGATGATATGACATTTATAAATATCGTGAGCGATTTAATTACATGTTTTCTACTGGAGCATCAATAACTCTCATTCGTCCACCAACACCTTCAAGTAGCATTGCTTTGTCTGAGTGTGTAACAGCGATTGTTTTGTGACCACCAGCAGGCAGTCGAGTTAGACGGGCTCGAAAATGTACATCAGCGATAGATTACCTGAATAAATCAAAATATTTCAACGAAAATTTATAAATTGGATATAATGCTGTGAAACCCCTTCTGAGATATCTGCAAACCAGTGTCAACATTTTGATCACGCCCCTTAAATGACATCAAAGGATGATAAACTCGTGCAACATGATTTTGTTCAAACTTTAACAAAACTTCTTCAGAAGGTTCTTTATGTCCATTTATCCTCAAAGCAACTTCAGAAACTCCAAGTGTGTCAAATACCATTGATTTCGTTCCTGTGAATCTATTCTAGCTTTTTCCTGAAATGCGATGAATACATATCGTGGTGCAGAAACTCCTTGATGTGATGCTATCTGTCATGTGAATAACACAACTACATTACTTTGAACGCTATCCGTAGTCATTGTCAACTATGATAACGATTATTTACCACCTGAATTCAGAAAAGCAAGTAGTTTTTCTTCTTCAGCAAGCGAAGGAGTCATTACCGGCATCTACAGTGACAGTTTTGTTAGTATTACTTTACCACCATCAACTGTGTTGGGTCTCTAGATTGCATCATTGTCGGGGGCTTTTCTGACAAGTACCACAGTGTGTTTAGCACAAAATATAAGTTTTCTAACATTTCTACTAAATCCAAAGATATGTGATAATAGAATCAAGCATGAAAAATTCGCCATTTAGCATTGATCTGCATGCTGCGAATCCCAAGTTGAAATTTTCATTGATCGATGCAACTTCAGTTCGAGCTGCATTTAGTATAACGTTGATCGGTGGTATCCTTTGCAAACATCATTGATGGACCAGCTGACCTCAAGTAGTCATCGCTATATCTTGCCAGACCCAATATTGTCGTAGCAATATCAACATTTTCGAGACACGATTCAATATTTTCCCGTCAATCATGTACATAGCACTGTTAAATAATACCATGACACCATTATTAGCAAAACCAACTTGATCACCAATTCTGTACGATGTATCATCTGCTTTTAAAAGTCTACCTTCTACTTCAATAAACACTTCAATAGGTAAAACATATGTGCTTGTACCTTGAACTTGTAATTCGATTGGACCACGCTGATTTGGTACACATGCGTCATATGAATAATGTTGATAGATTCAACTTTAAGAACCACTTCGTCTGCATCAAACGCTGGATCGGACACACGTTTGAAAATTTTATTATAATTATTATCTTCTAACAAGTATACCACTTTCTGCCATTAAACTTGCCGTAATAACTTTTCTTTTTCTGACGGGTATATTAGGCCAACTATGCTAGTTTTTTATTTGCAGCTTAATTTTTTTTATTTTACTAACATTTGCAGGCATAACGTTGGTGCTGTATAATTTTACTAGCTGAGGTTTTCTTCGTGATCATTTCTTTGATTGCTGAAAATGCTTTACCGACAACATTACCAACAACACTGATACCTTTATCACGAATGGTTTCAATTGCTTTCATTCATAATTGTTTTGCAATCGGTATTGCTTTTGGAGCTATTCTCTTAAATAAACCCTGAACAACATCACCAAGTCCATCTTCGAAAATCGCTTTGTACGTTGGAAATCGCGAGTTTACTACCCTAACTATTACAGGCCCACGTTGAGCATTGTTTATAATCATATTTTAAATTACATGATTAATTAATTGTTTTCAGTCACTGTGATAATCATCAACAATTTCATTAATGAGAGAATGATAAATGTTACGATCCATAACACCTCCTGTAAATAATCTTCGACAAATATCAGATATTTCCTTAATAATTTCTGGAGAATTACTTCCTGCACGATTTCCTCCGATCAGAATTTCTAGTCGGTCAACATCGGCGAGGACACTATCAGAACAAGTAATAAGGCCGCTTCCTTGATTAGAAAAACCCTTCTATTGTTGCTCCTTCTTCCTCACTTGTTATATCCGCTTTTGTCTTAATTGGTGAAGAATATAACTTCTTCCATCGTCTAATTTCTCTAAATTCCAAAGATTCTTCTCTTTGTTTCCTTTCTCATTCAAGCTCTTTAAGTCTCGACTTCTTTCCTTGATTGTTTAGTTTCTTCAAGTTGCAACTTTATTTCTACTTCTATTTGTCTCCTTTCCAGCATCGATGGTCTAATATGCTCATCTACTGTCTTTTTAAAAATGATAAAATCATTAACATCTTCCTCAGGTCTGATTTGTTGAGTATTAAGAGCGACGCGATATACATCCCATATCCAATCAGCATTTTTTAAGGTATTGATATATTCGGGTTTTGCATATTTTTCTCTTTCACGATATCCAAACGCGGCAATATCAAGTATCTGGTCTGGGTCTTTGATAGCGGCGATACCTTCATACGTGAATTTTTGAATGATGTTAGTTCTAACTATTGGCAGAGGTTGTGGTTGAACTTCAGGTTGTTTTTGATGAGATTGCTGGGGTGGTGGTTGAGCTGCTTGAAGACGGCCAGCAATATTAACAGGCAAATGTTTCAAGAGCTTTTTGTGTTGTCTCAGTTGCTGTAACAATTTTCTTGGTTGGTTCGACAATTGGTTTTAAAAAAAATTATGTAGCTTCTGCATATTCAACTTGTGCTTCTTGACGTTCTTGCAGTTTTTGTTTAAGAGCGTCACAAGCAGGAAGATATTTTTTAATTGTTTCTAGTCTTTCTCGAGCTAATCTACTAGTGTAAGAGTCCATTACTGATATATTATTTGATTAATTACTCATATACTTATAGCAGCAGAGAGGGTGCGACCTCAGTGAAACGTTCGGCGGGTAAGTGAACGCACATACAAAGTTAAAATAACACAAACTTCAACAATAAAATAACAAAAAACAAACTAACTCAATTAGAGAAACTCTCGGTTTAGTTAGTATGACTTTATTTGCCTTAATACAACAGTTATTGTGACAATATATTCAGTTTGCCTGCAGTTGTTCAGAAGTATATATGTAAATCTGGTGGTAGGTTTTACTGTTTATTTATTGATTTTTCAAAAGCTTTTTATGATCGTTTACAACACAAGACAATGGTTTTCTCATGTGACGGAATTTATTTTAAAAACCAAAACAAAAAGTATTCTTGTTTGAAAAGCTATGTACGAATAACTAAAATAGACTGACCCGAAATTTTAATTGCAATGTGGGAGCAATACAAGGATATGTTCTACGCCCAATTTGTTTTAGTCATTTTACGGCTGATTTATTTCAAACTGTACGAAATAAGTGTGATAGGGGTATATTAATCACAGATAATATACCAGAGATCTATGCCTTATTGTATGTAGATGACGTGTTTTCTTGTTCTTGAAACAATTGTTATGGAATTTTGGACAGTCCCATTTACCTCAAGTTTATCACGCAAAAACATTGAAAATCAAATATATCCCCAGGAATCATTTAAGAAAAAACATTTTTTTATAATGCACGTGCAGCCTATGGCCCACGACATGTTTTGTTTTCAGTTTATCTATAAGATAGGCTGTGGCTTTAAACATCGCTTATTAGGCCCGCGCCATGGAGTAACTTGCACATGCCTGTAACATTTATATTTATGTCCTGAACGTTTCCTGGGACAACTTATCTTTTCGGCTTACAGTTTATCTAATGTTCTGTGGATTAGTGTTTTTGTTTATGTCCTAAAAATCTTTTACACTTTATATGGTTTTTTTTATATTGTTGCTGATTAAATATGATGTATTTGTATGTGCGTATGCGTGCGTTCACATGTGTATGTGTGTGTGATCTTTGACAAAGAAATGACAGCAGTTTCATACAGACCTTTCGAGGAATACTCCTAAGTAATGTCAATAATTTTTAGAAAGTGTTGAGAAGGCGTTCTAAAAGTGTCTGTTATGTTTCCAATTATTCCCTGCTTTGCTATAATATTTCGAAATGTGAACTATGAAGGTAAAATGGTTCCCATACAAGGTCTTCTTTCAAGATCTATTGCATTCCAAAACTAATTTGTCGCAGCGTGATCTTGTCTTTGTGTTAAAATTCATTAGTAAAATTTCCATTGGGAAAAGCTGTCATCTGTAATAAGGTTTCTTTTAGTGCGTCTGCTACCTTTGGCGGCATGTAACGTTCCCCAACACTTCTGTTTAAGCTGTCCTGCATTTCAGTCTGGATTGCAAGGTATCATAGACCTCTAAATTGGAGATATCAGCTAGGCCTAATGGTTTGCACCATCAACATTTTATTTCAAGTTTGAGTTCAACTCGTCTTCTCTGAACGTATTGCTGCGGCGTCTTTCAGTTTGATATGTATCTTGAAAATTACCTCTCGGCTCGGAAGGTAAACCCCATTTCCTCATTCACCCCCCATCCCCCGAAATCCGAAAAAAAAACACCGACTGACCTCCAGAACATTACGGGACGCATCTGAGGGCGTAAAGATTAGCTCGATTAATCGCCTCTGACGACGTGTACGAGGGAGAATAGGGCATATTCTACATCGCCGAACCCACTAGGGGGGTCATGGCAAGTAATACACTGTGAATCCGGCCATACCTTTTTATATTGCCCCAGATACCAATAACGTAGAATTAAACCGTTTTGAGAAATTAAATTGTTTCTTCCTTCTAACGTTGAAATCGAAGTATTAATTATAATAATGAATTTATCCAAAAGGTAACTCAAATGCATGTTCAGGAACGGCATTGATTTTTAATTATTTTGTTGTTGTTGTTTACTCGGTGCTCAAAAGTCATTTGACCTTTTTGTAGTGGTTTTCTCGAAACCTCAGCAGTTGCAAACGAGACAAATCAGTCACTTTTTGAATAATTAACGTCTTCTTGAAGAGTTAATGTTTAATTAAAGTTTTTCATTTACGTATATTTCCTAAGTACCTTAATAGATTTCCGTCATATATGGCATGAATCCTTATGAAGCTAAGACAATTCAGTATTAATCATGTTTGACTGCATCTTTTATCTTTGGTACAGTGTCCCAGTCTTTAAAATATACGCAGAAATTTCGGTTAAAGCTTTCTAATTGCTAACCTTTCCTAAATCCGTTGATAAAATTTTCTTTGTACTTTGCATTAGTGATTATGACCATAAGACAATTCATCCTATTACACGCCCGCTTGCCTCTATGACAACGTGGTAAAATTCAAAGTTATTCAAGATCTACGGCAAGGTTTTCGTGTATGTTTTTTCATTTCCTTAATATTTACTAAAATGCTTGATGATTTTCCATCGTACTTGGAATGAACCGTTATGAATCTATAACAATTCATTTGGTGACATGCACGCTTGCACCTTAGACCTTTGTGTCAATGTCACAGCGATACAAGTTTGCAGTAAGATATTTTATAAAAAGAATTGGCTTATATTTTTCCATTACTTCTTCATATTTGGGGTGTATTATGAAGCTAAAACAATTCATTATGTGACATGAGCTTTCGCCGTTTTAATCTTGGCGTCAAGGCCACAGCCCTAGAAAGTGTGCGTTTAGATTTGTGTTATTTTGTTGTTGTATTTTTCATTTCCTTTATGTTCTGTACCCATTGATGTATTATATTGATCACTATCATCATATGTCCCGTAGTCTGGTAAACATCACAAGACCGAACAACCAGCTTTCTCCATTCCACTCGATTTTCAGTCTTTCTCAGATTGCTCCTGTTGCCTAGTGGTTAGACCGTCCGCCTCGGATGCGGGAGGTCGTGGGTTCGAACTCCGGCCGAGTCATACCAAAAACCAACAAAACAAATACTAACAGCTGCCTCACTTGGCGCTCAGCATTAAGAGGTTAGTGTTAGGACTGGTCGGCCTGGTGTCAGGATAATGTGACTGGGTGGGACATCATGCTACATGTCTGCGGCATTTCACCCCAGTGCTAGACATAACTATAAACTGTCATACTGCAGACATCGTAGCGATATGACTGAATGTTTTTAAAGCTACGTTAAAAATCTAACACACACACACACACACACACACACACACACACACAACAGAGAGAGTCTTTCTCACTGAGTCGCTCAATGTCAAGCCTATCCACTCTCGAATGTTATCTCCCCACCTCTTTCTTTGCCTGCCTCTCTTTCTTTTTCCTTGTACAGTGCCTTGCAGGAATGTCTTGCCAAGTCCTGATGATTGTGAGACATGTGGCCTGTATCCTTTTCTTTAAGTCAGCTGTTATGGTCCATGATTCGCAGGCGTAGAGAAATATTGAAATTATCAGTAAGTGCATCAGTCTGACCCTTGAACTGAGTGCGATGTTCTTGTCGTTCCAGATGGGCTTCAGTTTTGTCAGCGCTGCTCTTGTCTGTGCAATCCTGGAGAGTAATTCAGGGTGCGATCCTTCATCTGTTACAGTTGCCCCCAAATACTTGCAGCTGTGGACTGTTTCTAGCTTCGTGCCTTGGACCCTGATGTCAGTGCTGATGCCTTTGGTGTTTTGGGTCTTTACTTTGGTCTTCTCTGTACTGACTGCCGTGCCGTAGGCTGCAGAGGTTTTGTCGAGGCTCTCTACTAAGCCAGATAAGTCTTACTCATTTCATGCTAGTCCATCAATGCCGTCGGCAAAACGTTAAGTTGGTGACTGTTCTGCTTCTGATGCTGACTGTCCCTTCATGTTCTTCAAGCGCGTCTACCATGATTCTCTCCAGCAATGTGTTGAATAGTGTGGGAGAGAGAGCAGACAGTCTTATTATATTAACTGGTCTTATATTGGACGAATAATTATTTCTGTAACATACTCACTTTTCGAATTTGACCTGCATTTGGTGGTTTTGGAAAAAAAGAGTAGAATGTGAAAGGAATAAAATTTTCAACTTGTTTATGGAAAAATACGATATTTTTATTTTTTTACTTTCTGATGTGAACTTATAGTAAAGAATGAAAACACCACTTCTGAAGGAACTTTATTCATTTTTCACTAGGAATTATTTATTATCAGATCATTACTCCATAAAATGATGCTATTTTGCTTTTACATGAGATAGAAATACAAAATATTCAACATCCAAGATCTTTGCCTTTGAAACTGCAAAACGTTTAAATTCTATACAGTTAAGTCCACTGCACTAACTACAAAGGGCATCGTTTGGTTACAGTACCTTAGCGGCCTTTGTTAGACAAGTACACCACTTGGACAAATAAATATCCTATAACAAGCAAGTAGTCTGAATGGTCCGTATTTTTGGTTTCACTGTTTAGAATTGCAACGTTTGATTGACCTTCACAAAATTTGAAATTGATATAATTTCGATTAGTCAAGCGTCACTGAATTTTTAGATGATTGGAAATGATACAAGCCGTAATTTGCTTGTGCATAGCGTACCCACCCTATTTAGAGAATAACAGAGAAGCAGCGCACAGCGCAATCAAAATATGGAAACGCTGGTATGGCCCGGTACATTATGTTCTAAACAAGTACTTTATCTGATTGTTCGTCATTAAAAGGACTCACTTTTACTTCTGATTTTGTATGTTCAGTGACTACATTAAGAAGGATAAGATGTAAATAATATCATGTCCATTGTTGTAAATCTTCAGGAATGCGAGCTAATAAGAAGTCATTGTTACATTTAGCGTTAGTAAGCCAAAGTGTCATCTGTTAATCAGATACACGCGTTTTGATATTACTATTACAGCACGTATTGTTTGTTTGCATTAAGTGTGGCTAGCTACAACAGCATAGACAATGATCTATCGTCATATGATGCTCCGGTAGATCTTTGCTTACACTGTTCGCAACTGTACGGCCGTTATACGTTAATCGCGGTGACTGAGGCTGATGAAAATTGAGACTTTTTAATCAAATATAATAGTAGCAAGAATGTCGATTGTAAAAGAGAGTAAAACTAATACATATATATGTACATATTTTAAGCGTGGTGCAAGAGGAAGCCTTCTAAAAGAAGTCCTATAAAACAAAATTACACGTCACTGAATGTATTGAATGTTACTATGTCGTAGCAAATAAAATGGTTCATAATTAGTATATGTTTGCAAAATGAGGAAGCAAGAATATTTTATATGATTATTTTTTAGTAATGCTACTATGTTGTAACAATTAAAGTTGTTCAGTTGGCATGCATTCTTTTGGCCCATCAATCGGCGTCTACTTTTTGGAGCCTCGATTGACAAAAGAATCCGATTAAATGACACCTGCATCATAGAGGGCATAATCATTAAATCTACCGTTAAGTCATCTTAGAAAAATCCCAAAACGGTTAATCGTTTTTATCGAGGAACTCTTGGAAGCTTTTTTTACCATCCTTTCTGTAAAATTAAAAAAAGACTGATTCAAAGATTGAGCAAAGAATCTTGAAGAGCTGTTGAAATTTCCCGAAGCACTATTTCTCTCTCATGGCTTGCACAGCAAAAATAGTTTTCTGAAGAAAATGTAAACACAAATCTTACAAAAATTAACAGGGAGTGAATTTATTAAAATTGCACCATTTTCCCCCTGATCGCAGTTATCTGAAGGGCAAACTTATGAATCATGAGAGTAAAAGAGGGATTGACACAAACATTCACTTTTTCGTTTAAGTCAGAGCTAAGTACTGGTATTCCGACTTGATCAAATGTTTACAGCAATATACAAGAATCAGACCTAAATAATGGATTTCCAACGTGATCTAATGTTTACAGCATATACAAGAATCAGACCTAAATAATGGATATTCCGACTTGATCAAATGTTTACAGCAATATACAAGAATCAGACCTAAATACTGGTATTCCGACTTCATCAAATGTTTACAGCAACATGCAAGAATCAGACCAAAATAATGGATATTCCGACTTGATTACAGCAATATACAAGAATCAGACCAAAATAATGGATATTCCGACTTGATTACAGCAATATACAAGAATCATACCTAAATAATGGATATTCCGACTTGATTACAGCAGTATACAAGAATCAGACCTAAATAATGGTATTCCGACTTGATCAGATTGGAAATCATATTGACAGAATATAACGTTTTTAAATTTTCAGACGATTTTTTCTGTTTCACTTACATTTGAAATGACATAAACTAATTTGAAAGATGGGATTATATGGTTCTTGATGAGACATTCATCTGCGTATATTGGGTCCACGGTAAACAAACAACAGAAGCAATTGATCTGTTTATCTATATCATTTGCTTAACTTTTATCAATGACTGTAGGTTGTAATGCTTATTTGTAAACAACATTTGTCCATAATAGTAGATTTTTGTCCATGATAGTAGACTGTAATTTACGATAATGGTAATTAAAAAGCATGTTGACATTGGGCTATGACCTTAGAATGTTCTGGAAGCGAACTTCCGATCCCACATCCTGGTTATCTTATTGGGTATTAGGTATATATATATAAGATAAGGGTAAGCAAAAATATTCATCCCCATTTTAAGATCAGCTTGTGGGGTTGTTTACTGTTTGTATTATGATATAATTCTAGAGGAAGTATTTATATCATTCATTAGAATTACTAAAGCGCTCATTGACTGGATTTACACCATTTGGCGATTATTATGAATTCATTGAAAGGCATGCTGGATTATATTATTGTGATACATCCTGAACTTTGGTACTTCAACACATTCAAGATTGGAGTTCATTCGGAACACTTTATACTTTCGTACTTGTGATAAAACGTTGAGGATCATTTGGGACTTAATTGAAAATACTGTAAGTTCACTTTATATTCTCAGGAATTAAATTATTTGTTGAATGTTACAAAACTTGTGATGGGTTTGCTTCTTTATGTTACTTAATTTAAGACCATAGAGTCGTTGCACATTATTCATTAAAGGTTTCAAACGGTATATTTGTTTTCATAACTATCTGTGTCCATCTTGTGTTCTAACACATATTCGTGTACAAAATTACACGAATACAAAATATTGTATCCAAAGGAGTTCCGTCCACAAGGATTTTATGAAGTCTACTTCCTTTATAGTGTATTTTGTCATTCATTGTAAGCAATGAATTTTGTCATGTACATAAATTGTATTGAGTGTGCATCCAGTTCTTTGCTGTCTGTCATGGGTTGAAACTTTCGTCCCTTCAGCTGCTTAAAAAAATATTTTGTTGCTGACATCGAATTTGTGAGGTGGCGGTCACTCTGAAGAGACAAAATTAAATTACTGCATTATTAACATAATATTGGAAGACAATATTCGATGATTTCCTTTCACCATTATACATAGTCAGGATATCATAAAACGTTATGCATGCGTTTGTTTCTTCAATTTAAGCCTCTAAATGATATTTCAAAAGTGACTTGTCTCGTGAATATTCGTAACAAACTATCAAGATCTAGGCTGAGTCTTCACTTTCATCCATTCAAAAATGACTTTTAAAGTTACAGGTTTATTTGATTGGTTGAAAAGATCTCAGATTCAAGCGCAATCAGAGGATCACAATCTCCATGTTTAAAGCTATCAAACCATTCTCACGCACGCTCAGACTCAAAATCAGTATTAAAAAAAATAATTTTGACATCCGACTGGCTAACGTCAAATCACTGACCAATCCTGCTTGGAAACCATGCAGCCTTTGTGCCTGAATTCGTGCTTACGATAGATGTTACATCAACCACTCACAAAACGCCACGTTACGTTAGTTTGAAATTTTGATATCTGCATCTTTTCAAATAGCATTGCTCGTTTGCCTTGCTTTTCAACACATGTACTTGGTATTTGAAAATAATTTGTCAAGATATGTGGGTATTTAAGTAAATATATCTGTATTATGTTTGCCTAATCTATAAAACCACACTTACTTATGTAGCCACCTGGATCCTGAAGTAAGTATATTTAACTTCTAACTTTATCTTTCTTCTCTTGTAAAAACTCTATGATAAAACGAATATACCTTTACTTGCTGCCTCCCTTTTCTTTTTGCCAGGACTAAGTGAACTTTGGAGCCAGTTGTACATGTCTGCTATTGCTGAATACTGCTCAGTTTGACAGTGAAAACCTAAATTCAGGTTGCAGCTTCGCTTCCTGTAAAAGAGAATATTTCTTCCAATTGAATATGCAGAAACAACGATTCGAATCTCAAGATTTAATTATCTGAAGTGACGTATTAAACTCCGAGTGAAGATTACTCGAAATTTTGGTGTAATGTAACGAAAAGATATTTTATTATTAAATTACCAAATATCGCTTACAGCGAATGGCTGTTTACTGCGAACAAACAGTGTATTATACAAAGTATTGAGGTGCTGACAGTTGACCTAGATCTGTTCATTCAATCTAGACCCGGTATAGTCCGATTTTAGTAATAGTTACAGCTGATTCCGCTCTTTAAAAGATCTATTTGCTGTTATACGATTAATTTCAGTTGGATAAGAGTTTGTTTTTTAAAAAACCATTTCTACTTTTCGAATTCTGCGAGAATGCGAGTTAAAAGTGTCCTTATACCTATCGGGAATCGGTAAGTGCCCATTTTCAAACACACTATAGCGTTTCTAAGCCATGAAGACGACTGTCAGTCGCGTACCAGCGTTAGAATAATATGGTTTTTAAAGGCATTGTTTGTTCGTAATTAATTGCAGTGTGCTTTTATATAATGTATTTTTAATAGGTTGATAACTGAGCTGTTCAATCTGTAAAGCCCTGCTCATGGAGAAAACACTGTTGGTTTAGATATTTAAAATAACTTCCAAGTATTTTTTTCTTCACAATTCTTTATCTTTACACTTTTAAATTTCAACTCTTACTCGTATTGTGCGGACGTGCCATCAAAACCTAATACATACATACATACATACATACATACATGCCTGCATGCATAGTTTTTCGCTTACGTAAGTAATTTTGGAAGACATTATTTGTACCCCAACCAAACCTTCTTATCATAATTGAATGTAGTTTTGGGAAATTTTGTATCAATGCAATATTTCACTTTTATTACATATTTTGTAATGAGATAATGCAATATGGCAGTGGGAGAAAAATATATGGCCACAATAATTATAGTAAAATTTTGGAATTACGTTTTTATCGATGTAGTAATATTGCTGTTAATCGCAGAATGGAGAAACTAATCCATTCAAAATCGAAGGTTTATGCCTTGATATATATATGTATGTATATATATATATATATATATATATATATATATATATATATATATATATATATATATATATATATATGAAAATCAACATTTGGCGTAGATATAAGGAAATATTTCACGAGTGGAGTGGAAAATATCGTATTGTCATTAATGGCTTTAAAAAAAAAACAACCTTAATATCATTTGTCTTTATAGGACGAATGAGGCTGCAACGCGCGTTTATAAAGACACTCTTTAATGGAGATTCTGTCCTGTTCGCAATTACGACCGAAATGTAAAACAGTGCACTACATAAGCTTTGACTTTAAAATGAGCCATGGAAACAAGACAAAATGTTAATGCTTCGTGATATCCGCATTAAAATCCGTGCGTAATCCACTTCAAACTCGGTTCAGATTTATTAAAATGTCTCGTTTGACTAAAACGAAAGAAAAGAAAACAAAAACAAAACAAAAACAACCCCCCAAATAGAAGATTATCATTCTGATCTACGTTAGCTACCATATATCTGTAACTTGATTTGTCTGATCTTTCTTTAAAATTTTTTCTTTCTTCCTTTAGTGTATGTATTTCATACTCATGATAATAAATTGATGGTGTTCAATAGTCAAGAGCGGCTAGTATTTACAGTTCGAGAGCATTATTTTGGGATATTTTTTTTCCACTGCTTTTATAAACATCTGTAGGGACACAGGACTGCACAAATTTGTAATACTGATTTGAAGTGTCATACTAATTTGAGGATGAATGAACTATGAAGATACCAACAACGAAAACATGTTACCAACTGAAATTGGTCGTGTCCCTCGGGGAATTCTTTAATGTTAGATGTGTTGTTGCAGATATGAAGATTAAGGAACATATGTTAGGTATTATAAACTTAGAATTACTTCGCGTTAGACCTAATATGCACAAAGAGAGGTTTTACCGGAAAATCAATATCTTTTTTATTGTGAGGTGTGGTATCATTAAATATTTACTAAAATATCCCAAATCTATGTATACATGTCTGTGATGCTATTATTTGAATTGTTTTGTACCTGCCAAGCACCTGCCTTCCATTGAGGACATCATAGTTCAATACAGCTTTTCACTGCCTATTTTCATCGCGTTCCCATAGAAACAGACAGTCGGCATTGTAATGTGATTAATTATACAGATTTAGGGTGTTTTTCTATGCCGAAGCAATAATACGGACAGGGAAATAAGGAATCGGAATAATTGTCAGAATAATTGTGTTTGTCATTATAAATACACCTAGGGGAGCATGAGTATGATGGCAGTTCTTTCAAACCTGCGCATCTCTACAGAAGCTGACAGTAAATGAATGAGCCAGCAGCTAGTTCGAAATTATATATATTCATTAATTCTTTATTCTTTTAAGCTATACAGCTCCATGAGAAACAAAAAGAAAAATATCCCGTGCAATTGCAAGTAAACATATCAGTAAAAAGAGGGATAATGACATGAAATTTACCTCATCGACTTGTTGCCTTTTCTTACATACTTGTTTTCAATAGTTTTCCTAAATTAATGACCTTTCTACGTTCTCAAATTTATAGAAAGCCTATTAGTATGGAGCATTGGGATGGTTCCATTTGTATCATTTGATATATTTTATATCTTACGTTATTATATATTTTCACAATAAAAAAAATGAAACTAATCTTCAATAACATTTGGATTAGAGTTACAATATAGTCTCTATATTCTATAAATTTACAAATGATGGTCTGTTTCAATGACTAAATTGTGAGTTATGTTCTTATTTATTTTCATCAAATACATTATTTTTTAAAATTCTCTTTAAATATCAACAATTTTAATAATCATAAGTCTTGGCTTTTTAATGGGTAATAATGTAATAATATTTTTTTTAAATTTTGGGTACATACACAAAAGATACAAATTTGGCTTGAATAATCAGAGACGGCACAGACGTCAACATTCTTTGACTACAATTGTATTTTGAGATGTTTAACAGACAAATGTATTACCTTGTATGCAGAGAAATGTCAATTCCATGTAAACCATTAGCTTTACCAAATTTATTGAAGACTTTCCTGTAGTTTTGAAAGAAAGAAACTTTTAAAGAAAATGAAAACATTGATAATAGGCTCATGATGAATGGAGTAGGACAGGTAGTCTATTCAATATTCTTGTGTTATGTATATTTGATTTAATTTATATTTGATTTCGGCATTCGTGACTCTAGATGGACGTTATTAATATGAAGTGATGCCGTTTGAGATGAAGGGTTCGTCAAGTACTTTTCAACGTCTAATGAATATGATTACCTCTGGTCTAGATAATTGTGACGCTTACATCGATGGCGTCATCATCTACAACGACGTCTTGAAAGAACATTTAGCGACAATTCGGAAATTATTTGACAGACTCACATATGCAAGTTTGACAATTAATTTATCAAAAAGTTAGTCCTGCTGTGCTAGTGTAACATTTCTAAGACATGTCATTGGACATGGACAAGTTAAACCTATAGATGTTAAGGTCGAGGGTATTTCTGAATTTCCTGTGCCTGTTAGTAAAAAGCAATTGATGCAATTTTTAGGTATGGCTAATACTATCGTAAATTGTTCTCCAAGTTTTTTTCACAATCGCTAAGCCCCTGACAATTTTTTGAGCAAGACAAATTTCTTTGGACTGAAAAATGTAAAGAGGCTTTTGATAAGTTAAAAGACATACTTAAAAGCGCGCCAGTTCCTACAGCTCCAAATTTCAGCCAATCATTAAACCTGTCTGTTGATGCAAGTGCTGTTCTTGTTGTTGTTGTGGGTTTCAACGCCATTTTTCAGCACTCGATAGGCTATGCATGGCGGCCTGTATTAATGGTGGAGGATGAACCCGGGAAAACCCCGGGAAGAACCACCTACCCACGACATGTTACTGGCAAGCTTTCTCACATACCCACGTTGATGCAAGTGATGTTGGGGTTGGAGCAGTATTAACTGAAGAAAGTAAAAATGGTGTTGATCATCCAGTGTGCTATTTTTCTAAGAAATTAACTAAGCATCAAAGAAAGTATTCAACAGTCGAGAAGGAATGTTTTTCTTTGATACTGGCATTACAACATTTTGAAGTTTATATTAGTTCAGTTTCCTTCTTGGATTATTGTGTTTAGGGATCACAACCCCTTACTTTCATCGGCAAGACGAAAATTAAAAATCAAAGACTACTTATGTGGAGATTGTTGTTACAGGAATATAATACTGACATCAGGCACATCAAGGGAAAAGTTAATTTATTAGCAGATGCACTTTCCCGTGTATAAAAATGAATTATTTTATGTATACTTTGTATAAATCATAAGAGTTTGTATGTTTTTACAATCGCATATCTAGTTAATCTAAGGTAAAAAGAAAGCTTTATTATATAAATCCTTCTTTTTCTTTATGGGGAAGTGTTATGTATATTTGATTTAATTTATATTTGATTAAATTTAATTGCTTGTTTGTGAGTTTTAATTTTTATTTATTTTATTACATGCTATTGCAATGTAACTTTATTTAGTGAAATAGAGTTCAGTTTTGACTGATTTTTTATTTTTGATGTATACAACTTTATATGAACATTGTATCTAATGCTGAACTAGTTCCTGACCTTGATTCAGAACCAGTGATAGTTTGTAATAAACAATTGTTTTTAATTCTTTCTCAGAGTAAGATTCATAAAGCGGCTTCGGGCCCATACATGGAGTACCTGACAAATAACATGTACCGATTAGGTTTTTCCCGAGGATTGACCCACCTCCGGGCATCTGTTTTGAGTTGTAGCTAAATTTATTGTTGATGTTTTGAGAAATAATAATCATACTTGCCTTAACACTAGAGACGTTCAGGTGTTTTATGTTGTGACTAGTTATGGGATAATTATTTTGTTTTCTTCAATTTATTTGGAGTTTGTTTTCCTTGGAATTACTACTCTAAATTGATTCTTGGACAAGGACATTTATCTAAACTTACACAGAATTAAAAATCTGGAATATTTTGTCTGTGCTTCAACAAAGAACTGTTGACACATCAGTACAAAGCTGACCACAGCATACATCATTGCCTTCATTTTGGATTTCGTCGGTTAACTCAGATTCATTTAGGACTTTTTTAATAATAGGACTTCTATTTTTTATTCTTGGGATTTTTTGGATTTGATTCTTAAAACTAAGTTCTTTTTTTTCTCATTTTTATCTTGTATTTTCTAGGAAAATAAATTATTTGTTAAATTTTATAAAGCTTTTTCTCTTCACTTCTTTATTGTTATGTTTTGTAAGAACCTAAACACGTAACACTTGGAACTCTTGAGCAGGCGATAGACTATATATTGCTGTCAAAATGAGACAGTAACCTAACGTTTCGTACTTTTGTGATCATGTGTACATCTTTTAGACACCGTTACATGGCCAGGTTGAACAGTTTAGACCTATATCAATAAGGAATTATCATATGATTAAATAAACTGAATACAAATTGTTATACCAAACCCGTAAATTAACTCTACAATAGATCAAGAGGCCAAAAGCTGCACAAGTTGCGAAAAGAAAATCCACGTGAGTTTTGGAATCTCTTGTAAATTACGAAACGTTTTAATATAATCGTTCGAATGATTGTTGTGATTTTTTTTATGATTTTTATGACATTTTAAGCCATATCAGAACCTAATACGTGTCAATATCAATTATATCAGTATATAAGTAAGGCTAAGGTAAAACTGGGAATTTAGGCAAACCGATATTTACAGAGTTTAATGCTTCATTACAATTAAAGAACTTAAAAACAACCAAGCAGCGATAAGACACAGGTTTTGACTAGTTTTGAATGAATTCATGATTGTTATTTCCACTTTTATCCAACTGCAAGCTGCAACTTTCTAATATAACATTGACAACGTTATTTATACTTCATATTGGAGCAAGGGTCTTATCTACAAGCATTGTTCGATAAGTTACACGTATACGCTTAAGATGGAATATATTGATACATGTTAATAAAACAAACGTTATGATTTTTGACGAAAGAGTTAGAAGACTATATGTTTCATTTAAGTACTAATTTCTAGAGAAGGAAAAGGCGTCAAAGCAATTAACATACTTTCGAACATTGCTAATAATCTATAAATGGTACTATGTGATTTTTTTGTAGCTCCAGTGTTGTCTTATTGCTGTGAGATTTGCGGATTCTTGGAAGCATACAATATAGAACGCGTATATAGAAAATATTGCAAGTGGTTACTACATGTAAAATTTTCTATCAACAATATGTTTTCACATAGAAATATATCCACTTTATCTAAACAGATATGTGCGTATCATTAAGTACTAGTTCAAATTGCGAAGGACAAATAATTATTATCTTCGATAAATATACGAAGTAATGATTATGGATCGCGAAAGGAAAAATTAAAAGAATCGGGTACCTATTATGAGGATTACATGATCTGGAGAAGTCTAGCATTGCCCTAATTCAGTCCATATATCTTCCTTTTTATCGCACTTTAACTAAAGACTAAAATACATATTTCATTCTGACTGGAGTTCAGCAGTTGCTTCGAAAACTTCACTAATGTATAAAGATATAAAAAAGAAAAGAATAGAATATAATTTTGTTGATTTAACGTGTGCAAAAAGCACTCAGTCAGTAGAACACATAATTCCTGTAATATACACTGCTGCAAAAATGAATGAATAGACGAAAGAATAATGGCGGTAGAAACCATATCAGTAAGAGAGAAAAGATTCTTCAAACCAGCTTCCACTCTGATCGCAGCAGGGTACCGACGAAATAGTTTGTACAAAATTTTCAAAGGGTATATGTTGTCATAATATGCTTTGACCAGCACGCCCTCAAATATATATTATTCTGTTTACAAAATATCATCAATCGTGAATATTTAAAAATAACTGAGACCAGGGTTCATGGGCATTGCAGAATCACAATGTCAAGATGTCAGATTTATATACCTCAAAGCCTATAGTGCATAGGCTTGGGAAATATTTTTTCCACGTTGGCAGCATCATTCGACGCATCCGTAATTCATTAATGTGTTGTCAAAGATCCTATCCCCAACAGCAAAACGCCAGATGAATACAACTGCGAAACAAGTTATCTAAATCCAACAATTATTGTAAAAGCAAGTAGTCGATGTCTCATTTCCTTGGTTTTGATTATGGAACATGGTCATCCAATGCGTAGAGGGTTTAGTAGATGGTTGAGTATTCGGAAGAAGCGTGCGCATACAATCCATTTGAAATAAGGTGATCAACCCAAAGCCAGCCCTGATATCATTCCAATATACATGTTGGTAGCAGCTGGACCAATATGTCGCTGCCCAAATTAAACTTTATTAATCTCCAAGTCTGCAGTGCTTTTGTTGGAGTCGCTAAGCCTGCATTGCTATTGTTGCTCATTGATATAAAAAAAAAAATTTGACGTCATACCATAACTCGTGATCAGAAAGCGTGTGTATACATTGTCTACACACATAAAACTGAGTAATGGGCGAGTAACTGACATAAACTAATCAACCAAGTGTGTAATTATTTTGTTTCCACTATTGATATCGCCCGTGTTAGTTCCGCCAGATATCGACAACACCCCTGGTGCAGATATCAGCATCTGTTTGTCATTGACACTTGATGCTAGATTTTGGCTGGTAGAAAAGCACGTGGTCTTGAGAAGAAAAAGGTGTTTGCTTCAGTCAGCAAACTTTGATGCTAGAATATATGTTGGTGGCATCTGCGCTGACTGTCCGCTACCGATTACTGTCGTTGACATATTGAGCGGCCCTGTCATAGCGTTGCCAGATTTTCGCACGCGTATATTAAAATCCCTATTAGAAATTGTTGACGCCATTGCCACCGCCAGTGACTGTCAAATGCTGCATAATGACTTATAAACATGTGCATCATAAATTTTGATTCCGACGATGGCAGAAAATCAGGACACAATTTTTGGTTTCCTGATACTAGGTCCAAACGGCCAAGGCAAGATAACCTCCTGCTCAGTATGCTGCAAAATAATTGACTCAGCTACGATAAAATGATGATTTATACTTTAATACCAGCCAAGATAAATACGAAACAAGCGCGTCTGATGAGGTCATGAGCGCTGGCGAAGGCATGACGACTGCGTTTAAAACACTGGAGCCAGAAGAAATAATGCCCATGGAAGAACATGATGGTGTTTGCGACCCCGACAGAGTATTTGACGATATAAATCGGCAGAGACAATATGAATAAAATCAACGAATATTGTCCGCCTATTAGACTCAACGCAGGCTGCTTTGTTGTATTTCTGCCTTATACCGTGGAATAGATTCTGCTAAATTTAAGCAATGATATCACGAAGCCATGGGCAGTAACACAGTCATGGTACTTCATCGAGATGCCGAAGAAGTTCTTGAAATATATCGTTGCGGTGTTGAAAAATTGTATTCGCCTGATTGACTGAGCTAAATATAGAAAGCTAATGTTTAAAAGAAACAAATGCATATACGTTGATGTTATATGAAATCACGTGAAGCAGCATCAACAATTACATGGCCGTGTTCTTGCAGTTAAAAAAAATGGGGAGCAGCGTAACTTAACTAATTAAGGTAATCAGCATTTACTGAGGTAGCATATGTATAACACATGATAAAGAAAATAGGACAAGCAACTTAAGGACCAGAAAGTTACTGATGCTGTCTAGTCAAAGTAACTGCTGACGTTAAATACGAAGCAAAAGAAGCAGGGACAGATTACAGAACGCGGCTCAGGGAGCTATAACATTTAGCAGAAGAACATCGGAAGACATGGTCGAATCAGAAGTAATTGAGGAAGTCGTACCTAAACCAGTAGATGTTGAGGGCGATGCTGATCGGCTTAAGGACTTAACAGAGTAAAAGATGAAGACCTCATTTAACATAAATGGTCTGATAAGAATCAAAAGAGATTGATACCCGAAAAAAAATTAATGAAGAGTAGTTGTTTCTCAGGCAAGACATTTAGCAAGATAACGCTAGAAAAAGTGACCTGGCATTAAGAGAGCACGTTGAACAAAGGCAATTTATCATGACTAACTTCGAAAAGATCTTTGATAAATTTGGACCTTAAGCCAAGTACCGATCCAGTTTCATAGCCAAGATACGTATTGTCATCAAAATAGAAAGGTGGTACTATTAACTCATCGCGGTGACTAAAATTGCTGGAGACAAGTCAACAAACTAGGAACGTGTGCATGGAAGCTGACAAGAAATCAAAATTCAGCAAAACTTATCAATACCAAACTTTTATACAGTGAGTTAATATAGTCCTGCTGCAAACACTTCTCCGTTTCAAGCTGCTCAAGAAAACAACAGTAATTTTACTGTCCACTACAACACACCGATGGAGTAATCTCAGTTCACTCGCTGGGATCGAACAAATTTCTCCTGAAATTTGGAATCGATGCATAAGGTTACAGAAAGCAACAAGAAATTCAGGCATCTTACTTCTGCAGACGACGCAATAGATTTGCTAACTATCATCTCAGGCTCGTACAATGGTGTCGACATAGCGAATGGAATCAAACGAATAATAACAAAGCAGGTTGGCGAAAACATACCAATTGAACCTGGTTATTGCACACTGTAGAAATGATTAACGCTCAAGGCTGGTTATTAAATTAAATTTACTATCAATAGCTGTCTGCAACATCTACCTTGATTTAGCTCACAAAATCTGCAACAAGGTGGAGTGAACTTTGGTGAATTTCCTGTCAACATAAGCAAAGTAAATGCGCGAGGCAACTACAGCCCAGCTATTCATAGTATAAGTTCCAATGCTTTGCCAGGATCATTTATGACATATTTGCGACCAACATCAGCTAATGCAAGAACAGCATTATCAAGTATCATGTAGAGATCTGGTTTAAAATGAAGTTTTGTGTAACACTAGTGTAAAATGATGCTTTGGAGATTTATACCCGAGAATGTCAAGGTCTTTGATGAGGATCCAGCAAACGAGTGTACTGCAGAATACAAATATGTGGGGTACCTTGACAATCGCATGAGATGAACGACCCGGGAACACGAATTATTGATATGGAGGATGAAGACGTTCACCTGTTGCCTCACAAATCTTTTCTTAAAGTCTGAGGTCGTCCTATAAAGATTGAACAGTAAGCATTTAAATAATACAATGTGGAAGCATTTAGCAAAACCTAAAGAATAAAATTATATTATTGAGTTTCCAACACTTGTGGCCATATACAATAATACGTAACTTATCAGTGTTGGGATGACGCCAGCTGAAACAGGTGATAAAGAATCCTAGCACACAGATTATTCATCAGGATAAAATGTATGTAGGCGTTCGAGTTGGACTTAGCAGAATTAAGAGAAGTTCGCGAATTTTTTGTTGTGTCAGTGTTACGACTCTACTTTCTTAAACTATGTAACATAATAAAAAGGTTAACCAATAAGTTTAGTATAATCAACACATAAAAGTTACAGAGTGAAAATTTAAGAGGAACTTGCGGTATTGTGAATTAAATCCCAAATAATCATAAATGTCCTATCACATGTGCAAACGTATATAACATTCTGAGTGAATTAAAAACATCTTGAACGTGACGATTTTGTCTTGAATGTTCTGCTGTAACAACAGTCTTTGTGTATCAGTATTATATATTCCAGAATGTCTTTGCATAAATTCACAATACATCCAATGTATGTTCAGGTTTTAAAAAAAACTCAGTGATCACTTTGTAATTCCAATGAAATTTTAAACAAATGATTCCTATCAAATTATATATAAACACAACTATAAATTTTGACATTAGATTCCCACAAAACTGATGTAAAATAGGAAAGTATCATTGCTTTCTGGCACCCTTTATAGATAAACTGTTACTTGACCCATAAAACAACAGAATGTCTTCGAAAGGTAATGATTAATAATTGACGTATTTCACTAATTAGTCAAAAAGGTCAGGTTTTGAATTTTAATTAAATAAACCTCTTTAACAAAAGAAATAACTCACTTAGATACAGCCATCATGCATAACAATAGTCAGGCAGGCTAAAGCTCTATCCTTAATCAAGGACAACAGTCAAACACATGATATAATTAAATGTCTATAATACATCTCTCTTAATGAAAAATAAAGATTTATACAACAAAGCATTATTTTGCTATTAGCCTACCATACTTATGATACTATAATTATTAAAATTGCATAAGAAGAAGTCTTTTGAATGTCACAAAATAAAGCAATATAGTACTTTAATATTCGTGATAGTGCATCTGCAGTCAGATTATCTTTCCCCTGATGTGCCTGATGTTAATGTTGTATTCCTGCAACATCAAATTCTACTTCAGCAATCTCTGATTTTTGTTTTAGAACTTGTTAATGAAATGTAGGCGGTTGTCTTCATTGAATGCAATATTCGGAGATGGGGCTGACGATGCACTAATATACACGTCAAAGTGCAACAGAGCCAATATAAAAGCTAAACATTCCTTCTCGATTGTTGAAAAATGTCTCTGATGCGTTTTTGTTTATTATAGAAAAATTGGACACTGGACAGACCATACCATTTTTATCTTCTTGAATCAGTACACCACCATCAACGTAATCGCTTGCATCAACAGACATTTTAATAACTGACTGAACATGTGTTCTCTTAAGTATGCCTTTAATATATCTAAAGTCTCTTGACATATGCCAGAACTATGAAATTTGGTTTTATTGAACATGCCAAAGATGTTTAAAAAGGTACTACTGCAACTGTGGAACCAGTGGCAGCGGTAACTGAAACAAAAGAGGAACCATGTACAATTAATAAATAGATAAACGCACCAAAAATATAGAAAAGCCAAATGAGCAACTGCAGAGACTATTGGATACTTGCTGAAGTCAAAGAAGACGTTTGGGAAATTGAAAAGGTTACAGAAGAGCGAACCATCAAAGAATTACTTTCAAAGATTTCACTACTGGCACCAACAATCGCATACTTTTCAATGATGGAAACATAAAGCAAAGTTTTAACAAATACGGTCGCCAGTGGATCTTTGAAAATCCCATCCGTGCACGTTTTTATATACACCCCGCTGGAAAAATTTACTGATAAAGAAAATCAACACAGAATATAAAAATATACGGGTCAAGTGGGTATATACAACACTTACTGTGTTGAAACTATCTTCTGGCAGGTTGCTTGAGTTTTATGATGACGTACTTACTATGGCTAAATATGGACGAATTACTTAAGCCGATGAAACACTTAAACATTTTATAGAACTCGCATACGATAGAAAATGATGTTGTAAATCAACCCCTAAAATTGAGGCAGAAGCGGCATAAATATATAGATGAATATTCGGATTAAGCAGCAGAATAACAACGATACTAAAGTTTATATTATCCAGTATACCGAGTATTTAAGCTAGAACCATTGATAAAAGAGGAACAAACACCCTCACCCGCACCTTACACAGGCGCAAATAGTAGAAACACTTTCAACTGTACACCAACCAAAACGTGTATGACTTCCGAAAACAACAGCATCACCTTCCAAAATACCAGATGAAGAATACGAACAAATCAGGAAGTGGGTAGCGCTACAACATAGATTCGAATATAGCAGAATAAAATTACAATATGAATGGATACAAGAACAAAAATGGGAGGTACAAGCATCAACCAAAAACAAGGAGAAGGTCTTGGTGAATTGTGTGACTCGAACGACCCAACTTATCAATTGGAAACACTTGTGGGATCAGTTCGTGCGGGAAACAACAATCAGATATCATTAACGATGCCACATTGATTTGTCAGCGACTGCTCACCAGTCACATTATGGACAGAAAAACACATCGCGTGTAGGTGCATGATTTTGCTGAAGACATCACTGACGTATATTACGACACCGAAAAGTTCTGAAAAACTTTGCGTGCTTGCGTACAATTAATACTGCAAAGCATCGTGCTGTTGTGACACACAAAACCGAACATTACCTAGATGATTACAATCTCATCTATGAAACCAGAATTTTACGTGACTTTTTCTACACTTTTTACCGCTGGTGAATCGCGTAAACTCGAAACTGCATTGGCATCATTGTGTTTATCAAAGTTAGCCTAGATTTCGGTGGCTGCGGTATGTGGGATTTCCGTCAAATAATTCGATTGTGCTTTCATCGGAGAGTGGCACCATCCGGATTGTTGTTGGACTTTCCGCTGGCACATATGAGAATAAATCAATCAATGAAAAGATCCGGTGAAGGACAACACTGGTAACCAAAAGCGATTCTAAAATTAGCATCTCAATCGAATTTCCGATTTACACGGTTGATACTGTACAATCGTCGTTGAGAACGACTCTTGGTTAGCCTGAAGATATTACTAAGATCCAAACTATACAATACATCGGTGAAATTAAAATCACCCAAATCAAAGGTTACACACATGCAAAGGTCTGTCAAAATATTTATATTCCTTGCGGCGATTCCAGCGTTGCTAGTTTAAGCGGCTCCAGTGGTTGCAACAGTGTTAGGGACTGTCGAAACAGCGTACGGAGTGACTTTGAAAAAGACAGTTGGCGGCAGAGCCTCTCAGGATCACATAAGCGTTAAAAAACGAACAGGTGTTCGATTATCCAGGCGTTGAAACCGAAAATGTCCCAAGCGGAATTTATATTATGAAACATGTGGACTTGCACAACTAAGTAAATTTGTTGATCATTTAACCAGGGACAATAGCGCCCGCCATCGACGGCTGTTTATTCAACTATACCAATGCAGACTCGGTTGGACGGGACAATACGCGGACATCTTGTTGTTAAAGAGTTGCATGCACTGACAGGAAGCAAATCAAAGCTTACTCAAGCCAAACCCTGCAAACACTGATTGATTTTACCAACCAACGATGCTGTGCTGGTATCAATCTGAGCAGGTATGCCACCAAAGCGGGTTCGATTAGGTATACTAACTGGGTTGTTATTGGTGTTGACGCAGGTGAGCGTATGATCAAACTGGTAAATTATAAAAATCTAACATGAACATTCAAGACGTGATTGTCAAGTTGAGAGGCGCTGTTGCAAACAACATGCCTTTATTGAAGACTATGGTGATACTGCCAATAACGGGATGAAACAATACTTGGATGAACAGATCACAAATGTGCCACCACGACCACGTGTAGTACCTTCATTTGCATAATACCTACTACCTACCAATAAAGGAGAGATAAAACATGATGGTAATACAATAATTGGTTTATTTATTGTTGCTCATAATGGGAATGGTTTGGATAAACCTAAATCGAGCTAGTCTGGAACGTATTTATTTATTGTATCTAGTTATTATAGTGCTCGAGTTTAGTTAAAAGCATTGATAAATAATCAGTCTTGTCCCCGAATAACGAAACCGGTACAGGTGTTCCAAATATTTAACATATATGACATCAACATCGTTGATAACTAGAGCCAAAACTCAGTTCAAATCATGTCAAGTTATACCCATACATCTACTTAACTGTTTGGTGTTTCTCTTTAACATTAGATTTAGCATTATATATAAGTAATGTATGCTGACTGTGGTGATGAAGTTGAAGAATCTGCCGACGGGGTATTAGACCAATTAACAGCTAATACTAACATTGTAGGTGATTTTGTTCAACTTGACGACAAAGATCTACGTCAGAGTGGTGTTACCAGACCCTCTTATACACTCAGATATAATCTTGTTTAGTGTAAAATAGAAATTGATAGTTGGAACCACCTAGTGTGCAAATACCAAAATCTAGACCAACTTGGTGTTAAGACTTTAGCACGTAAAAATATCCGTCGTTGACTGCACCACCAGGTACAAAAATACTCAGGGATTGTTTTTACAACGACGAAATCGAATTCACCAAGTTGTTAACCCAATATTGACTCAACTGAGATATAAAAAAATATCTCGACTGTTATTCAGCAAGTACGTACTTGTCTCTGCAACAGTTATCGGACGACAACGAGAACGATCCTTTCAACATCACCTAATGGTGTCATCGGTATTACGTTTTTCAATGGAAAGATTGAACGCACAATCGCTGAAAATTTAAATATTTCCCAAGCAGATAGTTTCTATGATCATATGACAGTTACGCCAGTTTTAAAAAAATAGTAACTGGTTAGAAGTGCGTGTACGTGTTGCACCTGACAACGGTCGGCTCGTTGTGCAATTATACAACACAATTACATTATTAATTGAAGAATTATGATGGACTGACATTGCTACCGACATGAAAATACAATCGAACCGGAAATGCAACTGCGAAATAAAATCACTAAGAGAACCGTGTTACTTGTGAAAGACAAACGTGCATGTCTTGTCGCTAATGCACTTTTGTGAAATCGCGCGGAAGTAATTATTGATCTGGGTGTGACTGGAATCACGGCAAAAAACAAACTAATTGTTGTTTGGGCTATATCGCTAATATATGGTGTTGCAGATGGTGCAGGTAAAATAAATTCGCTATGGTTATATTCACTATCAAGTGTCTATTCAGAACTGTTTGCAGCTTCAACAAATTAGTCTTAATACGATTAGTAAGCTGCATTCAGTGGCTTTTGAAGACAAAATAATTAGCATGGCTTAGTTTGAAACTGTGTTACCAGAAATGGAAAATCACCGATAAAGTCAGAGCACAGATAAGGAACCGTGGGTTAGCGGATTTACAGATAATAAACGTCGAGTAAAATGTCTAGCGTAGTAGTGTCATAAGCAGTTGTTCCTGTTATTGATCCAGATCATCGCCTATATATTTTATGACTCGGGACATTGTTTAGCCATTTCCCTTTCGTGGATTATTGATCTACCGGTTGCACGTAGTATGTGTCTTTTTAGATAAAATAAACAAAATTGGTGGGGGGGACAGAGGCTGTGACCTATCTCAGGAACAGAAATACCAATCACTACTTATGTATATGGCTACATATATGTATGCATATATGTTTATATGTATTAGAAGTTATTATATTAGATTTCAAATATATTTTAATGCATTTTCAGTAAATTTATATATTTATGAATTGATACGTGCCCCATTCTCCCAAGGTGCCACACATTTCGTTTTACTTTATAATCTCACACTTCAAATAATAATTACCATGGATCATTTTAGTTCTTGCACTCCTTAAAATATCATTTAAATTTTCTCTAAGTTTCACCAGATGCATTAAATAATGTGTTTTGTATTAGATTCTGGAAAGGTTATTCGAGGTTGGAATAACTTTTGTCTTACCCATTTGATTTATGTGATATATGCAACAAAAATATTAAAGCAAACCAAGAAGACTGCCCGAAGAGCGAATAAGATCACGCCGATCCCCCAGCTTACCCACCCGCTCTGCATGCAATCCATATTTTTAATATTATATCCCTACGCTGACCAGCTTGGCGGATACATATGTATGTTAACATTCTAGCAAAATGGTTCCAAACATTTATCCTCATTACTGTTTTACTGTTGTGGCTTGCTATTATCAAAACAATATATGTCTTGATTGTAATGTGAATTAAACAAAGTTTTTCATAAAAACTGTGCTAATATGTGTTGTCGCGAAAGGTAAAACTGACTATGCTCACTGGGCCGCTTGTCAAATGTTCGGAGGTGCGGAGCTTTGACGCGTTGTCAAGCTCTTCAGTTTTGGAGTTAAGTAATTCTTGCGTATAATCCGCAATCTCATAATGCCTAAATTATTGATCGGTTTTGAAAAACACCAGAACTTATGACAGTTACACAAGAAGCGGAAAGGGGACATGAAATCATCAATAAAAATATATTCATATCCTGTACACTGCTCATTTAATTCAATTCATGAAAGAAGGGTACACTTTGCCGCTATTATAAAATAAAGAACTATATTGAATAAGGACCATTTTCTGCCCCCATTTTAATGGAGGAAAAATTCTTGTAAATATCACAACTCTGTGTCTCATTGTATTATTCGATGTATAAATCACCCTATTCTGTATGAAATATGCATATCAATTTCTTTTTTATACCTAAACACGACGTTTGAACATGGTCTGGTATGGGAAATTGATGAGAAAATGCTACATTTGAGCAACTTGAAACTAGAAATAAGGTATAAGCGCAGGCTTGATCAGACAAGGTATTTACACTGATTGATCATTTTTTATTAAATTGTTTAGGTTCTCATATTAACTTATGTGTTCACGTTTGCGCTAATCACTAAAAATTAAAATATTTTTCAATTTTGCTATGTATCATTGTCGTTGTTTTCCCTGTTTCACCGTAACTGGCAATGTATCACTTCGCGTGAGTAATTAGATCCGCATTTCTAGAGTGCGCTATATTATTTCCTTCATTATTATATTAAAAATTTGCAGGAATAATAACGATTCAGATATTTTAAAAACAATTTTAACCATTAATTTCTATCTTTCTTCATTCTTTCTAAATTGCCTTGGGAACAAGATTTTTCGAAGAGGCGCTGAAGGGGTATTTGAAACTATATGTAAGCAAAGACAGCGTGGAGTAAACATTAAATGTATTTTTACGTACCACTTTTTGTGCAAAAGGATGATGTTAATAATAGGGTAAGTACATACATATATATATATATATATATATATATATATATATATATATATATATATATATATATATATATATATATATATATATATATATTAATATATATTATTTATTTTATATATTAATAACAGGTTTTTTATTTATTTCCATCACGATACCGTTTTTTATGTTTAATTCACTATTACACTCCAATTCTGTACATGTAATCTTTAAATGAATCTGTCAATTTTCTTATGGAAATAACTTTTACAACCTGCGCTTTTTTTTTTCATTAAATTATGTTAACCGGGTCTTTCTTCATATAGTAACAACATTAATTCTTTAAAACTAAAGCATTAGCTGGGCAAACAACAAAGGATCGTCTACAGTTATATAAATCTGCTTGGAAAAAAATGTTTCATTTGCATAATATACAAACTCTAAATGCTAGTTTCCATAGCTCAAACGGTATAGTATTTGCTGCGTCTAATTGTCGTACCAAGTTCGAATCCCCCAAACCAGAAGCTCCGTCTTTTTTTTATTTTCTTATCTTTCTTTTATCTTTTTCTTTTTAAGAATTAATATCCATAATATATGCAGCAGTCAATTTACAGATTTGAAATAAAATTGATAACTGCTCAGTTTTCAAAACCAACAAAAAATAATGAAAAATTTTGAAATCATTTTATTTTTATGTCGTGCAAGGTAACATTTTTATCAGTATGTTATTCATCTAAAATGGAACTATACCAGGGTGGCCAACCCTGCCTGCATCAGAAAATAATGGTAGTGGAACCCATGTTGTGAAGCGGTTATTCTTCCCTAATTATATAATATAACTTTCATACAAGTATATTTATATTAATTTTTTTTCATACCGAATTTTTATCACGTTTTACGGCATTAATAATAATACTAAAAGAATGTCTATCTACCTATATTTGTTATTGAAAACAAACATTGGGTGGGGGGGGGGAGGAGTTGGCACTAATCATAAAACATATCAATCATACAGTATATTCAGACCAAACTATTCTGAAATGAAAAATGTTGGGATGTAACTTGGCATAATGGATGACACATGAAATTATGATATAAAACAAGAATTATGATAATTAATACATAATAAGCCGAGTTGTTTCATTTGAGATAATGTTCATAGAATTAGTTTCTGGCTACATCCGTACAATAACTGATTATATAGAATTCGCAGGCTCTGTGTATCATTATAGACTAAATATGACTGCCAAAGTTTATACTTCCAAATGTATGAAAAGTACCAAAGAAATGAGACTTTATGTCACATATGACAATTTGGTGAATGGTCTAAAACAATTCAAATGATACCACAAAAGGCGCACAATAAATTCAACTTCAAATTCCATCGACATCAAGATCTCACAGACATAAATAAATAGCATTTGCAAAATGAATAATAAAATGATTGTGTTTCCATTTGTTCATTATAGGTATGTGTTCTGTATAAACGTGTACATCCTCTCATTTCACATACAACTGTATGCAGTCATTGTAATGCAATATTCCCTTGCTGGTTTAAAAATAGAAAAGGTCTAGAGAGTACAATACCTGTAGTCTGTTTCTTTCCTGTATTCTCCAATGCCATTACTTCTAAAACATATTTCACATTTTTCAGAAGTTCATTAAAAGTGCTGAAGCAATAGTTTTTATCTTTCTTAATTATGTCCATATTATATCTTTACTGATGAATATATAGTTTATAAATAGATTATAGTTTGACTATAAGCTACCTCAAGATGTGTGGAAGACAATTTTTTTTTATGTTACTTCTAAAGATAGAAATACAGTAGTGTATGTGCTATATTGCCATGAAAATATAAGGATAAAGGTACATAAATACATAAAGAACAATTGTCATTTCCAGTGAAGGTAACAAAGCCATGTATTCAGTTAAGAAGCGAACGTACAGGCCCCTGTTAACACCTCCTTTACAGTTATATTCAATAATATCAAACAATCATTTAAATAATTCAATAATGTTAAAAATCATTCATTAATATTAAACAATATTTTATTGAGGAACAATTTTTGTATTTTATGATTAATTACCTTTTTGTCAACGTATTTTAGAAATAATTTTCAGTTGACGTATAAGTTCGATATTCTATTTTTGTCTACCATGGACCATTTTGGAATAGTTTTAGAAACTAAACTTTATATATAGAGCTTTATAACCCCTAAACCAATAAAAATGCATATTGCAAATTGAAACTAAGTGTAAAGCAGTATCTATGAGAAGTAAAAGGAAAAGATTACTACTTTTCATGTCTTTTTTTTATAGCGTTTTGACGCCCTGTAACCATTGCAACGGACACGTGAACACAAAACTGATGTCAGAAATAAATGTTAACCACCTCATATATAAAGTATATATAATATAAAGACATTTGGAGAGGGGGCAGATAATGGCCCTTATTCAATATAGTCCTTTCCTTGAATCGAGGTATGAAAAACTGTCGAATATTGCCGAACATGCCATTTTATTTATATTGCATATCCTTCTGTTTGAATGGCTCTAGCGCCCTCTATAAAAAAAACAATGCCACACCTACACCAAAAACAAAACAAAACAATAACCTAGTATTACATCGGTACGTCAGTTTATACTTCAACGAATCATGTATTACGTTATCAAATACATTTTGGGGCATATTAACATGTTGTTGTTGTTGTTGTTGTGGGGTTTAATGCCATTTTTCAGCACACGATAGGCTGGCTACACATGGCGACCAGTATTAATAGTGAAGGAAGAACCCAGGAAAACCCCAGAAAGAACCACCGACCCACGAGATTCATCTTGGAATTAATGTTTGTGTTCAATAGCCATCTAACAGCGGTTAAAATGTTTAAAAGAAATTTTGGTAACGTGTTATCAGACTGCGTTTGTAAAGTGTTTTCAATTTGCTTTCCATAGGAAATTCATTCATTATTAATAGCTACAAAATATTTAAATAATTTTTTATTTACATACGCAAAAGGGAATCATATTCAGTATTGAGCGGTCGATAAAATCATTCTTTTTTAATAGCTACAAAATATTTAAATAAAATGTGTTGCTTTTTTTTACATACGCAAAAGGAAATCATATTCAGTATTGAGCGGTCGAGAAAATCATTCTTATTTAATAGCTACAAAATATTTAAATAAAATGTGTTGTTTTCTTACATACGCAAAAGGAAATCATATTCAGTATTGAGCGGTTGAGAAAATCAGTCTTTGTTCATCTGATCATTTCAATCGAAGCTTAAATACTTCGCCAACATTTATTTTTGTGTTCATTAAGGGACATCAATATCAGGAAAAGAGGATATATAAAGTGATTGATTATTGATTGATTGATTGATTCATTGATTGATTGATAAAGAGACAGATGTCTGAAGAATAGAAGAATACATAAATATATTCAGAAGCAAACAAAGAGAAAAAGAATAAAGAAAGAAAAAACACAAATGGTGAACTATGATTCACGCTGACCTTTCAGTTATCAGAGTATCTTGAACCTCTGACAATGTGTCAGAGAGCTTTGCCAGCAGTCCTCGTTTTCGCATCAGATCGTCTAAAAGTCTGGAAAAAAGACATTTCATTCTATAGCATTCTACACATTCTGTGGCTATGATTTCTTTGTCAGCTGTTTTCTCTTACTCACAAAAAGCTTATTAAACCGTGTAAAATTCAACAAAATGGCAATAATGAATGAGATCTTATCAGAATAAAGGCGGATGAGTAAGTGTCAAAAGGGCACAAAGAGACAAGTTAAACGTGTTAAATTTCCTTGGTTTATCACCAAGAGACAAGTTAAACGTGTTATATT
This sequence comes from Sinohyriopsis cumingii, assembly GCA_028554795.2. Taxonomy (NCBI): domain Eukaryota; kingdom Metazoa; phylum Mollusca; class Bivalvia; order Unionida; family Unionidae; genus Sinohyriopsis; species Sinohyriopsis cumingii. The sequence continues at coordinate 35,617,176 of CM068836.1, forward strand.
TCCTTGGTTTATAGCAAAACATATAACATACGGTGACGTGAGATCAATGAATTGGTGCACAAGCCTGCAATGTGAGATTCGAAAATATGGTCTTTGTTTCTATCAGTTCCAAAGTTCAAATATGACTAGTTATCTTATAAAGACATATTTGTAGCTAACCAACACTAGTCAACTTTACGTTACCAAGCAACTACTGCCATAGTTATCATTGTGTTTTCATCCGGGTATTCTGAGGTGACAAATAAGAGTATATAATTTCAGTCATCAAGCATATATCATTCATTTTGGAATGCAAACCGTTTGAACTGCTTACTTTCTCTTTAGGTAGTATTAACCGGGTAAGTTCACAAAATGTGTGTCTTTCATCTCCTTGATAACGAAAAGAAAACAATATTAACTGTATATTTGCATCTGTTAATTGCCATGTATAATAAAATACTATTTTGTCGAAACTCACATTCGTTGTATAGAGTCGCAATAACTGTGGGAAATTATCAAAGATCTAAACCCTAATGGTTGACCTGGAGTACTTACAACTCGTGCATGGATTTGTACCGTTGAAGATGTCTCCACCTTTCAATACTGGCCAACATTCTAGAGACATAATGAGATAGGCATACTGCAAAAACATGCCTAATATGTAGCAGTAAAGGTGTTGGAGGGGGTCCGCTTCCACTAGGAGGTGGACAAAGGGGCTTCCCCTGAACGTATTTAGCATGAAATGATTGTATCCAATAAGTAATCATATCCAAGCATTAAACGTTTGTCTTGTAATCATGTAATGGGCTTAATAAACCAGTTGATTGTCACATATTAGAAAAAGTAAGATCTACTGTTCGTACTCCAAAGGACAAATCCACTAGTCTTCTGACGAAACGGACCAAGACGTGAACAACCTATGTCCACAAGAGATATAAGGTCCAATTCTTTATGCTATGGATGCTATAGATGACACATATTTCAGTTAACAATCCCATAAAATAAAGGATATAGTCATATGCCCTTTGGAAGAATACAGTAATTCAATACACAACCAACACTCAAAAAGATGGATCCATAATCATGTGATACATACCGTCTGATCCTGGAGACATCTTTGCTTTCTCCTGATCGCTTTCCCACATCTGTAACTCTATTTATTAAGTCATCCCTCAGGGTCCTAACATGATCAATTACTCTGCTCATACATCCCGGATCATTCATCCCAACACCCTCAGGGCATTCGGTGGTGCTCCTAAAATTACATGTATCTTTGTAAACACAGTTTATAAATTATCATGCTCGCCGAGACGTGTCGTTGATATGTTTCTGATGTCAGATCCTCCCGTAAGACACAATGTTCTATCTTTCTTTTTCAAAACAAAAACTAGTGAACATATGTTGCATTTCATTTATTTTAGGTGCAGATGAATGTATAGTTTTTGCCTCATAAAACAGCTTTTATTGTCAACTTTCTGATACAACTATTTCATAAGCGAACATGTGCCTTAAAGAGCAATGTTGGCAGGTCCAAAACCATTTATAAGCAAACGAGCGCTTTCTATAGACGAATGTAATGAATTTTTAGTGTTGGATGTATAAATTCTGTTGGTGTTTGACAAACAGAGTCGCTTCAATGTATGTGAGACAATAGCCCACAAGCTGTCGTGTACATGTCTCGGAGGTGCTTCTTCCGATGAGATAATAGCAAATGTTTGTTATTATCATGTACCTTTGTAAGCTTTGTGTCATTTTGCTCGCAAATGGAACGGTAAAACGGTGAATTGTTTCCAAATCTGATTATTTCTTTTAAAAAAACTGATTTTGAAAAGCTGGGGTTTGACCGTGACAGTAATCTCTCTTTAGTTTTTCAGCCTTCTCTAGAAAACTAATTAAGCCAGCTTCATTGCATACAAACCTCCAATGAAAAGGAAATAATTATGAGAAAACAACTTGACGGTTTGGAACGTACTGCTGTTGAGAAATTGCTTCGCTCCAAATAGTATTATTACTGCTTTCGAGCATGCAGTACATTAACATTACATATTTTCCTTCCCTGACTTGTTACTAATAATACAGATACTATCATGATCAGAGTCAAATAAAAAGACATGGGCTGTTTTCAGTAATACATCATCTATATCACATGACGGGCACAGGCTGTTTTCAGTAATACATCATCAATGTCACATGAAGGGCACATTCTGTTTTCAGTAACACATCATCGATGCCACACGAAGGGCATGGGCTGTTCTCAGTAATGCATCAACAGTGTCACATGAAGTGCACATGCTGTTTTAGTAACACCTCATCAATGTCTCATTATCAAAATATCTCATTATCCAGATAGATTTTCAATGTAAGCAACACTTTAAACTGTCTATTTCTTACTTACGACAACAAAAATGTTTCTCCACCAAGAGATTTTGTTCTAAACAAACTGAACTGATTCTCTGGAAAGAATAATATAACGGACGCGTAGTAGTATGTAGAAGTACTCTACCAGTTCAAGTATCCCCTGCCCCTAAAATCTAAATTTAATTACACTTTGAAATATTTATCTGAGTCATGTACATTTATAGAAGAAGGGTAGTGGAGTCTACAAAGATAGCTGGCTGTGTTGACGTTATGCTTCGAGAAACGAACAGTTATCTGGGGTGTCATGTTGGGAAACCAGATATTGCATCCCTATTAACTGCAAAACTAGTACAAACTTTAAACTGAACCTTGGGAATCTATTAAATGTACCTTCTTTTTCTAGAAAAATCTTGCAGACCAGTCATAGATCTTTTGCCAGGATTGTGTGTATCTCTCATGCGCTCCTCCTCTTGGGTCGTGTGATCCATCTGACCGAGATAACAAGATGGCGAATTGAGACCAAGGTGACATTCCAATGTAAATCGTCTGTAAAAAAGAAAAACGATTTGCTTGACAGAGTGTTTAACGACATAAGTACACTTTGAAGTTATATCGTGCCGAGACAAATAAAGTACCTTGCCCATGGCCATACAACGGAAGCTGATCCGAGTAAATATGATGATGGTAATCAAACCCACACTCATCTGGTCACAATTCCAACTCCTTAAAGAATTTAGTCACAGCTTTTTAGAAGAAGAAGCAGAAGAAAACATGGTGAAATATTTATGAACAATTAATGTTAAATTAGTCTTTTACTTATTTCCATTCTATTGGTCGTAATATTTCAACATTGCGACATTTTAACCATGCGTGAAAGGTCCAGGAATATTATTTACGTGACAGTGCTTCATTCACTTTTAGGTAAACGCTTTGGTAACGAACTTGCGCCTTTCCATACTCATTTAATTTATTCTTTCTTGTTCTTTTACGATTCCAAACACCTGAGCATCTGTTACTTTAGGTTCTAATTCACAAAAAAGTAACGTTCCCTCACGTGTTTCACACAGGTCAAACATTTATTTTAATGAGATGCAACCAACACTTGAAAACATTCAAGTTTCCAAACGTATTACATGCATATTCGTCACATGTTTATTAGTCCGATAAATCAACCCCACAAATCTGTGCTGATACTGATGGACGATGTTGTGGGTCTGATGTCATCTGTTCATTAAAATATGCAATTTTGCTGCATGAAAATGATTCCGGAACAAACCCGCGTACACTTTAAACACACACCGGTAATTGGTAACAGCCATATCAAGCGCGAAATTCAAAATGGCCACAGGACAGATGGTTGTCTTATTGAATGTGGATTTATAAGTCACCAAAGATATGATTTGCTCAGGAAATATAATCTACATGTCACCAAAAGAACCCCTCATCCGACGGTAGCTGCACAGCCACGAGCAATACCGGTAAGTGTATAAAATATACATAGATGTGTGCAGACAAATTTGCATACAGATACTTGCAGCTTTTAATGAATAGGTGATATCAGCCCCGCACCCGGAAATCAATATCATCACGGGTGAACGGCTGATTTATCGGCCTACATGTTTATATACGTGAAATATATTTTACTCGTATGCATATGCGACACAATTCATATTTGCCAGCTATAGCCTACACATACCTGCTTCTTACATAGTATGTCTCACTTATGCAATGTTTAACATTGTGATGACGTATTTTTCATATGCGGAGGTAGCTGAGTGTAAAACATATGCTGTACGTATACCTATCAAACTTATTCAAACTAGATGCTGTACGTATATCTATCAAACTTAATCGAAGTATATGCTTTACATATGTGACAACGTTGGCATTGTAATTATGCTTTATCGCTGAAGCAAGATTAAAGCAAGGTCAACATTCCTGGAGTGTAAGAATTAAAGGTAACAGTGCAAACAAATTTGGCGAAGGTGCATTTTGGTACTTACATTAGGTTACTGAGGTCTCTGTTGGTGCTTCTCACAGAACGGGAAAGCTGGGACAGTCCATTGTGAAGGTCATCTAGGTGCTTTATCATTCTAGAGGGATTGGAGGATTATATAATAATAATAATAATAATAATAATAATAATAATAAGTATAGTATGTACACAATACCAATGATATACCACAAGATGTATACATTTTTCATTACAAGGAAACGAAGCAAGCCTAGTTTCCTTTTAATGAAAAATTGATACAGCCAGTGATATATCACCAATATAGCGTACATACTATACATATATTTTAGTTATAACACCTAGAAATACACATATTTGCCCTTTGAACTGAGTTAAGATTTATTACAGGCAGCTGTGTATTGGCAGAGAGAATGAACTCCTCACATCCCTAGTGTGTCCGCTACAAAATGTAGTTCTATGCATTTTGTGGCTATTCACAATCACCTTTGCATATTAGTAAGTTGATTGTTTTCTCTTTTTAGTTTCTACTTTTCTTCACCTTAATTAAATCAATATAATACACACTCATGATTTAAACACGAAAGATGGTTTTAATGGAGAAAGTAGAGCACTAGAAACACTTGGTTAGCTATGCCATTCACATAAACGCTAAGCTATTCGCGTACCGTACCGGCGCATGGAAATTAATGTTTAATAGCAACTAAGCAAAATAACGAACAACAAGAGGTAATTAAAATAATTTAATATAGTTACAGCTGATCTAAGTCATTATTCTGTTTAAGAACAGTACTACCAATCATAAAACTTTCTCATTTTTAACGTATGTGGTATAAATATATCTATTTTTATATATTTATACCACATACATTAAAATTATTATGGCTTTAAAAGTGTTGGTACCATAATATTAGTATATTAAATTGTAATCCGCCCATGACGCAATAATACGCATGTATAAACAATTTTGCAACGGCGTGCTGTTGATTTTAGATCAATGATGAATTTCCACTCATTGATCATTAGTGACGCAAGAAAATAACGATAAAAAGTATTAATAATCCCCTTTTCTAAATGAATTTAATGTCGTGCACAATTTCATCGCAATGCTTTCTGCTTTCCGTCCCCCCCCCCCCGTCCCTCATGATGTATTCATGCATAAGGGACAAAATACGTGGAAATCTGGAGCGAGAGAGTAAAATAATTTAGGCTGGATGAGAACCTTGAAATTGAAGTTGCACCAAGTAACCAACAAGAATATGGTTCGTTCTAACAACGGTATATGTACACTTTCCTTGGGAGTTATCAACAATGTTTATTTAATCAATGATACTGAGTTGCAATAGACTGTCGACACTATACGGTATATTTTAGTTACGTGGCACACTTACTGTTATCGAATGCTTTGTTGTTGTTGCTTCTTAAACCTATTATAATTACATAAATTAAAACATTATTAATTAAATGTCCAAATGCCGCCTCTCTCTCTCTCTCTCTCTCTCTCTCTCTCTCTCTCCAATGCCCATGGCGAAATAATACGCAAATATAAACATTCTTGCAGGGGTGTGCTGTCGATTCTAGGCCTATAGATCAATGATTAATTTCCACTCATTAATCATTAGTGACGTAATAAAAAAATGATAAAAGGTATTAATAATCCACATTTTCTAAATGGATCAAATATTTCATCGCAATTCTTTGAGCTTTCCGTTCCGCCTCCTATCTCATGCATAAGAGACAAAATACACAGAAATCTAGGGTAGAAGAGAGAAAAAGAATTGGAGCGGGGTGAAAACCTTAAAACTGAACATACACCAAGTAACCTACAAGAATATGGTTCGTAGTAATGGTATGTGTCCACTTTCTTTGGGATTTATATACAGTGTTTAAATAATCAAAGATATAAAGTTATAACAGTCTTTCGACAATATGCAGTATAATTCTTGGTCACAAGGCACACATTCTGTAATGTATTTAATGCTTTAGTGTTGTTGTTTTTTAAACGTATTCTAATGTTCTAAAAATACATCATTATTAATTAAATATGAAATTTTCCAAAGGCAAACACGCCCATCTAAAACTTACTAAACTTAAATATGTAGTCCGCCCAAATCCTATATTTACAATATGAATTTGGTTAACTCTCCCAAGCATGTGGTTATGACAATGAAGAGCTGAGTACTCTTTTTCTATTGCACAGTATTTAATACCTAATACTCGATCATTAAACACACGTTGTATAACTATGGATTTAGTATTGAAAGGTGTACTTTAATTTTTGTAAAATGAATGTCATCTTTGTGTCACTTTTGAAAGTGAAAAAAAAAAAAGCTTTTGCGGATATGCTGTATTGGTTCAGCTAATACATGGTCAGTAGTTGGGTTTGGAAAAAGATATGGCAGTAACCTTGCTGTTTTATTGTATTAATTTATCCTTTATCATCTGATGAGGGAGGAGGATATTGGTTGTGATAAATTGAATAAGTTTCTTTTTCTTTGTCAAAGTAGCTCAGCAAATATAGGTCATATACCACTTATGTGTAATGGTATTTTTTCGGCACGATATGCTGAACAATCCACAAGTGTTAAAATGAGCATTACCTATCCATACCACCTTTCCTCTGTCTGGCTTGTAAAGGATAAGAGTTGCATAGTCAAGGTGGGTGTGTATGGTCATTAAGTGATACTTCTCGTGACTGTAGGTCCTACTTTACCCACCCCACCCCACCCAACCCCACCCCTATATGTCTGTACACAATATAGTTGTTTGTAGTTGCAGATGTTGGCGAGTTGGTATAAGTCTTGGTTAGTCAATGTAGCTATTGACTCATGGAGTTCCACCATGTTAAATCCATTTTAGATCCATAAGAACCGTGTCCTACTAAATACTGCTAATCCTGACAAAGCCCGACAAAGCCACACAAAGCCCGATAAAGCCACACAAAGCCTGACAAAGCCTGACAAAGCCCAACAAAGCCACCCAAAACCTCACAAAGCCACGCATAGCCCCACAAAGCCATGCAAAGTCAAATAAAAAATGTGTATTTATATTGTTAATTATATTGATGAATAAATTAACTAAGCCAAAAGACTAGTTTTCAACATATTTATGCAGAATTAAATGACCGAAAATTGGCCCACAGAGTACAAATTCGAAATCGAATAATGACAAAGTAATAACAAAGTCTTACAAAATCATACATAATCTGTTTATTACTTTATAAATTGTTCATTTAACTTATTATCGAAGGAAAATTCAATTTTATCAATATATCCTAATCACACAAAGCCAGACAAAGTCATACAAAGCCACACAAAGCCTTACAAATCCCCACAAAGCTTCACAAAGCCTGACAGTCATAAACATCATACTTGACAAGTGTATTTATACTGTGAATTATATTGACGAATGCATTAACCAAACTGAAGAATTAGTTTTCAATATAATTATGCCGAATTAAATGACCAATCAAATTTGGCGGCAAAGTTCAAATTCGAATAATAAGAAAATCGTATGTAAAATGTTTATTATTTGATACATTGTTCATTTGAATGATTATCGAAAGAAAATGCAATTTTTCAGAATGTCCTAATTATACAACGCCTGACAAAGTCATACAAAGCTCGACAAAGACAAACAGCAACGCAAAGCCTGACGGATTCGTGCGAAGGCATATTAGAAAAATGTATATTGTAAATTATATTGACTAATAAATTAACCAAACGGAAGGACTAGTTTTCAAAATAATTATAAATAATGATAAAGTACTGATAAAGTCTGAGAAAATATTTGAAATGTTTGTTATTTTATAAACTGTTCATATCACTGATTATCGAAACATAGGTTGACAAATTCACCCTACCTTTCGATCTTTCATAAGAAAGGCATACAAAGCCTGACAAAGTCATACAAAGTGACAATAGAACTGTGTACTATTGTAGTATGGTGTTTTTGCCGCAAAAATTACAAAAGAAAAATGTTGGATTTACTAAGCACACCATAATGAATGACCGGTAACTGGGAGACAAATCCAGATTTACTGCATCTCCAAAAAGGCATACAGAGCCTGACAAAGTCTTAACTGAAATGTTTATTAGTTTAAAATCTCTATATATGATAAACTATCGACATAAATGGTTATTTTTCACACAGGTACGCAGTGACATAAAATGGCAATAATAAAAAATGTGTTAATTGAGTTAAAGGTAGCACGGTCCTACTCACCTACCTGTGATTGTAACAGGCGTTGATACGTGTTAATGGAATAAAGTAGCACTTCACTACCATATGCCGTAAATTTTATATCAACAGCAAATAATTTCCAGTATTGTAAGTTTAAATACGTTTCTATCCTTGTACTGAGTTAAAAAGATAATAAAAAATAATGATCATAGACAAAGCAAACATTTTCTAATCCTGTTATATTTATTGATATAAATTTTGTATTAACACTATATATTTACAAATATTATAAGTAATTGCCATGTATTTGCCCGTCGTGATTGTCATTTTTTTCCCCCAACACTTAACGTAGTTAACTATTTTCATAAATTGACGCGAGGATGTTTTGCTGTCAAACAAAAGGAAAAAGAGTAGAATTAATAAATAAGAAAATTCAATCTCCTTTTGGGAAGATATTTGTATAAACTTACTCTAACCGTAATTAAATATTTTTTTAGAATGTTACAAATATTGTACAAAAATTGATACGAAGAAAAAGTTGGAGAAAATGCATTATTTAATATTTAACATAATTCACAATAGTTATATACGTATTTGCGCGTCTTTGCTGTGTTTAGTAGGATCGATACGTTTTGGGGACGAAGCCTATTGGCGCGACACTGCCCATAGCCAAAGAAACAACGCGATAATAATTGGAGCTGGTAACCGCGAAACCTTTTGTAAAGGGGTATACCAAAAACAAAATATTATATCCTTGCTATTATCTGGAGTAAAAAATAATTATCTTGAGAAAAAGAAAAGAAAATGTTTCATCTAGAAAGACGATCATGGTCTCGAGAGAGAGAAAAAAATTGGGCATGATGAAAAACACATTGAAATTGCACCAAGTAAACGACAAGATATCAATCGTCAAAACGGTATGTGTACACTTCCCTTGGGACCTATCTAAAGTGTTTCTATAATCACTGATACAGAGTTGCAGATGCCGATCGACACAGTACGGTACATATCTTGGTTACGGGGCACACATATGTAATGTATTTAAGGTTTTGTTGGTGCTGGTGTTGTATCTTAAACCTATTATATGGTTATAAAAATCGATTATTATTAATTAAATTTTAAAATATCAAATGGCCTCTTTCTCTCTCTCTCTGTTGACCAAAAAGATCAAGATAAGGGCAAAAATCAATGAAACGACTAGAATAGAGGATTTTCGCTTGTGAAATACCACAATGTTTCTGGACCTATGAAGGATGATGGTAAATGTTAAGTCAAACCGACCAAAGCAAGAGAGAGAGAGAGAGAGAGAGAGAGAGAGAGAGAGAGAGAGAGAGAGAGAGAGAGAGAGAGTTGTCTGGTCTGTAGTAATGTTAATTAAAGCAGAATAATTGCTTTAAATATATTAACATGTTTTAATTGCCTATTGTTGGCTCGTCATTTCGATTAGATTCTATTCCACGCTAATATCCATAGGCATGCACGTTAATGCATTGATAAGCGTTCATTATAGCAGCAGAGGGGCTGTACAGACCGAAACTTTTTGCACAATAAACCCCTCCAGGAAACTATTCCTCGATAGAGGGCTTATTTCGACGAAATAAACCCTTCTATTCAGAATACAGGACAAAAAAAAATGTCCCCCGAAAACTCGAAGAGTTTCCAGGGACAAACTCGTTGAGTTTGCACTGACAACTTGGGTTACTTCAATAAATCTGAAACAGTTTCCGTGGCGGGGTCGTTATTGAAAAATCCATGGGTCGGGTCCATCCCCTCTGCTGCTCTGGGAAATGAGTTTCCAAGGAAAAACATTTTTATGTTAGCGGAATTAAATCATTGACAAATAAATAATGGCAAATATTGGAGAAGCACATACGACTAGATTAGCTCGAGAACGTCTCGAAGCAATTCAGAAATTTCTTCCTGTCCGTGATAGTGTCAGACAAAAATTACAACTAAGACAGCAAGCACGGGAAGGCTTTGCAGAGACTACGGAGGAATTATTTAAACCCGTGACCAAAGCTACTGAAAAATCCGCAGCTGTTACCAAAGAGGCTTTAATAGAGCAAAGGAAAATTTTACAGGATATTTCAGCTGGACTTAAACCCCCGCCTCCACCCGATGAAGTTGTTGTGTCAGTACCTGCTGGTAAGCGAGTAACAGGGAGAATTACTGACCCCGCCAAAAGATTTACGCCGGATTATATTGAACTTCTTAAAAATGTACCAGAAGAGAAATTACCTGAGACAATACTGTTAGGATTGATTAGAAGAGATGTGTCTTTAAACCCAGAACACGGTTCTATGACAGATGATAATTTTATCAAATATTCGTATCGTATACGTGAAAATAAAAAACAAATCAGCAGGGACGATACAAAATACGATAGACTTGTAGATGCTATACGTAAACTTGAAATTCCACCATCGCAACCTCAAGAAGAAAAATCACCGTTGCAACACACAGAACGACAACAATATCCTTCACGGCGAAGAGCAATAGATCCTGACCTAACTCCGTTAAGTGAATACGAGGCTGCATCTGAAGGAAGTCCGCGGGGCCAAAAATTCAAACAAACTAGGTCGCCGATAATTAGCTTAACAACATCTTCTGAAAGTTTGCCTCAAGACATTTTATCCCCAAGAATTGTACCATCAACAGGGGAGGGTTTAGGATCCGGTTTTATTGCCTGCCCTAATAATATCATCGATGATGTATCACGGTTGGAAGTTCTCATCGGAGGAAGACGTGCCGGAAACAATTCTCCGGAAATTATAAATGAAGCCGCAGATATCTGTCAGAGACTATTTCAGCGTGGCATCATGGATATCAGCATCTACCGGGGGCTCATTGATGAACTCGCAGACGGTTACCACAGCGACTAATAATTAAATTTGCTAGCAAATTCAGTTAGATAAACAATAATTAAATAAAATGATACTACACGATTCTTTTCGCAGACCAAGAAGTGTCAGAGTAGTAAACTCACGATTACCAGTATACGAGGTTGTTTACGGAGATGGAGTCGGTGATGTTGTTAGGGATTTAGTCACAAGAATCGCTCCGAAAGCTGGACCGTTAGCAAAACAATTCGCGATGAAAGCCGCTGATGTTGTCAAGGATAAAGCCATTGGCACTGTTGGTAGTCTTGCCGGGAAAGCATTTCAATCAATCAAGGATCGACTAGCACAGCTGATACGAAAAAAAAACCCAGTCGAGAGGTTGGTGCCAGTAAAACTACCATCCACTGAAGCTATGCCGGCAAATGTTAGTAGCGTAGTAAATAAGGCCGTAAATCAGAAATTAGCTGAGATCGCAACAGCAGGAATTACCTCCAAAGCGTTGCAAGATAGTGTAACTGCTAATTTGATAGCTGGTAGTGGTTTCCGGTGACGATAAGATTTTAATTAGATCATCACAAATAATAATAATGTTTGCACGAAAATCCAATGACGCGTTTGATATGTCCAAACCAGTACTTAAAGATGATTCTGTACGTGATTTTCAATATTATTCTTATGAAGCACGTGATCCTAACCAACGCGGAAGAATTGAACTACAGGTCCAGGATACAAGTAGATACTTCTTGCCCGCTGAGGCCTTCATCGAAGTTGAAGGTAGGCTTTTAAAGAATGATAACACTAACTACGGAATCGGCGACCGAGTTGGATTTGTTAACAACGGCATCATGGCGTTATTTAAATCCGCTATTTACATGATAGATGGAAAAGAAATTGAAACAATTCATGATAACGTCGACGTTGCCACAACAATTCTCGGGTTGGCGAGATACTCGGATGATTACACCAGATCAGCCGGACCATCAATGATGTTTGCAAAGGATATAACCGACAGCCCCGAGAACAGGAATGTAACAATGAATAATGCCGGTGACGCAGTTGCATCGATGAACGAAAATTTTAATTTGGGTTTTGCAACACGTAGATCGATGTTAAGTGGAGATGAAGAGTTCTCAGGTGTGATTCCATTGTCTCACATCTTTGGATTCTGCAGAGATGTCCACAAGGTCATATTCGGTGCCAAACACACAGTTGTACTTGTGCGAAAACCTGATGATAATGACGCTATCTGGCGAGATGCTGCTGTTGCCCCTGGTCAGGTAATACTAACTAAACTGTGGTTGTGGATGCCAGTGTTGTCTCCGTCAATCACCGAAGAACAACGACTGTTGTCTTTCATGGACACGGGCGGTAAATCACTGCTATCCTGGAAAACAACAACCACAGACGTTATTCAGGGTGATAATGGTGGGTTGTTTACATGGCATATATCATCGCAACAAGGAGTATCAGCACCACGACATATTTTCATTGCATTTCAATACCGTGCTAGAACAGATAGCCAGGAAAGAAATCCAATGGTATTTGATACACTTGGAGTTTCTGAAGTTTCGTTGAGAATAAATGGGCATCAGGAGCCATCTGAGGATATATTAATAGATTTCGAACATCATCGTGTCGCACGCGCGTATCATCGTCTGATGTCATTTATGGGGCGCGACCTTAATGTAGACACTGGCCTGCAAATATCACAGCGAGACTTTATGAGTTTATATCCGATTTATTACTTTTCGCTGGAACATCTTGATCTGGTTAAACAATCTGTTGTCGACCTACATTTCCGAGCTCGTGTAGGTGTTCCTGCTGGTGGTTACAGAGCGATTGCTGTCATACTCTCCGATAAAGCAATGCTGCTTGAAGGTGTTGGCGGACGAATGAGGGTCATCGACGCTCCAATCGAGAATATGTAACGCAATTAAAATCAAACTTAGGATATAATGTCATACAGTCATGTTAATGTCACCTTGACTTCCGGTCAAACGAAGAAATTGCAATCAAAGAACGCAAGCACGTGCGGGACATCAATAACACTAAAACGAGATCAGATTACTGGTGGTCCAAACAAATTGTCGTTGACTAATACTCAGCTTAAACATTTTAATAAGGCACTAACAGCAAAAACCGGTGTCCGACTTGATTTCTCTGCTGCAGCTATCAAGGACATGACTAAAACCGGTGGAATATTTCCTCTTCTCGCAGCAATACCGGCGTTGATTGCCGCGGCAGCACCAGCCGTAGCAAAAGCCGCAGCACTCGGTGCAGTTGGAACTGCAGCTGGAATGGCACTAAAAAAGGCAACGGGAAAAGGATACAAGAAAAAAAAGGGACGCGGTCTAAGACTACCAGGAACTCCACCATCATGGTATCCAAAAAAATTCTAACGCCGTTGAGCAATTTTGATTTACTCGATGCTGTTAAAAAATTGCGTGTAAAACATTTCAGAGGCGTATTTATGCGAGATCAATTACCGCAACGACCGAATAATCCAGAAACTGGCATTATCAATCTCGACAACAAAGATGGTCCGGGAACTCACTGGGTTGCTTACGCGATCGATCCACGTGGAATTATCTATTTTGATTCGTACGGTTTAGCACCGCCAGTTGAGTTTCTCAAGTATGTCAGCAGATTTTCTAATGTTCCAGTGTGGCAGTCGACGTTACCAACACAAACATTAATTGATCCGCCCATTTGTGGGAGGGAGGTTTTAAATGTTCTTGATGCAATCTCAAGAAATCCAGCAACTCCTCCTCATAAAGTAGTGTATGAATATACCGCATCCAGAAATGCTAGCATTTGAAAAACAGCAATAAGAATAATGGTGGATATTTACGGAAGACCTTTCACACGAGGAGGTAAACCAAGCACATATGCTGATCTCTCAAAATATGCGACCAAAGATGAAGTCGATAATCTTTTGAATATAGCTGGAGTTGACCCAGATGAAGTTGCTATTTTCCAAGACAGGCAAGGAAAACTAAGAACGAGCAACATTAAGTGGAATGATATAATTCGCAGAGTTCTTGGAGCTACCAAGGATAACTTCGTTGCATTTAGTGATGGCGGCCGGATCAAGGACTCGAATATATCAATCGCAAGCATCAAAGACAGTATTGATAAAGGTGTTGATAAATGTGTGAAAAAAGCCGGTGACACGATGACAGGCGAACTCAGCATGAGCGGCAACAAAATAACCGCGTTAGCGAATCCCGAATCCGACCAGGATGCGTCAAACAAACAATACGTGGACATCGTCGACGGTAAACTAAATACGCTGCGTGCAGAGCATGATGTTCACGTGGGCGCGTTTACAAGATTTCGAAGAAACTTCGTAAAAACTGATGAGGTCGTGGATAAGTTCTTTGGGACTCCTCCAGTCGTCGATGTAAAACTCGCTGATGTAAAGACCGACATTAACACGATCAAACAAACACAGCAGGATATCGTATCGGGTATTCCTGATATCGTTAACAAAACCAGTTTGATTAAAGTTCCCACTGGAGTTACTCCGGGGCATATCACCAACATCGTATTCACGGTATCATCGGGATTCGCAACATGGTCACGACAAAATAACACTATCAAATATACAGCAACAGCCACCGGTGTTTACAGGTTGTCTGTGTTTTCAGCCGCTAAATTTGAAATCTTCACAACATATCCTTGGAGACATTCCACCGATAAGTATTCCGGGGTTTGCACTGTAATACTAAACAGCGGAACCGAGGAAACATTTATGCTTGAAGCCGAGGACGATAGTTTAACAGCAACATCTTACTGGTTTTGTTTGGAATTCGTCGCTGCAACGCCTCAATTGGTTACCGCGTAATTGAATAATGTCAACGACGCCAGATGCTCAACAATATCGATACAATCAAGTCCGTGAGTGGCAATCTGAGTTAAAAACTGTCATCGAAGTAACTAGTCAAAAAGTAAAAAAATACAAGCGCCGCATAACAGTGCTGGATATTATGGTTTATTCAGTATCTGCCGTTGTTGCATCTGCCGGAGCAATACTATCAGCGGTCACTCCGGTAACTGCAGCAGTCGCCGCCACGATCTGTGTTTCCGCGGCCACAACAACAGCTGGAGTTTTCGGCATCATAGCAAAAAAAATATCATCATGTGCTAACACAAAATTACACGATTACACGACAAAATTAAATACAGCCACGACCGCATATCATAAATTATCATCGCTGATATCATCATCGTTAGACGTGCAAAGTAGCGACGCTACGATATCAGATTCTGAATTCAAACTAATGTCAGATGCGTACAATGACTATTTGAAAACTAAACAAATAAATAATGTCAATAGAACTGCTTCAACAAATAGTCACAAACACAACACCGGTAAGGACCACAATGATCTCAGTGTCCTCGACGACACCAGAATTCGGTATTAATTTTCGAACTCCAATTCCAGTGAGTGAAATCGCGTTAGCAAAGCTCAGTGTGTATCACAGCTGGCCCAATGTTAGGTCGGCATCATTTGGTGGTCTGCAGCCAAATAATTCATTCGTGTTCGGGAAAAGCAAAGCCGACTCCGGCGAACAGGGTGAACTTGACTGGAATACAATTACACTTCCCACTGGGAGTTATCAGATCGAAGAAATCAATAATGAGATAAAACGCCAAATAAAACGAATCACCGGCAAGGAAGCCAAAATATCTATAACAGCTCATGAACCAACGCTGTCTGCGGTCATTGAAATCTCAACGCCAGGATACGCCGTGGATATTTATAACAGCTCAATCCGAACATTATTAGGATGGCCAAAGGCCCCCGAGGTTAAACCTCGTCCACCAAAACCTGAAAAATCGGATTTTATGACCTATAAAGAAGCACTACACGACCTCGAGTACAATTATTATTTACTCCTTGCAGATCAATTACTAGCAAGAAAAAGTACTTTAATGCCCGATACTTGGAGTATAGAAGCTCCACGTGTTAAGGGGGGGCAGGAGCTCCGTGTTTACCGTCTAGATGATATAGAATCTGAATTATTTATTCCGATCAATCTAGTACATAAACAACAGCTACAACTCCTGCGAGTATATTTCCAAGATTATATTTCTGATTTAACAAGTCCGCGTGATAATATTATCACAACCATAGAAAAACTAAACAAACTCGCATCGGCCATGGAAACTATAAATCTAAGAATAATTCAGGCTTTACTGGATCTTAAAGACTATATCGATGATAATTATAGACAGATAGCCAGAGCAGATTTTGCAATTAAATATGGTATTCAAGTGAATGATATTTCAGATTTTAAATTTCC
This sequence comes from Sinohyriopsis cumingii, assembly GCA_028554795.2. NCBI lineage: Eukaryota > Metazoa > Mollusca > Bivalvia > Unionida > Unionidae > Sinohyriopsis > Sinohyriopsis cumingii. The sequence goes on from CM068836.1 coordinate 35,633,816, forward strand.
TGGATATAACGTGCCCGAGCTGAGAAAATCAGTCTCTGATCTCATCGATCAATCTTTCGAAGATATTCTTGCCGCGTACGAACGAATAAAACCACAACCTGTTATTCTCAAGCACGACAACAGTACAGCATCCGATGGCAGACACATCTCACCCGGGATCGTAAATATCACAGATGTTATTGCGGTCAATCTTGTATGTGACGTCATCGATGGCAGTTACAGCGCATCAGATACTACGACGGCACAACAGGGGTTTATCCTGTATACGTTCACACCAAGAGACCCCCCTGGTTTTCTGATTGTGCAAGAACCAATCAATCCGGTCTATCTACGGTGTCATAACCCGTGGTTGTCAACGATAAATTTCAAACTCACCGACCAGAGGGGGAATTTGTTGGACCTGCGTGACGAGACTGTTAGTATAAACTTACTGGTGAAGTCCTAAGTCAAGGGATCCATAATATTTATAATAGTTTTTTTTTCTGCACTGATCCATTTTCGTCATTTTATCGTGCAAATACCCTATCAAAACCAACATAAGTTATCGTTGAAAGTGCTAGCACGCATTTAAAAAAAAACGGTTGTGTATAATGTATCAACCCGAGTACATTCATGCACGAGTTCATATTCATGATAAGCAAATTCTTTACGAGGCAATAAAAACCGCATTTCAAATACAGACATTCCCAGAACAGTATTTCCCCGTTAAAATAGTTATTGACGTGTATGGTGACGAAGACTTCTTGTTAACTCCGTCACAATTAACAGAGCTACAGCAAAATCATATGATCATAGTTTGGTGTCAACGAGAACAGATTATGAACTATTCTCATTCCTGTATTGATGTTGAAACGCTTAAGCAAATCCTGAAAATCTGAAAGCGCCCTTCACTTGAGAAACTCTTTGAGTTTCCAAGGGCAAAAAAAATAATACACTTTTTTTTTTACCCGTCGAAATGTGCTTTACACTCCAAGCGGGGGGGGGGGGGGCGCTAGCGTTCTCAGGTTCTACTTTCACTTTGTGCTGTGAGTCACACGCTATGCGGTTTATACTTCCTTGTCGGCCTCGTAGTCAGAAACACTAGTATTTTTGTCAGAAATGCAAGGCATTTCCGTGTCTAGATTCTTTATATAACCTTTTAACCGTCTCACCCTGGTGCTAATTAATTTTCGAGTCTCATACTCTTGTGACAATCCAAGACGAATCTTCTCAACTGCACGGCACAGTGGAATAAATTCAGATACCTGATTTTCAGTTATCCCGGCAAGTGATCTGTAAACACGATCTTGCAAACCCTTAATGAACCTATAACGAGCAGGGAGATTGTTCTTCCCCAAGCGTGATAGCTCATTCAAGGATTCAAAATCTGACATAATTGTTTCAGTGTCTAGTAAAATATTAAAACCTCGCTGTTGTAATTCTTTAATTTCAACAAGTATGGTATTTATATTTTCGTGATTCATATTATTATATATTTTTATATTTTTAATAGAAACACTTTGCATGAGAAACGCTAGCTTTCCAAAACAAAACGAGACAGTCGGAAACATTTATCCCCTGCAAGGGCCTAGATCGTCAAATAACGTTCTAGAACCCCACGAGGACTGCTTCCGACATGACAATACAACATGTAACACGAAACACTTTATCCCCTGCAAGAGCCTCTAGATCGTCAAATAACGTTCTATAGGCTCAAGAGGACGTGTTTAGTGAATTGACAAGGACAAACATATAACACGTAACTTATCCTAAGGACGGACCCCTCTGACTGCCAAGTGACTCAGAGGCACATTTATTTACAAGACGAGACAGCCCTGGCTTCTAGGATCGAGTTCTCTAGCAGGCCCGGCAAACATTTATTTGACAACACAAACAACCTTTACCTCTGATTCGAGTATCACAGCAAGCAAAGGTACAATGAACATGTAATCTTATCCTAAGAGACGGTACAGAACAGACAACCTTTACCTCTGATTCGAGTATCACAGCAAGCAAAGGTACAATGAACATGTAATCTTATCCTAAGAGACGGTACAGAACAGACAACCTTTAACCTCTGATTCGAGTATGACAGCAAGTAAAGGCACAATGAACATGTAATCTTATCCTAACTTATCCTAAGACCTTATCCTATGACGACACAAACATACACAGGTGGGTCATTTTCTACGGTCAGCAGCAGAGCAAAACCATCCATTGAATCGACCATTGGATGGTGCACAAAAGACACCCGCCATTGGCGGATTAAATTTATGGTTTTGCTTGCGCGTGCTGACTTTCGATCGACCCAAAGGTCTTAGGGAGCGATTTCGTATATAACCCAACTGTTACTTGCGAGTTGGAAATTCGCTCTAGCAGTGGGCGGGACTTGTTTAAAATATTTTAATTGTATGTTTTCTTAAGCGCGGTCATATAACAAGCACAGAAGAGCAAAACAGTCGGATATATTCAGTAAAACGAGGATATTGTTTGTAAAAAAATATATATTCTACGGTAAATAAATGATTACATGTTATGAACTCGATAAAATATTTTATCAAGGTGGCTTTCTTAGGGGGAGCAAATCCTCTGACCAGCAACGACAACTCTGCAAAGCGTTACACACTCTCGGAGGAGTTATCGTCGTTTGTGTCAACGATAAGAGTTATATAACAGAATGAAATCTTCTGTTTGAGCTTCTTTGAAAATGCTGTTTTGTAGATCCCATCTGCGACATGCTGTACAGAAGGTGGACAAATACCGAAATACCTACCGGCTGCGCTCATTGATTGAAATATTATTTCTTCACGAGTCTCAACATTCACAGATTTCACTGCTCTTCTTATAGCTGTTTTACATTTAACTCTTCCTCGTATGGTATTCTTGCTCTGAGTGATCGCTTGAAGGTTTTCAATACTGTTATCAAGTCTGTTCCCGTTAATATGATCAATGACAAGGCCTTTAGGGATCTCTCCGTTAAAAACCTCATAGACGAAACGATGACATAAATACCTCCCTTTCCTAACAGTAAATCTTAAATAACCAGCATTATCAACTGTACCAACTTGTTTCCTCAGCCTGTAGTTTCTCACTATGCCATCTCGGTTTGCCTCATAATTTGGAATAGTTGGATGTCGGACGAATTCTTGATTCATTATACTATAAGCAAATCATTGTCTAATTCATAATTTGTCTGAAAACTTATTTATGTAATCACGCTCGCATTTGAGAGCGTTATCACAGTCTGGATTTTTTTTATCATAATACCGTTTTAGTTCTCGATAGCGTTTTCCACCACACGCTGAACATAATTGCGTTTTTCCTCGTACTCCAATGCCGCATCTGATACACGGTATCGGTCCTAGACTCCCACCGCGGACCTGTTGAGCATGTTGTCCACAGTATTCGCCTCTGCAGGGTTTGCTACACGGCGCTGATGAATTTAGTTTGATCCACTTGCATTGGTTCATCATATAATATATTTGTCTATTTAAATATTTGTCTTAATTATAATAATGGGTTTTGAAAGACTATCCAGAATAAAACCCATATCAGGTTCTAGATTCGATCTTGACCGGTTAACCGCTGATCCACGACGAAGAGAGTTAGCAGAGGTAATTGGTGTTATCAAGAATGCCAAAGAAGAGTTTCGTCGTGATGGTGCCGCACACACGTGGTCTTCGTATAAAATTATCCTCGGAAACGCGAGCGTTTCTCGGGAAATGCAAAGCATTTCTCGTGACCGTATCATTGATGCTACCATGAACGATACAATCGCGCGTAACATAATTGGGTATCTCGACGATAGAAGATATTTCGTACAGATAAAATTTATTGTTGGAGTCGGCGAGGGAACGTGGATTATCAGAGACAAACTAGACCCTGTTCTTGATGCCAGAGGCGTTCGTGGAAAAACCGTTCTGTTAAGTAAAGACTCAAAACCGGGAGTACTTGTTGGGATTGATATACCATATTATGCCAGAGCGTATCCTGTGACCGCAGTTGTTTATGGAATTTATCCGATGAAGAAACCACGCGTTGATAAACTCAAACCGATGAAGGTGTCGGTGTTGAATTGTGTAGCTGAGCGAGTAATGGAACATTTTAAAAATGCAATGCGAGGAAACGGCCTAACACCGCTAAGACAAACTAAAATAACAGCGTGGGCGACACGAGTAGCGGATAAAGGAGCGTCAATAAATGATGTTGCTGAGCTAGAGCGATTACTAAAATTTCCTATAACGGTTTCATCGTTAACCGGTGAGGTATTGTATGAGTGTAAATACAATTCCCGTGGAACACCAATAACTATTATCGATCATAACAGTCACGCCTGGACTGACTCGGTTAGGATATTTCCGCAAGACCGTGTTGTGAAGTATTATCCGGAATTGCAAAGCAATTCTGGGAGCATGTTTGATTTTATTTATCAGATAAGTAAAACCGATCCAGTGTCTGTGTGGTTATTCAGAAGTAGCGAAGATGGAGAATATGATCAGTTTGTGAGACCCAACGGGGAAATATACAGAACAATGGCGTTACAGCAGGAAATGAAAAAACTCGCAGAAAAATATCATGCTGGCAACACTGATACGTTACTGACACACTGTTTTACTGTCCCGGGTGTTGTCGCGCATGTAGCCCGGGAACGAAATTCATGGAGACCAACTCCGAAAAGTTTTCTTGCTGATATCCAGCAGAGCTGTGTCGAATACGGACACGGCGGTTTGTGGAATACTCAGTATGATCACCGCGGTATGATATCCGTGGACATGACGGCGTGTTATCCAGGAAGTTTCCTTGGGCGTGGAGAATGCAGCGAATATTTTAAACGGTTTGGCCACGCTGGCAATACCATGACAAGAGTAGCTGTCAACGGTGTTTTACCCGATTTTGACTTGACCGGATTTGCTTGTGTGTCGTCGTTTAAATTCGCTAAGGATTTACATCCTGTGTGTTATGTTTGGTTTGGCAGACATTTCGTTGAGAAGCGATGGGCACCGATAGTGTTATTGCGATACATGCTTGACAGTCGAATACTGTTGTCGCTGACGGTCAGCGAAGCGATTATATGTTATTGTCGTCAAACCGAAGTTTGGTTGCCAACTCCAACGCCGGTTACGTTAGAAGAAGTCATCGAAGATTGGTCACGAGAATATCCAGAAACTTCTATCGACGCTATCATCAAGAAAGCTCCTGAAGTACTTAAAAGCAAACTCAGAAATGATGAAAGCACAGCAAAAGATCTAGGACGAAGAATAATAGGGAAATTCACTCAAGGTGGAGCGTATGATCATAAACAACATCACAGTCGATTAATCATGGACAAGACTGAATTGGATCTTATTGTCGCTGATGCAGCCACGAACAACATGTTCTGTAACCGCAAAGATGTGTTTCTGTCAAACGGGGAAAAACTAGGGACTGTTTTTAGTTATATTGACGGAGAATCATCTCAGTACATACATTTGAGATCTTCGATGCTGGCTTATGTATCCATAAATTTGTTGTCGATGATCAATAGATTCCCTGTTGCCGCAGTGAGAGTTGCAACGGATTCATTTTATATTGATAAAAAACACTCAGCGCTGTTGGATAATGTTATATCGGATGATCCATCGTGGGGCTCGTGGAGAATAAAGAATGAAATGTTACACGGATATTGTAAATCGGCTGATGTTGAAATCGAGGATGAGTATCGCAGCGCAGAAATATCTTCGATGGTTTCGTCGGGGGCAACTTCGTTGTTGCCGCCGGTGCACGATCCTGTTACAAGACACAAAACAGTTTATCTGAACGGTCCTGGTGGTTCTGGTAAAACAACTCGAGCGATTGAATTATTTAGAAACTCTGACATGATTGTGCTAACACCCACACACAGACTTGCCAGGGAGATGAGACAACGGGATGTTAACGCGTGCACGTATCACAGTTTTTTCAAATACAGCGGCGGCACGTGGACACCTGAACGAATGGGAACGAAATATATTCCCGAGAAAATCATCTGGGATGAGATAGACACTGTGCCGTTGGATACATTAAAACAGTTTCTGGATTGGCTGCTAAAGAAAAATACCGCAGTGGTGATGTGCGGCGATCATGGTCAACCACCCCCATTTACAGGTGAATCTCCACACGAGTGGCTGAAAACTTTTGTAGATTATTATGAGGAAATAACTAACGATGTTAGAGCACTCGATGAAACGCTGAAAGAGTTTAAGGCACTGATCAGGCTACAAACCAATAAAGTCCAGTGTGAGATAATGCGTGAAATAATTCCAGAGACTTCGCTGAGCGACTTTTGGGAAACGTGGAAACCAGGTGATTTAATTGTGGCAAGTAGAAAGATAGTCAGGGACACACTTCAGCAGCGGTTATTTCAGTTACATCAGAAGAAATTTCCCATGTTGCCAGTGCCGTTGTGTTATAGACCAGCTGATACGCGATTGCAGAATATTGATGTTGATATTCCAGGGCGCCTGACTGCGTCGGGTCCGGAGAAACAGAATTTAGTATTAAATGATATTGTCACAGTTGATGTTGATGCTGTTGAACAGGCACTGAAAATGAGCAAATCCCCGTGGACGCTAGGATACGCTATGACCATCCACAGTTCGCAGGGACTAACTATTTCAGATACAACAGTTTGGATTGTTGATGATCGCATCGAGTGGTCAAATTTAGTTTATTTAGCCGTGTCAAGAGTAAGAAGGATAGGTCAGTTACGAAGAATTGTATTAGATGATGTTGTCAACGACAGCTCAATCGCTGATGACACAATAAGAAAGAAATTAGCCGGTTACAAACAGAGCGACAAAAAAAATGGTAGAGAGTTTGATCCCAAACAAAGTTTGGATGTTGAATTTGTAATACAATTACAACAACAGCAGAATAATCACTGTGCGAGTTGTAATTGTTTATTGCTGTGGCAGTATTCGAAAAACGACCCAAGGCAATTCACCGTAGATAGAATAGATAGCAGTCGCGGTCATACACGTGAAAATGTGATGTTGACCTGTCTTGAGTGTAACCGACGCAGAGGTGTTGCTGCAGTTATTTAAATGATTGAATCACTTCAGTGCGGATCACTTTAGTGATCGGGGTGGTAATTGTGTATCCTCGGGAATCACCTGAAGTTGCTCGCGTTTAAATCCGCGTTGAGGAGCAGTCGAATCTAATCTGTAGATTGCGTTTCTCCCAGTTGATCTGGTTATGCTGGATATCTTATGTGTAGTAACACTCCATGTGGGATCGGTTGCTCTTTTTTTTCCTCCTTCTAGTTCGCCTGGTTCGTATAAATACCTAACGGTGACATTACCCAGCAGTGGGGACGCTAGCGTCCCTGGCTGCGTTGAAACATTTTGTTGCTGTTGTCCGCGTTCACTGACGCGGGGTATATATTTTTTTGTGATTGCATTTACAGGTCTCATGTTTGTTGTTCTGGTAATTTCATTATTCAGTGCGGCTATCACGTTTGGCAGTCTTGCAACCCATTCACGAGATCTCGTATCGTAAATGAATTCCCTCGCGTACTGGTATCCGAATAATCTCTCAGCGAGTGTTCTATTAAATCGCTCAACAATTGCCTGATCCCGATGAATTTCAGTATGTCCTCGTCGTATGGTAACGTTATGCTGCTTTGTCAGTGATGACACCGCGCCCTGAAATTCCTTGCCAGGATCAACTTGTAATAATCGTGGCCAGTTTAGAGGTCCTCGTTGATAAATTCGTTTAAACGCAGAGGCGACTTCGGACGCTGTTTTAGTCGCTAACGGTTCTGCTTCTTTGTATCTACTGGCAACATCAACTACTGTTAGCGCGTATTTGTATATTTTTCTACGGACAGTATCATGAGGCAGGAATAGTATGTCAGCCTGATGAACTTCATTGGGCACACTAACATCAAAATGTGCAAAGTTGATTTGTCGAGGTGGTGGTAAGTAGATTTGCCATATTGCTTGTTTTGATAGCCAATTTTTGGCAACCTCGCGTGTTACTGATGCCGCGTTGGCGAGTTTATTAATTGCTGAGTTACCTCTCCAGTATCCGATTGGGGAATAATAAATCGCTTGCATTTTTATTTAATTATCCAGCGCCTAATACTAATTTAGATTTCATCGCTGATCTTACTAACCAATTAGCGAGTGACTCCTTAAATGATTTATTTTTTATGGCGCTTAGTGCATGAATTAATTTCACATCCGCGATATGCCTGTCTTGTAGATCTTTACTTCGATAAGCAACATCATGTATGTGACACGCTGCGTCGATAGCGTTTATCGGATACTCTCCCGGTTTTGGTTTAGATTGTTCATCAAGTCTGATATCTAGTCGGGTCCCTGGACCGCAGTAATTGTATCCTGGGAGATGTTTTTCTCCGGGATACTTTGCCCAGGGAGTTCCGGGGAGCTTTCCAAGTTTGGCTGCAATGTCACCTCCGCTAAATTCTCGCTTTTTTTTTGAAATCTAAATTTTTTTGTGCCACATCGCGTACACTTACCAGAAAGTGCTTGTCTGTTATTTTTTGTTGTAATGGTTGTTAGATCATTCGTAGGGGTTCGTGCCTTACACTTCACACAATATAGATCCATAATTATTATTCTTTATATACAAATGGAAATTACAGATTTTTCTGCGACAAAAAAGAAAGAGCCAGTTAAGCATAATTCAGTGCTACCAAACTCTATCCGCGCGATTATAATTGGGCCATCCGGTTCAGGTAAAACACAGCTGTTGCTGAACTTGATAATGAAGTGGATGAAATGGGATAAACTGTATTTGATAGCTCCATCTGTAGATGATCAACGATGCTATAACGTTATAAAAGATTTTAATGAGAGTGCAAGCGCGCTGAGTAAAGACGGTGAGGATGTTGTTGAATTTATCACTGATATCGAAGAAGCCCCCAGCGTCGAGGATCTTGATGAATCAATTAACAACCTAGTAGTGTATGATGATGTTATGTTGGACAAGCAAAAAAATCCCGCAAGAATATTTTCCCGGGGACGTCACAAAAACACTGATGTGATTTATGTTACTCAGCGTTATACACAAATTCCTAAAGTAATCAGGGATAATTGTAATCTTCTTGCGATATTCAATGGAGTTGATACACATACACTGAGAAATATTCATCAAACCTGGTGTGGTGGCGATATGGATTTAAATAAATTTAAAAATTTCTTCAGTCATGCTCAAAGAAAACCTCACGGATTTGTGACAATAAATTTACACGATCCCAGAACAAGATACCGTATTGGACTTGATACACTATTTGCAACATAAAAATGTTTTTCCTTGGAAACTCATTTCCCAGAGCAGCAGAGGGGATGGACCCGACCCATGGATTTTTCAATAACGACCCCGCCACGGAAACTGTTTCAGATTTATTGAAGTAACCCAAGTTGTCAGTGCAAACTCAACGAGTTTGTCCCTGGAAACTCTTCGAGTTTTCGGGGGACATTTTTTTTTGTCCTGTATTCTGAATAGAAGGGTTTATTTCGTCGAAATAAGCCCTCTATCGAGGAATAGTTTCCTGGAGGGGTTTATTGTGCAAAAAGTTTCGGTCTGTACAGCCCCTCTGCTGCTATTATTCAAGAATCTATGTCTTTGTAGCGCCCTACTTTCTTCATAAAAACCATGTTTCATGTATGAATCATAAGTGTGACATATTGATCTAATCAATGTGAATAAAAATAGAAACTCAAAAATGTAAACAATCAAATTATCAATATGCAGAGGTCATTGTGTATAGCACAAAAGGACATTACATTTTGTAGTGGACACACTGGATGGGACGTGAGTCCATTGACTCGTATTTGTATGTGATATAAATAAAATATATGCATAGTATATATGATGTATCCACAATATACTACTCGTTGTGCAAGCCTCGTTTCCTTTTCATGAAAAACTTATACATTTCGTGGTATATCATTGATACAGAGTACATACTATACATAGATGCTGCTGATATACCGTTATTCTGGTCAGAAATATGTGTCTTTAAATCGTTTATAAATAATCAAAATAAAACACAACCTTGCCTTATCTCGGCTGGGCGGTTAAATAGTTCTATCAAAGCTATTTGGCGTTTTTACACAATCTTTAACATTTGCATATAAAAGTTTTGGTATAATAAGCATTTTGCTACTATTTTCGTTTACTAATTATTGATAAGTGAGTTTCTGTTATGTCGATACGGACAAACGCTTTTTGATAATCAACATAATAATAATAATAATAATAATAATAATAGTGATAATAACCGTTTTTGGACTGTTCATCGAACTTTCATAGTTGTACACTCCGCTGTCGGCTGTACGAATGCACACACGAGACTCATAAGGGTATTGTCCAGAAATAGTTTTTAAATCATCAGATGTCAAACCATCACACTTTGCATGCATTAAACACTTGCACTTATCACAAATAAAGTAACCAACAGCACAACTAAGTCCACATACAGCACAAGGCCAATTAGTTTTTTTTTTTTTTTTTTGGTCTTTTTGAGCAGAAGCACTAGGCATTTTGAAATTTAAACTTAAATAAGATGTTTGTTAAATATAAACAAGAAATATAATTTAGAGAGATGTAAGATATATCCGATGAACCTAACACGGAGTAACTTTATTTTATATTGATATACCAATATGTACATGTCCCCTAGTATTAATAGGCATCATTTGACATGTTGCATGCTTTTAATTGGATAGTTATTCAAAGATATACAGGTGTTACATTTTGCGGTTTACTTTTCAAGTTAGGAATGATAACGTAACTTTCTGTAATGACTTTGCATGATTATGTCTGCCATTTTATGACATTGTGTGCCTGTGTGAAAACTAGCCATTTCTGTCGATAATTAATGATATATATATATATATATATATATATATATATATATATATATATATATATATATATATATATATATATATAAAAAAATTGTCAGGATTTGTGTGCCTTTATTATATTTTGTCAAACATCGACACACTTGTTGAGTTTGCCAACATCTGTTTGGTAACTCAAAAGACGTACTTAAAGATACGGCTTTTTTTTCCATAGTTCATCCAAGTAACTCATAAAAATACAAAACATTTCAAATATGATTTTATCTGACATCCTTATTATTTACGGATTTGATTTCTTAAAACCGTAAGTTCTTATTTTTTCATTTTTACATTGCTTTTCCAAAGAAATAAATTGTATGTTAAATTTTTCAAAACTTGTTGTTTTCACTAAAAGCAAACGGTATCTCTCCCTCTATTATACCTTTCAGCACAGAAGCTATCCTATTAATAACTCGAAACTTTAACCATTTTCCTATTAAAAGTTAAATAAATACTATCTTAACAGTGTAAATATGCATTCAGCTGTAATGCATCTGTATCGTGATACATGTAGAATGCTTGTGTTGTACCAGCAGCCGCACTTAGTTTCACATTGACTACTTCAAATAGAAAAGAAAACCGCCGTAACACTCACGAGTATTACAGCATGTCTATGGTTCAGATTTCAGTTACTTGTGTACCATGGACCAATTTTAAACAAACGGCTGAATCTAAAGCTAAAATTAGAAATAATACCCCCATTATAGGGGCTCAATATACATCGCTAGACTAACAATCAATGGTCTTTTTCATAATATTGAGAATTTGGGGTCAGACGAGACAAGACAAATTCTTTATTGCAATCGGGTTACAATACGCAACATATGAGGAAAATATTATTATCTCATTTTGCATGCGTGTCCATCAGCCATAGACGATTTTTGTTTACTCACAGCAAATGTAATACAACTCAGATTGACAGCATTGTTACATTATTACAGTCATCACTTCAATGTAATAAGATCACGTTGAAATTTAACTATATAGACATTGGTATACTTGGGAAGAAAGTAAACTACTAAATATGGAAAACAAACTAATCTCTAGCAAATACTTTGCAATAATGATTCTACAATACTTTTCTCTTCCTTGAAGATATTAAAAATACAATGAAAGAATTATAATTTTTTTTTAAATTATAAAATTTTAATTAAAAAAAAACAGAAAAACAGAAGAACAATAAACACATGGAGTAAAGTTGATATGAAACTAACGAAAACTTGATAAATAATACCAATCAATTGAGATAGATTTCTTGAAATACCAATTTTCTCAGAACAACGTCAATTCTTTAAACTTTCGTATATTTGGTCTCGTATAGAAGTGCTTTGGTGCTGGTTTATTTGCTCTCTGAAATAGCTACATTGAAGGACATAATGAAATTTATCACACACACAGCTATGTATGCAAAGCGTATCAGATCAGGAAATAAATGCACTACAAGAAGTAGAGGATATCAAAACTTAGAAGATTTGTTGACCGCTCCGGTGGCCTATTGGTTAGAGCGTCCGTCTCAGATGCGGGAGATCTCGGATTCGTAGACTTATAGGAAAGACTTATAAAAATGGTAATCATAGCTGCCTCAGCATTAAGAAGTTTGTGTTAGGACTGGTTGGCCTGGTATTATGATAATGTAAATGGGTGAGACATCATGCTACATGTATGCGCCACGATGCCCTAGTGCTAGACATTACTATAAACTGCCACACTGCAAACATCGTTGCGATAGGCCTATAACTGAAAAATTGTTAAAGTTACCTTAAAAATCCAAATCACACACACACACACACACACACACAGAAATTTTATTTGGTTATATCTTTCATTGTGAAATATTCCTCAATGGAACTGATTTTTTTTTTTTTAACCAGGGAATGAATTGTAACGAATATGTCTATAATTTGAGATGCTTTTCATTGCGGTTCACTGTGGCTAAAATGCACATGCAAAGTCGATATATGGTATGGTCACAGCCTATTGTTTGACTGACCAGGGAACAGATTCCTTTGGCCCGGTATTGGTTGAACAGCTGTTAAAATGTATATATGTTCTGCAAGTCCTGTCAAGTCTTGATGTGTGTAATTGTCTGTAATAGTGCTGTCATCCCTTGGGATCTAAGCGTGAGTGGAGTGTTGCTCTGAATTCAGCTTGGAGAAATGAATGTATGCAAGTATATATTACCTAAGGAAAAAATCACGATAGTCTGACCATTTTCAAATAGTAAAGGTTCTAAAACTGTCGAATGTAGACGCAGACTTGAGCTAAAACGAAGACTCAAACTCCGCATCATGCTTGTATTTTCCGTTACTCAGCAGCCGATGTGATCCGAGATCATAATGTATATGTAATTAATGATGATTTCTTTTACTTCCACCACAAATAATTGTGAATGACTGTCCTCAGTACTGACAATTTACCTTGGGCCCGCATCACTGTGTTGTCTAAAATGCGATGAAAGGATAACGTTCGTGACATGCGCAGTTAAAATATTCGAATACTTTAAAGTATAATTAGCATTCTTAAATCATTTACTTATGATTCCGCTGACACATAATGTAAACGATTCGCACTTTTTAATTGTAAATGTTTTTCAGTCCAATCTTTAGCAACATTTTCTTCATGAAAAAATACTTTCTGTTAAACTTTAAAACAATTAAAGCAGTTTCGATGGTGGGCATTGATAAATCCCCACGACTTCCATTTGGGTTTTTAAATATTTGGATAAAGTATGTAACCTCGTCTGTTGCTTTTGGATATAATACGAACTCATCGAAATAAATATCTGATACGTAATGTCTACCACATTTCACCTTCCCGAGGACTATCCACCCTCTCCCAGGAGCGGGACTCAGCGGTAGCTCACAATATGTCACATACAAAAGACGTCTTTCCTGCATGATTGCGTAAACAAAAGTCGTGTAAATAGTGTAGTTTATTTACGTTCTAAAAATACTATGCTCAGTACCTACCAGGCGACCGTGGTTCAGAATCCAAAGTTTAAAGAACTACCCACCCAACCCCACTCCAGCTTTTTGTGTTTTTTCTTAAATAACTGTAACTGTTTAAACTTCTCACTGGATGAACTGTGACATTCACCAGCATTATTTGTCAATTTCGTTTATGCTGGAATTTTATTTAATGTTTTGCCAAACATATAAAAGTAGCAAGGGAAAATGCACAGTCGGACGGGGTTCCTCCTTAACTCTACCATTCGAGCTATCAAAGCACACACGCTTGTCTTATTCATTACCCAGTTCGCCAGCCGTTTTGAGACACGTCCCTGTAACTACACCTGTAACTATTCTCGATATCCTCAAACTGCAAAAAAAAACACACCCATGCAGCCAATTTCCATTCTTTCTTGTCATTTGGAATCTTTATATAACGTTCTGTGTTTCATTCTTGCGCCTTAATATTGTTTAGTAGCAAGATTTTTCTTCAGATATTGAAGTGTTTCAATTGACGCATTCTCACGCGTTTTGTTTGGCAATAATAGCGTAGTTTATATTTAGGAAAACGTTTGTCAGGTAAGGGTTGACTTATTGTCTGGTAGACAATTGGGAACTAACTTAAAGAAACTTGAATGTTCAGCTTGAAGACTTTTCTAATATCCATTTTATGAATTACCAGCTTTGAAGGAGCACCTATTGAGCAGCTTCTATAAAAACCATGCTGTATCTAAGTGAACGCAGACTTAAGTGTTTCAAGGTAAGCATTCAGTTCACATCCTATTATTCTTTACCTGAAAAGTTAGCCTTAATCTTTGCATGCTTTTGTCTTGCTATTGTGCGTTGGTTAGTAGTTCATTGTTAATGTCAGCTTTCAGTACCTGATTGTGAAATGCGTGAGTGCCGGTGGTACAGTGTTGAATATTGTATTTTAGTTTCTTTTTAACAAATGAACAAGATATATAAAGCAGCAACAAAAACCGCCAATCAAATAATATATTGTTATTTTTGTATTCGATATTGACACATGTTGTGTGGGTGCTTTTGTGTGTTGTGTTACTATGCAGATTAGTGTACTTTCATCAACCGTTCGGTTTGTAACTTTTTTACTTTTAAACATTTATCTTCCGACTTCAATTCAACGTGTATCTTTTGATCTTTGTAAAATTACCTTTTAAGTTGTTTTGCACCCTTTTTCATCGTTCTGTTTTTCTTGCAATGCATTATCAAGAAGAATTGGAAAGTTAACTAAACATCAATCTAAACTGGAACAAACGTTATTTGCAAAACTGACAATGTAACTTACAGTAGCTAAAAAAAAATCGGAAATCCCATTTTGGAAAATAAATTAGATGGACTTAAAGGCATGTCTTATGAGTGTGAAGTGAAGATAAATTCAATGAGAACTAGAGCTTACTGCAAACCTTGCCATAATTCGTAGAGTAAATTAGGAAGTTTAAAAAAAAATGAAATTGTGCAACAAAAACTGAGTGCTATAGAGAGTATATATGATGAAAAATAGCAATGGTATCATGCTGGTTGTAACTTTGGATTAATTAGCACTGCATGGATAAGGATTTATGAAGAATTGACGTACACCTTAAATTCACACACGACCTTGAAAATACTGAATGTAACATCTAATCATTTATACTGTAGAAGGCTGATCTTTACAAAACCCGAATATGTGCGTGACGATGTGCTAGACATGGACCATGTAAAACCATGTGTTAAGTTAATTGGTCGCATTATGATCTTTACACAGGACAAACACTATGTGTGTTATAACAGATCTAAACATGATAGAATGCTTGTGAGATAGAGGATTGCAATAAATATGTTGAATCATTCACGATGGCTAACGTCATCATTGAAAGAATTATGCAAGCACACCTTACCCCTAGTATGACCTTGAATATGTTTCCCTGTGAAACCTTATTACGTATTACGCAACTTTTTCAACGGCGGTTACTGTAATAAGTCTTGATAAAGGCACACGTGCATTAATATACAAGAAACCAGTACACCTGAAAGTCTGCTTCGCAAATGCTATGATAGTTATTTATTAAGTATATTTTAAAAATATTGCATCCTGTTGCATACTGCTAGTTATGCCCTTGCAATCCCACGGTCTTCAACTTCTCTTATTTACTCATTGTTTGAAAGACGTAAAACTAGAATTCTTCTAAGCAAGCCTAGCATAAATGACAAAAAGCACACGATTCTGTTTAAATGCATGTGTCATCTTTCAGTTCGTTTTGTAAAGTGTTCAAATTGTTGATTGGAGAATATCAGCTAATCGCTGATGTCACGCTATAAATTAGGACAACTGATAATGATTTGGACATTTTAGAAGTTCTAGCATTTATAAAGATTTCATATCTCTTCCTGATTTGTTTCTCTTCAATTTTTTCTAGTTTTTTTAAAGTAAATATTTAACTCAAATATATACTTTATTTTCCAGTTTCATAACCATTTCAATTCCACTTTAAACTCTTCAATTTCTGTTTAACAAACTGGCTATTTTTATTTTTATCTCCTATTAATCCCAGTATTTTCCACCTGTGACTTACCTATTTCTTCGTTATTTAAATACCTTCATGTGGTTGAGGATGATGGAGATTTTGAAATGAAAGAAAGTGAAAACCCTGCATATGAAGATGACATTGTAGTAGACGAACAAGTCCAAGAAAAGCTGATGATACTGTAAATATATCCAGTGATTTTGAAGAGCAAAATTATTATCAGTGTTGATATTAGGCATCAAACTATAGCAGACAATGAAACTGTACTGAGGAAATTAGTTGTAAATTATGTTTAACAGAGTAGGCATGGTCTTTGTTAACAAATATGCTGACGCTGATAGATGCTAATATTTATCAGGTTCATTAGAGAGAAAAAGCAGAGTATATAGTTTTGTTAGGAACTAAACAAATGAGGATATATCAAACCATCAATTAAAACACATATCCACCATAACCATTAGAAAGCTTAATTAGACCTGGAATCACAGACAAAATAATAAAACCTGTGCAAAGCGCAACACAACGGAAATATACACTAGAACTAATAATAATTATCAGACAAACATTAAAAGTCCATAAGAATAAGAGATCCCAGCAATAGGTACAAATGAATCATTTAATATCCAAGTACTGCAAGAAGAACGAATTGTTGATTCTTACCAAAACTTTAGTAGACTTTGTAAAATTAAACTATATTTTATGACACTTGATATTGAAACGTGCGAAAAACTTACTTATAAGCACAGAAAAGGAAGTAAACAGTGTTGTACGGTAAGAACGGTAATGTACTATAAGAACGGTATTGTACTGTAAGAACAGTGTTGTACTGTAAGAACGGTATTGTACTGTAGGAATGGTATTGTACTGTAAGAACGGTATTGCACTGTAAGAACGGTGTTGTGCTATAAGGACGGTATTGTACTGTAAGAGCGGTATTGTATGGTAAGAACGGTATTGTACTGTTAAAATGGTATTGTACGGTATGAACGGTATTGTACTGTAAGGACGGTATTGTACTGTAAGAACGGTATTGTACTGTAAGAATGGTATTGGACTGTAAGAACGGTATTGTACTGTAAGAACAGTTGGTCAAGTCAAAAATCACAAGTAGCTGCACATATATATCTAATACAGCTGGGGAACAATTTTAGAGAAAATGTTGGAAAATAAATTCCACAGTAAGGGAAAAATTGCATTAAGTGAAAGGTTGAACGAGCCGTTTAAATAAAAGGATGGAACAGTAGAATTATAGATCACATTTTAAACCAGAAATGACTAAAATACATATATGACTGGATCTATGAATAAATTTATGACTGGGTTCGGACAGTACTTGCATTTGATGCAAAACAATGATGCAATCTGAAGCTGGTATTGCGTCATACACGATATGAATTGCATCATGTTATTTCTAGAAGTCATGGATGATGCAATCTTAATTAAACTTACATA
The DNA here is from genome assembly GCA_028554795.2 of Sinohyriopsis cumingii. Classification (NCBI taxonomy): domain Eukaryota; kingdom Metazoa; phylum Mollusca; class Bivalvia; order Unionida; family Unionidae; genus Sinohyriopsis; species Sinohyriopsis cumingii. Next base: position 35,651,612 of record CM068836.1, read on the forward strand.
ACTATGCTGAACAAACTGCCCCAGAAATCATATAGTGTCGTGCTCTCTTATTTGTCAGTGTTTGATTTTGCAAAGGGACACATTTCTGTTTAGCCAACTTGATCAGAGATGCCTTGTTCTTGTGTGAACAATGCAGATAACTTCTGGTATGTTTCTAGTGAATTGACTTTTGCATCACAAAGCGAAGTATAACCACTATGATTAAGAACGCATATCACCTTTTTCTTTGGCTGCACAATCGGAGATCAGGACAAGAGATGGGCCCCACACATATCACAAATATGCTGCAATACTTGTGCAAATATCCTCGCCAGTGTTGAACAGGAAAAGGAAATATATGTCTTTTTACACTGCCAATGATTTGGAGAGAGCCAACAGCTCATTATCAGCAACTGTCACTTCTGCATGGTACCTCCAGTTTGGACAGGTGTGTCAAATAAGAAAAAGTGGACTGTGCATTATCCAAACATTCCATAAGCTATACTCCCAGTACCCCACGGAGAATTAATGCTGAGTCAGATGAGGAAGAAGGAGAGGATGAAACTTCTAGTCTTGAACCATCAATGTCACATGATCCATATTTACCCCATCCTCCTCATCTGAACCACACCTCATAACACAAGGTGAACTGGAAGATCTTGTCAGAGATTTGAAACCACCCAAGAGTAAGGCAGAGTTCTTGGGCTCTAGACTACAGCAGTGAAATCTCCGAGCAGGTGATGTTAGCGTTTCCATTTTTCCTGACCGTCTAAAGGATGTTGTCCCATTCTTCTTCATGGAAGGTGATCTTGTAGCCTGCAACAACATCATTGGTGTGATGGTAGCCCTCAACATCCATGATCCAGATGAATGGAGATTGTTCATTGATTCATCGAAGACGAGTCTTAAATTTGGTTTGCTGCATAATGGCAAAATTGTGCCGTCGATTCCAGTTGGTCATACAGTCCTTATGAAATAAATATATCAAAACATAAAACAACTTTTGAGGTGCAAAAAATATGACCAACATCAGTGGCATCTTTGTGTCGATTTGATGATTCTTGCTTTTTTGCTTGATCTGCATAATTGATACACAAAGTACTGATGTTGTCTTTGCGAATGGGATAGTCGTGCGAGAGATTCTCACTACATCAAAAGCGAATGACCGCTCAAACAAGTCATTTGAGGTTGGGCAGAAATGTTCAGCATCCACTACTTGTTGAATCAGTGAAGATTGTCCCAATACCCTTGCACATCAAGCTGGGTCTGATGAAGAACTTTGTCAAGGCCATGGACAAAAATCACAAACAGCTTTCAAGTACCTCCGTGAACGATTTTCAAGGTTAAGTGAAGCAAAGATAAAGGAAGGTGTCTTTGTTGGTCCTCAGATTCGTGAACTTCTTCCAGATGAAGAATTTGACCGTGCACTGGGTGGCAAGGAAAAGACGGAATGGAAAGCCTTCCAGTTAGTGGCAACAAATATTCTCGGAAACAATAAGACAGAAAACTACTGGGTGGAAAACCTCATCAAAGCATATAAACGAACTGGTTGCAACATGTCACTAAAGATACATGTATGTATGTATGTATGTATGTATGTATGTATGTATGTATGTACGTACGTACGTATGGATGGATGGATGGGTGGGTGGGTGGATGGATGGATGTATTTAGGTTGGTAGGTAGGTAGGCAGGCAGGCAGGCATGTATGCATGTGTTATGTGTGCATGTATGTATGTATGTATGTATGTATGTATGTATGTATGTATGTATGTATGTATGTTTATGTGTTTGTATTTATAAAGGCACCGCATCTTGAACAAATATATTAATGAGAAAGCGTGTAGAGAAGCAATTTTAAGGTATTATATTTTTAACTTATTTTAGGTTGTCTCATACACAAAGTGTGTTTTCATATTTTTTATACATCTACAAGTCAGCGTGTGTTACATTTCTATGTAAAAAGTCATCAAGGTAAGATCAAAATTAAACCTTACAGTTAGTAAAAGTTTTTAGATAAATATATTGCCTGTGTATTATTTAAGAAGTGTTCCACTTTATATGCATCCTTCGATATTAAGTAAGTGTCTTGCTATTAAATTGTAACATAACGCTAACATTTACAGACTGTTATCCAATTCTTTTGCGCTAGTGGACGAGAAAAGACAAGTCAAGAAAAACCTAACTCTATTTACAATGGGTCACACGGGCTTCAATGACTATGAGAGCCGATGTTTAAGAGAACGTTTACTAAACGTTCTATAATATGAACGAATAATATTGCATTGACCTGTACGTCTCTTAACTGTTAATCCTACGCAGGTAATACTGCCTTTTTCTACAATGTTCTGTCATGCAACACTGAGAACTATGAACTATGCATAGATATTGTTACGTTTAGGCTCGTACAAAACGCAACAAGAAAAGAGTGAAGACAAGAAGCATTGTAAAATTTAACAATTAAATTATTTCCCTAGAAAAACAAAGTAAAAATGAGAAAAAGAACTCACGGTTCTACGAATCAAATCCAAAAATAATACAAGAACAATCCAAGAATTAAAAAATAGAAGTCCTAGTAATAAAAAGTTTTAATGAAACTGAGTTCAAACTGAAATCGAAAATGGAAGGCGATGACGTATGCTGTGGTCAGGGTTGTACTGATATGTCAACAGTTCTTTGGTGAATCACAGAAAAAATTATTCTAATGTTTGAATTCTGTGCAAATTTTTATAACTGTCTTTGTCCAATAAATAATTTAGAGCACTAGTATTTCCAGGGAAAAATAATCTCTTGAAATCCAAATAATGTGACGAAAAATTAAAAATTCAACTAAAACTGGTCACTACAAAACACCTTTAAGCGTCAATGGTTTAAAGCCCATCTGCCCAAATTCTCTGTAGAAAACAGTTATACACAGATTTCCGTATGAGGGTCACATGATCATGTTTCTAGAACAACATAGAAGATTATTACATGCCTAAAATTACGCACTCCCAGTATGACCTTGACTAAAATTAATGATTTTTACTCTGAGAAATAATTTTTAAAAAGTTTGAAGAAAATTGTTTACTTCACATTTTACTGATTCTGAATCAAGATCAGGAACTAGGTCAGCAGTAAATACAAAGTTTCTATTCATAGGTGTTTACGAAAAACTGGCAGGTCAAACTGAATTTCTGGAAAATGTCAAATCCAGTCAATAAAGTTACATTACCATGTTTAAAACTAACAAACAGATAAACAAATTAAATCAAATACATACATAATACATACATATATATATATATATATATATATATATATATATATATATATATATATATATATATATATATATATATATATATATATATATATATATATATAAAGACGAAATCACTAGCATCATTTATTACTGATTCGCCACAAAAATGTAATCCCCAACAGTTGTTTTTAATGGGAACGCTTCACTCACTATTGCTATATAACAGATAAGCCTTGACAATAAAATCTAGAATGACTTTATAACACGTGAGACGCAGGCCTGTCACCGACAATAGAGGAAAAAAGCAATTAGTGGTTGTGCTTTTTATGTCCTTAAACAGTTGTCATCTGCACGAAATGCTTTATTAAGTTTGTGAGTCTCTCATAGGTTCTAAAGCGTCTATCGTCCCTTTACACATTCTGTCTTGATATATTGTTCAAGAACTGTACGTCCAATCATACTTAATTTTCTACTTGTGGGGATAAAGCTGGATGTCTGTCCTGCTAAATGTCTGTCTGAGAGTCTGGTTTTCATTGTTCTAATTACGTCGATTCGTCCGTTATCGTGCTGCACCCGCAGTCAAGTGGATTGCTATTTAAATTCTGCCCTGGCCATCATGGGTCAGCCACCGTTGTGCAGGGCTTGAAATTAGTATTTTTGGGCACCCACCCACAGAATCACCAAAATAAATTGTGTGCTGATCCTGCTTTAGTTTGACTGATCCTGCTAACGTCAAAGAGTTCAGTTTATTATTAACATTTAAAATTCAGTATTATCAGCTCAAACCAATGACAACTCTATTTCACAATCAAGACTCGTTGAAAGTTGAAAGTTTATTTTCTGTATCTGATTCATCAATGTCAAGGTCGGTGTTAATAAGGCATAGTCTCTGGCCTTCATCGTCTTGTCCAGCAACATGTACAGCATGATGACAGCTGTTGACCTGTAATCCTTGATGTCGTTTGAGTTAAGGAACAGAATCATTAGTGTAATTCCAGGGATAGTTTATAGATGTTTTTACACTCAATAACAAGAGACGAACCCAACACACTTTTGTATATTACCGAATAATCAGTGCACCATAGTCTTGGTAGCTAGTGTATTAGCATAATAAACAGCCCGATAACAATTGAAAGAGAATGCGCCTCTAGTTTTGTTTTATACATCCGACAAAAGATCACATTGTTAATTGTTATGATAGCAAATGGCAGAAATATTCAATGTTCGAATGGATTAGAAAGGACTGGGATTTAGTGATCTGTCGGCAAGGGCCTGCCAATGTCCCGAGGAAAGTTATTTTGCTCCCATTGCCTCGGCACTAAGTAGACTAGCATGTGCTGATGTGCCGTTTAATGCCTCTCAGTCAGTTAATAGTTTCCTTATTTCATCTCTTCCTTGCTTGCTGTTTTCGATTGCTCTTTTGTTGCTTTCTTATAAGCAAAAGAGATTACAGTACTGCTTCACACCTATATTTGGGTCAGATCAATCAAAGGCTCTCAATTACAAAAACAGATTTCTAATTTGCATCATACATGCGATTGTTAACGAAACATCAATTACATTCATGTAGCATATTTTCTTGCTTAGTAGGGTTCTAAATACCGAGAAAACAATCAGATGTTCGTAAAATAGAACAGAGCAACTAAAATTTTCTTTTTCTTTAAAAAAAAAACCTCATACTCAGGCAATAATGTTATGGTTAACCACAAATACAACCGAAGTTCTGTTAATAAGACACCATCAAGGTTAAATGTAAATAGGAGGGAGAAAAGGAAAAACGCAAAGAGACAGACAATCATAGTGGAGGAGGTAGAGAAAGAATCTGGATTATCTAAACATTATAATCCTATGGGTTACTCAAGAAAAGTGAACTATCGATGATTGACGTGGTATACTTTGGATACGTTTCACTTAATATATAAATAGTTGAGAATTTTCGATTAAGAAAACAGCTTATGTATCTAACCTGACCTATCTTCAGTCAGTCTCTATTCGTTCGAATTTTGCAAACAATTATCCTTAAATATTCACTATTATACACACCTTATTTGACAAGCGACGCCATGTATTTTTTGAAAACCCGATGGTCAGTTTCATAAACTCTTAAGCAAGGTTACGCCTTAAACCTAACTTGTACAAATTATTTTTTGATCACCTATTTTCATCACAAAGTATCAGGCAAGCGAAACATTACAATAGTCATATAAGTATAAACTCTAATCCCAATCACAGACAATGGTCAAAAGTATAATACAAATTGACAGACAAAACATATTTGGCACACTTTCTTTCTTCATAAGGAATTTGATTCAGTAGAACTGCTTCAACAGGTAACTTATGGTTTGACTTCCTAAATTTCAAAACAGGTAAATTTGTTTTTAGGAAATTTGCTGGAATATTCATTAAATCACATATACGCAATATTGTTATGTATATTTCATTTATATTGTGTATCTCAGTTTTGTCATGATTGAGGTTGTCAAATGTAAATGTCAAAGACTTGTAAAGTAGCAAAACCTAATCTTCATTCTACTTTGTCAAAATTGAAGTTAAGGTCTGACGGAACCAAAAAAAAAGCGGTTTTGAGACTGGTGAAAGTGTTCTCTCTTGCCCATACCTGAAAAGACTCTTCGAGCTAAATTGTATGGTCCTTATGCAGTTGAAAAGAATTTTTTAAAGTAAAAAGTGATGTTATTTGTTATGAAAAATTCCCCCGTCAACATTCCAGTTTTATTAAACATGATAACGTCTGGTCTTGATAATTGTGAAACGTACATCATTGATGTCATCATCTGCAACGATACCTGGAAAGGTCACTCGGAAACAATTCAGAAAATCTTTGATGGACTCAGTGATGCAAATCTGACAATCAGTATAGGTAAAAGATTTTTGTTTTAGCTGTGCTTCTGTTACATTTTAATACATATTGTGAGACAATTTTAAATGAGTCCAGTAGAAGTTAAGGTCAGGGCTGTCTTCGAATTCACAGTGCCTGTCAGTAAAAAGAAACTGATGCGTGTTTTCAAACGGATGAGTGTTATTGAAAACTTTGTTAAAATGTATCCATAATTGTCAACTGTCCGAAAAATTGGTTGAGTGCGAAATCCAAGTTTGATTGTTCTGACAAGTGAATCTTTTGACAAATTAAAGCACGTACCGAAAGGTGCATGATGTTTCAGCTACAACTTTTAGTCAATTATTTAAAATGTATGTTGATGCAAGTGATGTAGGGGATGGCGGAGTATTGATTCAAGAAGATAACAAGGTGTAGCGCATCCAGTGTGTTATTGTTTCTAAGCAAAACCTAAGCAAGTACCAGAGAAATTATTCAAAAACCGAGACTGAATGTTTGACTTTGATATTAACTTTGCAACATTTTGGAATGGTATACTAGTTCAGCTCCTTCTACGATTACTGTATTCAGTGATCACAATCCCGTTACTTTCAATAACAAAATGAAAAACAGAAATCAGAGATTGTTGTGATCGAGTTTGATGCTGCAGGAATACAATATCGACATTAGACACATCAGGAGAATAGATAATCTGACTGTAGATGCATTTTCATGCGTATATTATGACCATATTGGTTTAATTTGTGTATATATTTGCATCATTGATAAGATATCTTCCTGTGTGATTTTAATTTATGATCATATGTATATCTGATTCATATGTATTGTATAAATATTTATTTTTTAAGAGAGAACTTGTACATTTAATTTATATGGTGAACCATATTTTTTATCATGACTGAGGGTTGTGCCGACTTGATTTTGTCATAATTTGTATTAAAAAAAAGTCAACAAAATACTTGAATTTGAGTTCAAGGCTTGACCTTGTTTACGAGTTTTATGACATTTTCCATTAGAAATTATCAGTTTTCCAGAATATTTGGTTTCGTTTTAGGTCAAGTGAAATATATATATAATTAAAGTCTTTGTAAACAAGTATTTGTTCCTGTTTCATGTCATTGTTTGGGAAATCTATGATATGGGTTTAAAGCTGCATAAAGATATAAGTTCAGAAGAATTATTTATTTAAATTATTCAAAGGAATTACAAAGTGTTCACTAACTTTTGATCTCAAACTATACTTTGGAATTTCGAGAACTCATTCAAAGGAATTCTAGATTAGATCATTGTGGCACATCAGGACTTCAAGACTATTGGAATTAATTCGGAACATTCTAAACTTTTGGTTTGTAATAATACGTTTAGGATTATTTGGATTTAATTCACACTACTAAAAACGTATCTAAAGTTTTCCCTTCATAACTTAGACAAATAATTTCTTTGTTGATATTACTACTCTTGCTATTTTCTCTTCTTTCTGTTTTATAGTTGAAGACCTAGTTTTATAGTTTAAGACATATCAACATATTAAAAATAGTAGCGTTTAGACGATGTTTCCATAACAGATAACCAATCTTGCAGATCTAACAGGAGGGGTGTAGTATAATTCATTATGGCACTAATGTTATCATTTCGGTTATTTAACCATACCTGCTATCATTCTACCTTTTGAAGAACTGTCTTTTCATGCATTATCCACAGAGGCCAGAATGAATATGTAAGATAATGATTCAATATAATAATAATAATAATAATAATAATAATAATAATTATGTGGACTTAGTACAGTGTCTAATCTTTAGAAGCTCTAAGCGTTTTATTATAATAGACAGCACATAATATCATATACAGCGCCAAGACTACAAAAACAAACACCATGAAATACCACAAAACAAAAACATGCTAACAATAATTAAGGACGTAAACAGTATAAAGTATTTGAATCTGTTCTTGTAGTCGAAATAGGTGAGTTTTCAGAGCACTCTTGAATGAAGAAGACACAATGTCATTGAGTCTAATATCTATGAGCAGTTTGTTCCACGGAGCTTGGCATTGGTATTCTAAATAAAGTTGTTCGTATGACTTCGTTCTAACATGTGTTAATAATGTAAAAATTGAGAATGCAAGCGTCAGAAGAAGAGCGTAAGTTTCTAGATGGGGTATATACATGGGTGAATTCAGATAGGAATTGGACTGGAACAAGTCAACGAAATATAAAATTGTGAACATATTTTGTGTTTCATTCTGGATCGAACGGTTAGTCAGTGAAAGTTGCAGAGCGGGAGGTGGTGTGCTCAGATCTTCGTACTCTACGGATGATCCGAGCAGTCATGTTTTGAACTTTTGAAGTTTCTGAGATGAACCAAACAGACTTGAATTACAATAGTCCAGTCTTGAAAGTACTAACGAACACACGAGTATTTCAGCGGCATCAACCGAAAGAAAATTGCGAATGGAGCTGATGCGTCTCAGCTTCGGATATGCAGTTTTGCACATGTTCATTACATGTTGATGTAATGAGAGTGTACTTTCGAGAGTGACTCTTATGCTTCCTACTAACCGTGTAAATTTAATGTTGATACTGCTTATACTTATTGTTTGAGTTAAAGGCTGTGAACGAGAAAGTCTTGAAGGTTGGCTTCAGTTTTATCATTATTCATCCGCAGTCTGATACATGCTATCCATTACTTCACTTCGGAAATGCACCTCTCTACACATTAGATGGTAGCTTCAGCTTCAACTGGATAGTCAGAGTTGTATATCTGATTGTCATCAGCATACAATTAGTGAGACACCGGATGTCGATCTATGACACTTGAGTGTATACAATGAAGAGAACTGGACCGAGAACAGAGCTTTGTGGGAACACCAAAACATAGATCAACTGTGCTATAATGTTTTCTATTTATCTATCAATGAACGGGCGTGGTACTGGACAATTGCGCCATTCTTATTTATTATGTTCTTGTTGTAAAATCAGTCTGCAGACAAATTTAGCGTTGTATGTAGATAATATTTGGGAGGAAATATTTGTTTAGTTTATTTATTGGAACTACAAAGTGCTCATTGGACTAAAATTATTCTGGGACCACTGTGAATTATTCAAATATGTTCTGGATAATGCTATTGTCTTACGTCAGACTGTTGGCAGACGAGCATATTCGAGAATCTGACATTCATGCTTAACATTCGATTTATTTTTTTACTTGAATATACCTTTTCAGGATTATTTTGGGTTCAGTTCATAATACTGCAAGTTCCTCTTACATTTTCAATTTATAACTTTGATAATTAAATTATTTGTCAAGTTTTACAAAGCGTTTTGGTTTTGCCTCTTTCTATTCCTTAGTTTCTGTCCATAGAATCGTAACATATAAAATAACTCTCTTGGAATTGTATTTCATTCTTAGTCGGTATGACATCGTCATCTGGATAAAGAAGAAATTAAAACGTCAAGTAACAATGTCACATCATTTTGTGAAAAATTAATTTGAATTTCTTAACTATTATTTATGACAATAAAACAATGCTAAGTCATTAAGAAATGACTAAAAAAAGTAAGGGAGAAAGATTCCCCCCTCCCCTGTCGAAAACCATTATTACAAGCGACCAAATTGTTTGTTCACCATTAAACTTAATGAAAGATTTTATGCATGTTAGAAATTATGCTAATTTTTTTATCAAGACCGTAATTAATTAGCTTGTGCCAAAAACCAATTAGACAAACTAAATCGAACGCCTTTAGAAAGCCAGCAAAATTGTTTATTTTTCCTCTCTATAAGGATGTCGTTGAATGAATGCAAAATAAATATATGATCAGTTGTTGAGTAGGTTTTGCGAAATCCTGCCTAGGTTTCTTAGAATACCATAATTATCTATGCAATTTGTTAGTCCGTTTTACAAGTTTGATCTGAGAAATGTTCATAGTTATTGGACGATAATCATCTGGAATAATTTGACTTCTAGCACCATAGTAAATAGGTCTTATAATACTTTTCAATCAAGCTTCGACCAAGCAACTGGTACAATTCCCTTCGACCAAGCAAATGGCATAATTACCTCCCACCAAGCAACTGGTTTAATTCCCTTCAACCAAGAAACTTGTATAATTACGGAATTAAGAATTAAGTTAAAAATGATTTAATAAAGAGGAACCTATAAATTTAGGGTTAATTGTATGTACTTGTTTAATATTCCGCATTGACTAACACTTTGCAGTTCTTAAGTGTCTTAACACGTGACGTAATTTCAACATTAGTTATATAAACACTGAGAATTTTGTCATCATCACTCTAATATTAAAATCTACCTCATAATTTTCTTTTGCCACTGGGGCAGTTTTCTAGTTCCTATAAAATGTATACAGCTCTTCAATTTCATGTTCCTTTCTCATTTCTAATTTCTAACATGATGCGTTTCTAATTTGATCTTCCGAGAATCTCTCGGTTTCTCCGAGTGAAGTCTTTAAAACTTATTCCTGGTAATTTTGTAGTGAAATATCATAGTTTTCGTATGGAATCTACTCTTCCATTTTACATACATCTATATGTGCTAGTCAAGGGATGTTTTATATCATAAATTTATAGTTGGAGATTATAAGAGGTACAATAGAGAAAGTAAAGGATTAGAACGAAAGCCAATGGTTTATACTGTTCCTCTCCTTTTACGATATACGGATGTAAATATATACGATTATTTGGCAAATTACATCAAGTTTTAATGAGGAAAGAAATACAATTAAAGTGAAGAGTCTCTTAGCATTTAGCCAACAAGATATATATATATATATATATATATATATATATATATATATATATATATATATATATATATATATATATATATATATATATATATATATATATATATAACATACATTAAAAATAACATGGCATTTAATGTGTTGGTATAAAGCAAATTGATATATCAATACTATTGGTATATCAAATTGTGATCCGCCCATGGCGCAATAATACGAATATATAAACATTCTTTCAACTGCAGGCCTATAGATCAATGATGAAGTTCTACTCAATCATTATTATAAATGGCATATGAAAATAACGATATAAAGCATTAATAGTCCCTGTTTTCTAAATGCTATTAAAATGATACACAATTTCATCGGAATCCTTTCTTTTTTACCATTCCCCTCTCGTGCGTAAATGATAAAATAAGCACAAATCTGGAGTGAGAGAGAAAAACATATTTACGCTGGACGAAACTATTATAACTAAACTTGTACCAAGTATCCTGCATTAATCTGGTTCGTCGTAAAGGTATGTTTACGCTTTCCTTGGGGTCTATCTACAGTGTTCATAATATCAATGGTACATAGTTGCAGTAGTGACTCTAGGCCAATATGTTAAATTTGTCGGTTACGAGGTACACATACTGTATTGTCTTTTAAACCTTTGTTGTTGCTTCTTAAACCTATTATGATGTTCTAAAAATCGATTATTAATTATTAAATATAAAAATGTCCAAATGCTCTCTCTCTCTCTCTCTCTCTCTCTCTCTCTGGATTATCGTAGCTAGATACGGGCTAAAATTCATGAAAATACGAGCGTTGTGGATTTTCGCTTGTGTCATACGACGATGTCTCTGGACCTATGAATGACGTTAATGTTAGTCAAGCCGTCCAAAGGAGAGAGAGAGAGAGAGAGAGAGAGAGAGAGAGAGAATTTTATAGTCTTCGGACATGTTAATTAAAGCAGAATAATGACTTAGATAAACTGTCAATATATTAAAATATTTTAATTACCTCTTGTTGGTTCGTCATTTCACTTAGTTTCTATTCCATGCTAATTTCAATACGCCAGTACGTGAATGCCTGGCAGTTCAGGTTCAGTGTACAAGAACCTAACTGTGGTCGCAGTGCACTACTTTCTTCATAAAAAAAAAAAAAAACGTATTTCGTGTTTAAATCATGAGTGCGTCTTATATTGATTTCATAAATGTGAATACAAATAGAAACTGAAAAAGAAAACGATCGACTTATCAATTTGCATATGTAATTGTGAACAAGAAGAAAAGTCGTAGAACTACATTTTGTAGCGAACACACTCGCAGGGATGTGAGGAGTTCATTCACCGGTCAAAACATAGTTGCCAAGAGCATATCGCAACTCCATTCAAACTGCAAATATGTGTATTTGTATGTGATATAAATAAAATATATGTATAGTATGTACGCTGTATCAATGATATACCACTCGTTGTATTAATTTTTCTTTATAAGGAAACTCGGGAAAGCCTCGTTTCCTTTTAATGAAACATTTATACATCTCGTGGTATATCATTAACATTTCACACACACACACACACACACACACACACACACATATATATATATATATATATATATATATATATATATATATATATATATATATATATATATATATATATATATATATATATATATATATATATATATATATATATATATATATCAGTAAGATGAACAAAGACTGAGCAGATGAAAGACGAGAATAAAGGAAAGAAAGAAGATTTTCAATTAAAAGTGTCAAACATTGTGTACATAGTTAAATGTATGTTAAACGATTTCTTGGCCTTATTGTATTCCTTTCTTAACTTATGGTATTCACTGCCAAATTAAACTGCACTAAATCCAGGATGATTGCTGCATCTAGTTTAAAATATTTTGCTAGCTAATAAAGCTCGACAATAAGATTTTAATCAGTTTTATTTACTAAAGTAATAGTGCCTTGTTGCTTTAGTATATGATAATAATTCACTCGAATTTGTAGAAGTTATGTTTTGTAATATAAACAAAAAGGCGAGAGTACATGGAGACTAATGTATGGGTTTTATTACGTAACAGTATACGAAATAGCTAAAGATTTGCCAATTAATGGTTTGTATGTTTTCGGCTGCTTATCATGAACGATTTGCTATAAAGGTGTTTTCCTCTCCATTGTTTCGGGGAAAGATTTGTGGAGAAAACTCTCTAAGCCAAAACTTCAGAGTGAGTGAGATCATTTTGACCTCCTTCTCTGTCGGAAGTTTACAAGGGTGATGTCACTTCGACGAGGGATTCGAAATTGGTGTTACATTCCCAGACGTGCGAAAGACGACCAGGTTCGACACGAATTTGTAACCCAGAGAATCAAGAGGACAGGAATGCAAATGCAGTTTGAAGTTTGTCTGCATTCGCTTTCAGGAAGTTTTTACATATATGGACTACGTAGTAAAATATGCGCGTACCTTCACTCAAAATATGGACATAACTAAGGGGCGGCTAAAGCAGCCCTTCGCAACAAAAGTGGGAAGCCATTATGCAAAATGTTCCTTACCCCACCCCACCCCCACCCAAAAATAACAAAAAAACAACAACATGGCTCACGATCCCGAATTAAAGTTCAAAACCCGGCTATGTACATGATGCTTGTACATTATTGAATCAAGGCAGTGGAGAAGTGGCTCGCATATCTTATGTATTTGCACCGAAAGCTGAAAGATGTTACCCTGGTATTTAACCTGTACGTAAATTATACCATACGATTACAATAATTAGTCGGAACAAATTTGTAGGGAAGTTTTGTCTCATTATAGGCTATGAAACAGCAAGAGAAGAATCACAATTGTGAAGAGTCAAAGAATCAGAATTGTGAAGGATTCTGCTTCTTTTTATTTTCATCGTATGCTATTGATTAGAGAGAACTTGGTTCCATTGAATAAACGTTTGTAATAGAGTATGACATTGCGAGAGACTTTTGTAAGAATTTCACTTAGTGTTAGGTCCCTGCTTACCCAATCGGATTTGTGAAGAACTTCGGTCTGACCACAAATTTTGCAAAATATTCGCACTTTTCTTGGCATTTATGGAAGACAGTCATTATGTTTAGAAAATTGATTAGGAGCTCAGTAGGAATAGGACAGAAAATCAATATATTTATGGTATTTTTTCCTTAATTAATCCCCCAGTATGCAATTTTTTCGATTGCTAAAGTAATATTGAAAATAAATGTTAGCAGTAAATGCGAGATTTCAAAGGAAATAAAATGTAAAATGTCTAACATTAAAAAAAAAAATCCGCACTCGAGGATTATCCGTCCGTATTTCTCCAACTATGACGAACAATCCACAGAATGAGAAACAAAATTGTTTATGTATTCAGCAGGGAACTTTGATTAGGTCATGAGATAGTGAGAGAAATTATTTATTTTTAAAAGTTTTCTGTTCGTGATATTGTTTAAAATCACAGGCACTCGTTTATGTCAGTAACAAAGGGAAATGATTTTACGACACACTCCCCTTATACCTATAAACACTAAATCGTCCAGTTCGAAATCGAACCCTTTACTAATTCTTTGATAATTTTGTCGGCACGTTCCACCACTCATAACAAACGACACCGTAAAGCAGACATTTCAACCTTCTTGTCCATGTACAATTTAAGTGCAATAAATATCCACATTACAAAACATGAAGAAAAAAATGTATGCGGGTAATAGGAAACAAACACTAAGTATTAAATGATTTTGGTATTCTCTCCTTCCTTGAAAATGAAGACATGACCTGTTATACAAATCAGCCGAATCAGGAAATTTAATCTTGTATAAAATTAAGCCGTTATTATCCAAAATAAATGTTTTATCCGGATGTTGTCATTATGCAGTATTTTATTGAACATTGATTTACTCAGTTACCATAGTAATGATTAAATCGGATGATACAGCTGTCGAAATTATTTCTGAATCGCAACATTCCTTGAACGGTTACCTTGTAAATTTGTTAAGAACTCTAACTCAGTTTATCAGCTATATTCAGTTCTTTTAGAGTGGATACAATAATAGTCTATGAAATTTGGAACTTTTTCAAAACATAATTATATTTTCTGTAACGAGACAAAACATGCGTTTTTATACTTTATGAGTAATGATGGTGATCGGTAGGTTTGGGATTGTCAAAGCAAGGAAGCAAACTCAATCATTCTTAATTTCCTCTAGAGAAGAAAAAATATAACAATTAAATACAACTTGCGCCAAGTGTTTTGAAAAAGAATTTCCAGTAACAGCAATACACAACGCATGGTATCATTAAAAGATAAATTAAGTTAATATTAACCAATTCATGTAAATTCAACTGATTTATTTATGATAAGTAAGTTATCGGCATTATCTGGCTATCGTAGTCAAATTTTCCCATTTAATTTAACAATCTGCTAGTGACATTCTTCCAGAACACATGACAGGAGAACTATTATATAAAGAATCGATGCAAAGCAGTGACGGAAGGATTTGATTTGTTAAGTTCAGGTTGATATTGGCGATAGATCCTTTAATCATTGTTTTAAATAATAAGCATGAAAGGCTGCAGTATAAAGCCCTTGGTCAGCATTATTTCAAGACTTTCCGAGACACAATACGTCATGTCTTGACTTAAATATTCCTGCAAATTAAAGGAAAAGTATTATTTTTCCCGATGTCAAAGCAAATAGTGGCCTTGGACACTGAATTGCGCTACTCATAACTTGTAAATCAATGGAAAAGCATCACATGAGATACTCTTACAGCTTATATTTCATGGGACAAACGTGGCATGCGCAACTCTTACAATTCTTAAGTCAATGAAAAAGTGTGGCATGCGCTACTCTTGCAACTCCTAAATCAACGGAAAAAGTGGCATGTGGAACTCTTACAATTCTAAGTCAATGAAAAAGCGTGGCATGCTGGCAGATTTTGCTCTTGACAATAATATTTCAACGTTAGTTTCCTTGAATATTAATTGCTTGGTTCCGAGCCTGCCTGTGCCTATAACATGTGTTTACTATTTAGTTGTGTTAACGAGAAACAAGATAAAGACATACTGAACATTCGCTACGTAATTCCTAAATGGTTGTGCACGTGCGTTTCTGTGACGATTACTCAAGACATCAGAAATACACGTGCTGCTTGAGTACACATTTATTCGTGCTTACAAACTCCTTTTGTCAAGTCCGTCTTGACGTAAGCTCGAGATAGCGATCATTTCAGCATCTGTGTTCGTATTTCCGCTCAAGACCCTACGTTAAATTTTTCTATGCTACAGTAATGTGGTCTCAATCACAGTTGATTGGCATGCGGATGCAAATTGATGAGCAAAAGACCTATACTAAAAGCTCTGGGGCAGGCTCGACATGTTTGTGGTAATATGGTTAATGATTTATCTATACGTAATTGATCATGGAAGAATAAATAATGACGATACGTTCATCCACTCGTTACCTGCATCCGTGCGAGCGTATGTTCAAGGATGAATGAATATTACCATTGTAAAATTTATCCTGTTTTAAGATAAGCGTTGTTTTGTCATATACCTATGATGCCATTCCTCTACAGAATGTCATATTGGTGACCTAATAAAAGTGCATTGCTTGTACTTCTCACGAGTTCGGAAACATTGTAGTGGACTTAAAAGTGATCGCTTATTAATAAAGTGGTGATTTAGAGAAAAAATGACCGTTAAATGATGTTTCCACAAAAGTTGCTCTATGTTCCATGTGTTTGAATTTGCCATACAGTGCTGTGCGAACTTATTTAGTTATATCACCGCTCCGGTGGCCTAGTGGTTAGAGCATTCGCCTAGGAGGTCGTGGGTTTGATCCCCGACCGAGCCATACCAACAGCATATAAAAATGGAACTAACACCTGCCTCGCTTGGCGCTCAGCATTAAGAGGTTAGTGTTAGGACTGGTCAGCCTGGTGTCAGGATAATGTGACTGGGTGTGATATCATGCTACATATCTGCGACATGATGCCCCAGTGCTAGACATCACTACAAAATGTCGCTCTGCAGACATCGTAGCGATATGACTGAAAAATTGTTAAAGCTATGTTAAGTATCCAAATCACACACACACACACTCGGGTAATTCTAAATGGAGATATTTATGATTCGCTAAAACATTTGTTTAACGATGTCAGCTCCAGTTCTCCTTGAGTTTTAAGTTCTCTCCTTTTTCTACATTTTCCATCTCACAAAGTCAAATTATAATAACAGGCGACCAATTTGTTTAAAAACAAAAGGTGTTTGGTCTTTTACCTATTTTTTTCTTTTAGTTCATCATAAACATAACGCACGTGCCACTTATATATACATGCTTTAATTTATGTTTTAAAGGTTTAGTGTATCGAGCGGAGGATCTGGATGGGGGTATCATGCCCAACCGCATCAAACACATATGAGCTTGAGACGACTTGAATGTTTATAATATGTTTTTTTCTCTTCACAGTTAGATGGTTAAAATAATGTCCTGGAAATGCTTAAAATGCGTGAATTTGTGGGAATTTCGCCATCTGGATCCACACTATTGATTATGTTCTTCAGACTCATTGTCCACACGTTTACGCCTCCTTCAGATGTTTTGCTGGATCAACCCCTTCGTCTTTTGTAGACAGGTAATTTAATGAACTTTCGCTTTATTGTTTATTTTAAATTTAATATAACATATTTTAACGAAATAATCACGATAATATGTGTTTATCACATAAATACTGTGTTATATCCATAAGATTATGTTTAGCTATACGCAAGACATAATAATACCACACGGCATCAGGCGTGAATTATTAAAAGGCAACATTTTTTTGGACAGACCATATATTACAAAATTTGCAAAATGCTGGCAAAATAAATTATCTGCTCTGTTAAGCAGTAAATTTAAAACAGAAAATACAAGAGGTTCTGTCGACCTCTATGTAGCTCTAATGACTCTGCAATAATATGGAAAATTCTGGTGTCAATAACGCGAATTTTGTCCATTGATTTGTTTATAACAGCGTGGAAATATCTGATGTCAATAACGTGAATTGTGTCCCTATCAGTTTATTGTAGATTTAGACTCACCTTTCTGCCTCTGCCTTGGAAGCTACGTCTGTTATGTGACATGCTGTTATTAAGAAAATTCCTGTTAATATGGTGAGAGAACTATCCACTTTCACCATTGCTCCGGAATAGTCCAAATACTGAAAAGAAACGATTTTAAAGAGTTTAGCCCCAATTTAGCAAACAAAGCAAAACATTAATTTGATTATTATAGAGCTTCAGCTGACATTTGTATAAACCCTCGAACCCCAAAAATTAGTGTAAATCTAAAATAATGTATTTAGTCAAAATTAAAATTGTTTTACAGTTTGGAATCATAAATAGTGCTCTAATGATATCTAAATTAAATATTATTTTCTTGATAGTTTTAAGCTAATGATGGAAAAGGTGTTACTGGCGTTGGACAACCAGGCTTTAGCGCATGCTTAAGATGCCTTTGGAATATTCAGAATTAATTAATTTTCCCTTGCCGGTATGCAATATTTTCTTCAGCACTCTGCGATTCAATTATGTCAGAAAAGTTAATACTGATCAAATCAGCTTTACTATTGCCTGGATAAAAGAAAAGAATAATAACCTTCAACACAAGAGTTCACTTGACAATGAATCCTGATAATTTTGGAAGGATGAACGTTTTGACAGATACTGGAAAATACAATAATTTTCTTGCAAAGTGCATCCACCAGCAGAAGATTCTTGCAGCGTGCGCCCGTAAATGTGTGGTTGAATTGCATTATTGTACAACTATAATTATATTGGCGACGCACTGTCTCAAAGGGATAACTTTTGTTTTAAACTTAAACATAGAAAGCTTTGTATAGGCGGTAAATTTATGTCTGGTTATACTAAATGCCGACATCTGGATCAATAAGGCAGTATTTGGTAATCGATGAATAAAGTGTGCGATATCAGATTTATGTCCCTTTTCCATTATAACTTGTTTGTGTTCTGATGGTACACAGCATTGAAACCACATTATCATAATTGACATTTGTACATTAATTCCATCAAAGAATAAATACTGTTTGTAACATAAATGTTATGGACTAATAGGGAAGTCTTAAATTAAAACGCACGTTATGATTTGAGTTTGTATTCATTGGTATAACCAATTTGCCTTGTTTATATTTTTCATGTCTGTTCTTTACGATTTGTGCTCACCGCTTGTTTGAAGAACAATTAATCCCCCATGCTACAGACATCATTGCCATTACAGTAACTGATCAAACTCATATCGAAAATCTCACGAAATCGTAAAGGTATAAGTAATGATTCCCACTTAATCGATTATCAAATGTCTGAAACATTAAACGGTTCAATATATGGTTTCCAAAAACCTTTGTTGAACATAAGTTTTTCAAGCCGTTCAGTTTTTATTTTCTTCAGGTCTACCTATAGCTCTGCCAGATATTGTATTTCATATGAAGAAAAAAATCGGTGGCAATGTTTGTCACTAAGACCCTTTTCAGTGGCATGTATTTTTAACAGAATTTGACGCACAGTAAAATAATATTTGTGTCTGTTAGTGCCGTAAAGCTATAGTCTAAATGTAATGCAAGTAACATTTTAATGGTTACAAAGTCTGGCACAGATTTCATAAGAAATTTTATCAAGTCCTGATTGGATGTCCAAAAAATATTAAATTTTCATTTTGGAAATACAATATGCATGAGATGTAAACTTGCCCAACTATAAAAATTTGATTTCAGTTTGCCTTTCATAAACTACAGAAGATACACAAAGATTTTCTGCAGATTCTTGATATGTGTACTGGCTTACCATATCGATGGTACACTCAAAGATAAGTATAACGGTTTGTGTATATCTTGTGCAAAAACAGATTGTTTCATACAGTTTTTGAGATATGATGCAATTTTGGAACGTGTTATCACGTAAGCGGATTGGAAATATTGTAGGTGACCAAATAGCCAAGCATACTTAACGCTGATATAAATTCTACACGTCTGCATTTTCATCAGAGGAATGATGAAAGTAAATTTTCCATGCCCTACACTAATACCATATCAGCTGCATCTGGCCATCTGATTCAATGAACTGACGATGACTACAAAGATGTGTCAGATTTACTCCTTCTATTTTTTACCTAACGAGAATACATTAGTCTTGTGCTTTCTCTCTTGTCATTAAAAACAACGGTGTATCGAAATTTAATTCCAATTGTGAGTTGCCAGTCGAAAATAAATGCAGTATTTTGTCAGGTATTGTAACAGGCGACGAATTTACGCTATTGTCCAGCTCCAATGACGGACAACACGAAATTAGAATTAGAATTCTACAGCACGTAGCGCATCTGAAGTTATAAGTCACTATAATCATACAAAATAGTAATTAAAAACATACGCAGAAATAATCTAAATATATTTGTTTCTCAAATAATTAAAAATGACGATGTTAGTGATTTATCATAACAATTCAGCAGTATTCTAACATTTTACTCAGCATCTACAAAACAGTTCTAAGCTGAGGTTTGCTTATACATCTCTTCTTTGTTTTCTTTTAAACCATAGGTGCGCACGAAATTTCGATGAAGCACATTTTTGTAAGAGATCCACATTGTGAACTTCAGCAGTGAAAACCCCAACAAGAATCGTCTGAAAGCTGCGTGAAATTTTACTTCGGAGTGTATAAATTTTGTCTTAACAAGGTCATAATTCCTTTAATATGTATAGTATTTTGTATTTGACCATAATATAGTTTCTTCGTCATTCCTAATTGTATTAAAGACTAGTTAGCTAAGACAATGCATCAAGATAATTGCATTTTCATCTACTAATTACTGTTATTAGACCGTAACATGTGTTTATTGCCAGGGACAAGTATAACTTAGCTTGCTTCTGAATATGCAAGACTGCTGGGAGTGTTGTTTATGTGTCGAAGTATGTATAAAATATCCAATACAAGCTTTTCTCACTTCTTTCGACCTGTATTCTTTATTAGGAGCTTGAATTTTAATACATTAATCATCCAGTTTCGACTATAAATCGAGAACACGTTCAATTAAATCGTAACTCCGTCAGCCCTCTCTGTCACATAAAATAAGAGGACATGAGTCTCATTAAAAGAAATATAATATATTCATTTATATTCGAAAAGACAAGGCTATGTTCCAGATACGCGTAATTTCAGTTTGTTCATTTGAGCAGGTCACATTTTGTGACCACTCCGGTGGCCAAGTGGTTAGAGCGTCTCACAACCACCGGAAGTGTCACACAGTAGTCAGCGAAGTCGGGTAAAATACGTCACTGATATTTGTACTAGACAAAAGACGAAATTACAAAGACATCTTTCAGCATTATTACTGAAAAATTTAAAAAGATGTTCTTTAACACCACTAATGAGGCAGTATGTGTGGCTAATGGAAATTTACGTGTGTATCGCGTCATATTACAATCACAAAATCATTAATGCAATCAATAAACCTGACATCATCTGCCTCCAGGAAACACACTTACCAGAGAAACCGAAACATATCCAAAATCTCCGGATACTCACCAGGCATATTCAAAAGTCGTAGCAATGGGAAAAATGGAGGAGGACTTGCAATATTTTTAATTGATTCCCTGTCCTACTCTGAAACATTAACGATCCCAATGCCAATAGACATAAATAATAAAATTGACATTTAAACTGTATTAGTCAACATTGGATCGAATAATATAATAATAACTAATATATATGTGGCCCGGGGGGGGGGGGGCAATGACAACCCAATCAACTTAGAATCGTATCGACAAATCTCCACTAACCAGTCTGGAAACCTAATCATTTGTGGCGACTTCAATGCTCACAATGAACTATGGGGAGAAAGTAGAAGGGATAAAAGAGGCCAATTAATTGAAGAATGGATTGCTGAATCAAACCTAACGATCCTCAATGATGGGTCTAAAACTCGACTTAATCCAGAGGATGGCTCCCCTCTCAGCAATCGATCTTACTATATGCCCACCCAAACTAGCCCAACTTACAAACTGGTGGGTTGATCAAGATAACACATTAGGTAGCGACCATTTCCCCCATCATAATCTCCCCCCTAATATCAGTTCAGCACAACCCCCATGAAGCCCCACCAAAATGGAGATATGATAAAGCTGATTAGGATAGCTTTAGAAACATCCTAGCCGTTATTAATATCAAAGAGTTCGAAGACCCATATATAACAATATTCCATGACAATGTAATTAATAATATACTTAATGCAGCTACCCAAAATATTCCCCCCCCCCAAAAAAAAAAAAATAAAAAAAAATAAATCAAAACAAAAAAACACTCAAACTAAACAATCAGTACCATGGTGGGATGATCAATGTCAAAATACTAATAGAGATAAAAAGAACTTAACAAATATAAGCGAACAAGAGGCTCAATAGATTTCATCCAATATAAAAAAAACAAAAAAAACACCTTAAAGGGATCATAAAACTAGCCAAAGACAAAACACAGCAACACTTCTGCTCCAAATTGAACCTCAGATCTAACTCCAAACAAGTATGGGACAAAATAAAATCTATCCGGGGGAAAGCTATTAACTTAACACTTAAGCTCAAAAATGCTACAACCAACCATGCCAAAGCTGACCTACTTGCTACCCATTTCTCGGCCATGAGCAGTAATACCAATCACGGTAGGAACTTCCAAGAACACAGACAGAAAGCTGAAACCACACTTCCTAACCCCTTTAAAGACCTAGGGTTCAAGAACTCAGATTTAAATTCCGAAATCACCCTACCTATACGAATGTAAAATATCGCTTGTGTCTAAAAAGGAAACCTCACCTGGGAAAGATCAAATTGGATATATCATCTACAAAAATCTTCCAAATAATCATTACAACAACCATTTTAAAACTGCTCAACCAAATTTGGCGAAGTGGAAAACTACCACTCAGCTGGAAACAAAGCAGTTGTCATCAAAATCCCTAAACCAGGTAAAGACCCTAATAATATTAACTCGTATCGTCCCATCTCCCTCACTAGTAACATATGCAAAATGATGGAAACAATTCTAGCCAACAGATTAGAACACCACCTAGAAAGTAACAAACTTCTCTCAGAAAACCAATGTGGCTTCCGTAACAGGCGCTCCACCACAGATCAACTTTTAAGACTAGAAACAGATATCAAACTAGCTTTCGGCTCCAAAAAAAAAGACCCAGACAGACAACTTATAGCAGTCTGCCTTGACCTTGAAAAAGCGTTTGATCTTGTCTGGACCAAAGGATTGATTGCAAAACTCAACCACTTCGGAATTATGGATGCATGTTTAACTGGATCGAAAACTTCCTAACAGGTCGCAGAATAATCACTAGAGTAGGAAACACCACCTCAAAAGAATACCTCCTTGAAGACAGTACCCCACAATGGAGTGTACTCAGTCCTACGTTATTCAACATCATGATTAACGACCTTGACCTCAACCTAGCGACAAAACGGGTTAACATTTCCCAATTCGCTAATGACAGCGGCATCTGGAGGGCAGGAAACCCTGCTAGCAATCAAGTAGTCAAAGAAATCCAGAAAAGCCTATTTAACATAGGGAGATGGGCAGATAAATGGGGTTTTAAGATCTCACATGAAACAAACGGTAGCAATAATCTTCTCTCGTAAAGGCAATAACGAGATAATTTACCCCAACTTCTATATTCAAAACCAGTTAATCAAATTTGCTAAGGTAGTAAAATTCCTAGGTATGTTCTTCGATGATCATCTAACTTGGAAACACCAGACTGAACAACTAATTCAAAATTGCAATCGAAGCTAGATTATGGATGCCAAGTTTACAACTCAGCGAAACAAACATTACTGAACAAACTGGATACCATCCAAAGGAAAGCATTATCTGTTTGTACTGGCACTCTACCATCGATATCACTGGACGAACTTCAAGTCATCACCGGTGGACTACCATTAAAAATAAGAAGACAGGAAATGCATCTTCTATACTTCAATCGATTAACAAATCACCCCGACTCGCATGCTACAAAATTAACCATTAGCAAAAGCAACAAACCGTTTAGCCGCAAACTAGTTCCTAACCCACCAGGTGGCAAACACATCCTAGAACTCAGGGAAAAGCTGCCAACACTTGCTTTACAAGAATAGCACACTCACTCCCCTGACCCCCCCCCCCCTTGGACAAACCCTATCACTAGGATCAACACTAGAGTCACCAATTATGGAAACAAATTGGAACAAGAATCTAAACTCAAAACCATCGTAGCAATGGAAATATAAGACACCTACTCTGGCTTCGTAACAATTTTCACTGACAGATCCAAAACAACCGAACCCACCAGAATAGCAGCTAGCCGGTAAAGTCGCAAAAAAACATGTTAGGGAACCCTAACCCTGTCCCACTCAGATATAGCATAACAGAAGCCCAAAACATAACAAGAAACTATATTAACCAGAAATGTCAGGATCACTGGAACTCCACTGCCAAAGGCAGGATACTCTACTCCATTATAAAAGAAACCAATAGGTCCATCAAACCACCCAAAGTGAACAGCCTGTACCAAAATATTATCAATCGCATCGTAACCGGAAAAACAAAATTAGCAGGAAGTTTTGGAAAACATCTAGGACCCAAGCCTGATAATATCAATTGCAGCCACTGCAAAACCATTGAAGATCTGCCACATATATTCATTAGCTGCTCACAATATCAGGAAGCTAGAATGGAATTTCAAAAAACTCCCCCCCCCAAAAAAAAAAAAAAAATTGGAACAACTACCAATTATTCAGATTTTCTTAAAGATAACAGCCCCAACATAAATATGACCTACCAAAACATACTTAAATTCCTAGACATCCAAGCTAAAAGAAAAAATATAAAACACCCTATAAACATAAAATAAACAACCCTACCTCACTAAAAATAAATTTCCACTAGCAGATGGGCACCCTTGACATGTCCTGGAGGACCTGAGTACTCAGCAAGGGTGTCCCTCTAGCTTAAAAAAAACAACCTGTAAAACATACATAACCCACCCAAATACTCTATAAAACCAGATTAATATACATAGACGCGCGCTTTTAATACGACCCTAGGGACCTGAATACTCAGCAAAGGTTCCCGTCTTCTTAATTCCGAAATATATCCTTAAAAATGAAACAAAACTAATATATTTTTAATAAAACCACTTCTTCTCTGCTCTCTTCCTAGCCCTAATATGAAAGACAGCCAAGGTAATACTGCGGCCTACTTCAGTGATACGGATCATACTAACACTAAAACAGCACAATGGAACATAGCTCATCTTTAGAACAATTTCAGACACAAGAACCAAAACTCAAAATTCGTGCAAGTACATCCATTTATACCAGTACCCTGGAGTGAGCGGACTCCTGCATGCTGATGGTCGCCAGCTATCCTGGTCACTACCTCCCTTGCCTTAGTCGGACACAAATAAGCGTGCAACGCGCTCGTGAAACACCTAACATAAATAAAAGCAAAAATAAATGAATAGCGGCGAGTGGCACTATGGTGTCAGAGTCGTTACACAATTCTATCAAGAGGCCTACAAGAACGACCCAGTCCAGCAGCTAGTATAAACAGCTAACTACATTTCTACGCTACACAGCTACCATTTGCCCTAAATTACCTGAGAGGAAAAAGGACTGCGGAGAAATGTAAAGAAGCAGAAGAAAAACGGGGAACATTTGCTTAAAAAGCCCTTCTAAGGGCTACCAATATTGCCTTTTATCCAGGGAACCATTTTGGTTTGGTATCCCGTTTTGATAAAACTATTATGTACATTAACTTGATCGTTCAATCCACCGCTTCAAAATTCAAACCTTTTATGACCTAACAGTGACCAAACCTTTTATATGTCGCCCAGATATATTAGTTATTAAAAATGTGTAGGGCATCTTCAACGTACACTATGTACTAGAATGTTTACGATTATTAGGACGTAGGACAATTTTACAACTTGTTTTGATTTGGCCCAATTGCACAGGTGGCTAACACACTATTGACACTTTTTATTGTCCATTAGTACAACTAGACTAACTTTGACTAAGTACGGGCTGGCGTTCTTGGGAGTGCACGATATCCATGGCTGGCTTGCCGAGTTCCTTGCCCTCTTGCCTCTCTCAGACATCGTATAACGGCGGAGATGTGAAACAATTTCCACGCGCCTGAAGCTTGGTGTCCCGATGTGACGTCATCGTTGCGACCAATCGCAACGGGCGTTACATACTGCTTGGGTCTACACCTAGTACAGTCAATAACGGACTGAAATCAACTCTTTGTTAACATGTATGTGTGTGTTGGGCCCATTCCCACTCATGAAAGCCCTTCATTCAGGTCGTTAGAGACATATAGTCCTACGACCTGACGGCTAAATTAGCAGTGCTTCTTGAGCACATAAACGCCTGTGGGGGATGTAGCACTAATTCCTTCCCCAAGGAACATTTCGCATCCCGCTGTGCGGGAATAAACCCGTCGCACATGCCCATTTGGGCGCACTCGACGTAAATCCAAGTAATCAATCAATCAAAATCAATCACAGTTACTCAGGACGTCACTTGATGTTTGTTTGTTTTTGGGGGGAGGTGTGTGTATGTGTTGTTTGTTTGTTTGTTTTTTACCAGACCCTTGTAGGTCGAAGATCCCTTTGAGCCAAATGAGTCTGATTGAACGAGACTAACTTTTCCAAGGTTTATCCAAATATAACTTCAATGATAATCTTAACGATAAAACGCTAAATGCATAACAGGTATTTTAATATAGACGTAAAACGAATATTGTCCTATTAAATTGGATCTTAAATCATGATGAAGAATTTAATAGTAAATAGACACAGCAATAAAATATATGATTTTATCTGATTTATTCGATAATTTGGATCATTGTTTTCCCACGGGAGCTGTTTCAGAAGCGTAAACATCATTAAAGTGGTAATGCTTTAATTAAGTCAATACTCGTAAATCGAGATCAGTTTAAATGATACTAATAAATAATAACGATCAATCTTGGAGCTGGTTGTGGAATGAGATTGACCAAAACAATAATGTAAAATTTATACATAACTGACCAATATATAAAGGTATTTCAGCCATAAATATTCTTTTCACAGCATGCTCATGCCAGTACTAAAGAAAACCGTTCATAGGCAATTTCAAATATTTCGGTGTCCTCCTCGTGCATATCATATTAAAATTATGCGTTTCGTATATTTTATTTTTTGTGTCGGATTCTGTACTAAAATAATACAATTGTATACTGTTCATATTAATTTTACGGGAAGAGTTTTGTTGCTTGAAAATCTGTATAATAAGCATCAAGGAGAGGTTATTAAATTTAGCAGATTGTACTTGGAAAGCCAATCGTTGTTAGAAACTCTAAATGTAGACAATGTGTACCATTCTCTCTCTCTCTCTCTCTCTCTCACACACACACACACACACACACACACACACACACACACTCGGGCACGCGCGCTCACGCACACCCAAACAACAACGTCATTTCAACAATGTAATAAATTCATGCGCCGTGCAAACAAATTAAGATATTGAGCTTATTATGTACACATTTCTTTTGCACAAAGTCACTTGTCAACAGAACTGATGAAATTAAAACTAAAATAGCTCGTTTATGTGATATTGGGCCATCGAAGTAACTCTTAATTACAATCTGCTTGCAGATATCTTGGTCTCGAAGCCTGCTAATTCACAACACCAATATTCTGTTATTCTGATGACGAGAGAAAAGTAACGGTTATTAGATAGGCAGATCACTGCAGCAGTCGACGCAAAACCACGCCTATTAACGGTGCGCGTAGTCACATTAACAAAATAAGAAGGTTTTGAATGGATTATCATTTTATTGCCATCAAACGATTCGGTATCAAGACGTTTTTATTAACTCGAAATATGCATAGTCATCTGATTTTTCATTCTGGGATTAATAAAATATATAGTGATAAACTTCGAAATTCTGAGACAAAAGTGGATATTAATACAATCAATATCATTGCACTAAAAGGCGAAATCAAGCTCAGATATTATGATATAACCCTGTGTAGTAAACAGTTCGTAACGATGATTCAAGAAACTTAATGAATTTCAAGAACAAAGACTGTACGTATACTTCTGTGACTACAAACTCGTAACATATATCTCAAGTCTGGGTGAAAAAATGCAGATTACACATACCTATGCAGGTCTTAAGTATTATAGTTTTTGCCGTAGAAAATATTCGTCCTGTAAATAAAGAAGTCTAAGTGCAACAAAATCAAGGTAGCAAAATGTTCACCTGCATTCAAACAAATCAAGGCAGCAAAATGTTCATCTGCATTCAAACAAATCAAGGCAGCAAAATGTTCACCTGCATTCAAACAAATCAGCTCAGCCGAATGTTCGCCTGCTTTTAAAACAATTATATCAGTTGTTTATATCTCCTCTTTAAAAACCTATGTGATTCTATATTTGCTTAAACCACGGGCATGTCTGCTTACATAAGCTGTTGCATAGGGCTTAGTGTATCGGACTCACGACCGAAAGGTTGGATCAGCCCTGCTCCTATTGGTTTGGACGCACGGCCGAAAGGGTGGATCAGCCCTGTTCCTATTGGTATGGACGCATGACCGAAAGGGTGGATCAGCCCTGTTCTTATTGGTATGGACGCACGACCGAAAGGGTCGATCAACTCTGTTCCTATTGGTATGTCCTTTAGCAATGCATTTTTTTTTCTTCTTCTCATTTGCCTTGCACTACACAACCTACTTATGTTGTTTTGCCGTAAAGCAGCAAACGCCAAACGCTATCAACAACCACCACTGAAATCATGACGGCTCATGTACATTCTCATCTGGATGTCTGGCCGGCGTTGACATTCTTATTAACGTATTTGCCTTACTGATTACTTCTTCTGATTACTTCAATAGACGTTGGAACGGCAAATGATGATAGGAAATATTCTCTGATAGAATGACCACAAAAGTCTGTGGTACCATGATAATTTTGTTCGGATATTAAATAATTTGTTCTTCGAAAATAGATAAGAGACATTGTCCATTTGCTTCTTTACGATTTCATTTATATGAAGACAACAAACATGGGTCGAACTAATACAACCCGCTATAAAGCATGTTCTTCATGAATTCCATCTATTATTACCTCACTTACCACATTATGAAAATATGTCTCTACGAAATAACTCAAGCATGTGACGCGCAGTAATTCGTAGTTATGGAAATTAGATATGAGAGTTCAGTATCAGAACTAACAAGCACCTCTTGCAAAACTGCAAACATTTTCGAGGTAGCTATTGAGCAGTGCCTTAATTTAATTAAACTGATCGTCACACATAATGCCCTGATTCAATTAAATCGATTGCCTGGAATAATATTTTTAAAAAATCTGGTTTTACTGATTTAGGACAGTTAGACTCACTGTCCTTAGGGAACATCTCCTTTTGGACCTAAACAACATACATCAGCAAAATTACTAAATTAAACACCAATCGTTCGTGCAAAAATTGCAAATAATCGTTTGTCCGTTCTTTGCTGTTGTTTTCTTGGTGCGTGTGCGTGTGGGCATAAATATCGACTTGTCTTTAATCAGCTTATACTCAAAAACTCTTTATGTTTTATAGTACCGATAATAAATGTATATCGTGTCACAGGAGAATATACTTATGTATACACACATTATGTCCAGATCTTCCGGGACACAATCTGCTTTTCTACTATGTATGTAGTTTCTCAAAGAAATATATAGCTTCGTGTATCTTTTCTTCTGTGCTCCAAATCGTTTTCCTAGTGTTATCACTAATACGTATCATTGCAGCCAAAAAAACCATCAGGAATCTGACGTCCGCCATCTTGAGGAACACGTCTGATTTGAGATACGTTTCTCCTGCAATGTGTCTATGAGCGATGTTTCATTGTCTTTATGAGTATCTCTGATTTATTCAAATACTTTGATGCAATATTGCGATAGGAAGATGGTGAACTGCAAAAACGCTAGAGGTGTTCCATGTTCCAAAACCTGTGACGTAGAACGTCGACATTGAGTCAGGCTAAACCTTCTGTTCTGGATAGATGATGTTGCCCCGTTTGTGCTAATTTGCATCAAGGTTCCATTCGCCATATATATATATATATATATATATATATATATATATATATATATATATATATATATATATATATATATATATATAATGCAAAAATTCTTTTCTAACTATTTAACAAGAGATTCTAATTCTAAATACCAAAGAAAGTTGTCTTACAATACTATCTACTTTATGTATATAGTCCTCATATGTTTCAAAATCATTTTAAATTTTTTTCTTTTTTAAAATTGCTTTTTCTCTCTGTTGGTAAGTTGGCGAAGAACAACACTAATACTTTGCTTCACGAATAATCACATGGGAATATAGTAATTCATTTACAAAGATACTATGCTTATCTTCGGAGTGAGTAATTTTAATCGCAAAGCTTATATTTGATTATACACAATCAAACATACATCCTACCATATGCTACCTTCAGGTTTTATGACGAATATGTGTTTGTTCTATTGAAGGTTATTTAAAATTGATTCTAACGGTCTGCAAAGAATTATCTTCTAATTTAAGTGCAGTGTCAATATTTATCAGCTGTAGTAACTAACATACTTCTCTTTGTGAATGTTATGCAGAAATGATGAAACTCTTCCTCTGATTTTAAATTTTTGCATATTTTTAATTAGAACTGTTAAGGTGTCATTGCCACGAGGAGATATTTCTATAATACAGTTGATCATAGCAGGACTATTTAGCGAATTGCAATTTGTTAATATGATTATTGGGAAATGATGACGAACTTGTATATCTATGTTGTTGTCTTACTGACATGTTGCCACAGTATAACAACCAAAGTATGTAAATTAGTCATGTCTACATAATCATGTCACCAGATTGCAATCACTAACTCTTTTAGCTGACGTAAAATACGTATTCATGATCGCTTGTGCAGTAGAAAATCTCTCGTCATGTCGATGGCAGCGTTATACTTTCATATATTTGTGATTAGAACAGAGTACAATATAAATCTGAAAGTTATTTCTTTTCTAAAAATTACTGCATAAATTAATTTCGTTTAAATTTTACAAGAAATAATACAAAATTTGGCCATATGCGTTGCATATTTGCAGAATCGTGCGGGGAGAAATACATTACAATTAATACAACAATTATAGTGAACACGTTTTAAAATTATTATTTACACAAATATAGCGTAAGAATTCTCAATAAAGCAGCTAAAATGTTGTTTTTCATATTCGCTACTTTATATAAATTGACTTTTGAAAAATAACAGCAATTATTAAAACGTATGTTTAACTTTTTCTTGATTGGTAAGAAAAAAGTATGACTTATTTTCAATAATTTAAAAACACTACTAAAGATACCTACCTTAGGAAAGTATGTCACCTCAAATAATTTCGTTGGTTTATCCTTTCTTCGAATTATGTCTGTGTTTAAAAAGTGAAGTGAGTTATAGTGTTCTAAAGTTCTCGTCACAGTTCTTTTTCTTGCTGAGTGAACTTGAGAGAAATGTTGACTTTTATAGGCCTGCCTTCGGAATCATATCACGTATTTTAAAATCAATTCGTATCTTATTTATCAATGACCGTTACAATAGATCTGTCTGTTCCACACTTCCGACAAGATTTAAATTCACTGTGCCCGTCACTGAGTGGCCAGTGGTTGTGTAAATTTAAACTCTATCCATATGCTGATTTACGCTTTTGTTGTGACGATGGCTCTGGTATCCAAGCTAAACTGAAGTGTTGGAAGACAGACATAAAGCGAAATTTCAATTGGCGCACTGCGGACAATAAATCAATGACGTCAGGCTCTTCATTGTCACCTCGCGATGTCTTACACATATTTGTTGGCAGGCAATTATATCAGTGTCAACGATCAAGGTTTTAAATTAATTACAGTGTTCTTCCGTAAATAAAGACTTTGCAGAGACTGAGCCGGTAGGAAAAAAATGTAACCCTTAAATCCAGATTGATCGTTTAATTCATGGAAGATGTAACATTGCATTCTGCATTTCAAATACTGTAAATTCAAATATTAGCGCCATTACATTTTCGCGAATTAAATAACTGTAGTACATTGTCGGCATTAACTTTTTATTAAATACTAATTGACTAAGAATAATATCTTATATCATGATTTCATCATAAAAATATTTCCGAATTTGGTTTCCTCGCTAAATTTAAAACAATTTGTGCATACACTAACGATGTGAAGCACAGTTTATATTTATCAGGCAACAAAAATGTTGTAGAGACCAAAAATAGAAAATTATATATTAGTGGTGTGGTGTGACATAATGGATACATGACTTCAGAAATAATTTGCTACTCATTTTGTGAGTTGACTGTTTTGAAGGTAAGTTCGCTCTGATTAAAATCGTACATCGATCAAGCCTGCATTTAGCAAACCATCAGCATAGTCGTCGTCGTGATCATTATTATCATAATCAACAATGTCTTCTTCTTCATGGGCAACACCTTAAATTTTGGAGAAAAAAAATATCCAAAACAAAAAGATGAGTTTAAGGACGAGCTTGAGAGCAATTGTGAAAAATCTGTGCCGTCATTTCTTCGCAATGACTAGTTTTTAAAATGACGAATTCCAGCTCTACTTTTATAAGCAAATTCGTCGGTCTACTAGAAAAAAGAAGAAAAAATGCATGAAAACTAACCATTATGGTGGAATTAATTGTTATCGTGAATTGGTGCAAAAAGTCAATGCCGATCCTATTTTCGATATAAAAGATGCAATTTCTGCATAATTAAGAGTTCAGCATTTAGCGGGTAAAAACGCACGGGTATGTCAAATTTTCTTGTGTTCCCCGCATTAATTACAAGTACAAAAATATAACATCTGCTGGTTCATTAGAGCATTACTTTCGTTATGCCATTATTTTCATTCTTTCCTGTCTAATGAACGAACATACCATGCAGATATAGGTTATTGTCTCATGTTTCTAGCTATTTTTGGTACAATTCATCCAGTATTGTGTTGATGTGCCGTTAATAACGTAAGTACATAAATGCATACTCATTTAATGCTGGTGACACTGGACCATTTGCTGCCGGATGCTTTGGTTGCCATGCAACTATCAAATATCTCTTAGATTCAGAAAACCAAAACTGGGAATTTAATTTGAAATTGACACTAAGCAGGTGGCATGTCATTCACTTTTAAACATCAGAAAAGTCGACCTAAGCAATTTATATAATATAATAATCAATAATAATTCAAAATATATGTTAGGTATAACGGCAAATCTGGTACTCATTTTATATTCGCAACCTATTATGTATATTTAACTTGTACTGTTTGTTTATTTAAGGATTATTCATTATTGTTTTAACATTTGAATTGAATCAGTCTTATTGTTATATTCAGGTTTTTAATTTGGGTGGATTTATTTATTCGAATTATTATTCATTGGAATTACAAAGTGCTCAATAATATTTTTGGACTCAGACATTGATTTTGAATTACAGTGAATTCAAGGACATTTTGGAATAGATTAATGCAATACATCAAAAGACTGTTAACATATTGTCACTTTCCAGGCCATTAGCACATTATAACTTTTGAGACAACAGGCACATTAATACATTCAATATTGGAATTTATTTGGAATACCACTGGAATTCAATTGGAACTTCATACATTTGGGTGTGTGCGTGTGTGATTTGGATTTTTAACGTAGCTTTAACAATATTTCATTTCATTTTTATGATGTCTGCAATGTGGCAGTTTATAGTGATGTGTAGCATTCGGGCATCATGCCGCAGACATGTACCATCATGTCCCACCCAGTCACATTATACTGACACCAGGCTAACTAGTCATAACACTTACATCTTAATACTGAGCGAGTAGTGAGGCAGCTTTTAGTACCATTTTTATAAGTCTTTGGTATGAATCGACCGGGGCTCGAACCAGCGACCTCCCGCATCCCAGGCGAATGCTCTAACCATTAGGCGGTCTCATACATTTGGACTTGTGATAGAATTTTAAAGACTATTTGGGGTTTCATTAATATTACTGTAAGTTCTTTTTACATTTTCAATATATATTCTAGGTAAGTAAGTTATTGGTTGAAGTTCACAAACTTGTTGATTTTTCGCTCTTTTCTGTTACATAGTTAAAGAACACAGAGTCGCATCAAACCTTCGAAAATAGTTTCTGTAATGAACAAAAGAAGTAATTCACATAAACCGTTCATACGGATGGTGCAGTTCTTTGGTGTAATTCATATTTGTTTTAAATTTTAAATAAATGTAACACTTTTTTGGAATGAAGGCTTAGTAAAAACAAAAACATATTGTTTGGGATTTCTTTTTGCAAATATTGTTTCGTCAGACATTTTAATGACTTCGACAATTTCATTCATGGGTCTCGTAGTTTACTGTGATACAATAAATTATTGTAAAATTAGATTGTAGAACTGACATAAAAGTTCAGTTTTATCCTTTTCAAGTCCAAAAAATCTACTTACACAGTAGAAAAACGAAGAAAAATATTTTGTTGACGTTCTGCGTACATGTGGCATTATGTCGAGTCAGTTCGTGTCTATATAAGGTGTGCTGTCAGTCGTTTTGGAAAACTTAGTTGTGATGAATGAAGTGATACCTCGGGTCAAATACCACAGATTCGGACTGCTCCCGTGGCCTAAGTGGTTAGAGCGTCCACCTTGGATGCGAGATGTCTCGGGTTCGAACCTGGGCCAAGTCATACCAAAGACTTACACAAAATGTATCTTCAGCTGCCTCGCTTTGCGCTCAGCATTAAAAGGTTAGTGTTAGGACTGGTCGGCCTGGTGTCAGGATAATGTGACTGAGTGGGACCCGATGCAACACTGCAGACGTCGTAGCAATATGACTGAAAAATTGTTTAAGCTAGGTTAAAAATTCAAATCACACACACACACACACACACACACACACACACACACACACACACACCTCATATTCGCAAACGGTACAAAATGACAGACATTTGGGAGTCCCTGGAAAAGAGCACGAAACTTGTCGATACAAACGTATCGCTAAAATCAATGACTAACGTTAACATGGCCTTTTATGCTAAATTAAAAGTAAATTTTAAAAAGTTAAACTTAGTAATGTTATTTTGCAAATACATGCATGCGTACATACATACAAGAGTGTATATATACACCACAAACATGAATGCAATTCAAGCATATACGAACACATGATTGCAAGCATACGTACATGTACATACAAATGGGCACATACCTTTATTCATGGATGCATGCATCATACGTTTTACAAAGTACATACACATATCTGCATGAATACATACATATATCCATACATACATCCATACATACATTGCGAGAAAATCTTTCAATTAACTTTAATTTGCTATCGACATATATCCTAGTGTAATTATGGCGCTGATACTACTTTAATAGTTGGTCCTCAAAATGTATAATTTTACTTAAATTTTATGGAAGGGTTTTTCTTTATCTTGAGTATAGTAAATTGGTTCTGAACGGTGTCGTATTTTGTCTAATGTAAATCCAACAAAAGTGAAATATAACAAACGATTATGTAATTACCATCCCTACTGTAAAATGAGGGAAACAAAAGGACGAAAATTTCTAAAAAGGCTAAAACACAGAATCAAGAAAACTTTTCATTTTCCTGAATAATTCAATAGGAAATATAGGCATGTATGTGCGAAGATTTTCAAATTTATTTCTAAATTTTTATCGTCAACAAAATGTCATCTATATATCTTTTCACTCGGTACCGAAACAGCCTGATGTACAAGAGACACCGGCAAAATACGCCTTCGTTACAAACATTGTTAGCAGAAATTCCGACCATATCTGTACTGAAGCGACAAGTAGGAAGGACAGAAAATAGAAAGTAAAAACATGTACGTAAAAGAAACACGAATAAGTAGGAAGGGCAGAAAATAGCAAGTCAAAACATGTGGGTAAAAGATACATGAATAAGTAGGAAGGGCAGAAATAGCAAGTAAAAACATGTTGGTAAAAAATACATGAATAAGTAGGAAGGGCACAAAATAGCAAGTAAAACGTGTAGGTAAAAGATACATGAATAAGTAGGAAGGGCAGAAAATAGCAAGTAAAAACATGTTGGTAAAAGATACAACATGAATGCCTATGCTAATGACTTCACCTAAAGTTTTCTGAATGATAGCCCACCCCCCACCCCCAAGCTACTAATACCCACTGTTACTGCAGAATTCTAGCCTTCAAAAATATACCCGAATTTAGACTGACTACGTCTGATAACTTTCATGCATATTTAATCGGTATACCAATAGTTATTCCTGTAAATTTTATGATTAAGGGACTATTTTAAAGATATTAAACTGATATAATTTGCAAATCTCTCTGAAAATCTTGCGTGACAGTTGCTTACAAACACTTTTTGGATTATGCGAATTTACTCGGAATTTTTGGTTTTTATCAGCTTTCCAAATTAAGTACTACTTAAAAAAGAAAATCAAACATCAGATGACACTGCATTTAAAAGAACGGTCCACTGGGTATTATCATTCCATTTTTGTTTATAAATGTGTTTTATGTGTGAAGGCCCAAGGCAGCAAAAGTTGATTTTCTGAAAGCGCGGGACCCAAGGCTGTTGCCTCGTTCGCCTTGCCCTAGGGCCGGGCCTCTGTGTGTGTGTGTGTGTGTGTGTGTGTGTGTGTGAGAGAGAGAGAGAGAGAGAGAGGGAGAGAGAGCTCTAG
Source organism: Sinohyriopsis cumingii (assembly GCA_028554795.2). Taxonomy (NCBI): domain Eukaryota; kingdom Metazoa; phylum Mollusca; class Bivalvia; order Unionida; family Unionidae; genus Sinohyriopsis; species Sinohyriopsis cumingii. The sequence continues at coordinate 35,688,315 of CM068836.1, forward strand.
CTCTTTGAGCCGATGATCATTGATTCGCTCTGGTTCAGTGCAGTTTGAGTGATTGAAATATTTCAGTAGAGGTTGATTGCATGCTTTAGACTGTTCGGTTTCAATCGTTTGTTTTATGTAGGCCACTGTCTCTATACGCATTGGCTTTTGCTCATGTGTAAAAAGCCACATATATATATGGAACCCAAGGATAATAGTCAATGAAAGTCACCGAACGAGAGAACAGTATCATAGGAGATAGATTATATCGACCTAGATCAGTAACCAACTAGAATGCTAAGCGTCTTGGATATTGTTACGTGACAAATTGTTTAGGCCTACTCGATCTGTATTGTCTCTAAATCTGCTACCACATGCTTCTTATCTGTGCTCGGAGGTGTTTGTGACTTCCTTTTCCGCCATCATAATCTTAACCTCGGCCATGCTCAGGTTATTACCCTCAATAGCCACCGATTACAGTTTACTAATCTTATTGAGAATACTTTGTCTTGCCGCAAGAAGTTCTGCAGAAATGCGTACTCTTGAATGTAATCGTATCGAAATTAATTTCCTAGCACCTCCTCTAGAGGCACCGTTCACACTCGATTTAGCCCCGACAATAATTCCGATTGGTGATGGTTGTTCCAGCCACACCAAGACCAATAGTTGTTTCAGCAGCAAGCCAGCGAATAGCATCTATGACCAAACACACGAGTTGGTATTTTATGATTAACGTGGTTCGCTTGGTGATTTTATTTTACAGCTGTTGGTCCGCTTCGGTTAATTTGTCGCGTCGATGAGATTGAGGGTCCATCATAGTTCTATTAATAACGTGATCGGGTACAATAACTGCACGACATAAGACCCTGTCCTGACTCATCACGACCAGGTGGTGCAACACACATACGCCCTTCTAACCAATTACCCTTTCTTACTCGCACAACTGTCATATGATCATAAAATATCTCTGCTTGATTATACGTTCTTGGGGCTTAGCATTACAGTCATTTAGAAAGATACTGGTTGCACCTTTGCCTGGTGTTTTAAATGACCGTTTTTCGTTTTGTCAGCTGAGTAAATGTTGCTTTTACATATTTGTTGGGGGAAAAAACCGGGGCGGATTCAGCGATGAATACCACTGGTAAATTTATTCTTAAACATAAATACCAAAGATAGTTGAATACGTGCCCTGATAAATGTTGATGCATTCGAACTGAATTCCAGCTCCGGCGACCAACTACGTCGGTGCTGTATATATTAACGATTCTTGAATAGTATCGTAGAGCTGCTACGTTGCAATGATAGCTCAACACTACGAACATTAGTTATCATTATTTTTAAAGCATCTCACTTGCCACTAAAACCAGCAACAAGGAATAAATATGATACAGAGTTGTGCACCTTTAATGTGTGAGGCTAAGGAGTATCAAAACCATGTGCGACAGAACTGAAAACAGAACTGAAAACAAGTCCACTATTTACTGTTTTAATTTTTGTTCCAATCTTTCGCTGGTAATATGCTCGAAATACACCCCTTCAAATCATTACGCGTGATAGTGCGAGCACATACGTATTTGTTCATCCATGTATTGATTTGTTGTAGCATTTAAGAATTAATAACGTAGTCTTTGATAAAAGGAACCGAAACGCCAGCTTCCTTGATTGCCCTATTTTCATTAATCACGGCACTAATGTTTGCCACAGTGCCTCTCCACCTGAAAACAATATATTGAATGTCAACGTTTGATGTTTGCAGTCAACATCGTCAAAACTCGGTTAGTAAACTTGCTCAAATCCGCTCTGGTGGCATACTTGCTAAGATCCATATCGGAACCACGACTGGTTTCGAAACTCAGCAAATATTAATAGACATTTTTTGCTTAATATGAAACGTACTTTATTGTGAAATTAGTGGTTGGTGAAGGTCCAGTATATGCAAGTCTTTAACAACAAGACCATGTTAGTCCATCGAACCGAGTTTGCATCTTTATAGTAGAATGAAACAGTGGTAGATTACGGGGGCTACTCACTAGGCTAAAGTACTCAACACCTTGTCGTGGTCTTATAAGTCCATGTGAGTCAAAATACAGTCAAATAGTATATGTCGTCAAATATGCAACAGAATGAGTGCCAGGGTGATCATCGATGCAAGTTAATTTTGCATAAAAACACCACGAAAGTGCTTAACTGAATTTACCATCGCGAGTAAATCAAGATTGGTTAATGGACGCGTGGCTTTGTACGTAATCGAAGCCCACTGTCTGATGATATTTTACTACTAAGTCCTGTTAATCAAAGGCCTTTTCCTTTCTTATTTGTTTACTATGCGCTTTGCATCCAGCGACCGCTTTTATCAAAGCCATTCCTGATGCTGTTTCAACAGCTCCTAACGCCACCACTTGTGCAACTAATTGAGCCGCTGCTGCTAACAATGTTGGAATCTCTGCAAGGAATGAAAATATTCCATTGTCGCCAACACATGCATCGTGCTTGCAAATACATGTCGACAACGGACAGTCTGAATAACTCAAGATATTCCGATGAAAAGTAACACAACGGGTATAATGTTCGAAACTTTTATTGGGAAATGTGTAAACCAGTGTTGATATTTTGATGATACGACCACAAATTGTGATTGGCATTTGTATAGTCAAGCAAAAGTTCTTATGAACGTTCCTAATGATCATCAGTCACTCCCAAGTTGTAAAATATAATCCTCCCATAGTTTTGATTATTATCTCGATCTGTAAGTTGAAACGCCACGAACACATGTTTCAGTGCAGTAAGACCACGTTTTGTGCTTATTTGCCATGTAAGTATTCCTACAATAACACTTGGTCGGTACGCGTCAGTATTAACAACAACAATGAAGCGTTTCCCGATGGCATAAACAATTAACAAACTGGATTATGTAGTCACCGAAAATATTAGCACCTCATCCGCACTGTTAATGTTGACAACACAACTATACCATTAATACCTCTATGACGCCAAAATGGATCGTAAGGCATTATTAGGAACTAATGTTACTGTGTTTTTCGCTCCAAAAATAACCTCGCGAACATCTCTGCAAAACCCAAATATGTGACAGGAATCGCACACGAAACCCTCAGTGAACCCCTAATCAGTTGTGATCGAAGCTGTGCAAATCCAAGGCTAAAAGTTGGGTTGGTGCAAATAAAACCAAGGTCAAGCTAATATGTGTCAAACGAATGTCATGACATGAAAGATACGCAAACGACGGAGAGTACTTTATATCAAATCTCCAGGTTCCACTGTTGTTGCAAAACCCAAATAGTACAGAACTCGTAACAGCTACGCCTGTTTATTTTTTTCAGAACCGCTTGAGGTAATCATGACAATCATGATAATGTCAGGAGAGATATGATATCCCATGCGATTTGTTTGTCATCTGGAATGTCGTCAGGCCAAACTAAAATTGATTTTTATTGTATACCGTTTAATTTCAACCACATACGGTACGGAATCGAAATGACAGAACCGAATGCAGGCTCGTGTGAATGTATGTATGTTCAATATTGCTCCAGGTGGTGCCACTGCCTGATAAAACACAAATGAGTTATTTGTACCAAGACTACTAAACGGCTGAGCTTGGATATTAGACCAACTGTAATAGACCTCTAATGACGATAATACATCTTCGAGTGTGCATGAATCACAAGCGGTAATATGCGTCGAAAATTGCACATTAAATTCTGGTTTGGTTAATAAGATCGTGATCGTCGAGGTCACGATCTGGGTGGTATCTACAACAACAGGCCCACTTTGCGGCCTTTCCACCCGTTCTCGTTTCTACCTACCATGACCATTTGCCACATTGTAAGCGTTGTTTATTGTACACTTTTAATTTTGACCTCGCACAGGCAAACATAAACGTGACGCGAGTGATCCAGTCAAGGCGGGTAGTTGCCCGTCCGGATGGAAATTCCGACAAAGAGGCCCAGTGGGACAAACACCAGCCTTACGTATTACTCTGCAGTAATTGTGGAAACGGCAAAGAATCCTGCAGGGGGTGGTGTACTCAAACAGACAAGTATATTAGAGCGATCAATATACGTACTGATTGAAACTATAGTATTCACTAATCCCATGACTTATTTGAACTAATCTCTCTTGTGTCATCTGTTGAGCTATTCTTCCTCCATATCGCTGTTTGAGATTGTATTCTATGAGTTTCATGCTAAAATGTGCGGCTACTGCTGAACTATCTGCAAGTTTTAGTAAATGAAGAAGCATTGCTGATATATTTTTATTCATATTTACCAGTAAGTTATATATGACACTGGATGCAGACTGTATGTCGTTGAATGTTGATTTTATTTCTCCCATATCATTCCTCTGTATCGATAGTTTCTTACTCGATGGTCATACGGCTATTAATTATAAGATGTAAATCGTATTTTATTGATATTAGATGATTTTACCTCAGGGCAATATATGAGAGCAGTCCATATCTGATACAATCTGGCTGAGTTTAGTACATATAGCTCTTGAATTTCTTTTGCAGAAACTGAACCACGCAATATTTGTATTTCTTTAACAATTTCTGCCGGAAAGTCTATTTGTGTTGTTGACTTTGATAGTTTGACCTTTTATTACTCCGCACAGTTTCTTAATAGTGCGCATATCTGTCTGTGATTTTCATTTCTGACAGCACGGTCTCAAACCAAGCCGCACTGAGTACAATATGCTGATTGTATTGAGACTGCTCTGTGTGTCCGCCAGCAATTCGGAATGGACACATACACATGAATGCAGTCACATCGAAATAAATTTGTTCGCACCACTAGAGACACCGGTTACTATCGATATAGCCCCAAAATAAATACCGACTGGTGCGTTTGCGATGGTTGATGTGATCTTGATTCCAGTCACACCAAGACCGACAGGATAGTTGCTCTCTCAGCAAGACTGCAAATAGTATATCCGACCAGTCACGCGCGCTTGTATTTTACGATCAGCGAGGTTCTCTTGACCGTTTCATTTCGCGCTGTTGTTCATTTTCAATTATTTTTTCACGTAGGTAAGACTGAGGTTATGTAATAGTTCTTCTACTAATAATACAGTCGCGTATTTAATTGCGTCCACTCGTATCTTCACGCACAGACGCAATGTGCACAAGCACTCCAAACAAATTACCCTTTATACAGGTACTGCTGTCATACAGTTATATAAAATATTAGCCTCTGGAGTATTTACATTTCCTGCAGTAGTGAGATCTACTTGTTTAGCAGCCTTTTCACCTGCAAACACACCGATTACGTCAGTGCCTTTTACAGCCAAAGATCATCTATGCCCAATTAATGTTACCCGAACCAGTTCATCCTTGTTGAATTTCAGTCGATCAGGTTTTTATGTTGCTGATATCCGAGTCAATATTCGCTTAACATTATTAACAGTAAACATGACTGGGGTGGATACCTCGGTGAAAGCGACATCATCGTTGTAGAAACAATCCTGCAGACGTTTTGCATTTGCTGCTGCAGTCAGCTCTTCTGCATTTTCATATGCTCTTGCGATGACTACAGGGACTCTAGTTGGTAGTGGTACATCAGGATGATTCCAAATGGCAATTTCTACTTGATCTTTAAAACAAATTATATGACAGTTCATACGAGGGTTTGGTAACACCACTTTGAAGCAGATATTCCTCTAGAAGTAGAGCGAAATTGTTATCGATGTTAGCATCTGCTGCCATTTGATCCAAATTGTAAATTGTTGTAAATTCCACAGCTTCATCACCACTCTCAGAATCTATTTGTTCTGTAAATAACAGAAATCTAATCTTAAACACAAACACCAAGGATGGTGATGGTTAACCATCTGTCAGAATAAACGTTGTTTCCTTCGAACTGAATTTCATATTCGGTGATTAATGATACTGATAATGCAACTGTGTAAAAAAGTAAATTATCACTGGGCAGTCTAATGATATGTAATGCTAGTGGTACACGACAAAGATACCTCTTGCCATTTATCAATATAGCCATTCGACCCCACCCACATTTACTACCAGTTATGATAAACAGATATGTTTCCGACTCGCGCACCTTTAAAATGTGAAGTTTAGGTGTAACTATTTACAACAGGACAGAAAACAAGCCGGCCATTTGTTAAAGTTTTTTGTTGCAAATGTTTTTTCTTCTTTGATTGATATTCCCGTAATTTGGTGCCATGAAGTTAAGGGAAATTTAGCCATCCGCGTATTGTCTTGTTGAAGCCTTAGTATCAAAATATTCTTTGATATTAGCAACCAATACACTGCTTTCTCTGATTCTCCTGTTTTCAATGACCTCTATAAGGTTGTTTTGCGACATCGCCTTTCAACTTAACATTAATATTTTGAACGTTTGAAGTTTTCAGTTTACCAGTTTAATCTTCAAAAACCACATGTTCACCTGGATCGACACCAATAACAGCACGACTGGTAAATTCAGACAAATCCGCTTTAGTGGCAAATCGGCTCAGATCTTCATCAGTACCACGTCGTCGAGTTGAATAAAGTCGGTAAACGTTGATAGACATTGTTGTATAATATTACACGTGCTTTGATTTGAAATCAGTAAGTGTTTGTGGGATCGGTGAGCATTCCAGTACACACAACGTTTCAATGACATGATGAACACATAATGGACCTACCAACTGAGTTTGTACTGTTAAATTTGAATAAAACGGTTTCCGTCCACCAGCGCCCCGGATAAATAATTAACAACTGCAATTGTCATAGCATGTCCATACGAGCCCAAATACAAAGTATGCAGAGGTGCTTTCGCATATGTGACCCAGTGGGTGCCATGCTTTGTTGATAAATCCAGATTGAAGATGCCAATTTCGCGTGTTCGTGGCATTATCAATGCAAATTCAGCTCGCATATTAACACCATGAAAATGTTTGATCGATTTTGTCGTTGTGAGTAAATCAATATGCCTGATGGTATTCGACGACTCCTGCCTGGTAATCAAAGGCAGTCCTTTTTTATTCGGCCTCCGGCCAGTTTTTTCAACGCCATTCCTGATGCAGTTCAGACAGCCCCTGATCGTGATGGTTTTGCTACCGCTGAAGCGGATGCTGCTAACAATGCTGGAATCGCTGCAAGGAATGGAAATAATCACCCGGTCTTTTGCATCTCTGCTACCTCTGACTTGGATAATTTTAATGTCAATGAGTTGTTTTTGTTTGGCTGCGTGTTTGATTTTTCCCAGCTGGCTTTGAGTAAGACACTATTATTCAATGCGTATTAGGTTTAATTATGAATTTTCCTCAGGTGCATAGATCACCCTCATTCGACCACCAGCACCTTTTGTGTCTTGTCGGAAAGTATCACAGGATAGCATCGATAAGCACCACCAATGTTACAGATACGAGCATGAAAATCCATGTCGACAACTGACTGTCTAAACAACTTCAAATGCTCCAATAAAAAGAATAATTCTGATACAATGTACGATATTCTTGTTGGGAAATCTGCTGACACGCGTCGATGTTTCGATGCCGGTAAATGTACGACCACAGATTGTGATATGCCCTTGTAATATGCTAAATAGCTTCTGCATAGTTAAGCCGAATTCTTCATAAGATTCCTGATGACCGTTTAATCGCAAAAAAAGCAATCATTTCTAAGTTGTCAAATATTATTTTGCTCTGTGCCTGATCTCGCTTTAATAACACGAATGGGTTATACACGTCTCTGCACGATAGTCATTGTTATCATTAAATGTCAGGTCGATCTCTAGTTTACAATTTTGACTTCAGTGTTCCACTAGGCAAATCAATTAGGTGCTCATGTTGATCTACAAGTGGAAATATGGGTCAGCCGATTATTATCGTATTGAAAATGCACAGGTGCTGAGGGCTGAATCCTTGTCAATCATCTGGTTCCACGGTTTATGAAAACCCAATCAAAATATAACCCTGAACATATACGCCCGTCGTTTTAGAAATGCTTTCGTAACTGGCACTGACGGCATCACAAGGTAAATTAAATTGCGTCGTTGAGGTAATTTTCACAATGTCAAACCCGATATAACATACAGTCCCGGATTCAGGTGAAGAACGCACAACTTGTTCATTTTTGGGAATATCTTTAGACCAACCAAAAACTGTTTACAACGACGACTGTCCAATGTTAACCAGATATTGTGAAGATTCAATGGAAATAACAGAGGTGAGTGTGGGCTCGTGTTCAAGAATATAATTTTTGAAGTTCTTTCCTGTCAACACCGAAATTCATTGTTGGACCTCATCACTGATTGAGGTAATATTGTACGCACTTGTATGAAGTTCTACTACATACCATTTTGTTTCCAGATCTGCTGAAAACACGAATGAGCTATTTGAGGGCATGCCACCAAACGGTTCCGATCGGATATTAGGCCAACTGTAAAACACGTGCAGCGATGCTCGTACCGTCTCAAGTGTGTGTGAGTCCCTGGCAGTCACAGGTACAGAAAGTTACTGAAAAGTGTGTGTGAGTCCCTGGCAGTCACAGAAAGTTACTGAATTCTGGTTTTGTGGATGAGATGGTTATAATCAAAATTTCACGCACCGTCTCAATCACATCAGAAATCATCATCAGTGTCGTCTATATCATGCATAGTTGCCAATGTTATGCATCAACGCATGGTATGTGTAATTTCAGCTGTCCTCAAGCTCAGTAGCGAGTAATCGCTGACAAATCGATATGGCTTCATTAAAAACTTCGGGTACATTGCTGCCCACTCGAAATGATAACACATATATGTTTAATCCATCCGCAAGGTCGTTAGGCTCACACATTCCAAATAGGCCGTCTCCTTTCTTTGGTGTATATTCCTGGCGCCACGTTTGTACTTATTCTCTTATCAAGATAGATTCTTTTTCTCTCTGTTCACGTTTTTAGTATTACTACTGGATGTGCAGGTTGTTCTTGCTTTTCTGGTGTTTTTGCAACATTTTTCGTGTAACTTTTACTGGTGAAGGCTCACGTTTAAGTTGAAGTTCGGCTGCTTGATCTGAATATTCTTCCGTCTCAATCGCAGCAGTAAATACTGGTCGATTCGAATATTCTTCTGTCGTAGTATCAATGGGTAGTTGATGCCCGTGATATTCATCTATCGTGCTAATTTTATAGGTTGGCTGATATTCTCCTGTTTTGTGCATGAGATACTTAAAACTTCGTATCCATTCAGCTGCTTAACTACAGTTTCCAATTTTAATCAAATCAAGTATGTTATCAAAACAACTAAACACCCTGCCATAGGCTTTTTTAAGCCCCAGTAAATTCTCTGTATACCAACTTGACCCAAACCTTTTTCTTATCCATTGATATTTTTTCATCACAAAATCTCTACAGTTTGGAAGACGGGGGGGGGGGGTTAAGAAAGGGTCTTTGCTGATCCTCTGGCGACCATCTTTATTAAAATTTTGTTTCTGGGTATGCATTAATAACCGGTATCTGGGTGGTGTTGGAAAACGTGATTCTTCTCCGACATCTTAATTTTCTTTGGCTTCAGCCATCATTTCTGTCAACCGTGTAATAACCTTAACAGTTGGTTGTGCTGCTTTCATGATAGACGTCTTGCGTTTGGCTATTTTACGAACTTGTCCAGCGGCTTCCTCTGTTCCCATGAGTGCTGCTACTTAATGTACGGTTGTCTTAATGGCTTCGGCAATTTCCTTTGTGAGAATAATCAGTAATGCAATTTGTTTTCGTTCTGTCTGTCGCGACTGTAATATATTTTTGACATTTTTGCTGTTCACTTCCCATACTTTTCTATAAGTTCGCCACCGGACATTTTTTAGTTATAAGATTCGTTTTTTATTATTAAATATACCCATCCGTGTGAGATACATTCGTGTGAAACACGTCCTGCGTTCAAACTAGCACGATACTTGCATGGCCCACCAGTCAAATCAATCGTGAGAAAACTATACTTGTTCGAGGTAATTCGCTCAAACATGTCACGAAATTCGTTCAACGAATGGTCGTAGGCAAACCAAGTCCAATTGATGTTTACAAAACTATGCGAGTCAGTGCCACAAATTATCATCAGTTGTTACGGATCAATTTTGGCACATAGGTGGATCGTTGAGTCAAATAAATCATGTTCTTGTTTTTGTGTCTGCCTTGACAAAATATTTGTGCGGAATTTACTTGATTTTCAATCATCACATCGTCGTACACCACAATATTGGTTTCATTTGAATCCAAATTATCAATGGTAGGGGCTTCGTCAATGGTGAAACAAATTGATAGAAGCTTTGCCTCCCGTGAACGACAAAGTCGTCTTAGGGTTGTTAGCACTTCTCAACGTGTTTTGAACATCTTTTAGCATATTAGTACAATGTTGATCATCGACCGACGGTGCAATTACGTGCAACCTTCGTAAAACCATATTCAACAACAGTTGAGTTTTTCCCCATCCTGCAAGGCCAATGATGAGTGTCCGAACTGGAAACACAGCTCCATCACCATGCTTGGCCTTTTTATGTGTTGCTTATGCGAAAAAATCGATGAGTGAAAAGTTTTCGACTTTTCCAAAATCATCTGCAAATTTTCTTTTGCGTGACACCATTATCTGTCGTTATAATACGGTTATGTCTCCATATTGTGTGAGATAACGCGATGAAACACGTACCAAAAATCGAAATCGAGTTCAAACATGTTATGGACGAGCAGCGGTTACTGGAATTTGTGCTGGATGTGGAACAAAAACGTTTACGTTTGTTAGGAAAGCTGCAAACTGTTTGAAAAAGTCAACGGCGGCGGTGATATCACGGGTACATTAACAAAGTTACCAGGGACACCATGGAGCAAATATCCAGACGAAAGCATCTACCTCGTTACAGAAAATGTGGGCCTGGTATTCGGCTTGATCTGCTACTCGATTCTAATAATCAGCTTAGGTCCAATTACCTACAATTGATTCATGCTGCGTGTTAGCGACATGACCTTGCATGCCAAGAATCAAAAGATATCCGTGGACATCAACATGCCGGCGTGGATCTGATCCATGACTTGTATGCGATTAATCCAACAACTGGAGAACAAATCGTGCGATGGGTCGTCAAAGGAGGTATGAAAGACAAGATTACACTTCCTGGACAAAGATCACTCTGTTCTGCCTCCAGTGGCACTCACGCAAAATAAAATTATATGTATGTAAACAAACAAAGGACACAAAGAACAGAATATTTTCCTAAATATACCACAGTTCGCGTGGGTACTGGGGAGCTGAGACAGCTGTGAAATAGTCAGTGGACAATGCATCTAAGGTCACTCATGTGATTGAACGAACATGGATGGCTAAACAAGCGCCGTGGCAAATTTATTTGCCAGTACCAAGAAAGATTTCATGGGGTTGGTAAGATGACCGATTGCGTGCCTATAAATATGCGTTAACCATTGTCAATGTAGCCAGCAGATACAAAGAAGCGGAGTCGTTGATGTCAAATGATTCTACCCATGTTCAGATGTACTTGATTGCACTCATGCACGCGGTCCACTCACATGGCCACGGTTGTTACAAATGGATCTTGACAAAGAATTTATCTGATCAGTGGCTGTCATGTTGGCTTAACACCAAGTTCTAGTAGATGTTGGGCATGTCAGTGAACATCGTGACCAAGCTATTGTGGAACGATTTCATCGTATACTTGCGGAACGGTTATTAGGTCATCATCACGCACATGAATTACTATTGAGACAGAGTGGTCTTAGGAATTTGTAGCATGACTTCTATTGTCACACATAGTGCGATATCGATTCTCTTTCATTCATTTGACTCAAGAGAAACAAGTCAATCTGTGCCTTTGGGAGCTAGTATCAGCAGATAAAACCTTTGTCATTCGTGAATACATTACCAGCAATACCTGGGTTAAGCGTTTCAAATTTCTTCACTGTGGCGTTAGTACCCTGCAAGGAAAACTGGATATCACTATAATTGAGTTCGCCCAAGCGTTGCCGATATGTTCCAGGCATATCTTGGTGATCATCAGCCGGATATAGCGTTGCCACACAATTGCACATTCAAAGCAAAACATATCAATGATTTTCACGTTCATAACTGACCTTGGTGGGACAAAATTTGTGTTACTGCGTAAATGGATTCACGAAACGGGTGAAGAATCTTGACTTGTGCATATCTATAGAGAGTCCATCCCTATCATGCATTGGTGCATTTCTCCAGCGTTTATAGAATCCTTTCAATGTCTCTGTCAATTTCATCGCTGATGGCGCTGCCGGCCTTGTGATTCATAATTACGCGGGCACCACTGTGAATCCACGGTGTTTGTAGTTTTAAATCCATCCTTGTCACGACTAAGTGACATATCATGAAGCGCGCTAAGGACGATGTCTGCTTTAACTCGTGGTAATCATCTTGGTCAGCAGTTGCTGAGCGTCTTTGCCTTGTGTGTAGGTGGGTTGGTAAAATAATGCCTACGTAATTTGCCAACTCACCACTACATTTCTGAAATTTGAATTCGGGCACTTGTTTTTCATGTGTTTTTGCAGGAACATAGTTGGCCACTTCAGTAGCAGAGGCGAGACGACGATGACGGTTTTGTTCTTATTCGCCTACTACCGCAAGGATGTCGAATTTTCTTTCGCGTTTGGATATTGTGCTCACGAGCAAATTGTCTTAGTTGTTTTACCGTTATTTTGCTGGTTTTTGTTGCTGTTCCTTCTGCAGTGGCAGTGACCACCGGTGGTGGTTGTGCTGGTGTTGATAGTTGTGGATTCAGTACAAATATAGGTCTACGGTGAAGAAGTCTATAATGATGTCTAGCACTGGGGCATCATTCAGCATACATGGAGCTTCGTGTTCTACCAAGTTATAGTAACCTGATGTATTCTTCCATGAACGTGTGTGTATGTTCGCATTTACTCTGACGTCACTCCAGTAATATTGACTAATGTCAGTATTGTGTATCATATTATTACTATTAGTAGTAGTAGTAGTAGTAGTAGCTACCCATGTCTTTTTCCTACAAAAACGGAGGTCAGTGTATAGGAGCTTACGCCCATTCGCCGTCAGTCAGTCACAATCTCACCTTTACTCTATAATTTTGAAGACGTTGTAGATAAGCTCGATACTTTACGTTTTCGTCTCACTTTTCCTTGCGCTATCATCATTGGAGTTGGTCTCATCAACTCAAGGTATGCAATTCGGACGTGTTTATACATCATTAGCAGTCTTACGAACCAGAGTGGGTTATTATTTTCAAGATGAACATGAGATCACCATATCTTACGTTTTCATCGCACTTTCCATTCCTCTCTATAAATTTAAAGACGTTTGGAATCAAGAAATGAAACATGTCTACTGGTATACGATGCCTAGCAGGTGTGTTGCATATCACTTGTATGTATGTATGTATGTATGTATGTATGTATGTATGTATACATGTATGTATGCATGCATGTATGCATGTATGTATGTATGTATGTATGTATGTATGTATGTATGTATGTATTGCGAAAATTCCACAAACTTATCCATTGATTCATGTAGTAATTACCCATGTATTTTCCTACAAAACGGAGGACAGTGTGTCGGAGCTTACGCCCGTCCGCCGTCAGTCAGTCACACTCTCACCTCTACTCTATAATTTTAAAGACCTTTTTGGATAATCTCGATACCTTAAGTTATCGTCATACTTTTCCTTGCGCTATCATCATTGGAGTTGGTCTCTTCAAGGTCAAAGTCATGGCTCCATATCTTGCGTTTTCCATCACACTTGACCTACCGCTCTGTAACATGCAAACTGTTTGCCATAAAGGTATGCAATTCGGGCGTGCTTATACATCATTAGCAGTGTGCGTCTTAAGAACCAGAGTGGGTTATTATCTTCAAGGTGAAGATGAGATCACCATATCTTACTTTTTCATCGCACTTTCCCTTCCGCTCTATAAATTTAAAGACGTTTGGAATAAAGGAATGAAACATGGTCTACTGGTATACGATGCCTAGCAGGTGTGTTGCATATGACATATATGTATGTATGTATGTATGTATGTATGTATGTATGTATTGCGAAAATTTCACAAACTTATCCATTGATTCATATAGTATTTTGACGGAATTTAAGAGATTACGCAGTTCTTGGATTATGTTACAACAGAGTATTTCTAACGTTTAAGAAACGATTAACTCTGTGTTTCTTTTAATTGCATCGAAGATGTTTCTTTAAGAGGCCCAATAGAATATGTACGAACTTTTGAATCAGGAGCTTCTTGATAAATTAATAGACTTAGGACTTATCTTAGAACAGCAAAAGTTTATGATGAGAAAACGTGAAACGTCAATATTTCATATTGTTCAAGAGAAAATGAAGTTGCTGACGTTTAGTGAATGAAGGGAGCAGCGAATAATTTGACGATGGTGTAATTAGCGAATATAGTACATCTAGCATCAGTGAAGATCATCAAGGGTAAATAAATGTAAAAAATGACTCAAGAATTACATTATTGTCAAAAGGTCCCATATCACTTACTGGTGATTCTCTCAAGCCTACACCTTTTAAAAAATTAAAGGACATACATGTTTTTCTGATTCATTTGTTAACAAGTATATTGTCTTTTTCTGAAAAGACTTATTCTACTGATAATGTTCTTGTCAGGGAGTAGAGTGCCACTTTCTTAATGCTTCTCTTTACAGTGTCACTTTTGTCGTCCGACTTAGTTTCACGACACGTCACAGACAGGGAGTCAGTTCAAGAGGCATTGGTTTCAGTGCTTTTGGAACTAGTTTTGGTCATACTGTCATTGTACCATTTAAGATATTAATAGATAGAAAGAGAAACTTTATTTAATATAACGTTTGAAAGATGAACATTTTTGACTATGTTTCTGATTTCACATATAAGTTGTCAAAGGCTTCTGAAAATAGCAAAAACTAATCTTCATTCTACAGTCAAAAATGACATTAAGGTATGAGAGATATACAAAGGAAATGTATTTTCAGCCTGGTGATAACGCTCTGGCCCTCTTGCCTAAACCTTAGATTCCAATTTGGGTTAAATTATAATGTCCTAATACAATTTAAAACAATGTAAATGACTTAAATTATTTCGTTCTCAACCCTGAGAAGCGGAAATAGAATCAACTTTAGATAAAGGAGTATTTGTAGAGATAGCCTAGTTAATCGTTCAATCAACTTAGTTGTGCCTGTCCCACAAGCGAGGTCCTAAACGATCGATGCAATCTGACTCTAGTGATTCTGGATTAGCCAGTCTTGGCAATTGAGAAATGCTAAACAATAAGGATTAGACAAGTTTACATTCTCAACACAAAAAGAGGGAATTCAAACAGTTCCTGATGTTCCAACATAAATAAATAAAATCTATCATGAGGATGTGATTGTAGATTGTACCCCTCAGCCAGTAGTAGTTGAAGAAATAAGTGCAGTTTTTTGAAGACAATAATTTCATAGAACCAAGTATAAATAACCGTAGTTCACCATGTAGTTTTGTGCCTAAACCAGATAGTATACATTCCGTTTTTGCAATAACTGTGGAGAAAACAACAGTGGTACCAAACGGATTCATTTCCAATGCCAAACATATTTGACCGGATTGATAAAATTGGAAATACAATATATGTCACCAAGGTTTAAACTTTAAAAGGATTCTTGCAACTTCCAATCACGGAAAGAGCAAACAAAATGTATGCATTTCCAACTCTAGATGGAATTTTTCGATATAAAGTGATGCCGCTTTGTATGTAAAATTCTTCCTCAATATTCCAGACCTTAATGAGAATGATAATAGCTGGGACGCATACATCGATGACGTTTTAAATTATTGTGTTACATTGTTAGGACATATCGTAGGACACGTTGAAGTTAAACAAGAATTTAGAGTGAGGTCAATCTCTGAATTTCGAGCGCATGTTAGTAAAGAGATATTGATGTGATTTTACTCAATATTTACCACAATTGATGATCAACTTGTATTTAAAATATCCAAGTTTTATTGATCTGACAAGCGTCCGGAATCTCTTCAGAAGTTACAATATTGCGACTCTATGGTCTTAAACAAAGTAATAGTAAAGCGCAAGGACCAAGAAGTTTGGTAAAGTTTAACAAATAATTGATTTACCTAGAATTAAAAGTAAAAAATGTCAAAGGACTTTACTGTGTTGTGAATTAAATTCACAATAATCCTAGAATTTCTAACACAATTCCTAATATTTCAAGCTTGAATACATTTTAGTGATATTTCAAACTATATACAACGCTGGAGATGTTGATGTTCGTGTGGTGGTCTGTGTCGTACTGATGCACCAACAATCTTTTGTTGAATCACAATAATAAACTTTCAATTCAACTATGAATCCAATGCTCTATTTCCACGAATGTTAGTTTTATTCACTTTTTATTTCCAGAGAAGAATGACTTGAATTAAATTATTTGAGTAAATAAATACCAGCCCAAATGAAATACTGGACATAACAATAATATAGCTGATTCTGTTCAAATCTTAAAGAATTAATTAATAATTTATTTCTAGACAAAAATGATTATATAGTCCTCTACTTGATATCAGGTCACATTTAACATTTTCTAGAAACAAAATACTGTACCAAATGGAAAATTTTATTCCGGAAGTTCCAAATCTTAACAAAGAAATCTTTTAGAAGGAATGTTATTACAATTGTAAAATAAAGAACATGTCAAATACAATGTTCTTGACGTAGGCAACGAAAATAATTATAATAGTTAACCCATACTCATGGAGAAAAAATAGCTATGTATTAGTTTCTTTATATAATTAAAAAATCCATTATTCAGGTGAGGTAGAAAATTAACTTGATTTTGGACAAGGTCAAGTCCAAAATACAATTATCCATATCATATAATGAAAGACAAAATTAACTAACAATGAAAAATAAATATACATAACAAAAGTCCATATTTAAAAGTGCAAATGTTTTTTTCCAGCTCCAAGGTCCACTTAGTAATTTAATATATATGTTATTGCAAGTGATGAAGGGGTTAGTGTAAGTTTGATTCAAAACTAAAACGATGATGTATATTATATAGTATGCTATTTTTAAAGAAGGGGAAAAAAAACAAGCACCAAATAAATTGTTCCACAATCGAGAATGAGCGTTTCGCTTTGATATGGGCTTTTCAAGGTTTTGAGGTGTGTATTACTAGTTCAGTTCCTTTACCGATTATGGTATTCAGTGATCAAAAGATTGTTGAGATCGTGTCTTGCAGGATTACAACATTGGCATTGAACACATAAAGGGAAAAGATGATCTGACTGCAGTTGCATTCTCGTATTGCTTTATGTATATTTATGTCGTTTTTAAAACATCTTCCTATGTAATTTTACTTATTATAGTATAATGTATGTTTGGTTTAAATGATTAAGAATTATCCACTCCTGTGTCATTCCTTTTCTCTATCAGTCTTTGGTCATCTATGATCAGAGTTTGCATTTGTGTTCAGATATAATTCAAGAGGAATTAAGTAAAGGACATTCAGGATTACAGTTTTGGTTAGTAGTCTAGGGAAATAAATTGTTTGTTGATTGTAGTTAAACTGTTCGTTTCACTTTCTTTCTGTTACTTATTTTATGACACAGAGTCGTAAGAGAACACCCATGTGTTGTTGTTCACGTATGTCTTTGAGTCGTTCCGTAATAAAGCCTATACTGTGTACAACATCGAGCCCGCACACTACTTTACCTCACCAGGAATGGCATGGCCTTCCCTGCAGTCAAAAACTAACGCTTGGTTGGATTTACTGATATAGAACAGGATCGGTTATTGAACAAATTCAAGCAATGGACATGCTCGCGCAAACTATCCAAACATTTACGTGAGGTATCTTTATAGAACAGCAATGATGAAGTCCATTCCTTTTGGTGAGTACTGATTGCTCCAGAACATAGACATTCGCAAACACTTGTGTGAGCACGACATCAACATTGAAAAAGTATACTTCTCTGAAGTTGATCTAGAGTAGCCAACGAACTGTACAACACCCATGATGGGTAACCACTGGCCCCCAATTTGTTGGTGATACTTCGCGGATGGTGGTCAAATTTTCATGGTGTAATTGTAAACGAATCCACGTTTAAGTTAACTGAATGCGGGAAGTTTGTTCCAACTCTTTGGACTAAATTTAACTATATAATTCACATAGCAGTCTGCAATTGTATCTGCGATTAAGAATGCGTGTAAGCGTAGATAACCAACTAGCATAGATAGCTCTGTATATTCAAATGAATTTAAATTTGTGATCGGATGCAAAGTATGAGTTTTGGGAAAGATTTCTTCAAACTTATGATCAATACTTGGAAAAACTATAGAGAATTTTCGAAAACGCATCTGTGTTGATCTTTTCGTGACAGTGAACAAAGCAAACCCAATCGATGAATTGTGGACCCGGCATTTCAGTCATGCAAACACATTAATTAATGGTGGATTTACATCCGTCCACAGCAAAGAAGTTAAGCTGAACTTGACGAAATCCATCTATGTAGACACGTCTGTGTTGGACTTATCTCAACTGCTCATGAATAGTATTTATTGTGGCATGATAAAATCTAGGTAGGGTGACAACAACAAGGTACTAAACACGTATAGGGAACTCGTTGTTCACGCCTTGTGCCACCAACGACGTGTACTCGGACATGGCTGAAACAACTTTAGCAAAATGAATTTGATACCAGCGAGTATCCTAAAGATTATCCACTGTTTAGTAACACTAAAATGTTGGCAAATTCAAAAACGCTTGTACTGACAAGAATATCAAAGAACAGATTGGTCTGCGTCCTAAAATATACTCGAGTGTGGTTAGAACTCGAACGGGACATTTTGGTTCTCGCAAGACCATAAAAATATGAAAGGACTTCCCGAGATTACTGTTGCATTGACGTGGAATGTCTACGGCATTAACACGAATTCTCACACGGTGTCATTCTGATCGGGTCAAAACATCGCATGACAGTGTATCTCTGCACCAAGCTGAGTTTTTCTTCGCTTGACTCCAAGCGATGGATATTCCCCGACGGAATTACCACTTATGCGTCTGTATACTTCCTGATTGTTAGTCAAATTTGAATAGATGCATTAGTACATTAATATAGACCTTGTTTGCATTTTTCTACCCGTTAAGACGACTTGCAATTCTTCTCGCACAAATGCTTTACTTGGTGAACGATGTCCACTCTGCTTTGCTGCCCGTTCACCGACAGGTACCAAATGATACTGTCCTGGCTCTCCTGGAAAATCAGTCCCCACCGCGATTGTAAATACATCGCTGGACCATACCAATCATCATCACAACATTGTCGGCCTTCTAACTAAGCCGGTTGATACATATACCAAACGAAATTGTTTCTGTGTCGGTCTAAAGGCAGTGGCTGTGAAATCATTTTATACAAAACCATGACAATCTTTTGCCGAATCGCATCAGCGGATTTTAATCAAATTGTGATTCATTAGTGCCTTATGATTAATGGAATTCGTGATCATTTCTGTGACTTCATTAGAAATTCTTGTGCGAACTTGTGTCCGAAAAAGCGTTCAGTAGGTGTAAGATTAAATCATTCCACAAGAGCCTGGTCATAATGTATGTTAAATAGTCCAACACGAAGGATCACTTTATGTTTTGCAAACAACTCAACAAAAGAGTTAAGAAATTCTTTACCTGGATCGACTTGCTATAACCGTGGCCAATGTTACTGGTGAACTTGCATAAATAACTTTAAGTGCATCTGTGATACTTGCTGAATCTTTAGACGTCAGAGACTCAGTATTTGGCATCTGCTGGCAACATGTACGATAGGTAATGTGCATTTGTAGGTATGTCCCCGTACAAGATTATCTGGAAGAAATCAAAGATCAGCCTTATGAACTTCTTTGGCTGGCGTCACGTCAAATCATCTACGCAAAATCTTCCTTGGTGTAGGTATGTAGATTTGCCACAACGATTGTTTGGCCGAACCTTATTAGTGACTTTTGCTGCGCTTGCCAACTTTTCAGCTGCTTCACCTTTCCAATAATCGCGGTGACTGTATTACATTTTGGATGAAATATGCTCAAAACTACACTCGTTAAGTCAAGATTGTTTGCTTGTTTGTTTATTATATCAAAATTGTTTATACCTCAAATGACCCTCTTAAAACAATCTTGAGCTTCATGCCTCTTTAGATGATGCATTGGGCGAGTCATTCTCTGAGTGTAGGGTTAACTGCATTCAAGTCATAGATAAGATCCACATCGGCACTTTGACGCACATGGATATCACTTGACGTTTTACGAGAAAGATTTTTGGGTCACCCCCTGGCATAGGTCGATCCTCAGAATCAAGTCGTATATCAAGCCTTGTTCCTGGCCCACATTAATTGTATTTGGAAATGTGCTTTTCAACCAGTTAGCTTAGTTAATGAACCAGTGATCGCAGCTCGACTGTTACGTTTTTGTATCACAAGTTGGATTCATATATCGAATTTTCATGCGACATCGCACACAATATGAAGACATAATTGTGTTATACAACATTCAACATGGCATTAAGAAATCGACCTTTCTGCTCAGGCAAAACAAATAGCACCCAAGCACATTGACATGTTTGCAAACTCAGCTCGAGCATTCATCATTGGCCCGATTGTAGTTAAAGATGATTTTGAGAGCGTTAACGCGCGCGATCAACTGGAACTTTACACGAGTACATGGATGCACGCAAACGTGTGAACAATATGTTACAGTTGAAACAAATTGCAATGGAAGACCTCACAGCGGGCTTCGAGAAAACGTTTGCACCACTGATCAATCCAACAAAGAAAAATGTAGCGAAGACCACGGAAATTGTGGAACAAAAAAAGAAGAAAGCTGCTGAAACCACTCAGATGATTAAGTTAACAGGAAACATCCTGGTTGGATCAGGAGTGCTCCAGTACGATTAGAACAAAATAAAAAATGGTTAAAGGATATGCAAGAGGATGTAGGAGAGTACTCGCAAATCTTCCATAACAAGAATGACATGTGAACACATGATAGTTATACGCATTCCAGTTTTTAAAACAAAAATTACAAACCACGACTGCATATAAGCTTGAGACTTTCCGTGTCCTGTCTGCCGTTATTTACCCGACCAAAACAATTACAATATTACATGCTGGAACAGAAAATACCCTCGAATACTCGACCGGGTTTCCGCAACAAGAAATGGGACGTATTGGTATTCAAAGAGTGGACTGGGTTATAAAGACAATATAAAAATAATCCTATACAAAATGAATTTAATCAAATTGTATAGCTCTATAGAAAAATGCTAAAGATTTTTTAAAAATACGTATTTTGATCAATTTCAGCATACATACAAAAATACTTTCAAAATATATTCGGGGTTGGTTTTACGGGTGAGTCTCAACAACAGTGTGTTCCTCCCAATACAAAAATATAATATTTTCCTCATAAGAAGAGGAGCCACACAGACATGGAAAAGGCTTTGGTGGTCTTGCACTCAAACGTCAACTTTGAAAGACCAAACTCTCAATTTTCAAATGTGTATCTTTGGACCAACAACAAATTAATGAATTCGTGGATAGGATGAAAATATCAGTGAAGGAATTTCACGCAGGCAACATCGCAACATAAGTTATTAATGTAGCCGCGTCGATTCTGTGGTTTTCTCACAAACAGATCGTTTGTGTTTTCGATGGATGATGGTGAAACATGGGAAAAAGTTGACTATTCTTGCTAATCGGTAAACACATTACAATCTTAGTACGCGAACATGACCCACACTCAGTTCTATAATTTCGATTAAATCTGCACCGTGCAAGGTTATCAGTGCACAATCGTCAATAACAACAATTGTCAGTTCGCCCGGTAACATTAATGAAATTCCCAAGGACAAAGGAATCGAAGCCAGCAGGATAAAGATGGCCAGGATACCAGCGACCTCCCGTATCCGAGGTGAACTATCTGACCATTTAGGCGATTCTCGTGAATAATGAAAACACGTCGTTAATATCATTAAAGTAGTAACAAGATTCTCTCTGGAATTTCCGTACATTCCTAACTGACGAAAACTACTGATGTATCGGCGCAGGACTAAAACACCGTGATACGTACCACCAGAGCAAAATACCACGGTAAATGGGTGTACCGGTAATACCACACACCTCTACAATTTGGAGTCATGGTGGTGCTGCTAGTAAAATTGTGTTGTTGAAATTAACATTATGGATCCCGTGATAATTCCTTTGATAGATGAATGCTCATGTTTGTTGGCGTTTATGAGTTCTGGAGTACATCAACCAATGTTATTTCACACTCTTACGACAGACGCTTAGGAAGGCAATTGTCAATAGTTATCATGGCAAATAAATACCCAAAAAGGTATCAATGCGCAAAATACATGTTTGACGTGTTTGTGGTTTTTCTAAATGTATCGTGAATGCATGGTGGACAGGTGGTGTATCAGATGATATTTGACGAGCTGTGAATGTTTGAAGTTTCTTTACGACTAAACGGTCATCAAGTGAACGCCGAAGAAATTTTGCTTGATTCGAATGACAATCATGTTACACGTGCGCTGTAAAAGCTGTGGTCATTCATGGGCCAGGATCAGAACAGTGACAAGGGTCTGCAGATGTACTAATATGATTTGTTTCATTGCATTCGATTTATTACTTTTCGTTCAAACATCTGGATCTTAAGAATCACTCTTTAGTCGACCTACACATTGATGCTTGTGTAAATGAGCCCCTTTTCTCTGCCTGCAATGATAAATACAGATACATTGCTGTAATTCTCTCTGATAAGATGCCTTTATTGGAGGGCGCAGATAGCCGAAAAAGGGTCACTGAAGCGCCTTTAACCTCCAAATGTTGCTGTTATTATTGTAATTGAACGGAATAATGTAAAATAATATCATATCACGAATACGTTTGGCCTTGGTCCACATCAGCATACGAAAATCGGAAACAATTGGGGGTCACATTAAGGCTTCCTTCAACAAAGTTAAATGGAAATCACCAAAACACAACATAAGAAGCATTGCGTAACCAGGCAAAATAATTCCTTGCTGATAGTAAAGTTACGAAAGACAGAGGTAGCACAAATGCTAAACAAAACAAACGTTGAATATTTCCGTTGTTTGCGACCATTCTAGCGTTATTAGCTGCTTCAGCTCATGCGATTGAAAAAGCAGCTGCTTTATGAGCAATCAGAACAGCAATAAAAAAGGCAATCAACAGCTGCGTAGCATATCGTAAACAAAATTTATAAAAAGAAAAGGCCCTCAAAAAGCAGGAACAGCTCGTAGAATACATTGAGATCGAGGTCTTTGACTATCCGGTTCATCTTGCAAAAAGCCACACGATCATCTACCAATTTGGATTTACTCACAATGATAAAATCATTAAATCATTTCCGCGGTCTCTTTTGTGAAATGAACTTGCATCTATGATTACGCGTGGTTCCGTCAACCTGGCTTCGACAACAGTTCGTCCTGGAACTTATTTGGTTGAATACGCGGTGACACACAATCATCATCTGTATCTTGACTCACACGTGATTGCATCACCTATTGAAGTTGGTGATTATTCAACCCGAGGTGGACAAAATCGTCTGCCGCTGTTTTATTAAACTCTGCTGTATTAAACTCGGCTGCACAGGTCAATATGTAGACATCTTGTTGCTAAAGCGGTGCGTGCACTTGATCATTCTCTCTCTTTGATATTTATATGCAGCGGAGCTAATCCATTCCAAAATTTGCGATTGTAACATCTGTTTCCTTCATTAGCATAAGCAAATACCAAACAGAGTCCTGTGTGCATGCGTGGTAGGCCTACCTAGCCCACGGACTATATGGACCGTCCGGTACGTTGCTGTATATAAGTCACGCTCTGCTAAATCGCTTCCTCTCACACGAGGATCGATGCTCTTACGGTGTAATCTTACAAATAGTCCATGGTGCTAAAGAGCCTCGTGGTAGTATTTCGACCGGTCAGCAACTACAAAAAAGGTATATGGACATCAGCTTCTTTCGATCCATGCACCTTTCCTGGGATAACTAACAGATTTATAAAATAACATTTGACCCTCAGCAGCATTCAATATATATTAAATATGTAAAAGTACTGGCACTTGGGACCGACATCCAGGTGCTAGCTGCTTTATTGCCTCCCATCAAAAATAATCTTTTGTGAATGAATTCTTCTGAAGACATTCTGCTCCCACGGTTCAATTTCAACAAGATGTTTTCTCTTCTTAAAGACCAGCTGATATATTGATGTGATGCTTAGAAAATAATTAATCTTGGGATTTTTTTCGTAGATTTCAATATAATCCAGCTGTTTTCTTCGTTACCTACGTGTAGGAGTAAAGCGTGGGAGACACCAACAACGAAGAGAAGTTGAATATGTGCAGTAAGCAGCCATTTACAAGATTCTGTGGTTTTAAAATAGGTAATAAAAAAGAGTAGGAAGCAACAAAACTTTGTAAAATTCAACAAATAATTTATTATGTATCTTCTGATTGGGTTTTCCTACCATCTAACAAGTATGACAGGATCTACAACATACATCACTTTAGTTTTAGTCATCTTGTGATGAGTCCTTATGATCTTTAAATGACCAGCCAAATGAGTTTAGTGAGCTAAAATAAGAATTTCCTGTCTATACGACTTTGGAACTACAATTTAATATCTCACTGACTATTTGTCACCAGCAGATACCTCAAGTGGTCTCCATTTACTCAAAAGGACCCCATTTTAAACAAAATAACAATCCGGTACTTCTGTGGATTTAATTTTATTAATAGCCTCCTGAAACAAACAGGAGATCTATGATCTTTATACTGTTGGACGACAAGCGACTGTTATTTGTCACACTGAGTCGAAGAAAGAGAATGGGTAATCACAAGAGGCTCATTGTAACCAATAACTTTTAACTGATCCAAACGAGAAGGACAAGTTATCTCATCAAATACCTGACCAATACATGTATCAGCTAAATGTATTTTCTTGATCTGCATCATTATCAAGAACTTTGTTTGCCATAGCTCTAGTAGCTGCACAAGCTGGGCATAAATCAGGGATTTCTTTTTCATTATGATCGACTTTCTGATCCAAACAAGACTTGTTAGTTAGAAATGGGATTACAACAAATATATATTCAGCTATTACTTAATAATAAATAAATATCACCGATGAGTAAAGTTGATTGTAACGCGTCCTGAGACTGTCTGATGACAAATTTGCACAAGGGACTGGAACAATACACTATATTCATTGAATAAGAACACTCTCGTTAGAATCTGACTTCTCAGAAAAATTCAAATTATTTGATAATGAAAGAGTTTGATAAGATCATGTGTCATTTAAAAGTGCAAAGCACCACATATTAATAAATTGTTCTTTTTTTTCTTGAAAATTTGACATGTGTTCGTCTAGTTTTCTTTTTATAGTTCATGCTTATTCGTAGATAAGCCTTCAGTACCAACTCATAACCCTTCAAGATAGTTTTCTTAACCAGACCATAATCAGCTCATTGCTGTACTGACAGTGAAGTGTAGATATCATGAGCTCTATTAAACGAGAGTCCAATCAATGCTCTCTTGGCAATTTCAAATTTTCAGTATATTTTCTTCAAAATGAGGAAAATATTTATTAAACTTTTTGCTTTACAAGGGGGAACTAAACTAATATTTTTATTAACAGCTAGATTTGTATATTTGGGTGTCATCAGCGTACAATTGGTGAGACACTTTATGATGATCTATGACACTTGAGAGCAATTGAGTGTATAAAATGAAGAACACAGGTCCAAGAAGAGACTCCTGTGGAACACCACAACATAAATTAACTGGGCTGGAGTGAATTCCATTTAAAATTTGTGTCCTGCTGACGAAATAGGACTTTAACCACAATAAGGCTGTATCGTGAATGCCAAATATAGGCTGGAGACTGAAGTAATATATCATGGTATATTGCGTCAAGTGCAGCAGACAAGTCAAGGAGGGTGAGGACTGTAATCTTTCCGCTATCCCAAGCAGTGAGACTGTCATTAACCACTTTCAGAAGGGTAGTTTCAGTACTGTGGCAAGGGCGATATACGATGCGCCAATAGTCCTTGTAGGATCACAAGAATACAATCTAATAATATATCCTTATTTGAAATTTCACTGTAAATCAAAGTCTCTATTTCCACATTTGTTATTTTTTAGCATTTTATATTTCCAGAAAAGAATAGCTTGAATTATACAATTTAAATAAACAAATTCGAGCCCAAATTAAAAAGGACCCCATTTTAAACAAAATAACAATCCGGTACTTCTGTGGATTTAATTTTATTAATAGCCTCCTGAAACAAACAGGAGATCTATGATCTTTATACTGTTGGACGACAAGCGACTGTTATTTGTCACACTGAGTCGAAGAAAGAGAATGGGTAATCACAAGAGGCTCATTGTAACCAATAACTTTTAACTGATCCAAACGAGAAGGACAAGATATCTCATCAAATACCTGACCAATACATGTATCAGCTAAATGTATTTTCTTGATCTGCATCATTATCAAGAACTTTGTTTGCCATAGCTCTAGTAGCTGCACAAGCTGGGCATAAATCAGGGATTTCTTTTTCATTATGATCGACTTTCTGATCCAAACAAGACTTGTTAGTTAGAAATGGGATTACAACAAATATATATTCAGCTATTACTTAATAATAAATAAATATCACCGATGAGTAAAGTTGATTGTAACGCGTCCTGAGACTGTCTGATGACAAATTTGCACAAGGGACTGGAACAATACACTATATTCATTGAATAAGAACACTCTCGTTAGAATCTGACTTCTCAGAAAAATTCAAATTATTTGATAATGAAAGAGTTTGATAAGATCATGTGTCATTTAAAAGTGCAAAGCACCACATATTAATAAATTGTTCTTTTTTTTCTTGAAAATTTGACATGTGTTCGTCTAGTTTTCTTTTTATAGTTCATGCTTATTCGTAGATAAGCCTTCAGTACCAACTCATAACCCTTCAAGATAGTTTTCTTAACCAGACCATAATCAGCTCATTGCTGTACTGACAGTGAAGTGTAGATATCATGAGCTCTATTAAACGAGAGTCCAATCAATGCTCTCTTGGCAATTTCAAATTTTCAGTATATTTTCTTCAAAATGAGGAAAATATTTATTAAACTTTTTGCTTTACAAGGGGGAACTAAACTAATATTTTTATTAACAGCTAGATTTGTATATTTGGGTGTCATCAGCGTACAATTGGTGAGACACTTTATGATGATCTATGACACTTGAGAGCAATTGAGTGTATAGAATGAAGACCACAGGTCCAAGAAGAGACTCCTGTGGAACACCACAACATAAATTAACTGGGCTGGAGTGAATTCCATTTAAAATTTGTGTCCTGCTGACGAAATAGGACTTTAACCACAATAAGGCTGTATCGTGAATGCCAAATATAGGCTGGAGACTGAAGTAATATATCATGGTATATTGCGTCAAGTGCAGCAGACAAGTCAAGGAGGGTGAGGACTGTAATCTTTCCGCTATCCCAAGCAGTGAGACTGTCATTAACCACTTTCAGAAGGGTAGTTTCAGTACTGTGGCAAGGGCGATATACGATGCGCCAATAGTCCTTGTAGGATCACAAGAATACAATCTAATAATATATCCTTATTTGAAATTTCACTGTAAATCAAAGTCTCTATTTCCACATTTGTTATTTTTTAGCATTTTATATTTCCAGAAAAGAATAGCTTGAATTATACAATTTAAATAAACAAATTCGAGCCCAAATTAAATATTAAACACAACGATAATACAACTGATTTTGCTCAGATCTTACAAGATAAATAATTAAATTCTAGAAATATAAAATTGTTGTTTCCAAAACTAAAATCAACGATTCAGGACAGGTAGAAAATGAACTTAATTTTGGACAAGGTTAAGTCCAAAATACAATTATCCATATCATATAATGAATAGGAAAACTAACAAACAATGCAAATTGAATATACATATTAACAGTCAAAACGATTTACGTAGGCCCCAAGTCAAAGCATAGATATATCTAGCAGTCCATATAATAACTTCTACTGTTCGTATCAGTGAAAGCCGTGAAATAAGTTGAAAACTATTGCAACAAGATGTCATTGTTCGAGATAACCCTCATTTTGTATTTTTCTTTTTATCGATCATGTGCTTTTTATTTTCATTCTATCCATTTTGCATCTCTTTATATTTAGTAGGGGCCAAATACATGTCATTGAGATGAACCCAGGTCAAGGTCCCACAGAGCGCTGATAGAGCGAACAACGGGCCCTGGGGTAAGAAACACCCGGGCCTCTCCTAGTTTGTATTCAAACAAAGTTTTAATCAAAGTAAAAAGTGTTGTTAGGTCCGGGCCCCGATTTGAGCCTTTACTCCGGGGGTATATCCTCATTAGCCTAGTGCTTTGGACAATAAACACTGAAGATGACCACTCTGGTCTGTCCTCTTTTCCTTACAGGTACTGGTGGCGCTGTGCTTTTGTAAATTACTCTTCAGTATAAATATAAACTGATAAATTGGTAGGATTAGTAATGTTTCGTTCCAACATGTTTTTGTGGAGTGCTTTAATATGAAATTCGGGTATCAACTTGACATCCAAGTGGTCCTTGCAAGATCATGGTGTACAAGAGTGCTACCGTCAATGCATGGTCTGCTACCATAATAATTATGACCAGGCGTGATTTGAAATATATGTAACGTACCCAGAGCCAAGGTTTAAAATCAATCTAGGATTAAGGTGTTTGTATATAGAGTCCGATTATAACGCATGGTTAATTATCGATGTTTGTGCTGCCAGCTATTGAGTCTAAACAGAATTTCATGTTAACCAAGTTCAATAGACTAGTCCTTTGAACAACAAAAATACTCAATGACCGCTGCACTAATTAGTAGCAAACTTCACAAGTTCTGGTATTTGTAAAACAAAACTGATCCCTTCTATTTAGGAATTATGGGATTAAGAACTTGCAAAGAAAATTTATTTAACCGAAAATTGAAGAGCTTTACAAAGTGCAAAGCTACGTACCTCTGCAAATGAAGATTTGACAACGGAAGTGCTCCATTATAAATCGGCAATTTCACGCTTTGCAGAAAAACATATAACACAGCTTTTGAAAGAATTGCGATTAGTTTAAAATTACTTACAAGAGATATATTAGACTAACTTCAGTAAGTCATGAAAATCAACAAAGTAATTGGGCCACGTGTTTGGGACTAATTTTTTCTTTTAGCACACAGACGTAGCTTAATGTTGCAAGGGACAGTTTTTAATATACAAATTTAATGTTGCATACACCTGCCTAATGCAAAAATTAATTAAAAAAAATAAAAATCCATGAGTAAGATAAAAAAGTTTAGTATTTTTTGGATAGGTATAATAAAGAACAACATAAGAATATCTATCACTTGACCTGACAAGTCGGTGGAAATTCATAGAATAAAACACTGATGCATCCCACCCCCAAATATTGATATGCATTTTTTTGTTGTCCAAAGTCCATGTTTGAGACCATGTGATGCTCACAGTGCAAGCACAGGCCCTTTCCCTAGGTGACATTTTTGAAAAACATTGTTTTACCTAATAGCTTGATGCAGTTCAAAACAGTTGTCATCCAGACTGTTTTTGAGATGATCTATTTGCCTTGAACCAAAGTGTATACTGCTATACATGACTAGCTCTGCTTCCTAGCCGACTGTTAGTATTTCACTGGCTCCATCCTGTGTATTGACTACATAAGGCAAGCATGCCGTACATCAATTTCAAGAACAACACAAGCTGGAAAGGCCAAATTCACAAATATATCCATATCTGTAATTATTGTACAATAATGCTCAAAAAGTCACACCATAGCCTTAAGTTAAGAATTTTGCCATGGGCCAATTTACGAAACTGTCCTCTGCCACCTGACTCTCAGAACTGATGGGCGTAAGGGGTAATATCCAAAACTGGATAGTAAATCTCCAGATAGCACATTAGCGACTATGGCGCAGATTGGAGTTTACAGTTCTGACTTTTCCACTTTTAGCTACAGGTCCCACTGACAGAACCCGGTAACACAATATTTTATGGCATGAACTTAAAGGGGATGAGATTCCATTGGATCTCAATGTATAAAAGTGTTTTGTATGCAACAAATACAAGATCTTCCATTCGGTAAATAACCCCATTAGGTGACCACGCCACAAGAATTTGAGAACAATAGTGCAGAGCAAATGGAGCATACTGTTGACAGTACACCATCAATATTTTTACTGTATAGACCGTATATTTCGCATCCCAAGTTGCGAACTGCATAAGCACAGATACACCGCTACATAATGTGTTTGTTAAGCAGAGTATATGCTCTTTATCGGGAATAATACGTTTTAAAAACCGTAGGTCCTGATATATCGGCATATTATGCTCCAGTAGACGTCGCACGGAATAAATAAACGAAGATGGTGTCACTTCATAATCAACGATCGTTTACCTTCACCGTTAATTATGTTTCGCAGATATTTAATGTATTGTCACCAGTCCCTATTGTAGTTTTATACATCTCCATTAGGGGCCATAGCAAGTGCATAATTCCTTATTTTGGGGCTAGACTGAATGTTTCTTGTTAGATAAATGTGGCACCAGATTTTGAGGTTTAAGCCTGGATCGAATTTATAGTCAGATATTCTCTTTCAATTGTGCAAGTGTAAAATCAGAGAAATCTCTAACACAGACACACCTACATACAACTGTAGCAACCAGATTTGTTTATCATTGTTTATGCAGACTTGCAGTTTTAGAGGAACAACTCAGTATGAAGTGATTGTGTCGAAAATGTAAAAACAACATATCGTTCCCTGAAAACAAAAGCTAACACTGTAAAATATATCGTCAAACATGCAAAGTTGTTCAAATATATTATAATAATACATTATAATCTTTCTTAGTGTCTAATTCTTCCATCAAGGAAAACCGTGCAAATTAAAATGATCTAATTTACTATCATTTCTGTCAGGAAAACTGGTACTGTGTAGCATACGATATTGTTGACATGACAAAAGAAATAGTCACCAAATAAAGAAATACGTCATTGAAGTTCACTGGAAACGAAACGGAAATAGTTAGAAGCTGGAACTTAGTGAAAATGCAGGTTATTGACTACGCAATACATTTCTACATCGCGTCATCATTATTTTTACCCATCATTTAACAACTAGATAGTTCAAGGAACTTAAAACTGGTTTAGTAAAACATATATGCTGTAGCTTATGAAAGTAATTTTTAATATAAATGACACACAGGACAATAAATAATGACTGGGTCCTCTGCAACGCAAAGGTGGGAAGTGGGAAAGTGAACCAGTCTTAAATATAGTACATTTTATAGTATGTCCTTAGTTTTGGAAGGTTAAATTGGCATTTACACACGTTCCTTTAACATTTTAGACGACTTAACTTTCATTACTGGGTCATCAGATTTTATGCCTGTGTTTATTTGGGAACGTTAACATTTTAGACAACCGAAACAGGCAGATTACTCAAATTGATTTATAGAATAAAAACCTTAGTTCAGATGTATTTCAAATATTTTTCAATAAATTCAAGCATATTTTGCACGAAACTGACAGACCAGAGGTCGGCAACCTACGACACGCTTGCCATAAGGAACTGGTACTGTGTAGCACAAGGTGACACGTCAAGAGGTTTTGTGTGGCACGTGAAGGGCAGCGAAAACTATCGATTTTATCAGTGTTACTCTCTTAATGGTGGTACGCGCTTGTTCAGTTTGTAATTAATCCGGAGAACAAGTGGCACGCTGTGTAAAATAGGTTGCCGACCCCTGAGATAGACACTGTGCTGTATAAATTTAAAAAAAAATAATTAAAGTGTCCTCTTTTCTCTTTGATGTTAAAATGAGTGCTTCCTGCTAACAATAGCTACTCTTTGTCATGACCTATGATTCAATCAAAATCTTGGGGAAACATTTCAATGACGCTTTTGGTCATTGTGGGAAGAGAGGAAAAAGAAAATTTTATCTCTTTAATTTTACTTGATCTGGCAAATTAAAGTTTAATACGTTCACTTAGGTATTCAACAGTTTAGCATACTCGTTCACATCTCTTCTTGCTTTGAAATATTTGTGTATGTAAAATAATATATTATAATCTGTATAACCATCTCTCGTTCTTTCTTTCTTTATATACCCTCAAATCGAACTTCCTCTACTGTCCTAGATTTTATCTCATATCCGACTCGTGCAAGAATTGGTGGTAGTCTATCGAAGATTGAATGTTCCAACAGATCCTGAATTTCTTGCACCCACACCATAAACCACCTAACTCCATCCTTTACCGTAAAAGCTATTTGAAATATTTTTTTAAATCTACCATGAGCAAATGAAGTTTAAAGGTCAAGTTTTTACACCCTCCGGTTGGACTAGAATGGTCGCAAATGTTAGACATGAACTATGACTGGTTAAGTGGGTCAAGCTTAGCTATATATCCGTGTCAAGGAAGATGGAAAAAACCTAATGCCTATATGCCAGTCTTCATGTGCACATTGTTAAAGGTTAACTAGATTTTGTATTAAGCTAATCGATATTGATAGGCGATCAATCAGTTGTCAAGCTTCGTGTTTTGAATCAGTGTATCGTGCAGTTACATAAAACAATTGGTCTATCAGATCCCGGAAAAGGAGCGCATTTCTACCATTGCAGCTACGTTTATACACAGTCTGAGTAACGTCTACTCGCGTGCAGTGGCGGCTTTTCGCTTGATGTAGATGAAACAGGCCGCGTCTGATCTCTTATTGTATGGTTTGATGAAAGTATTGAATGTTTCCTTTTCTACCTTTATTTTTAATCAATGTATCGGATCTGCCCAAAGAGGAAATCGTCTAAAGTGCTTCACTTAAAGTGTAACAAATTTATTTATTTTACTTGCTACTGGATCATTTTGTATCCAACATGAACATGCAACTTTTCGTAATCGCAAGGGGAGACTCGCCATTTTGGTGCCGCTGTAATAAGCGACTCGTTGTGACGTTAGATGTTAGTAAAAGTGTTAAAACATTGATCATCTTCTTTAAATGTTACTGGGATGTGAATAATGTTGAATTCCAGGACCCCTGCCGTGCTATACACAGGAGCTGCAATTTCCCATACACTGTCGTCGAAGTCGATGTAAACAAACATTATGTGCAATTTATTTTACCCACAACTCCCTGCCAGTGGTTAGAAAGGTATTAACAGTGGGCGGGATCAAATTATATTTTTTCTCGGGAATGCGGATGTGAACGAAAGAAAATCAAATGGTCTGGTCGTTAAAATTTCTTGAAATCATAATAAAAAAAGAAAATTAGTTATTAATTAAAATTACTTAAATGTTATAACTATTGCATATGTATAAGCCTTTGTATGCTTACTTATTACTTACTTGCTCACTTAGTTAACTGTTGTCTAAGGATGTACGTAAGTGTATGCCTATGTATCCACATATACATACTTATCACATGACTACTGTAAAATAGTATATACGTATGCAGTTGGCTATTATGGGTGATAAAATAGTTAGAATGGGTGAGTTCGCGAACCCAACTGACTTTGAGTGAAAAATACAACAATACAAACACTATTATGAATTTATTATATATTGCCATTTATAAAATAGTAAACTGTATATAAATTGCTT
The DNA here is from genome assembly GCA_028554795.2 of Sinohyriopsis cumingii. Classification (NCBI taxonomy): domain Eukaryota; kingdom Metazoa; phylum Mollusca; class Bivalvia; order Unionida; family Unionidae; genus Sinohyriopsis; species Sinohyriopsis cumingii. The sequence goes on from CM068836.1 coordinate 35,722,012, forward strand.
TTCACACAATAAACGTAAATGCGAATATGTTTGAAGAGAAAACTCATTTTAATTAATTTATGACTGAATCGCCCATAAATATATATAGAGCATCACAATTGGGTAATGATATAATATTGAATTTATGAAACGAGTTGAAATAATGTCCAGCTTTTGCCAGCCTTGGTGAGCAAAAGCTGGACGTTATTCAATGAATTTCATAAATTTAATATTAAATCATTACCCATTTGAGATTATTTTTACCACATAGTTTTTATTTCAGTGGAAATTATTTATACTGAAAAAGAATCAATAATTTCGTTCATTCTGACAGACGATGCACCTTTCATTTGTTGTGCATGCAAAATAGTTCCAAACAAAGTTGAACTAGTATTAACATTTCAAGATACACCATACCTTTTCTTACAAAACTATAAGTCAAAGAACAAGCACCCTACCGAATAAACCGAACATTTTACATAGACAAAATCATTTTTCAACACAGAATGTCCCATGCGCGTGATTTCGCATTGTTTGATGCAGTACCCGTTATAATTCAGGAAACGATCTATGTTTACGTAACCGAACATGTCAGTTCACACACATCTAAACACTACATTGTTCCATTTTTATTCACGATCCATGTTTACCCTAAAATGTCACCCTCACTACTAAACATTATATTGTTCTGATATTCATGTGAAAAGAGGATTACTGGATGCAGATATTACCGTATTTACTGTAATTTATTTGTGACCGGATATTTGCAGATTTTGATTTGTAATACTAAAAATAAGATGTAAGCAAATTTCTTTTGAAGTCTGATTTGCATAACATTTACCGCGTAAATATGCTGTGGTTGGATAAAGTTCTGTCACTTGGGAGACCGGTTTACGCCCACATTCTTCTGCGAACAGAGGTGAGTTTAAATACGTTTTTAAGTTAACATTTAAACTACGCTTGTATATAGGGTGGATTCCATGATACAGGTTTACCGCCCCCTCCAACCCCCTCCAACACTATTACACACACCTGATGTGAACTGAGCAATACCCTTAATTTTACTTGTTGTTGTTGTTGTTCTTGTCTTGTGATTTTAGCTATTTTTCATGTTATAATATGCTATACAAATCATATCAAGCCCCTGTGGTGGTAATTTGGCCAAATTCAGACGAGACCATTTTTCCCATTTTCTTTCGTGACTCGAATCGAAAAATGGCTGCCGAAATGTTCATTACAAACAACAAATTCTAGAAGGCGGGTTACAAAAGTTTTCACACGATCGTAGCCGAACAGTAAAGAAAATATTGCATAATAATTTCATGGGCTTATTTTGACCAATCAGAATCACATAAAGTGATATGCTCACAAGTTATGATACAACAAATATGAAACTGCACACACTATAGGCAAAGGGTATCAACTATGTGATAAAGTATGATATGACATGGATTTACGAGTTGTTGTCTCATAATAGATCTACTGTTACGTCATGGTACACAGTAACAAAACCTATTGGATCATGCGTTAATCATGTTCTGCTCTACAGTATTACGTACTTCTGAAATAGGGACAGGTATAAAAATGAAGTTGTTTGATTTTGCAACATTCACAATCAAGCGAATATTGGTATACCTCTATGCTACTTTATTGTAATGTTACTGAAATATCTTTAAATCATTTTGCTATCGAAATAATATACTTTCTAAAATAACATAGCTAATCAAAATGGCTTGCTCCCATGTGCACGAAAAAATGAGCTTAAACTAGTCCAAAGTACACTAACTTTAGCACCATATCCGGAAAATGAATTTCGCTGAACAATACCATTATCTGTAAGGGCAGTAAATGAATTATAAAATAATATAAAAAATTGAAAAAAGTTTAAAAATTGTCCTTGCAATTTAACTTTGAAGTCCAGGAAGTAAATATAACAAAAAGGAGAGTGCGGTCTTTTGATAGGTGCACATCTTAATTTTAAAAAACCTTATGATCTTCGATACAAATAGAACCCATCAATCACAAACCAAAGTAAAGGAAATTAATTTTTGAAAACCGTATCTGAGATATACAAAGAGTGTTGAAAAAAATTAGCTAGGATTACCAGTAAGGGAAATCTCGGAAATTCTTTTCTTTACAATAAAAATCGATGCAAATTACAAAAGTAAAGAGTTGAATTTTAACAGAACCCAAGCTCGACAACGATCAAAATCGAACACTTTACAAGATCATCCACATACTCCACACAGAGTTACCTCCCTTGATTAAAATAATACTTTTTTCATTAGTCTGGTTCCCTGCCTAGTATGCTCCCTGCGTTGCCATCCGCTATACTAATTTTTTCATTTGCAATTTCGAGGTTAGTCTAATAGATCATACCTCGAATGTATGCTGAAAGCTGCCATGCGAACCACCTCGGCTATTTACGAAACAAGTATTGACCGAGAAGGTACGAATGCTACGATTTTTTTTGTCTTCATTTGCAACCTCTCAGTCAGTCGTACAGTCAATCCAACTGCAGAAATTGCCGGGTTGAATCGAATTGCTTAGAACTTGTAGATTCTTTTGTGAAGAAATGTACGGACAACAAAATGAATTAATTTTTTCCGCGCTGACATACATCCGATGCATATTTTTTTCTTGGTCTTGCAGAAATTGTCGAGATTGCTCCGAATGACCAATGCTTTAAAGCTGTCAAATGAGTAGATAACACCGTCTGCAGAAAACGGTATGCTTTGATAATCCACTACACTCAACTAAAACTGTATTTGTTCCGATATTTTCTCTGCAATGGCTTTATTGCAGAATTGAAATAGTCTGCCAAAATTTGCACGATTAAGTCTGGAATGCGATGATGAAACACATGGATGACGATGTTTCAACTTATGACGCGAAATACGTCGCATTACACCCATGACGTCACAATCAATCACATTTAAGCCTCCCTAAACTATCTGATGTTTTCCCTTGTTTTTGCTTCAATTTCGATCTGTGATAGGATATCTAAGGTGGGATATAGCCATTATGTTCGTGCGCTAATGCGTGAAGACGATAGGGTTTAAGGACTCAGGGTCAAAACAACCTCTCACAGCTATATATTCTGAAAGACTATGAACTCTGAGGAACGTGGATCATTCGACGCATTGGATTTGCACAGGATGTCACAAGTTGGATATCTAAAACAATATTTCTCCATATAGCTTTATGTAATAACACATCACGATTTCACAAATGACTGCATGTTGTCATGACATTATATAAGGAAACTGCGTAATGCCTGTGGTATCTGAATTCTCTTCAGGGTGTTTGATCACTTAAATCTGTAATTTGTCTTGTGACAAATTTATTTGTAACTGCTGATGCTCACTTTAAATATAATTGATTAAACGTTTTGAATAATTTATTCTTCTGCTCATAGCAATTCGCAAAAGATGGACATTATTCCGCTCGTTTAATAATTTGGTTTTAGGAAATAAGCATTTATGCAAGAATCTCCATATCCAAACATGAACATTGATCTGTAAGGACAGACATGATAGCAGACGTTCATTCACACACGAGAACTGATTCTAAATTATATGATAGGCTTGCATCTTAGCATCTTGGCATTTATTTCTGATTACGCATCATAACATTTTATCAAAAGTATGTTAAGCCATATGTTCACGTGGAAGAAAAGACACGCCTTAAGTCGATACAACATGGGGTACAACGAGTACAATTATTGCTTAATATGAATCGTATTGATTATTAATACATCATTAAGATTTCATAAGGAGACAGTATTGTGAGTTTTGTGTTCTATATTGCAGGGCTTAAGAGAAGACATTCTACATGTGAGCGTTATTGCTACTGATTCATTGCAATCAGCTCGGGTAAAACGGTTCACAAGTTGGGTTTTTTAAATAGTTTTTTACAACAATACCGACAGTAAATTATGTATTGGGCCGTTTTAAACATCAATATTAGCAATGACAACATCCGATGTCCATTTTCACGTCTGCAATAAAGTCATTTTGATATTCTAGGATTAGACATTTACATTATTATAATTATGACGGTGCTTGAAAATATGTGACAGCTCTCTGTGCCTTTCGCTAGGGCAGAGATACACACACCAACCTATCAGCTCAATATACTACGTAAATGCATTTGACAAACAATCATTATCCTTCCAAAGGTTCAAAAGTTCCGCTGTGTTTAATTCATTATTCTGGCTTGTCTACATAGAAAAGGAAGTGGCAGAAGAAGTAAGTCACATAATCTATTTACAACAAATTCTTGTGATTGTTGACCCGGCTTATGATTTGTCTTTTGCAAGACTACTCATTGCTGTCAGAAGGAGACGTTGACCTCCTTTTCATTCTCTAGTAAGCATATGCACATTTTTCTGACTAGCTGGATCCCCCACGCTAGACCGGTTAGTGCTATTGCAGGTTATGTGTCCCTAAGCTGAAGGCAACACGAGAAACCAGAGAACCCCCTATCCCTTGTATAGATAGCCACTGACCTTTACGTACGCGGGCTTTAAACTCGGAACAGGAAAGGTGCAGAGCGCGTACCGAATGACAATTTCCATCAAGAATAGAATGAGACTTCTCAGTAGTAAATTTAGTTTGTGAATTTTTATTTTGAATTATTTTTAATATTTGACTGTTTTGTGCGCCTTACTTCATTCGAAAGTAAACGTTTTACATAAAGAGCAAATTTGTTATCATTAATGAAAATCTGAGTTCTGTAATATTTCCCGCTATTTTTATAGCTATTAAAATCCTTTAATTGATTTTCAGAGATGTAACTGCTACTGTATCTATTAAACAGTTAACAGTTTACAAAGGACTGGATATTAGATACTATACGGCTTCATCGACAATGCAGCGCAAATATAATAGATATGACATTGGGATTGGACTACACAATTTTCTATCTTCAAAGGTTCGCTGGAACATAAGCGAATGCTACATGTTATTTCCTCCTTAATTATTCAACCAGGATGTTAATTATTAATGAATTACCCATGAGAAGCATAACAACAATGGACCATCACTCGGCATGACAGAGACTGTGACCCAAGAGAGCAATAGGCAAGAAGAGAGAGTAATACAAAAACGCAATGCATATGTCCTGGCCCTGACAATGAAAAAGAGCTGGTCAGGAAAATAACTGAGATATTTACACAAGGAGCATCACATAATCATACACGGAATTGCACAAGATTAATCATCGACGATGCTGGGCTCGATTTCATAATTGTTGATACAACAGAGAAAAATATATTTGCAGATCGAAACAATGTTAACTTATCAGATGGAACCAAACTAGGCACAATTGTAAGCTACATTGATGGTGACTCACCTTAGTTTACTCATTTAAGATCTTCGATGCTAGCGTATGTTTCGATAAACCTATTATCGATGATCAACCGATTTCCTAAGGACGCTGTTAGAGGCGCTCCAGATTCATTGTATATTAGTAAAAAAGGCAGGATTGCTAAATGAATTACAGAGCGGCGTTGATACACAATGGGGCGAATGGAGAGTAAAAAACGAAAATATATTTAGTTAGTATATATCTGCTGATTGTAAACCTGTTGAGATCTATTTTTAAAAAATGTCAAATGTCTCAGCCATCATCAGCACCATCGGTATATGATCCTGTGACTAGACATAAACCCGTTTGCTCAAAGGATATGATGGTTCTGGTAAAACAACACTCGTGGTACATCTCTTCAGGGGTTTAGATGTAGTAGAACTAACTCCAACTCACCGGCTTGCCAGAAAATGAAAGAAAGTGGTGTCAAATCTCATATCATATTTTCTTTCGATGGAAAGGAGATGAGTGGACACCTGAACGAATGGGTGAGAAACATATTCCTGCGATCATTATCTGGGATGAAATATGCATGGTATCCGTGGACGTGGTAAAAACATTTCTTGATTGGGCACTGACGAAAAATACTGCTGTTATCGTGTGTGGTGATCATGGTTAAACACCCCCTTTTTTGTCGTGAATCGCCACGTCGCTGGTTAAAAGAATTCGTAGATTATTAGGAGGAAATACTGGATGATCATAGAGCTATAGATGAATTGCTGAAAGAGTTAAAAAGTTAATCAGACTGCAGCCGGATAGTGTCCAGTGCTTGATAATACGTGAGATAATTACAGAGACTGCTATGAGTGATTTTTGGGATTTGTGGAGGCCTGTAGATCTGATTGTCGCATCCAGGAAAATAGTTCGTGATTAACTTCAGCAACAATTATTTATGTTGCATAAAGAGAAATTCTCAGATCTACCAGCACCATTGTTATCGCCCAGCAGATACAAGTAAACAAAATATTGATGTTGAAATTCCAGGATCGTCAGAGAAACAAAAGCTCTTTCTTAATGATATTACTTTTGTTCCTGTGGGTGTTGTTGAGAGCGCGTTAACGATAGATAAATCTCTTTGGACTCCATGATATGCTATAACTATTCATTCATCACAGGGATTAACTGTTTTGGATACTAATATCTGGATTGTCGATGATCGTATCGAATGGTCAAATTTAGTTTATCTAGCAGTATCGAGTCAGAAGAATGACTCAGCTACGGAGGGTTATCATAGACTACGCAATGAATAATAATCAAACACAGGAAATCAACCTATTTTGTTAAATGATATAGTAAGGAAAAAAATTAGTTGGTTATCGGCGATGTGCCAAAAACAAAATACGCGCGACTTTGATCTTGATATTGAATTTATCATGACGCTGAAACTACAACAAAACAATCACTGTGTTAGCTGTAATACAGTAATGTTGTGGCAGTATTCGAATGATAATCCAAGACAATTCACCGTGGATATAATTAGCAGTAGTCTCGGCCACACACGTGAAAGTGTGATGCTGACCTGTCTTAAGTGTAATCGACGTCGAGGAGTCAGTGCTTTATTGCTAACGAAGCATCCTTCACAAAAGTGAAGGTGGTGGTAATTATGTATCTTCAGGAATTACTTGTAATTGTTCACGTACAAATCTACGTTGAGGAGCAGTGGAATCTAATCTGTAGATTGCAGGTCTACCCGTGGATCTTACCATATTGGGAATTTTATTTGTGGTTACACTCCAAATAGGATCAGTTGCTGTTATTGTACCACCTTAAAGTTCACCAGATTCATATAAATATCTGGCACTCACATTGCCGAGTAAAGGTTTCTGAGAGGAAGAGTCATGTCGCTTAAGTGGTGTGTTTCTTCGAGATTTCATTGATTGGTTTCATAGAAATTCCACGAGTAACTTCGTTTTTAGCATAGTTATCACACTTGGCAGTCTTGCAACCCATTCACGAGATCTCTTGTCCGTCTAAACTTAGTTCAGATATATTCCCTGCGAATTCTGATATCCAAATAATCGATCAGCAAATCTTTGATTAAATCGCTCAACGATTGAATTGAGGGTTTCCCCTCGCCTGATTTTGACTTTATGTTGTTACATCATCGACGTTACTGCACCAAGAAATTCTTTGCCAGGATCAATCTGTAGCAACTGTGGACATCGCAGACCGCCACGTTGAAACATTTGTTGAAAACCAAATGCGACTTCAGTTGCTGCCTTTGTTGATAGTGGTTCTGCTTATTTATATCTACTTGCAACGTCAACGACAGTCAGCGCGCATTTGTATGTGTGCGATAAACATCTACCAGTTTCAACTGTATCATGTGGTAAACACAAAATATCTGCCTGATGAACTTCATTGGGAGTACCGACATCAAAATATGCGTACTGAATTGTTTTTAGGTGGTGGTAGATAAATTTGCCATATTGTCTGTCGTGCTAACCAATATGTAGGGACAGAACATGCGACACCTGCTGCAGCAATTAGTTTACTAATCGTTGCTCTATCCCTCCAATATCCTCCTGGGCTATAATAAACTGAGTCCATATAATAGTTATCTATGATTAATTACCGGCCCCTAGCACTAGTTTACCTTTCATCGAAGATCTTATCAAAGCATTCGCAAGCGATTCTCAGAGAGATTTATTTTTTTTTGCAGATTTTAGAATGTGAATAAACTCTGCAATATGTCATTGTTGTAGATCTGAATTTTTATACCCAACGTCCTGAACATGGCACGCTTGACCAATCGCATTTATTGGATGCTCTCCAGGACTTTCTCATCAAGTCGGATATCATGTCGGCTTCCAGGGCCACAATAATTATATCCAGGATTATGCTTCTCGCCACGATACTTAGCCCATGGGGTCCCTGGTAATTTTCCCAGTGAAGCAGCGATATCACCACCACATTTTGTTGTCATCGCTAGTGATGTGGATACAAATTTATAGCTTTTGTACCACATTTCATACACTTGCCTCTAATTGCACTCTTTTTATTCCTCGTCGTTACTGTTTTTAATCCACTGGTATCGGTGGGTGATCTGCATCGAATACAACTTGAATGTCGTTGACTTCTCAGCGACACGAAAGCAAGAGCCAGTCAAGCATCATCCAGCGCTACCAAATTCAATCAAAGCAATTATCACGGGTCCATCTGGGTCCGGTAAGAATCAATTGTTACTTAACATGATAAAGAGATGGCTTAAGCTGGATAGGTTCTATTTAGTGGCACAATCTGTGGATGATCAGCGATGTTACAATGTTCTAAAGGAATTAAATGAAAATGTAAAATGCTCTAATCCGGTTGCCATTTTCATAGGAGAGGTTGATTTCACAAATGGACTTCTCCTAAAAGTGGTCTGTTCACCCCCTCTACTGCTTGCTGAAACATTATTTTCCAACTGTTTTATTCATATTATGTTCCAATTTTCTTAAATTTATTTTCATAAAATATAAATTTTCCCTTCAATTGTCATAACTCAAGAATGAAGTTCTGAAGTACATACAGGTTATGAATGGGAAAAGGTAAACGACATATAGCAACCTATGCAGATTGTAGTTGATTATTATTATTATTATTATTATTATTATTATTATTATTTCCTCCAGTTTTATAATTGGAAAATGAGAAAACTTTTAAAGTTTGTGGTTCTTGTATATGTTGTCTGTAAGTGATTTCATAGTATTTGGTATTTACTAGGTATTCAACGTATACAAATGTTGGCAAACAAGAAAATTTGATTTTTTCCGTTAGGTGATATTTTTAACATACTGAATTATTATCCATATTACGGTACTGGACACCAACAATGTTTTACATCCTCCGGTGGCTTAGTGGTTAGAGCGTTTGCCTCAGATGTGGGAGGTCGTGGGTTCGATCCCTGGCCGAGTCATACAAAAGACTTTTTTTAAAAAAATTATACTAACAGCTGCCTCGCATGGCGTTCAGCATTAAGATGTTAGTGTTAGGACTGGTCGGACTGGTGTCAGAATAATGTGACTGAGTGGGACATCATGCTACGTGTCTGCGGCATGATGCCCCAGTGCTAGACATCACTATAAACTGCGACACTGCAGACATCGTAGCGATATGACTGACATTTTTTTAAAGCTACGTTAAAAATCCAAATCACACACACACACACACACACTGTTTTACATGCAATTACTCATACAAAACATCGCTTTATCTTTTAAAGAACACAAATTTAAACGTATTTTGTAAACAAAAAGCGTTGGAAACACTGTAGGTAAAGCATAAATCCGATCAGGGTAAAAAATATACATAGAACCCATCATCATAACAGTCACACTTCTATCAGTGTAAGCTAAGTTCACAATGTCACAATGCGTCTAAACAGACATAGTGGTTTTGAATTCTAATATAGGGGCATCAGTGATAGACCTCTGCTAAGCTGGTTTGAATAATTCTGTTAAACAATGGTTTTAAAGGTCCATCATGTGATGTTATAACTGAAAAAAGTATAATGAATAAGGAATATAAACTAAATTAAATTCATTAAGTATATTACCCTGCAGAATGCAATTGCAGGCCATACAATGCAGTGTACACATGTCGAGTAAAGCAAGTGAATTGTGATTTAACAGTTACAATTCTTTGAAAAAAGCAATATGAATGATATAAGAAACAGAGTTTGGATGTGGACTTTAGTCATGCACTCAGTTAAAGGTAAAAAAGATTTAAAGTATAAAATTGCTAAGATGTAACTACTGTTTAGCTGTGGTGGGCATATTGGAAAAATAGTTGTAAAGTCAACTGATAATATGCCCTATATGCGACAAATAAAAGAAACACTGAGAGCTGAAAATGTTTAAATTAGTCTTTAAGAAACACATAAACAGGACAAAACATTAATTTGTAGATATTTCTGGAGACATTCGTTTTTTCTTAAACATATGGATTTGTTACATACGACTAAAAGAAAAGCTATCCATTAATTAAGGAAATATATTGATATTGCATTTGAAATCAGAAAATAAGAGTTGTCCTGAGAACGCATTCTTCTAACACTATGATCTGTGTATACCAATAGCTGATTTTACTGTTTTGTCTTGTGTCTGCATTAATTTCTGATTGTGTTCACAAAACCTTCAATGTATATATTGATATTTAAGTCTATATAAGTAAGCAATGCTCAAGACATACAGAAAAATTCAGAAATTGTTGCATATACAAACGAATAATAAAATCCAATATATTTTAATTCAATTTCGTCTAACTGTAATTTAGAAGAAAAAAGATAATTTTTAAATATTAGTGTAGAGTTCTCTTTGAGATAAATTTTCCAAATTTGGTGAATGGAACTTTTGAAAACTCATTTATATTGAAGAGTATATCATCTCATGTTCCCATTGTTTAAATCTGTGCATACTATAGCAGATGCGATCACAGTTTTGCAAATGAGTTCAAACTATTCGCAAAGGAAGCTGTTAAATTAGGAAGAGGATAATGCTGCGTCAATCGATCATTTCAAATGTATATCTAAATGCACTCAAATATATATATATATATATATATATATATATATATATATATATATATATATATATATATATATATATATACATACATACATACATACATCACATTTAAAGTGTTGGTATAAAGCAAATTTATATAACAATACTTTTGGTATATCAAATTGTGATCCGCCCATGGCGTAATAATATGAATATATAAACATTCTTTCAATGGCAGCCCTATAGATCAATGATGAAATTCCACTCATTAATCATCAATGATGTATGAAAATAACTATAAAAATATTAATAGTCCCCGTTTTTTCTAAATGAATTTAACATGGTACACAATTTCATCGCAATTCTTTCTTTTTTCCGTTCCCCACTACTTTATCTTCCAACAGAGGCAACATAGGCAGAAATATGGAGTGAGAGAGAATTTTGTTTTAGTTAGTTGAAAACCTTAAAACTGAACTTGTACGAAGTAACTTACAAGAATATGGTTCGTCGTAACTGTATATTTACACTTTCCGTGGGATCTATCTACATTGATCAAAATATAAATGATACATAGCTGCAATAACCGGTAGACACTATAACAATTATAATGAAGAACATGGCAAACATCAGGTACACCAGGTTTTTCCGTGGGGGAATAGGGGAATAATAATTTCCTAGACTAAGATTAAGATAAACATGTTTAACTACACTGATAATGATTTTAATATTTAATTTACAAGCACAAAGAAATATTAGCTGTGGATTATGTTGCTTACAAAATTAATGTCTCTGGTCAGGCACACAGTGAACTTGATTTGGGGCTGGGTCATGTACAAAATACAAATGTCTATAACATGTAATCATTAAGAAAAGCCAACACATAATATAAATTAAACATGAATAGCATCGCCTCTCAGAAAGAAAAAGATTTATACAAAGAACTTTCTTTGTAATATGGTTCAAATTTACATGTCATTAAAACATTAGATAAGATACAGTCTTATGAATTACACAATATATATCAAGCAATGTAATACTTCTATACAAGTGAAAGTGCATCCGCAATTAGACTAATTTTCCCTTGATATGCCTGATGTCTGTGTTGTATTCCCTAAATATCAAATTCCATCTTTTCAGTTTTGTTTTTCATCTTGCCAGTAAAGGTAAGTGTCTTGTGATGACTTAATACAATAATCGGTAAAGGAGCTATACACTTCAAAGTGTTGCAAAGCCAACATGAAAGCCAAACATTCCTTGTTGATTGTGGAATAATTTTTCTGATGCATCTTTAAGTTTTAGAAAAATAGCACACTGGATGGTCTATACAATTGTTGTCTCCCTGAATCGTTACTCCACCAACCCCAACATCACTTACATTAAAAGACAGTTTAAATGAGTGACTGAAAGAACTGGTGTAATCTAAAGTATTTACCGCTTATACGACTTAGGAAAAATAATTGAAAGCTCACTGACAACTCTTCAGCAGCGGGTACCTTAGATGGTCACCATTTCTGGACAAGGAGATTATTTTTAACAAAATAAAAAACAGTTACATCTGTGGCTTAAGTTTTGATAACAGCCTCTGAAAAAAAAAACAGGGAACCTCAGGGAAATAAGTAATTTTAAGACTATAGTTTTGCTCAATTCCTCTTATTTGATCAATACCAGGAGGAAAGTGACCTCATCAAAAGCCGGAGTAACAAACTTGTCATATAAAGGAATATTTTCCTGATCAGCACAATTTTCATGAACATTTTTTGAATTAGCTATCCGAAAAATTTGTACAAAATTTTTCAGAACCGAATCATTCTGTGCCTTTTTGAGAATTTTTTTATTGTGACGTTTTCTGTAATGATGATAGCCCTTCTGTGGCAGTTAGCTTATACAAAACTCTTTCACTTTAATTTCATTCCGTTTCTCATAAAATACTTATTCAGTTCCTATATATCAACCTTCAAGGAGGCGTCAACGTGTTGACTTTCTATGTTGCTTAAATTATTTTATTGTAATTTTTTGAAAATCTCTATCTTCGAGGTTGATATTGCTGCAGGATATTGCTTTGGTTATCGTGTCGTCAGTGCTATTTCGATGATTAATAGCAGATGCGAGTATTTCATCTTGTTTTAAACCTTTGTTGTAGATCACTGTTTGCTTGATAGTTTTTTAAAAACAGCCATATTAATGTTGTGCTTAACTCGCTAAAGACAAAAATAAAAGAAACAAAATGGAAGATATACCTGCAACATTCAGTCCTGCTAACATTATTTACATACAGTCTTAAACAAGTGTCATTATAACGACTTTATGTTTGAAACTATAACCAAACGAATTTTAATCTCTCTTTTATCTGCCATTCAAAAATTAAAACCGATACAGGTTCACGATGTGGCACTTGATACATATTCACTTACTCCAGAAGCAGTTCTGCATGAATAGCTTGTAACTTTAGGTCATTTATATCTAGGAGAGACAGCTTAGACTGTGTAGATATAACCACATTTACTGGCACCCAATGTTTAGGCTGTAAGTTTGCTCACAATTGCGTCATACTTTGAGTGTTCTTAATACTGCGATTAACTAGCATAATCCACATCAGTGAAAGTACAGAATCGCCGTTCATTGTATCCTGTGGTGTACCGCACGCATTATTCTGGTGTACTCGTGGATACGCAACAGATTCTTGGAGGTACAGATTATACGAGTGACCTGCCTATGATATTAGCTTGCCGAAGTAGTCAGGAGACACGCGAAAAATAGTAATTGTATATATTCAGAATATTTCGTCTCTGACACGTTACTAATCCTTAATACCCTGCATTCAGCGATACTTTTAAAAATGTTTTTGCTGACTTGCTCTTTGATACAGAAATTAGCTCTCAGATGGTCGTGAAGTACTGACTTATTGTACAAAAATCACAATAAATGTTTTGCGAAAGAACTATTGAATAATAATATTTTCAGAGAAATTCCAATGGACTATTAGCAGTTGGATTATGAAGAGACTTAAAAGAAACTAAATGATTACCTTCACAACTCCTTTCTTGTTTTTATGGTTAACGACTTGCAAACTCTATAGTTTTATTTTAAAAAATCATGCAATGGCAACTGTTAGAATACTCCATGGTAAAATGTTGTGTTACGTATTTAGGATCGAATAAAAAGTAACACAAGAAAGAGTGAAACAACAAGCTTTGAAAAATATAACAAATTATTTATTTCCCTGGAAAAATACTGAAAAAAAAAATATAAGACCTTATGGTTTTAAGAATCAAATCCAAACATAATCAAAGAATAATCCACGAATAAGACTTTAGAAGTCCTAATAATACAATATTCTAATGAATTAAAGTTCTAGTCCCGACGTAGGATCCAAGATGGAAGGCGATGACGCATGCTGTATCCTGTTAAATGTTGTTGTCCACAGTTCCTTGTAGAAACATATGGAATTATCCTCCAGTTTTGGAAATCCAAATCAATTTTTAAGAAATGTCTTAGTTCAAGAATCCTGTATGAGCAAAAAATATTTCCAGAGAAACGAATTAATCTTTTAGAATCCAAATAATCTGACGAAAAATTAACATATGACTTGAAAACAGGCTATAACAGAAGGAAGCGACTTGACATCTAGAGTTTGTAAGACCAGAATGTGAGATCTCTCTCTAAGCATCACTATTAAAACTAAGTAATGCGCAAATTTGGAAATGCCCAATTGGGAAATTGAGGATCACGTGGTCATGTTTGCATATAAAAAGCACGTAGCCCCAGTACACCATGATAAAAACCAATCATTTTACTCCGAGAAAAAAAGTTGTTTACTTCACTAAAACTATTTACAAGCCCAGGGTCACGTATTCAATACAGCCTCGATCTCACTCATTATATCCACAATAAAACTAAATGAAAAAATGGCCTTGTTCACGTGGCTGTTACTAATTTTGAATTAGTCGGGAATCGGGTCAGCCTCAAGTGTTTATAAAATGAACAGCCAATGTCAAACTATCTTCTGGAAAAGCATCAAGTTCCTAATAAACGAAACTACATTATTCTGACCAAAACAAATTAAACAATAAAAAGATTTTAAAGCTTACAAACAATTAAATCAAATATACATAAATGCAATGGTCCACGCACAGTGTGTCCAAACACCAGTTCAAATGGACTGAAAACTAAAGATTCTTGAACTGATTCCCTAACAGCAAACAATAGTAAATGAATGCCTTCATCCCAATCTTTACCCGTATCAAAACAATATGATCGAATCATATTTTTCAAAGTCTGATGGAATCTTTCTAATGCCTCTCGGCTCTCAGGGTGATAGGCAGAATATATGAATTGCTGGATGCCTAATTCGTACATAAATTTCTGGAAAATTCCAGACATGAAATTTGAGCCTTGTGAACGGCTACAAGTCCATAATCAAAGATTTTTCTGGACTCAAAGGCCGGGTCCGCAATGGGCCTTTATGGCCGCGTTGTGTTGCGCACAGTATTCGCCTCTGCAGGGTCACACGCATCTCTCCATCGTGTTCTGAAACAACCGTTGACATCGGTTGTTTTCTCGTTGTGGCATTTTCCTTATGCTATATTATTATTAGGATTAAAACATCAGGCTGCGGTCAGTTCCTGTGATGTAAGCATGCATCATCACCTCATCGTTTATGTTCACTCACTGTCACCATCACGTGATACAGAACCAACATCGGTCGGATCACCACCCAGTGGTCCAGAATTCTCATGATTTTCTCTCTTTTTTTACATTAAAAATACAATAGATATCATACGTTTGGTCCAGAACCTGCATCTCACATGTCTCTGATCACCACATACCTCATCTGGTTAAGAAAACCTATAGATATCATCATCTCATAGTTCAGCTGGTCCAGAGCCCACATATCATTAGACAAGAAGTCTCTCCCACATTTGGTCTAGAACCCCCATTAACCTTAC
Organism: Sinohyriopsis cumingii; assembly: GCA_028554795.2. NCBI lineage: Eukaryota > Metazoa > Mollusca > Bivalvia > Unionida > Unionidae > Sinohyriopsis > Sinohyriopsis cumingii. Next base: position 35,737,793 of record CM068836.1, read on the forward strand.
CACTAACCACATTGAGATTACATGATCTTGTACAAATGACAACTCACCGATTTGGTATATCGCAAAATGATAAATTCACGGATTGAAACAACAATAAAAACAACAAATTAATAATAATAATAATAATAATAATAATAATAATAATAATAATAATAATGATGATGATGATGATGACGATGATGATAATGGTGATGATAGTAGTAGTAGTAACAACAACAAAATCACTATCCTACTGTTACAAAACTATGCATATTTTCCAGAGTACTGTTGTTGTCATCGAAAAATGGTTATTTAGTGTATTGGTCATAATCTATTAGCGAAAGGTCCCTAACAATTACTAGAATTAAACTAAATTGTATACGTTTTTATTTCTTGCACAAAAAGCAATTGATGTTGAAAGTGTCACATTTTGATACGTTAAAATATATTTTTATTGCGTTACTCAGTATAGGTAGATGTCAGAGCAAATTTCTGGAACCGTCATATTTCCTCTGCAATGAATTAAAGTTCATCTTATCCTTGCACATGTTCGCAAAACAACGAATCCCATTAATGTTTTGCTAACTTAGTTTAATTAATCGCCAGTTTTTTGGGTAATGCCTAAATCAGGCAGCAGAGAAAATTTCTGAAATTTCTCTCTGCATTCTTTTTGCTTAAATCTTTATTAGTAGTGAAAGGGGTGAGATTAGCGACAATGGGAATTAGCATTAAAAACACCCCCTGGGTAAGATTAGCGACAATGGAAATTTAACATTAACCACCCTGGGTAAGATTAGCGACAATGGAAATTTAACATGGGCAAAAAACCCTGGGTAAGATTAGCGACAATGGAACTTAACATTGGAGAAAGGAAAAAAAAGGAAATATCCATTTTAGCGACAAAGGCATTCGAACAATGGGAAAAAAAATATCGATTCTAGGGACAAAGGCAATTGAACATGGAGAATAGAGTTTGGGTCTGTCTAGGGACAAGGGGAATTGAACATGGGGAATAGAGTTTGGGTTTGTCTAGGGACAAAGGGGAATTGAACATGTTAGAAAAAAAAACTACTTTAGGGACAAGGGGAATTGAACATGGCATTTTCTTTTTAAAAAAATTTTATAAAGGGGTAGGCAATCGAAAGGCTATCTCTTTTCGAGAAATGTGGGTGGCCCTGAAAAGGGCCTTTGGGTTTCTTCTTCTTCTAATTTCTTCTATTTCTCCACCAACTTCTTATTTTCTCTCCTACACTCTTTCTCTTCTTTTCTTTCTTTTCTTCCTTCTTTTTCTCTTCTTTCTGCTTCTCCTCCTCTTCTTTCTTCCTCTTCTCATTTTCTTCTTCCTTTTCAATTTTCTCGTTCCATACTCTCATCCTTATCCTTTCCTCTTCATCCTCCTTCTCCTCCTTTATTTCTTTCATCACAGCACTTATCATTTCCTTTACTTTTCTTAAGTTGTTAATCTCCATCTTCACTCTATGTGGGCTATAAGAATAGTGATCCTCGTTTAACCTCACTAACATTTGCTCCATCATACCTAAATTGTCCAGGACGTCTTGCAATGTTTTCATTTTATCGAGCTGGTTCGAAGCCATCTTCTTTTTTTTATTCTTTGTAGAATGGTTTGAACCACGAATACTGTGGGTTCTTATAGTGAAAGCGCGGACGTGAAGGAAAACATCCCCCTACTTTCTCACTTCATATAATATACTATTCACATAAGTGAATCAGCAATAAACTAACCCCAAATTTACTATCCACACAATCGTACGTGATCGGTTACAAAACCCTAACTATACTCTCCACATACGCTAAGAAACAATAAACAAACCCCAAATCTACTATTTACACACGCAAATCATTAAAACAAAATCCGTAATCTACTATCCACACAATCGTACGTGAGCGGTTACAAAACCCAAACTATACTCTCCACATACGCTAAGAAACAATAAACAAACCCAAATCTACTATCCACACAAACATACGTGAGTGCTTACAAACAAACACACACACACAAACACACACACACACACACACACACACAAGAAAAAAAGAGTCAGTGTTTATATTCACACTACTCTACCTACACACATTGGCAAATCGATTGTTATATCTTTTCTAGAGATTGGGGTAGCCCTGAAAAGGGCTGTTTTTTAACTCCAGATGCACCTATCTAATGCTGGCACCTTCCTGGTCTGGCACCGCACACACATCTTCGACTCCAGTCTCCTTGCCAATTCACCCTTGTTGCTGTAAGCGCAGAGGCGGGTTGAGTGGCTTCACTATTCCAATCCTCTGTCTCTGGAATAGTGAATACTTCCCTTTCTCTTCTTCTATTTCTTATTCGAGGATGAATTGGCATCCTTACCTCCTGTTGTAAATGTGGTGTAGCTACAGGTTGGGGAGATGTTCTTGCCTTAGGTGTCACCTTGCACACAGGGTTCATCATAGGGTGACACCTGATCTCTCTCTTTCCTTCCTCCTCTTCTTTCATTTTTCTCTCTTCCTCCTCCTGTTCTATCCTGGCTTCTTCCACAAGGGCCTCCGCAGCCAGCTCGTTCAGGAGGCATCTGGCATATTCCAGGTGCATCTGGAGTTCAAAAAGTTTTTCAAGTCTGCTACTCATTTTTATTGCTGATCAATCAACAAGGGTAGCTAGACTGTCCAGCGAGTTTCAATTTATAGTGAAAGCGTGGACGTGAAGGAAAACATCCCCCTAAAAACATAAAATTGATCTTACCTAGATCATGACCAAACAACGCGCGGACCTAAAAGAAACACTCACTCACTTTTTTATACTACCCATTCCTATTCTAAAATTTTTTTTCATTAATCACTTCAATATACTATTCACATACGCAAAGCAATCCAATCAAACCCCCCAAATCTACGCTCCCCACACCTCAAACAGCCAAAAAAATGATCTTAATCTACTATCCACACCAACGTACGTGAGATGTTACAAACACAAACACACAAACACATTCACTCGCACTATTAAAAAAAGAGTTAGTGTTTATATTCACACTACTCTACCTACACACATTGACAAATTGATGGTTATTTCTTTTCTAGAGTATTGGGTAGCCCTGAAAAGGGCTGGGTTTTTTTTGTCTTTTTTTGTTTGCTATGGCAATCTTTTAGTTTCTAAGAATGCGATGTCCTCTGAGGATAGACTTTCTGGCAATAGGTCTGCTTCTTCGGAAAGAGAAGAAGAACTCTTTGGTGTCGATACGACAATCGACAAAGCCTCTGTCAGGTTCAGGTTGCTGCTGCTGCTGCTGTTGCTGTTGTTGTTGCTGTTGCTGCTGCTGTCTCTGAAGTCTGTACTTCTCTGTCCATTCTTCTTTCTCCCTGTTCACTTCTTCTCTGAAGAGCTCTTCTATCAGGTCTTCAGTAACTTTTAACATTCTCACATTCTCTATCTCTTCTGGCTTCGGTATCAGACTGTGTCTGACCCTATGCAAATTCACGTAGGCTTCGTTTAGCTTAGCTAGTTTGGAGCACATCTTCGTAGGAGGATGAGTCGACAATGGATGGTTAGACTGGAAACAACCCGGTTCTTAAAGTCAAAGCGCGGACGTGAAGGAAAACATCCCTCTACGGTTTTCGAGCCGCAACGTTCAATGAGTGTCATGAGAGGGATAGTAAGACGTCAAAGAGCATAAATCAACATTCTTATAGCCAAACAAACCACAAAGGCATTTTTTTCAAAACACAACATTTTTTATTCAAAATCACTTAACATTAACCAACAACTCTAACATTTTTTAACAATAATCCAACAATATAACATCAAACATTTTTTTTCAAATGACAAACATTTTTTTTCAATTTACACTCTACTTTAAACAGGGTTGGCAAAGTTGTGAATGAAATTGTGATTTCCACTGTTGCAAGTCATTGAGTCATGGATGGACACTACGTTTCCTAGCTGAAGACAACAAAATAAGCATACTAGTCACAAAATCAACGATTTACTTTCTCATCGTTTCTAGAAAAATCACGATCAAAATAAGTCACTAAATGTTCTTTTGCTGATAATAAGTGATCAATTTCGATCTCGACTTTCTCTTTGAATTTGTCAAAGAGGGCTTTGATGTAATGGATGTCTCGAGTCGTTAATGGAGGACAGAAATGTTCACGCAAGTCTTTATACCACCAACGTAACACGTCTTTTTTAAACAGACTCCAAGCTTCGTCCAGATATTCGTTGAATTTTTCTTCCACGCGTCGTATGGGATACTTGGCGTCGTTCTGCTCAACGTTTAACTGATGTCATTTCCCACTTTGGGTAACACTTCCACGCGTCGTACGTACAGTTTGACGTCCTCAATTTGGCTTTTAGGATTGCCAGCAGCAGTATCAGCCAACAAATGGAAAGCGGTACTGCTGCGATTCAGTCTCAAGCGAACATTTACCCCGTTCAGCAAATATTTCTCTTGCAACCACATGTCCAAATGCAAACGATCCATTAGTTCTAAACTCTTCTTATTTAAGATTTTGCTTCGTCTTTCCTCAAAGCCGTCATTGTCTTTATCTATTTCGTCAAACTTGCCCGCTTCGTCAGGTTCCCATAGCACACAAGCATTGAGATGAGTATTCTTGGCATCTATTCCGTACGTCAAGAGATTTTCCAGGTAGGCACGGTAAGGGTAAGTATCCATGCTGCTGCTGACCAGTTTGTTATTCAAGTATAAGTCCACTGAGCTGAACAAGGAATGCATGAAATTGTTGACGGGAGCTATATTCTCGGTGTCTTCTACTGCACCATCATCCTTATATAGAACTTTGATTTTCAAGTACAAGTAACTGCTATTCAGATCGATGTAATCTTCGGGCTGTCCTTTGATTTCAAACTCGATGGGCGCGGAATCGGTCAGTGAGGAGACGGGATGAAATTCCACCCATTGGGATTCTTGCATGGTCATCATGGTGGGCGGCATGGCAAACAGATCCAGTTCCGACTTGGAACAGGCGCATGCCTCTCGGTGCATCATTTTTTTTGTTGCTGTGTCTCAATAATCGAAAACGTCTAAGTCTCGAACGGTTCTTCTTTTCTTGGCCTTTCTAGTTTTAGAAGTGTGAAGTCTGGTGAAAGGGTGTTTTCTTCGTCGTCTCTTTCTGCCTTGTCCTTGCTGAATGCCTGACTCGGTAGCGTGCAGGGCATTTATAGGTGTGTCTCGTTGGCTCAAAAGGTCTTTACCCGTTTGCAGCAAGACATTTTTGCCTGCCCTCATGAAAGCTTCTTTAGGGTTTTGTTTGTCGATGATAACATTTTGGAGAAATTCTTTGCCTTGCGTCAGTGCCGCATCTTTCAAGGCGTGCAATCCGCGTGTCACCATCGGTTTCAACACCGGAGCCACCGAACGAAAGGCCGATTTTAACATATCTCCTAAACCGTGTCCTCGCTGTCGAGCAACCCCTCGGTACACTGGATACATGACTTACGAGTCGTGAGAGAACCTTTTCACCGTGACTTTTCCTTTGGTGAATGGAATATTTTGTCCCAAATCTCCTTTTATAGCAATGTTGACCGTGTCCAAATACGACTTGCTGACCGGCAAATAGTGAGGATGAACAAATTCGCGGTGGACGTGATAAGTGTTTCCACCTTCCTCGTCAGTGGCCGTGGCAGAATTTACTTTGAAAGGAATGACACGCAGTAACGGCACGGAGGTGTGTCCCACCACGTTGTACTCCACCACATCGGAGTACACGAAGATCAAATTCAGTCCCTGGTTCAGTTCTACCGGGAAACGAAAATACCTCGCAAAATGCCCGTTGTTGTCAATGTCTGCTATGTGAATCTTTTTGGTCTGCTTATCCGTGACCATATTGAGGTCTCCACCCAAAATGTCATACAATTCTGGGCAAAATTTAATACGTATACTTTTTTCCTCACTTTCAAATCTGATGAGTAGACGGTGAGACATTTTGTGGTACTCCATGGTGACACGTTTATTTAGTTTGGTCAGAACTTTGTCAAATGCTGCATAGAATTTGTCAGCGATGGCCTCCACCAGATGTTGACCACTAAAATAATGGCCTGAGTTAATTTTAAAGTGATAAACGTAAAAAGGAGGAGAAGTGTCACTGTTGAGTATTGGGGTCTTGGGAAGTGATTTATGTTGAGAAATGGTCGTCATGGTTTACTGCACTGTTGGGTCCAGAATTTCGACGTCAAAAGTGTTTTGAGTTTCAGTGATGTTTTTGATTTGTGTTCGGTGAATCATTTCTACCAAAGCCACTTCCCAATGAGCTTCGTGATCTAAGGGGATGGCCTGAGGTAATTTGGCCGTGTAACAGCACAACGTGTTGTGGGGAAACACTTCCATGGAACTGTCACTAGGTAAGGTTAAGTAAAATTGGTTTTGGTGACTCATAATTCCAGAGTTCTGTGGCTGTCCAAGGGGTTACTGGACGTAAGAGGCGTGTCTCCGCTCAAAATGGGGTTCTGGTTGTGGTTGGAGCGGTGACTGGCACTGGCACTGGACACAAGGTTCCCGTGGTTCCCGTTCGAGGAGAATTTCAGGGAGGGATTGGGAAGCAGGTAACCGATGCAACTGCTCAATAAAATGGTCCACAATTGTTTGTCTCCTTGTTGCAAACTCAAATTGGCAATGGCTGCCCCGATGACACAATACACCACGAAGATTTGGCAGAAAAAGACGATTTGCGTTTTAGGCACACGTTCTCCGCACCACACCCACAAGGGTTGTTTTTGTAAATCTTGCAGAGAAGAACTAGGTGAAGGAGTGGTCGACGTAGCTGCGTCAGTGTGAAAGGGCATGATGGTCACTTCTTTTTATAGTCGATGACTTGCGAAGCGTCGATCCAAGAATCAAAACTGGGTGGATATCCTTTCCAACGTACTTTGACTTCTTTGACACGTCGTTTGCCCACTTTACGGGTTCTGCGTTCGAGAATGCTTTCGATGTCGTACACGTCGTCTTCTTTTTTGGTGACACGTTGTAACTCGGGCAAATAAAACGTTCCTTTGAGCACTTCTCCGTTCATGTCTTCCAATTTATAGACGGTAGGATGACGGCCATGCACTCGTCCAGTGACACGAAACAATTCGGTCGTCCAGTTAGGTAAGTAACCTTTGTCAATAGTGCGTTTGGTTTTGCCAATGCGCACCCAATCTCCTACGGCCAACTCTCCACTTTTCTTGGGGACAGCCCTCGTCGGGGACGTACCAAACAGGCGCTCAAACACCAGCACTTCGTTGTCGGGAGTCACTTCTTGCGGGGCACGTCCGATGCTTCGATGGTAAGATTGGTTGTACGCTTGCACCAGGTGCGGTAAGATGTCGATGTACTTCAGAGTGTGGTGATGCGTAAAATATTTCCACATGCGTTCTTTCAAAGTGCGTTGAAAACGTTCCACGATGCTGGCTTTGGTTTCGGGATTCTCGGTGGTAAAAAAATGAATGTCACGTTTCTTTAATTCTTTTTGGAAAGCTTGGTTCAGAAATTCGGTGCCTTTGTCCGTTTGCCATCGAAGAGGGTGACGACCGCTTTGTTTCAACACCCGTTGCAGGGCTCGCACTAACTCGCTGCTCGATTTGGAAGTCAAGGGCACGACCCAGGCAAATTTGGAAAAGATGTCGATGACACAAAACAAATATTTGTAGCCACGATTGTAGCTGGCCAAATGAGAGACATCGGCTAAATCGGCTTGCCATTGATGATCGATGCCTTCCACTCGGGTGCGACTTCTGGCAAACTTGCGTCGAATGGGTTTGTGTAAAGTGTAGGTAGCTTGTTCTTGTAACCATCGTTGCACTTGAGGTAAACGGAGACTTTTCAGTCGCGTTTTGGCAGCACGATACAATTTTTGAACTCCTGCGTAACCTGCAGGATGCGAGGGATCGTAGTAAATGCTGGCTAAGACTTTTTCCATTTTTTGTGTTGGTTGGTGTGTTAATAAGACACCCACTCTTGGAGGATGCTACTCTTTTTCTCTTGGGGTATTTTCTTGGATTGCAATGCTTTGCGTGTGCGACCGGCAATAGGTGTTGAAGAGGAGGATGTCTGAGCGGGGGATATCGGTTCTTGTTTCACTTCTGTCTTCACTTCTGTCTTCACTTTCTTTTTCTCTTGTGATGAAGAAGGGGTGGCCATCATCTTTTTAATCCATCCAATTCTGGAGGTAGGTGGTTTTGTTAACTTGCGTACTTTTTCTGGTGGAGTTTGAAACCCTTCTTCTTCTTCTTCTTCTCCTTTTTCTGTCTTGGTCACTGGTAGTGGTGGTACTGGTACTGGTACTGGTACTGGTACTGGTGATGGTGCTGGACTTTTCATCAAGGTCTTAAAATCTTTCAGAGTGGGTAGAGCTGTTTCGTCTAAAGCTTTCTGGTGAAAGAGTTGCAGTCGTTGCAAGAGTTGACCGTACTTTTGCGATTTTTCTGTTTCGGACAAATCTTGGCGATCCATCAAGGACTGCAATTCGTGTTGTAACTGGGACATCTCGCTCAAATGGGGATTGGGAGGTAAATGCGGGGTGCGTTGTTCTTGCCACCGATGGTATTCCATCCATCGTTTGTAAGGCACTAAAGCTAGTTTTCGTCCTTCCATGGGGTTGTCAGATGTCGATTCTGAAATCTTGGGACTTCCGAGGGCCTTTTTATCTTGCTTCCACCAGTCCTCCCAACATGGTTCCCAAGACTCCTTTCAGTAAGGGGCCTAACAAGAGAGGTAAAATGCCTCCACGTTGGACCAACATCTTATTTTTTTGACGAATCGGAATTTTCTTTTGAACCATTTGGCGAAGAACGTGACGATGTTTGCTTAAGCATTGTTTCTGGTGTTTGGACAAAGGGATCGTATTTTCAAGACGTTCAAACAACATTCGCACACGGTATCGATGACCTCTTTGGAGGCCGATTGAATGAGTTTTTTTCGTAGAGGTGGAGAAGCTTTGGACAGGACAGATAACATGTCCCCATGTTTGACAAAACGTGGTGGTAGTCCTTTCCTTTTCTTTCCTTGGGGTTTTCTGGAGGGTGACATCTTTGAGTCTTCAGGAGCACCAAAACAACACTGATACCCTACTTGGTCACACACCTTTTTTATACTGGAATGCGTCGCCACTGATTGTCTTTACGTCGTATCAATCTGAGGACAGGCATGACACGTCGTGCAGGGGTACGTAACGGACTAAATCGAGCCAGTTCTTGCTTGGACAAATCCAGTAAACTTTGTAACATGCCCGATCTTTCTTGAACTTTGATTTTGGGAGAAGGTACTTTGTGAGCAGCAGCCACTGCCACTAAATTGGAGGGTCCTGCCACTGGGGAAGTAATTTTTGGGGTCATCAACGGAGAAGTTCTTGGTGTGATCAACGTCTCCAAGTAGTCTTCAGTTCTTGGTGTCATCAACGGAGAAGTGGATGAACGTGAGGCTGCCGGAGATGCGGTCACCGCCGTGGCAGGTCGTGGTTTGCGAGTGTAAAGTTGCGTCCTGGCCGAAGTGCCTCTCTTGCGACTAGTTTTCTTCTGTGGACTTTTCTTTTTCTGGGGACTTTTTCTCTGTTTCTTTTTCTGGGGGCTTCTTTTCTTTTTCTGGGGTGGTGTCTGGTAAGAGGAGGGTCCCGCCACTGGAGAAGTTCTTCTTGGGGACCTGGTCTTTTTCTTCTTCTTGGGGCTTCGTTGGACTTTTCTCTTGGGGAGAAGTTTGGGGGCATTAGGATCCCATCTTAAGAGAGAGCGAATGATGACCCCTCCTAGAGTACCGCTCCCTCCAGGTTTCAAAATGATTTGTTTTTTGGTTTGAGTGTCGATGCGGGGATCGGCCAGTTGGACCAAAGCGACTTTGTTTCGATCGAAAAAGCGTTTGGTTTGATGAGGAATCTGAATGATTCCTTGGAGTAATTGACGTGCCGTCACCGTGAACCATCGTAAGACTTCTTTGAGACTAGCTTCTAAGACACGAGCTCGTATTTGTGGATTTTTTTCTCGACTGATGCCATACAAGGCACGAATCAATTTGACGGGAAGATGCGACTGAAGGGACGTCATGTTGACGCTGTGTGAGACAGACGAAAAGGGTCTGAGGTTTTTATAGATTTTTTTGTGGAGTGAAATTAAGTCGAGGACGGAGATGTGTACAGGACAGGCCCTCCGTCTTGGCACCAGTGGTGAAACAAGTGGGTACGAAATCGCAAATCCTCGGGGGTCGTAGGTTTCAAATCGACGAGTAAATAGGCGTGTGGAGTTTGAGTGGCATCGTCGTACGCCTGAGTCAGCCAAGGCGTTCCTAACTGTTTGGCTAAGACTTGCACTTGCGATTTATCTCGAGGGCTTTTAAACAAGACCACGTAATGCGCATTGAGACTGATGGTGCGATGGGCTTTACTTTGTTGAAACAAATTTTGGGTGATGTAAACGACACTGGCATTACGGTGATGCCCTTTGCGCGTGAACCACAGTTTAATTTCTTCTTCGTCTTCTCCTAACATGTCGTCAAAAATGACCAGATGGGTTAGACGGAAGTCAGAGACGATGCCGTCGTCTTCTTTAGGAATGTCTTCCACAAACACGATGGAATCGCCTTGACTTTCTCGCAAGAGGCTGTACGCCGATTGCCACTCTTTGTAACACCACACGATCCGTTGAGGTGGCCGATCGATCAAATGATGTTTATGTTCGATCAAACGTTTGACGAATTCGGTTTTGCCTGAACCGCTAGGTCCAGCAATGAGCATGTTAAAGGGATGGCGAAGATACAAAGCCTCCCAGCTGGCACGAACTAAGTGTTCGTCGATGACTTTGACAGTAGAGGAAGAGGGAGCAGAGACAGCAGAGGTAGCCATAGTGTGAGAAATGTCACTTGTGACACGAAAACAAACAAGACAAGAGTTTATATACTTTTTTCAGAACACGTTTATTGAATGTTTCAAACATGAATACGAAAGACAAAAATACATAAAAGCCAAAGGCTTAAGTATAAGGATAAAAGGCACATGATAACCATTAACGTGGAATAAACACAAGTGTCTGTACAATATGTTTTGGGTAATGTTCTAACCAGTTCTATAGTAGGGGGTAAGGTCACACAAGTGTCCTCCCGAAAGGGTCTTTCAGGCCTGTCCACGACAGTCCCGTCCTGGGTGACGGGTTCTTCTGGCACCGTCACTAACACAGGTTCAAAAGTCGCAAGGCTCACAATCGCATTCCACTTCAGAAGCCCCACACTTGAATTGTGCCTGTCTAAACTTGTTTTGTGTTTCTCTGAAAGTATTCATCTTGTTCGCTCGGTCTTGGTAGTCACAATGAACTATCGATCTTGCCTAGGGTTCCTTTTTATATACAGACCAATACCGACGTGTCCATACGGTAAGGTGAAATGATTGGGAAGTCGCACTCGCTTCTGGTACACGATTTGATAGACTTTTTCCAAGGGTCGACTGACAATGTGGTGAGTGGGTAAACGTACAATTTTGTTCGGTTGATAGGTGGTCACTTTAAAGTTTGCATCCTCTCCCGATTGCAAGGCTTCTTTCAATACCCCAAAGTTCACCACACGACTGGTACGATAATTCAGAGTCAATCCTTTCACTTTACACGTCGTGTGGAATTCTCCTTGTGGGTCCCGGTATTCGTAGCCGTAATTTTTGGGACCACCACTGACGAAACATAGAATCTTGTCGTCGGGATGCTCGTCTGTCCAGGCTCCTAAACGGTCTCCTTCGATGTCAGGGTGCTGTTGACTCTGGTGATGGATGTAAATGCAACTGTCCGTGTCAAAGTACAGGACACGTTCCCCTAACAGTTCTAAAGCTTCGTACAATTTTAAGCGAGCATGAGCTGTCACGTAAGCCGCAATGATGACATTTCCAAAGGGGTCGTCTTGTACAAAGTCCAGATCTTCTTCGTAATTGACCAAGATCAAATCCTCGCGAACGACGTCCACGTGTTTCATGTATTTGGTTTTGTCGTGAATTATCTGAAAGTAGCGGGAAGGTTCTGTCAAATATTCCGTCTTGGGTAAACACGGTCGTTGTGCCATTTTACCCCACAAGCAATTTAACATCACTTTGGCAAACGACCGCCTGCCTTCGTTTTTCTCGATGTGGTCTAAAGAGATGCCTTCTTGTTCATAGTATTTCTCTTTGAATGTCTTTTCGTCTTCGGAAGTGTGACACCAGGAAGGATAGCCGCTGGCTTCTTGCTTCAGTTTCAAAAAGGCATCCACGTAGTCGGCGAAAATGCCTTTCTGACTGGGGCCCCCCTGTGGCATTGTTGTGTCTTGGGAAAGTGGCAAATTTCGTACACTTCTAACAGTTGGTATCCCATGTCCAGAGCTTTGAACAATTCTACGCTGACCCAGGTTCCCGTCAAGGCCCGTTCTTCCTGGCTGTGCTGACAAGGTTGGTCTTGGTTGCACGTTTCGGCACAAGTACGGCACAATGGAAACATCAGTTTGCCTTGACAATGGTGAGGTAAGACGGGATGGTATAGGTTCGTGGGAGGCAAAACTTTACACTTGATCAAGCCTTCGTATTGTCGAATGTTTTTCAGGTCGATGTGTTCCGTGAACAATTGTGGGTGCCCTGCAGGAAAGGGACAATATTTGCACACGTAAGGATACAGCGAACACACGTCCAAGTATTTGACTTCTTCTCCTTTCTCTTCGTCGGCTTGGTACAGCAAACAGGTGGCATTGGTCCTTCCTCTGTACAAACTATCCCTCGGGTTTAGGGGGTCCATCAGCTTGTAACTTTCGACGGCACGTTTAAACTCGGGATCGGTTTTCATACGGTGATCGTACTCGTGTTCCCACATTTCCACCACTTGGTATCCTTGCTGTTCTAACTTTAGGCGTCGCTGACAAGTGTCCTGGTACAAGTCTTCCATGGTTCGTTGTAAAAACTGATTTTTAGTGCTACGATCAGGGTAACAGACGGGACATCCGTGAAATAAGCAACCGTTAAACTCGTACACGATCTTGGGGTTTTCTAAGTCCCAACCATCGACCGAATACGTTCCGATGGTCTTTTCGCCTCCTCCGTTGCGGCCATGCTGAATCCATTTGTCTTCCTTGTCGCACAAGTAATGTAACCAACGTAGGGCTTTGACCGAGTATTGACGTTTGACACAGTGGGTCGTTTGAGGGCTGATGACAGCCACGGTGTTTTCAGGCATGAATCGTTGTCGATACACTAAGGAACACGCTTTGGCAATGGTGCAAGCTTCTTTCAAAGGATCGACCCCTCCGTATTCCATGAACAGTTCTCGAAATTTTCCACAGCAACGCCGTAAAATGTCCACGTCAGAACGACAATACTTTAGCATTTCTTCCTGAAAGTCGAAAGGGTCCGAGGCGTGAGTCTGGTACCAAGCGTAGAAAGCTTCTCGTTGTTCGGTACGCATGTTGTCGGGGTCGTAATAGTGAGCCTCAGGCAAATGGGGTAGAACGGCGTGTTGATTGGCTTCCGTATTGAAAAAGTGTGGAAAGTACCCTTTAGCCATTTCTGTCATTCCAAACGTTTTAGGCATTCGACTCAAAGGCATGGCCAAATAGCTCATCGAATCTTTAAACTGCACTTGTCCCACTTGCATGAAAATGATTTTGGCTCCGTTCAAAGTGACTTTAGGACGTTCGGTACCTTGTTCCGTATAGTATCTGAGAAGAAACTGTCCATCGTATCCGGAGAAATTGTGAGCCATCAATGTGGCATGACGATGACAATCTCCGTAACGTTCGATGTCCTCTTGGCTCCACGTCATGTCGATGGTATCGAAGACCCATTGGGCAAAATCGGCTAACGTGTTCGGTCCTCGAAAGATTTTTTCACGCCCTCCAGGAATCTTGCTGCAGTGAGGGCAATGACTGAAGATGGGTTCTTGAATGCACTTCTCGCACGCTCGATGAGCCACGCAGAAATTAGGAATGTGAATGCCAGTCTCTTGCATGCATTCGAAATCGAAAAAGATGAAATTGCCTTTCTTCTTGTGACCGTCCTCTTTCTCTGGTGGGGGTTGGTATTTTTGCACGTAGCATTAGTGTTCCAAGTCCACGATGTGGTGACAAATGTGACATTTTTTCTTTCCTGAACATACGTGTGCCTTGGCATTATTGGTACGTAGGCCTTGTCGACACGTAGGGCACAATCTCAGCAGTTGACAAGCACATTTCTGCTGTGAACCTTGCGTCTTCAGATGTTGTTGGTAACAGGCAGGGCTGACAAACGTACGCAGACAAGCAGGACAATGTACTCTTTCTTGTCCTTCGCTCAGACAGGGTGGAGAGGCCAAACATCCTGGGCATTTCCATCCGCAATGTTTGTGTTGCTCTCGATTGTTATAGCCATAGTCACATTTCTCACAGTAATAACTGTATCCCAGGAATCCAGTGCTAGTGGTAATGGTATCGAAATGGTCATCGTGATAATAGACATGAATGTATTTTCCGTCCTTAAAGTCTTGGCCTCGAAACAACAGAGGTCCGCGCATTTCTTGAGGGTGCACTTTCAAGGTGTAGAGTGGAGCTAGGACATCATGCAATTTCTGCATCTCAGGAATGCCACAGGGTGTGTCTTTGGACAGTCCGGCTTGTTGTAACAGGAGTTCTGCTTCGTTTCGTTGTTTGGCTCGGTCGGATCGTTGAATAGTTTTCCAGGCTCTTTTCCATTCTACCGTGTCGTTCTTGTTGGCATAGGTTCGTCCCACAACGATGGCTCGGGCTAAACACATCTGGTCTTGAGAATTGTGAATTTGGACGAGACTCTTTTTGGTGTTGCGAAGGTCGTTCACCAATAACACCTTATTGCGTTGTCCGGTCCCTTGAGGAGGAGAGACGTGGGCCATTTTCAGTGTGGCTTTACCATCGGTGATGTCAGACTGGTCATTAGATTGTTGTACGTGTTGAATCTTGTCCATGACTTTGGAAGGGGTTAGTTCTGCGGGTCTGCTAAACTCGATCCAAACAGGGGATTTCAAGCTGTCGTGATCTATGGATAGTGTCAAGCGATCGTCTTCTTTGGGTTGACATTGTCGCTTGAGTGCGGTGAGCAAAGAATCCCACATCTCGGTGATAAACCCTTCTGCTTTCTCCAATGGTACGTCGGACTTGAAATCTTTAAACTTCACTGTGTAGGTGTAAGCCGTGGTTCTAAATTTTCTAGAGGAGCGCTTTTCCGTCTCTCGAATGGAATAGTACTTTTCAGGGTTGACTAAGGGTGGTGAACTTTGTTTAGAGGGTTCGGATTCTGGTTCACTCATGTCCTCTTCAAAATCACTGGCATGAATTTGTGCCAAGACTTCAGCTCTGGTACGAGGCGATAGATCACGTTTCTGCCTCTTACTTTCTTCTTCTTCTTCTTTCTTCTCGAATGAATAGGATCGTTTCATCTTGAGTGCAAAACGTCAAATGACTCAAGTTTAAACACCATAGACTAATTTATAGTCATGGCAAACGAGCGTATATAAAAAGGGTGTGTGTCTTGTCCTTTCACTATTCATTTCACTCTCAAACCGAGCACAACGATGGAAGAGACTACCCAGATGGAACGTTTCACCAGAGCTTTGCGAGGGGTCATTAGAAAATTCTCTTCAGACCAGCCGACGGACTACTCTCCTTCCTTTCGAGATAAAAGTCAAGATACTTGCTATATCTGTCACAAGAAAGGGCATTGGTCTTCAGAGTGTCCAGACCGTCAAAAAAGAACAAAAACAGGGGCTAGAAAAGACAAAAGTCAAGATACCTGTTATTATTGTCAAGAAAAAGGACATTGGTCTCCAGATTGCCCAAAAAAGAAACAAGAGGAGTCGGAAGAAAAGAGGGATTCTTCAGAAGAAGAGAGAGATTCTTCAGAGGAAGAAAGCAGCCAGGTGAAGAAAAAGAAACAGGAGAAGAAAAGAAGAAGGGAAGAAAGTGAGGAGGAAGAGGAGGAAAAGACTGTGACGGTGAAGAAATTGAAAAAAAAGAGAGAGTAAAAAAGAAACAGAAGAAGTGAATGTAATTTATAAAGTGTTCTGTTGTGAATTGTGAATTGGATTGTAACTATGGAGAAAAGAATACATTAATTATATAAGGTAAGTGTCTTTGAGTTTTGATTTTAAAATAAGAAGCTACACTCACGCACTCATACACAGACATGTACTATAAGGGTAAAATGGTTTTTTTTTTGTTGATTTTTGAGTTATTGGCAAATTGAAAGGCTATCTCTTTTCGAGAGAAGTGAGTGGCCCTGAAAAGGGCCTTTTTTGGTGTAGGGGTGAGTTTAAGCAATCAACTTTAACTGCCTTAAGCCTTTGCCACGGCTGAGGCCTACTTCTGATGATGATGATTGGGTTGAAATCACTAAGGGTGGTACGATAGGCTTAGTCACAGGGCTGGCGTGTTTAGCTCGGGAAGGTCGTATTCTCTTCGGTCGTGATAAAGAAGTCTGATACATTTGTTTCAGACTTCTTAACTCCGCTAAAATGTCCAACAGTACCGTGGCCGTTTGATTTTCACCCTCTTGTTTCTTTGCTGCTACTTCTTCTTCTTGTTGTTTTTTTCTTACCTCTTCTTGTTGCTGTTGCTGTTGCTGTAGGAGAAAAGCTTGTTCCGCTTCCTTTTGTCGTTGCATAAATTTCTCCAATTCTTCTTTCTGTCTCTGTCTAAAATTCTCCACTTGCGGTAATGAAGAATGAGACGAAGGTTCCGGAACAAATTCTTGCGAGGTAAGAAAATCCACAAAATCCCAATGTACCTCTTCTGAAAGTAAGTCCGGGTTCCCTTGGGCGGTCTCCACTGCTGGTGCACCCCAATGGATCGTTTTCTGAGTTTCCGTCATGATGAATCACTGTCGCATAGATTGACAGCACACAGGCTCTAGCGAATCTATATAGACCACATGACGTCACAGACTGCTCTCTTCGGATTGGATGCGGACTGACTGAATTTTGTAACGCGTGTTTGGATTGGTGAATGAACTCAATCCGTTTCAATCCTTCCTCTACCTATAAATAAGCGCAGTTCACTGCATTGATTCACCTGTTCTCGTCACCTCACGATGTGGACCACAGCTGAATCATCCACCCTTGTGTCTTCAATGATGTTTAGGACGGACATGCTCATATATGTCCGGTCCAAGTGGACTGTTGTTGATAGGACAGATACTAGTCTATGGATGAGAAGAGTTTACATAGAAAGACAAGGATGCCTCAAGAGGGTACTTGTGTATGGACCTGCAGTTAGAAGGAGTTTAAGAAGAAGAAGATGTGACAGATGCCGTCTATGTTAATATTAATATTAACATAAACCCAAAGGCCCTTTTCAGGGCCACCCACATTTCTCGAAAAGAGATAGCCTTTCGATAGCCTACCCCTTTATAAAATTTTTTTTTTTTAAAAATCCCATGTTCAATTCCCCTTGTCCCTAAAGTAGTTTTTTTTTTTCTAACATGTTCAATTCCCCTTTGTCCCTAGACAAACCCAAACTCTATTCCCATGTTTAATTCCCCTTGTCCCTAGACAGACCCAAACTCTATTCCCCATGTTCAATTGCCTTTGTCCCTAGAATCGATATTTTTTTTTCCATTGTTCGAATGCCTTTGTCGCTAAAATGGATATTTCCTTTTTTTCCTTTCTCCAATGTTAAATTCCATTGTCGCTAATCTTACCCAGGGTTTTTTGCCCATGTTAAATTTCCATTGTCGCTAATCTTACCCAGGGTGGTTAATGTTAAATTTCCATTGTCGCTAATCTTACCCAGGGGGTGTTTTTAATGCTAATTCCCATTGTCGCTAATCTCACCCCTTTCACTACTTTTATTTCATGGAAAATGTCAGAGATTTAGGGAAATGTTCAAGTGGTTTAAAAGACAGATATAATTATTATTATGTGATTAATATATTTTGATATTATTGGCACATATGAGAATAGGCAATACTAATACTTTAAGAGATATTTTTATCTTAAAACTAAGGTGTTAATATATCTGTATAATAAAAATTTAGATTGCGAGCGTAAACACATATTAATTAGTATTCACTTTCTAATATTATCTATAATTTAACTGAGAATATATATATAAATTTATACATAATAATTTGTAATGCTTTAATGAACACATAGTAACCAACAAAATCAATGTTGACCAGGGTCATCTTGTAACCATATTTATCCCCTCTCTATTACCAAGAGGAAATAAAGAAAGATAATCTCATTTATGCGGCATTAAAAGTGATACTTTTTCTGATGAGACAAAGAGAGTTACTGCTCGCACTGGTTTAATATAGTTTTTTTGTTTAGAATGTTGGGTACAATTACCCCCCCCCTCCAAAAAATAAAAAATAAATTTATCTAATTAAGTCCTCTATTTAAAAGTTGTCCGCGTTTCATTTACTGTCACTGATCAAGTTTACTCGCTGCGTTTGGATATTAGTGTTATGGTTCTGACAAACGGAACACGTCGTATTTTTCCCCGTGTTGAGATTGGTTCTCGGAGAGTACACGGTCTGGCAAAGACAAGGACAGAGCCTGCCAGATTCTGCTCCAAATTTTTTGGTATAGTACCAGTACCAGTCTAAACAACTGCGAAGAAAAGATGTCAATTTTTTCGGCTACATTTCCTGGTGCAATGTTGTAAATTTCTGTGTTTTAAAGGTTAAAAAGTATTTTAACTCTGCAGAGATTTGAATTATAAGATATGAAACAGTGTAACAAGTTTAAATTGGGTGAAGAATGAGAAACTAGACTTATTTCACAAGAAATACGTGTTTTGGGTTGTTGTTTCTTTTCTTTTTAACGGAACGTTCTATTATCGGTATACTGTATTAGTCCTACAACGAAAGACTATCACATATTTTTGTTTTGGTTTTGCACCAAAATATAAATAACATGTGATACGTCTTACATTAAAGGACTGCTGTCTGTACTGGATTACTGTATAGTGGACAGGGGCTTGCTACAAGGAAAATAAAGAGTATCCGTTGATGCTGGGGGGAGAGGGTCCAACCTGTAACAATAAAGGTTGCTACCCCACTGCACCCTCCAGCCCTCAGTAATCGATATATAATTCTGAAAATGTTTGTACACATTTGATGCTGCTGAATATAAAATATATTGACCGCACCACTTTAAGTGTACTACTTTCAGTTTTGATTCTACTAAGATCTAAAGGTTTACAGTTTAATAATTTGTAGGGATAACAGGCCAAATTGAAAATTTTATCTCAGATTCATAAATATGGTATTTTTGTGAAGGGCAAAGCATCAGAAGTCACAAATTAGCAAAATCTTTATTGATTTTGCTCATAAGTGCAAACTTATTTTATTGCCTGCAAATAATATTTTTACCCAGAATAGTGAGCATCTTTTGTATGGTGTATATAATGAATACAAATCAGGTAATGGAATGTTTTCTGGGGTTAATTCCTCGAGTAGTCATAATTTTCAGTTTTAATTACTCAGAATTTGCATTTACGACTATGTCCATTCCAAAAGACAAATTATGTGCAAAGCTTGTCCTTATTAATACTTTGGTCTTGTGAAGGTGAAAAACAAAAAGGGATTGGTAAAATCCACCTCCTTATTTGTCAAATAAATCTAAACATACAAGGAACAAAGACAATCCAGGTATTTGTTCCTTATAAATGCCTACCTGTAGAAGAAATTTCTTAGACTCATCTATAAAAAAAAATTTTTGGATTGCAGGTTTACATAAAATATTTTTTTCATATATTTCCTATGAAAAGTTAAATACTGTACTATATATACCTTTGTAGTATTATTTTTGTTGTTTTATTGCATGGTTGTACTGTGCTGGTATTTTTTGTGCCATAACAATAACTTATTTTTTAAACGGGGTAAAATAATGATAAAATCAAAGACAAATGCAGATGTTTGTGCAGAGGTATGGATGCTACAACAGCCTGAGCTGTGAGTAGCCTAACAAATTTTTTTTAGAAGGCAAACAAAAAATAAAGAAAGGGGTGGTGGGTAGGGGGCAGCCTTATTCCTCTGACACATCTCATCTGTAAAAGACAATGTAAAAATTTGTATTAATCTTTTTGCTACCACATTAATTTCATACCAAAATGTATCTAGCAAGCTTCATACTATAGTGTAGCAATAAAATCAAACCAGTGATAGTAGTGGTGATCTTATTCAGTCAGCAAATAATTGCCACCACAGGCACATGAGTTTTAGTTTTATTAGTAAAATACCTTACAATAAATCACCTTATCTGTACAATAAATATATGTATATTTATGGTACAGATAACGTGATATTATGTTACAGATTTCTTCATACTTTATTTGATAAAATGTGAGTCTCCTGTGGTTGCTACCACTATCAGCTGTTCAAGGGACAGAACTGACATGCATTTCTGGTTGATGATGAACGGGGGGGGGGGGGGTGTATGTTATAATACAGCTCTGTTCCCATGAAACAAAGATAAGTACTAAAAGTTTCTTGACACATTCCATATTTAGGTACATAAATAAAACCTCTCTTGCATGAAACGCTCTCCAATCACACATTTTTACATTTTTTGAGTTTTCACGAAAATGTTCTCTGAGCCTTATAAAATTCTTACCAATAAGGTGTAGTTTAAAGAAAAGCCAAATGGATTCCTTTGTGCAGGTTATAATGTAAGCTTTTCTCGCTATCCATGAAATTATCCATCCAGATTTAAAAGAATGGGAACCTTGTAAAGAGGGGTACCCTTTCTGTACAGAAATAGTAAGATGGTGGCACTCAGCCTAATGGAAGCGCCCTCTGGGTCTCTTGTTATTGTTATAATTTATTCCATACAGTATCATGACAGATGTTTCTTATTGAATTTTTACATCATCATCTTGAAATTTAGCTAAAATTTACCAAATTTGTTTTATGCACAAATGATTTAAACATAATTCATACAGACATACAGAACACCACCATTCATTCGATGCATGCTGAAAAAGATTGGTCTGTGTGTATGTAATCTGCCATGTGCGTCCTAAGTTTTAGAAGAGTCCATAATTAATACTGCAAAGAAATCTAATTTTGACAACTGCATTATGGCCAAATGTAGCTGAATAGGAAAGTTAATCACTCCTTTAATAAACTAATTGACTCTTTGACAGGTCATTTCACGTTGAAAAATTTTATGTAAACAGACCACACTGTTTTAGCATGTATATAATGAAATGTGTGTGCCAAATTCAAACCATGTTAAAATACTTTGTGTGTGAAATGTGTGTGCCAAATTCAAACGGTGTTGAAATACTTTGTGTGTGAAACTAATTAGTTTCAAGCAGTAATTAATGACACCACCTGAAAATTCACTGAGCTTTAGTAGGCATTCATAGCAGCACAGAATGAGTAATAAAATTCTTTTTATACCTTCAGTTATTGCTTGGTAATGACTGGATTTGTTGTCTTTTAGTTGGGGGTCAGTTTCTGTGGTCACAAGGTGATTCCTTGCAGAATAAAATGGAAATAAGCAACTTCAGAGAATGAGCCTCTCAGTTGCCTGTTTCAAAATTTGTGAAGAAAATGTTAATTAGGCAATTAGGTAAAGATTTATGGTAGAAATATGTTATCAACACAACTTTTCTGTTAACTTGCCAGTCTTTGAGACATTTTATTGTTGTGAGAACTTAAGATTTAACCACATAATAGTCACATATTTGCTAGACTAAAGGAATAACCTGTAATAATTAAAAAGTTCTGAACTGTATTTTTGTAGGTTAAATACTTAGCCAACTCAGCTGTATGTTGCTTTATTAAGAAATGAAAAATTGGCTTAATTACAGCACCCTTAATGTGCTGAAAAATTCAGCAAAGGGACTTTTCTCCTTTCAGAATAGCATGGTGGCGAGAAATAGGGAGAAACTCTGTGTAAATAGGTCAGAATTTATAATGTTTTAAACATTTGCTTAAATTGACATCTTTTTCTAAATTTTGTTGTCAAATAATGCCATATCAAAATGAAGTCTTTTCAAAGTTTATAAAAATAATACGTTATTTATTTTGCTTCAGCAAAATTGTTGTATGCCATTCTGCCAAAGACAGTAAACTCTATAAAATAAAAGTTACTTTCTAAAACAGCTGACATTTATTAGAGTGCAAGTCCTTTCTTCCTGCTTTGTATGACCCATTAGTCTTTACAAACTGCACAGACCAAGTGGATTTGGTTGTGTGAGGGGAAAATGGCCAGGTAGAAAAAAAGGCAAAAATTGGGTGATCAGTAAAAACATTGTAAAATCTATATGACACAGGAATCATGATAATTATTTCAAAGTAAATGGTTAACATCAATAAAATTAAGAGTTGTAAAATCTGTTTCACTTATATGAGTTTATCCTTATTATTTCAAAGTAAAAGGCTTTAGAATTATCTAAATGCTTGGGAGATTTAAAAACCAATATAAGGACTTGGAGCTTTCATGTCAGTTTATGTTATTCTGTCATTCGTATAGAAAATGATATGAATGACAGGTTACATGACCATGATATGTAATACATAAAAGTGCTAATAGCTTATATTGTACATTCTGATTTAATTATCTTGATGTGTACAATGGATTTAGAATTTTGACCCATCCCTTGTTGATTGTTGTATTGTGTGTACATGAGGTGGGTGGGGGAGAGGACAGTTGTAGAAGGGGAGAAGCTATCAGTAGCAAGGAAGAAAGCATAGGCATGGTGATTTTCTGTATTGCTGGAAGACCCTTACATGTATTCATTTTTTTTCTTCAGGTATTCAACAGAATACCAGAGTTGACTTGAAAATAAAATATTCTTTAAGAACAAATTGTGTGTTCCTCTGATGGCTACAGCAAAGAAGTCAGGTCTTCGGCAGAGCGTTGAGTCATATAGGTTCCTGTGTGGGACATGTCCCGATGAGCAGTGTAAGGCAAAGCTGTTTTTTCCAGCATTTGACAAGAGCATTGAATGCACAGGCTGTGGCAGAAGACATGAACAATCCTCACTTCAAAATATAGCGGAGGTTACAGATCCAGGAGTTGCACTTCATAATTTGTTGAAAAATATCCTTGTTGGAAAAGTTAGACCGAAGAAAGGGACAGATAATATTAAAGTAATGGGTTTATCAAATTATGTTTGCAAGTTGATTTCACCCATACTGACAACATATGGAATGGACCGCAAGACGGGGAAAGCCAAGCTTTTGAAAGAAATGGGTCAGAATGAAGTATTTGATTGTGGTAAGAGTCTTGGAGATCGAGCATTTTTAATTGAAGAGGAAAATCTTGATGTCATTGGGTATGGGCATGATCGCACTGGCAGTTGTACTTACTTGTCAGAAACATTGACGCTGATCAAAAGTTTTAATGAGAATGAAGAGAGATTAGTTCCAATTCATGCTGATGGGGATGGTCATTGTCTTGTTCATGCAATATCTCGAGCCTTAGTGGGACGTGAGCTTTTTTGGCATGCTTTGAGAATAAATTTGAAAAATCATTTTCAAGATAATTTGTCCAGATACAAAGAACTTTTTAGGGATTTTGTGTATGAAAGAGAGTGGTATGACATCATTGATGAATGTGACCCCTTTTATCTGCCCCACAATGGAGAACCATTGGGGATGAGAAATATTCACATATTTGGACTGGCCAATGTGCTGAGGAGACCAATCATCTTGCTGGATTCTCTTGAGGGTATGCAGAGCAAGGGAGATTACTCTGGTAAGAATTTCATTTATGAGCACATCATACTAATTCAGATCCTATAGTAATCATATAAAAACAACCATAATATTGAAAATTAAATACTGTACTTCATTTTCAAGTATCTAATGTCTACAATGCTCCTAGGGCAGTACATGTAATCATGTGTATGACTTGATTGTATTCTTCATTATTTACTATGTAGGTACTGAAATGTTATATAGCTATGTCTTTAATATGATGTTCTGTCATACATACATGCAGTATTTGCCTTTAGAATGAATGACCTATCCAAGTCTATTATATTTTTTACACAGTCAAACAAAAAATTTCCTACTTTATTTCCAGTCCACTCCACCATTATCCCTGCACCACCCAACCCCCTTTCCCCCCCCCCCCCAAAAAAAAAAACACAATGAGAAGAAAAACAAAGGCAGAGAGCACCTAACTTCTGGTATTCCAGATCAAGGCCAAAACTGTAAAAGGCAGGCATGAGCCATTGGGAAGTAGATGGAAAATAAATATTGCAAAAAGTGGTCAATGGAAGGAAAATTAAGGTTCAGCATGGAATATATTAACTTTTTTAAACATCTGATACAATTCAAGAATTTCAAGGAAACCAACCAATGGAACCATTTTCTCTTTGTAAATACTAAGCACTGAAACCATTTCTGATGTTTTTAAGTAATAATAAGATTTTGCTGATGGCAGCAAGTGGCACCATTTTCATTTCAGACTAACTAGACCTTGGGATAAATGTGTGTATAAATATGTTTATGAGAAGTTGCAATGACAAACTTGTGCTAATGGATGGACAGACAACGGACAACATGTCATCACAAGTTTTGTGATTTGGAGCAAAAACTGATAGTTGCCATTATGCTCCTGTAATTAACATACAAATAATTTCCTGTGGCATATCAGTCTCCAATGTTTTGTCTACTGACAGAGAGTTTAACTTAAATTTCTTTGTTGCCTGAATGCTAATACATCAAGAAATTTACTAGCCCTCTGAATTTTCACTTAACCTTCCAACAAGTTTCAGACTGGCAACAAATGAAACTTTACTGTTGTAGAAGGCATACAGATTATGTATGCATTCAGTGCTGAAGATTTCAGTTGTGTCTTTCATGTAGAATTTGATTACACATAGCTTTAAATGGAGATTATTCACTTTAATTTGGATCCTCAAACATCAATATTACTTTTGGAAGGTTGTTATTTATAGCCACCAACGAACACATACAGCAAAATTCATTCTGGTAAATTGGACCCCAACGAACTTAAATTTTCTCTCTGTTGAACACTTTTTACAATATCTGTTTTCCAGAGGTTGATGGTTCTCCATCTGCACACATTAAGGCTGCAGCATACACAAGTGTAAATGGTTTAGTTTTGTTTATAGCCTTTTAAACTTTTACAGAATCAGTAAAAGTAAAAGGAAAATGCCCCTGGCTATAATTAAGACAAGAACAGCCATTTCCAATTACATTATAAAGTTCCACAGTTTTGATGAAGAGGATTATTTAGTAAATTTTTTATGTTAATTCTTTTCTAAAGCATGTATCTATGATTTTTACATCGAATGTGGCATCACTGTTAAAAGAGCATTAGTTACAGCTCACATTACACATTTTTTTATCAGGTTCACACTTCTGATAATGCCGATAGCAACATTTCATTAAACTTTGATATTTACCATTAAACTGCTCTGGTGGCCTAGTGGTTAGAGGGTCTGCCTCGGAAGCAGGAAGTTGTGGGTTTGATCCCCGGCCAAGTCATACCAAAGGCTTACAAAAATGGTACTAACAGCTGTCTCACTAGGTGCTCAGCATTAAGAGGTTTGTGTTAGGACTGGTTGGACTGGTGTCAGGATAATGTGACTGGGTGGGACATCATGGTACATGTCTGCAGCATGATGCCCCAGTGCTAGACATCACTATAAACTGCCACACTGCAGACATCATAGCAATATGACTGAAAAATTGTTAAAGCTACATTAAAAATCCTAATCACACACACACACATTTACCATTAAACGTGTTTATTAACAGAATCTTCATTAGTACAGTAACATATAAGAAAACAAAAGCCCCATTTCAAATTTGTAAGCCAGTTCAGTTTCTTAGTTATTACAGATCTTAATTAAGCATCTCACATCATATCTAGGCAGTATTTTAAGTCCGGATCCATTTTCAATTTTTTCTTTGTTTAGGAAACAAAATCTCTATAATCCTATAATCCTATGGAGGATTTGCTGAAATTGTCCTATATATTCCAGAAAGACATTTCTTATAAACAGAAAATGATGTTACCTTAAGAACATACAGCAAATGAAACAATCTTTAAGTTTAGTGAGTTACTGCATGCACATTAATAGTAGCAGTCAGCTGTTGATTAAGACTACCAGGTAGAATGGGGTGGGGGAGGAATTTGAGTATCTAATCATTTTGATTAAACAGCATCCTTTTAAGGTTACTGTAAAACAAGTAACAGCCTTAGCCCACACTCTGAACTTCTAAAAGGATACCAAATTATCTTAATATACGGGACAAAATAAGCATATACCTGTAAATAATTATCAAGTTTACTATATAAAATCAAACTGATTTAAATTTACTTCTTAAAATCAATCTAAACTGATTATAAAAGGTCTAAGGTCCCTACACCAGCCTAAATTGTACATACTTTTTTGTACCCACAATACATGTATCAGATGTATCGCTAGGATCTTAAAACTAGGAGTCCAGGACTCCCATTTTTGTAAAATAAAATATGAGTCTTACCAGCAAAAGTTGCAGTCTGCTCCCAGGAAACTGTGCAGATTATAAGAAGTATTGGTTGCCACTGAGTTTAATTTCTACATTCTTTATAACACTGACGTAGCTCTTGTTTATCCGTCAGAGTGAGTCTGAATTTTGTCAGTCCAAGGAAGGTTTTATTCAAAGCACTAAGTTAGGCATCACACACTTTCTTACACTTGGCTACTGCCCCATCCAAACTATCAGTTCTAACAACTTTAGCACTCTCTTGAATCTCATTACAATCTTTGTCAGTTTGCCATTGAACACCAAAATAGTCATTCAAGTCTAAGTCTCAACATGTCTTGATTCCAAGGTGATAAGCACTGCTTATTCCGCTACACTCAGAAATGAAAACTAAAGTTGTTTATTTTGATGTAGTCTTCTCAGTGACCACATGTACATCTCAGGGTATTTCTGCCTCTGAATTCAAGCACCATAAATGTCTACATTTTCCCACCCAGCTGCCAGTCAAAGCCTTTGATCTTCCCGCCCAGCTATTGAAGCATTTTCTTTTGATGTACTCTTATAATACACATTACAACAATTTTTTTGTTCCAGACCTCTGGTATCATTTACAAATATGTATATGCACATACCTTTCTGCCTTGGCACTTTGTTTCACTTGAATCCCCAGAAGGCTTAGGGATGTGTAGAATTGGTTTGATATGCCTTCCTGCTTATTGTAAGAGGCAGCTGTGAGGCTAGAGCAGTGATGCCTCAGTGGTTGGTGTGTCAGATTCATGCACAAAAATGTGTAGGTTCATATTGTTTGGCTATTGTGGGTATGACCTTGAGCAATTTTTAAATAACCTGCATGTAATTGCGTAGCTGTGCCATAAGACACCAAAGTAAACCAAATTGTTACATTGGGTGCCAGTCTTCTTGCAGTAAATATGTTTGTCAAAAGAACTATCATTCAGGTGAAGGCTACCATTTGTCTTCGTTGCCACAATCTCAGATTGTTGTTTTACTTGATTTTTTAACCAGAAAATGTGGACAGTGATCCAGTAATTTTTTTTCTGCCATTAACATACATTCATACAATGAAACTGTCAGTAAATTTTGATTATTATAAATCTACATTATATTTTTAGGTGTTTTCCTGCCAGGTCTGGTGAGTCGAGAAGAATGTCTTGGGAAGGATGGAAGTCTTAATAAACCTTTGTGTTTGGCTTGGAGCAGTTCAGGACGAAATCACTACATACCTCTGGTGGGAATGAAAGGTACAGAGAAAATTATTTTTCATGGCTATCATCTTGTGTGTTTTTTGCAACAAATGTTTTTTTTTTTTATTATTGGTACTTGCTGGAAACATAATTTTTAGAAATGCTTTCTACAGGATTGGTATTTATGGTCAGTTTATAATCCCCATTCTATAGAGAGGACATTATACGTCTGGGTTGTGTGTGTGATTTGGATTTTTAACGTAGCTTTAAAAAAATTCAGTCATATTGCTACGATGTCTGCAGTGTGGCAGTTCATAGCAATGTCTAGCACTGGGGCATAACACCACAGACATGCAGGATCCTGTCCCACACAATCTCATTATTGTGACATCAGGCCAACCAGTCCTAGAATTAGCCTGTTAATGCTGAGTGCCAAGCAAGGCAGCTGATAGTACTATTTTTTAAAGTCTTTGATATGACTCATCTTGGGTTTGAACATGTGACCTCCCACATCCTAGGCACATGCTCTAGCCATAGGCCACCAGAGCAGTCCACTGCTGGGTTGAGATTCACAAAACTTTGTAGTTATGCTTCCCTTTTTGGGTTATTGTTGACTTTGCCCCTGGGATCTCTTGAATGGTCAGATGTACAGTTTTAATTACAGTTACAATTTCAAAGATAATTAAATCAAATTTTATATATTTAGTGGCAGTATGAAGACACATCATTTATATGTTGGATTTTAATTTGTATTATGACCACTGGGGATGGGGATGGATGTTTTGAAATGCCAAATGCTAAAAAATCAATCAGATTTGAGAATGCAAATGATTACAGTTGCTTTAGTGTTGGTATTAAGATCATTGGTTAGTTGGAACCATGAAATCTGTGAAAAGAAAATAATTATTACACACAATATTCACTTTCATATAGGTCACTACTATCACTTCTTAGTTTTGAATGGACCTCTCATCAGTAATGCCAGAGGTTGACAATCTAATGATAATTCAGTTGAGCTCACTTGTATTTTTGGAACCCCACGCATTGCAGTGGGGGACTTAATTCCCCCACTTTTGCTCTGCAATAACACTCTGTGATGGAGCAATAAAAACTAACAAATCACCCCTATGCCTTGGCTCACACACTGAGGGCATCTCCACTGTGGAGCAGCTGATCGGTGTTATTCATTGACATTTGAACAACCAATCAATGAAGATCACCTATGGAAAGACTGACGTGTCATGAGTGATTAACAATCAAATACCTTTTCACCAATCAGTGATCTTGATTTCAGTCATATATATGAACAATAGAAATTAATTTGAAAAGTCGTGCATATTTTGTAAATTTAGAAAACTTACACACTGACTTGGTGAGAGGCCCACCTGGTTGAGCTTCTCTTGAACAGTGTAAATTTATCGTACTGTTTGAATATGAAATGTAATTCTGTGAGGTATGGACAATTAAATTCCAGATAGCAGCTTCTGATTAAAAACACAACAAAATAGAAAACACTGAATTTACACTTAAATGCAAACCACTTGTTTAGTACTTAAGCAATAATGACCCTGTTATGAGATTGAATTTACATGTACAGAACTACCAACTAGTTCAATTCTGAATGCACATGTACTGTACGGGAGTTGTCATTTAATTTTATGGGGCTAAATTATTATTTCTGACTTAATTTTTTTATTTCATTCATCACAAGATAAGTTTGTTTCAGATAAATCAAGGAATGGCATAGTGTTCCTTTTTATACCACCAGTCAGAATAAGACAAATAGTTTTCAAGCATCCCCCCCGTTACGAATTTTATTGGGATTTCCCTAACAAAGACTTGGCTTCAGTGGATGTTCAGTAGATATCAAGGCAGTGACCATTGTAAGCACTGTTATAAAATGTTAGCACCAGAAGAAGATGTCAAATTCAACTTGGGAAAAGTGCATTTCTATCTATTTCTTTCTGGTCCAGTCAATAACAGTGGAAGTTTTACAGATTGAAATTTGAATAGTCAATGGATGATGACCCATCCGTGGAAAGACTGAAATGTCAACATGATTTACAATCAGATACCATTTCAAGAATAAAGTGATCTTAATTTCTATAAAAGAAAAATGTCTATTCTATACATTTAGAGAAGGTTGATCAACTTATTTTGCAGTATGTTTATACTTTTACTATATTCAAAGAAATCTGAACCATCTTATGCACGGACTTGACGAGAGGCACACTGTATTGATCTTCTCTTGAACAGTGTAAATTTATCCTACTCTTTATGAAAAATATTCCTTTAAGGTTTAGACAATTAAATTCTAGTTGACAGCCACTTTTGTTTTTAAAAAAAACCACAAAATAAACCCAACAAAAATGAGCAAATTCTGAAATAATGAATCATGTATTGACCCTTGCACGGGCTGAGTATACATACTTGTTCAATTTTAACGAGACATGTACTGCAATGGACTGACTGCCATTTAATTTATTGGGCTAGATTGTTCTTTCTGACAGGATACTTTTTGTTATTACATTCGTCACAAGATAAATTTATTTCAGATAAGAAAAGGAATGGCATGGTTCCTTTTTATAATACAAAATCTCAAGTTTAAATCACACCTCTATAATCCTGTGATTGGATGTCAGAAGAAATAATACAAGATATTACTGAGAACTTGTCAGGATCCATAACCTCCACTCCTCCACCCCCCACAAAACGCCCAAACAAAACATACATATACAAATGCACAGTCACTTGAAATTTGACTTTCGTTTTATTCTTGCACAGCTTTATTTGGTATTATGCACACTTTGAGTAAACAGACACATAGATGTTTGCTTTTAAGCCCTTTAAAATTTTTGGGGGAAAAACAACACTTGACCTGATCTGGCTGTGCTCTTGCATCAGGTAACTATTGGAACTTGTACAATATTGTTTCACATCAGTCAAATATGAATGCGATTTTGTTGTAAATTGTGTGATGTTTATCAGAGTGCAATAATACTGACTTTCATATGATGCTTAACAAAGTATATTGAAACTTGCAACAGAAATATGGAAATGAATGCATCTGTACATTCCAATAACATAATATTGAGAGATTTAAAAAAGAATAAGATTCGTTGTACCAAATATACTTCAAATAGGTCCATGAGCACTTTCTGAAGTTTTTCTTTCATGCAAAGTAGAGGATTCATGTGACTCATTAGTTTTCTCTATCATTGTAAAAATTTTGTTTTTATATTTTTCCTTACAAGAATGATCAAATAATAGGACACATGGATACAACCACGCAGAATGCCTTAAATTTGTTTAACATTTAAGATTTGACAATTGTCCACATTATTATTTATTTCAACAATACATTGAAGTCAGCGGCCAATGTGTGTATGTGAGAAAGCTTGCCAGTAGCTTCTCGATGATCTGTGGTTCTTCCAAGGGTTTTCCCAGGTTCTTCCTCCACCATTAATACTGGCCGCCATGCATAGCCTATCGTGTGCTGAAAAATGGCGTTAAACCCCACAACAACAACAACAACAACATTGAAGTCAGATCAATTAGAAACAATTACCAAACTTTCACTGTTAATAACAGAACCATATTTTAAGTTATAGACTACAATGCACCAAGTCAGATGACTTTATGCTAGAAACTCACCTTTCCTACACTGAAATTGACATTGTCTTCCGATATTAATTTTATAACAGTGTTTACAGTGGTCACTCTATTTCTGCTGAGCATCCACTCAAGCTAATTCTTTATTAGGGAGAGACCATTTAAGTTTCCAAAGGGTTATATTATTTGAATTTTTTTTATCTTGTGATGAATGAAAAAATTAAAAAATACTCCACTCGCAAAGAACCACAAATTAAATGACCAGTCCTATATAGTATAAATGCAGTCAGAATTGAACTAAAGTTCATAGCTGTGTACATGTATATTCAGCCTCGTAAATGAGTCATTACTTTCCAAGGCCTAAACATGTGGTTTGCATTTAAGTGTAAATGCAGTGTTTACTGTGTGTTTTTTTGGGGGGGGTTCAATGTGTGTGTTGTTAAACAGAAGCAGCTGCCATCAGGAATTTAAATTGTCATACCTCAGAGGATTACTTTTTATGTTTAAACAGTAGGTGGACTTTGCACTGTTCAGGAGAAGATCAACAAGGTCTCATCAAGTCAGTGCATAAGTTTGCTAAGATTTCTTTGAATCAAGTAAAAACATCAACTTGTTGCATAAGGTGTTACTCAGCCTTTTTGTAAGTGAAAAAGTTACAGTAGTATTAGTAAAGTTTTTGAGGCATTGTGACTTTGTTAATATTAGCTGAAATTTGGTTTGGTTTCATATCTATTACATAGTCTTCATTAGAACTAGGAAATGTATATAATGATCTGATAATGATGTAGATAAATTGGCTTCTCTCTCTCTCTCTCTCTCTCTCTCTCAACTTCTAAAGAGAATGCTTGCAGGGATCATGCACAGTAAGCCTTGCCATTCAATAGAGACTACATCCATTCCACTGTGGTCATCCTCACTGACTGCCAGAAAGTGTGGTGTGCAGAGCAATTCTCAGTGAGTTGCCATGGCAACTCCGTCAGGACATGTGGAGAGATGGAGGTTTTTATCCCTAATCCTCTCTGCTTTGTCCACCACCACCATGTTGCATGGGGTTCCAAAAATACATGTGAGCTGTACAATGCTAGTCATTATATGATCATCTAGAATATATTGAAAGGATTCTAAAATTTAAAGTAATGGTAAATACAAAACTTTATTTTTGAAAAGGGGGCTCTGGATTGCCAAGTGGTCTAAAGCACTCACCTTTACTGATCACTGCCATCTCACCTCTGTCTTTGTAAGTTTGAGTTTCAGGCTCAGTCTGTGTGTTTATGTGAGAAAGCTTGATATTAGTTTACATGTGTCAGTGGTCCTTCCCAGGGTTTTCCTGTGTTCTTCCTCCACCAGTTATACTGGCTGCCATGTATAGCCTAACATGTGCTGGAAAGTGGCATCAAGACCACAACAGCAATAATTTCCAGAAATACTAGCATATTGTACCTAAAGAAAATTTTCACAATTTATTCATGCAAGGTGCATTTATTGTAGTATAAATCTTGAGGTTCAATTTCAGGAAGAGAGCAGCCAATGTTGGCACGTGAAATGATCCAGAGAACCTGGGGTATGCCGCAAGACCTACTAGACAAGTACATACAGTTTGATAAAGATGATCTCTGTATTATAGGAGGGGACAAGTGCCTTAGTGTAAGATTATAGTGCCATTATACCCCGGTTGCCATCAAATTGTTCCTTCTAAATTAGGGGCATGGTGTTTTAGCAGTACAACTAATTTCTGGCCAAACCTGTACAAACATAAATTAAAAAATAATTACATGGAGAAATAATTCCATTAAAGTGTCAATGTCTGTATTCTTTTTTTTCTTTTTTTTTAATTCCATAAATAGAATCTTTCACAAATTTTCATTGATAAACATGCATATTGTATTGATATTATGACAAATTAGTGCTGTTTTTTGCAGGGACTGCCTGATTAATGAAGCTATTGTCCATTTTCAAATGAAATAGCTAATTTTGTGCTTGTGTATCAGTGACAAATCTATTTTCAAAATGGATTATACCTAGAAATAATCATTTTGCAGTGAAATTATGTCTTTATTTACATGGTAGTCAGTGGTTGTTGCAAGTGTAGCTATGTTGTTTGTGAACCAATATTTGTTAAACATATGTGAATAGACTAATTTATGTGATTCAGATATAATGTGCAGCCAGTGCTAAATTTATGAAAAATACAGACATTGTAACTTTTGTCTTCACTGCATTCAGCTATTATAAAAATAGATACCACACTTTAACACAAATTGTTATAAGACATATTTCGTATGTAGTGTTACCCCATTATAACACTATGGTTGGGGTCCATAAAACCCAACCATGTTATGTATCAAAAGGTGTTATAACCAATCTAGTCAGTTAGCTGAAGAAAATGATGCATGTACCCAAAACAATTGGAGGTGGGGGGGTAAAGCAGGTGCAAAAATAAAAAAGAAATGTTTTTCATTAAATGAAAAAAACATATATTGACAACTTACATTTGCGTATTACTATCCATAATGTGTTAAGTACTTTACAGTATGTGAAAAATCCATGAATTCGAGTTTACAAATTATTGTGACTTAATTATGAGGTGAACACTGACATGCACATGAAATAACTTCAGCATCAATAGTATTGGAGAACAAATTCATGTGTCTATAAATATTATGAAATTATTCAAGTCAAGTTGAACATTTTTGGTAAGTTTATTAGTTTTTCAAATGATTATTTTGGTTTATTTTATGATCATAAGTTGCACCAGGAGCAGTTTTTTATTAGTGTAAAATGCGTTTTTGGCCAGGGGCTTTAAGCCCCCTGTGCCTCCGGATTGGGGATGCTGCCCCTTGAGACCCCATTAAGGGATGGACCCCCAAAGCCTCTTTCAAATTTTTTTCCGCGTTTTTTATGGAAGACCACATTCATGTCTATCTGCTTGTTACCTGAACCTGTAGTTTGATTTGGCCATGTGCATCAGGTACATTATGCGTCATAAGTTTAATGTTGTTAATCACACATCTTTGAGAAATGGTGCCTCGATGTCAAGTGTGAGATGCTTGAACATCTTATTATATTCACTCTTGTTTAAACAAAGTCAAGTCTAACCACTTCTTGTCATCAGACTTGCAGTTGTATTTTTTCTTTCTTGTCAGCTTGTTGTTTGTCAGTGGCATGCCAGCTAATTCTTTCAGTCATTCATTTGCTGCTAGATTTATTATTTTACTGGCACCACTTTGGCACTGAGCAGTTTTACTATCTGTGGTTTTCATCATATTAATTGTGCAAGTCTGTCTCGAATTGCTGAGAATGCTTTACCAGCAACATCACCAGCAGCACCAGTGGCTTTGTCATGAACGTCGATGGCTTTCATTCCTAATTGTTTTGCAGTCTGGATCGCATTTGGGGCTACCATTCTGAATAGACCTTGAACAACATCACCAAATCCTTCTCCATAAGTAATTTTCTATATTGGTAACTGTGAATATATCACCCAGACCATTATGGGTCCATGTTGAGCATTGTGTATAATCATGTTATTTTGTTATCACTGATCTAATTGATAAATTGATGTATCCATCAATAATTTAATCGATAATTGCTCTATAGACATGTTTCTCTATAACACCGCCCATGTGTAAATTCTAACAAATCTCAGCTGCTTCATTGATGATTTCTGGAGAATTATTGCCGGCTCAATTTCCACCAATCATAATTTTTAGTCTATAAACATCAGCAAGGATGTTATTTGGGCAAAGTTTTTTATGAATCACCGGCAATTTAGGGATTATATCACCATCTTGTTTTTTACAACCACGTGATAACTCACGAGTTGCAAGGTCACTCTGGTTGCTTTTTCATCAATGCGAGGTATTCCGAATGATGATTTTTCCAGTGATAATATATCCCCAGGTAATGGCGTGCTAGCAGCAGCTTTGACTTGTTCTGTCAAAATTGCAAAGTCAGCCTTGCATTTACAACTGATTTGACTTGTACCGTGGTACTTTCAAAATACAAACTTAACCCAGTTTGATTCTGGAACATCAGGTTTCTAGATCTAACAAAGTATCACAAAGAGAATATCCTGTTGCAGCAATCTTTATGGGGTTCTCTCAAAGTTATTTGAAAACCTTCTTTGGTAAATTTGGCAGGTGGCTTTTTAACAGGTTCTTAACAGCTTCCAGATGCTGTTGTAGCTGCTGTTTGACAGAATCACATACAGGAAGAATTTTCTTAATTGTTTCTAGTTGTTGTTGAGCTAATTTAACTGTATGACATTCCATAGTTAGTGCAGAATCACTCATTATTATTTTTAAAACAATGAGTTAATTGCACACCCACTGTTGACACACAGATTATATACTAAAATGTACTAAATCAAACTTCAAACATTACTAATGTTTACTTTTTTGCTTTTGATTTTAGTAATCAGCTCTGCATTAAAATGGAAATATGCAGCATATATATTAACACAAAGATAGATGAATGGTAACTTGACAAAAATTCTTACTAATATATGCAAGAATAAATAAACTTGTTCAGACTTGGACCTCCTTTTAAATAAATCCTGATTCTGCTTAAGAATATTTAGGCATACATTTAATTGCATCACACAATGAATTTGATCTATGTTCTACTAGTTGCTCCCAATGAACTGCATAGATCCAGATCTCTCCAGCACATTATGTGATGTCAGATCTGGTTCTCCTTAGTTTCCAGTTAGACTCAACTTGTAAGCTAGTATATGCCGTAATATAATTTTCAAAGATGAAGAGGCAAAAGTTGTTTATTTATCTGAGCATATTAAAAATGAAAACCTTTTTCTAGCCTTTATATGTCAGTTAATTGGTAACTGCCTCTTTCCAGGACAAGTACATACATCAGCTTGTATCAGCAATGGAGGAAGTATTTATCCAGCAGAATCAAGTGCCCCCATCATTGGTAGCTGATGTTCACCAGTACATCTACAAGTCTTCAGGTACTATTGATACCACCAGAATTCATTTTTTTAATTTGAAATTATGTATTTGATCCTTTTTAATGAGTACAAAATTCCACGGTGTGAAATTAGTTTACCTGTTAAATAGTTAAATAGTTAATAAACTCACCTTGAAAGATTAGTCTTTATTCACTCCAAGGTCATGGGGTTAGGATCATGGTGCTAGGATTGAGGAGTAAATAAAAGAGAAAAGTGGGAGCTTTTTGATGCCATTGTCTCCTAGTAACTTGGTTGAATGTTCTTTACCATAGTTATTTACTTTTTCATTTTCTAGCTTTCATATCTGTACCTTCGTTTTCTTATGTACTTTTGAAGTTCATACTGTCATTATTACTAGTTTACTGTGTATCAGGTTCTAACTGGGATAACTTTGATTGCTTACCATTACCAAATCTTCACACTGTTTAATGCATTTCACCCATATAATCAAGTCCATGACATTTGTCCAAAATCCATAACATAATATTTGGAATCTTCCTGCTATGACCACACATATAATGCTTAATCAATATTTATGTACATTTGACCTTTGACCCTTTCCCAGGAACCCCATGAGAGGAATAGTACTCATCTTCCAAAATGTTATTCGCAAGATAACTAGCAGGATTTTGTAAATTTCTGCCTGGTGTTTTAGAAGGTCATGTAGTAAAAGACAGGCATAGAGATAAAGGATATCACAATATTTCTTATGCTGAAGCATGGAGTAAAATTTGCATTGAATTGAGTACTCATGATGACTCAGGTTATGGTGCTAGGTGGCCCCTTAGGTGGAAACAATTATTGGACCTTACTCTAAATACTGATCCTTGATGGACATTTACTGACCATTTCATGTCCTAATGTTGGAGCTTGGACCTGCATTCAGTAATGCCAGTGTTAAGTGGCATAAAGCTAGCACCAGGCTAACAATCCTACTGTACAAGTTGCCAGTGATTTGTGATAGGGCCAAAAGCTGAAGGTTGAGAGATATAGCTCCCCATGAGAAATGCATGCAAATGTTATTTCATACATAGAAGAGCTTGACAACTGAGATTTTAATTAATAGCTTAGAGAACCTGGATATACAGTTAAATTACCTCGAATGTTATACGCTTGGTGTCTATTTTTACCCATTTACTCAGTAATATGGATTAAATATACATTTTCTAAGGGCAAGTAATACTTATTTGTTAATCTTTGATTAACATCATTTAAAAAGTCAGAAAATTGAACTACTATTTGCAAGAATGTGTCCATCGTGAAATTTCACCTATTAAGAGGACAGACTGTTCAGTAGTGCCAAGTTGCCTTCTTTGTTAAGAGTACCAAATTCTTTCCTTATTGAAGTGCAAAGCTAATGTGTTACTGCATTTCAGTCTCATGTTTTGTTCTGACAGGAATAGTTGGTGTCAGTCCTGAAGAAGTGTTACACAGGACACAGATGTCTGTACAAGAGAAACTGCTGTACCGCTGTTTGACATGTGAAGCGCTGACGGAGTATCACCTCAACTCAGAATGGTTTCGTGAAGGTGGCGCCCTCTATGAACTGGCTGTCGAGATCTACAAGCAGCTGGATCCTACTAAGTTGTATTCATTCCCAAATGATGGTATTTATACATAGACAACTGTTGTGTGATTATTTAGTGGCCGTCATAATTTTCTTTCCTGCGTTTAGTGTTTAACAAGTGAATGCAAATAACTTGAAATTAGATAAAGAAACTTGTATAACATGCCTTGCTCTCTTGATTTTTTTATAATCCATTATTGTTAATATTAACAGCAGTATTCTAATTCTCTACCTGTACAGGCCATATGCAACCCTTTACAAGTAATTATCATACTGGGTAACTATGCGTGGACACTTGTAAGGTCATGAAGCATGATGTTTACTATACTATAAACATATATTGTTTACTCTGTTTTGTCTTACGTATTTAGACCATGAGCTTGACCAGTCTGGCAGCCACTCAGAACATGTAGTTGTCGTTTCTTAATACATGTCAGACTTGCATCTTATGGACAGAAGTCAGTGGGCGGCAATTGTTTGGAAACTAAGGGCATGGTACAGAAACATAGCTTGAGGAACAAGAACAACAGCTTGCATGCAAGGGTCTGAAACCGTATAATTACTGGGGAGCAAGACGGAGAGCACCAACGGCTTCAGTTACAGTCTCACATATAAGAATTATGGACTGGCTACATGGATTACCCTGTCTCAACTGCAAGAACTGGATGTCATTCCACCCAGGGTGGCCATGTTCCTTCAGGACTGGGCTTAGACATATAACTCTGATCACAATTTGGGCAAGGACCACAATTGATCACACAGTATCAGCCACCAAAAAACAAACATGTCTAGTTCCACGACTCGCACAGTGTTGCTAGGCACTTCCTGTGTATTATGTCCAGTTTAGTGCCACAATACTCAAAAACTTACTTCATGAAACCAGTTATACAACAGACTAACCCTCATAGCGCTGCTAAGCACTGCCTGTGGCAGACTTAGTCTGTACAGGCACTCTCATGGATCAGTCTAACCCACATAGTGCTGCCAGTCACTTTAACCTCTGGCAATCAGGATCGGTACAAATGCGACCACAGTGGACTATGGGAGCAAGTCTCCCACCCTTTCATGGTGCCATGGGAGTTTCTCCCCCTCAGGATCATTATTTACATATCGACATTCTTGTGGCAAAATCTTTTTTAAAAGCTTTTCATTGGTGGCTGGAGAACCTACATGGGATCAGGGTTCTCATGCTGTCTGACAACTCCATTGTGGTAACTTGTCTCGATACCCAGACCTTTTTCATAGCTGCCAACCCTCATGAATTTGGTGTGAATTTCACGACTTTTTCAGCGTGTCACAGATTCGCGCCGCAAGCCAAAAATTCACGAATTCTCCAATCCTCAATTATTTAAAATCTTTAATAAAATAACCGATATCCCGTTAAGCGCTAGTTGTGATATTCGCAGTTGCCGAAACGGTCTGGTACTGCTGGTCGCGATATTAGTAGATCTACAGCTGATTAGTACAGTTGGCCCAGTAGCAAGCATTTTAGCCTATTTTAATCTATATGTATAAGAGTAGTTTTACAAATGCTTTTGAGAGAAACTGGGGCATAACCGGAATTTTGCTCCACACATGCGTCACCAACACTGATTTGAGTTACGATTCAGCATCGCATATACGGTTTTGAAAATGTCTTCACCACTAAGAAAAAAGAAGTGTATTACTCACAAAGTGAAGTTTAATTTGGAATATATCAAAAATTGACCATGCATTCTGCCATTAAACATTGATATTCATCATGCTTTTTGCACTCAGTGTGACATCGCAGAGACGATGTGAGGAAACACGTCGGTTGCAAAAAACGTAGAAGTTGGGAAAATTAAGAATTCGCAGATTTCAGCTCCGGAATATTTTAAACAATTGGCAGAAGAAATGCAGGCCACCAGTGCTGAAGCATTATTTGTAAGTTTTCATGTCGAACACAATCTACCTTTATCAGCTGAAGACCATGCTGAACATTTGTTCTGACAAATGTTGCCGGACTCGAAAATCGATTCCAAATTTTAATGTGGAAGGACCAAAAGTGCTGCAGCTCCTGTGCATTCTTCACTGCAACAGTGCAAGCAAAAGTGTATTTTCTCTAGTGAGGAAAAATAAGACTTTATGGCCTCCTTAGCTGCAGAAAATTTGTCAGTAATTTTAGTCACCAAGATCAACCAGCCGGCAAGAAGTCTTAACTGTTTAGAAAACAAATTTACGATCAAGTAGTTGAGGAAGTTCAAGTCTGCCACAGTATCATGTCTTGATAAATATTTCTGCATGTATGTAGTATTTTAGTTTTTTATTGCGAACTTGATATAGTGTAGTATCGACGGTCAGAGTGGATGGAGTTATTGTCATGGTATTTTTCATGAATTCTTGTCCAAATTCACGATTTTTTATCCCTATTTTCACTAATTGTGAGCCTGGAAGGTTGGCAGCTATGCTTTTTATTCTTTTTTAGGATTTTTTAAAGACATGTCCTCAATGACAAATCTGCATTTAAGTTTGAGATATCCTAGGCTGGCTAATATATTGGCAGACCCATTGTCCTGCACGAAGGAACTAATACAAATGAAATGGAATGGTCTTTTATCCTTCTGTTTACACTCAATAGTTGCTCAATGTGGTTGACCTATTATAGATCTCATGGCAACAAGGTGGAATGCTAAAATGACAACCTTTGTCTTCAAAGCCCCAGATCCAAAAATCTGAATAATTGATGCTCTTTCTCTGGATTGGAATGGCCAGATGTGTACACTTCATCATCTTGGGTTCTAAAGGTGATACCGGAATCAAAAAAAATCTGAGTATCTCATCCTGATTGCTCCACTCAAATGGGAATCTTCGATCATCCTCATCAATCATGCAACATTTGCTTTAAGCAGCACATTGGCATGTGTTTCGTCCAAACTCAGATTTGAAGAATCGACACATCTGGATTTTATTAAAAGATGCCCTTCAGAACAAACAGTTCACACAACAAGCGGTGGACAATCCCTTAGGTGTGTTGGCATTCACCTTAGAGGCAATGGAGTATATTCTTGGTGGAGCACACAAAAGCACTTGATACCGTTGTAGGCATCCATACTGCAATAGCTAACTTCTTTTGGCTCTTCACCGCTCCGTTGGCCTAGAGGTATCAGTGTCCACATCAGAAGCAGGAGGTCGTCGGTGTTCGATTCCTGGCCGAGTCATACCAAAGACTTACAAAAATGGTACTAACAGCTGCCTTGCTTGGCGCTCAGCATTAAGAGGGTAGTGTTAGGACTGGTCAGCCTGGTGTCAGGATAATGTGACTGGGTGGGACATCATGCTGCATGTTTGCGGCATGATGCCCCAGTGCTAGACATCACTATAAACTGCCACACTGCAGACATAGTAGCGATATGACTGAAAAATTGTTATAGCTA
The DNA here is from genome assembly GCA_028554795.2 of Sinohyriopsis cumingii. Taxonomy (NCBI): domain Eukaryota; kingdom Metazoa; phylum Mollusca; class Bivalvia; order Unionida; family Unionidae; genus Sinohyriopsis; species Sinohyriopsis cumingii. Next base: position 35,778,899 of record CM068836.1, read on the forward strand.
TGTTAAAACACCAAAACACACATTCACACACACCTTTGACTCTTCAATGAGAAACATTTAGCACCAATCACAATTCAACCTACTGTTCCACAACCACTGCACACTGCATTTTCGTGGAAGAGAGGATACTGGACAAACCAAAGACCTATGCCATTTTCTGTTAAGTTTCTATTTCACATGATGGCCAGTGACACTGGATCCTTGCTCAAGTGGAATTTACCATTGGGATTAAACTGGCTGAACAAGATACCATTTGAACTGCTTTCAGGAGCTTAATTAGTTCACCTCTCATGTAAGTCCTGACTCCTCACTGCTTTGGCGATCACAGGCAAAATCAGCAAATACATTTTGTATTGTTGAACCCATCCATATGCAGTTCAGACAAAATGGATCAGTATCACTCACGAAATCCCCTGCGTTCATTGCCAAGAACAGGCTACCATTCATGGATAATCAAATATTGGTACTAATTTCTGCCTCATGACACTTTATCTCAAGGTTTAGCTACAGGATTCAGTGTCAGCTCAGAAGTGAAGACCTAACTGTTGCATTGAGAGAGATCATGACTTATTTGCCTTAATAGAGGGGAAGTATGATATATTAACATGGACACGTTCATCCAGAATATAGTGGACATTCTGTTCCTCATATTGGACTAAACACATGCCAATGAATTTGTTGTGCATATTGGCTCATGATGTTAGGACAGTCACCACAAACAATGCATATGAGTGAAACCGTTCTGTAAATGTAATTATCCATGCCATGGGGTGGAGATCCAGGTTTTTGTTTCAGATCTTTCATCCTAAAAGGCTTATTTCAACTGGAGAAACCTTTGCCAGTGGTGCAAAAGATTACCTTTGCAGGTCATTGGTCAGTCAACTTCATAAAGATGCTGCTTCGCTTCTGGGGGATTTTAGGTAGGGAAAACTTTTCTGTTTTCCATTTGGGGGATCTAGAAGCAATCTCACATGCCTTTGAGGACTGGAGATGGTCTCTCAAGGATAAGGGGATTATCTCCCTCTGACTCATACCTGTTTTCCAAAGGTATTATGATTGGGTAATTTATTTGAAGAAGAAACACATTTTTTTGGGATGAAAATATGCTTCTTCGATAATACTTACCCAATTGTAATGCTCTTACATCCTCCCTAGATTCGTGCAGTTACATCCATATAGAGAGCATGCCTTCTGCTCCAGTAGTAATTGATGACTTATCGGATTTAATGCCAGTACCAAGGTCAAGGGAAGATCACTCTGTGTACAATCTAGGTGGGCAGATAATTTGTACCTATTTAGCTAAGACATTTTAATCTGGGAAGGCTGGATTTGAAAGGTAGTAGTAGTTCTCCTAAGGTGTTATATTGTAAAGTATTATTGAAGAAACATTTTACTATAAAAAAATTGGTTTCTCCTTTGAATATGCGCCTTGATCACAATAATATTAGGAATATAAGCTTGCTACCTCCTGAATCCAGTGCTACTAAATGATGAACATTTTTCTTTTCTGTATATGGCACGTAGACAAAGGGCAATAACTCTTGCACATCACCTCCTCCTGCCAGCACTAAGTGTCACTAGTTTTTAAGCATTAGCTGTCATGCAATCATTGTACAAAAAAGCTCCCGTCAATCCATGCCAAAATTTATGTAATTTTAACCATCCATCCAGGAGTTTGTATTTATATTGTATGTTAATCATTCTTCTTCAGGTTATATACATTATTTTATAAATGTTTCAAATATTTTTGTGAAATTATAACTTTCACTGATCTATTTTGTGGTTCGTGGTTTTACATGCACATCCTATTGTTCGCTCGCCCAGTCAGTAATGGGTATTGATTTATCAACTTATTAATGCTGCATTGTTAATTTATACAGGTTTTTGTGTTCTTGTTTCATTTTGTTTTTGCATTGAGACTGGCAGTGAGTATAATAAATGCAACAAATTTAAGGCCAAGGTTGATGTACACAAGTTATGCCTTGCATGTACAAAATTTACTTCATCAGTACCATGCAGCATGAACACCATATGAACCAAACGTGAAAGGGCTCAGGTTTTTGCAAAAATTTGATTAAGACAAAGGAAGAGGGTGACAGCAATGCAAAATTTTAATTTTAATGATTAGACAGCTCAGATGGCATAAGTCCAAGCTTGGCCCTTGGGCCTGTAAGTCAGGGCACTTTGGTTTTTTAATGGATCCAATTTATTCATCTAATAACCCATAATGGCACCATCCAGTTCAGTCATCTTAATTAAGGGATCTTATTGAAATATCCATCCATCTTGACGATGCTTTTTGCATCTTTCTACAATTATTGAGATCATAATGATAGATCTGTTTGTCACAGCTTGCTACAGATACATATAATTACAATTACAGGGAACTTGGTGATACATCTGTCCATCTTGACTGGCCATCTTAACTGGCCAATACCTTCATCTCTTAGCAGTTGCAGAGATCCAAATGATAATCTGTCCATCCTAACATGTTTATGGCTACATACAATTACAATTACTTGGATCTTGGTGGTAGATCCATCTGTCTCACTGGGTTTACAGCTATGCAAACATATTTTGATTGGAATTTTAGCGATAGATCCCTCTTTCCAGCCAGAAAGAAAACAGCCAACCAATACCCCTGGAAATCAGTGGCCCAAATGGCTCAGGCCATTAACAGAGCAAACTCACCATTCAGTGGCAGATATGTTGATTGCCTCTGCGAATCTTGAACTGATATGTTGGTATGCATGTTTGAGCTCCATGTTGCTAAAGCCACATCTGTTTATTTGGCCTCGCCATTGCTGTTTGTGGCAAACTTGAAGAAATTCAGAGGCAGACAGCTCAAGAACCATCCTTCAAACTTTCATCTCCACTTGCTTCATTTAACATCCAGCCATCCCATCCAGGATGGAGGAAAAATAGGCAAGTGCCGTTCAGATCTTAACCTTATGCCTGCAGACAACAACAACCTGTCTAGGAGGTACCCTTACCAAGTTTCTTTGCCCATAAGCCTCCTCTTTCCTGTTGCTAACTTAACATCCTTACCACACACAGGCAGTCTGTATGTGGGTTCCAGCAGTTCCAATCATATTGTATGAAACTATTTCTGCAAAATGAATTGGTGATCCAAATCATTTTGAAGGGGCCTCCAATTTTCCCCAACTCTTTCTTCCTTGCAACTCTTTGAGTTTTCAGTGTGACAGCGAATTCTATCCCACTGGGTCACTTTATATGTGCTCATTACAAATGACTTTGCAGGCTTAATGATGTCCTTTTCCAGTCCATACGACACAAGGGTCAATATCATGATCGAGGTATGATCATTCTTGTAATAGTGGTGCAGCCTAAGTTGGCTCATTAAAGGAACTACTCTGGAGAAGGCCCAGCCAGCCCAAGAATTCTTACCTGATCACGTTACTTAAAAATCCTTCCAGCCACCCTGCTTTGTGAGCATCTTTGTTAGCTTAAAATCTAACTTCACATAGCGGCAGTAAGGTGAGGTAATAAGCAAGAGTTATTGTCCTTTATGTTATAGACAGAAAATATGAATTTTCATCATTTAGTATGGCTGGGGAGTCAGGAGATAGAAAGTTTGTATTCCTAATAATATGATCAAGTAAGTATTTTTTGTGAAGTGTAATTTGCTGGAAGAAATTGCTTTCCATTTTAAGACACTGCATTTACTGGCTGTTCCTTTCCAGGTTCAAGTTTTTCCATGTTATGTACATGATAATACTCTCATGCTGCAAGCCTCCATGTTTCTTCCCATATTTCAAATATGCTGGCACATGTTAATATTTTGTCATTAGATTCCGTGACATTATGGAAATTATGGGGTGAAATATAAATTGTGACCCATTCTATTTCCACAGATGAGTAAACTGCAAGGGTTATTTCAATCCACATTACTTTTCATCATGCATGCTACCCACACTTAAGTTTTCCATATTCATAAAAATCTTCATGAAACTTCTATAACTATTCCAAGTAGTCAACATTAAGTACATGGAGTACTATTCCAAGTACTCAACATTAAGTACATGGAGTACTATTCCAAGTAGTCAACATCAAGTACATGGAGTACTTTTCCAAGTAGTCAACATTAAGTACATGGAGTAATATTCCTAGTTGTCAACGTCAAGTACATGGAGTACTTTTCCAAGTAGTCAACATCAAGTACATGGAGTAATATTCCTAGTTGTCAACGTCAAGTACATGGAGTACTTTTCTAAGTAGTCAGCATCAAGTACATGGAGTACTTTTCCAAGTAGTCAACATCAGGTACATGCCATTACAAGCTAAAGGCCTATGGAGCCACATGCACTGCCAGAAAATTTTGGAAATTTCACTTGAGAGTTAATCTAAATTATGGAAAAGGAAAATTCAAATTATATCAAAACATTGATTCCATCAGACAGTGTTCATTGAGCAAAATGCAAATATTTATACAAATAAAGTTTGTTATCACAAAAATAGAAGCAATAAACTTGCTAGTAAGCACCCATGGTAAACAGCATTGATGGACACTTCACTTTGCGGTGAGTAGTGTTTAATTTACCCTAATATTTTCAAATTATTAAAATCCAGATAACTGTAAATATTGTGTAATGAATACCATCCATGAAAAGAATTAACACAGTTCATACCATATTTCGTTTTCTGAATTGAAATAGTGACATGAAAATGTAAAAATATTTGAAATGGCAACATTTTTGTGTTCTACAAACATCTAGAGATTCCAGCATTACCCCTTATTTATCACCTTATTCAAAGATGTTCCCTACACTGTATGAATCTGATTTACAAATAAACAACATTGACTTATTTGTGAGTCTATTGTTATGGCCTTAGATCTTAAAATATGTTACAGAAGGAAAAAGTAAAACCAGCAATTTACCGCATATACTTGTGTATAAACTGAATAATTGAGGGGGAGGGGAAAAGCCAGAAAAAAAGGGGGGGTCAGGTAGGCTTATCTGTGGTTCTAGGTCTGAACTTGAACATTTTGAAGGTTTTTTTTATTGACCACCATAGTGGCTGTAAATCTTGCGACAAGAAAAATAATTATTTTTTTCCCTGTGTCCCAAGACTTTTATTCATGTAAAATAAATATATTTCTCCTTTGAATATGTTTCACAATCCCATTATGTTAAGAATATAGTAAAGCTGTACCGATTAATCGGCCATACTCACAATCAGGCCAATTATTGGAATAATCTGTATCGGCAGAAATAATCAGTGCCAGTGTAAACAAATTTCCAAAATATAAATTTAATCATAACATTCATCATGACATGGCTTGAATTTTAATTCAGAATTAAATAGTGGAAATTAAGGAATAAACATTTGATTTGGGGGTTAATTGAAAGACAGTATATTCTTAAAAGTAAATACTTTTTAACACGCTTGCTGTAAACTAATGCTGATTGTCTGCTCTCAACAAATTATCAATACTATGCATGCACTCATCCCAGTCACACCAGCCATTGAGGCCTCGTGTGGCCGTTGAACTTCCAGCATACACATTACAGAGATGGTCCTGGCTTTTAAAAGTTGTCGCAAAAAAAAAAATCGCCAAACTCAATATTTTCTTGGCAATTTTCAAAAAATGTCACAAGAATAAGTAGTGAATATTTTTCCAAGACTATTAATGTAATAGGCAATGAAAATTGAAAAAGATGGGATACTTATTACTTTATTGACAACAAGCAATACAGCCATAATATTACAAAATAAATCATTACATGACTGTTTTGCACTACTTTCATGGTCTTTGCATTGCACATCACCGTTAGTGCATAGGTCTAACTGTTGTCACCTGAAATAAATGCATTATCAAATGTAAAATATCTACTTTCCTACAGTCTCTCTTTTTTTAATAGAAACATCAGGTATTATTAAGCAAATCTATATTATGTGTATTATTTTCCAAATAATAGTTTTATAAGAAACTTTATTTAGATAATGAAATTTTAATACTAAAACCCTATGATCGTACTTTGCACTGTAAGATAAGTTACGTATAATGTGACTGTCGATTTCACGCATTCGGTGATTAAATGCCCCCCCCCTTTCTTTTTTTTATGGCTAGCTTCACGAAGTACATCTCCATCAACCAGGAGTTCAGAAATGTATTTTTGTCGCACTTTACATGGTTAGCTTGTTAGTGAACTGCTTCCTAAATCCCAGGAATGATCACTGAATGCTGTAGATTTTTTTCTCAAGCAAATTATGATCTCCATCCCCGCCAGTGAAACTTACACGAGTCAGCTTGACCTTATGTTACTGTATCGTATCTATAAGCATTGATTACCATCATTAAATTAAAAGAAGGAATGAAGAAACATATCACAGAGCATATGTACCTCCAAAAAACTAATTTGGAATAAATGTGTTATTTAGTAGAGTTTTATTTGCATATATGAGTTAACAATAAGAAATAAGGTGGGATATAAAATGTGGGAAATAGTTATCACATCTATGGTAGCTTGAGAACACATTTGACCTGTTAACATAAATCCGCACCCATTTTAGGCATTGTTGGTTATAACAAAAATAGGGCATAGTTTGCTTGTCAATCAAATGCTAGTGCTTTCAATAACTGTTGAACAGGCGGTTTCTTGAAATAATCGGTATAGGCAATTTTAATAATCGGCTATGCGTGGTATTGGCATAATCTGCAAAAAGTGATATCAGTACAACTTTAGAAAATAGCATGCTACATTGCAAATCCAGCCCTACTAAAAGATGAAAATCATCTTATCCTGTCCATTTTAAATAGACAAAGGACAGTAACTCTTGCCCATTACCACCCCTTTATACCACCAGGTGATGCCAGTTTTTAGCTTCGCTGCAGTAAAGCACATGTCATACAGTTATCCTCCACCAGTCCAGCCATATTTTATTCCTATGGGCCCATCCAACGTTCATTTTGGATTTATTGTATGAATTTATTGATCTACTGCAGGTTGCATGTATTATTCTAAATATTTTGTCAATTTATGAGTAATTTTGTCACCTTTCAGCACTTCGTTTTTCAAGACCACCCTCCCACCATGCTATCATTCACCTTGTACAAGGTCATTATGAGTTAGCATACCTATGACTTTGTTCGCTTACTCCATCTGTTAGAGAGCTGTTATTAACAAAATTATGCAGTGCTGCTTAATATTTATGCTTAGTTTATTCATATTTCATGCTGTTTTGATAGAATTATGGTTTAATTATTAACTAAGCATTGTGCATATATTCCTAACAGGGCTATAGGTTTCTGATATGACACTTTCACTGCTCTGTTAGTTACAACAGTATTTTAGCAACATAGTAATTTCAATACATTATTAGTTGCTGCTTTGATTTGTGTTTTTGTTTCATTTCAGTAAAATAGCACTTGAAATGATGTATATGCAACTTCAGAGCATGGAAGTCAACAGTGACTTGATTATACTATGTATACACCATTTATGATATGCATTGTCTATAATACATAATCAGTGGAAGTCTGGGCTTCCATTTTAGTTAATTAGTTATAAACTGATCTGCCAATTTATAATAGTACCTAGTTAGTCACATACTAATTTGGGGCCCCCGAGTGGTGTAAAGCGTTCTCCATTATGGATCACTGCCATCTCACCTCTGTCTGCATGGGTTCAAGTCTGGAATTCTGCTAATGTGGTTATGTGAGAAAGCTTGCCAGTAGCTTCTCGTGGGTCGGATGTTCTTCCCGGGGTTTTCCCAGGTTCTTATTCCACCATTAATACTGGCTGCCATGCATAGCCTATCATGTGCTGAAAAATGGTGTTAAACCCCACAACAACAACAACATACTAATTTGCTAATCTATATTTTGTTTTCTCTTCTTGTGTCATTTCGGGAGAAATTTTTACTATGCACATAAAATGCACATTATGAGTTGCTGGCAAAACCGATTCCTTGAGGAGTATTGCCAGATTTTAGGCAGCCCACAAGGCTAAGAACCACCAGATGTCTGAGCATATCCTGTAAGTCAGGGCACATGGGGTTCATGCAGGATCCATGGGATCCAACTCTTAATACTGCTGTACCATTAATGGCCGTCCAGCCATCCCAGCATGGGGACCATTTCATGGAAAATTCCAGCGAAACAGTTCATATGGGGATCTTAATGATGGATCCATCCATCTAGCCACACCATCTGCATCATATCATTATAGTACTAGAGATTTCAATGAGAAATCTGTCCGTTCAGCCGGGTCTTTGGTGTAGCTGGTACTGGTGATTGCTAGACTGCCATATACTGCCAGCATTTGGGCAGACCACACTCTGTTCACATATTAAAACCACACAGTCGCTGGCCATGCAGCCATTCCAACATGAGGACCTTTTCATCGAATCAGCCCAGTCAACTGTGAATTATGGGGATCTAAGTGAGAGATCTTTCTGTCCATTCAACAGTACCGTTGACGACATGCCCTTTCTATGTCAGGGATTTTGGTGAGAAATCTCTCTATCCAGCTAGGCCTTTGGAGCAGCCGTTACCAGTGATACCCAGACCGTCTTCTATACCGCCAGCTTCCAGGCTGATCATTTGCCAGGCAAACCAGCTGGCAGTGCCAGAATTCTGTATGTTCACTGCTTGTCCACAGAAGAGAGTTAGTGACATTTTCATAGGGATGGAATTGAGTCTTCTTACCACCTGGTATGTCTTCTCCAGCACTGCAAGTAGACCCAGTTGGGCCTCGACACACATTGAGTGTGACAGAACTCCTTAAGATCCACATCTTACTCAGATCCGACCATGGAATGGACTGAATTTTAGCTTTCAAGCTGCTGTTGAGGACATTTTTAGGGTGTTGGCCACTTGAATGCCCTCCACCCTTACTGCTGTTTGAAACAATTGGAGTAAGAGATGTAATAGCTGTTCATATGTATGCTCACCTGTTATATAGGGCAGACAAATCTGCTCCATGCCTGTCAGAGCTGGTTTGGACTGTTGTTGCAGACACCTGGCAATAGCCACTCATGGAAGACAACAGCCAGCATTGCTAGAGTCAATGACCAGGTCTGCTTTCCATACCATGGCAATACTTTGTAGGGTTCAGCCAATCTACTCTTGATTCAGTGAGTTGCATGTGTGCGATCCACGTCTCTCCAACCTTATCGTACCCTACCTTTCCAGACAACCCAGATTACTGGTGCATTGATACAAAATTATAATGCAATAATGCATAAACAAACAATAATTAACTAGACTCAAAAGGAAGAGATAATATTACAGCAACCCTTGAATGCTTAGTTCTTGTCATCATCTGATCAAATTATACACAAATCTGAATTAGGCAGAAGCAAGAAGAAAACAGAAAATTAAATAAAATTATATTAACTTATAACATTTCCATGTAATAATCATACATTCCAAACCCAAGAGAAGTATACATGTATGGTTTGAAAATACATGTTTGCCTAAATAAATGCATTGGGAACTTACCATGTGCATTTTATTTAATGTTCTGAACTTTTGGGTTGGTTTATGCCTGGATCACACATTTTTTAATGTTTTTACCTATTTTGGGGTTGTCAGCTTGTACCCGAACAAACTTATATGTGAGTATATACAGAATGTAAAATCAACAAGCAATTTATTTCCTTAAATACAAAGTGAAAATTCAAGAGACACTTAAAGTATTGTGAATTAAATTACAAATAATCCTAAATATCTTGTCACAAGCCCAAAAATTTTGAATATTCAGAATGAATTCCAATAGTGTGTTAGTCCAGTAGTAAATTGTTGTCAGACATCTTTTCAGTCATAATATTGATGCTTAGATAGTAAAATGAACGAGGGTATTGATTAAAAAATAAAAAATATTACAGTAAACCACGATAATTTGGGGCAATTAAGCATTCACCTGATGATCTATGCAGCTGATCAGTTTGAATTGTCAATGATAATTTTCTTCTGCATTTCTTTTTGTTAAATAGTGGTGATTTTAAAGAGTAATATAAAATATTAGCTGCATTAAATCCATTTATTCCAACAAAGTTAGATTTTTACATTAATCAGATCAGCACATAGTGGCACAATCAACTGGAAAGATATGATTACACGCCTACAATAATCCACCGAAATCCAGATTAACTCTCGGCAACTTTTTATAATGAGCAGCAATTACATGATGTTGTCAGTATCATGACTTTTTGTGGGAATGCTAAATATCATTTATAAAAGCTTGTCAAATTATAATTGTCCTGCAGGATTTGCTCTGGCTGATTTCATAATAGCCCTTTAAAATGAATTATTTTTACGTTAATCTGATTTGCCGCAATAGCACTTACAGACAAGTGAACTGGAAATATGTGCTGACATACCTGCAAAATCCCACCTAAATTCAGTTTACCGGTAATTTGTGGTGCTTTCTCGGTTGTCAGTCATTTCAGCACATGATCAGGTAATTGTCACAGTAATCATGTTGTGTATGCATGAGTTATTTCAGCATGTGCATTGCATTGATTTCTTTGCATTATCATGACCGAGTGCACTCTCAATCAGTCTCCAAAGGTAGCATGCCTGTTATATATCAACGGATAGTTTCTTTTTTTGGTGCCTTTAAGTACAGAAACTTTAAAAAAAATGTAACTATGTACTGTATATACTTGCCTACAAGTTGACATTTTCTTTTTACTGAATATTCAGTTAATTGTGCAGAGAAGGGGGTGTATTATAAGCATGATGTACTAATAATTTGTTAAATCTTGGAGTATTATTGGAAATTCTATATAATTTAGTATGTACCAAAATGGTCATGGGTTCGAACCCCGGCTGAGTCATACCAATGACTTAAAAAAATGGTACTTGCAGTTGCCTTGCTTGGCGCTCAGCATTAAGAGGTTAGAGTTAGGACTGGTCGGTCTGGTGTCAGGATAATGTGACTGGGTGGGACATCATGCTACATGTCTGCTGTATGATGACCCAGATGTAGACATCACTATAAACTGCCACATTGCAGACCTTTTAGTGATATGGCTAAAAAATTGTTAAAGCTACTTTAAAAATTAAAATCACAAACACACATGTACAAAAATGTGAATTAAAATATTATTACATTGTGATGCCAGTATTCACACCCAGAAATGCATATTTGGTATGTACTGTGTTGATCTGTTTATTACAGTATTCATTATGCAATACTTGTATTGACATTTATTTGGATTGTAATAATTTGAAAATATTCCATTAAATATTACTCACCACAAAGTGAAGTGGCATCAGTATTGTTTATCCTTGATTGTAACTCCTGGTACATGATTTTGTCTAATTTTTCTAACTTTTTAATTTATAACTATAAATTGTATTGTATATCTATATCTGGATTAAGGTCTAATCTTAACGTATTAAAGAAATCAGTGTTAAATTGCATAGGATCTGTCAGTAGATGCTTACATACATGTTGACAGTTATTAATAATAAAATTATTAGTAAATATGTTTATGAGATTCTGCCTTTTTCCCATTGGACAGATTGATCAGGTGATATCTTAGAAGAATAAGGTTAATTCCTGTTTGATGAGTTTGGTCACATGAATAGGTGTTTTGAAATATTAGATTGAAAATGTTCAAACATAAATTAAGGGACAGGAAAAAAATAATTTATTTTATCTTGTCCCAAGATATATGTTGAGCATGGTAATGCCTCATATTCTTCGCAGAAGCATCATCCTGATAGTCTGTGTGGCCCTATGGTCTTAGTTTAGCTATCTTGACCAGTTGGTAGATGCAAGGAGTCTCTGCTGAAAAGGGATTTACTGTTGTGGGATGGGGGGGAGGGGGGGGGGCTTTCCTGCACAATAATGTACATATTTTACACTTTTATGCCTGGCTGTTATGAAATAAAGTATCTGCCAATATCAGTTTTTGAGCAAGCTTGCATTCTGCATCACCCAGGCTAAAAGGTAATCAGCTATTTGGATTTGTGATGATGTGAAAAATATTTTGTAATTTGGAAACACATTGATACTGATATGCTCCCGTTTTACTGCTGTTGCAGATTTTCTCCTTTTTGAAGAAAAAGATTGCTCTGTCTCTACCATTAAGGGCAATAGGGCAGCCGTCTTGAATACTCTCAAATTTTATGTGGGCTCCACCTTTGGTTCAGACCCTCGTCTTTCAGAAATGATCAATTATATCTATTTTTGGAGACCAGTATTGCTTTTTTAATGCCTGGGTGGAGCCTTTCATGTGTTCGTAGGTAATTATCTAAACCACCTTATGAACCATTAAGTGAGATTTCATTGGAGAACTTTACTCTGAAGAATGTATACCTTCTCTCCCTAGCATCATTGAGAACAAGGAATGAAAATACCCCCATTTTGGTAGAAAAGAATGCTTATGATTCAGTGCCAAGAGCAATTCATTTTATTTCTTCTTTGCCAAGCAGGTTTTCTGGTCAAGAATCATCTATCTTCCTTTTGATAGCTCCTGAAGTAAATGAAATCCCCTGCTCAGTCATGTCTTTGAATGAAATCCCCAGTCTCAGTCATGTCTGTGAATAAAATCACCAGTCTCAGTCATGTCTGTGAATGAAATCAACAGTCTCAGTCATATCTGTAAATAAAATCCCATCTCAGTCATGTCTGAATGAAATCCCCAGTCTCAGTCATGTCTGTGAATGAAATCCCACGTCTCAGTCATGTCTTTGAATGAAATCCCCAGTCTCAGTCATGTCTATGAATGAAATCCCATGTCTCAGTCATGTCTGAATGAAATCCCCAATCTCAGTCATGTCTGTGAATGAAATCCCCAGTCTCAGTCATGTCTGTAAATTAAATCTCTATTCTCAGTCATGTCTGTAAATGAAATCCCCAGTCTCATTCTTGTCAAGAAATAAAATCCCCAGTCTCAGTCATATCTTTGTTGAGGATGATCAAGCTGCCTTCTGCTTTATCTTCATTCTACCTTTTATACCGCATTAGGCTCAATTTTCAATCCATCAAGGTGACCATAACAGTGTGCCCCCACTGTCAAACAACAAGGACCATTCAGGTCTACTATCATTTACAGTGTTGCCAGCAAATCAGGGTCAGTACTGTTCATGCTGTATAAGAATTCATGCAAACAGCATAGACCCGGATTTTCTGGCAACTGCTGCTCTGTGTCTACATTGCTTGTAGTTGGACATGTACAATTTATTTTTAGGTGTGATCTGTTCCTATGACAAAGAGAAGAATGTTTTGATTCCTGACATGAAGAAGAGTCACCCAACTTCCTGTGCATTCTGTTCTGGGTAAGGCATTGTTTTTTAAGGACTAGCTGTATGTAGGTGTTTGGGTCAGGTTTTTAGATAAGTTTAAAGCTCATGCATATGCTATATATTTTTGAAATTTTTCTCATGAACAAAGCTTCTGAAACCAAGAACCCTTGTAGAAATCCCATTGTATACTCGTCCCATCTAGCAGCAGATAAGAACATTGTGAGAATTCCATCGCACAGGACATTGTACATATCTGATGTGATTGATCTACCATCTGATTTGTTATCTTTTTACTATTCAGTATGAAAAGTTTCTCAGCTGATTTTGGTCAACCTTGTATGTATGCTTACAAAACTGGAATTTCTAACGAATTTGAGTAGTTTTGCATCTATGCTTATTAACACTGTAAATATAGTACATGCATCATGTTTTACAGATTGTCCACTCAATCTGGTGGATGTTGACAGATGGGCAGGGGATTAAGTACCCACTATGAGTAGTGGAAGAGCACTCTGTATGTTGGATTTACCCACCCACCCACCCCATCTAGTGGAAGTCCATCATTGATTTTATTGCAGCTGTAGTGGGTTTAATGGCATCATCACTGACTCTGTTGAACTGCTCTGGTGGCCTAGTGGTTAGAGTGTCCGCCTCAGCGGGAGGTTGTGGGTTCAATCCCTGACCAAGTCATACCAAAGACTTACAAAAATGGTACTTACAGCTCCCTCGCTTGGTGCTCAGCATAAGAGGTCAGTGTTAGGACTGGTTGGCCTGGTGTCAGGATAATGTGACTGGGTGGGACATCATGCTACATGCTGCGGCATGATGCCCCGGTGCTAGACATCACTATAAACTGTCACTCTGCAGACATCGTAGCAATATGACTGAAAAATTGTTAAGGCTACGTTAAAATTTCAAATCACACACAAACACACACACACACACACACACACACACACACTGATTTTGTTGTATTTCTGCCACAAGTCGAGATACTATACAAACAGATGGGAGAAACTTCAACATTGTAAACCCAATCATGACAGGTGTCAATTGCACACCTTGTACAAACTTGGGTAACATTTCTTGCTACATTTATCAGTGGCCAAGCTAGAGATACATAAAGATGAACACAGATAACATAGAAAAATGAGGTTTTAAATATGGATATCTTCCCACCATGTCTATAACATAGTTTGCATCACCAAAAATTGTGTAGGTATAGTATACATTTACATACTGTGCAGTATCAAGTATTAACTTTGAGGTTCTTCCACAAAATGATATTTCATAAAATGGGATTGCATGCTGGTTATTAATTTGTCATAGTTTCCCCTTTATTTCCACACTATTTTTTTTTGGAAATAATATTGCTTATGAGAGTGGATGACATTTTTTTAAGGCATTGGAATTGTGTACACTGTATTAGCTGTTGCATGGTGTCAGTAGTCATTTCAATGAAGAATAAAAAGTTAATTTCTGTCCTTACCTTTATTCATGAATCTTCATGCATCACCATCCACTGGCTTAAGGAGTGATATTCTCATTTTGAAGTTGGCTACAACAACTCTTTCTGTAGCTTCCTGCATCCAGCCGACAGCAGTCAGTCAGGACAGTTGGGACATATACAAGCTACTGTTCAATGTCATACTTCAAATTTCAAAATGTACATTAACTATTGAAGAAAATATGACAAAACCACACACCTTAAAACTACAAAGATGTTAGTGTGTGAAAAAACAATTTTTGACTCAGAAATGCTTTTGTTATTAAATTCTTATGTAAAACTGGTCTCTAGTATTATATGAAAACTAAATATAATTATTTTTTCCCAAATAGAGGCTTGTCATTTAACTTAAATATCGAAAAAAGGTTTAATGTCCTTGATGCCTGCCTAATGATAGTTCTATTTCCTAAGAATCAGAACAAGTGTATATGTTTCAAACTGTCACATCCCCTCCATCTTAGTTTGTCTCCCAGCATACAACCCTCCCCTAATTCCATAGCATAATAAGTAAATGGAGTAGAAGTCTTTAATGATTTAAGCAGAATCTCTATCGATAAGATTACTGTCATTAAACTTTTTTTGTTTTTTTAAGCACCAAAATTTGCTATGGATTCTTTGCTCAGAAATTATCTTTCATCTCTTTCAATACATGCATGTCAATGCATTTTAGTGGGCAAGTCATTGAAAATGTCTACATAGATGTATTGTTATGTATCAAGCAGTAACTTCAACGTGTTTTATCAATAAATAATTTCTTGAAAGTGCTTCTTTCACTGGTTATTAATTTGTCATAGTTTCTCCATTTAATATCTGTACTATTTTCAAAACCTCCTTTAAAGAAATTATTGAAAGCAGTATGCAGATACCTTTATTGAAAGCAGTATGCCAATACCTTTATTGAAAGCAGTATGCAGATACCTTTATTGAAAGAGGTATGCAAATACCTTTATTGGAAAGCAGTAATCAAATACCTTTATTGGAAAGCAGTATGCAAATACCTTCATTGGAAAGCAGTATGCAGATACCTTTATTGAAAGCAGTATGCAAACACCTTTATTGAAAGCAGTATGCAGATACCTTAATTGGAAAGCAGTATGCAGATACCTTTATTGGAAAGCAGTATGCAAATACCTTTATTGAAAGCAGTATGCAAATACCTTTATTGAAAGTAGTATGCAAATACCTTTATTGAAAGCAGTAATCAAATACCTTTATTCAATTTGGTAGACTATGACTGAATATCTGAGAGTATAATTATTGTAATGTACCAAATTCATCTACACTGTCAGCTCTCTATCTTTGGCTGTTCAATCAATAAATGAAGTGATTTTTACAGAAAATTGGTAACTTTTTCATCACTTTTTTCTTGAATTATCAACCACACACTAAAGAGTGACATTTTTACTCTGAAGTCAGCTGTTACGCTTGTTAACAAAGGCCAGTCTGGAAGGTGTTGAGCTTAATTGTTATTTTTTAGCACCGATGTTTCAAAAAAACATTAACTTCTGAATGCAAATGGTTTCTGATGTTCATGGAATTTTGCCTTTATAGTGTGCGTTTCTTATTTGCTTATGATCCGTTGTCGAATCTGGTCATAATTGAGATGTACAAACAGAAAGCTTCAGAAATGTGATAGATTGAAAGTCGAATGAATGAGCACTACTGAGAGTGAATACAGTGACAATATTCATGATGGCCTTATAATTAATGACTGGTTCATGATAAACTGAAATTTTAGAGATTTACAACATTTGAAGCCAAAACCACATCCACGTCCAGTTCTGAGAAGTCAAGGAAGTTCTACCAGGGTTATCTGTTTAAAGCCATGAAAATTAAGAAGGCACATATTAATGGCAATCAGTGGAATTAGAGATAGATTTTATAGCCTTGGCAGACACATGGTTTATGCCATTTCAGGCAATCTACAGGGCATTATTGATAGATGCATTCAGCTTATGTCTAATACAGGAAAAGTAAAACAAGTGGGATGTGGAGATGTATGAACAAGAATAAATTCCACTTAGATAAGCTCAAACCAAACTGATGTACAAAACTGGAAGCTATTTTTTATTGTGCATAAATTACAATTGTATTTACCACATATGCCCATTTTTCAGATAAATTTGCATAATAGTAGACATTTCAGCTGAATATAAAAATATATGATGTACTGGAGAAATTAACTGCTACTGCAACATGGGCAAAAAAGCCCCATTCATTTTATTTTTGTTTATTATTACTTTTAACTAGTCCAGAATTTATTTATGTGAAGCTTCATTGGTTTCCAAAGATTCAGTGCCATTTGGGCAATTATGGATGTAATTTCACATTGTTTGCCTAATTGCTGAACCCTGTATAAATACACACTTGGATCCAACATCATGAAAAGGATAATTGAATATTAAATATCATTGTATACGACTTAAAAAGAGCATTGTGCACTGTTTGCTGCGACTGATGCAACAAGTAATTACCACACAATGTAATGAAGGTAAACATTTACACAACTATATTGCTGTAACTTCTGAGACAATAAAACTTAATCCATCCACTTTAAGTCATGACGTAGACATTCCACAATAATCACTATATCCTGTCCTTGATGGAAACTGTAATGTGGATTAAGGTCCACCATAGTAACATATATTTTACATAAAATGTGATGCGTGTACTGTAGATTTCAATCATACAATTGATCAGCTTATGTTAATATTTAAAGATTGTCGGGTAGATTTTCTAATAATGTATCCTTGGAAATACTAGGACATAATGCTGAATTTATGTTGAATAAAGCCTATATTTGTAGTTATCAAGCTGAATTGGGCCTCTTGTTAAATAGTTAACCATTCTTTATTTGATGGCTACTTGAATATGAAGATTGTTTTCTGTGTCTCCTTGATGTTTTAAGAGAAAAAACTGTGAACTTGGCTGAGACTCGACCATAATGCTGATGCCTAATTAGTTGGTGATTAGAAATTTTGTCAGTTCATAGTTGAATAAGAGAATGCTATTTTTATATTCTCTTGGACTCGGGAGGTTTTAGAATGGCTAGTGTTATATACTGGTAGCAGAGACAATTGGGGTTGATAAAACATTTGGTCCTATCATGGGAATTTTCAGCATAATGGACAAATGCTTGCCTCAGCCGGCATAGAAGTGTCCTTGGTTAAACTGTGCTTAGAAATTAATAAATAACCATTACTTTGCCCTGAGTAATATAAAATTGTATGTGTATCATTGAATAAATAGGTATTTATACACATTATGCAACAGTCAAGGTAAATTAACCATGCTGTTAAGTTCTCTGTGTTTATGTCTCAAATGGCAAACTGTTCTGTGAGTGGAAAAAATGTGCATGCATTGTTTGCAGCAAGTAATCTATAATCTATAATGAGCTGTTGATATTGCTACTTACCGTCATTCATCAGATGTCCATACAGTAAGATTGTTTGCCTGTCCCTGCATAACACTGCCTACCAGTAGCTGGTTTCCATTCTTTTCATCAACTCGTTTCAGCCCCACTGTTTCATTAAAATTCATGACGACAAATTTGTTTGTCAGAATTTATTGACTCAGTTTTAGACATTGGTTTTATTAATTGCTGAGCACGTCTTAGTTATGTAATCTGCTTAATTAGAATTTTTATCATGTCTGAATAACAATAAAATTGGTTTTGATAAATAGATATTAATGAAATATGAATCAAATGGTTAGGTGTTAGGTAATCTAACCAGGGTATTAAATAAACCTATAAACGTTTCTGATTAGTTTGTCGCCTCTACTTAATACGTTGGTTTCATGTATCATTTAACTAATACTGGGCACAAATTGCATCAGTAATCATGCATGCCTTGAGCACACATTTGATGGAGCCAGGATATATAGATCCATCATTTTTTCAAGTGTTCTTTTTGATTTTAATGACAATGGAAAAGCTTACTTTTGTTAAAAGTAGTAGAGATGAAGATAATGTTATTTATGAACGGCATATCTATATATTGGAAATATTGGCATAGGATTAATGTCTTTCAAAGTTCCCACATGATGTAGTCACAGTATCACCATGTCAAGGAAGAACTGCCATGAACTGGCAATTCATTTGAAGGATGGCATGATGCTTTTAATGGTGTTGTCAACAAAATACATCCTACAATATCAGCACTAGTCATGAACTTATGCTTTGAGGAATCAACAGACACAGAGTAGTTAGAGCTAAATGCAGTCATCCAATTCAACAGAAGAAGAAATATTAAGCAGCAATTAAGGCAGTGGTGAATGGATACAACTCAGAGAACATTGTGCAGTATCTGTGAAGCATAAAACACATACAACTCAGAGATCATTGTGCAGTATGTATTAAGCATAAAACACATACAACTAAGAGAACATTGTGCAGTATGTATTAAGCATAAAAACACACAACTCAGAGATCATTGTGCAGTATGTATTAAGCATAAAACACATACAACTCAGAGAACATTGTGCAGTATGTATTAAGCATAAAACACATACAACTCAGAGATCATTGTGCAGTATGTATTAAGCATAAAACACATACAACTCAGAGAACATTGTGCAGTATGTATTAAGCATAAAACACATACAACTCAGAGATCATTGTGCAGTATGTATTAAGCATAAAACATACAACTCAGAGATCATTGTGCAGTATGTATTAAGCATAAAACATATACAACTCAGAGAACATTGTGCAGTATGTATTAAGCATAAAACACATACAACTCGGAGAACATTGTGCAGTATCTATGAAGCATAAAACACAATATTTCATTCTATACATTACTATATTACTTACATATATTATGCCAATTAACTCAAAGTTGTAGCTTTTAATATTGGAATCTGAAAGATCAGTAAAACTTTAAGTAATTTTTATTTTATAAGCTTTATATCAACTATGAATAGTGATTATTGTTGAATAATATTTATACATTATTTTTTTAATTATTTTTAATTAAGTGTATGTGTGTGTGAATTGGAATTTTAACTTAGCTTTAACAATTTATTCAGCAAAACCAAAATTGGGAAAGGATGGTGGTAGTTTTGAATAAGTCTCTTTATGTCAGATGATGTATATTCTCAGGGAGATGTTGCGACAGGTAAACTCAGATGGAAGCAATCAGTACAGAGATGGAGACAGAACCCAAACAAGATCAGAGTCAGGGAAATGTCTCTGTGGATTTAAGCACTATTGGCATGGGAAAGAATATGACAATCTACCTGAGATGTAAGTAATATATTTGTTTCACCTGTGTTAGCAGATTTCATGCTTATGATAGTTTGTTGTTTTTGAAGTGTTTAAATTCACACTGCTCATTGTTGGGCATTTTCCCTCCAAGTTCATAAGATTTAACATTTTATAAAAAGGTTTGTTTTCATCTTTACTTGATTAGGATAGCCTATGAAATGATCTTATGTCTCGCTGTCCACCAGTTTGCACAGGTTTGTTATTGTGGCTTCAGCTTAGCTACTTGGAGGATTGCATGAAACTTTACACATACAGTTCATCCCATGGTCTAGTTGGTCCTAAATTAAAAAGGTGTTGTTAGGACATCCAATATGACAACCAAGATGACCATCTTGTAAATCTTATTATTGCTACTTTTTCTGAATGGATGGTCATATCAGCATGGGGTTTTCGCTTAAAGACTTCTAATTATGTCTAGTTTGTCCTAAATGATTAAGGTTTTTATATGATGTTCAATATGGCAGCCACAGTAACCATTTTGAAAACCTTGTTATCTTTGCTCCTTCAGAGTGGATGGTCATTCACTATAACAAAAGCTTCAGAAAATGGTGCTGTTCTGATGTGATATGGTCACCACAGCAGTCATCTTAAAAGTATTATTGCTCCTCTTCATGAATGAATGGTCATAATAACAAGGGGCATTCACTAAAAGATTTCAAATGATGTCTAGTTGGTCTTAAATGATAATGGTGCTGCTCAGATAAACAATATACCTCCCACAGTAGCCATTTTGAAAATTCTGTTATCACTATTCTCCAGAATGATTGGTCATATCAGCATGGGATTTTTGAGTTGGTTGTAAACATAAACTGCCAATCTGCCTTATAATTTGGTCCTCACATTGGCCATCTTGTAACTCTTGTTACCACTGATTCTTCTAGATGGCTTCCCATATCAATATTGTGCATAAGAAATCTTTTGATATTGGAAAAAAATAGAAATGGTGCCAAGATATGTCCAATATAGCCACCGTGGCATCCATCTTGAATATAGTTTCTCATCCAAATCAGAAAGTCATATCAAAGTGAGGTTTCCACCTGAAAACTTCTTATGATGTCTGATATTTTGTATGAATTTTTGCAGATTCGATAAATTTTGCAAATGTGATATTAAATTATCACAATTAGCTCAATGCTGCTTCACATAGAGTATAATTGTTGTATCTGATGTAAATACAGTAAAACCTGTCTTGTGATACCATGCCTTCTGCCAACAATAGGTCCTCAAGACAAGTGGTCTCTCATAATAAGTTTGTGAGAGATGGGCAGTTTTCAAGATCAAAATGTACAAGGTTTAAGAAGGACTGTTCTGTACCACACTGAACAGATGATGACTTGGTGTGGGTTTTAAAAATGGTATAGTGGAACCCCGCTATAAGCGATAATTGGGGTCCAAAAAATTGGATCGCGTTAATATCGGGGTCGCGTTAATGCAGGATTTTACAGTATTTTACTTTTTTTCAGAGAACAGCTCATTGGCACATATACGTGTATTCATGTCTAATGTGTATGATGAAAAGGGTATCAACACCGTTTACTATTGTGCCGTTGTGGCATGCAGTTCATCTATAATGCATGTAATTCCATTGAAAAGTTGTACACAGGTTTACAATATTCAGTAATTTTTTTCCCAGATCATTGTGTCTGAATTCAGCATCTAATATACAGCATGAACTGAGTATCAACACCGTTTACTTGCCGTCTGATATCGTACCATCGGGGCTTGCAATTAATCCATAATATATGTAATTCCATTGCCAAAATTGCATACATATTTAAACTATTCAATAATTTTGTCACACATCATTATGTGTTTGAATTCATTGGGAAAAATTAACAGCAAAATTAGGTTAAGAAAGACGAAGCACGTGTACGGTTCATTACGTTCCAGGGTCTATAAACGGTGTCTGTACAAATTTCATACTGCTAAAATTTTCTCATATGCATTTCCGTGTACATTTGTCCATTGCAAATTTCCAATAATTAACACTGTACGCCTTTTCATTTGAACGACTACAGCAAGAATAATTAACAATCAGCACATGCTTTCAGCGTGCATGTAACTTTTACTTAAGATTTTGTGAATGGCAAAAGAAACTTGAAAACTACTATACTAATCATTGCGCAAAGTGCAGAGAATGACTTGCGTTTGTGAACTTGCTTTTCCATAACGGCATGTACAATTTCATACCCTTTAAATTTCCAGCATAACACTTCAAGAACCTGGTAAAATTCTTATGTTTCAGAAGCCAAGTCACAATCATATTAGATTCAAATTTGTATGCAAACTCATCCACAAAATGATAATAAACATTTTACACTATTACTCATACTTATACATGTACATGTATTTAATATTTCAGTAACCATGCCACAATCGTATTAAATATTGTATCATATTCGAATTCATACATGATCTCTTCCCCAAATTGATAATAATTTTTTTCTTCATCCAAAGTGCAGAGAACAAATTGCGTTTGTGAACTTGCTTTTCCATAACGGTAAAATATTTATTTATAAAAAATAGGAAATTAATGATGAGTTCGTAAGAAAACCCCATTCATATGTAAAACCCGAGAACAACATGCAGTAAACCTGCAATGGTCACGAGTCACTTTTATACAAAAATTTTAAGTTGAACGCATGTACAATTTCATACCCTTTCAATTTCCAGCTAATAAAGCGGACTTTATTTATTGGTCAACTCATTGCATCTAATAACATCGCCAAACCCAGCAAACATGTTGGCGGCATTGTTTTTTGATGTTTAGTAAACTGTGAGAATCTTTTATCAATCACTGCATTGTCTGCTGCTTGGTTGTGTATGCAGTTAAAGAAGAAACACATGTTGGCTATTGTTTGAGCAACAATTGTATACAGAATTAATTGAAGACAATCACAAAGACTACTTACTGACTTTACTCATGGACAGTAATAAGTAACATTTCCAATAATGTTTATTTTGGCATAACACTTCAAGAGCCTGGTGTTATTGTTAAATTTCAGAAGCTACGCCACGATCGTATTATATTAAAATTCAAATGTGAAGTCCTCTCCCAAATGATAATAAATGTTTTACACACTATTTCTCGTACTGAAAAAAAAATGTTCTTTCCCGGTACGAGAAAAATACACATACATGTATTTAAAATTTCAGGAACCACTCCACGATCATATTAAATTGGAATTATACGCGATCTCCTCCTCATAATGATAATACATTTTTTATACACTGTTTTGTGTACTTTGAACAAAAAATATTTTTTCATGTGCGAGAATATACGAAATTATGGGAGCCATGCCATGACCGCACTATATCCGAATTCGTGTTATAGCGGGGTTGTAATGTATCATAAAAATCAACAAACAACATGAAGTGTCCCAGAGTATTGTATGTATTAAATCTGCCAAGCTAAAGAACAGGAAATTTTTCTTCACCAGAAATAGCCACTGTAATGGCCTTTATGAAATTACAAACTGGGTAAAGTTGTGTCATATGGTTTAGCTAAAAATTTTAATGTGATTGTTTTTCTCTAATTAGGATTCCCATATCTCTGCAGTGGGGCGGTAAGGCCGTTTCAGAGAAGGTGGCATGGTTCCAGTATGAATCAGACCCTAGTCTCAACAGCAATGTATATGATGTGGCACAGGCTTTGGTACAGAAACATTTCCCAGGTAAATCAATACCCTCCCAAAAACAATTAGTATGAAATAAATTGTATTACTTTCTCATGCCATTGAGTTACCTGCATTTTGATATGGTCAAGTGAGCCAGGTGGTATGACCTTACATGTCAACAGTTATTTCTTAACATTCTGAATGTTGTATATTGAATGAGTTTGTTGGAGATTGAGATTTACTTGTGTTAATGAGGAGATCCTACATCTGAATGGCTAAAGTTTTTACCACGCTGGAAGCCATATTTATAATCTGATTTTAATCAGAATTGGACTAGAAGCCATCAAGCTGTTCAACAAGAGGGATACTGAGCATGATTTAGGCATAATAATTATCTGATCTTGCATCTGATTGGCTGATATTGCTTGCACTAGGAGCCCATATTTCTGATCTGATTTGATCATACATGGAATATAGGCTTATTATCAAGATCTTTGAAGGTTGGTTTGGTTATTGAGCAGGATCCACACATATTAATGAGGTGTCTGAGTGAGCACACTTGTAACCACTCTCAGGGTCATATTTCTGATCTGATTTGATCATACATTGTAACCACTCTCGGGGGCCATATTTCTGATCCAGTTTTTATCCATCTTGTAATATGTGCTTAAGACATAAAAAAGAAGAAAAAATGTATCTTCATCGTGATTTATTTTTATTTGGAGCAAGGTATGTGTATATTAATGATGTAATTGTGCATTGTAATTTTGCATCTAATTGACCGAGCTTGTTATCACTCTAGAGACTGGCATTTCTGATTTGATTTGACTATAACTATATGTAGGCTTTTACCATCAGGATGTCATATGTGTTTTGTTGTAAGATCTATGCATCTTAATGAGGTGATCTAGTTGGCTGAGGTTCTTACCACAAGGTATGTGGTATATTGGACCTGGTTTTGATAAAACTTGGTAAATAAGCTAATATAATGATGTGCTAAATTGGATGTGTTTTTAATGTAAACAAGATCTGCGCATTTGACCGATTTGCGTGTTTGAATAGACTAGTCAAAAAATGGATAACTGTGACACATGCATAGGTGTTCCATTATCACATTTGTATTCTTAAACCTCAGGATCAAAATAAAACATGCTTTAATATGAGAGAGGAAGAGAGTTTTGGTCCTTCATGCCATTTTGCTTAATGCACCTCACTGTTTCTGTGTAGCAGAATTTTTATCGAAGAGAAAACAACAAACTTAAAAATAACAAATTGACAAAATACACACCATACCATAACATGTCAAAGTAACTCAAATGAATACATTGCATAGAAAACATTAGTAATTACATTAAGAGTTAGACCCAGAAAAAAAGTTGGAATACACAGAGAATATGAGTAATCATAGAACACATAGAAACTCCTGTCAAGTTGAATTTTCATAAGCTTTATGTATTTATCATCAAAAAAGCACCACTCGAATGGAATATGTAAGCTAGTTCATTTGGTCCTAATCATTTCCCTCATTGGTTTTCATTTACAACTGACATTTATTTCACCTGTGAATATATTCACCAATAGTATGAACAGTAGCAAAATAAATTCTGCTATCTCTTCAATTCAGTCCTTCAAAGAGAACAAAACAACAAAAAACACCTTTTTCCACCTATGTACTAAACGAAAAAGGGAAGAAACTCTGACCATGTATCTCTTTTTACTCTCTTTACCAGTTTTAAGCTTTTGGTCTGTACATTCAACAAGACAATGCAAAGCCTCCCAAAATCATTTTAATACATTTTTGTTTTCAAACCTTTCATCCAGAAGATCAGTATACTATTATGTATATCATAATGTATGTGCCACATGTTGCTGTCATTCTTTTTATCTTTGATCAGTAATTATCTGAATTTGTTTGCAGTTGTGGACTTCTTTTTCAAATACAGTATCCAGTCACATGGATGTTAGGAATTACTTTTGCTTCCTTTGGAAACCAGCCCCTCTAAAGACTTGAAGTCTGTCTCTTTGTATACTGGATATCATCAGTTTTAACTTTCCCTACAAACAGGCCTCAGAGAATCCACTTAAATCTGTTTTCTGTTAGCCATTCCAACAGATGTTTTTGGTTCTACTGTCAGTCAAGCAATCATACTATGTAGTGTATACTACATTTTTTGTGTATTTTGGTGAAATTTCAGATATTTTGTCAGAATTTGTTACCATTTCATATGACATGTTACATCAGTAACACCATATTAAAGCTACATAGTATCACAGTATAGCTGTTCTTTTTTGTATGTTCACCTATTCGCACTTATTATCACTTTATTTATGTTTTTAATATTATCAGTATATATTTCGTTATACCAGTTCATTCTGTCCTACTTCCATTCACAGACTTGGTGATTTAGGACATCAATCAGAAATATATATTTTGATATTTGATATCCATTATCTCACATTGTATTTACACCTGGTGTGTTTTGTTCTTATGTTTCAGATAGTCTGCAACAACATGGCTATTAAAGGTAAAAAATGCAGGTGTTTAAGGTGGCAAAAGACAGTCATGAATCCTGTCTTGCCTACACTAAATGCTCGTCATCCAAAAACCTGTAAGATGTATGCTTTTTGGACAGAAGATGTATGGTCCAATGTTCTTCAAAAACAGGTCTTGAGTAAGGAAAAAAAACTTGATCTAATAATCAAGACATTTTAAGTTACACCCTCCCTGTGACTTGTTATCTAGTTTTCAAGGGATGATGAAATGGAGGACATATTGCAGATGAATGCCGACAGAGATTATGAATCGGGTTGATCAGTTTGAGTCATAAATCTTTGAATGTCAGCAAGTGAATATGATGAAGTTACGTCATACAAATCTAACAAACCCACCGGGTACATGTCCAGCTCCCCACCTGGACATGATATAGGCAATGAAGCCAGATGTATGGGAGTGTTCGTTTTTTTATTCTCCAGTCGATCAAGCCAGCATCAATCATATCATGAATTATTTGCTGTTCAGTTCTGATGACCAACCAGCTGTCTGGCAAACAAGTTGACCACAGTAATATATTTGCAGTCCCGGCTGTCAAGAAAACTACAGTTGTTTGGACCCAGTAGATATGGTACAGTTTCAGTTTTTAAACATCATTCATCCATGCCGTCAGCGATGAAGTCTTCTGATGACTTTGCTGACCAGACCGACCAACCAATTGTCCTTCCAGTCAGCACCCTTCAGTCTGGTTCAGTGTGCACAAGCACAGCAGTCTAACCAGTCAAGCCAGCCAGCCAGCCATGCTAAATCAGCCTTTTGTGCCGGCCAAGCTGACTCGGTGTACAAGTGGCCCAGAATGTCCCCATACTACCTCCTGTAGCCTTCAAGTACAGAAGATTTTTTGGCAATGCATGCTGATGAGACGATGTCTTGGACATCAGTATGACATGTCCCGGGAAATATCCACTGTAGGAAGATGACCCTCAAGTCGATGACTGATCTGAATTGGAGTCTCTTGATAATTCCAATTCTGCCATGGAAAGATCTGAATTCAGTTTCAAATTTGCCTTGAAGAAATTTATCATATCCTACATATCTGTGGAATTTCTCCCACCAGCGATTACAAATACAACCACAAGGTTAAGGCTTCTGTTGGTAAGGACAAAGATGATATACATCCATTCTTAAGAATTTTTCCTGTCTTTGAAGATTCCAGAAATAGCCATTCACTTATTAAAAAAATCTGTAATCCAGGTAATAATAAGGCCTTTTGTTTTGGCAAGTTATATTCTGCCCACCTTTTCTCAGTATTGGTACAGGTCACTCAATGTTACCTATCATATGGATGTGTCTAGCCTTGACAAAGATTTAATTACTGTACAAATATTGTTCCCTTTATTGCAAGGTAGACAGACACATTTTTGGTGCCACTTCAAAACTCATATGGTGGCTCAACTCTGCCAAGTTCAAACCTTTGTCCACTGTTCTGCTGAAGGAACGTTCGTACAAGACATGCTTCCTAATAGCCTTGGCTTTGGCATTGAGATTAAGTGAGCTCCTTGCTCAGTCCAGGTATCCAAACTATCTACAGTTCCATCCTTGCTCAGTCCAGGTATCCAAACTATCTACAGTTCCATCCTTGCTCAGTCCAGGTATCCAAGCTATCTATAGTGTCATCCTTGCTCAGTCCAGGTATCCGAACTATCTACAGTTTCATCCTTGCTCAGTCCAGGTATCCAAACTACCTACAGTTTTATCCTTGCTCAGTCCAGGTATCCAAACTACTTACAGTTCCATCCTTGCTCAGTCCAGGTATCCAAACTACCTACATTTCCATCTTTGCTTAGTCCAGGTATCCAAACTACCCTTCAGTTCCATTCTGATGGTTCAGTCTTTTCAGTGACACAACCAGGTTTCATCACTAAGAACAGGCATCTGTCTACTGGCAACCAGAAATAACCTTACTGCCCCTCTCGTTGAACACTAGTTTGAGAGAGGCTAGGTTACATCCAGTCCAGATATCAGAAGCTTTTCTTCCCATTTAAGCCATGGAAACAGGACATAACCCCACAAGTATTATTGTCTTGTCATTCAGCATTTTTACTGATCTTGCATAGGAACAGGTGTCTGATGAGGATTTCAGCTTACAACATTTCGGCTGTTTCTAGGAGCCTTGCTTTTCATTGGAATGCCCTAATTAAAGAAATACTGGACTAAGTCAGTTGGCCTGCCCCATCCAATATTTTCCTCTTTCTACTTACATGACATAGCCTTGCAAAACATAGAGTTCAGTCTATTTTATTCTATGATTGCTGCCCAGACTGTCAGCTGACAATGCCACTCCTGACACAACTGCTTCCTCGAGTAGGATGTTTCAGCTTTTGCTGGATTCACCTAAAATAAAAGAACCCTTCTTTGTCATTATTTACTTAGTGGGGGGGATTCCACTACAGTGTGCTTTTAGGGAGAGATTGGATACTCAGCATTTCCTCCTCTTCTTACCTAATCTCCTAACATTGATGTAGTTGGGTAATGTATTTGATGGAGAAAGGTAATTTTATAGTAAATCATTTTTCTGGAAAGCTGTAAACATTATTTCACTGTGTCTATACAGCGTATAGACAGGGAGACTTTTTAAGTCTGGGAGGGCTGCATTGTAGAAGTTTCTTAATAATGTGATTGGATAAGTATATTCAGAGGACCATAATTTACAATATAATTTTCGTTCTTTCTTCTGACCTTGTATTTAATTTGGGTATCATAGGTGCTTATTGTTGGTTGTTTATTCAAACACACTGCATGGTTTTGCTTGTTAAGGTGTAGTTATTGTTATATTAGAATACTTTTGGGTTATTATCTTCTGATATTTTCATCATTCTCATCACTTCACATAAGCAGTGATAATGAAATGTATCAAGTAAACGGGGGGCCCCGAGTGGCTGAGTGGTCTAAAGCGCTCTCCGTCACGGATCACTGCCATCTCACCGCTGTCTGCATAGGTTCGAGTCTCGGGCTCGGCCAATGTGGATATGTGAGAAAGCTTGCCGGTAGCTTCTCGTGGGTCGGTGGTTCTTTCCGGGGGTTTCCCGGGTTCTTCCTCCACCATTAATACTGGCCGCCATGTATAGCCTGTCTTGTGCTGAAAAATGGCGTTAAACCCTAAAACAACAACAACAACCAAGTAAACGATTTAAAGTCAACAAGTACCTGCATATATGTCTCTTGTACAAAAATGGTTCTTCCCCATTTTATGTGAACATGTTTTGTTTGTTATTTCAGTATCTTGTCATTCTTGTCATTTCAGGTTAAACAATGATGATATTCTATGCCAGTGTCAACAAGGACACATGATATATGTCTCTCTTGCACAAAGAATATTTCCATTGTTTTTCATTTTGTTGTAACTGAACACTTTTGGGCTGTTATTTCAGATTTTTATGTAATTCTTGTCATTTTTTATTGAACAATGACAATGTTATGTGTCAGAATAAAAAAGTACACACATGATATGTCTCACTTGCACAGTGTTCATCAGCTACAGTGTTTGTTCAGTTGTCAGATGGAATTTGGTTCACAGCTTTTGAAAAACCTTGAAGAGATGAGTGAAGTCTGTTTACAGAAAATGACTGGTACACAAATCCTTCTGCATGTCTGAGCATGGTTTCAGGGCATTTAAGTCTGGTTGCATGGAATATTTGTTAAGTTATGATGATTCATATTGTCATTGTTTCATACCAAATGCTAATTCGCCTGATAACCAGCCCATCCAGCTGATAATGACTTATGTCCAAGATTTGTTACATTGGTTAGCTGTGCTGAATACTTGCCTGGCCATTGTATGTTATGTGTGGTCATATGGGAATCTGTTGAGTCAACCATACCACATACTGACTTCCTTTCTGTGATATTTAGTCTTGCATAGGGATCTTCAGAGTCTGCATGTCAATTTCATAGCATATTCAATCCTGACACTTCTGATCCAACTGTCTATTTGACCACAGCTGACCATCTAGCAGGCAGCTGAATTGACTCACCAGCTGACCTCTAGCATATTTTCTTGCTGACTTTCTAGCTGTCAATACTGGCAAGACAAGCCATATTGTTTGCACAGCCATCAATTCAGACAGTTTATTCATTGCATATCTATCCGTTCCCTAGCTATGGTGCCACTCACAGAAAGTTACCAAGGAGGACAACCCTTACAATGAATATAATACTGATATGTATCAATACTAGCAAGACAAGCCATATTGTTTGCACAGCCATCATTTCAGACAGTTTATTCATGGTATATCTATCTGTTCCCTAGCTATGGTGCCACTCACAAAAAGTACCCAAGGAGGACAACCCTTACAATGAATGGGGAGATATCCTCATGCTATTATCATACACCTATGCCACCATAGAGCATACAGAGTTTCAGTTTTAAGATGTCTCTGCAAATATTTACCAAGTTTTGTCAATCTCAGAGTGAGCAAATCTTCATCTGCAAAACAAGCTTATATGGTGAAGACTTGAGTAGATTTGAAAGATGAGGACAAAGATCTTTCCTTTGTCTACTATAGCAGTCAACAAATGCCCAAGAGATCTCCATTTGTCTGCCAAAACGTGGTATCCATAGAACTCCAAACCTTACATTTAGGAAAGTCCGCATCTTAACATGCTAGTACCACATGCACTTGGTATATTTATGGCACAAAGTTATTGTGGTAGTTAATATGACAATACTTCTGTTTCTAAGTGGTTCTGAATGTTTTCCATTCCACTTCTAGGTTAGTTTAGAATATGATGGCAACTTCTTTTTGATGCTTGATCTGGCATCATATGGACAAGTTGCTGAAAATTTTGTCAGCAATCATGTATGCGTTCATTACCAGTATTACCAAAGTAATTAACATGGTTATAGACCATTTGATTGCCCTGATAGCATGGCAGATTTTGAACTGGTGAGGCTAGATACCTGTCTGCACTTGTCATCACTGAAGCTGCATCATTCTTTGACTCTTTTTATGCCCATGATACATCATTGCTCTTGTGGTAGAATCACTATATATGGAAACAGGCGGCACAGAAACTAGAATCAACATACATGGCAGCAGGCAGTATAAAAAGTGCTTCACCAGCTAATATTACCACCTGATCCAATTATCTGGCCAAATCAGTCTCAGGTCAGCTGAATGGAGAGATGATCATGGGTAAATGAGAGGAGGCTAAACTGTATAATGCCAGTTTTGATCTCAGTCTAACTGCAGGCAGCAACAGGCCCCTCATTGCCTGTAGCAGGTCAATTAATGGGATAGGAAACAAAGTGTCCCATTTCCCAAACTTTGCAACACAGATTTGTGACTTGACACCCAGGCTGCCTGAAGACAACCTGTCTGTTGCTGCCAGATTCCTTCATTTTCAGTGATCTTGATTTGATCAAAAGAGCTTTGGATTTCCTTTAACCAGCTGTCCCCTTTCATCTTTACCTTCCATGATGTAAATGCTATCTTATCTTGAAAAAGCAAAAATATTGCAGATGGAGATCAAAAGGTGGGCAGTGGAGAGAGTTCTAAGTTGAGAATACTGAATTTATCACAGGTTTCCTATGAACTAATTTTTTACTCAGTTTAAATCTGTGTGGTACATATTTTCACATACCTATCCATCTGTCCTTAATCAAGTTCCTTTAGTCTGGCTTCTTTGGGATAAAATATACCAGTTTAGTATACACTCTCATCCAGTTTCAGCATCAGTTCATAGGTGTTAACAAGGACTGCCAATGATGTCACTTGTTCAAGTCACCATCATCAACGGCAGCTGCAGCAGATCTGAAAGACGGCCTTTAAAAAAATAAATGCCCTTCCCCCATTACTTTCATGTTGACTTGATCAGCAAATCAGCCAAGATAGTACTGTTTCTCTGTCAGTGGTGCAACGAGAAAAATGATTCACTGCTGGAATTCCTCTGAAAAAACTCTTATGGAATTGATGAGCAGCAATCAGTGCCAAATGGTGGCCTACCATTATTTCTTTGTTAAATCTTTCCTGTATTGACAAAATCACCTCCTCCTTAATTTTAAATTTTAGAATAGACCATGTTTCTAAAGAGAGACAAATGTATGTTTCCATAATTTCAGGTGAATTTGGCAGTGAGCACTTGGTTCAGCAAGTGGTAGACACCATCTTGCGGCAGACCATGGTTAAACAGGAAGATGATGAAAACAAGACAAGGTCGACAGCAGCTGGTCAGTCTGTTGGTCAGTCAGCAGAAATGGAATGGAACC
Organism: Sinohyriopsis cumingii; assembly: GCA_028554795.2. Lineage (NCBI taxonomy): Eukaryota > Metazoa > Mollusca > Bivalvia > Unionida > Unionidae > Sinohyriopsis > Sinohyriopsis cumingii. The sequence continues at coordinate 35,811,279 of CM068836.1, forward strand.
CCACTTCCTCTTCAAAAATTATACTTACTGGACATCAGGTATATATATCCATCAGCAACTTACGCTTTATACAAGCCTTAAGAAACCTAATTTTTTTAAAATATATTTTCTGGTTTGCAGCCAAATTTCTGTAAGATGTGACATAAATATTGCATTATTTCATTAGTTTTTTTTTTCCTTATAAGCTGTCCAGTTTGGTCAGCCAGATATAAGAGTGGAAAATACTTTCAATGGCATTTTCAGATCTAAATCACACATACCATTTTTGTTTGCATATGTAACTACATCTTATTTACATAATCTTTCATGCTTGTTTATGAAAAATAAAAGAATAACTGAATTTTCTGTTAGACAAACATTTCATGTGAGTAGCAGAAAATAGCATTCCATGCAGTGGTCAAGCTGGACTTGAATTTTAGGGAGAAGTGACTTCTTTTGGACAGAACAGAGATAAGTTAGAGCTCAACAGGGAGAATGGAAGCAAAGCAAAGCAAGAAACGCACAATGTGTGTGTGTGTGTGCGCACCCGCGCGTGTGTTTTCTCATATTTTAATTGTGCCCTCTATTTCCCAGTATTCACATTTAACATTGGATTTAAGTAATACTTTATTTTCAGGTAGAAGAGCTATTTTGGCAATATTACTTGAAAAGAGAATAATACAAACTACATTGTAATGAATTTTAATTGAGTCACCAGATTATATTATTGTAATTGCAAGTTAGTAAAAATGTTTAATCAACTACCCTTGATCATTTTTTGAAAAAGTTTCTAAAAGTTCACAACAATGGTGTTTGAAAGATTTCTAAATCTGTTTGAAACAACCCCTGTACCATGTTCGTGCTAAAAAAAATTTCGGATAAAATATTACCATAACTATTCGAACATAACACACTGAAATTTATACAAGTACAAACATGGCTCCTTTATAGTTGGTATAAGAATTAAACCCTTCTTTCAACTGAATCAACACAGACATGTGAGTGCATCTATCTTTAAAAAATGGGGTTTTCATAATGAAACCTCTTACTTTATATGGCTTCATTAAAACAGTCCATTGATAGGATTACAAATTTATGGTTTTATAATTTGTCTACTTACTGTTAGTAATTTTAGGCATTGGTTAAATAGCATTTGCTTCATTACTTTTTTCCCCGTATTTTCATAAATATGAGTCAAGGCAGAAAACAACTTTTACCTTACAGTGCTTCTTGCGAATTCCACAACATAACATTGTCCCATATATTTCTGACCTACATAATTACATTTTAAAGCTAAATCTTCAGTAATATAATACATACACTACAAATTGCTTTTCATGAATTGTATCTTTTTCTGATTATATATGCCCAGTGGTTTACAAAAACGAACAATCTAATAAACTGGTAATTCCCAGACACAGCTGTGTCCCCATTACTGGTTAACTTAGTTTCAAACTAATTTTGTTACGAAATAGTTTACAAGAGGCAGTTAAAATATCTAGATCACCAACTTTGTTCTTAAAGCACAAATTGCTATTTACATACTACTGTTAAAGTTTCGAATGCAAGTTTGTATGTTTTTATTATTAAAGGATAGCATGGGGAAATTGGTCAGTGATAGTTGTAATTATAACTTGTTCCGGAGAAGGTTAATCGCCAATCAGCTATTAAAATACATGCCTTTGAATGTGCAAGAGTGTGTTGATTTTATTGCTATCAACACTAGTTACTTGATGGCTTAATGAATACATTTCGCTACAAGACAACATTTAGAACTAATGTGGCTATGGAGAGGGGGCATACCAAAAACTATGGTCGATCAATGTACCTCACAAAAATCACTGTGTGAAGTCGTTTTCACTTTCCTAACAGATGAAGGCAAAGTTTACATTTTTTAGGTGACTTAGTTGCCCACTTCACTTGGTAGTGTGACCCCTGTCCATCACTTTACATTTTGTGCATCTATTGAAGAAGTCCCCCCCCCCCAAGCTCGTCAACTTCATCTTGCTCTTTCAAGGGCCTGTTACAGAAGTCCCATACCCATTGAAGACCAGCCTCATTTTGGCACCTACCACAGTTAGGTTGAGTCAATGACATCTTACACTGTTTGACAGGCAACTTCAAAACCCAAGTATCACTACATCTTTTTCTTCACAAGTCCCATGAAACTTCATCCAGGTCTTCCACAAGACACATGTGCCAGTCTTCTGTACTGAAGCCCCATCAGCCTGCTGAGACATCATTGGTCTGGAAATGTCAAAATGCTTCTGTTTGAGCGTGGACCAGAAAATCTTTCTTGACCATTGTAACAGGCTTCATTCTTAATTTGGTCTTGATGGCTTTATTTCAGCAATCTGAGTGTAGTCTAGACCTATGCATTGTAAACTTCACAGACCACTGGGAGTGAGTCTCGCATTTGGTTCATGTACTTAACTTGGCAGCTCATTTCATGCATTTCTATCCATATCTACTATTCTGCACATTGTTGACTGATTTTATAATTTCAAGCATGCACTAAATGTCTTTTATTATAGTACGAATGGATCTTACCTGGTGCACAAGCACAAATTGATATATGGTAGTCACTTTTTTAAAAGTATTAACCTGAACACTGAGGGAAGAATTGCTATTTGTCTCAAAAACACCTGGTCCAGGGTCAATTTGAACAAACTTTCAAAGTACATGCACATATATGCTAAGGATATTGTCATGTTGAGCTTCCAGCAAGGCAGGCTTGACAAAATAGAAAAATCTTGGACTCACTGACTTGAAGAAAAAAAAGAGACCAGCATACATTCCTTTTTGAGATTTTTTGTTTGCTTTAGCAAAATGTGTAATCAATTTAGTGAAAGACACAGGAGCATTTTTAGTGTTGAGCAGTTGCCAAAGTAGAAAAATTGGATATTGGAATTTTTATCTTCAAAAGTATTTTTTAGCATTTGGGAGTAGTGGGATCATTGATGTCTAAGGCCACATAATGATTCACATAATAGTCGAGAATGCTCAGTGATCATTGTAACTTTTTTATTGTTCCAGCACAAGGCTGTTCACAAAGAGGAACTGACAAAGAGCAAGAAAGAGAAGGAGATCAAGCAGAGAATAGAGACTGAAGCTCCTAAACAACAACAGAAGAAAACGAAGGAATTGGCGTCACTGAATGTCATCCCCAAAAGACCATCAACAGTCAGTAGTTTTCCTTAAGCCTTGCTCTTTAAGGCTATCGGTCTTAAGCTGTGTAACAAAAAGAAGCAAAACCAACAAGTTTAGTAAACAATCAACAATTTATTTCTCCAAGTGAAAGAGTGAAAATTTAAGAAACTCTTTCTGTATTGTGAATTAAATCTCAAATAATCCTATATTACCTATAACAAGTCCAAAAGTATAGAATGTTCCAAATTAATTCTAATCTTCTTGAATGTCATGATATTCCACAATGATGCAATTCAGAATATCTTTGAATGAGTTCTCATTACCAAATTTAATGTATTCACCCAAAGTCTGTGAACACATCTTAATTCTAATGAATAATTTAAACAATTCCTTGTGAATTGTATCTACCACAACTATAAACTCTTGATAACAAACATATTCCAGTGACTGATCATAAGATGGGAATGTATTATTTGTTTACCAAGTCCCCTGTACATATATATCCACACTTGACCTAGGCATGAGTCATTCTAGTGGAAAATTCCATCAACTTGTAAATGAGTTTGGTTTTAGAACATTCTGTGCTCAGAAACAAGTTTCTATAACCTACAATCATGGACAGAAGGTAGCTATGTAAACATGTTTATAAATTAACATTATCTTCAAGTACAACCTACGATCATGGACAGAAGGTAGCTATGTAAACATGTTTATTAATTAACATAATCTTCAAGTACAACCTACAATCATGGACAGAAGGTAGCTGTGTAAACGGGTTTATAAATTAACATTATCTTCAAGTACAACCAACAATCATGGACAGAAGGTAGCTATGTAAATGTGTTTTATAAATTAACATTATCTTCAAGTACAACCTACAATCATGGACAGAAGTTAGCTATGTAAACATGTTTATAAATTAACATTAGCTTCAAGGACAACCTACAATCATGGACAGAAGTTAGCTATGTAAACGTGTTTTATAAATTAACATTATCTTCGAGTACAACCTACAATCGTGGACAGAAGGTAGTTTGCTATGTAAAGGTGTTTTATAAATTAACATTATCTTCAAGTACAACCTACAATCATCTACAGAAGGTAGCTATGTAAAGAAAATTATATAAATTAACATTATCTTCAAGTACAACCTACAATCATGGACAGAAGTTAGCTATGTAAACGTGTTTTATAAATTAACATTATCTTCGAGTACAACCTACAATCGTGGACAGAAGGTAGCTTTGTAAACGTGTTTTATAAATTAACATTCAAATACAACCTACAATCGTGGACAGAAGTTTGCTATGTAAAGGTGTTTTATAAATTAACGTTATCTTCAAGTACAACCTACAATCATCTACAGAAGGTAGCTATGTAAAGAAAATTATATAAATTAACATTATCTTCAAGTACAACCTACAATCATGGACAGAAATTGGCTATGCAGATGTTTTTATAAATTAACATTATCTTCAAGTACAACCTACAATCATGGACAGAAGGTGGCTATGTAAACATTTTTTTTATAAATTAACATTATCTTCAAGTACAACCTACAATCATGGACAGAAGGTGGCTATGCAGATGTTTTTATAAATTAACATTATCTTCAAGTACAACCTACAATCATGGACAGAAGGTGGCTATGTAAACATTTTTTTTATATAAATTAACATCTTCAAGTACAACCTACAATCATTGGTAAAAATTAAGCACACAATATAGATATAGTACATCTAATGGTATTTTTCAAAACTCCACGAGTCTGAGCAGGGAGAATTAATCTCTTCCACTTTCACTCTACGATAATGTCTCATGATATAGTGATAAATACCTACAAATCACCATTGCGCTTCAACAGCCACACTGATTGCAACTCCACCATGGTTGGTCTGGTCATCATTACTGATTGACATTTGAATAGTCAACAAGTACTGACGGTCCATTGAAAGACTGGAGACTTAAGAATGATTTACAATCGGATGCTATTTCAAGAATCATTATATTTATTCCGATCATATATTTGGATAATGAAAAATAATTTCAAAAGTCTTGTATATTTAATACATTTAGAAAATGTTGATCAACTTCTTTTGCAACAAGTTTATTTTTATACTTCTTCAGAGGATCTAAATAAACTTATACATGGATGTGATGAGAGGCACCACTTGAAGAGTGTAAATTTATCTTTTTAAGCATGAAAAGTAATCATCTGGGATATGTATAGTTAAATTCTAGATTATACTTCAGTTTGAAAACAAACAAAAAACACCTAAATTTACACTTTAACCACATACTGGCCCAGTCATGATGCTGAATATACATGTAAACAATTGTGAACTTGTTCAGTTCTGACTACATATGTAGTGTAAGGGACTGGCCATTTAATTTATGAGGCTAGATTGTTTTTTCTGGCCTGGGCATTTTTCGTTCTTTCATTCATAACAAGATAAATTTGTTTCAGGTAAAAGAAAGCAATGGTATAGTGTCCTTTTTCATAATACATATCAGAGCAAGACAATTGTTTTCAAGTATGCTCTCTCCCCCACCCAGCCGCCTCATTGGAAAATGGTCTCTCTCCAATGAAGACTTTACTTCAGCAGATGTTCTGCAAAAATCAAGGCAGTGACCAATGTCAACATTGTCATAATAGCATCAGAAGATGTTCATTTTAGCTTAAGAAAGGTGCATTTCCATCACACGAAGACTTCTGACTGGGTGCATTTTACTTGACAGCTCCAATTATTGTCCTGTCTTTAACAATGAAAGTCTGATAACTGCAATGGATGTGACCTCAGTGCGTTATTGAAATGAATAATATTGTGGAAAATTGTCAAATCTTAGATGTTCATTGAGTTTAATTTCCAACAAATTTTGGGCATTTTGCATGGATATCTCCACACTTACCCTATTATTTGCTCATTTTTGTAACAGGAAAATATAAAACCAACATTTTGATCATGGGAATGATGGGTCAATAACCTAATTGTGATACAGATTTTCAAACAGGAGGTCATGAGTTCATGCCTACTGGTAGAAATATTGATCAATTCTTATTGTTTATGGCACTATAATGTCATGTGTGGTATCAATTTTACCACTTTTGGACTTTTCCAGATTTCAGTTTTGTGTGTGTGTGTGTTTATATTTAGTCAAATTTTAATATTTTAATTCTAAAGATTGCCTAAAACTGCAATATGTCATGATTGAAAAAGTAAAATTTGATTAGCATTATTAAGCATTGTAGAAACTTTGAAACAAACATTGGTGAAAAATTCCTCAGAACATAATCAGAAAAACTTTCACAGCAGAAAAATATTTCTGACTTGGTGTTAAAAAAGAGGGCACTCACTGTAGAAAGATTGGTAATTATGGAATACTTTAACTGTTACTGAAGCATGTACAAAAAAATGTTTTTAATATTAACCCTTTACCTCATGCAAGCACCTTTGGATGCCTCTACTCCAGTCTCATGGAAGCGCCTTTGGATGCCTCGACCCGATTGGCATAGAAGCACTTTTTGACACCACAATACCATTCTCATGGAAGCGTCTTTTGATGCCTGCTGTAAACATCAGCCATTTTTTACTGGTTTTTGTAGCGCCACCTTCAGGGAAAACGCCCATTAGATACTACATTTTAATTTAATATATGTTGTTGTTGTTGTTGTAGTGTTTAACGCCATTTTTCAGCACACGATAGGCTATACATGGCGGCCAGTATTAATGGTGGAGGAAGAACCCTGAAAAACCCAGGGAAGAACCACCGACCCACGAGAAGCTACTGGCAGGCTTTCCCACGTACCCACGCTAGCCGAGCCTATTTAATATATGTGAATGACCATTATGTCAGATCGTATCATCGCTGTTTAAACTCTGGTAGTAATCTGTTATTTAAAGTAACTGGATCATATTCTCCCCTCTCCAAAATGGAGGCCGCAGATTTTGTTCAGTACTTTCTTGTGTTTCCACGATTAGAATAACTACTATGAAAGCTTCAATAACTTTTGTAAAGGCTCTGATATTGATGTCAGCAACAATTAGTTTTTTATATAAATTATCAAATTCAGATGATATATTGATGTAGACATAGACAAAGAACTTGTAAATTTTGAGTATGAGAAACGGCAGCTATGGTTGATTGCATGGCATCAGTGGCTTGACAGTGAACGGGTTTTCTTTAAGATTTTGTAGCACATAAAAAGTTCTTCGGTAAAAAATAAATGCACAGCTATAATGATCAGAATTTACTCTTAAATCTTTCTATACATGATAGATGTGTACCAAAAATGTAAAATGGTTAAAATTGATGTTGAAAGTAACTTATACCACACTGCTATAATAGTCAACAGGCAGACCTATGTGTATGGAGTCAAATGGATAACAGGTGTTCTATTTATAGTGCACTGCACTGAGTAACTTTTGTTACATGTGTATCAACTTCCTAGAAAACCATGCACTCTATAAGGTAAAGGGTTAAGTTCAATTGATTATGATAACTTATGCAGTGGTGGTTTGGATTTCGTATTTTATGAGAGGGTGAGAGAAATAAAAAAGAAAATAGTTGTCATCCTCAATCAGTATTTGGGTAATGTGAAGTGGTAGACAAGTAATTGATTCCACATGTCCATCTCTTTCTTATTAATGGCTATATGTGCCTGTAAAATTCTCTCAACACAAGCATGCAAAGGATTTTTATTGCTCTCATTCTCCCTCCCTCTCCCTCCTCTGGATAAAATAATGGATGTTCTGTTTACATGTCTCTAATATGATATCAAAATTTCATGCAAATAAAAGACCTATCAATAGCGCTAATACCATTTTATTTCTCATTTCCTTTAACCATACAGCAATATAAACAAATTGGCAAGTATTTGAATAACTGTCATATGGCATACAATACAGTAATGAATCAGTTTGAGCAGAAACAATTTTCTGGATATCATTTATCATGTTTTGTTTGTGATACTATGAACCAGTTGATTAAAATAAGTTTGGGGTCTATAATAATCTTGAATTGGTTTAGTGGTTTCTTCTGCATCCTTCCAAATCCTCTAATTACAATGGAACAAAGAAACTGCTAGTAATATTTTGAGAGGTGATAATTAAATAAGACTAGCTTCTGATAGGAAAACATGCAACAATCAAAGATCAGTCATGCTAAACTGGATAGTGTCAGGTTTTATTTACAAAGTTCTAACTGCTTGTAATAGTCTTGAGGACCATGGAGTTGGACTTACATGAATAGCTGTCATATCAAGTAGTATAAGATAGAAAATCACCTTATAAATGCACACATATGATTCAAACTCATGACAATCAGATCATTAAAGATGTATTAGATTATGATGCTTCCAGTTCCAGTACAGATGTCAAAAGGGCCTTGGCACTTGTATAAGCAATGCCATTGTGAAACAAGTCATGCATGATGCAGGGTTTGTCATTGCACAACCAAGATACTGCTAACTAATTAGAGATGTGAATAAGTTGAAATGTATTAAATTTTGCAACAGTCTCCTTGGAACAAGTGAAAAACTAGATGGAAATTCGATAGTAGCTGTTTTGATTAGTTGACAGTTTTCTTTCACTGATGATTCTTTTACGACAAACAGTGGAACAGGTTATACAGTTTGATTCAGTAACATACTCCTGCATTGCAGAAAATCTAAACTGTTTAATGTTCACTGAATTCCAAATATATTGTTTATTTTCAACCTAATGATAGAGAAAACAAACCTGCAGAATAGTTAAAATTGCCTGAACTTCCATTTAACAGAGATGTTAATACCTACCGGTTGTAGAGTATGTAATTGGTATATCTAGAAAAGTTCTCTATCTTTCCTATAAATAGTGCTACTGGAGAGCTCTAGATCAGATTTAATAATTTCTAGTATCTGATATTTAACACAATTTATGTTATGGTCAGATAAATTAAAATGTTTAGACATCGTGAAATCTTTATGATTATGGATATCCCTGAAGTATTCTCACTTGGAATTCCCTTTTAGATTTGCCTACATATTGTTTGTCACATTTAGTGAAGGTGGGAATTAACATCTCTATTTGAATGGGAGTTTTACTGCAGTAATTACTTATGCTGCCACTATCATATAGCTATCTTATTTTCATGCCAAAAACTGTTCGATTTGAATACATCTTCCCAGAGTGAAGAAAAAGTCAGCATGTCAATTTGCACTCAATTCTCTTATTTTGCACACCACTTTATGTCACGTGGTTCTTTGTGTAAGGTCATCTTTTTAATGGATGCCTTACTTTGTAGACATTAGCCAAGGTGTCACCAGAGAAATTACATCTGTAGTACTTACCACAAATAACAGTCTTCTTCTGCAGTTTTTAGTTAGTCTCCATGTTAAAACTGTCTGTTCCAGTTAGACATCCAACCACAGCATTATAGAAAGGTAATTGAAATTTTAGAAAATATAGTTCTGGCAGTTACTACCTCGCCATGCAGAAGCAGAAATGAAAAACGTTAAGATTTTGTATTTTTATTTTACTTTAAGGTGTACTACTTTGTGCCAGTTATCTGTTTGCAAAAAATCATCCTAAATATATGTAGGTTGACATGTGAATTTTTTTAAGATATATACTAATGTGTAGGCTAATAACCTAGCACAACAGAAGCCATCAACATGGCTTGTTTTCTTCGCTGTTGGCTTGTTAGTTTCATTTGCAAATTGATAATCCTGATAACCTGTCCTAAAAGCACAGCAGCAGCTCTTCTGCTGGTTTCTTTGTCATTATGTTCACAATAAACATTGTACTGGTACTCTGATAAGTGAATCATACTGTATTACCACAGGCTATTCCATTGTTTGATTATCATAAAAGAAAAATCAATGATAGAAAGAAAAACTTGTGAACTAATCAATGCAGCTAGTTTTCGATTTTTGCATTTATGTTTTTTGTCTTCCATTCCTTGTGTCTGTAAGATTAGTTGTTTAAAGTTAACAATGGTCACTCTTGATCCAAGCTGCTTGAAAAGATGTTATGTGATCAATTGTTATTAACAATCAGACCAACGTCACTCATCCTGTTTCTTTTTTGTTGCACTATCTTGTATCAAAATTTTTCCTGCCTTTTAATTACCAATAGAAATTATAAATAACCACTTGAACCTCGATAAACATATACCCATTCCTTGTGTGTAATTAGTGTACATCAATTATATACCTGTATATGTATATCACCAAGTAAACTTTAGCATTTGATGCATTTTAGTTAATTTCCCCTCTCTCTCTCTCTCTCTCTCTCTCTTTGTCTCTCTCTCTCTCTCTCTCTCTCTCTCTCTCTCTCACATACACACACGCACACACACATATGGAATCCAAAATCCCTACTGTACAAGTTATCATAATGAGTTGCACTTGACATTAGAATCATTTGGGGAGAGGGTGTAACAGTTAAAATATACCCATATTGCTAAGCTTTTAGTGGCCTCATTGATCACACCAAAATTTTGTTTTTATGTTTATGCCTTGAAAAAATGAGCAGATAATAGGATATGTGTGAAGCAGTTGTCTATATGAACCCTAAATATAATGGTAATTAAAATCTCTGAACTTCTGAGATTTGATAATTGTACACAATTATTATTTATTTCTGCAATAAGTTCAAATTAATTTCTAACAATTATCAGACTTTTATTGTTGTTCTTTTTAGCATCAGTTCGGAGAGGGAGTGAAATTCTTAACTAGTTGGTGAATGAGGGTTGTCTGTGTTTCAGTGTAACTGTGATTGGTTTTTGAATCAGATACCATCAGCAAATCCAGTGCCTGTTGAGATTCCCAGTTAGAGTCATATCAGTAAATCCAGTGCCTATTGAGATTCCCAGTTAGATTCATATCAGCAAATCCAGTGCCTATTGAGATTCCCAGTTAGAGTCATATCAGTAAATCCAGTGCCTTTTGAGATTCCCAGTTAGATTCATATCAGTAAATCCAGTGTCTATTGAGATTCCCAGTTAGAGTCTTATCAGTAAATCCAGTGCCTATTGAGATTCCCAGTTAGATTCATATCAGTAAATCCAGTGCCTATTGAGATTCCCAGTTAGATTCATATCAGTAAATCCAGTGTCTATTGAGATTCCCAGTTAGAGTCTTATCAGTAAATCCAGTGCCTATTGAGATTCCCAGTTAGATTCATATCAGTAAATCCAGTGTCTATTGAGATTCCCAGTTAGAGTCTTATCAGTAAATCCAGTGCCTATTGAGATTCCCAGTTAGATTCATATCAGTAAATCCAGTGTCTATTAAGATTCCCAGTTAGAGTCTTATCTGTGCTAGTGATGATCAGTATCAGTTCATTTGCCCATTTATGCCCTTAAGGTTTTTTCTGGCTTCCTCTTAAAGGAGATCAGAAGGGTCCCTTTCCATCTCTTAAGGGTTCCTCTGATATTTTGGCTGCTACCATTTCCAGGTGGATTGTTCTCACTATCAAGAGAGCTTATCATTCCATCGTCAAGAATGAATTCCATAAAGTTAGGGCTGTTGCTGCATTATGGGTATACTTGAATTACTGCTCTTTAGATGATGTCATGAGAACCATAATCAAGCAGTCTCAATCTACCTTTTATCCTTTTTAACATTGATCTCTCTTGCACAGAACAAAGGCATTTAGTCTCATTGAATCATTATCATGTGACCAGGCTGTCTACCAGCTTACAATAGTGAACAGTCATACTATAAGTGCCTTGCACCAGTTCATGTTTTTAAGGTCATCCTCCTCCCTTATAAGTGTTAAATAGAGCAGTGCCGTAGTAGTATGTAATGTATTATTGCTATTGGAATGTTTTATGGGGGGGGGTCTAATTTTAATTATGTAATAATTACCTCCAACTATTGCAAAGACTTACCTACACTCCACTCTGAAATACAAGTTGTCTCAGTTCCAGTCAAAGGAGGAATGTATTCCATATGTTAAGTAATGACAAAGGAATCAGACTGAAATTATATTCTTTTTCTTTTCTGGCCCTCAAGTTACTAAATAGAAGAGGGATTATTTAGCTTCGACAGCAGATTTAGTGTATGGGAGATGGGTATCAGTGTGATAGTAACACTGGCAAGTTTTACATAATTAAAATTAGTTTTATCCCCATAAAAATACTACATTTTATTGTGGCAGTAAAACTTTGTAGTAATTGAAAAATTAATCAGAAGAAATTGGTGAAGAGGTAAAATTTCATGAGCAAAACCACACCTGTATTATATAGAATTTGGTTCTAAGAAAGCATATTATAATGATGTTTCTTTGTACAATACTGTTTTGCAGAAAGCTACTGATATGTGTATCTATAAAATTTGACTATGATAATTATAGATTGCAAGGGTCATTTTTTTTATAGAAACAACCTATTACATAACTAACTTTTGTCCATGGTTGTAGATTTTAATGATCATTTGTAAATAACATATTTACTTGGATTTGAGTTAAGGGCCTTGCTTTTCCCCATGGAAATTTTATGGTCTACATGACATAAATGGTTCATATTTCTTCATAATACATGTAGAATGAGACTGGGGTTTATTAAACCTAAACAGTGTATTGCTTTCAGTGCCAAACCATGACTTTCACTTCTTTGAAGTAAGAGCATTTGGAATAGCTCTGTCGTAATTATTTTGCTTACTTTTCAGTCTGCAGCAATCAGAAATAATGTGCCATTTCTTACAGTAAGTTTACGTAGGAAGAGATAAGGATTTCTGTTCTGTTTTATAGATTTGATTTCTAAAAGTTGTGCTAGATTGAGATTTGGAAGTACTATTAGACTGGGATGGGTTTTTTGTACAAAATATTGCTGAGTGGAAGACTTTTTGATAAATCAGACTTTGTGAATCAAGGAATAATCATCAGCTTTATGAGTAGTATTTTCCAAAGTTTTGCTGATCAATGTAGGTCTTGACATCGCTATGGATGCAGTTTTTGAACTATCTCAACTAAAATGAGCTGTCTTAGTTTATCATAATCTTGATGAAACTTCTTGGCTGAATACCACCTATCAAATAATAGTTCTTTTTCCCTTGAATACCACCTATCAAATAATAGTTCTTTTTCCCTTGAATACCACCTATCAAATAATAGTTCTTTTTCCCTTGAATATTGGACATTGGTATCTTCTTCCAGTTTTTCACCTACAATTCCTAAACCTTTGTTGATATGCCTCAGGTACCAACTCATAACCCTTCAAACCTTTGTTGATATGCCTCAGGTACCAACTCATAACCCTTCAAGATAACATTCCTTAACCACATCATAATCGGCACTTTGTTATACTAGCAGTAAAGTGTAAATATCACAAGCTTTGCCAATAAGTACACTAGGTAATAACAAAGTCCAGTGTTATCTTAGCTATTTCAAGTTGTCATCATTTGATTGCAAAGTTAAGAAAGTTTTTATCAACATCATTTTCCTGACAGTGGGGTACTAGCCTCATATTTCAAACATCAAAATTAAATTGTGTGTAATGGGCGGAAGCACTTGCTGCCTGCCAGTTCCATATCTTTTTATCTATACTGCATGCACCTTTCTTCTGTCTGCATCTGCATTTGTTTTCTCTTTCTCTCTCTGCATTTGCATTTGCCTCTCCTCTTTCTCCTTCTGAATTTGCATTTCCATCATTTCTTTCTATAGTGGAATCTTTCCTAATTCTAATTCCATCTGGGGTTTTTAACTGTAATTCCTTTAATTTCCTATCAAAACCAGAGGCGGACTTACTAATCAAATACAAATTCTAGAATCCAAAACTTACTTTTCCACCAAATACTGAATCAAAATATTATTTAACTCCTTTCTTGCTAAAGATGCTTTCAGTTTGGAAAGATCATGACTGGCAATCTCATGCAACTTTTCCTTTTTCAAAGACCCAAAACCTTCCTTGATTGGATATTAAAACAAAGTTCTCCACTTTAGATGATATTGTGAAAGCATGATGGTTTGACTAAGATTTATCAAATATGTGAAATTAAAATCTTTACCAGGGACAATGAAAATTAGAAAACAAAATCAATTTAAATTTTAAAGACAGTATTTTAATATCTCTGAAATGTTTTAATGAAATGCAGATCTGAATGAGACCCCAATTTCTGTTATGACTCCATGGTCTCAAACTAAGTAACAGAAAAAGGTAAGGACAAGAAATTTAGTAAAATTAATAAATTTATTTCCCTGAGTTACAAAAGGAAAAGTTAAGAATAACTTAAGTATTGTGAATTAAATCCCACATAATCCTAAATATTCTGTCACATGCCCAAAAGTGTAGAGTGTTCTGAATGAATTCCAATATCAAATTTGCTGATGTATTAATAGTCTTGAATGGGTTGATGTGCCAGCAGTCTTGATGTATCACAATGATATAATCCAGAAGGGCTTTGTATGAATTCGCAATAATCCCAAAAGTGTGTTTCAGTCAGAAAAGTAAATGAGCACTTTGTAATTCCGTTGAATAATTTTTAAAGAAGTGACTCCTCAGATAATATCTGAACACAGCAGTAAACGATTACAAAGGCTGAACTTAGAATGGGAATGAATAATTTAGTTTACCTCAAAATTACCAGGATGTGGTTCACAAGATTGTTTGATCACTCACAAACATTACGAAAATCAGGTACATTTTATCACTCACAAACATTACAAAAATCAGGTACATACAAAAACTTTATCCTCAATCATGGATATAGGTCAAGCACACAGTATGAATTAAATATACATAACACACCATCATTGACAAAGCAGATCTTCCAACCCTTACAATTTATGGAAATGGCACTTAAAATAGGAACTTGTGGAATAAAAGCACAAATTACAGAAATAGGATTGTGATAAAATCTGGCCTGTCCTTATTTGATTTGGATCTGAGTTTCACATTAGATTCAGTGGAATCATCAGGGAACCAGACCAACTTTACAGGAGTACCTTAGACACTTAAACTGCATGTACTTTGTGATGCAAAATGTCTACATGATGAAGCTGTTGTTTTATTGTTTTAAAAATAACATTCATTAAGCAATACATTTTCAGAATGAAAGAACAATAAACCTCTTAAAATGTTTTAATTGTCAGTACAGAAGAATAGTGCAGATTCTTGTGGTAAAAAAGCAATAAGGACAACAATGCATTGATTTGATTATGGCACATGGCAGGAAAGATGATTGCTGTTGCCATGGCCTATGTGAAACGTTTTTTTTTTTAGGATTACATCAAGTTGAGAAATAGCAAGAAGACATTGAACCTTTGTTCAATAGAATTTTGACTGCAAAACCGTGAAACTAGCACATGTAAACATCCTACCTTATAAACTGATAAGTGGTACTCCAGATGGTCAGACTAAGGCAGATCGCTTTTAATGACTAATCACTTATCTTTAAAGAAGTATATTAAACCTAAAGGAACGGAGGATTTTTCTATTGCTTATAAAATATCTCAGGAGCTAAGCAGTCACTTGAGATCTTACCAGGACTGTAGCAGTTGCATTGATTTAAAACTTGTAAGTTGAAAAAAAAAATCACTTTCCTGGCAGTAGATATAAAATTGATATCATTTAAACAATCAGAGAATTTAAAATGTGTATAAATAGTTCACATACATTGATCCCTCTCTTAAAAGGCCACCACTTTAAAAGATGTCATGATGATAGGATATGCCTCTCTTGACATGGACAAAATTATACAAATATACTGACAAAATTATACAAATATACTATTTTAATATAGGGCAAGAGGGCCTTAAAACAAGGGGTGGCCTCACCTAACTTGGGCTTCTCAAGAGGGAGACTACTATGAAAAATAAAAGTAACAGAAACTCAGTTTTAAAAGAATTGTGTACGCTGTACTATGGGTTAGATAATCATTCATTCTGTCATAACTTAAATTGTCATGACTGAATATTTGAATACATGCCTTAAAATTTCTTGTTTGGTTTGAAAGATGTTTTCAGTTTTAGGTTATTTATAACTTTTACCCTTAAGTAATAAATTTCACACATTTTGTTTCCTCAGTTTTAGGTTATTTATAACTTTTACCCTTAAGTAATAAATTTCACACATTTTGTTTCCTCAGAACCTAACATTATTCTCATGAACAAGCTAATGTGTCTTCAAATATAATTCTGTGTGGTCATTTTGAAATCTCTTTCCTTGGTAATGATTTTCATGTAGATAGTCAGCATTGCAAATTTGATGTAAATTGTTTAAATATTTCCCATTTATAAATGAACTCTCAATATGGTGAACTTTTAAAGCATTTGGACCACCTTGTCCATTTCTGGGAGTCAAAAATATGCCTTGGATATATGTTGACAATAATTTACAGACAAATAATGCATTTTGTTTAACAGAGATATTCTATGCACATGAAACTGAAATATTTATTACCTCAACTATTTCTACAATTGGATTGAGCAAAAGATTGACTGGGAATCTATGAATGAAAATGATTTCATGCATTTGTAACTTCTTGGTGCATCCCTGTATCATAAAAAGCCAAGGTGGTCCAAATGGCAGTTATCATTATGCATTTTATATATAATCTGTAGGATTGTGGATGCATTTGAGAAGAAATAAAATGGTAAAGAGGAATATATGAGATCCATCACCTTTTTTTTATAGCTATCAATGGTGGCTGCATGCTGGTTATGTTGAACATTAGTAATTCCAATTGATTTCTCACTTTGTACTCATCTAAAACAGTGGACCTTTTTGGGCCATGATCCCCATTTTAACACTTTGATTAGTTTTGCCACCCTAAATAGAAAATCCTGTCAGTCCTTCATAATGTCTTCACAACCCTGATTTGGATTGCAGCCTTGGGTTTGGGAACCACTGATCAAATATGTTGATTGAGAGTGTGCCATTCAGATTTAAATGCAGAAAAAAGATGTGATGATGTCAGGTGGCAAAAAGGTATTAAAGCATCATTAATAGGTTTGATGATTCCGAGTACCTTATATACCCACTTATAGGTTGATCCCAACTGAAAACGCATAGACTCAAATCTGCCATTGCATTATGCACTGGAAGATCTTGGTATTTGTTTGAAGTAATCAGTAGAACTAGCAGCATAGACCCTGTTGTAAAGACACATTATGTAATGGCAGTTTGGGGTCTGAGTTGTTTTCAGTTGGACTCAGCTTAGCAATTAAACAAGTTAGGTAGAAATATTAATTTCACTGAACATAGTCTCATAAGCTGTATTGAAAATTGTCAGTTTGATGCCTTTTAATTTTAATAACTAATAGAAAAGTGGATGAAAATGTCCATTTATGAAAGTTCCCATTTTTTCCTATTAAACTACATGTATTTATTTTTATTTAAATCAAATGTAAATATTTCTCTCTCACTGCCATCAAATCAGCTTGACACTTTGCTCAGATGTATTGGATAGATGCCAGATTAATGCGTTCTGTTCACATTTTAGAATCCAGTCAAGTCAGAAGCGAAGTTAATCCTATCAGACTCAGAAGCAGTCCAGCCCTGTCCTCTGTCTTCCTCATCATCCCAGACGGATTCACAGATCAAAGAGAAGAAAATCAGACTGGCAACTTCTGATGGTCGACAGGTACATGTGGACAAATGCAGTTACCGCAGTAACTCTGAAAGATTCTAAGATTACTGTGTACCGGTTCATGCTTTGATACAACATCGTTATCGGTTTCATCTGATCTGAGACAATTAAAATTCCAACACGTTAAAGGCCCATCTGATTGTAGTATCATTTATTTTCATATGCTCAATTTTCATTGTTTTGTATTAAAAAAAAGTAATTTTCTTGGGTATTTAAATCGGGGGTTTTGCCCATCAAAGTTTGTCATATTAGAAGGTATTTAATTTCATAGTTTAACCTCTAGAAATACCCAAAATAAAGAATACAAAAGAATAAAATTATGCAGTTGCAAACAGCAGTCACTTGTATGTTTAAAAGAATGCTACAACATGTATTAATAAAATTCAAAGAGCAGACAACTTCAGTGCTTGTATCAAATTAGGTCACATTCCACTTCATCTTACCTGCCATTACATGCCGTGTCACACAAAAAACATGATTTTGGTCTCCCAAAACCCCTGACACAGTCATGCTTTGAAAAACATGACCTTTTAGAAATTTGGCTGCAAAGTTTCTTTATTATTGTTATTTTTCAACAGATACAGCTATCACTAGTGAAGGATGTCACTTATAAAGAGTTGCAGAAGTTGATTTTCCAAGCTGTTGGTGTACCAGCTGATCAGCAGAAAATCCGAATAGGTTTTCCACCTCGAGTACTGGCACCCCCAGAAGTTGAATCCCAGATAATCCCTCTTCAGCATGGTGATAAAGTTTCACTGGAAATTCTTCATGATTCCAATATTGCAGGTAAAAAAGATTTTCATGTATCCTTAAAATACTCCTATCTGTACGTGTGTGATTGTATGGCTTGTAACACAGTTACTTGGAGACCACTTGCCTTAGATCAGTGTCATTTGGTTGCCTTGTTTCAGCACATATGTAGTTGATGTGAATAGGTTTTCACCCAATTAATTTTTGCATTTTGTAGCCATCTTCGTCACTCTTTAGGCTCTTTCTTGTCTATAGAGAAAGTCTTATTTGCAGACTTATACAAAAACTTCTCATCTTAGGAAAATGAAAGGACAAGGTATGATAAGGGCCAATTTTGATCCCCAAACTAGCGATAAATTAAATTGTATGAGTATTTGTTTTGGTTATTCCATATCCACTGTACATCAGCTGTAACATACGTACACATGATATAATGAAACTGTGAAATTGACAGTTTTGTTCACAAGTAGGTCTTCATTCAATCAAAAACTCAAATATTGCCGGATTTCCACTTCTTTGACATTCTCAAACTCTAACAGTGTATTAGAGAACACGTTCAGTTTTATTTTAGTTAAGATACTTTTTGTAACTAACACATGCACAAATTTTATACATGTTCTCAGACTTGGTTTCAGGACCCATTATAGTTGGAGCAGTGACTTCTTTACCTATCAGAGGTATTCATTTATTACTAGGCAGAGACCTAGCTAGAGATAAAGTCATGGTTAATCAACTTGTAACTGACAAGATTTGTTGGATCAAAAAGTTGATCCTGTTGAGATGGAAATACCTAATTTGTATCCTGGTTTGCAGTTACCAGAGCTATATGGTGAAAAGAACCCTTGAGAATGATGTTGATCAAGAAAGTATTCCTTTAGCTGATAACATTTATTTATTAGTCTTTTGATGAGGTCACTTTTGCTCCTATTATTGTTCAATCAATAGATATTAATCACAGATTAAACATAGATCAAGTGGGTATTTGTGTATATGGAGGTTGGAATATGTGATCAGAGTTTGTAGGCATAGTTGGATTCACTTCTGTCTGTTACATGGTTCAAGACCAATGGTTGTAACACAGTTAAAAACTTACCCAAACTGTTTGTTAACTTAGAATATATTTTTGATTGAGGCATCACTTAATGAAGCAAGAGATTAGGAAATAAAGAAACAATCACTGTTTATAATTATGCAGAAAGGTCTTTGACTGTATCATTTTATTAGTTGAGACTCTACTGATTTATCAGTCTGCCCAAGCTTGTCACCCATCAGAAATGAGAAAATATAATGATTGATACAGATGATCTCTTATTATCAGTACAGTTTCACTGCTGTTCATTAGCAAATGTACAGTAGCCTTTTCAGCAGATAATCCTTAAACATTATCAGTAATGAGTACTCCTCATTAAATCAATCACTGTAACAAAGCACCACATGCATTTTATAAAGAGTTATTTGATGTTTTCTTATTCAGTAAAAATTATATATCAGTGCATGCTGAAAGAAGACCACAGACCACACTGGTCAGTTAGTCTTGTTTCATAATAAATTTTTAAAAAAACATAAACATAAAACCTTGTGATTTTCTATCATAAATGTGAAAGTCATTGACTCAGTTAATTTGATTCTTGTATAATATCTTTTTAAGTGTTTGTACTGTTGAACAATTAATAATCTAGAAGTGCTTTCAAACCGGTTCATCTCATTTTTCTGTATTATGCACAAGATGCAGTAGGGAAACAAATAGAAAAAAAAAGTTAAAATTAATTTAATCCAATGCTCAAGTTTACTTGGTGATATAAATATACAGGTATATAATTGATGTACAGTATTTACATACAACAAATGAGTATATGTTTATACTAGTTCAGGTAAATTTTGAGATTTTTTGTATAGATAAGCTACATCTAATTTCTGCTAGTAAATTGTAAAAGGCAGGACTTATTTTAATACAAGGTTACAAAATTCTGAACAAAGGGACCCGAATGATCAAGTGTGTAGGTCTCGTTGTTAATAACAAAAGGTTAGAATAATCTTTGTATGTGGTTCGGGAGAAGACCATTGTCCATTTTAAACAATTAGTCAGACTTGTGCAAGGAATGGGGAAGATTAATAGACAGATAAATACAAAAATTTGATTCTAGCTATATTGATTAGTTCACAAGTTTTTCTTTCAGTCACTGATTTTTCTTTTACAGTAGTTAAATAATGGAACAGCCTGTGGTTATACATTATGATTTACTTATCCCCAAGCACATTGTTTATTGTCAACATAATTGCAAAGAAAACAAACCTGCAGAAGAGCTGTTGTGTTTTCAGTTTGCACAGGAAGTTAACACATCAGTAACAAAGAAAACAAACCTGCAGTAGAGCTATTGTGCTTTCAGGTTTTCAGTTTGCACAGGAAGTTAACACATCAGTAACAAAGAAAACAAACCTGCAGTAGAGCTATTGTGCTTTCAGGTTTTCAGTTTGCACAGGAAGTTAACACATCAGTAACAAAGAAAACAAACCTGCAGTAGAGCTGTTGTGCTTTCAAGTTTTCAGTTTGCACAAGACGTTAACACATCAGTAACAGAGAAAACAAGCCATGTTGATGGCTTCTGTTGCATTGGGTTATTAGTTTGATTGGATGTCAGAAGACAGCGTACCTTATGTAAATGAGAATAATGAGAACTCTTGCAGGGGATAATGTCTGTACTTGTGAGATTTTGTTTCACTTATCCGGTACAAATGTGATTTTAGTATGAATTTGTTTGATGTCTATCGTTCTTTTCACTGCAAAGAATACAGTATCACTGAATTTCATATAATCATTTTTAAAAAAACAACAGAAATAAGAACATTAATTCATCTGTAGTTTATGATTGTATTGAAAAAATAATTTGATTCATTGCACGAAGTGTAGCATTAATACAGTTTGTGAGGCACCATCCTTGTGTTAGTATTAACTAAAATTTTATTTGGCATTATGTTCATTTGAACAAGGAAATGTTTATGTTATTGAGACCATATATGTTCTGTGGTGGTCATTTGATGTGAGTGCATGAGAATGCAGTGTGAAGAGCTATTCTCCATGAGACACGGCTGCAACTCTGTCATGATATACAGAGAGATAGTGGTTGTTTTTATGATTAGTCCTCTCCACTTTCTCCACCCCCCACTGCAAAGGGTGGGGTTTTGAAAAATGGCATAAACTGAGCAAACAAGAATATAGTTGCCCAATAACCTCTCTGTCTCTCTCTCTCTTTTGAAAAGCTACAAATAAAAACTGATTTGAATTAATTTGATCCTACACACTGACAACATTGTTTTATCCATCTTTCTTTGTCTCTGTCACACACACATATTCACTAAAAGCAAAACATCTCTATGTGTTTTATTTTTTTTGTTGTAATTTGATAATGAGATAACTGTTGCTTTAAGAGCACAAGTTTCACATAACTTTCTGACAACAGGGGTTCATATTTTTGATCACAATTTTCCTATACATGTACAGACCATGTTATTCACATTGCCAACATAACACCATAACAGCTACAAATAAATATGCTGTGAATACTCATTATTGTTTTGTCCATCTCTTACTTCTAGAGTTCTCACTCACATTCGCTAATTTATTGTAATTGGAGCAAAAATGAGACTAAAGATGCATGCTTACTTTGTATGTTAGTGCTGAAGGGTCATCCAGTATCATGTGTCATATAGACCATGTTGGATCCGACTTTCATTCATGGTCACTTATCCAAAATAATGATTTTAAAAAATTTACGTATACTTTTTTGTATGTGGAAACAATTTTTTTTTTTTTTACAAAAATAGTGCATGCAAAACAGTAATAGTTTTCCAAGCTCATGAAATTATAGGATGGATTTTAAAACTGTTAACAGTACTGTAAACATTCTCAGAAATATATCGGGCCTTGTGACATGTGTTCCTCTTCCCAGTGCCTACAGTTTATGGTCAGGACATTCCAGTTCAAAATATTTGTCCACAAGTTTTCAATATATGTCAAGGACCTTTGCCCAGGATGTCCATTTTCAAATTGCATTAGAGAGTTTTGATTACCCTTTGCTTGGAGACTAACTCTATTTAAGTACAGGTATTTGTAGCTTGTTTTAGACATAGTTTTCACAAATGTGAAAATTCCTCATTTCATGTCTTTTCAGTTGATGTTCCAGCAGAAAATGTCCATGAGCTATCTCGCCCTTCTACCAAGGCCCCTAAGTCTTCCTGGAGTTGTTTCGAGGAGGATGAACATAGTCAAACCGCAGAGAACCTGCTTCAGACACTGAAGGATGCACAAAGTAATGATCTTCCTAGAATCTTCCAAACACGTGCACACTCTCTCTCTCTCTCTCCCTAACATTACTGCATGCAGTCTGCATGTAAAGAGAAAGACATTTCATGTAAAGAGAAAGACATTTCATGTAACAAGCTAGTGTAACTTTGTGCAGTTGGCATGAGAGAGAAAAATACTGCATATAATAAGCTAGTGCAGCTGTGTTCACTCAGGATGTAAGGAGAAATAAAATCATTCAATAAGTTTGACTGCAGTTGGCATGTAAAGAGAAAGGTACTACTAATAATAAGCTAGTGCAGCTGTGTGCAGTTTGCACATAAAGAGAAAAAAAGATACTGCAGTAACAGTCCACTGTACATTTGTACAATTGGCATGTAAAGAGAAAGATATTGCATTAACAGTCCAGTGTAGGTTTGTGCAGTTTGCATGTAAAATGCTAGTGTAACTGTATGCAATCAACTTGAAGAGAGAGATATTGCATGTAACAAATAAAGAAAGATATTGCATATAATTGTAATAAGTTTGTGTCACTGTGTACAGTCATAGAGGAAAACATATTGCATATAATAAGTTAGGGTATCTGTACAGTCAGCATATCAAAAGAAAAATATTGAATGTTAAAAGATCGCGTAACTGTATGTAGTTAGCAAGTGAAGAGAAATATATCCCATGAAACAAGATAATGTAATTACATAAAAAGAGAAATATTGCCTGTAATAAACAAGAGTAGCTGTGTTCCATCAGATTGTAAAGAGAAAGATACTGTATGTAAGAATCTAATGTTACTGTTTTCCATCAGATGTGAAGAGAAAGATACTGTATGTAAGATTCTAGTGTTATTGTGTTCCATCAGATGTGAAGAGAAAGATATTGCATATAACAAACTAGTTTACCTATGTGTAGTTTGCATGTGAAGGGAAGGATGTCGCAGATAACAGGCTAGTGTATCTGTACAGATTTGAGATGAAAAGTTAAACATGTTGCATATCACAAGCTAGTGCACCTGTGCATGATTAGCATGTAAAGAGAAAAATATAATGCATGAAACAAGGTGATTGGCATGTAAAGAGAAAGATATTGCAATGTAAGAAGCTAGTGTATCTGTCCGTAATCAGCATGCAAAGAGAGAGAGAACTTTCATGTAACAAGCTAGTGTATCTGTGCAGAATCGGCTTGTGAAGAGAGAGATATTGCATGTAACAAGCTAATGTATCTGTGTGCAATCAGCATGTAAAGAGATATTGCATATAACAAGTTAGTGTATCTGTGCATAGTCAGCATGTAAAAAGAGAGATATTGCATGTAACAAAATTGTGTATCTGTGTGCAGTCAGCATTTAAAGAGAGAGATATTGCATATAACAAGCTAGTGTATCTGTGCGCAGTCAGCATGTAAAGAGAGAGATATTGCATATAACAATAGTGTATATGTGTGTAATCAACATGTAAATAGAGATATTGCATATAACAAGCTAGTGTATCTGTGTGTAATAGCATGCAAAGAGATATTGTATGTAAGAAGCTAGTGTTACTATGTGCAATCCAAATGCAAGGGGAAAGATAGTGCAGGTTAAAAGGAACTGTGCATTTGTAATTTAAAAAGAAAGACACTGCATCACAGCTGTAGCTGTTTTTAAAGATTAATATGTAAACTTTTAACAATGCCTAAACCGGTTATTTCGTCAGATTTCTCCATTTATGTTAGAAAAAGTTAACCACCTTTGTAGAAACAATATTCAGTCATTGAAATTTTTTATAAATCAGCAAAATCAGCATTTAAAATCAGACAGTCTTCTAATGGAGACTAATTTTTTCTCACCTGTGATGAGTTGAGCAAAAAAGAGACATAGCTGTCAAAATATTTCTTCTTCCATCGATCTGGCATTAACCTTTTGATCAAAGTTTCATGAAAGGGCAATATTTACAGTACAATCCCCAAATTTTGCCCATAAATGCATTAGGTCAGGGGTCACGCTATCAGGCAAAGTTGGCAACTAAGTCACCTAAAAAGTGTAAACTTTGCTTTCTTCTGTTAGCAGATATGATATTTCTCTGTTTTAAAGTGGAATTCACCTTTCTCCTGACTTAAATCAGATTTTTCTTGATATAGTCTGTCTTTTTATATCATCTCCGATCAGGTTTATTTAAAACGGTCTGTCTGCTCCGATTCTGCAATGATCCTTATAAATTATTCATTCAATATATTAGTTAGCACATGACTCTTTTAAAGACTATTTTGATTGGTCAAAGGTTTAAATTCATCCAATGAATCTTTGTGTAATTTAAACTGATGGCAAAGGAGAGAAGAAGCATGCTTGCACAACATGGCATGCCGAGTTGTTGAGAGAGACCATGGCACAAAATTTTAGGTAAGGGTTTAAAAACGTATGGAAATGGGAATGGCTGGAGTGAAAAGTAGACTGAAATTTCGTTGTTGAGTTTATAAGAAAGCAGAATGCTAGAGGACTTGCATTTTGTGATCTCTGCAGTAAAAATCTGAATTACAGTAATTGCATTTGGAACATCACCTAAAAAGAAGCTTCATATGGAAAATTGTAGCTCAGAAGGCATCTGGAAAAGGTGCAGTTAATTACTGTAAGAAGAACAATTTCTTGCATGAGAGAACAGATGTAGCCCTCTGTTAGAATATATGCACTGCATTTTGCCAATACAAGCACCAGCATGAAAGAGAAAAGGCTCTCATTGAGAAGGAAAAGAAATGCTTGCACATTGAGCCAAAATATCTAGTGGTGACAAAAAAGAAGGCTAAAGAAATCTTTGCCAAAGTAGCAAATAAGAGCTTGACCAGATATCAATTGGTTGTGTCCAGTGGAGAAAAAGAAAAATGCATTTATGGGATTATTTGTATATAGTTGATGTACTTGGGTGTTTATTTTACAGATTTGTTATGAAAAGAGAGAAGTATGCTTATTTTTGCTGCAAAAATTGAAAAATTATTGTGACTTAATTACGATGTGAACACTGACATGCACATGAAATAACTTCAGCATCAATAGTATTGGAGAACAAATTCATGTGACAATAAATATTGTGAAATTATTGAAGTCAAGCTGAATATTTTTTGTAAGTTTATTAGCTTTTAAAATGATTATTTGGTTTATTTTATCATCATAAGTTGCACCATGAGCAGTTTTTTATGAGTGTAAAATGCGTTTTTGGCCGTGGGCTTTTGGCCCCCTGGACCCCCTGATCAGGGCCACTGCCACTCAAGACCCCATTGAGGGAGGACCCCCAAACTCCACTTAAAAATTTGTCAGCTTTTTTAATGCAAGACCAAAATCATGTCTGTTAGGAAAGCAAAAATGACTTTGCCCTGTGATTTTTTTTAAGAGGAACATTGAATGACCACCTCTTTTGAGATGCTCCCCCCGCCTTGGCCAGGTTAGTTCCAGTGTTATGCTGTATATAGCTCAAGGTGAAATGTACACTTTAGGCCATCAAATAGTTGGTGTTGATATCAGTTACGCTGTCAAACAAACTCTTGCACATTCACAGGCATGTATTTGGATAGCTAATTGACCATTAACCATTTCCTGAATAAGTTAGCAGCTGTTACTGCCTGATTTCTGCATCTTTACCCTTTGATGATAAAAACATACAAACTTGTGTTTCGAAACTTAAATTTATTTAAATAGCAGTTTGAGTTCTATTAGATTGTGTCTTTTTGTAAACCATTGGCCAGGTATATTCAGGAAAATAAACAGTTTGTAAAAAAAGCAGGGACTAAATATTACATTATTAAAGATTTAGCTTTAAAATACAATTATATAGATCATTAAATATATGGGACAATGCTATGTTATGGAATTAACAAGATGCTGTAAGGTCAAGGTTGTATTTTGAGTTTACTAATTTTTGTAAAAATACGAAGAAAAAAACAAAACAGCAAAGCAAATACTATTTAACCAATGCCTAATGTTACACCAAGTATGTAGACAAATAATACAAACTTACATTTGCAATCCTATCATTGGACTATTGTAATGAAGATATAAAGTGGGTAGTTAGAACAGTTATGGTAAAGTTTTATTGGCAAACAAGAAATTAAGACTAACAGTATGATCTGAAAGACGTGTGCATTTCTGTCATGTACATGGTGTACTGGTTGTTTCAAACAAGTTCAGAAATATTTTCAAATGCCATTTTATAATGAACTTTCAGAAAGTAAAAAGAATTTTTTTTTTGATCAAGGGTAGTTGATTAATCATTTGTACTAACTTGCAGTTACAATGCTGTAATCTAGTTACTCAGTTAATTTCATTACAGTGTAATGCTTCTGTTGTTCTCTTTTTAAGTCATATTGCCAAAATACATTGAATGTGATTATGATAGTTTTTAAACATGCACCAAATGTGTTTATAATAGAGATAGAACTCAGAAAATTTTCTACTTGAAAATAAAGTTTTGTCTAAAGCCAATGTCAAATG
This sequence comes from Sinohyriopsis cumingii, assembly GCA_028554795.2. Classification (NCBI taxonomy): domain Eukaryota; kingdom Metazoa; phylum Mollusca; class Bivalvia; order Unionida; family Unionidae; genus Sinohyriopsis; species Sinohyriopsis cumingii. The sequence continues at coordinate 35,838,480 of CM068836.1, forward strand.
CAAATATGCATAGTGGGAAATAGATGGCATAATTCATATACATATATATTGCATATTTCCCTGTTCTGTCCAAAAGGAGAGGTCACTTCTTCCTAAAAATTCAAGTCTAGCTTGACCCCTGATTAGGTGGAAGGAAAATTGCTAGAAAAATGGACATTTCTGAGATTGAGGTATGAGAGGTCATGCTTATATAAAGCAATTATTTAAACTTGATGTGGATGGTCATTGATTAGAGAATCTGAGTCTGACAGTTTTATCAAATATTGTCATGGACAAATTATTACCATAATAAGAAACTGAGCATGGAATGTAAGATAACATATAGTGATGTGGAAAGTCATTGGTCAAGGTCAAAGTTGCAGTTTAAGCTTTTGTTTTAAAACAAAAACTTACATGTCTATGGATAAAAGTTAGACTTTATATCAGGGTGATCACTGTATAAGGGTGAAAGGTAAATATCAGGGTGATTTGTTTTGGGCTTTCCTTTAGGGTAAAATGCTGAGATCTTAATGGGGTTGCTGTTTCCATAATTGGATAGTTATCAGATTTAGTACATAAGATTGAGGGTGATGAAATGACCCTAGTGATTGTCCCTTGGGTGATGAAAGAGCAGAGAACAAGCTCATGGAGGTTCTAACTAAGACCATAGCGATAGTCACAGGTGAGTCAACACATTTATATATATTTCTCCTTTTCATATATGTGGTCTTGTTTAAGATATTTTACAGTATGTTCAAACTCAGTTATAAAACTTGTACATTTTCAGAGGGTGACAGTATTGACACTTCAATAGCCTCAATGGCTGTAATGGCAGCATTGTCAGGGAAGGATCTGTGGACCTATGTTCAGTCCATGCCCCACCTGTTTTCTGTTGGAGGTCTGTTTTATAACCAGATGAAACGGGATATGGGACTTGTGCCCAACAAACACTGCCAGCTGCCAACACTGCCAGGCAAGGTAACATCATTTAACAGATAGATTTCGAATTTGATGTATGATCAGAATATGTTTTTATATGTGCACAAAGGTGTGAAAATTTAGATCCAAGGGCTATACCAGGAAGTATGATAGTACAGGGTGACATAATACAGGTATAATGTAGTTACCTAAGTGAATTTTTATATACACACACAGATAAATATATATATATATATACATATATATATATATATATATATATATATATATATATATATATATATATATATATATATATATAAAAAAACAGACTACAAACAGTGCAAAACAGTAGCTAGCTAGCCTAAGCACTTTTGATTCTTAATGAGTCTTTTTCAAAGGCAAATAAAAAACAGAGACAAGACAAACAAATAAAACAGACAAACCGTTGTCTTTGTAAGACTTTACATGACTATGACTTGTTGTGGATGCTGAAAGATATTTTATATTGACCTAGAAATCGATGAGCCATAGCGTCATCTGTTATTTTAGGTAAATTTATGTAATCGCAAATTATATCCCAGATATTTCATTGTTATAGTTGTAATTATAGGTTATTGGGTGACTAATAAGCAAATTTAGAGAATTATTGAAAAGAGAACATGCCGGCTGCAAAAAGGTAATTTTATTTGTAAATGGCTGTCTTTTTCTAGTCGTCTTGGTTTAAACTGCTTTGTTTCAATGTTCTAAGGTGGCATATCCAGTAAGATTCCTTTTCTTTCCTGGTTTCAACTCCATTTGGGGTTGTAACCAGTTGCTATAAGTGTTATATCACTGAAAGTGTGGCCATGGGAACAGAAATGTTCTGCGACTGGGCTTCTGTACAGCTTCTTTGTCATCCAATCAGATATATGAAGGTTGATCCTTTTGTGTAGTTTTTCAGTTGTTCCAATATACTGGATGCTACAGATCTTACATGTGATGAGATAAATTACATTCTTTGTTTTGCACGTTTTGTTTGATCCATGTATGTTCAGTTTTTCTCAAGTCACTGTGCTAGAAAATGTCCTGGTTTCTATGATATGTTGGCAGGTTTTGCACCTTTTATCGCCACAGGGGCCAGATTGACTTATGTGGTCTTGGTTAGTGATTGGCATTAGCTTTGCCCTGACCAGGATGTCCTTGAGGTTTTTTGGTCTCCAGTACGCTACTACAGGTTTGTTCGGGAGTAATAACTTTAGTGTATCACACGATTCCATGATGGGCCAGGGATAGGTGAATTGCACATTCAGTTATAAAACAGACCTTTCATCCTTTTCAAATGTATTTAACATTTCTAACTTTGCTGAGGTTACAAATACACTTACACTGTATCCAATAACTGACAATGGGGGTGGAGTTTAGTTGTATTCTAAGTTCCAAAACCTGGAAGTTAGAGTTTGGATTTTAGGCACCACCTCCTTAGTTATTCCAGAATTTATTTACCAAATTGCAACCACAATAGGGCAGCAAGAAATTGATATATAAAAGAGAAGTATGAAGAATGCAAGATAGTTGTACATAAAGGTTAAAGTGGTATAAGCAATGTAATTAGTGTGTTGCCTGGGCAAATGAAAGATAAACTTCCCCAAAGAAAATATATGTTATCTTTGCAAATCAGCAAATATTAAAATTTTACTCAATATTCAGACTTTGCAACTTGATTATATTTTAAATGAAATAATTTCTCTTTTTCTTTGGAGTGCTTATAACAAACAACCAGAAAATGGAATTCATTTTCTGCTAAATTTGCAATGCATTGCTTACAAGGTCTATTTGTAAGAGATAGATAGAGGATATTCTATGTTTTTTTTCAACAGATATAAGGAAATATTTTACTTGTGAAGTGCAAGCATTGAGAGGGACAGTAAAAAATGTTTCCACTTAATGAGTAAACTATTTCCTCTTGTTCACATTAAAAAATATAGATTTTCTTTTTATTATATATTTTGAAGGCAGAAAACATTGCATGGATTTTTTTGTCCATTCTGTGTCGTTGTGTTGTCAGCTGCATTACTTCATCTCTATATAGGAGTTCCAACATTTCTTAATACTTTCAGACAATAACTTTTTTCCTTTCTATATTCATTCACACATTTTTTTCTTCCATTGCATTAATGAATCATAATACCTTAAGAATATAACCACAACCTTGCACGCCCAGCCCTCACATGCTAAATTTCAACTATAAAAAAGATGAAATTATTCAGCTGCCATAGGTGGGAGTTGGACAAGAGTGATCTTCCTTGGATAGGGGAACTGGCACCAGATCTCATCCATACTTAAGTTACTGCTTCTGATTTTACAAATAAGCATGCTCTTCTGGAGACATAGCAAAAATCAAATGGCATTTCCCACACTACTGAATGAGTTGAATTAGTTTCTCTCACAAATGAAAAAACACTCAATCTATGTTTCTTACTATTTCTTACTTGTTTCTGTCTAAGACTAAGATCTTTTTACCTTTTTGAACAACAACTTCATCTTATGGCATACATGTTGGACATTTTCTTGCTTGCCAACATTAGTAGTAATGTCTTGTAATCGGAGGAACATATACCATGAAATTACTTGCAGACAGTTTCACACAAAAACCACAAACTTTAAAAGCTTTTTTTTTCAAATATAAAACTGGAATGAATAATAATAATATTAATAGGAAGAAGAAGAAGAAGAAAAATATTCAATAGATAAAAATCACTGCCAGGCCTCTGCTAAGCTGGCAGTAGTATTGAAGGTCCTTTATATGTTGTGATACCCCAAAAAAGATAATGAATTCCTAATGAATATAAACTCAAACAAATTGATAAAGTGTATCATGTTGAGTGCATCTATAGCCCATAAAATGCACAGTAAAGAAATGTTGAGTAAACAACTGAATTGTGGTCCAACAGTAACAGTTCTCTCAGAACCAGTGTTACATTTTTCCAAGTCTGGAAATTTGACTTGGTTTATCCATTCAGGTCCAAATGTTTGAAATTTGAGTTTTTACAAGGACAAAACTCCTTTTGAGTTTCTTGGAATTTTATATTTGTTCATATTTTGCAGTAGTGATCCCATAGAAATAATATCAATATTTTCAAATCAATTCAATGTTGGTACACATATCACTTCAAATTGCATATTAATTATATTTAATGTATGTTTTTAGACAAATAGGAACTACTTTTGGATAAGTGAAGTTTACCAACAACTTTCCCTAATGGGCAAATAATTTTGATGTCAGACTTTGACTTGTCATTCTCACAAGTATGAAGTGTTATTGATGTTGCTTGTCAGCAAATTATTAAGAATACTGTTCAGCTATTACATTTTTCTGCTTCAGATATTTCGATACAATGCTAATGAAGGAAGACTTGAGTTGTGTCTAGAACCGTATGGTCATTTTCCTGTGGAGCCTGATATAGAAAATAAAGTTCTGAGAAATAGTGCCACAAGTGCAGATACAGTGGAAGAGGAATGTAAACCTCATTTTGGAATGAGTGGAGTCATAGGTCATCATGGACCTTCCAAGTTTGCCTTCACAGGTCAAGGTCATTCTCTGAAGTCATTTTCTGAGGAACGAATGCCAGTAGATATTCTAGAGAAAACCCACACACCTCATGTAAGACATTTTAACAATATGAGTGACCCAAATAAACATCAGGAAAGTATTGATGAAGGAGAGGAAGACAAACTTATGGAAGTGGATAAAGAGACACGAAGGACGGCTTGCAGTACCTATGTTGATGACCATGATCTCGATAAAAGTGCACCAAAGATCGGTGAGGTTGTATATCAGCGATTAGGGCCTGCATACAGTGTAATAGACCAACAATCAAGCAATGAGATTAATCACAATGTGGAAGTTTTTCGAGCACTGGCAGAGTCAATTGAGAAAACTCTAAAAGATACAATGGAAGATGAGGTTTGTAATTAATGATACCCTTAAAAGTGCAGAATTAAGCTAACTTTAAACATAAACAAACCTTGAAAATAAGGCATCCCATCAGTGTGACCTTTTGCTTTCTAATGTTACATGTTTAGGCTCGAATAAACAGTAACACAAGAAAGAGTGAAAGCAACAAGCTTTGAGAAATTTAACAAACTATTTATTTCCCTGGAAAATTACTGTAAAAATGAAGAAAAAAATAAGATTTACAGTTTTAAGAATCAAATACCAAAATAATCCAAGAATAATTCACAAATAAAATTTTAGAAGTCCTAATATTGAAATGTTCTAATGATTTAAAGTTCAAGTCCCGATGAAGAATCCAAGATGGAAGGCGATGACGTTTACTGTATCTAGTTCAATGTTGTTGTCTACAGTTCCTTGTAGACAAAACACTAAATAATCCCCCAGTTTTGAAAATCCAACTAAAATTTTTAGGAAATGTCTTTGTTCAAGAATTCTGTATGAGCACTCATAAATATTTCCAGAGAAGTGAATTAATCTTTTAGAATCCAAATAATCTGAAGAAAAATTAACATATAACTCGAAAACTGGCTGCAACAGAAGGAAATGACTTGACATCAAGCATTTTTAAGCCCAGACTCTGAAATCTCTCTCTCTAAGCATCACTATTAAAACTAAATAATTACATATAAAATATCATACAGCCCCTGTATGTCCTTGATAAGAACCAATCATTTTACTCCAAGAATAAAAGTTGTTTACTTCACTCAAAACTATTTACAAGTCGAGGGTCACGTATCCAACACAGCCTCAATCTCAATCTTATTATTCCCACAATAAAAATAAATTAAAATAACTTGTTCACTTGGCTGTTACTAATTTTGAATTAAAGTCGGGAACCAGGTCAGCCATATGTTTACGAAAATGAACAGTCAAGGTCAAACTATTTTCTGGAAACAGTATGAGTTCCTAGTAAATGAAACTGCATTATTTTGACATATAATGAAATTAATAAATAAAAAGATTTTAAAACTTACAAACAATTAAATCAGATATAAATTAAATCAAATATACATAACACTAATTTAAGCCTATCTTGATAAAAAGGTATCCAATCTTTATGACTTTTTGCTTTCTAATATAAACCAGTCTTGAAAATATACCATCAGGTCTGTACGACCTTATGGTTTCTAATGTTAGCAAGTCTTGTAAATAAGGCTTGCAATCTGTATGACCTTTTGCTTTCTAATATAAGAAAGTCTTTTTTTTTAAAATCATCAAATCTATATGATCTTTTGCTTTTTTTAATATTAGCCTGTCTTAAAAATGCACTTTTAAATTTGTGTGACCTTTTACTGTCAAAATGTATGCTTGTCTTGAAAATAAGCCATCCAATCTGTATGATGTTTTGCTTTCTAATATAAGCTATCTTCAATATACATCATTAAATTTCCATGACCTTTTGCATTATAATGTTAAGCCAGTCCTGAAAATCAGCCCTCTAGTCTATATGACCCTTTTCTTTCTAATGTTAAGCCAGTCCTGAAAATTAGCCCTCTAGTCTGTATGACCTTTTGCTTTCTAACATTAACCAGACTTGGAAATAAGTCATTCAGTTTGTTTGACCTTTTCCTTCTTAATGTCAGCCAGTCTTGAAAAGAAGTTGCCTAAATTAATGTGTATCTTGTATGCAAGCAAATTTAAATGTGGAGAGAAACCTTTTTATACTGGTCTGTCAATTTATGCATTTTGCCAAGAGAAATAATTATTATGGTAGTTTGATTTTTTCACTCTATTCAACAGACATCATCAACATTATGACCAACATTTTCATCTGCCATGTTGTCAATTGCTTCGTCTGTAATTAAGAAAGACAACCAGTCATGCGGGAAAATTAGGTTTGATTGTACAATGTACCTAATTGTTTTGTTTTTTTTTTAATTTTTAAAGGTACTTTTTACCTTGGATTAGGGCAGAGGATTATGTTACTACATGTACTTATATTTTCTGTGCAAACATAAAAAAACCCAGCAAAACATGTATGTAAGCAGTTGAAATTACAGTAAGAAAACTGCAACTTCATTGTGTGATGCATTTTGGCTGGCAGTATGTTTTGAGTAGGGGTGAAATGACACACCTGTGCCACGTATTGATATGATTCATGATACACAGCCTGCAATACACTACATATTGATACACTTGATGGTCTTTCCATCTTTGAAAGGTAGCTGGTACCCCTTTATCTATGTTGACATACTGGTTGTATTTGCAGATAGAGATATATTTATCATATATTTATATGCAATTCTCATTGATGACAAGAAAACAAAAATACTTTCAAACAGATTTCTTGTTGGTTGTCAGTGAGTTTTATTCAGCGTTTAGGCTATTGGGTTGTGGCTCCATTTAACTCACTTTAGCCACCAGGCCCTTTGTTTTGCACTGCATGAATGCTTTGAAAGCATCTTATTAACAATTCCATGTCTCACTTAAACTTGGAAGACATTACAATGTTATCTTCAAAACAGAAGAAATAAAGCAATTTCCTCATGCAAAGAAAATCTCATCTAGAACAAATCTGGGAATGGGAATGAGGATGAATACCAACAAAATCTATCACATTGCACTTCCTGATTATGCAAATGACTGATGTGGCCACAGATACTTGTATTTATTAGTGAAGAAGGAAAACTATTCACAACACCCAGTCCTATTCTATTTTTTTTATTATTTAAATTTTACACAAGGATATAAACTTCAGCTGTTTGAAATCTGCCCCCTTGCTGATTTTGTGGTAATTTTATTTATTCCATCAGCACCTTCATTCACTAGTTAAATATCTCGGCATAAAAAGAGAAATTCCAAATTTGTTCCCCATATACAGTTAAGGAGAGATGCTGCCAGGATTTTAGTTTACGGGTGACCACCATTTGTCACCAAAAGAAGGGGAGAGTAGAAAAGTAGGAGCGGGAGGAGGAAACGGTCACGGTTGAATATTTACCTAACACTTCAGAACTCTACTTTTTAGAGCTCTACTGAAATCAAAATCTTTAAAAGATGTCACCTTTAGTTGTATAAGTGTTAATGTGTTAATAATTTCTGAGCATACTCTGTTCTTTATCAGTGTATGAAAATTTCTCTGTGCATCCTTCTGAAAGGGCATAAACATAGCAAACTTTGTCAGCTTGAAGATGTTGGGAAACTGATCTTTCTGACTGCTGCTTAGAATTTTCCAGGGCCCACAGATTTTATCTTTTGGATACATCTGCTCAAACTTACATCTTGAATCAGTAGTTTACTATCGTGCCAGATTTCTTATGTTCCATAATACTGTGTTAGTGTTTTTAGCCAATCAATGCCGTAGTCAGCTTGTGCAGACACGTATTCAAAAAAAATATCTTTACTTCATAATTTCATTTTTTTCATCCTTATTTATTCAGTTTATCTTAACCCTAAAATGGATATATGGTTTTGTAGCATATGATTCACAGGGCTAAAATGATTGATTAAAAAAAAATGAAAATTGCATTCTACTTTTAAATTGTCTGTAGTATAAATATGCTCAGTATTCTGCCCTTTCTACATTTAATTTAGAAATGATGCTGAAAGGGAGACTGACTGTCATGCCCACTATTTCTGTCCACCCACCATATACATCTGACTCGCATTTAACACCATTTTCTGGCTCAAAATCACCCCTATAAAAATCATGAGCTTATTTCAAGACAGTATATGAGCTTGCTGCAACTTTGTATGTGCGAGCCCATGACTTCCAGTTCTAGGAATGGATGAAAGTGATGCCTTTTTGATGAACCAACAACCAGTAAAAAAGTAATTATGACAAGAACTATCATAAATGGAAAATGCAATTTCTTTTTATTTAAATAATTATTAAAAACAAAAATGTAAGTTTTAGAATCTAATACAGTAATTAAAACCAACAAATTGACAAGAAAAATTAAGGTCAGATAATTTTTTAAACTTATAATAAATCCAACTGACTGGGAAAAAATAATAAGGTTTATAAAGTTTAAATGTCTTTTAACAAAATCACGTAATTTTGGCAACATCTGGCAATCTGCACTTGCTGTTGATGATAATCCTTCATAGCTGGTGATGCCTAACTCTATCCACAGTGCTCACTGAACCCGCAACCTCTTGAAAAGTAATTGTCATAAATGGCAAATGAAACTTCCATGCTTTATGATAGTGTTAAAAACAACAAAATTAGTTTTTTGAATCTATTACAACAATTAAAATGATCCAACAGACTAGAAACTTAAGATGACATGATTTTTTTAAAGATTTTAATAAATCCATCTCATAAGCTGCTTTGAAGTACAACTGTCTTTCAGAAATCAGCACAATGCATGTAGGTAACATCTAGCTGTGCCACACTTACAGATTACTGATGATTATACCATTGAACTCCTTCATAGTTTGTGATGCCTCACTCTCTCCAAAGTGCTCCTTGATGTAATCTGTTGAAAAACACCAGAAAAGAATTTCATCAGTTTATTTTAATTTATATTATTTAGAGTAACTGTCTGGGACTGCAACAGTGACCTAAGTGGTTAGAACGTCTGCTTCTGATCCGTGTTTGAACCCTGCCCAAGTCGTATCAGAGATTTATAAAAATGGTAGGCCTGATGTCAGGATAATGTGACCAGGTGGGGCATGATGCTATGTGTGTGTGGCATGATGCCCCAGTCCTAGGCATCACAGTAAACTGCCACACTGCAAACATCATAGCAATATGTCTAAAGTTTGTAAAGCTACGTAAAAAATCCATAAAACACAAACAAAGGGACTGAATGAGATGAAATAAATGGCATGTTTGTAGACTGGATCTCTTACAGGAGAGGTCAGTATTATCCAACTGGTTGGTGTCAAATTACCAGTTAAGTGACTGACATCATATTCTATTGGTCAAAATAAATATCTTCCTAAAAGAAAATGACAAAATCATTTTGTGACAGATATTAAAGGCAAACCGGTATGAGAATAATACATTTAAGACTGGAAAGTTTGGACTGTGTCAAATTATGTATAATGTTCCAGGTACATCACATGAATGATCATCATTGTGCTGATATTTTTGTGTTAATATTTATTTAAAGATGAACAGTTTCACATTATATGTACTACTTCTCTTATTTTTGGCAATTGAAATAACTGTCTTTTAGTAAAATAGTGTTGATAAAAATCAATAACATTTCCACAGTATCAACATTTTTTAGGTTAGCATCTGTACAGCCAAGGTTATTGGGAATGATCATACCTTTAATTGCATTTTTTGACCTGTTCAGGCATTGGTAGAGTCCTTGGTCCCTCTTTTCTGTTTGGTGCGCTACGTGACCCTAATGCTGACATGCCTGTAAGCCTCTTTTGATCAAAGAGGGTGTCCGGTATATGAATTGCAACCTTTCTGGGTTGGTGGAAGCCACAAATGGCTAGACTTGACTTCTGTTGCTTGGTTATGTACACTTCAGCACCATCAGCAAGTGGAACTTTTCGATCTCCAATCTCTAAAATAATGAAGATTTTCTTTGTAGGGCATACTATCTAAGACTGTTGATAGGCTTTGTTTCCCTCTGTTCAATCAATCTTATCTTGTGACAATGACCAGCATGTTGAGCTACCATGGTTTTAGGGACAAACGTGGCGTGAGTGACATTAACATATTGCTTAGTTGCTAAGGTGTTATACAGACCTAAGTTAAGTTAAAACTATATCCAGTACAAAGTAACATAATTATAGCATTTCTTCTGCAAACCAAAGACAGCTTATAAACAAGTACATATCAACCATTAAGTTGTGACAGTGATGTCAAGCATTAGTTTGGGGAAAAAATGAGTAACATGTCATACATCTTCAATTGTATTTATATGCTGTGATAATGACACTTGAGAAAGTAACCAGACCCACTTCTTTCATGTTCTAATATTTTCCATCAGCATCATACCTGGTTGCCAAGTTCTATAGCAGGAGGAAGTTCTTAGAATTTTCTAATAGCACCTTTATGATCATAAAAAAATATACTATTTGCTTGTTTCCTTCCAATTAAGAATTTTATCGAATTTGAACCTTGACTGGTGATGACCATTCTTCATCCACAGCAGAAGCTGGTACATCTGAATCCTCTATGGTGTCTGGACAATAACTATTTACATCTTGTGACCAATTGTGCTGGAAGTAATTGTTAGTGTCCTTTTTGATGATATTAATGCTGATAGTCCTGCTGCCAATCAAAGTACCGTTTTTGAATCAATGGTTGCTCAGTGGACCTTCAATGCTCAATGGACTGCTCAGAAGGAAACTGTTGTAAAGACTGGCTAGTGATATGCAGCTTAGGAGTGGATGTATGTTGTGCTAACTGGGCAGACATCAGCTTAGGAGTGGATGTATGTTGTACTAACTGGGCAGACATCTGCTTAGGAGTGGATGTATGTTGTGCTAACTGGGCAGACATCAGCTTAGGAGTGGATGTATGTTGTGCTAACTGGGCAGACATCTGCTTAGGAGTGGATGTATGTTGTGCTAACTAGGCAGACATCTGCTTAGGAGTGGATGTATGTTGTATTAACTGGGCAGACATCAGCTTAGGAGTGGATGTATGTTGTGCTAACTGGGCAGACATCTGCTTAGGAGTGGATGTATGTTGTGCTAACTGGGCAGACATCTGCTTAGGAGTGGATGTATGTTGTACTAACTGGGCAGACATCTGCTGATAGTGCATCTACTGCATTGGTTGCAGGTGGGATGACTGGGTCAGTGTTTGTTGCTGGATAGACTGATCATGAAAGTCAGATGCTTGTGAATGGACTTAAGCTGATCAGTGGGAGCCTGCTGATCTGGTGTTAGCTGGAGTAGCTGTTGAAATGAGGGTGGTTGCAGAGTGAGTTGCTGGTGGTCAGTGTTGGTCTGTTGACTGGGGGTCAGCTGAATGGATTGCTGAATGTATGCTTCTCTGCTCTGCAACTGTTGTTCTAAGCATCATCTTGTATTTGACTTGGACTGCAAAATGAAAAAGAAGTGGGTACATGATCAAAGCGTGAATATATTGTTTCAGACTAATGTATACATACATGTAAAGTAACTACTGTTTTTGGTACATACTAGTACACATGCCACAATCCTGTTACATTTAATTTTGGTGCAGTTGGTATTAAAAAAAATCATATTTAGCTATTCAGGGCAAAGAAATTTTAACATCCTGGGATAGATGAGATATTGATAACTATGTGTAACTTGCATATATACAATAAAAAAAATTCATTTGCATTTTGTATACCTTCACTAAACACGCAAGATTAAACTACCAGAGTATAGTCCAAATTAGTGTTATCATTGTTCTGGAGTCAATGAACTCAACCATCCTTTGAAGAAAGTCAACCTTGCTTGGAGTAACAATTGTAATAAAGATATTATTTACTAATTAGTACAATAAAGTACTGGAAAAAAATGTGTAAATAATATTAAAGTAATTAAAATAATTAGTGCCTAGAAACATTCTAAAGTCTTATTTTGGCAAAGCATATTAGGATGTAAAAACAATGTTTTTGGCATAGGAATTATTATTGGATTGTGCAATACTTACATTATCTTGCAGCTATATTTGCAACTTAATATGTTGTTTAGTTTCAGTAACTTGTAAACTAGGCTAAACTATATGAGCATGAAATGTCACTTCATTACCAGTCAATGAAACACTTTTAAAATGATCCCCATAGTACTTATATTCAGTGCATACAGAAATATAACTTACCAAGTGGTGCAAGCTTTCTTCCATCTTTTAACTGTTGCTGCAAGTCTTTAACCTAGCGCTCCAGTTCTGCTACTCTGAACCACGCCTCATCATGCTCAGCAGTCAATATGTGACTGGATGTCTACTGAACTGGCAGCAGCAGAAGCTGAAAGGTTCATAAATGTGTAGGGCTTGACCGATGATTCACTGGAATATCTATTAAAATTGTCATCCACCACTCCCCTCAGCATCTCTTTGAATGTTCTTTTTGCTGCCAGTGTTTTCACACTCTTTTTTTTTAATTATAGAAACATTCTATACTTCATGATAAAATACATTCACATTTGTGTGAACATAATAGATAAATACATTGGGGAAAAAAATGTTTTGGAGCATAAGAAAATTAGGCATATTTTAGTAAAAAACCAAGCAAAGAAAGGGCATAAATCTTGTAAGATTTAATGTAGAGTTACGAATCTAGGACTCTGTATTTTGTGTAACTGTAATTTTTAATTCTACTACATATTGTGCATTTATCTGACACTGTCAAGGAAGTGCTCTGGACAAGAAAAATTTAACTAAAATACATGTCAAAATTGGACCTAAATATTTAAAAATTTATGTAAGAGTTATGGTTCTTGCACTCTGAACACTGTCTCTTGTGATGTTTATTTGTTATAAGTCTGATCCAGATATTTCATACAGTGTCAGAGGTGTGCCCGATAGATGGACAGATGGACAATGTGAGGTGATTATATGCTCCCCATAATTTTTGGAGAGCATAAACACTAAGGTTCTAGATTGCGGAACATTTACAATAGCCGTTTCTGAAGTTATTCTTCCAATAAAATTGAAGGTTCACAATAAAATAGTTATGGTTCACATGTACAATAGCTATATGTATTGGTTACTGTTGAAGCAAGTATAGGATTGGACAAGGTGATTAATTCCTATACAGTTTGGAGCCTCACACTTATTTTAAAGCACACGTTTAATTAATATAGTTTAGACTTTACAAGAGATAATTGTTGTCAAAAATACCATATCTTATAACCTGTCATAGGTTTTTCTTTTTTTGTCTTTTCCACACATCCATCACTTCATTTCTTCCTTTCCAGTGTTGATGCTTGAATAGCATTTTTCCCTGTTGAAAGAATTATGACACTGCCTTCACCTCTTTTCTTCCTTTCCAGCTTTGATGCCAGGATAGCATTTTTCACTGTTGAAAGTATTATGCCACAGTTGAAGCTCAGTGTAATTTATAGTAATATATATCAGTTTCAAAACAGTTCCAGATATTCCATGTTTAGATCTATAATCTGATCTGATCTTTTCTTTGAAATTATTGTTGTTGTTGTATGATTTAATGCCATTTTTCAGCACATGATAGGCTATACATTTCAGCCAGTATTAATGGTGGAGGAATAACCCAAGAAAACCCCGGAAAGAACCACCGACCCACGACAAGCTACTGGCAAGCTTTCTCACATACCCACATTGGCTGAATCCGAGACTCAAACCCACACAGACAGAGGTGAGATGGCAGTGATCCGTAACGGAGAGCGCTTTAGACCACTTGGCCACTCGGGGGCCCCTTTGAAATTCATTCAAATGAAATATTTTCAGAAGAAAAAATGACTATTTCAAATGACCCCATGTCAAGCTGTATGTCCTGATATAATTATCTTGGTGACATCACATCACTTCATTTAAAAGTGCTCTTAAGACCAGTTGAGGCTATTCCGTTCACAGAACAGACTTGGTTTCCTTTGGACCAGCATATATTCTAAAGACATTATGTTTACTTGCTCTTTTTGTTTTATGCTCGTAATCTCGTATACATTTTCCTGATGTATATAAATGTACAATTGTGAACATGTATAATTGCTGCTATGAGTGTTTAAATTATGTTCAGCGCTTAAGCTTTTTAGAGATTAGGCACTATAGATAGCTTTAGTAGTTGTAGTAGTAGTAGTGGTATGGGGAATAGTTTCAAACAATAACTGATAATAATTAAATCAAACAGTCAAACCTTTATTTTCCTTTTCCTTATTGGACACTGTCATTTGCTCATGCACCCGCTTGGGTGGTAGGTTTGGATCACATTCAAGTTTTTTCTTGTGCTCATCCTTTAGTTTATCTTTGCTTCTTGTTAATTGCAACAAGAAATAATGGTACATTTTCAGTGATCATAATGTGTAACAATTTAGCAAATATGAATGAATGAAGAAGCAATTATATATACATATACATATATATATATATCATATGTAGTGAAACATTGATGTATATATTTGATATTACATCTACAAAAGCATCTACTTTTGAAAAACATTGTTTAAAGATGAACCATCGGATTTTACATACCTTGGTCTATGAGCAAGAAAAATGAATTGTCACATCCATAGGTTCAAGGTAGGCCATAATTTGGTCTATATGGGCATCTGTATTTTTCATATTATTTTTTACATGTAAATTAAAATACATTAATTTCCCTTAATATTACCTATTAGTTCAGCATCTGAAACACTCATGCTCCCCAACACCTCATTTGGTGTTAGGT
This sequence comes from Sinohyriopsis cumingii, assembly GCA_028554795.2. NCBI lineage: Eukaryota > Metazoa > Mollusca > Bivalvia > Unionida > Unionidae > Sinohyriopsis > Sinohyriopsis cumingii. The sequence goes on from CM068836.1 coordinate 35,853,621, forward strand.
CTCGATCTCTCCATCTTCCTTCAGTTCTTGTTAGCTTTCTACAGGTAAAGTAAAGAACTATGAGTAGCTCAGTATACACAATGCATGAATCGGATGGTGACAAGTTACACTTGGGTTTTTTTTGTGAGTGAATTATTTGCACAAAATATTCTTCATAAGTGACCCAGTGCAGCTAGAAAATATCAAATAGCATTTGAAGAGACTTTGAGAAATAAAATTCATTACCTTTTCTTGAGATTTTATGGACCATTTCTACTGACTTTATGACCTACCGACAACTAAAGCTTAATTGTTCAATAAGCAGAATTAAAAATAAGAATTACTCATTGAAATCATTCATAAGGCCAACAAAAATTATAAGTGTGATTCAGATTACATAGCCAACCAAAGAAGAGTAGGTAGGTAGGACTTTTTTTGTGAATACATTAACAAGCATCTTTATGTATTTATATACCCTAGGCAGCAAGTTTTATTGATGGAAGAAGACCCTGGATGCTCTTAAGTCCATTTTCAAGAGTAGAATGATGAATCTTATGCAAACAAATGGCAATTTTCTCACAAACAGACTCCAGTGGATTTGGACTGCTGGAGTTTATGTTGACAACTCACGAACAACACCATTGTCTGTTTCATGTTTTAATTTGCTGGCTATTTGTTTTAATGTACACATTTAACATGGAAAAACAAATCTAGATCTCACATGGAATAATAAGAGAGCCACCCAATGGGGTAATACATTCTCTTCTATACATGCTATAATTAATACATATGGGGCTGTTGATTTAGAACTGGAGTGGAGTATATGCCACTTTTTAAAACTGAACTTCATAAAATAGCCAAGATTGAAGATATTGTTTTAAGGGCTGTTCCATTAAAACATACATGGGACCCAGGGAATGCACTTTTAATATGGAGTAGTCCTCCATTGATGCAGTTTAGAAATCTATAATTTTCATATGCACCTATGAGTAATCAAAGTACCCCAGCATACATTTTTTTAAACTGCCTTCCCTGGGTACCATGTGTGTTTAAATTGAACAGCCCTTACAAAAGGAATCACAAAAGACAACATTTTAAAAAAAATCGGTGATACAGAACATTCATTGTGGTATCCAATTTCTATCGAGATAGCATTAGCCATCTAGGAGAATAAGAAAATGCAAATTATATCCATATAGTCTAAATACAACAAAGATGACTAACTCTTGCAAAATTAATCTGACTTGAATCTCCTTGCCAAATGCATGTCTCCATTTTGTGGTGATCTTGTCGACCAAGTTTGATCAATGTAGCAGCTCTTGTTGTCTTAATTATACCTTTATATCTGTAGTTACAAAGCCATACCTCTTGCAGAATTTGTTAGGAGTTGAATGCCTTTGCCAATACCTCCACTTTGTGGTTGGGGCCCTGGGTATTCATTGGCAATTCCTAACATGTAAACTACAAACTAGAGCGGAACAATACCACCCACCCACCGGAAAAAAATCCTGCAGATGCCTATCAGTGGACCATACATGTGAAGTAGGCAATACTCTGGTGCACACACTCAACTAAAATTTTGTTTAAAGGAAAACACAGCAGTCTGAGATGTAAACAGGAAGGAAAAGTTGTTAAAGCTGGACGAGGTCATACCAGGGTATTCCCATTTGTTAAAAATGATCCATTTGGTCCAAGAAGATGTCAGGATGAAACAATTAGAAATGAACATGAAGATGTTGAAACAGGCAGTACAATACTTGGTATAAAAGGACCATCATGGTCTTCTCTGTTGCAGCCTGACATATTTAGAGGGACAGCTGTTTACTATATGCACTGTGTCCTGCTAGGAATTGTAAGAAGATTATTAATTAAGTCTCTGGTTTTCATCTCAGTTTTCATCAGAAAGCTTTTAATTTTCAAAGCATGTACACAAAGTTGATGAAAGACTCTTGAAAATTAAGCCACCAAACTTTATCAGCAGAGTACCAAGAAGCCTGAAAGACCATTCTTCATACTTGAAAGCCAATGAATTCCGGTCTTGGCTTTTTTATTATTTAATTCCAATATTGTATGGTATTTTAGACGATGAGCATTTTCAACATTATATACTTGTTGAAGCACTTTTTGGCTCAGTAGTGAATCAGTCAGTCAGGCTATGTTAACTAAGAGTAAAGCACTGCTGATATACTTTGTAGGTATGAAGTTTTATATGGAGAGAGACATAATTCTGCAAACATCCATCAACTTCTCCATTTACCAGATGATGTTCATGATCTAGGACCACTTTGGGTATATAGTTGTTTTTCATTCGAGGATATAAACGGTCAGCTGGTCAAACTCTTTCATGGTATACTGCATCCAGAAGTTCAGATCAGTTCTGCCATCTCTACATTACTGCATTTACCAGATATTGTTCAAAATGTAGACAAAGAAAATGTTGTTGGAATGTTTTATTCATATATGTGCAAAAAGGGATGTCAGACCAATGCTCACTGCAAATATGTTTCTGAAGGTACAGGTGTTGTAGGCAGGAGAGTAATACACAAACTTTCAGATGAACAGCTCAACCTTTTAAGTTCAATCCTTGACATTAATGAACCTAAAAAAGCGCTTTGTTTCTACAGGATGTATAAAGATTGAATTCTGTTTCAGTCTTTACAGTATTCTGCAGTTGCAGAATGAAACTCGTACACTGTTATTTTATACAAAAATAATGCATCAAGAAAAGTTGGCCATGTTGAGAAATATATTGAAGTTTATACACGGTGTCACAGAAATTGTACTATTGATTGTTTGTGTCAAGCACAATATTTTGCGGTCATAAAGGAACTGAGAATTAATACTGAAGTTTCAATTGAAAATGGTGTGATTGAGAAAAATCCTGTTAGTATAGTTCCTTTGAAATCTAAGTACATGTATGTACAATACAAAACAGTTCCAATTACAAGTGTCAAAGACTTGTGTGTGTATATCCAATTAAATGATCTTATGGACACTGCTTTTGCTGATGTGTCCCACAATTCTGTTGAATATGACTGATAAATATACATTCTTGTATAAAATCTGGACCATGCAGACATGTACATCAAAATAGAAGAATGAACCATATATATATATAATATTTTACACATGTTCACTACAACTCTTTGTATGAATCCTGTATGTACTCGTCCTTAAAGCTTTATGCATATTTTATTCTAGCAGTAGATAATTATCCAGTTTTAATAGCATTTGTTGTCTAAAGACCCCTCATCTTGTAAAAAATCTGTGCATCACATATATATCTATACATGTACAAATGTACCTGTAGAGGGAAGGCCTCATATAAGATTGGTCAGTTGACCAAATAAGCTTCTTTAAATAAAGTCATTATTATTATTATTATTATTATTATTATTATACCAGGGGTGGCCAACTAGACGACCTTTGGGAGCTGCAAAACTGGAGGCAATATTGGAAAAAAACATCCATATATTTTTGCAAACAGCAAATGTGTGTTGTATAGCCACAATCTAGTATGTGTAATCAGGGCCACACCGCAGGCTTGTGTGAGCCTCATGCAGCTCATGAGCTCTGCTTTGGCCACCACCCCTATATATACTGAACAAAACTTTGCACTACCATTAAGTTTAACATTTTTGAACTACATTATCCATTTGAACACATGAACATTTTTATATTTCACTAGAGAGGTTTGTTTCCTGGATATTTAAGCAAACAAAATTTTATTATTTATATTGAGTGTTGTATAATAAGTTTTGTTCCTTATATCCATGATGGTAGTTAAATTGTATCTTGATATTGATTTGGTTGTTTGATACACTGCTGCACATTCTAAATTCAGCTTTTTATTTCAGATATGAGTTCACTCCTGTTTGAAAAACTTGTTTTTATGAACATTACAAAAACCTTGTTCTTGCTTGTATATATGTTAGGTATCAAATAAAATAGATACTGGCATATGAATTCTTTTTATGAAATTTGTTTTTTTGTATTTAAAAATGCCACCAACCTATTACTTAGTCATAACTTTTCACTATAGTAATGTGAGATGTCATTGTTAGTATTCAGGACAGTGACTTTTTATACATCTTAATTATGACAAATTGCTGTGGGGCCCCAAGTGGTCTAAAGCGCTCACCATTCCGGATCACTGCCATCTCACCTCTGCCTGCGTGGGTTTGAGTCCAAGGCTCGGCTAGCATGGGTACGTGGGAAAGCCTGCCAGTAGCTTCTCGTGGGTCGGTGATTCTTCCCTGGGTTTTCCAGGGTTCTTCCTCCACCAGTTATACTGGCCGCCATGTATAGCCTATCTTGTGCTGAAAAATGGCGTTAAACCCTAGAACAACAACAACAACATATACCGTGCTAAATAAAGTATTTGTTAGTGTCCTGTTGCATGTACTGATACTGAGAGTGTTGCTTTTCACAAATGCAAGATATCAGTATTCACATTACATAGTTACGGTTATTCATTGACCAATTTTGTGCATTATAAATTCATTAATATCCATTAGGACACAACAAATGCATGCAAATCCATGGGTGTCAGTTGTCAAATATACCACATCAACACTGCTCCTGCATGTATGCTTCCCTATAAGTTTAATGTATACAAATGCATTCTGAAATAAAGCAAATAACTGTTAGAAGTGGAAATTCAATACCTTTTTCAAACAAGTCAAGATTATTGTTTTGATATGCAAATTAATGATTTTATACACAAACTGTTACATTTTCTAGTAATTAAATTTCTCACCATCACTATATAACCATTTTATAGATAATTAATTTATCTGCAGGGTTTGCTAGCAAGATCGTGCAAGCAACTTTTCTTGCATGTAGACAGATTTCTTCTATGAGCTGATTGCGAGTTCCCATGTAGTCTGTGAGCTACAGCTAAGAGCGTGAGAAGCTTACTATGAGCTCACTGCGAGTTCCCATGTAGTCTGTGAGCTACAGCTAAGAGTGTGAGAAGCTTACTGTGAGCTCACTGTGAGTTCCCATGTAGTCTGTGAGCTACAGCTAAAATCGTGAGAAGCTTACTATGAGCTCACTGCGAGTTCCCATGTAGTCTGTGAGCTACATCTAAGATTGTGAGAAGCTTACTATGAGCTCACTGCGAGTTCCCATGTAGTCTGTGAGCTACAGCTAAGAGCGTGAGAAGCTTACTATGAGCTCACTGCGAGTTCCCATGTAGTCTGTGAGCTACAGCTAAGAGCGTGAGAAGCTTACTGTGAGCTCACTGCGAGTTCCCATGTAGTCTGTGAGCTACAGCTAAGATCGTGAGAAGCTTACTGTGAGCTCACTGCGAGTTCCCATGTAGTCTGTGAGCTACAGCTAAGATCGTGAGAAGCTTACTATGAGCTCACTGCGAGTTCCCATGTAGTCTGTGAGCTACAGCTAAGATTGTGAGAAGCTTACTGTGAGCTCACTGCGAGTTCCCATGTAGTCTGTGAGCTACAGCTAAGATCGTAAGAAGCTTACTATGAGTTATCACAAGCTCATGCAAGCTTGATTTAGGATTACGTTTTTATAAGGGCACTCACTGGTGTCTCCATTAACAATTTCCCAACTCCAGTAATCTGATATACTTCATAACTTTAACAGCTGTTGTCATCATCACTATTACCAGCCAGAATTTGGTGAACAAAAACATAATGAACCACGTTGGGAATCAGACATTTTGGGTTTTCTAGGTTGCCCATATATTATACGTGCATTTGTAAAACTTCCTTCATGGAGGGTTCAAACTGTGCCATAATGCCTATTCCAGGGCACAATGTGATAATCAAATTTAGTTTAACAACCATTTTAGTCATGCTTGAAGACCCCAGATGTATAAATAGTTGCCTACCCGAAAAACAGATGGTGCGACAAAAATGGTTAATTAAATATGGTATGTTTCGTCGAGCACATTTTCATATGTGGGACTTTAAGCTATCGCCCTGATGTCAGTTTCAGAACGTCCTGTGTTTTGAAACAGCCATTTTATTTTGTTGATAGTTAGGTCATGCTTGCAAGAACAATTGCTTCCAGCTTGTCTAAATCCAGTAAATATACACAAAGTGCATAATAATGACCAAAAAGAAGTCAAATTGATTTAATACACTTTTATGCCTATTCAAAATACCATTATTTTTCGATAATGTCAATTTAATTCAGCTGTGCCTTTTTTTTAGTTAGTGAGGGCTTAACATACCTGTTATAACATGCAGTGTCACATGAAAAACACAATTTTGGACTCCCTAACCCCCTGAAACAGTCATGCTTTGAAAAACCTATTTTTAGGAATCTAAGCCACAAAGATGTTTCAGCAACAACAACAAAAAATTCTTTACCATAATGATACATGTACCTGTAATCAGTATGTTTGAACAATCCTGCTCAAAGCTCAGTTAAACCTATCCTTGGATCATAAAGTTGATATATGTGTGTGTGTGTGTGTGTGTGTGTTTTTGTGTGATTAGGATTTTTAATGTAGCTTTAACAATTTTTCAGTCATGTCACTATGATGTCTGCTGTGTGGCAGTTTATTGTGATGTCTAGCACTGGGGCATCGTGCCGTAGATGTGTAGCATGATGTTCCACCCAGTCACATTTATCCTGACACCAGGCCGACCAGTCCTAACACTAACCTCTTAATGCTGAGCGCCAAGCGAGGCAGCTGTTAGTACCATTTTTGTAAGTCTCTGGTATGACTCGACCGGGGTGTGAATCCACGATCTCTCGCTTCGAGGTGGACCATAAAGTTGATATAACTTAATTAAAAAGGTACAATGGTCTGAGACAAACAACCACCTTTCATATATTACTTGATTGACCAACAGTAGCTAGGCCAGCTTGGTTGATGTGTCAAGTCTAATCAAGATGTGGGATGGTCTATTTCGCTAATTTGCTTAAGTAATGTACACAGAGTAGAACAACCCAATCTGTCTAGTTAAATACATGAAAGAGATGTACTGAATAACTGATGTTATTACACATCACTGCATTGACTGAGAATGTTGAAGCTATCGTTAATAAAGTTTGTGATCAGTGGCAATGTTTCTTTGAAGTCTGATTTTAATTCCATGTATAAAATTGAAAACATGACAATTTCAGCTGTGTGATTCATTTCTGAAGAGTGTAATTCAGGGAGCAGTGAGAAAAGCGAGCAGAGCTCAGCAAAAATAAATTTCAGAACTCCACGTTGACGGAATTTTGTTACATCAAGAACAGCAGTAAGATGGATTATTTTATTTATTGCACATATTACATTTAGTGTGTTATGTCCATCGAAGTAGGAACAACATCTGTATGTAGCATATTTGACACACTAAATTGGACATTTAGATTAGTTCTTTGAATTCTCAATTCATTATCTTAGTCTTGTTAAAATACTAATTATTAATTACCTCATGATTTTTAGGATAGTTTCAGCCATGAAATAGATTGATTGAAAGACAGTAATAATTGCACACTCATGTTTGCACAGTTGATTTTTGTTGATAAAATGTTAAACTGGACATTGGAGTTTATTGCTGCTGTATTACCAGTAAAACCCCATTAAACTTAAAATATTTTATCCCCCTTTCCCCAATAAAATGGTCCTTCCCAGATCTGATTTAATATTTTATATATTCATTTTTCAATGACAAACATATCTTGTGTTCATACTGCATCAGATACCGTTCAGACCAGGAGTCAATTTGAGAATCCAACAGAGAAGTTTGGACAGCAGTACAATCTAATCTCTAGTGACTGCAAAAACAAACACTATTGATGCTTGCATTACCTTCAAACCCCTGTCAAATTTTTAGAGCAGCAAAGACTATATCAAATTAGGCATATATTTTGCCATCCAATGGACTTTAAAGACAGAAACTTGGTGTATGTTTTTTTTTTACGTCACTGTGGATGTGATTATGTGAGTGTTTGCACACATAATGACATTGATATATGCTAACTCCATGAGATATTTCTTCCTAAGTGTATTAAATGCTTGCTTTGAACCTTGAGACCTCACAACACTTTTTGAGTCTCAAAAAACCCTTACACTCTCTGGGAATATGGCAGGTATGACTTAATCTTGTGACAATTTCTGACAAATGTTAAATACAAAAAGACAATGCTGTGATCACTAGAACTATCACTCAGAAACGGATAAACCATGTTATATAATGGTTGCAAATTGAAGGTCTGAGTATTGTTTTAGCTTCAGCATTAAGAATGTCTGAAAACAAGTGAATAGCTTGTTACGTTCGGCCTGGAAATACTGTAATGACTGCACAGTACAGTACATGTATAGGCATTATAAACACAGACTTTATGATGACATGGGCAGTCTTTAATGGTGACAAATAGAGGCAGTGATAAGAATTATTTCAGGCAATTTTCTTCATAGAAAGACAATATTTTCTGGTGTGGAGGTGATTTATATAAAACATGGCATCCTGCATACTATATTTAGTGAATACATTGCAATGTGGAATTTGTCTATGTTTTACAAGGTAGTAATTTACTAGTGTCAATTTTAAATGAAGGTGCAATTTTTAATTAAAAGAAACTGAAAGGTTTATTTGTTACTATGTTCTGAGTAATGAGTTAATGACCATATGTTTATTAGTGTTCATTCAAGAAAGGCAAATAGTGGAGCCCTTTGGTTCCTACCAGGTCAGGAAATGAGGTCATTTAGAAAAATTGTAGAAGTAATTTCTGGTTTAGTTTTTATTCAACAAAATTAAAACACATATCATTACCATTCTTGCCTGCTGCGGGCCTTTTTATTGGATTTGGATTCTTCATGCATGTATAATGAATGATTTATTTCATGAATTTATTTTGGATATACGAGTCTGCATTTTGTTTTCCTTGCATGATACTTTTTACACATTCCATCCATGATCATTGACCATGATTGTTTGTTGTGTTTACCCATCTGATCAAAATCAATAAGACATTTCTGTGCACCAGTGAAATTTGTCTCGTGCTTCTTTGGCAATAAGTGCACTTCTTTCATTATGCCAGCTTGATGTGTGGTCAACTAATTCAGTTTTAAATCAACCATCTCTATTTTTTTATCTTTATTTTCAAGGGTCTTTTTATGCATTCCACTGAAGCAATTTTCTTGCACAATGATGAAAATTAAGGCTGAATGGTTTAATGGCATAACCAATTATGAAAACATATTTTAGTTTTCCATACAAGGACATTAAAATGATAGTAACTAATTTACTTATTTAGTAACTTTGATATTAGATTTTATCTCAGTTTTATTTGACAATGTGCACTACTCACATTAACATCTTTTTTCAGCAGCTGAAGTCCATTCATTTTTCTTCTCTTGCACCAAATTATATTTTGTACAGAAGAGAAAAGCATGAAACGTGTCATTTTATAGATGATGATGCAAGCTTTTGATATTGGAAGTACCACAGGACATCCGACTAATGACATTAGCAATGATACGTCTATTGTTTTAGTCAAAACTTTAGGTTATAGCCCTATGTGGGCTTACAGTTTTGTTGAAGTGCATAATATTGTTCAGATCCCATCTCTCCTTCACTGAAGTGCATGTGTATCGTATGTACTCCACCATAAATTAGATGATGCGTCTTCTTGATATTAAAACAATTAAAAATTGCTGTTGAATAAAATTAATTGAAAGCTTGATCCCTTCTTTTACAGGACGACACAGATTCAAATGTGATGCAGGTGCCTACATTCCATGTTGATAATAGGTTGACAAGTTCTGCACTGTTGAGCTCAGCTGTTGTAAAAGAGGACACTGATGTACTACAGGAAGTATCACTGAGCCAACAGTTTGATGAGAATGGAAATCAGGCTAGATCACACCAATCTGTCTCAGACAACCCACAAATTCAGGACAGGCAGACACACATGACAGAATCATGTGATAGACAGACTCATTCACAAACTTGCATCTCAGAAGATTCATCCATAATGGAAATAGATAGTAATGAACCCTTTTCCAATGTATCTATGTTGAACAACCAAACCACTGGTATGCAAACAGATCAGTTAAAAACTGTATCTGCTACTGAGTGTGAGTTGATGGAAACAGATTCATATCATGCACAATTTATTGAACAAGAAAAAAAGAAAACTGATCATTCAAAAATTACACTTGATTGCAGCAGAGAAAATAAACAACAGAGGTTTGCTATGGATACCACTGTATCTGAAATTAAGATTATGGAAGAAACATTGTTACCAGAACTAAAAACTGAAGTTCATTGCATAGTGGATAGAGAAAAGACTTGTACAAGATCAGAGTTGGACAAAAAGGACGAAACAGTCAATGTTAAACTGGACACAGATGGCACTACATGTAAATCAGATGCCGTTCCAAACTTAGTGAAAGGTAGAGTAACTTGCACAAAAATGACATCTCCCTTTCAAGAGAAGACAGACATTACTTCCCTAACAGGTCTACCAGATGAGGCAACAGACAGTATAAAAACATGTGTTCTTCTCATGCCTACTGATGAATCACATGATGAAGTGAAGCTTACAAAGGACTTTGAGTCAAATCTGGGCTTGTCAATGCTCAGAGAATCAGGGACACCTAAGAACTTGGAACCAGATGGATCAGAATGAAGAGCAGACACATAAAGAAAAGAAATTGAACCTATTCATCTTTCTGTAATGTGCACACAGTTGGACTTGTCCACGCATACTAGATTTCCTGGGGGTTGTTTCTGGGGCGGGGGGGGGGGGGGGGCGGGCCTTAAATTGTCATTTATTTTCCCAGGGGACCCTTAGGCCACCAGTCTAGACCCCAGCATAATCTTGTGACTGAAGGTATGTCACAAAGTCATGTATCTAAAACAATGATAAAGGTAAGCCGCCTTACCTTTGGAAATTTACACATGCATGATAACCTTTATCATAAACTACACAAGTTCCATTCTTTGTGACTTACTGACTACCTGGGCACTTATACTTGGGATTTTTTAACCAGCTGCAGTGGATAGTCAGGCTTTGCAAATCGTGCTTCAGGACCTATGTGCTGACCTTCACTGGGGCTGACCTTCACTGGCTGGTAAACTCTATTCTGTTGAAAGTGTAGGGTATTTGCTTCAGGATTTAAGTATAATGAACAGTAAAGGCCTGATCTGCATCTACCAGCATTTTATTTTATAGCAAATTTGGGTCTGTTCTTTTCTAATTGAGTGCACATTATTCATAGAAATGTGATAACAATGAAATGGAAACTTGTAAAAAATGTTTGCTTTCACCAAGCATCGTTTCTTTAACTAGGATCAGCAATTGATAGCTTTATGGTTGGTTACATTTGCCACATGTTTTGAAACTTCATATTGACAGATTGTGGGCTAATTATTTGTTCCTTGGTGTCTTCAGATTTGCATTCAGATGTGGAATTTTCACCATGTTTAAATTGGTCAGATTATGTGATGATTGTCATTACTCTAGTCGCAGGTTGGATTTCTGCTTGGTATGAATCACACTGTAACTCTATAACCTAATTGATTATATTTGTGTCATTTATCAAGAACAGAAATATTTTCAGGAATCGTGCTTCTCTGCCAGACAATCGTACTGAAAAAGCAAAAGTGATGTCAAACTGAAATGAAAAGAAATTGATAATTTAGTTGCCAAGGTATTCAGAATTTGGCATTGGTATTCTTGGAAATGATGTGAAAATTAGTGGCAAAATATGTGCTTTTCATTGGTCATTTATATAGATAGCTTATTTTATTGATCTTGCATCACATGTTTAAATGGTAAGTTTTAGAACCTTGCTTTAGATTTTTAAAAAAACAAGATCTGATTGGTTAAAATACGTGTGTTTTATTTAGCCATGGAATTTATTAAACCATATGTCCCTTATCTGGTCAAGCTTTTTCAAATTTGTTGTTAGTATTGTGTAATACTTGAGAATAATCCTATGGAAAGTGTACACATACCATTATAACACTACAGGTTTTAGTAGGTTCCTTGGTATAAATTCTAGTTCAAGGTTTTCAACTCAAATTCTTTTTATATCATTGCATAGATCTTTTTTTTTTACTTGTGGCTAGAGAGAAGAGGGAAAGCAAAGGGGATTTCAACAAACTTGTGTTACACGACTCAAGGTTCTCCATTATGCTGGAATTCTAATATTTGCATATTTTTCGGTGTAGATACATAAGTGGGATTTGTAGACTATGTAATTGCAAACCATTTTAAAAAAGTATATAATACATTGGCTTGTAATGAAATTTATTTGCTGATTGTTCAGCAACAGAGGTTCTGTATTATGTTTTCAACATAGTGAATGATACGTATGAAGGCTGTGCTAGTGATAACCAGAATTGCCCTATGGGGTAATTTGTTTTAGATGGTGATATGTTCCAATGTAAAAAAAAAAAAACAACTTTGCAGTAGTAACATTCAGGGTTGCTAAAATAAATAATTTAGTATTAATTTGATGAATTATTAGATTGAAAGAAAAAATAACTCAGAGAAAGCTGAAAACATACTGCTAAATAATGGGTGAAGACTCAAGTCACATGAGGGCATGGTCCAGAAAAATAAAAATTCCACAGTGCGTCTATTCCTGACAAACCAAATAGTTGTACATGTCAGTAATTATCATTGGACCTAATTTGGTTACCATCTTTAAGTTCTAGTGGCAACCTAAATATTCCCACACCAAGAAAAGAACCTGGACAGTAATGCTTAAGGGTAGAAATAAAAACATTTAAAATTTGTTTGTTCACTTTAAAATTTTCAATATGGTATATTATAATGCATCCAAAAATGTGTAACAAGTTAACAAATGTCTATGGGCAGATTGCATTAAAACTCGTAAGACTTGTTCCAATTTTTATATTTTCATAATGATGTTAATTTTTGTTCAGAGTTTGTCACTTGTTATAGAGAACAGACTCTCTTAAAACTTTTTTGTATCAATTTTTTTATAATAATTCATCATTTTATACTGCAAATATATGTTAAATATGGTTTTGAGGAAGGGAAGGTTTGATAACAAACTTTGCACTTTTAGTTCTCTCTTCAAAGAATGACTCCTTTCTCAGTTTGGGGCTCTTTTAATTTGGCCCCTGTTCATCAACTGGACTAAAGAAGAATGCTGACAATGGACTAGTACATTGTTCACTTTTGTGTAGTACAGTCTTTACTTATACTGCTATAACAGTTCATAGCTAAATAGTGTTGCAAGGCAATTCTACATTTAGAATGGACCCCAACTTTTGAAATCCTAGTGAGAACCCTCTGTTTTATTCCTTTAGAAAATGTAGATTACCGGTAAACAGTGAATATGAATATTAAACTCATTTTCCTGTTTTATTAATGACTTGAGTGTAGGGATATGATGGACTACATTTAAAACCATTGATATATGCATATTCATACTCCATTGACACATTGTAATTTGATATACCCAACACTTCCAGTGCTATGTATGTATGTATGTACGTGCATACGTACGTACGTACATATGAATGTATGTATGTATGTATTTATGTATGTACATACATATGTATGTATGTTTTAATATTGCCTCTTCAGAGGTAAGAGTAGAGTGTAATCTTCTTGTTTGTCCATACAAGATCTGGTGGCACCAAAGTTCATTACAGCAAGTAGTCCTGCATTGAAACATAAATATTATAATAATCTCCAAATGCACATACATGTATAAACCTTTGTTGCTTAATGCAATGTATGACACAACCTTAATAACTAGTCTTCAGTTTTGATTGATTGCATTCAAACTTGGTAAATATTATGGGTTGCTGAGAAACTTGCATACCTATTATGCTCATCATCATCAACTAGCATACCTATTATGCTCATCAACTTGCATACCTATTATGCTCATCATCATCAACTAGCATACCTATTATGCTCATCATCATCAATTTGCATACCTATTATGCTCATCATCATCATCATCATCAGAAATAATTGTCCACTCATTTTACTTGTCCATGTTTTCAAAGAGCTACAGTATTACACTTAGAGTAATAAAGAAATGTATGAATGTTGGGATCTAAAGGTCAAAGTCATATCATGTCTAGTAGGCAGTAAGTTTAGTTCAAAACTGCATACTTTGACCAAAGAGTCAAGGCAATTGAGATCCACTGGTCAATAATCTCCCTAGTCGGCCATTCCCTGCAAGTACCTACTTGGAGGACTTTGAAACATTGGACAGGTGAATAATGTACCATTCACATTACTCTTGTTAAACATAATTGAAAATTTTCAGTAATAAGAAAGTTAGCCCTGAATATTTTATGTCAGTATCATTTTGTACATAGAATCTATTAAAAGCCAAAAATTGAAAGTCTAATTCTAAACTTTGATTTAAAGTTTTTCAAAACTTAAGAACCAGACTTGGATATACATAAAAAGGCTAATTTATATATTTACACAATAATAAATGATATACATGAACATAAATGTAACTCCTGTTTATATTTCTAAAAATGGCCAGGGGGTGGGAGCGTAAAGAGGAATAAAAAATGTGTATTTCATTATCATTGATCTGGAATCATGGTTTATATTCTTTAACAGTCACAGGATCAAAGATATATGTTGCCTAAATTAACAACATGTATGTTTACTTGTAACCATGTTTGATCAGGAAAATAATCAATTTTTTTTAATCTTTGGTTCACTTTTTGTAATATTTATTTAAATGATTAAATTTAACCAAGATCAGAACAGACTTTAGATTCCAAGTTTTAGAAGAGGAGTCATGCCTGAAAATCACTGTTCTCACATATAGTTGGTGACACTGTCTTGACCAGACATTTAAAACCTGTAACTGTGATAGTCATTTACTGTTAGTCTCACAAAGGTGTTTGTGGCGGATGAAAGTACATCAGTAAAACTGATAAAAGGATTGTACGTTGGTTACAAATACAGGAATAGAGGTGTTGTCTGGCAGAGATCATGTGAAGAGAGACCCTGCACTGTAGTGAGGTCTTGGTTTTGCCATTCATATTTTTCTTTGTAAAAATGTAGAAAATGACTTTGATAAGTTTAGATTTTTAACAAAATGTATGCCTTTACAGATTGTTATTACCACGAGGTTTATGCATCATCTCAAAGTGTTCTCAGTGAACATATGGGGTTATTTTAGCCCACCTGCCCATGAGATCAAGTATGGTATGACCCTGTGTCCGTCATGTATGTGATCTGTCAACAATTGCACATTTACACTCTAAGATGCACCAACAAATCATTAAATGTCCAAATTGCTTTGTGATTTATTTTATAAAATTTAACAAAATCCATCATACAATACATTTTGATTGCACTGAACACTATTATTTTTCCTGATTCTCTAGTCCCATATATGACAAAGTTAGGGAAATCATTGTATACTCAGTACATGTGTATCCCATGATATGTTTTTGGTTTAGAATGTAAAAATATGCTTTGAATATGATCAAATTACAATTGTCTTGATGAAAACATATAAAGATCAATTAATGTATTGAGGTAACTTCCATTAGTATTTTATTAACATGTTTGATAAAAAGAAAAATTTGTAGTCTGTGATTCTTGTAAGCATGAGCTTCCAGTCACATGTAATTCCATTTATGCAAAGGTGGTGAAGCTTCACTAAGAGGTACATAAGGAACAATGGATATCTGAAATCATAAAGGATGCATAAAAATTACTGCCGATTCCATGACTCTAGTAAACAAGCGGGTAAAACCCAAGATGAAAGTCTAACAGAAAGGAAACTTGGCATGAATAAAAATTGGATTCCACAGTGGCAGACAAAAAGGAAAATAAAACACACATCAAAAAGTAGCTTGGAAGTTAAACTTCACAAAGACTGACGATTGTGATGTTGGAGGGATTACATCTTCTCTTGTGCGTCTAAAATATGGTGAAAAGAATCTTAAAGTTGGTTCTTTGTTTGCATTGTCATGCAAATAACATGTTAAATAGACTATGTAAACAACGTTTCAGATTGTCCTACTCAAATGATGGGTGTCATTCAGTCCCTTCTTTTGGCAAACCTAGCTGAACTACTGGATGAGTTCAATAATGAGCAAGACCCACACATATTAAAAATGTAATCCTGCATTTGATTGGCTGGCCTTGTTCCACTCTGGACCATGTATTTCTTGCCCAGTTTTAATCAAAGTTGAAAGATATGCTTAAATCTTTAAAATTTTGTATCATTTTGATAATAAACAAGATCCGTTAAGACTATTGAGATCATCTGGTATCTTGCTAACTGAGCTTATCATTCTGGAGACCTTATTTCTTATCCAGTTTTGCACTGATTGTAAATTTATGTCGTTAAGATCCCAGATAAATTAAAAAATCTAAATATATCATTGAGGTGACCATGCATCTCATTTACTGAGCTTGTTACTGTGGAAGTCATCTTTCTGGTATGATTTGTATAAAACTTGAAATATGGGCTAATATTATCAATTTCTTGTATGGGTTCAGTAAAGAACGAGATTTGTGCATGTTAAATGAGTTTATATCAGAAAGATCTTAGAAGACTTTAATTATGACCCCGAGTCTGTAGATATTAATTATGCCTTAATTTATCTAGAGATTAAAAGAATTTGTTTTAGGATATTTTAAAATAGCTATAAATCAATATGCTATAAAGTTTATGAGATAGTTATGCTACATATGCCTTCCTTGTGAAATAGCTGTTGTGTAATGTTGGGTAAGTGATAACAGGCCAATTTGGATCTCTTGTTTTGATGGCCTAAACACTAAACAGGGTTCCCACGCTAACGAGAAATCGGGAAAAATTCGGGAGAAATTATAATTTTTTCCCCGATTGTGAAAAGTCCTTGAATTTTGCAAATATTGATGAAAGTCTGGAAAAACCCAGGAATTTTCCGCCACCTCTTGACGCCCAAAATTCAGGTTTAAACTCTTCGTTACAAGACAAGATTATAATTATTTGCGGTTTGTTTGTTTTTTTGACATAGGAAATGTTACTTTCTATGAGATATATATATATTGCTATAGAATTCTTTAGAACTAAAGGTTTGAAAGGAAACAAAACATAATTTATGTTCATTATATTGTTTCCAGCATAATGTAGCAAAATAAAGTTAGAATTTTTATTCTGTACATTGAAATGACTTTACATGCCAGTTTATAGGAATATAGTCAAACTTAATTCGTGTGATACATTTTGTAGTTTTGGACATGATCATCTTTTCTGACATCAATGTTTTTGGAGAGTCTTGAAAGAGAAATATCTTTAGATTTAGAAATGTTCTTTAATTCCATTCAGTAATGGCCATATGTGAACCTTGAAAAAAGTTATTTCAAACTGGAAAAACCCTGGAAATGACCTGGATATTTATCTTTAGAAAAGCATGGTAACCATGACTACAGTGGAAGTTCTTCAGTTTTCACTCCTGTGTATGAACAAAATAACTAAAAAAATGGAAATAAATGAAGTTGGTAAAAGTATTCAGGGTAATGCAAGGAAAAGATTACATTTTAACTCTTGTTCATATAATTGTCTTACCAGCAAAGCATAGGTGAGATACAGAGATTACATTTCTGGTGGCAATGTTGTTATTATAGGCTCACTTTCTCTGATGCTGTTTTATGTTCAGTCATGAAACTTGATGGATGCATTGTCTTGGAAGGTAATCCTCACCACAAGCAAATGCATGTCACAGCAATGTCATTTTCAAGATTTGCAACTTTGCAGTGTTTTAGGCTTATGTTATAGCACAGCAGGTAAGATGTTGCATCGAGTTGAATTCTTGTTTTTTTAGTATGTTGTTGTTGTTGTTATAGGGTTTAACACCATTTTTCAGCACAAGATAGGCTATACATGGCAGCCAGTATTAATGGTGGAGGAAGAACCCCAGAAAGAACCACCAACCCACGAGAAGCTACCGTCAAGCTTTCTTACATATCCACATTTGCCAAGCCTGAGACTCGAACCCATACAGACAGAGGTGAGATGGCAGTGATCTGTGATGGAGAGCGCTTTAGACCACTTGGCCACTCTGGGCCCCTTTTTTAGTATGTACATATTCAGTCTTGTGTCCAAAAGCATTATATTTGAAAAGAGTTTAGTGCACTCTTCACTCAGTAGTCATACTTCACAAAATTAAAATTTTATTCAGTTTTGGTGAATTTTGGAGCCACTTCTGTTTCCTGTAGTGTTTTAATTGTTCACTAATTTTTAGTGTGGAATTTTATAAATCAAGCAGGGTTTAGTCACAATTTTTTTTTCTTCTATTGCTTCATTGACTTTGACTATGCATACTGACCAGCAATGAGCTGTGACTGTTTACAAAATTGGTGTTTCTGAAAATTTAAAGATGCATGAAGTTCTTTGATTTAATTTATTTAAACTGTAAATCTAGGCCACTTTGTTTGACTGAAAACAATTGGTCATAGTTTTCAAATATAGACTTTTCTTTACTGACCTATGCCGACTGCATTATGTACTAAACTGTGATTGAAAATTCAGTGAATGCATGTAATTAGGAGTGGTGGGGTAATAAATAAAATGATAGCCAAATGCATAGTAGTAATTTCTGCTTATCTAAATGAAATATACATTTAATTTTATGCTTTTTGTGCATTTTTTTCAAATAATTATGTTTTAAAAGAAAGGAAATAAAGTTTACCAATAAGTTTCATGTTGTGTCTTTCGGATAATGTTGTAATACATTTCATGGACCAATTCAAGTACTTTGGTTTTATTTTCGTCACTGGCGCCACAGCAGCAGTACCAAGTGGTTGCCAGAATTGTATCATGTTGAAGGGCACTATAGCAAGGGAAAGCTGTACTTAGTCTCTTTACTCGTTCAAGAAAATTCAAGTCTTTAAGTATATGAATAAATATGGCAATGATTTGGTTACGCTTCTTGGTATGTATTTTATATGTGCATTTCTTTTTTTAGTTTTTTTGTGCTGATAAAGTTAGAAACACTAGTTGCTTTTTGTCTTGCCAGCTTTATCATGGCAAGACTTATTTAGAAGTCAACTTTCAACACAGAGATATTCAGGTGTTGTGTTAAATCTTGGTACAGCAGAGACAGTAAATATACTTCGGTAGATGATTGCAGATAAGATGCCAGGTTCTGCAAAACAGTTTTTTCATTTACTGCTCTATAATGTCCACCCAGCTGCAAACTAAAGCCATATACAGCCACTTTAAAACAACAGTGTAAAGCCATATACAGTCGCTTTAAAACAGCAACAGTGTAAAGCCATATCCAGTCGCTTTAAAACAACAACAGTGTGTGCTATATGCTGTTTTCTGGAAATCACAGGGAGAACAAAGATGTACACCCAGATCTGCAGATGAGCAATTGCAATAATTCTGCAGAAAATGGTGCAGTGACTTGTTTATGTTCTTCAATAAATCTTCATACCATATTTGATGTAATACCTTTGCATGCTTTAATTTTTTTGGGGTCAATGCTCACGGCGCAACTTATCTTACTGACCACACATTTCTCGATCCCTAGCATGACTTTTGGAAGGGAAGCAGCTGCTAATACCTGCTTCTCAGTACCTGACATCCCTCATGGAGGGTAGCAATTGTTAATACCTGCCTCAATAACTGGCATGCCTCGTGACAGGTAGGCAGTTGCTAAAGCCTGTTGCTCAGCACCTTGTATCCTTCATTGGAGGGAAGCAGTTGTTAATGCCTGCCTTGATAACTGGCATGCCTCATGGGAAGGAAGCAGTTGCTAAAACCTTTCTCTCAGTACCTGACATCCCTCATTAGAAGGAAGCAGTTGTTAAAACCGGACTCTCAGTAACAGGTATACCTCATGGGAGGGAAGCAGTTACTTAAACCTCCCTCTCAATAACTGGCTTGCCTAATAAGAGGGGAACAGTTGCTAGAATGGCCTCAATAACTGGCATGCCTCATGTGAGTGAAAAAGTTGCTAAATCCTGCCTCAGTAACTGGCCAGCCTTACAGGAGGGAAACTACTGCAAATACCTGCTTCTCTATCTAAACATGCCTTGTGTGATGGAAGCAGCTTCTCCCTCTTTACCCTTGCATGCCTCATGGGTGAGAAGCAACGGATAAACCTGTCATTATGATCTTGGAACTCACCACAATGCATATTCTTGTGACCTACCCGTACTACCAGTTATTGGGTTAAAGGAGGCTTAAAAAATCTAATCTTTTATATTTTATGCAGTGTGATCATATTTGGAGAGACAGTACACCTCCAAAGGGGAGAGCAACCAACAGAAACAAAGAAAGCTCACTCTTGTGGTGTGTACACATCTGAGAACAATGTGTATAATATCATGGGTGTGCACTTGTGATCTTAAACTTTTAAAAATTTACCCAAATAATTTCCTAGCATACACTGTTGATATTATATCAAAAGCAGAATTCACAAGTGGCAAAAACAGTATTGTATAAAACCCTCATTTACTGAAATTGTATTAATGTTGCATTTTCCTTGCCAGTATAGCTGTTAAGAGTATTTTGTTTTTACAGGCCATCTTAACTGGGCATATTATATTATGGGGTCACTTGGCCATCCTTCTGTCTGCCCAGCCCATAACTGTATTTGTTGGAAATATTTTCATAAAAGTTGCCATAAGTATATATCATGACTAGATGATGTGTCACATACCATAGTCATCTTCCTGCTTAAAGTTATGGCTGGGAAAATTCTGCAACATTTCCTCATCTGGCACATAAGTTTTGAACCACCTAAATATTTTAATTAAGCTGTCTCCTATTATACAGGTCATAGTCATGGCAAGGAAAAGTAAAAAATCAGTGACCTCTATCCTTGTACAGGTATAACTTTTGTACCAAGGAAGTTATATTAAAACTTGAGCCTGTTTTATATCTCAGTCATACCTCTTGCCTCAAGGTCAGGATCTTAGGAATGCAGGTTAGTAGCTCTTTATTTATCCAGGCTTCCACTTTTTAACCCATTCAGATATTGTGATGAAACTTTACCCAGGTATATGTTTCACACAGTTTGGTGAGGTATGGCACAGCAAGAGAAGTAGGTTACTTAGTGTAGAGGTAACTGGAGTTAAGTACCTTGCCCGAGGACACAGGCTGGCACAATAACCAATGAGCTTCTGCCATTCCACCTTAAGTAATAGTCTCGTTCCGAGGTCAAGATAATCAATAGGGAAAAGATTGTGAGATGGGTGTAGCATGTGATGTGCAATTTGCAGTACATAGTTTGGCTTTTTTTTCATTCTGCAAATATCAGTATATCATTTTAAGACCAATTTTTCTGCAATTCCAAAACAGTCACTTGCTGATATATCACTCCAGTGGTCAGAGTGTCCGACTCGGATGCAGGAGGTTGCGGGTTTTGAATCCAGGCCAAGTCCAATGATAGACTTATAAAAATGGTACTTACACCTGCCTCGCTTGGTTTCCAACATTGAGAGATTTGTATTAGGACTTGCTGTCATAATAATGTGACTGGGTGGGACATGATGCTACATGTCTGTAGCATGATGCCCCAGTACTAGAAACCACTATAAACTGCCACACTGCAGACATCATAGCAATAGGACTATAACTGTTAAGGCTACATTAAAAATCTAAATCACACACAACACACACTTGCTGATAAATCTTCTGGAGTATAGTAGCCCAAAGAAATTGTCAGTTATCTATTTTTTCAGCATGATGGAGCTAGAAAATGAGGTATGCATCTTTGACCTTACTGGCTGTATTGCTTTTACAATAAATATGGACATGAGTAAGGAATCAGTGCACTAATTAGGTCAGTGACCTTTTTTTAACACCTGGGTGATCCTTCAGCCAAGCCACATCAGAAACCTCCTTAGTTCAGCATTTATCAGTCCTCAACAACACGGCATGTTCATCTCAAAACTAGTCCAAATTGACTCACTTGTAATTATCAATTTGGTCTGATGGCACAAAATAATGTATCCGTATTTTCTCAATTTAACCAAAGAAAACTCTGGTAGTTTAGTTGGCAGAGTGTCAGTCTTGTAATTCATTAGTTCACAGGTTCAGTACCCAGCCATGCTACCCATAGTCAAATGCCTTAATTTTCCCTGGAGAATGCACTTAGCTCTATTTCCCAAGACCAATAATATGCTCAGAGTGCTGTTAAAAAGTAACTAACAATACAGCAACACTAGAAACAAAAAACAAACATCTTATGTTCTTAAAAGTAATGGGCCAATAAATACTTGCCAAAAATATGAATGTATTCAAACTTGATGCTATGTTTTGTAAGGATTTCTTGACAACACAAGATTCTGCAATTCCATTCCTAAAAACTGTGATGTGATGTGATGTGATGTGATTTTGATTTTTAACGTAGCTTTAACAATTTTTCAGTCATGTCGCTACAATGTCTGCAATGTGGCAGTTTATAGTGATGTCTAGCACTGGGGCATCATGCCGCAGACATGTAGCATGATGTCCCACCCAGTCACATTATCCTGACACCAGGCCGACCAGTCCTAACACTAACCTCTTAATGCTGAGCGCCAAGCGAGGCAGCTGTTAGTACCATTTTTTAAGTCTCTGGTATGACTCGGCCGGGGATTGAACCCATGACCTCTCGCATCCGAGGCGGATGCTCTAACCACTAGGCCACCGGAGCGGTCCTAAAAACTGTAAAAAAAAACAACAAAAGTATCAGTAAGCACCATTAGGTATGCCAATTACACTGGTCTACAGCCAAAATGCTTCCAAAATAAATGCAAAACGTTACTAATTTTGGATCACTGAGAATGAAAATTATGCCTAAAATTGTTGATTGGCTCTAGTTTTAAAGATATGAGACTGGGTCAGTATATACAAACCATGATTTGGAAATGGTGATGGATAAATGAGATATAAAGGGAAGGGAACAAATTTTCTCAGAAACAACAAGGTGGACAACTACAAGTTGATGGAAAACCTCCTCAAGGCAAACAAAAGCCATGGTTGCATCATGTCATTTAAACTGCACTCTCATCTAGATTTTTTTTCCACCCAACTGCGGAGCAGTGAGCACAGCAAGCGATTTCACCAGGACAATGCAACAATGGAAAAATGATATATCAGGACAACTGGTACCCATCAATGCTTGCAGACTATTGCTGGACAGTGAAAAGAAATGCTCCATCTAACGAATGCAAGAGATAAGCAAGAAGCTGATTTTTAAGGTGTTACATAAACAGGACAGGTTAAATATTATCATGTAAAGCAACCATAAATACATGACAAGATCAAGGTTTACAATTTACGATTAAAATTCTAATATCTACACAATATATATAAACGTGAAATGAAAAACGTTAAATATCTTGGAAACACTAGCCAATCAGTTGCTTTAATTGTCATATTTGAATTCAGCACATCAAAATCCATAATAAAAAGCACATTTATCTTGGAAGCAGATGACTTTTAAAAAATTGATCACCAGTAATTATCTTCAAGACAAGGAGCATACCCAATGGTATAAGAATATGTTAAAAAATTCCTAAACTATATATGAGATTCTAACAAGCAACTTCAAATGTGAAGGACTGATATTTATAATGGCCTATCACTGTCAATAGTGGAATGATACAGCATCATATCATGATGAGACAAGTGCTTTATCCAAGAATAAACAATGGAAGCTGATTTAATGGTGGGAATGGAACCAAGTGCCCTTTTGGTCAGGAGTCTGATGCCTTAACCACTGAGCTGATGTGGTTGACAAGAAATGTAGATGAACCCCTAAAATCACATCTTCGTATAAAAAATATCGATATCTAACTGCATCTGGATATATTGAACTGTTTCCGAGTTGTTGCAGTTGAGAAGATGAAAATTAATGAAGTGCTGCAACTCTATCATAAAATAAGTTGCAGAGTTGATGCCTTAAAATGGCACATGTAGCTATACAGTAAAGTTGTTGAATATAGAGCTCCAGAACCTTAAGGTATATATATATATATATATATATATATATATATATATATATATATATATATATATATATATATATATATATGTGTGTGTGTATGTTGACTTTAAAAACACATTTTATTGAAAACTCATTAACTTCAATAAAATAAAAATGCATCCAGTTGCTATATACACAGCAAGGGTATTCTATTGTAAATGATCTTCAAAAATTACCTGAACTTATCATGAAGAAGTTTATGTTATTCTTAAATCAAAATTATTGAACACACTGATGGCTTTGTGAGTTAAAGTGATGCTAATTTATACAAGACCAAATGAAGAACACAACTCCATGCTTTACTACTGTAAACAGACTGCTCTAAATAATCATAATATATTCTAAATTTTCTTTTTGTTGTAATGTCACATAAGAATTTATATTGAGCATTTTCAGAAGAATGATTATGCTGATTTGTTTTTAAAAGCATAAACAGTTTCTATTATTGTTGAAAGTATTACTATCAGTTAATCAGTGGAACACTATCCAAGGAATATAACTGAAATAAGATTAATCATTTACCAGAGTGACACATGTGACCTTAAAGTAACCTCCCTTGATATAAGTGACCTTCAAGGAGAGTTGATCTATACTTTGTTACTTAATTTAGCAAGACTAAATGCATGCAACTGCAAAAAAACATTAACCAAAACCTATATGCAAATTTTAACCACCTGGCATCGACCGCAGATGCAGATGGGTGAGCAAGCATATTGTAGAATGAACTATCTTAGCATCAGAATGATTAATTCCAAGTAATCCACAAAAGAGTTTAGGAAATAAAAATCGAAAAACCTTAATCAAAACCCAGATGCAGTTTTCCTGTGATTTACTTTATCCCTAAGATTAAAGGTCACAGAATTAACTGTTCTGACAGTGATTCATCCCAAGTATAAGGATCTCCGTCAATAAATTAGGAAATGAAAGTCTTTCATGAAAACCTAAAACTCTGACAACAATGTTGCTACATATCACATTGCACTAATGTGGGCTCAACAATAAAAAGAATATGTGTAATGCCTTCCCAAGTTTGAACCTTAGCATAACACAATCATCAAGCATTCACATGTACTGTTTAAAAAAAATATATACATATAGTATTCATTACTTGTACTATACCCTAGGGGAGGTAAATCATGTTGCAGTTTACCAACAAACCTTTCCCTACAAATGGTCTCCTTGTTAATAACTACCAACATAAGATAACATTTTGAAAATACATGGAATTTGAATTTTCTTCATGACCCTTATTTGGCTTTCAATTCATACATGTGACATTACCAAGTGGTAAGACAAATACTATTTTAAAAGCGGTCGACTCACACATACCATTCTATAGTTGAAATCTGAATCTAGTTGAAAACTGAAAGATTTTTTTTTTAATTTGGAGTAAAAAATGTTCTATCGACACATGTACAGAAACCGGACCATTGTCAACAGTGCAACAACAAGTCAGATGATTACTGTGTTGTAATTTGGAGAGTTTAAGGTAAAGGTGAGATATTTATTGAAGTGTTGTAAAACAAAAAAAAGGGGGTCCAAGATGGCTGTCAAATCTCTAAGTAACAATATGCCAACCTTTGGCTTTAGCATGCTAAAAAGGAGAGAATGACTACAAATAGATTTTGAAAGAACACTTGCTTAAATATTTTTTTAAAGTTTAATTATTGTAATGTTTTTGGACGAATATTCAAGGACAGATTTTATCTTTTTTGGTCAATTCACATCAATATTGTGAAATGTACGATCTTTCCCAGAACAAAAATACCAGCTAACACATCAGCAATGCAAAGGTCCCCGAGTCTGTGGTGAGTTTCAGGTGAGGAGCAAAGGCCCCAGGTCTGCATTGTGTCTCATGCAAAGTGCATTTTAAGATAGCACATGGGGGAAGAAATGTTATCACCAGGCATATGAAAACACCACTGCATATGATCAATGACTCGCACTCACTTTGAAGGACTTATTTGAGACTGGATCATCCAAGAGCTGATATGAGAGGACATTCTCCATTCTACCAAAACTACTCAGTGCTTCAGGGGAAATCAAGACAAAAAAACTACTGATTGCCTGTTCAAAGTTAATAATCAAACTGAATATTATCAGTCAACACCAGACAGTGAATTTATGAAGGACAGTAAAAATGCATATGGATTTTTTTTTTAAATCTTTGCAGTGAAGTAATGGTGAGATTTACAATTCTTCCTTTTTCGTTTAAATTACAATATCCTGACTCGTAGTAATTATTATTCGTGCATTTTGCCATCAGAATCCGATTCATGTCCAAAACTTGCTGTTTCAGTATAATAAGAGAAAATATACTATGGCCAAAAAAAAAATTTTTCAGTCCTCCAAAACCACACAAAATTTATGTAGATAAAAAAAATTTAACCTATTTTTGAAAACTAATTTTACAAATTCTAATCCAATAAGGAATGGAAATTATCATCTGATAGGGGTCAACTATTTCTGACAATGAATACAATTCATATATAGATACAAACTGCAAGTTATATTACATCATAATTCCTCTGGAAACATTGTTATTAATGATCTTTCAAATCCCTAATTTAACCAAGGGCTAACATTTAACATAAATAATTCATCCTTACTGCAAATTTCAAGAGGTTTTTTTCCTCATAAAAATAACATCCTGATCTGCTGGTGCATTATGTCATCTGGTTTAGGTTGTTTTGCTGTCAGGTACATGTCATAAAAAAGGTAATATGTTGTAACAAATTTACCTAGCACTGGAAAAATTTAATGACCCCAGAATCCCCCCAAACCATATATATATTAGAGCCCCATACCTCAGCCCCCAAACCCCAAATTATGGAGTATATGGATCAAAACCTCTGAGCAGATCTTTGGACCCCTGGTTTGACATCCCTTTCTGAAGCTGTAGGAAGAGTTGCCTGACATGCATACTGTAAGAATGCACACATGCCCATGTCCAGATGGGAAAGGTAACATTTGAAAAATGTGCAGACAAGATTTACTTGAAAATCCTGACCTTTAACATGAAATAATGAGAACAAAACTCAGAAAATTAATTTCATTTTTTTTTACTACACATGCATAATTTTGGAAACAATATACATGCAGTTGACACTAATTAAAATCTATTTGTTGCAACAACAAAAAAACTAATTGGCACTTAAACATTTTTGGTCATGCATTTATTTATGCAGGTTTCATTATTTAATTATATAGTTCGTAAAGATTTAAAAACAACGATGAGCATGGTAATATTAACTGATAAATGATAAGTAGAATGACAGACAAAAAATTCCTTAACTTGTCCAAAGGTTACGTCTACTATTTCAGGTGCCTTTATAATTGCAAATTAAAAAGGCACAAAAAATCTATCATGTTATATGATAACTAATTCAAACTAGAAAGAAAATACTGACCAGCAATTATAAAAAACTACATAAAATAATCTACAAAACTAAGAATATTAAAAACTTGTGTGTGACCTTCCATGCAATGCATTCAGGAATAGTTGCTCCTCTCGAGTTATCACTAGCATTACGGCTGAAATATGAAAACCACTTGAAAATACAAATTGCAATTTTCAGAGTATTAAAAATTCTTTTGATTATGATCCTGTTCACATTTAACATTCCGGAAAGACATTTTCTTATTAAAAATATTATGACGCAAAATAATTGACAAATTGCTGATAATGTAAGCTACAGGTATATCTGTTGTTTCACTGTTCATAATCAGGTTAAAAATACCACTGAAAACAAAAAGTAACAGCTTGCTGCTAGTTTGAAAAAGCATCTGATAATTTTTTTAAAAAAAGAATTCATTTTAAACACTAAAGAGTTACTGAATAACCAATCAATTTTACTATGCAGAAGTTTAAGTATCGTATTTGCTGGCTTATAAGTTGATGTAGAGTATAAGCTGAATTAGCTAGTTTCATAAATTTTCCATCTTTCATCCATATACAAGTCGATGTGAAGTACAAGACGAAGCCAGATCAATTCCTTGGCTTCGTCTTTTTCACTACTAACTTTTGGTTTCATGAATATTAATGGCATCACCATATGCTATTCAGATACCAGCATTTGGGAAATTGCATCACTGATAATAACAAACAAACATGCTTTTTCCAGTTTTGTTTTGTGGAGAGAGGGAGAGAAAGATAAGTATTCCATCGCAATTTTCTTCTTGCACCTTGAGATCAAAATAAATTATGCCCAGATATAACAGAGAAAGATTTCATCCATTCTTGCTATTTTGTACCATACTGCCCTAGTTTAGCAAAAGCTAAAGAGAAAACAGCAATAAAAACATTAACTATAAAAATACATACCATATTCCTTCAGTTTCAAAGATATATAATTTATATCCATATTGACTCCAGATAGGTTAAATCCAAAGAATGACATTTGCATGAGTAAGCACATGTCATTTCCTGGCACTATGCTACCCCATTTGTAGCCTCACTAATTTGATCTTGTCTGCCCTCAAACAGGTGTCAAAACCTGGCCAAAGCTGTAGCATATTTAATTACCATGTAAATAATACTGCAAAACCATGCAGTTTTCAGGACAATTGATAATGTAATTAATACTAGAAGGAAATTTTATTCAGAAGTATCAACTGATAATAGAATAATAGTATCGCCATTGTACATTGGTAAGATCACAATCATCAGGTAATTGATGAAACCAATTCTCACCCACCCTCATATTGGGGAATATTTTATTTTTTTATTACAAAGTGCAAGAAGAAAAATGCACTAAAATACCTGTCTCTGTTATAGTCATTCATTTTCCAGCTTGTCTAATCTAACACACACACATATGTAATCAAATTCAGATAACATATATTACTAGGACATGCTGCTTTAGCACAATTACATCTGATGTACAGGAATTTAACTGGGATGATCATGTAAATATTTTTAAATCTCTATCAATGTTGGGTTCTATATTATTTCATAAGCAATCTCTTCCCCAAATTGATAGTTATATTTTTACACACTGCTTTTCATACTCTGGAAAAACATATTTATTTTTTACACACTAAAAAAATTACATAATGCATGATGAAACTATCTGAATGACATTAATCCACATACAAGTCGATCTCAAGTATAAGATGAAGCCCAGATTTGCTGGTAATGATGTACTGACTTATAGGCTGGCAAATAAGGTAGAAATTCGTGTTTTCATCTATGTTTTTATTACCTACATTCTCTCTAAATTATATGAATAGGTTTGAAAATCTTGAGTTTCTTCTGGGAATGGGGCAGGGTTAGTAAAATACAAATTTCTGACAACATTTCCAAATCTAAAAATTCAGCATCTGTCTGATATGCCCCAAAATTACATTTTTGTTAGAGTGATTAGGTATCATATATATTTGCTACAAGTCAAAATGAAAACAGTACAGACCCAAATCTATTGCATAATGCGCTGGCAGATCAGGATCTGTTATTTGTTCTACTGAATACTCATAACAAACTGCAGAGACCCAAATATGATGGTGCTTTACGTGACAACAGTTCTGGGTCTGTGAATTTCCTGTTGGTCTCGATTTGTAAGCAAGTATATATGGTAATTGATATATTTTTCTGCATAAAAGTCTTTATCATCCCCGCATGATTTAACTCCGATCCGAAAGCATAACTGAGAGGTAGTTACCAAGTCAACTTGTTAAAGAGTATTCTTTTTGGATTGGTTCAAGTGCTCTAAATACAAATTTAATAAACTGTGATATTTTACTCCATGGTTTGGAACTAAAAGTTTTAAAAATTGAGCATAAGAACAAAATCATGTACAGGAAGTAAGGAGACTAGCATTCATAAGTAATATAACTTGATCTACAGAATATAAAGAAAACATGCTTTATAAAACATTCCATTTAACATTGGAGTAATTCTCCTACAAGTATTACAATGTTTGAATACTACGCATAAACATTTGAACTTGAATATATATCACAAACGTTTGGTTGAAAAGTGTTGTTCATATCTGGAGTTTCTTATGGTTACTATACTCCATTTTGGAAGTATATAACACAAAATTGGATAAAGTCTATAATTCAATGCAAGGAACAATTCTCCAAACATTAAGGGTAGAAGATTTTTAAAGGCTGAGATCATTAAAATTCATCATGTCGCACTAAAGCCTCTCCAAACTCTGTTGCCTGGCTCCCCACAAAGACGTCAGACTTGTCCAAAATTTCTTGTTTACTAAGTTTTCCATCCTGAAATATGAATAAATGTTGTTTAGCTGGGGAAAATTTTGCTTGAAACATGCATTTATTTAAGGTAGCTGTGTAGCAATAATAAACATGCTAACAAAAGGACAGATGCCAGAAATTAAACCATCCAATAATCTCTTCTGGTCTATAAGCTATACAAAGGAGAGGTGAAAATTCCATTCATTGAACATTCCAATTTGTGGTTTGTCCACAGAAGCTGAGATGACTGCTGCTGAACTTTACAAATAATAAAGATTACACTGAGTTGAGAAATCTAGCAAGAAGTAATTGATCTTCATGGGGTATGGAACTGAAGTTTCTGAAAATGAACTGGAGATCTTAAGTCTGAAGTGTACTTCATGAAAATATTTAAATGAACATGCACTGCCTCAGATGACACTTTTCCAAATCCCGAATAATTGTACACAACATTTTATTACACCGTACTGAAAACTGGTTATCAATGGCCTTTCTGCAGTCCTTTTGGGGCTGGCAGGTTTGTAGAAGCAAACATCATGTGTCAGCTATCTACCATCATTAATTTTTACAATTAATGTCTCACATGAAATCTGTGCAGTCCACTTGTATACTTCCCATACTTACTCACATGCACAATATAGTGTTGTGGGTCACTTATCACAATACACAATGCTTAATCATTAATATGGAAAGTTTATCATGGAAAAGAAAACAAATATTTATTCCTCCTTCCAACCACACTGGTCATAAAGGGCTGTATACAGCATGCAAAATTATGTGGTCATGAGCTTCACCATCTTAGTTAAATAAAATATGTAGGTCACAGTGACCTTTGGTTGTAACAGTACAGTAATAACTAGGATGCAACACATTATCAAGTTTCATTGTAATTAATCTAACATTCACCGCACCAATAAATAACTTGCAAACATGAAGTTTTCAACAAAGTATCAAATATGGGTCACAGAGATTTTTTGCAACAAAGGTGTTGAAATTTCGTGATAGACAGAAGTATAATGCATACAGCCAGGGCCTACTATAATTCATAAACAAGAGTCCCTCAAAGTGACCAACACTCCACTGTCTGAAAAAAATTTTCAGGAACTCAATATGAGATCTTCTGTCTGAAAAGAATTTCCAGGAATTCAAGATGAGATCTTCTGTTCTGTTAAACTGCATAGTGCTGAAATCATCTCCAATATTCTTGAGTTTTAAACCAATATGGCAGCCATATATTAGCACTATATTCATTTAATACAAACTAGACACCTTTTGGTGATAAACCCATAATGATGTGACCATCCATTCACAAAAATCAGTGACGAGGTTTTCAATATGTTCATTGTGGCAGCCATATTTGAGGTCAGACTGGCACCATTTTCATTCAGGACAAACTAGAGATCATAATGAGTATTCTGGTGAAGACCCCATATTAATGTGACTTTCCATTCAGGAGTAGCAAAAACAAGATTTTGAAGATGAAATGTCATGGTGGCCATACTGGTATCCAGAAGGAGTTGTGATAAGGTGTGAAAGACAACTATATTGGATATCAGATTAGCACAGTGTTTATTTAATAACTAGACACCACAAGTCTTGCAATGACAACACCATGCTGATATGCTCAACACATAAAATATTCAGACAAATATCTGGTACTGTTAACCATTATGGCTTCTCTTTCTTGATTACAAGACAAATTACAAAAGGGTAAAAGATTATAACCATTAAATCATATAAACAAACTCACCTTCTTTATGTAACAGGTGGCTTGACAAGGGAGTTTACCATAATAGCTACAATCAAGTTTTAACCTGTTATTGTTGCCAATGAAGGAATAAGTTGTTGCAAAAAATGCAAAATGTCAGTTTTGAAGAAAAAGTGAAAGCAATTCAACTAGACAAAAAAAGGGAGAGTCCTATGATCAATACTGACAAAACCAGACATCAGAAAGATTCATAACACATCAAAACATTCTGCTCCGCATGGAATGGGAATGGATGTGAGATATCTATGATATTCTGACCCTGACATGGGCACAGAATGGTTACAATTATACACTGATTCTATTGAAAAGGTTTGTGAGTGGTTTTACATTATTTAAATAATAATAATATCAATTTTACCACCTTAATTCCATAGTGATTTTAAATGAAAATACTTAACAAATTAGTTAGGACACCTGTATTATATGGACACTCTCCTGCTCCAGAAGGGGTGGCCTGAAAGAGGGGGACCACTTTATTGCCCAATCTTGATGATCAAAGATTCATTGAACACAAATACTGCACTCATAGTATGCCTTAACTCATTAACCCCTGAAGGTTTTTGTCATTTTCACCTGAAATTCGAGCAGGAAACACATTTTGGGGGCTATTTCTGAATACATCCTAACACATCGACTTCCAACAAATTTTCCATTAGCCTAATACCTAGTTGTGTTAGAAACATCATTTTCCATTGGTTATTTTGCTCACGCATGAGCAGAAGGGTAAAAGTTGGGAGTTCTATTTTTTTCTATTTCCTAACAGACCTATCATTTTCGTATCGAGACCACTCTTTTTCCAAATGCCCACCTTATCCTACTTTTTGCAAAGGTTCATCTGTCTGTGTACAGTTCAGGCCAGTCTGCCTTAGATCTGAGGCCAAAAAGGCTAAAATCCAGACACAAAATCAGATTCCGAACACAGGTGAAAACAAAAACAGGTCCAAAAAATTAGGGTTTTCTCTATGTATTTTGTAGTGCAACAAAAACATCCAGATTATTTGGTATCATTGTAGAGCTACTTCTGTCTACCTTTCTATAATACCACCAACTTTAGTGTATCATGCATGACCATGATGATAAAGAGCTCGGCAGTAAACTACTACCTCCTGCCACGTAAACGCGGTGTCAGGGGTTAATGAGTTAATGGAAGGATTATTCATGTTTACCTTAGATACTGTAAGTTCATTATTTAAAAGATGTCAAGATCCAATGAATGATCTGTGAAAATAATATGTCTTTTACAATCCATTACCGTAAGTACTAACAGAAATGTCCTTGTTTGCAAAACCACCAAAATACCCTTTTGATGTTTTAAGATCAAAAGGGTATTTTCCAAAATCAAGTTCATATTGTATCTAACCAGTGACATTTATTTTGTAAATATCATAATACATAGCCAATATTTCTCACCAAGCATAGATTAAATATTCTGATCATTATTAATGTAAACATGCTTACCTGAATTTGACTTAAAAGATAGTACTGATTCTGACCATAAAATCTTCAACAACGGAAAACTCCATTAAGTGACAGTGTTTTCAGAACATATTCATTGTGACCTTGATCAAGAAGAGAGGTATGTAATCTTGCTTATCTAATATTACTCAAGTCTTGCCATAACATCTGAAGCAGAATCATTCTTACTGTGTTCAGTTTTCAATTTGGGTTTATATATTTATTCAAATTATTCACTGGAATTACAAAGTGCTCAATAATAATCTGGACTGGAACATTAATTTGGAATTACAGTGATTCACATAAGGTCATTCTGAATTATATCATCAAAAGACTTAACACATCATCACACTCCACATACATACATACATACATACATACATACATACATACATACATACATACACACACACACATACATACAACAAAACCTATCAAAGATAAATTATCCCTATCAGAATAATTAATCCTATTTAGGGCTGTTCCATAAAATGTATACTCCCAGGGGAAGGCACATTTAATTTCGACTAACACATAATAGAAGCAACTGACAATAGTGAAGTAAAAATATTTATAGTTTCCTTTTATTGTATGCCCACATTTGCAAATTTCAAAGTATGTTCCAGTGATAATTTCTGTTCCAGTCCATTCTGGTGATTCAAACCACTTGTACTGTTTGTCTTGTTTTAGATACATATCTGATTTTGTCTTATGCTTTTCTGAATAATATGCTAATTGTTTGTCAACCTGATAATGTCTATACCAGTGTGAAATGAAAATGAAAGGCTTAATTCCAAGATAGCAAACCTCTAAATTACAATCGGATTCCATGTTTCCACATAAAACATAAGGAGTTCATCAACTTCCAACGCACATGCAAATATTAACATTTAAAGTTTGAAAAGTAAAAAACATTAATAAAATCTGAATATGAACCCTTGAGTTGAAAACAACATATGTGTACACTTATATTTTCAAACTTTACCAGATAATTTTTGGCATATTAAATTGAATTTTCAAACTTTAAAAGAATAATTTTTTGCATATTAAATTACCTTTCCAAACAACAATTTGACATACATGTAAATGTAGCTGCTGATTAAGAGAGCATAGTGCATAACAAACTATGAATGGAGGATACATACAAAGTATACTAATATCTCCTAATACATCTATAGACTTTTCAAGACTATAAATAAATTCCATTGGATTACCTTAAAAAATTAAATATGGCCAAGGTGAGAATAGCAGGAATTTCATCATATCCTTGCTTGAAAATATGTCTGTTTTATATTTATACAATGTTTTGTCAATATGTTTAAAATTTCTTCAACAGTGTAAATATCATATCTTCAAAACCTTTCCCTTTTTGACTCTTCATGGTATTTGCTGTCGTGAACAAGGATTGCTTGCCAAAATTATTTTTACCAATAAATTAATAAATACTAATAATAGTTCCTAAAGGCACTCAAGATTATTTTTCTGCTATATTTCTCCTTTTACCCTCCAAATTGAACAATATATGGATCTGGAATTGTGTTAAATAATATCGGTCCAGTGACAATTCATTTCAAGAAGATTGCCCGTCATTGTGCCTTCCCTTTGAAACACCTGCTTACTAAAATATACAAAGCAATGCATATCCTTCTTCCATTAGGTTTACTGACTGGATTACAAACCTTATCTGCATCACTTTCATAAATTAAATGTTTGGTTTCCGCATATGAATGATCATAATCTGGTGGTACAATCCATTGTCTAACTTCGTCATGATCCATTTTTCCATCCTTATTTTTATCCCTGTATTCATGAAACTGTGTACGCTCTGTTTGTACCCACTCAGGCTCTTCCCCTTCCTTATTAGGCCACAAATCACCTAAAAAGATCAAAGGTCAAATTTAAAGTTCAATTTCCAATCAGCAATTTCCAATATGCATTATCACATTTATGGAAGGGCTACAACTGTTCTAGTTTCAATGGATATATCTGAATGCAAATAAAAAGATGAATTTAAAACTAGGCCCATGGTAAACTGCAAATA
Source organism: Sinohyriopsis cumingii (assembly GCA_028554795.2). Classification (NCBI taxonomy): domain Eukaryota; kingdom Metazoa; phylum Mollusca; class Bivalvia; order Unionida; family Unionidae; genus Sinohyriopsis; species Sinohyriopsis cumingii. The sequence goes on from CM068836.1 coordinate 35,888,983, forward strand.
CTGGTACAAACAAGTACATAAAAAATAACCAGTGATACAACCTCTTTTGAAAAACTGCATCAGGTTCTGTTACCATTTACCCATCACTGCACAAAAACTTCATCATAATAATACTCTAAAGCCAGAAATAAAACCTTCACGGCCAAGTTCTTTAATCTTACAAGTTCTAAGTCTTGAATCAAAACTTGTTTGCACCAGATTTACTTTTTTCCAGTAATATGAACTGAAACTAAAACAGGCAGCCATCCCAAATTTTGTAAGAGTGACATTAATTTCAAATCAATTTGATGTCCCCATTTTCAACCTGAAAATCAAAAGGACGGTAAAATGAATCATGATCGAAGTTGTTTCCACTTTAGTTGAACCAACCTCGTCTTCATCAGAAGCACGCATCAAATGTGTTGCTTCTGCTTCTACATAATTATAATCTTCTGGAATAATCCATTGCCGAACTTCACCCTTATCTAATCTGCCGTCTTTATTTTTATCTCGAGTGGAGATAAACTGTTCTCGCTCTGAGCGGACCCATTCGGGTTCCCCATCTTTATGATCCTTTTCATGGTCACCTTCATCATCTTCATCACCATCCTCATCATCTTCTTCATAAATATCAGCTGACCAAGACAGATATTAGGCAAGTTATAAAGCACTGAATGGTCTTTAGCATAATATAGCAAAACCTGTATATAGCAGACATTTACATGGTATATTAATTATTTCAATTAAAGCAGGTTTTCATAAAGTACTTTATAATAATAATAATAATGATAAATTGTAATATCAAATTATATCAACAATATATGTTCTCTGTGGGCCTTTGTCATTCAAAATAAAGCATACATTAAAATATGTTTTAAAGTGCATCCCCATTTCTCATTAACCCCACATGCTTTGTCCTACAATTATTGAACTTCAAGAACCAGTATTAATGGTGGAGGAAGAACCCAGGAAAACCCCGGAAAGAACCACCGACCCACGAGAAGCTACTGGCAAGCTTTCTCACATGCCCACATTGGCTGAATCCGAGACTCGAACCCATGTAGACAGAGGTGAGATGGCAGTGATCCGAATCGGAGAGTGCTTTAGACCACTCGGCCACTCAGGGCCCCTGATATGATATATGAGCATCAATAGAAAATTGGACCTGTAAAGTTGCTCACATGATATATGAGCAACTTTACAAGTCCAATTTTCTATTGTATGAATAAATGCATGATAAGTTCCTGAGATGAGCTGTGGATATTTTAAATGATACAACCCAATTACCTCAGGGCCCCAACCAGGGGTATGATCAAAAGACAGGAATGTCACAGAAAATAAGGGAGGTACACCACTCCCTTCATAACTCGCACCCTGATAAATCGCGAACCCTCTTATAATGCAAGGTCAGGCGTGGATTCCAGTGTTTAAACCAGAAAATACCCCCAAAACTGATCCCTATTTGCTGAACTTGAATAAAATTGTGATCAAAATTGGTAATGGAAACTTTGATGTATCGCTCGTTTTATCACTGAAAACGGTAGATAGGACCTGGAAATTTTAGTCAACACTATGAAATATCAAATTTACAAATAGGTCATACAATTGTTTTTACTTTTTCTTTCCAAACGACATTCCTAGTATGTCACAATTAATGATATGTAAGGAAAATTTCAGCCAATGAAAATGTCACTTGCACCAAGTTGAGGAAGTACTTTAATAAATAAATACAAATTAAATTAAAAAAATTAGCAATTGAAATTTGTGTTCTAGTTCTATCTTTTAGTTCCTTTTAAGTGTAATCGCCATAAATGCAATGTGTCCTCTTGTAATTAAACGTAAAATGCTTCAATCTACTGTAACAGCTATGTCTGCGAGTGTTTCGCTGAGAACCTAATTATGTGCCGACCGTGTTTTGATAACTGACTTGCGGAAGTATTTTTTGCATTGATCCCCTGAAGTAAAAGCTGACCTCCTATCTATTATCATGTTAATTATGTCAAATAGAGGAGGTGGAATAAAAGAAAAGTTAAAAAGCACAAAAATCCTACAAACTTAAAATCTAGTGGCCCTGGTCATATGAACTCTCTTCTTTGATCAATCGAACAAAAATAAATGTTATTTAAACAGAATAATGAACAACTTCATTAGAAAAAGCGTGTTATTAAAAATTAGTATCGATGTGATTGTAACATGAGAATTTGGTCATTAAACAGCCCAGTTTCCTAACACGCACCCCCATGGTTTTCTCGACATCAAAGAGATTTTTTAAAAATTCTGGAGGTCTTTCGGTAACTCATGCCTCACTTATAGTGCGGTCTATGTTTGTGGACCCCAATGTGCCTGAGTTAATGAGGGAAAGGTGTTTAGGATGTTGTACATTCCATATTGGGAGTAAATATGAATGAAAAAGAAAGCATTAACCCAAAAATGTATCATACATTTTGACCCAACTGTCCCATCCAAGGGTAGAATCCCAGAGTAAGAGTGGTACAAGGTGAAAGATAAGAATTTGAGGTCATAATTAAAATGTGCAGTCAATTCTTGCCCCCCCCCCCCCATGGCCCCACCCTGGGACACAGACTTGGGGCAACAGCAGGACAGAGAAATGAAAACATGTGATCATACAATATTCTAATAAGGAAGTTAATTAATTGATGAGTGATTTAAATATCGAGAAATGAACAAAGCAAAAGGTGTTCTGTTTTTTAACCCGATATACCAATCCACAGGACAATATAAGGCAAAAGGTGTTCTGTTTTTTAACCCGATATACCAATCCACAGGACAATACAAGGCAAAAGAAAAACTTAGATCATATAATAATCGGAAATTTTTAGTGAACTGGATGAAAAGTCGATTAAAACACAATGGACTGAATCAAACCTCTCATCAAAAGATGCTCTAAATAGTGAAGTTAAAGAAAAATTAACCCAAAATCATCATTAAGTCTTACTATTATTAAGATTATTATTAGTAACTGTCAACACAACAAGCATCTATTTATAGATCCTATGTAATTTTAGTTCTTAATAAACCCTGTCACATAAGCAAACTCTAACAAAAAATAATTTGTACAATTTACAGACATGAATAAAAATTTCAAAAATTAAATAAAATCATGTACCAGGAGTAAAAAAAAAAAATTTGATATACATCACAGCATCCTAGAATTGACCATGGTGTGTCATTCCAAATATGAATTGACTTGGGTACAGGGATTACGGAATTGTAAGTGATGAAATAACCCTTTAAAACATTGTTTTAAATATAATGTGTCACTAATATAATTTATGACTTCATGGCCCCAACCAAAGGCGGGAGTGGTACTAGGAGATGAGAGAGCATATCAAACTGATATATTAAAATATTTAGTGAATGGGCAATGATTTTTTAACCCAGAAAAATTAAACAAAAATGTGTCTCCATTATGCATGTAAATCTTGACCCCATAGCCCCATCCAGGAACAACAGTGGTCCTGATAGAAGAGGTGTCCAATGTGATATTCCAAATATGAAGCAAACTGGGTAAATGTTTGCTAAGCTATACATGCTGGACGAAACTTGAACCAAAAGCTGCCCCATCACAACTACACATCCACCTATGGACAACCCAAATACAATATTCCCCATTTCGGGGCATACAAAATGTGTCCAATGCTCATTTTATCCCAAATAGGTCCTTATAAAAGTTATCAAAACATTAAACTTCAATACTCTGGTGGGAAGACAAAAGTTAAACATAATAACAGTTGAAAAATCAAAATTGCTTTCCCTGAGTTGACCTACCAATACATAGAAAACTTCACGAACATGATCCTGAAAAAAACTATATGACTTACCTATGTATTCTTCTGAACTAATATAAAAACTATATGACTTACCTATGTATTCTTCTAAACTAATATAAAAACTGTATGACTTACCTATGTATTCTTCTAAACTAATATAAAACACTGTATGTCTTACCTATGTATTCTTCTAAATATAAAAACTATTTGACTTACCTATGTATTCTTCTAAACTAATATAAAAAACTATATGACTTACCTATGTATTCTTCTAAACTAATATAAAAACTGTATAACTTACCTATGTATTCTTCTAAACTAATATAAAAACTGTATGACTTACCTATGTATTCTTCTAAATATAAAAACTATATGACTTACCTATGTATTCTTCTAAACTAATATAAAAACTGTATGACGTACCTATGTATTCTTCTAAACTAATATAAAACACTGTATGTCTTACCTATGTATTCTTCTAAACTAATATAAAAAACTATATGACTTACCTATGTATTCTTCTAAACTAATATAAAAAACTGTATGACTTACCTATGTATTCTTCTAAACTAATATAAAAAATTATATGACTTACCTATGTATTCTTCTAAACTAATATAAAAAACTGTATGACTTACCTATGTATTCTTCTAAATATAAAAACTACATCAAATTAACAATGTATTCTTCTAAATAAAAACAACTATGACTTACATATATATTCTTTGAAACTAATATAAAAACTATGACTTACCTATGTATTCTTCTAAGCTAACAAAAAACTGAATGACTTACATACATGTTCTTTGAAACTAATATTAAAAACTGTACGACTTACCTATATATTCTTCTAAATATAAAAACTATATAACTTACCTATGTATTCTTCTAAACTAATAAAAACAACTATGACTTACATATCTATTCCTTGAACCTAATATAAAAGCTATGACTTAGCTATGTATTCTTCTAAGCTAACAAAAAAACTGTATGACTTACATATATGTTCTTTGAAACTAATATTAAAAACTGTATGACTTACCTATATATTCTTCTAAACTTATATAACCATCTTTATCTTTATCAATATCTTCTATAGTTTCCTGAAATGAAACAAATGTATAACTACTGATTTCTCTTTTAATTGCCCTTGTTTGATGAAAATCATATACAAAAAGGAATTTTCCATGTCTGAGCTTTGCAAATTGGGTTGAGGAAGCTTGCAAATTGGGTTGAGGAAGCTCGCTTCTTTGTTCTTTTCTTTATTTTTACAGCACTTTCAACACATCATTGGTTATATTATGCCTTACAAGCATTTTCCAGGGACAAACCAAAGCAACCATATTGTTCAGCTAGACAGGTAGTGAATGGTTAGTAGACAGGTAGTCAATGGGCAGTAGACAGGTACTGAAGAGGTAGTAGACAGGTACTGAATGGGTAGTAGACAAGTACTGAATGGATAGTAGACAGATACTGAAGGGGTAGTAGACAGGCACTGAAGGGGCAGTAGACAGGTACTGAAGGGGTAGTAGACAGGTAGTGAATGGATAGTAGACAGATACTGAAAGGGTAGTAAACAGGCACTGAAGGGGCAGTAGACAGGTACTGAAGGGGTAGTAGACAGGTAGTGAATGGGTAGTAAACAGGCACTGAAGGGGCAGTAGACAGGTACTGAAGGGGTAGTAGACAGGCACTGAAGGGGCAGTAGACAGGTACTTAAGGGGTAGTAGACAAGTAGTGAATTGGTAGTAGACAAGCACTGAATGGGTAGTAGACAGTTACTGAAGGGGCAGTAGGCAGATACTGAAGGGGCAGTAGAAAGGTAGCGAATGGGTAGTAAACAGGTAGTGAATGGATATTAGACAAGTAGTGAATGGGTAGCAGACAGGTACTGAAGGGGTAGTAGACAGGTACTGAATGGATAGTAGACAGGAACTGAAGGAGTAGTAGACAGGTAGTGAATGGATAGTAGACAGTTACTGACAGGGTAGTAGATAGATACTGAAGAAGTAGTAGACAAGTACTGAAGAAGTAGTAGACAGGTACTGAAGGGGTAATAGACAGGTATTGAAGGGGTAGTAGACAGGTACTGAAGGGGCAGAAGACAGGTACTGAATGGGTAGTAAACAGGTACTTTATGGGTAGTAGACAGGTACTGAAGGAGCAGTAGACAGGTACTTTATGGGTAGTAGACAGGTACTTAATGGGTAGTAGACAGGTACTGAAGGGGTATTAGACAGGTATTGAAGGGGTAGTAGACAGGTGCTGAATGGGTAGTAGACAGGTACTGAATGGGTGGTAGACAGGTACTGAAGGAGCGGTAGACAGGTACTGAATGGGTAGTAGACAGGTACTTTATGGGTATTGGACAGGTACTTTATGGGTAGTAGACAGGTACTTAATGGGTAGTAGACAGGTACTGAAGGGGTTGTAGACAGGTACTGAAGGGGTAGTAGACAGGTGCTGAATGGGTAGTAGACAGGTACTGAAGGGGCAGTAGACAGGTACTGAATGGGTAGTAGACAGATACTGAATGGGTAGTAGACAGGTACTGAATAGGAAGTAGACTGGTACTGATGGGATAGTAGACAGGTACTGAAGGGGAAGTAGACAGGTACTGAATGGGTAGAGGGAGCTAATATTAACACATCACTTCAATATACCAATACTAAAAATGTAGCTTTCTGCAGGTAGTAAAACTAATTTTAATTATGTAATACTTACCTGTCACTATTATTAAGCTTTACCTAACTGCACGAAAATATCTCATCTGAACTAGATGTACTAACTCCTAGTTCTAGGGATTTCTTAGAAAATGTGCATGAAGTCAGTCTGACCTACACCATCAGTCAGTCTGTGCTATATATAGCATCCAAAGGATTAATGCATTTCCTAGCACACCAATAAAAGAAGATTTTCCACTTTGCATTATAGTCTTTGTATGTAGAACACTGCCATCAACAACTTTGCTTAAAACCTTCACCTTGAGGCCACAGAGGTGCAAGCAGGATGATCTTTGCGGTGGACACACCGATCTTGTGCAATACTTGTGGAATCAACAGTACGGGTGGGAATGCATAAGCAGACAGTCAATCCCAAGTTGTCAACTACCCATGCTGCATGGTCTGGGACTAAGAAGACAAAATGGGAGCCTGCTGTTGAGACTTTTTGTTAAAAAAAACTGTGGGGTTTCCAAACAAACTGCCAATGAAGAAATTGAAGAGAACATAAATGAAGCCTCCCCAGAGATACCAGGTCTGATGCAGAATTCAAGATTCCCAGAATGGAGTAATACAGATGAGCTGACCACGAAGTCTTGGTCTGTAACAGCCTTAAAAGTTCCAAGATTTTGTGTATCCTTTCTGTGGAAACACAAGCCAGGCCCAGGGAGGTAAGGAAATTCATTCCTATGTACATACAATCTTGAGATGGAACATGTTTTGATTTCTCTAGGTTTGGAAGCAGTCCTAATTGTGTCACCACAAACCAATAGCAGGTCATGTGGCTGCATGAGACTGTGTTGTGTAGCAGCCTATCATCAAAATACTGGATAAATGGAATCCCCAAGTATCTCAAGTACGCAGCTATTATTCCCATGATTCTCGTATAGATCCTGGTGCTGAGGCTAGACTGAATGGCATGATTCAGAATTTAAATACTTTCTATTCAACTGAGGACTGGAAATATTTTTTGTGCAGAGGAATAATCAGGATGTGGAAGCAGCATCCAGAAGATCAATGGAATCTGCCATTAGAATGGTTTGATAGCATTCTGAACCAAAGTTACAGTTTCCATCTTGAATGATTCCACTTGCAGAAATTTTGTTTAGGTGGGAAAGGTCTACAACACGTCTCAATTTTATGCCCTTTTTAGAAGCCAGAAATATCTGGAGCAGAAAGCTAGTGAATGGATGTTTTGAACCGCCCTTCTGAAGAAGGGTGTGCACTTCTTCCTTTAAGTTTAAAACATTTGATTGATGGAAGAATATTGGTGTCCTTGATAGAGGAGGGACTTCTATGAAACATATCTATAAACCATCCTTCACAAAAGAAAGGTCACACTGATCTACCATGATGTTTGATGAGGCCTCCAAAAAGAGGGCCAATCGAGCAAATTCCTGTATTAAAGGAAAAGGTATGCACTGCAAGAGGTGAGGTGTCCCAATGGGAAAAGAGAGGAATGAAGATACCCTACAGAGCAAGGTCTGATGATGTAGATTTGCCTTTTTCAGCATGCTTAGCAGAACATGTCAGTAATCAACAAAATCTCAGTAACAAGTCAAAAAGTTTAGGATTAAAAAAATTACATCAGAAAATTTGTCCATGGTTTAGAGTGATCTTACCCAAGGTCACTGATGACACAAACATAAATATGACAAAGTTTTTCGAGTCTAGACAATAACAATATACAATATGTAATAATATGATAATAATGGTACATAATAGAATTGTTTATAGTCTTCTTTTTCCACCTGCAAATTTGCTCTTTGTTCTCTTGTCAAATGGGATACTGAGAGTGAGCTACACAAGAGCACAAGAAGCAAAGAGCAGATTAGTGTATTCCATTTAAGAATTGTCTTGGTCCAAAACTGTCCACATTATGAACCTCTTTAAATGATGTAGCTCAGTTCAAATACCAAACTGCCCTGAAGCATAATACCTGTGTGTGTGTGTGTGTCTGTGTGTGTGTAAAGGTTTGAAATAGTAGAGTTTTTGCAAACAGTCGAATTTGAACTTGATTATTCAACAAAGTTAAGGAAGTAAAGAAACTGCTTGGCTGGTGGAGCAGAAGAAATTCATCTCATACTAGAACAATTAATTTGATAAAATCCTTGATTTTGCCAAAAAATAGTCATCTTTTAGCAGTTCTACTATGTATGTATGTATGTATGTATGTATGTATGTATGTTATATAACGCCATTTTTCAGCACATGATAGGCTATGCATGGCGGCCAGTATTAATGGTGGTGGAAGAACCCGGGAAAACACCAGGAAGAACCAATGACCCATGAGAAGCTACTGGCAAGCTTTCTCACATACCCATATTGGCCGAATCCTAGACTCGAACCCACGCAGACAGAGGTGAGAAGGCAGTGATCTGTAATGGACAGCGCTTTAGACCACTCGGCCACTGTAATGTAATGTAATGTATGTATGTAAGCATATTCCATTGGGTCGATATTATTGGCAGTCATGGTGTAAATTGTTGTAAAATTGTTATGGGCATACTCTTAGTAAGAAACTAAGTATGAGGTGAAATATGGGTAATTATGACTGATGTTCCAGCCCAAATCTATGTGCGTCAAAAGACGTACAAGTCAAAATTTCCACAGGGCAAAAAAGGGTCATATATAAATTCCACATGTCAAAGTCCGAGGGTATGATTATACTGAAAACCCTGATCATCGATATCTGTGCCATGCTTGATTAGCAAGAAACCATCCGATATCACTGGTCAACAGTGAAATCATTACTGACTTGAAAAGGCCCTAATCTGCAGTATTTTGGTGTGCCGAACACGAATATAACCGTGAAAAATTTGTATTGGCTCTCGTTTTGAAGATATTCATATACCTCATTTTCTATGTTTCACTGTGTAAATTTCTCCAGTAGGACTGCAGCAACATCCGGAATAATGATGTAACATTGCTTAATACCATCATGCTCACATCATCCACAGTTGATTGCATCATTTTCTGATGCAATGCAATACTAATGCCATGCGGCTGCTGAAGTAAGTTGACGTCAGCAGTGTACTATACATGTGTAGGCCTATTATACTAATGCCAGGCGGCTGCTGAAGCTGACGTAAGCAGTGTACTATATAAAGCCCAATCAGATAGGTTCAGCATTTAAAATATTTTAGACGTTGTGCGAGACAGTTCAAGCTACTGTTACATAAAACTTATTATTTTATCCATTTACGTACAATAAAGAACAGTAATGCCTCGAAAGTGTGTTAATACCGCGGACAATTTTTGCTATATTTGTGGGGAAGTGACATTTGCCAACCAGAAGAAAAGTATCAATTCTCAAGTGAAGAAGGCATATCATCTTTACTTCGGATGCAAGGTTGGTGACCAAGACAAGCCTTGGGCTCCGCATATATGCTGTGCTACATGTACAACACAGCTTTCACAGTGGTTGAATTGCAAAAGGTCATCAATGCCGTTTGCAGTCCCAATGGTGTGGAGAGAGCCAAGCAACCACCTAAATGACTGTTACTTCTGCTTGGTTCCTCCTCTTTCCGGCGGAATAACGAAGTGAAAGAAGTCGAGAATAGTCTACCCAAACATTCCGTCTGCATTGAGACCAGTTCCACATGGTGAGGGACTTCCTATTCCAGAACCTCCAGCAGAATATTCTCTTGATTCATCTGACGAAGACAAAGGTGAGTCGACCTGTTCTTCTCCTGGTCCATCAGCATGCAGTGATCCAGATTTTCACTGTGGTGCATCATCAACCCCACACAGAATAACACAGGAAGAACTAAATGACCTGATTCGTGATTTGGACTTATCAAAGAACAAGGCAGAATTGCTAGGATCAAGACTCCAACAATGGAATCTTCTAGAAGAAGATGTCACAATTACTGCATATCGAAAGCGCCACCAGCAATTGGAGCCTTTCTTCAGAAAGGAAAGTAATCTGATATTCTGTTCCGATATTGAGGGCCTCATGAATGCTTTAAAAATCACTCATGACCCACAAGAATGGAGACTATTTGTGGACTCTTCGAAACTGAGTCTCAAGGCTGTGCTTTTGCACAATGGAAACATTCTTCCATCTATTCCAGTAGCGTATGCTGTCCACATGAAAGAGACATACGATAACTTAAGGCAGCTACTGAATTCCATTGAGTATAACAAGTACAGCTGGCACCTCTGTGGTGATTTGAAGGTAGTTGCCCTTTTAATGGGACTGCAGCAAGGATATACAAAATACATGTGTTTCTTATGCGAGTGGGATAGCTGAGCAAGGGAAATGCACTACATGAGGAAGGAATGGACTCACAGGCAGAATGTAGCCATTGGAGAGAAGAATATCCAACACCCAGCTCTGGTTGAGGCTCAGAAAATCTTGCTACCACCCCTTCACATCAAACTAGGTTTGATGAAGAACTTCGTGAAAGCCATTGACTGGACTTTGCCAGCATTCCGATACCTGCATGAAAAATTCCCTCGACTCAGCGAAGCAAAGATTAAAGAGGGAGTTTTTGTGGGTCCTCAGATTCGAGAGCTTTTCAAAGATGACCGGTTCAACAACTTGCTGGAAGGTGACGCGAAACAAGCATGGAATGCTTTTCGCCTAGTTTCTACAAACTTCCTCGGAAATGTTAGGGCAGAAAACTATAAGGAACTAGTAGAAGACATGTTGATGAAGTATAAGAAACTTGGCTGCAATATGTCTCTAAAGATTCACTTCCTTCATTCCCATTTGGATTTCTTTCCTAGCAACTGTGGTATTGTTAGTGATGAACACGGCGAACGTTTTCATCAAGATATCGCAACAATGGAACAAAGATACCAGGGAAAATGGTCCACTACAATGCTGGCTGACTACTGCTGGACACTCCTCAGAGATGCTCCCGAACAGCTGTACAAGAGACAGGCGAAGAAATCTAAGATGTAGTCAATGACTTGATTTTTTATAGGTAGGCTATTACAGTTGACCTTTTACTATTGGAATGCATTTCGTTATGTAAACATTAATTTCTTGCAGATTACAAAAAAACTAGAGCCAATTTTGCAATTTGACTGTCATATTCGTGTTCAGCACATAAAAATTGATAAGAATTGACTAATTTTATTTCAGTAACATGACTTTTGTAAAAATTTGTTGTCCAGTGTATTTCATCCTCCATAGTTTAGTCATTAACTGATGATATTTCCATCGTGCTGACTTTGGTAAAGAAATCAGTTATCTTTTGTTTCAATGTGACCCACTGCAGTTGTGATACAGACATTTCCCAAACTGCTGATAGATGGATCAATTTACTATACTGCTCAAGGTAACAATTCAATTAGAATACCTCTATATTTTCTGCAATACTCGATCATAAAGGAGACTGTATTCAAACAATATTCTCCCATGATACAGGATTAATTCAAATCATGGAGAAGAGGAAAAAAAGACTATCCAATCAACCTAATTAAAATAAAAAATGTAAAAAGCGCACACTGGGTACAAGAAATCATGGAAACCACAGATAACTTGTGTAATCTTTACCCCACTGGGTTTTAGAAGTTGTACAACTCTTTCTAATTTGTGCACAAAAAAACATGCTCCATCCAGCAGCATGACAGCATCTCATGATTTGGGAGCTGCATTGGCTCAGTTGTCAAAACATCAGACTCATAACCCAAGGATGATGGTTGTAATACCTGCCCAGGCCAGCATGAGTCAGATGCCTCAGTGTGTCCTTTCAAAAGGTAGTTAAATCCCATTTTCTAGACATGATATAGCTAATAATCAGGTTCTTACACTTCCATTAAAATCAACAAAACAAACAATTTAATGGCTTGAATTCAAATTATGTTTGGCCTTCATCAGCTGTGAATAAAATAAACACTAAATAAATTAAGCAATAAGGAAAATCTGACCAACTAGTGGGATTCATGACAATACCTGCATTTCAAAAAAGGCAGCAGTACACTAAGGGCATGGGACCAATGCTCTTAACTAAATATAACACAATCTGATGCTGGTGATAATTTGCAACTCAATACCATCACGCATTTATCATTAAAAATAGAAGAACTTACATCTACAACGATATCTCTCATGTGCTCAACTTCTTCTGGATGTAAGAAATCCATAAATTCATCTTTGCCAAGTTGGCCATCACCATTTTTATCAGCAGCTTTCCAGCGCCTCTGATCACGAGCAATCATCTCTTTATAACTAGAAGAAAATTCATCATCTGTAATGAAAGTGCAGTTTTAAGAGGATGTAAGGGAAGCATAGATCAATTTTTCTTCATCATGAACAAAAGGCAAGTGGCTGCCCCAGTTAAAAAATCTATCTCTGGAAAAAAAACTGTTATGTACTATATAATAAAATTAACAGATCTTTGAAGACAACGAGCTATTTTAAGATAAAGAAAGACACCAGGTATAGGGCTACATTACTGTCGGTGTCCTGAAAACTTTGAGTCAGAGAACAAAAAGATCATTTTACAGATACAGGAAATTTGTGTGCAAGATGGAAAACAGCATATCCTGGCATTTTTTTCTCATTCTTTTTTTTAAACACAAAAGAATGGATAGTTATATGAAATCTTAGAAGGCTAATGATGTTATCAGTTGTCATGGCCAAGTGGGAATACATACCAGACATGAATGATGGCTTTTAGTTGCAAGGGCCAGATGGAGTACATACTCTCATCCTGACATAAATAAGGGCTTTAAGTTGTCAGAGCCAGGTGGGAAAGCGTACAGTCATCCCCCCAACATGAATGTATCTAATTCTAAATTATGTTCATTTATAAAACACTTACTGCATGGACCAGCTCACATGTTTGTCAGCAAATTATGCTGTGTTGTACATATTAAAAACTAATAATGGTAACATTAAGAGTACAAAAAAGTCATGATGTATTTCAATAACTGCATCTTATAATGTAAAAACAAGAAAGAAAAAGAGTTTTAATGCTTTTTTTTTGCACTTACAAAATTTATCAACTTCACCAGTTTTATATGATTTACAGTATACGCATCACATTTTACAGAAAATCCAAATTACCAAAGTCGACTTTAATCCTTTCACGCTGTTTCTGTCATGACCTGATATAGTTTGTTGCGCACAGAGGAGGGATTAAGTTTTATTGCCCCAATTAGAAAGTTGCAGCAACAGAATTATCTAACAGTGGATGTCCACTACTTCACATGGAACTTAGGCTCAGGCAGAGTACACAGTGCAAAATGCCATGTATAAAGTTGCAATCAACGCCATTTAATATTCAAACACTTTTGCCCACTAAAACACATTCACATAAGTGCATTGCAAGAGGAAAATTTACAAGCAAACAATGCCAAGACTATTTAGGTTCTTCACAAAATATAAAAAGTTTAGTTATAGTAATTTGAATGAAAGAGATTCTGAACTTAAAGAAACAAAAGGAAAAACAAATCACACATAAGTATTAACAGGTTTCATTCCAATAAAGAAAATGCGAGAAATGCAGATTTATTTTTACATTTTTCCAGTCATTCAATTGTTTGCTTAACATGTTCCCACACAATGAAACATAAACAATATTATTTTCAAAGTTTAAGGGTCAAAGTCCAGACAAAACTTTTTGTAGCAGAGCTCATGTATCTTTTATATTTTAAAGTATGATGCCAAGTTATCCTTGTAGAATAAACCCTTGGAAAGAATTATAATATAACTTCATATTGTTCCAGTGTTTTTGATCATATATGCCTGATATGACAAGTATGGCATTCATTTGTAATCAGAATTTCATCTGAATTAAACATTTCAATAATTTCTTCAAAGTGGGTCTTCGAAACAGTATGGAAATAAAAGGGAAACTACAAATTTAATAACTGTATACAAAGCACTTTAATAAAATATAATTTGTTACGAATATCAAAGTTACCACCTGATGCAGAACACAGGGTCAATTTCAGCTTCTCTATATGCTAACAAGTACATTACATGTAATCAATCAGGGATGTATGTTGTAGCTAAGCAATTTTTTCTGATGTATGCTGTTATGGAATGAAGTGGGAAGATATCCATTGAATTTAAAGCCTCATTGTTTATGCACATTCATCTTTGTGTATTCCTAGCTGGGCCACTGATAAATACCATAACCTTACCTCAGTAGAGTTTGTACATGTAAAGGTATGAAATTTATACCTGCCTTAATTGGATTTAAGGTGTCAGGGTATTGCCCATCTGTTTGCTTACTGTGACTGGTGGATCATACACAATAAAATCAACATGGGGTGCCATAAAACCCACTAAGGTTGCAATAAAATCTGTGATGAACTTCAACTAGATTGAGTGGATTTCAACTAGATGGAGAGAAATCCACCAGACTGAGTAGTTTTCCACAACTCATAGTGGGCACTTACTCATCTGCCCCTTTGTACAAGTCCACCATATTGAGTGGGCAATCTGTAAAACGTGATGCATGTATTGTAGCATTATGTGTTTGATATAAAGAAAAGGAGGAAATGAATACGCCAACAATTAATAAGAAAAGAATATAATACTTAAATAATACATAGTTACCATCAGCATATCCATAAGTCCTATTTTTATACGATTCCCATGTCATGACATTATTTGTAATTTGATGATCTGCCCACATTCTCTCTGTGTCCTGAACAATGTAACGTTTCTGGACATACTCAATCCAACTTTTAAGTTCGTCCTCGGTAACAAAACCATCCTTGTCTTTGTCGATTTTATCTACAATAATTCTGAAAACAAATTCAAAATTGTATTAATTAGCATACAAGTCAGGTTACATTGCAAACAACATAGACCCTGATCTGTTAACACATAATATGCCAGAAGATCAGAATGTATGCTGTTTGTTCAACTTTGGGCATGTGGAACCTACAGCCATTGGTCATGGTATTATTGATTTACATTTACATTATATGGGTACATTTAAAAATCACTATCCTGCTCATGCACTTGAGGAATTTGCACATACTTGTTCCAGTGATTACTCTTAACAAACTGCATATACCCAGATCTGCCAGGGTATTGTCTATTATGCAATGTTAAAAATGGGTCTATGCAGTTTGCAGCTGAAACTGGCATGCATGCAAATATATAACAGAGCTGTAATGAATATAATGCTATGTTGGCAATAGCAACCAATAAATCACAAACAGCAATTGAAATTCTCAAATGAGATTCATTTCAATAAAAACAACACAATCAAAACTGTAAGAGCTTGTGCTGATTTTTGTCACTAAGATGCTGAATCTTTGAGTCAAGCTCTTTTGTGTGACTATATAAATGATATCATGAGTTAGAAGGAACAAGCACATTATTCAGGAATAAATAAAACTTAAAAACTCAAAAGAGGGGTATGATAACAACAACAACTTGAATTGATATCACCCACCTGGCTTGTATAACTTGACTGAATCATTTCACTAAGCAGGCTCATGCAGTATTGTACAAATAAAACCAAACTTTAACACATGTTGATTTGGATCTAATATATAAAAAAATATAATGGCATAAAACTTAGAATGCAGTCTCTTCCTCAAAGTCTTCCGAGATCTGGATGGCATAAACCCATTTACCAAGTTTTATTGAAACTTAAGAAAATATTGCCTCCAGACCTAGACAGGTAACAAACAAATGCAAGGTATCACATCAATACAGGCCATTTTGAAGTTTGATTTTTTCATCTTATATGCCAGCTAAAAGACCCAATAACTGGAAGATTATGAAAGGAATATTGGTTCTTTACCGTTCTAATGCTGACTGTGAGAGATTGTTCAGCATTGTTAACAAAAGTAAAACTGAATTTAGATCCAGGCTCTGTAATAACCCAGCACTCTGTGCTCTACTGGTGTGCAAAACATTTATAGTCTCAGCTGGTACAAAGTGTTTTGAAATGCAATACGAATCTGTTGCTTTTTAAATCTCAAAACTTGAAGCAGTAATTTATGTTAAAAGTCCAAAGGGACAAATAAATCATTTTGTACATATGCTCATTGAATTTTTATCATGTTATATGTGGAGTACTCTTTTTCTGCTCAGATTACTCTTTTTGTCCATTTGGATTACACTTTTTCCTCACCAGGGGTTGGCATGTATGCCATGATGGTCAGTAGCATGTGGATGCTTTATGAAAAGGCTCTTCATATCAACCTCTTGGAAGTAAAAGTCATTTTCAATACCTTCCACACATAGGTAGAACATATCAATCAATACAAGGACAGATACTTCGTTTGTGGTGTCTCTGCACGGGGGGAGCAATCACCGGACCTTAGCCTCGTGTAAAGATGTGAGAATAGTTGCAAACAAGAATTTTTAGGTGTTTTCATTTACATGCATGGCATATGGAAAAAACCAATGATATGTGCCCGAACCATATTCAAGGTGGTGGGAATAATAACAAACAAAACAAATTTTGGAGCAAGAATTTTACCCTAGTCTTCTCTTGGACTCCTCTGGTGACAGTTGGTCAAATGTTTCTGCCTCATCTTTTCCCAGAAAAGCATCATGGTCATACTCAGCATTGTGATCACCGTTTAGCTCATGGTCCTGATCACTAAGATCCTGTGATAGTGACAAGTAAAATATATACTCTCTTTTAAGTGAAATCCAACTTCAAACTGCACAGACCCTGATATGCTTTCACACAACAATCTGGGTCTATGCACTTTGTGAGGAGTAATAATTAACAGCATGGATCCTGATCTGACAGCGCATTATGCAACCGCAGAGCAGGGTCTATGTTATTTGCAGGGGAATCTACTTTTAAGAAGTTTTGACAAAATCCATTTTTAAAACAAACATCTTATGAAAAATCTAAATTATGCAAATAGTCACTAGACATCTGACTATACATATACATGGAATATTTCCATTATTGGTAATAAAGGCTGCGAACACATGACTAGGTTCCCTTACTGCTTTTCAACCCTGATGTTAATTAGATTTGTGGAAGCAGCTGATTCACCAAACCTTGACAGAGAAATTCCTTTTTAGTTAAAAAAACAAGTGACACTACATATGTGTAACCACTACATTTCATTCAAACAAAACACTCTGAATTCATTTATTTTATAACAATACCAGGCTTTAGGGTACTTAAATTCAGGACTTGGGAATGGGTCCTATTGTTTCTGCACAAGGATCCTTGCAAGATTAAAATCCAAGATAATTGCTATCCAATGAATAATGGTGAATTCACCTCAAATTTTCTGATACTGTATATTTGCATACAAGTTTAGGTGCAAATGCAAACAGCACAGATCAGGTCTAGGTTTTTTGTTCTACTGATTATTGCACAAATACTGAAAGGAGGACACAGATCTTTGTGCACATTATGTGACAGGATGGTTGGTTTTATGTTTAACACCATTTTCAGCATTTCATAGGCTATACATGGCAGCCAGTATATTTAGAAGAGTAAAAACCTGGGAAGAACCACTGTCCCACAAGGAAGCTACTGGCAAACTTTCTCACATACCCACATTGGCCACACGAGATCAGGGTCTATGCAGCTTGCAGTTGGACCAAACTTGTATGCAAGAATATATAGTATTAAGTGTTAAGCAGTACTGTATTTAATGCAATACTCAAGTGTCTTAATAATCACCCTCGAACTTAATTTAAAACTCCATTAAAATATATACATTATGGATACATGACACACAAAAGTAAAGTACCCAAGAAGAAAACCCAAGCTTAGAACATAATTATTTTCTAGAAACTTGCTACCATACAAACCCTGTTGCCTGTGGCTTCTTATGCCATCCCCAAAATGGATCTTACATGTATATATAAAATGCTTACAGCATAGCCAAAGGGCTCCAAGTCCTATATTATCTATTCACAAGTGATGCAGAGGTGATTCATACATTTGCTATCAAACTGAATCAGTTTTCTTTTGTTTGCTGCTTTTTATAACAGCAAAAAATATAAGAGTCTTCATACAAAAGGATAATAAAGGATTCTGAAATAAATTATTTATTAATTTACTATACTCGAAGATTGGCTATAGACCATCAATTCATCGTAAGTATCAATGCTGATAATTCGAGACGTCTGCGAACATGAAAGATTGCAATATTTTGTTAATGTGGAAGGAAAATGATCATCCATGGCAATCCTTTCTCCATTTGCTTAAATCAATATCATCTGCCATTTAACTACACATTAGTTTGTTGTTGTTGTTGTAGGGTTTAAAGCCATTTTTCAGCACACCATAGGCTATACATGGCGGCCAGTATTAATGGTGGAGGAAGAACCCGGGAAATCCCCGTAAAGAACCACCGAACCTCGAGAAGCTGCTGGCAAGCTTTCTCACACATTAGTTTGTAAATAACTGTTACTGGCTAACTGTTACCAGTTCAAACATTATGATTAAAAATTTCAAAACATGCTGAAATATATTTTGTATTTTTTCCGATGATGCCTTTTATGTAACACTGATGTTTGTGTGCTTTATCCATTCAGCTAAAAAGGTCATTGAACTTCGTTATACAGTGGTGGATACACTAATTTAGTCACATTAAATGTAGCACCATCTAACACTACGTACAAAACTAGAACCCGCGTACTTGGTATAAATGCAGCAGCAATGCAATTTATTTTGACACAGCATAAACAACAAGATCTGATATTATGAAGACTGACCAGGAGGAGCTGCATGCAAAGTTTTGAGGTAAATGCATTGTTCTTATACAAATCTAAAATATCTAGTGCGACCAATGGCGACAAAGACATTTTTTGACAGTGTGCTCTTTAATAATTAACTTTAACCTAAAAAAATTACCCTAAATAAAAGTGTGGGCATTTCATGAAATAGAATAACTTGTTAAAACTCCAAAAACTCTTAACAATTTTCATTAGGAACTTTTGACAGTTTCGTTGTTGGCATAACATGTTCCAAAAAATGACTAAAAATGAAAGCCAATAGGAAAACACTAACTAATCAATAATTTAATTTTGTATTTGTGAGCTGGGGGATCAGTGGTGGAATAATGCAAGCTCATCTCATGTCTACACTGTAATATTCACATCCACTCTTTTCCTGGTTACATATAAAATAACACAGACTTGAATTTCAGAATAATATTAAGAGGACAACACTAATCCACATGTACCATCTACTCATTATTTGATCAAATAATCACCGTCCATACTACCTACCCCTCTATGTGAACCCTTTAAGAAACAAAACTCGTGTTTGTCTATTGTCAATACACCAACAATTGGTTGCAGATTCTTTGGCTTGACACAATGAATACCTTCAATCTAGTTTTGTGCTTTCTCATTGATCTATTGACACTTGCAATAACTAATTTACCCTCAATCTCAGACAAGGGTCAAGCACACAATATATATGTAAATTAGTTAATATAACAAAAGATCAGAAAAATATCCATGCTTTATTCCTTACAACGCTGTTGAATCATCTTTACAGATTCTCTTCAGGTGAATACATTATTCCTTTACAATATTTTTTATAATATAATATTTATAAAAATATTATAAAGGAATGGAGTATTCACCTGAAGAGTATCCATGCATCCATAAAGATGATGCAAAAGGGATTAAGGCTTTAATTGCTGAAAAAATTTGCAGAATGTTGAAACCATTCTCAATATTATCGAGTTAAGACAAGATTTTCAAACTGGCTACTGTGGTTGTCATAACGAATGTCTGATCAGGACCATCTAAACCTTTTAAGGAGACTTCTGGTGAAAACCTGATTCTAAGATGACTTTCCATTTGGGAAGAATAATGACGAGAAGCTTATTTTGATGGCTGCCATAATGTCTATACTGGATGTCAGTTTGTCACCATTTTCATTTTGTACAATATATCTTTTTTGTGTGAAAAGACCAAGTCAAAGTGACCATCTATCTGGAAGGAGCATTGAATGAACATTTGCATTTAGGATGAATACATGTATGTGTGTAAAGTTTCATGGCAATCCATGAAGTAGTCTAGGATTAGTGATAAAAGTCCTGTGCTAACAGATGATGGACAAAAGCCCATCTCATAAGTGCAGAGGTCTTGGAAATTCTTAATCACATATATTTTGATGCAATTTTTTTAATCTGAGATGCAGAAAATCACATATGCATGAGTCATCCGTATGCACGCAATTCCTGGATGGTAAATTCAAGGGCTTGCCAGTCCTGCTTCAACCACCTGCTGGGTGGGAAAATGTGATCAAATGATCATTTTAGCTGTGTTGATATTTTACAATGACAGAATTCAGTGTCTAAAAGACCTCAAGATGTACATGTTGTCATTATAAGAGTACATCAGAAGAACATGACCTAATAGCTTGGTGGCAAGTTCAATGCCTTGACTAGCTGCTAAGTGGTGGGAAAATGTGCTGATATTTAAAAAGACTGAATTCAGAGGCAGAAAGATCAGTGATGTACTTGTGTATAAGAGTACATCAAATGAACAACTTTAGCTTTCACTATTGTGTTTACTTCCAGTTGCAGCCTAATATGTAGTGCATGTGACCTCAAAATCAAGACATGTTGAGAGATCGACAAAATGCTATTTGCAAATTTGGATAAGTTTATTGGGGTTAAAGAGCAAATTGATAAAGATTTTAATGAGATTCTGCAGAGTGCTAAAGTTGCTAGAACTGATATTTCACATGGAACACTATGTGTGATGCCTAGCTTAGTGATTGGAATAAGACCTTTACCTTGGCTGACATAATTCACTCTCACTCTAATGGACAAACAAGAGCTATACGTCAGTGGTGTAAAGAAGTTATAAAATTAAACTCAGTGGCAGCCACTGGTTCTTCTCATCTGGAAATTTAGCTACTTCAGGTATGCCCAATATGCTTCTGGTAGGGGATTGCAACTTTTGCTGGTGGGACTCCTGTTTTTCCAAAATAAGAGTCCTGGACTCCTAGTTTTAAAATCCTAGCGAGACCTCTGATAAGCACTTCTGTTACCAGTTGTGATAAACAGAGAGACAAAGGTAAACTGGGTAAAAATCTTAGCATATGTCCATTTTTAAAATTTATTTTCCAAATGTCTAAGATTTTCTCTGGAGGTACAAAATCAAACAAACTATCATACACTGTAAAAGTTACCCCTACCATGTAAAGTTATTTTGCAGAAAACCATTTTTCTTCTTTCAGATCTTGGACTTCTTTATAGTTACGTTTCTTGCTTGAAACTCAAGCCGCCCACAAAGTTTGACCATAGTATGCATGAGATGACAAGTTTTATTGTGGAAACTCTTTATCTTTCTTGCAGTCCATCTGACCTTGACCTTGGACCTCTTAACCCCAGAATTAACAGGGGTATTCCAAGACTCAAATGCAAGCCATCTACAAAGTTTTGAAAAGATATATGGGTATAGAACCATGACAATGGGTATAGAACCATGACAATGAACTTGGATCTCAAACTGAATAGGCATCTCACTTGTATCAAATGCAAAATGCAGTCAAGGTAATAGGTATACATGTCAAATTACTGAGTGGAAACAGTTTTCCTTCTTTGCATCACTGTACTGTTTTTTAATTTTTACTTTTTTGTTATGCTTGTTTTAATGCCATTCCTCAGCATATGATAAACTATACATAGCTGCCAGTATAGTGCCCAGGAAAACTGCAGGAAGGACCAACAACCCATACAAAGCTACTGGCAAGCTTTCTCACATACCCATATTGGCCAAGCGGAGACTCAAACACACGTGGAATACACACACCGACAGGTGATATGTCAATAATCTGTAATATGGCAAGCAACTTTGACTACTCTGCCTCCAGGAAGCACACGAGTCTTTGTAATCATAACCTCTGAAACTTTTGTAGCCAGAAATTGATGATTCATCCTTTCACCAAGTGCACAGTTACAAAGTTTGGCAATGGTCAATGATGGATAACTCAAGCTACTGTGCAGAAATGAAATAGGAAACAAACAAAATAAACAGTATCACATCCTAACTTACTGCAGGTTTATGGAGACTACCTGAATTTACATCAAAACCCTTTCATCTCAGAGTGGAAATTGTTATGCTAGAGATATGAAAAACATTGTTGAGAAATAGAGCCATTCTAGGACAATAGAAATATGTTCATGGAACAGATGCCCCACCAGTGTCTGATATGACCCAAATGCCAAGGTGTGATGGACAGACAATAGTAACACTCTATTATTAGTAAGTGCATCAACTGTTGATGTGTTGAGGGATTAAGAGGCATGAATAATTGGTATTTTAAAAAGTTTTCCACCAATGCATAAATCCAAAGGAAGTACTGTTTGAGAAATAATTGCTAAAATAATAAATATACTAAGTTACTGATTCAGCATTTTTTGTCTTTTACCACATTTGTTCTGTTGCACAACTTTTACCTTCTCGTACACTCTATTCTTGTGGTTTTCCTGTGTTTTGGGGGGAATGGCAGAACAGTAGCTAGTGGCTACCAGGGCCACTGTAAAGCAAACAGTGTAGGCTTTCATTGTGATCACCTGTAAATGTATAAATGAATATATAAATATTTTGCAACCCAGTTCCTTGAAAAACAGACAGCATCAGAATTATCTTTGATGATATGAGAAACTAGTATATAATCAATTACTACATTGCTCACCTATACAAAGATTTTAGTATTCTCCAGCAGCCACTGTACACAGCAACTGTCATACAGAAAATAAAATCAGACTTGAGTTATCTTAATGTTGGCATCTTTCCTTTAAAAATATATGCTTCTTACATTATTAATTTTAGAACTATTATTCAGCTTTAAAATTGTCAGCATTATGCCAACATACATACATTCATAACACACACTCATAACAAAAAGACATAAAACAAAATTTTGACAATAACAGTAGAGCATAAGATGTAGGTCAGTGACATAAGAGTAGCAGTACTAACAGACACGCAAATAACTATGTAGGTCAGTGACATAAGAGTAGTAGTACTAACAGACACGCAAATAACTATGTAGGTCAGTGACATAATAGTAATACTAACAGACATGCAGATAACTATGTAGGTCAGTGACATAAGAGAGTAGTAGTAACAGACATGCAAATAACTATGTAGGTCAGTGACATAAGAGAGTTCTACTAACAGACATGCAAATAACTAATTAGGTCAGTGACATAAGAGAATAGTACTAACAGACATGCAAAGAACTATGTAGGTCAGTGACACAAGAGAGAAGTACTAACAGACATGCAAAGAACTATGTAGGTCATTGACATTGACACAAGAGAGTAGTACTAACAGACATGCAGATAACTATGTAGGTCAGTGACATAATAGTAGTACTAACAGACATGCAGATAACTATGTAGGTCAGTGACATAAGAGAGTAATAGTAACAGACATGCAAATAACTATGTAGGTCAGTGACATAAGAGAGTAGTACTAACAGACATGCAAAGAACTATGAAGGTCAGTGACACAAGTGAGTAGTATTAACAGACATGCAAAGAACTATGCAAGTCAGTGACATAAGAGAGTAGTACTAACTGACATGCAGATAACTATGTAGGTCAGCGACATAAGAGAGTAGTACTAACTGACATGCAAAGAACTATGAAGGTCAGTGACACAAGTGAGTAGTATTAACAGACATGCAAAGAACTATGCAAGTCAGTGACATAAGAGAGTAGTACTAACTGACATGCAGATAACTATGTAGGTCAGCGACATAAGAGAGTAGTACTAACTGACATGCAAAGAACTATGTAAGTCAGTGACACAAGTGAGTAGTATTAACAGACATGCAAAGAACTATGCAAGTCAGTGACATAAGAGAGTAGTACTAACTGACATGCAGATAACTATGTAGGTCAGTGACATAAGAGAATAGTACTAACAGACATGCAAAGAACTATGAAGATCAGTGACACAAGTGAGTAGTATTAACAGACATGCAAAGAACTATGCAAGTCAGTGACATAAGAGAGTAGTACTAACTGACATGCAGATAACTATGTAGGTCAGCGACATAAGAGAGTAGTACTAACTGACATGCAAAGAACTATGTAAGTCAGTGACATAAGAGATTAGTACTAACTGACATGCAGATAACTATGTAGGTCAGCGACATAAGAGAGTATTACTAACTAACATGCAAAGAACTATTTAAGTCATTGACATAAGAGAGTAGTACTAACTGACATGCAAAGAACTATGTAAGTCAGTGACATAAGAGAGTAGTACTAACTGACATGCAGATAACTATGCAGGTCAGTGACATAAGAGAGTAGTACTAACTGACATGCAGATAATTATGTAGGTCAGTGACATAAGAGAGTAGTACTAACTGACATGCAGATAACTATGTAGGTCAGCGACATAAGAGTAGTACTAACTGACATGCAAAGAACTATGTAAGTCAGCAACATAAGAGAATAGTACTAACAGACATGCAGATAACTATGTAGGTCAGTGACATAAGAGAATAGTACTAACTGACATGCAGATAACTATGTAGGTCAGTGACATAAGAGAGTTCTACTAACAGACATGCAAATAACTAATTAGGTCAGTGACATAAGAGAATAGTACTAACAGACATGCAAAGAACTATGTAGGTCAGTGACATAAGAGAGTAGTACTAATTGACATGCAGATAACTATGTAGGTCAGTGACATAAGAGAACAGTACTAAAAGACATGCAGATAACTATGTAGGTCAGTGACATAAGAGAGTAGTAGTGACATGCAGATAACTATGTAGGTCAGTGACATAAGAGAGTAGTACTAATTGACATGCAGATAACTATGTAGGTCAGTGACATAAGAGAGTAGTACTGACATGCAGATAACTATGTAGGTCAGTGACATAAGAGAGTAGTACTAACTGACATACAGATAACTATGTAGGTCAGTGACATAAGAGAGTAGTACTGACATGCAGATAACTATGTAGGTCAGTGACATAAGAGAGTAGTACTAACAGACATGCAGATAACTATGTAGGTCAGTGACATAAGAGAGTAATACTAACAGACATGCAGATAACTATCAAGCTTCATGACCTGACAACAGTCACCAATAAATGAACTTCACAGGAAAATTATTGAAACATGTGGTACAGGATAAAAACACCCCTTTAACTATTCAAAAACACCCCAACACCAAGTTTCATGATTCTAGCAAATATAGTATGCAAATACAAGTACATGTAACATGCCAAAAAACTTGTGCAGACATGAGCTAAATAAAAAAAAAACATAATCAAAGCCGGTAGATGAAATATAGGTCATGATGATCTTTTGTTGTGATATTAACAAATATGTAAATTAGTATCCTTTTCAAGATATTAGGATCAATATTGCCTGAGAATGAGCATAAATAGAAAATGCAGCCCAAGTCAATGAAGGGAGAAAAAAAAGCAACACTAACCAACTTCTGCAATAAGCAAGTTCATGTTACAGATTATAAAGAAGACTTAAACTTCGTAAAAGCTGTCTTTTGGCATTCCTTATCTTTACATTCTTTTACCTGCAATTTTGTTTGCACTCTATAACCAGTATTGTGCAAGCATGTGTAGTTTTACATACATACATAGAATCATCAAGGAGACCTGCAAGAACTCAGCTGATAGACTGAATGACTTGCCATACAGAACTATTTAAGTTATATCAGATGAATTCAATACTCATTGACAATAACCAGGGTTTGCTTCTCCTGTGTCCTTTTGGAGAAGGCACATTTCCTCTGCATGATATACATGTAGGTCACAAGAGACCCTCAAAGGCAATGATGCTCTACTGGGCAAAAACAATTTCAGGAATTAAAAACAAGACCATTTGTTCCATTTAACTGCCAGATGTTTACAGCACATCTGATATTCTTCAGCAATAACAAAAATTTCAAATTTAAAAAATTAGCTGAATGTCATTTAGGTCAAAGTAGACATCATTAGAAATCTTTTGGTGAAAATCCCATTTGATAATGATCATTCATTCATGGGAGTAGTGACAAGATGGTCTACAGCTGGCACCATTTTCATTAAGGACAAAGTGAAAAATTGGTCATAATAATCTTCTATTTTGGGAGTAGAGTCATCATAGCAGCTATAATCGATGTGTGAATGGCACCATTTTCATTCAGTAACAATTAGTTATCAAAAAAGTCCATTTTAAAATCTGACTTTCCATTCAGGAGATGTAGCAATAATTTTCAAAATAGTTGCTGAGGTGGTCATACTGGACACCATTTAAGACTAATTTGACATCATAATAAATCTTTTGGTGAAAACCCCATGTCAATATGGCTTATTAAGTAGAGTTGTGATAACATTTTTAAGATGGCTGCCATGGCAGCCACAATGGACATCAGATTGGCACCATATTTATTTGGGACCAACTAGCCATTATAAGAAATATTTCAATGAAATCAAGCTAATATATGAACATCCATCTTAAACGAATAGCAATAACAAGGTTTTCATGATGACCGCTGTGGTGATCATATTGGACATTAGGTTGACACCATTTTCACTTAGGACCAACTAACCCATAGATAAATAAGAAGTCCTTTAATAAAAACTAAATGGATGGTTGATACATCATGGAAGAGTAACAATAAGAAGAATTTTAAGAAGGCAGCTGTGGTACTCATGATGGACATCAAATCAGAACCATTTTTCTCTTGGACCAACTAGAAATCATAAAAGGCCTTTACGTGAAAACACACTGTTCACAAGATCATCCATTCAGGATTAGCAATAACAAGATTTGTTAAGGTAGCTGCTGTTGCAGCCATATTCGAGGTCAGAATAGAACAATTTTCATTTGGGACCAATCAGACGCCATAAGAAGTCTTTTATTGCCCCCCCCCCCCATTTTTTTTTACATGACAATGCATTCTGGAGGAGTAGCAATAAAAGATATTTAAGATGGCTGCTATGAAGGTCATATTGGACATCAAGCTCGAACCATTTTCATTTAGGACCAACCAGACATTGTAAGTCATCTTTGAGTGAAAAACCCAATTTGATATGGCCATCTATTCAAGAAAAGTAGTGATAAAATGATTTTTAATATGACTGCCATGGTGGCCTTACTGGATGTCAGATCAGCACCAACTAGATATATTGGATTTGGGATTTGATCAGCCATAAGAAACGACCACACCTTACTCATGAACAAGAGTAGAACACCTGAAGTAAATTTAATTCAGTGAAATGACAAATAACTTATTTAATTTATCTTTTAAGAGAAAATAATTATAAATTAATGTCTTCAACTGGAAGAATATTTTGCTGACCTGCTGACATCTTCACAGCCATAAACATGTTCTGAATAGGCACCCATACACATGAAAATGAGCTTAAACTGTATACAATTAACTGGATAAGACAAAGCTTAACTTTAACAATGTCAAGTAATGTTAGGATAAATTTCAAAATTAAGCATATGTTACAGTGCACAGTCATTGTACAGGCAACTCGTGAATTTTATGCAGCACATATAGCTTGGGTCGGTACCATATATTTTATTGTTTCTGACAGTAGCTGTATATTTAGAATATCCTTTATCCACCACTCTCATCCTGGTCCATTACTGCCTTAATGTGTATTCCTTTCATTTGCTGATACACTAAACCTGGTCCTGTAAGACCATGCAAGATTACTGGTCATGAGATCAAATTATCACTGGACTGATTAATTAATAATAACGTCCCTTAAGAGGCCACTTTCTGTTGGAAAGATGGATGACCTTTCAAGACAGGTTATAACGTACAGCATTAGATAATGTTTTTTTTAAAAATGACTTTTTAAATGTTCAATAATTTTTTTCCTTTTAAACACGAAAATATCCATGAGTCAAACTTTTCTTATGAGACAACCTCTCTGCCATCTGCATATTCTCTCAAGGCAGATAGTTTCTCAAATGAGGTCTTAACACTATCACTCGCAGAGATTTCCTCAAATGTTTGCTTGTGAAAATGAGTCGGACAATGACCCCATCAAGGTCAGTTGAGCATGACTTCAATCTACTCCCCACACCAGAGGATACAATATTTATAGGTTACTGCATTTGTATGGGAAAATATGAAAAAGTTTGTTGGATGGATAATGCATCATCTTGGGAGTGCATTATATCCATCTGACAAAACAAGTTCATATTTTCCCATACAAATGCAGTAATCATTTAATTATATAATCATTTTCTTATGCTACCTAAGGCATAATTATATAAACAAAAATACACTACAAGAAGCAAATTGAATTTACGCTGTATTCCAAACTAATCATACGAACGCAGATTCATCAGTACAAAACAACAATAATAATGTGCACACAACTCCGCCCTGTGAAATCTGAACTTAGTTGTGCGCTCAACACTTTAGAAAGAAACTGTCAGTTTGGCCTACTTAAAATTGAAATTTAGTCATATTGTGAATGACTGTACATTGCAACCACTTTTCCATTTGGTCTGGAATGAATGGATTGTGGTATTTTTGTTGATTCTACTAAAAAAAATTATTATGGGCTGGATTTATCTGTGTCAATTCTACATGAAGTACATCTGATTTGAGCAGCAAGGGAGGCATCTTGACTCATCTGCATCTGTGTTTCTGTTCTGTCAATGAATCTTTGGAATCATAATGTTATCCCAGTACTGTCCATTTCTGAGAAGTTGGACATCAGACAAAAAAAGTGAGGCAGAGCTAGCTCAGGCAGATTGGCTTTGTTATATTGCAACCGGACTCGAAGAAGGAGAAAAGGCTGCCAGCCATGTATTGTCAGGGGACATTGATAGTATTCCCATACGTATTCTAGCAATTTCATTGTATTTGCCTCGAAAGGATGATGGCTATTTCAAGAATCTTGTCTTATGTCGTCATCAAAAAGCCTAAAGTGCTGGTAAGCTTGATATCTACAAACATCACTGGAATTGTCAGGGATAGGGAAATGAGATATAATGAACACAAAACAGCGGTGATTCTATCCTTCAGTTTCAGCTTGGGTGGTAAGGACTTTATTCCCAAATTTTATGGGATCTCACGCAAAAAGTTGCTGAAAGGAATATTTGAAAATGAAACTTTCAGGAGAAATCTCTTCAAGATCAGCTCAAGACTAGACTCTGGGCATTTCAGTGTAACCATTGACCCAGGGCTTTACATTCTGCTGAAGGACCTCTACTGCGAACAAGCACAATGTTGAAAGACTCTCCATGGAAGAAGTAAGACAATTAAGAATAAAACTGATTGGAAAAGCTGTAAGAAGCACAACATTGTGAATGCCTCCAGTCACTGCATTACATAACATCTGCAAATTAATTAACAGTAGTCTGCTGTATTTATTAACTGCAGAGAGTCAGAGGCAGAACTTTAGGTGTAGGTCTAAAGAAAGTTGATGATGTGGTAGAATACAATCCGGTCCCACATGTCCACTATGCCAGCAGTGAAGACCTCAGAATTCCTGAAGAAGATCTCAAGGAAGCACTGACAAGAGCCAGAATGCAACAGCATAGGAAATGATAATTAAATGAAGTACCAGGAAAAGAGTGACAACCAAGGAAACAGAAGCTGATTACATCTACTCCAAGCTCAGTAAGTGGTGACAGGTCAGGAACTACATTCAGATCTATTAAGTAGACTGTATAAACAAGTGTAGAGATCCTGAAGGTTAAATTCTGGATAAAATCAAACAGAAAATAATCATCTGTGTACTGGTAAAAGGATATAGTATATATATAAAATAAACAGGTATTGACATATAATAGCATAAGTAAAGTCTCTTAAGAATGATCTGGAGTTCTGAACAATGGAACAAGTAGTAGGTACTTCATTTCCCCTTTGCATACTTTGAAGGTGAGAAAAGGTGTGTACAGATAAAATTAAAATCTCCTTTTAAATTACAGACTGATACACTGGAATGATTTGACCCAAATTTCACCAAGAGGGGCTGTCATTTCATTGACGAGGTTTTTAAAATGAAATGTACTGATTTGAGTTTGTGTTCCTGGAGTAGAATCATACTTCCCTAATTCGCCTGATAGTTATTCAAAAGTAATGTTCATATGGAGATCTCATTAAAATGATACACCTGAGTAAATGCAGGTAAATGAATTTAATCAACTATTTCTTGGTTTTATAAATTTTTTTGCAGGAAGAAACGAGAGGTTCGAAGATATAACTGATACTTCAAACTTTGGCTGGACAAGCAAAGAACACATGCATTCACTTAAGATATTTTGCCTTCATATTTGTTAATCGGATCTTTATATTTTACACTGTACTTGCAACTATATCAGTTTTAGTCATGATGATATGACTTTTTGTGTAATTAGATTATAACATCTACTATGAAATGTTTTCATATCAACATTTTATATTCAATTTTGACATTTTCTAGAGGGACTTTAATTCAAATTTGCCTTTTGTTTTGATCATAAACATGTATACACTATATAATTATGTGCTTTCACCATAACAGTTGTTCACCATGAAAAAAGAATTCTAGAACTCAAAAGCCCCTGGCTAGTGTCTCAGGTTTGCTGGACCATCCTTTGTTATATTTTTCTGGTATATAAATACCACATACATTAAAAATGTGTGTGTGTGATTTGGATTTTTAACACAGGTTTAACAATTTTTCAGTCGTATCGCTACGATGTCTGCGGTGTGGCAGCTTATAGTGATGCCTAGCACTGGGGCATCAAGTCGCAGACATGTAGCATGATGTCCCACCCAGTCACATTATCCTGACACCAGGCCAACCAGTCCTAACACTAGCCTCTTAATGCTGAGCGCCAAGCGAGGCAGCTGTTAGTACCATCTTTGTAAGTCTTTGGTATGACTCGGCAGGGGATCGAACCCATGACCTCCCACATACAAACGTTACAAGAATATTTAGTTCATGAAAATACTCATAGCTGCCAACCTTCCAGGCTCACAATTAGTGAAAATAGGGATAAAAAGTCGTGAATTAGGACAAGAATTCGTGAAAAATACCATGACAATAACTCCATCCACTCTGACCACTCCGACCGTCAATACTACACTATATCAAGTTCGCAAAATAAAAATAAAACACTCCATATATGCAGAAATATTTATTTATCAAGACATTATACTGTGGCAGACTTGAACTTCCTCAACTGCTTGATCGTAAATTTGTTTTCTAAACAGTTCTGACTTATTGTCTGCAGGTTGATCTTGGGGACTAAAATTGCTGACAAATTTTCTGCAGCTAAGGAGGCCCTAAAGTCTGTCTTATTTTTCCTCACTAAAGAAAATACTCTTTCGCTGTCACTGTTGCTGTGAGTAATGCACAGGAGCTGCAGCATTTTTGGTTCTTCCACAGGAAAATTTGGAAGCGGTTTTCGAGTCCGGGAACATTTGTCAGAACAAATGTTTAGCATGGTCTCCAGCTGATAAAGGTAGATTGTGTTCAACAAGAAAACTCACAAATAATGCTTCAGCATTGGTAGCCTGCAGGTCTTACGCAAATGGTTTAAAATATTCCAGAGCTGAAATCTGCGAATTCTTAATTTTCCCAACTTCTACGTGTTTTTTGCAACCGACATTCTTCCTCACATCGTCTCTGCGATGACACACTGAGTGCAAAAAGCATGAATGAATATCAATGTTTAATGGCAGAATGCATGGCCAATTTTTGATATATTCCAAATTAAACTTCACTTTTTGAGTAATACATTTCTTTTTCCTTGGTGGTGAAGACATTTTCAAAATCTTGCATGCGAGGCTGAACAGTAACTCAAATCAGTCTTTTGACGCATGCGCGGAGCAAATTTCCGGTCAGGCCCCAGTTTCTCTCAAAAGCATTTGTAAAACTACTCTTATACATATAGATTAAAAGAGGCTAAATTGCTTGCTACCGGGCCAACTGTACTAATCGGCTGTAGATCTACTAATATCGTGACCAGCAGTACTGGACCGTTTCGGCAACTGCAAATATCACGACTAGTGCTTAACGGGAAATCAGTTATTTTATAAAAGATTTAAAATAATTGAGGATTGGAAAATTCGTGAATTTTTGGCTTACGGCGTGAATCCGTGAATCGCTGATAAAATTGTGAAATTCACACCAAATTCCTGAGGGTTGGCAGCTATGAATACTTTCCTATCAGTTCTGATTGAAAGATCTGGCCTTTTAAGTTTTTTACTAACTAAATTTCTTTCAAAGAAAAGTAAATATCAATGGTTTACACAGAATTTACTAATAAATATTATCAAACAGGAACTAAATATATCTGATGGACAATGCATAAATGCTGCCCTTGTATTATGTTTAACGGAATCATTCACCAGCTCATTTTAAAAACAAACATTTGGGGAAATCTCTGGAACAAACAGTCAAATAAAAAATGTGATATCACGGTTAAGTGCAGCAAACCACCCACCAGTGGTCTTTCAAGTTAGGTTTTGCATAATACCATTACCTATTATTTTATTTATACCAGGTCATCAATAAAATCAATAAAATAAAAACCATTTATATTTGATGAGCAAAACTCTTGAAAGACTTTCATGTACACAATTTACAGGCAAAAACTTTAAAATGATTTAATGTTCTAAATCTACTTAAGTATGCTTATATTTAGAAGCAAATCCAAAATGACATGAACAAGGGTAATTGGTCGCGCATAGAAATGTTTTCATCACTTTACAAAATGTCTGAATATCTTGTTTTTTAAGGGCATTTCTTTAAAAATAATTCAGTTTAGAAATACTACAACTGAGGTATTTTTTGTATGAACTTTTGAGCTCCTCATACTGTACTTTAATATCCAAGGCATTTGAGGGAAAAAATGATCATAAATATGAAATCATGAAATTTCAATACATCATAAAAAGCAGACTATTAATGAAAACCAAATATTTAAAAATACAACGCATGCAATGGATCACTTTTTTGTATTAATAGTTTTACAATGTTTATTAATTAAATTTGTTGGACACACTATACATGATTGGATTCAAAATGACCCCTTATCTTGATATAAATCTGTTCACAAAATTTTTTAAGCGAGTAATATTGAGTAGAATCTGAGGCCTTTTTAAACATATTATAGAACTGCATATGATAGCATGACATCAATCAGGACTGAAAATTTAGTTTTTAGTCACATTTCATTTTGAACCATCAATGTAAGTAAAGCACTACAATGAAAAAAGATTTTGTCATTAAAAATTACCAAGCTGAGAAAACATTTTCACAAATGGACAGCGAGTATGTAGTTTCTGCTTTCATAATTTC
This sequence comes from Sinohyriopsis cumingii, assembly GCA_028554795.2. Taxonomy (NCBI): domain Eukaryota; kingdom Metazoa; phylum Mollusca; class Bivalvia; order Unionida; family Unionidae; genus Sinohyriopsis; species Sinohyriopsis cumingii. The sequence goes on from CM068836.1 coordinate 35,922,658, forward strand.
CTTTCCTTGTTATCCTTAGTTAATATTCTTTTACAGTTTTCTACAGAAAAATAACACATTTCATCATGGACAAGCAGCTGTAACAAAGCCACTCTGTCATTGTCACATTCCCATCAAACAAGGCCAATCTGTCATCGTCATATTCACATCAACAAGGCCAATCTGTCATTGTCATATTCCCATCAAACAAGGCAAATATGTCATCGTCATAATCACATCCAACAAGGCCAATCTGTCATCGTCATATTCACATCAAACAAGGCCAATCTGTCATCGTCATATTCACATCAAACAAGGCCAATCTGTCATCATCATATTCACATCAAACAAGGCCAATCTGTCATCATCATATTCACATCAAACAAGGCCAATCTGTCATCGTCATATTCACATCAAACAAGGCCAATCTGTCATTGTCATATTCACATCAAAACAAGGCCAATCTGTCATTGTCATATTCACATCAGTGAATTCATACAGGAGTTCAAGACTTAACCGCTTTTGTTTATCAACAGCAATGCATCTTATTGCAATAATGAAGGCTTTTAAAGACCTGATATATATGTTCCATGTGAGCTACAGTTTAAATTTTTCAGCAAAAATTCTTCGTTTCTTTGTTCTAGGTTTTATCATGGCTAAAATTCGGCTTAATTCAGAAGAATGCACTTCATTTTATAGATCTAGATTAGAATGAAAGTGTCCCCGAGTTTAACGTTTTGGGTTTAGGTAACTGATTATGGTAGATGAGTGTAACATCATTATCCGTGTCAACTCAGTAATCCGCATGTAAAACCAAGACATCGTATAAATCATACATTACTGTCAATGATCTATTACTGTCACACACTGTACCTTAGGCACAGCTAATTTAAACGATCCTAAATTTTTACACTTCATACAAAACCATCTGTAACTGATTCCAATCTTATCTATACTTAACAAATTTATGATTAACATTAGTCCTACGACATAAGTCACACCACCTGATATTTTTGTTCTGGAGGCGATGGGTATTACTCCCCAACTAATGTCGCTGTGTAGCGTGTTTTTATGTCTACTGTGTAAAGTCAAATTTTCAGGAATATCACACACAACAGGCAACCAATAACAACACTTTTCTACAAAGTTATAGTGTTTTTGTCTGACTTTACTTACCCTGATGTCTTTTCTCTAATAAATTCAAATTCTCACGAAAGAAATGGACATGTTTTCAAGTTTCGTCTGCCTACATTTCAGTTGGCTGGAAAGCAATGAAAGCCGGAAATGCCAAAATTTGGTTAAGCTAAAGTATTCTTTAATGAAATGAATAAAAAACATATTATGCCCATTGGAACTGTAAGCAACATTTCGTTCCATTCAAGAAACATATCCCCTATATGAACCTACTTAAACACACTTCGGCATACCTTGACTACCGTTGCATTGCAACAAATTCAAATGTATGTCAACGGAACATGAAAATGCGTCCATTGGCAAATGACACATTTTCATTCCGCCAGGATAAAAAAGCACAGTAAGTATACTAATTACACAAAAATTAGTGGCAGAGGGTCAATATGGACTGCCTAGTGTGTGAGATATTCCTGAAACTTTCACTACTCATTCCAATATCAAGCGACATCGGAACATGCTATACAAGGCCGTTATTTGGGTAGTATGTGTCATTTGGATTTTTAACGCAGCTAAACAAATTTCAGTCATATTGCTACGATGTCTGCAGTGTGTCAGTTTATAGTGATGTCTAGCACTGGGGCATCATGTTGCAGACATATTGCATGATGTCCCACCCAGCCACATTATCCTGACACCAGGCCGACCAGTCCTAACACTAACCTCTTAATGCTGAGTGCCAAGCGAGGCAGCTGATAGTACCATTTTTGCTAAGTCTTTGGTATGACTCGGCCAAGGATCGAAACCCACGACCTCCCGCATCTGAGGCATATGCTCTAACCACCAGGCCACCGGAGCAGTCATTTGGGTAGTAAGACATAGCACTAAAACAAAAACAACATGTGCTATGTCTTACATTGTAGCACTGGATTAACATATGCTTCACACTGCAAATAAAACTTTGCACCATATAACTTTCAGTCGAATTGATGTAAACTTGGTAGCTGTAATCGCAAAGAGCATTAAGGCACGCATTCATGCATTTATGACCTAGTCAACGATTATTTGCACGTTTCACGTCCATTGCACAGGTGCTCTACGCAAGCTTGATGTTGAGAAAAAAAAAACAATAATATGAAGGAAAAATATCATACAGAGGGACAAAAATACCTTAGATTACCCCCATCACCCGTTCTGACATAGGACCCTCTCTATCATACTATATACTCTAATGTATTCTCTCATTAATTTAACATATTCAAATGATTCCTAACATGATGCGATCATGTTATTACCTATTTTTGCCTGGGTACAAACAGTCTACATCGTGAAATGGTTCTCTGATGCACTGATCTTGTTTAAGTATAAGCTTTTCAGCCAATCATATTTCGCCATTGACATGTGTGCCACAGAGTGGACATTTTTTTTAAATGATAGTTGCTTGTCTATGATGTGTGCAGTGAAAACGACACAATGTCTAATTCTTCCATGGAACAGGTTTCCTAAAGTTGAATTGAGTTAATGGTAAGTAAAAACTTACTTTTGTATCTACCACTGTAATTCAAAAATAGATGTATCACAGAGTCACAAACATGGTACATGTCGCTCTTTACACCGGTTGTCACATGAGCTTGCACTTGTTCCAAAAGACAATATTCGCAACAATCACATGTTTGGAGTCCATAACTTCAGTTTGGTAAATTGCAGAAAAGCTAATGGTGGCTTGATGAATAGAAAAATATCTCAGTTGTAAAACAAGCCATAGAGTATGGTTGTGTGCCTTTAAAGACGGAAATAGCTGAAGGAAATCGATTGTCATGGGTGGAACCAAGTATTTGGAAGTTCCGTACCTTCCCTCATATAGTATGATAGAGGGACTCAGAACGGGTCATGGTACCAATCTAAGGTATTGTTTAGACTCTACGATTTTTTACCTTCAGATTATTGTTGTTGTGGTTTTTTTTCTCAACATCAAGCTCGCGTCGAGCACCTGTGGTCCATTAGTGAATCTTGTATTTATGCAACAAGAAAATCTGTGCACGAAATTTCAACGAGCACGTGAAAATAGCAGTGTAACAACTCAGGCATATAAGACGGTATATCTCTATCGGAATTTATTTTAAAATAAATGCAAATATTTGTACTGAAGGAAGTCGAAATTACTAACTTTTCAGTACCACAGGGGTTCGTTAAAAGAAAATTTGGAGTATCCGTCCATGAATCAAGGAATGGGGCTGTTACAGGTTAGAATCCCCCACCCTTGATTCATGGACGGTTACTCCAACTTTTCTTTGTAACGAACCCCGGTATTCAGTACCAATCGCTATTTACACTGCAACTGGTGCAAGGCATGTACAAAGCTCTTACCTATGTCAGTGAATGGAAATATCTCCAACAATCAATTAATCTGTGGCCGTAGGCAACAGCTTTTCTTTGTGCGATCAATATTGCAGGTTGAAATGAAATTTCCGTTACCGGCGTACAGCTGTAGTATTTTATTCAATGTCTAACACACTTGCCTGGCAAAAAATGAACTCAGGATAAGAGCCAATCAGGAAACCAGATTTTTGCAATCTGAGTATTTTTACCAATCAAATGCTTCCAACGTGGCCCACTTGATACGTTAGCACCCTCAATTTTAAGGTAGAACATCCTTTTGGATTGGATAATGACGCTCACTTCCGCTCTGCATTCGTGGCAGGAAACTTACTGTAACGAAAGCTGTACATTTTTTGCTACAGTATAGGGAGTTACAAACCATGCGATCTATTTGTCTCGCCCGCTGGTTTGAAATCATTGACTGTTTGTCTCGCATACGAAACCAGTTTTGTATTTTAAGCGAATTAGCGTTAAAATTTTGTTTTAAGATGAACAAGGAAACTTTTTTTGTTTTCCTTGCTTTGTTATGATTTATTATTATTATTATTATTATTGCATTTTTCTCCCTACCCCACACCACACGCACAAAGAGCGTGTGTTCAAGCATAAAAATAAGATAAGAACATGAATTTGTGCCCAAGAACTTGTTTCTGTACCTATCTATCTATCTATCTATCTAAAAATGGCCTATTGTTTATTGATTCTCTCTCTCTCTCTCTCTCTCTCTCTCTCTCTCTCTCTCTCTGCCTCATACGCTACTTAGGGTGCACAGCAGCCTTGTTGTACAACGCAAAATTGACACGTAGACAGGTTTTACGCTGGAATTTCCGGTAGTCTGATACCACCGGCTCATGCCTGGAATAATTCCTTCCTCAAAAGCGATACTCCCTTCTTTCTTTATTATTGAAGTATAAGGAAATCTTCCGCGCCTTAAAGCCAGTCATTTATTTGTTTCCGAACAAGCTTGTTTATTACTTTATTACCGCCGAAAGACAGGAACAAACACATTAAAATCTGAAGTTGTTTGGTTAGATTCTCTGGACTCTGCGAATATTTTTCTCAGCTGCTCCATCCATAGGCGCGGTATTCTGTCAGAATGGAAAAATGCTATAATTTCTTGCCATTAGCTAAATTACCATTACTTTGGAATCAAACCATTTTTGACAATTACTGCATCTCAAAAGATATTATTGTTAATATTAATGTTATTATATTATTATTATTATTATTATTATTATTATTGAGTAAGTTATATGTGCTCCCATGTCAGTAAATCGATAGCTACTGTAACATTATGTAGTGTGCATACATTTTTTTTTTGTTCTTGTTGTTGTAAGGTTTAACGCCATTTTTCAGCACACGATAGGCTATACATGGCGGCCAGTATTAATGGTGGAGGAAGAACCCGTGAAATCCCCAGAAAGAACCACCGACCCACGAGAAGCTACTGGCAAGCTTTCTCACATACCCACATTAGCCGAATCCGAGACTCGAACCCACGCAAACAGAGGTGAGATGGCAGTGATCCGTAACGGAGAGCACTTTAGACCACTCAGCCACTCGGGGCCCCAGTGTGCATACATATGTTGTTTTCTAAAGACGATGTAAGACTTATCTGCGACATCGAAAGATATAAAAGTTGAGATCTTATGAATACAGTAGGGCTGCCGACAACTAGGACAACATTCCGGGGACCCTTAACGGTCAGTTGGCCCACCGCCGTAACAATTTGCAATTCATAGGGCCCTACTGAAGACTTTTTCGAAAGGCCCACAAGTCCTGTCCGCAGCCCTGGAGATTAGACTAGGAAATTTCAGAGCAAGAAGTTAGGATGGAAGTACTGTGAACGTTGTGCACAAGAGCGTACTAACGGGGGGAGGGGAGGCGGACGGGACTCTTGATGTATCACAATACTATTATCCAGAATGTCTACGAAAGAATTCACAATAATCCGAAACTGATGTTTTAGTCCAAAAAGTCAATGAGAACTTTACAATTTATGCGAGTAATTTAAATAAATGATCCTCCCAAATTATATCTGAGCACAACAGTAAATGATTTCACATACTGAACTCAAAAGAGTTATAAATAAGTGTTTGCCTCATCCTATATATATATATATATATATATATATATATATATATATATATATATATATATATATATATATATATATATATATATATAATAATAATAATAATTTCACTTGACCTAAGACATAACAGAATGGCCAGAATGAGGAAAATTCCAACAAATTGTAAACCAGTTCCCTTCCAGAATATTCTAAGTTTGCAAATACGGCTAAACCTTGGACTCAAATCGCAGTAAAACTTTAAAACTTAAAACAATGACAAAAGTCGAAAAGCTCTACCCTCAGTCACGGACAAAGAGCAATCACACGATATAAATGAAACATATATGACTTTTGAAGCAAAGAAAAGAGAGAAACAACGGATAATGCATAAAGAAATATTGTTTAAGTGATATTTTAAGGATAGCATCTTGTTATGACTCCATGATCTTATAAACTATGTAACAGAAAAGAAACAGATCGAACAAGTTTTGTAACACTTAACAAATAATTTCATTATCAAAAATATAAATGACAGTGTGAGAGGAACTTATATCATTATGAAGTGGATCAAAAAGTAATTCTGAAAAAAAAGTTCTATTCAAGTCCAAAAGAATGACAAGTTCCGTATAAATTTCAGAAATGGAAATGTACTGGTCCACCAAGAATCGTGACGTTGTCAAAAAAGAATTCCTTTGAATAATTCACAATAGTTCCAAAATATTAATATAGTCCGATGAGTACTTTCTATTTCAAATGAACAATCCCAACAACTGTTTTCCCTGTAAGATAATAGCTAAGTACAACCAAAACAAAGGTCTGCATAGTTGTCGTTAGAATATGAACACAAGAAATATGAATAACTCCAAAAAAGGAACGAATCTAACTGCTCGGTTTTCTGCTTCTATACACCTCAAGAAACTATTAGGACTATATGTAGTAACATACCCTGCGTGAGAGATCTTACTACTCAGTGTAATACTTCAAAATACCTATCCATGTCACCGAACCCATGCAATGGAAATTAACTTAATTCTTCTAAGATAACATCTGACCGATTTGTCCAATGGGTATAAGGCCCAGTCTCGTCAACATAGTTACTAAAATTATGTTACTAATAACTGTCAACAAATCCGTAAGCATCTATTTTATAAATCCTATGCAATTGTAAGTTCTTGAATATCATTAAATAGACCCAATGTACGTACTATATCCAGCTACAGATAATCACTATAATTTACAGCCATGGATACAAATTATATATATATATATATATATATATATATATATATATATATATATATATATATATATATATATATATATATACAAACATTTCCTAAATCATAGTTTATGATTTTAAAGACTGTAACCATCTATATTCAAACATTTCCCATTTACAGTTTATATGAACGCTATACTTTTGTGCATTAATTTTAAAAGCAACAATCTCTATGTTCTGAGACAAATTTGGCCTACCTTTTATAATCTATATTTATCAATATGCTAATTTACATAAAGGGTTATCCTATGAATAATATCATCAGACTGCGTTTTGTCTTTAATTAAAATGATAATATTTTTGTGTTTGTGAATTCCAAATTATTTGTGTGATTACATTTATCGTTTATCCATTATAAAATATAATCAACGGCACCATAAAAGAAGGGTTTGGTGCAGCAGATACGAAAAAGAAAAGCCTTAAAACGAAAAGTCCAAGAAACAAATCTTACCAAAAAGTGATGACTAACTGCAGTAAGACGCGTTCAGTACTTCAGAAAACTACTTCGCTCGGTGTAGGTCTCATCATCCTGCCACTTCTACTTCGCTGTTCACGAAGATGCCTGCCGAACATGATATAGCACCCGTGTTTCAAAATTTGATGGGGGGAAATGGAAACCCATTTTTAATGGAATTTCTTCTCTGGTGGCAGCGACAACGTCTTCTTATTTTGCCACTGTTGCTGCAGCTAAAGGAGGGGCCGCACCCAACACACAAGTCCAAGAGAGAACGTGAATGTTAAAATAAGTTATCTGGTTTTATCTAAACAAGACATATCACGATTCAGTCCGTTGAAAACACATCATCGTTGATTGTTGCCAAAATGAAGTTAAAACGATGCGCCGACAATCAATGGAGACGAATTTCCAGTAGAAAATAGAAATGAGTGTTCAAATTCACTTCAGTGCTTTTGCTCCTCAGACAAAAGATTTCATCAAGAAGAAGTATACACCACACACCTCATCATCCCAAGACCCAATCTTCCTTAAAGAAATTAGAAAGAAAGAGACTCCCTGTTCGATTAGCAAAATATTGGGATTTTTGTCGGTACTTAATTCATGCTGTACTTCGATGCAAAACCAAATAATTAAAAAAGTACCCAAAGAAATCATCGATTTTATGTGTAAATGTTGTTTAAATGTATTTAAGGAAACTGTATCTTTGTCTAAGATACATAATGTACGATTAGGAAAACATCTGAACTTTATTCGCCAAACGGTGAAAAAGAGAATACCCATCAATCAAAAGAAGAAAAAAATGGTGCATCGAGTAGGATTTCTACCTATAGTGATAGGAATGTGGCCCATCTTTTGTTTGGACACTTTTAGGAGGAGTCACGAAATAAAGAGGACTAAAAACAAAGATTAAAACACACTTTCTCTGAAAAGACATCATTCATTTAACTTTTAATCTCACTGAAGGACGAACACACATCTAGTTCCATACATATCAGAATCCTAATCTCAGCGAGATTTCTCAGTTACAACAAGATTTACAGTCTTAGATGGATCGAACCGTTTTGTCATAAATATGAGATAGAAATTGTTGCAACATCTTCAACTTTTCACCAGAATGCTCTAGACAGCCAAACCTACTCTGAGAGATTTCAAGACGATCATGAAAAACGAACCCAAAGTCACAAAGACAGTCACAGACACAGACACAAGGATGAACGAAGAAAATACAGGAGAAGTGTTTCAAACTCTGCTCCAATACCTAGTCAGATTACAGCTCCCCAGTTTACACCTTCTCCTACTCCCAGACGAGGATAAATGAAAACTTGGATGTGGATACCATTGTCAGCAGAAGATAAAAGGGAAAGCAGGAAAACCAGAAGTGAAAAAGACACCAGGAAAAGAGTCACCACTCCAAAATCGGTCACTATTCAAACCTCGTCCAAAATAAACCACACAAGTCTAAGAGCAGTATCGAAGAGTATGTGGACTTATTCCAGAGCAACAACAGATAAACCCAATCATGGAAATGCTTTTACCTAGATTTAATACAATCCTGAACGTGCTGCTTAAAACTTGTATCGTGCTGATAAACAAAACTTAAAAGTGTATTTTACCAGACGTGCGACCATGGTTACAAGAAGAATCGTCGTGCACGTTACACAAACCCATTCGACGAAAAATTTCCGAAAGTCAAGCCGAAATCGATCATCAATGACAAGCTTGATCTCATTTGGCAGCATACAATCGTGGTTAAAAATATTTGCTTTGTGTCATCGACGCGTTTTCAAAATCAGTTTGGGTCATTCCTTTTAAAACCGGTCTTGGAATAAGGTGGTAATCACCCTATCCGACGGCAAACAGAAAAAGGCCCTCGAATTTCTGTAACAAGCTTTTCAAAATTCACCACCTAAAATCCTTAAACGAAACCCAGTGTCGAGGAACGTTTTCAAAAAGGTTGAAAGAATGTATGTAGAAATATTTTAATATCGATGCACTCTCAAGTACAATGAATTATTACCACGTCTGGTACAATAGCGTACAGTCCATCGTACAGTTAAAGCATCGCATGTGCACTCGAAGTGCCCCCCCCCCCCCCGCAAATGGCGTTTGTTTAATTGATTAGAACGTTACCTACCACCACACTGAAGCAATGGATGTTAAGGACAGGACATTATATTCACACTGGAAAAACCAAACCCACATTTGACAAAGGTTATTTACGTAATTGGACAAATTAATTGTTTCGCGTTACTTGGCAAGTTCGTGGATGTGATTCTTCCGTCTAATTAGATACTGTCACAAAAGGCTTGGGGGAAAATGATCATCTCATCAACGACAATCACGTTACAACTACATTTTCGAAAACGATTCTTCATTCAGTTGTAATCAATGTATCCTGTTGTCACTTTGTGAGGAAAATTTGCTGATGCTTCATGATTAATGTATACACATATCTTCTTATAGTCAATTCGTGGTTAAGAGCACCTGGCATAATGTCAATACGTAATATATACGATTATGACTATAGACCCGATTCTGGGCACAAGAAACTGCCTGTTTGTTGTTTAACCATTATGCAACGACCTGTTTGAGGTAAATTCAAAGGGAATTAATACCACCGGGCCGACCAGGCATAGACTCTTCTGTTTGTTTTGCAATCAGTCAGTGATGTCACGACCAGCTTGGAGCAAGTTCGGGCTTTTGGGAACCAGATATCCGAGAGAAGCAAGTGCTAAATTACCCCAGAGTAATATTCAAATAAACCAGACCGTATTCAATCAAAACTGAAAGATTCAAATCTAGTCTCAGTAAGTAACCACTTATGTTCAGACCAAATCCATTTTTTAATCAGTACTTATGTGAACCTCGCCAAGGGTGGATCATAGAGAAGTTGAGAGGCATTAGACTGTACTCCGAGCAGCCGAAGTTGTGCGCTCGTTGAAAAGGCGGGAAGGAATTCTAGTGAAATTCTAAGTTTGGATTTGCGGACAAAGGCTTCTTGGTGTAACATATCATCGCCCGAATTTGTCTCGTTTTCATAACCAGTTGTTGTAAGATGGACACATTATTATGTACATTTAATTTATTAGAAATGAAATCTTCCATATATAGCTGAACTATCAACATATCGTAACGTAGCGTATAGCGAATTATTAACATGTAAGATTACGTACGTAGATTGTTAAACTGGAATCGAAGTGGATGGTGTAATTTGCTACAATGTTGCATCGCAATGCATAACTCAATTTGTTAGTGGATTGTGGTAGAACTTGTTCTTGCTTTATTAGTATATGAATATATAGACTGAATTATGCAGAGTTAGTTATTTTGGACTTTTGCACATATAATTAGGTATTTGTATATTTGTATGTGTCTATTATAATTCGTAAGGCAGGAATGCATATGATTGCTGTTGATTATGCTAGTTTAATATATCGAAGAATTAAAAAATAGGGATGTATATGTATGTATTAGAAGTCGTTGGTAATATTGTTATTGTTATAGCACAATTATTATAGAATAAGGTGTGTATGGAATATTTCGATGTGAGTACGTGAGTTGACCTGATAATTTATTCGCCATTATCCTGATGAAAGATCTGTGAGAGTGTGGTTAATTCTCCTGAGATTAAAGCAAGGAGACAAGATTATGCTTCCTTTCTAATTCCACAGGAAGCTTTCCGGGTGGGTGTTAGAGACGACATCCAAGGATCGGAGAGAGGGAAGGCACATGGAAAGCACGTGGTATGCGTTATTGTGACGTTAACAGTTTGTGTGGAGGCGCAGTGCCGCTAGGAGCACGTGATAGGAGTACCAGAAGTGTCAGATGGAGAGATCCGGAAGTGCCAGGAGATCACGTCAAGAGTACCAGAAGTACCAAAAGAGAAACAAAAGAAGGATAGATGAGTGACAGAGAGGGAAACTCTCCCTTAAGGACCTTTTAATTTGCATGATGAGATAGTAACTGGCAATTGCGAATAGGTTGTTTTTTGTTCGAAAGAAATTGCTAGTGAGAAACATGTCGATGAAATTGTTTAATACATTTGATATATTTTATTAAATTGTTATACTTTTGACCTTGAGTTATTTATATACCTAAACCGTCGGCTCTGAGCTATTTAAATTTGAAATGTCCACCATCTCCGGTATTAGAAATAATACCGTAGGGGGCGCGTGACACCTGTGTACAAAGCAGTGGTTCGACAACGAGAACACGATTTAAGGGCTAGTTAAAATAAGTTTTTCTTATGGTAGGACACATATTCAAACCGATAGTGACTCGGGCATTGCATGCTTTAAAATATCTCTCTTGCGTTGCGAAGGCTTAGTACAGTCAACGGCTACTTTTTCTTCTTTTCAGTTCGTTTTCTTTTGAGTTTTTCTGTGATTGTTACTCTTTTCGTTTCTGCATTTTTTTTTTGTCCCTGATTTTCTTTGTTACCTCTCAGTGTCTGTTGTATATATTGGTGATCAAAATCATAGTTGATTTTAGGTTTAATGATTGATTTACCTATATAATGCCATCAGTACGGCTCAAGTTGGTGATGGCTGATGCCACTATCACATTATGGTTTGTGGGTCTTTTTGTTTTGGGTTTTTTATTTATTTAAAGGAGACCTTTACAGCCAACAATTCAAATAAAACGCACATTTATACTGTTTATACCCTTTGTAAAATAATTTTTAATCTCTTTATCTTTCCACTGCCGTTGCTGTGTTTCAATAGATGGCGCTTTACTTATTTATCTAATAATAAATATTATGGCTTGATGAAGTAGGGACTTAGTAAAGTAAAAGTCAATTCATTCTCTGTCATGTAGTCTGTAGTGAACTTGCTAAATGAAAGTGGAATGGTCAGCTTTACAAATTCTATAATATTCACTGTTGATGTTGTACCAATTGTAAAACTCAATAGCTTTTCCAAAAGCATGTTGTAGTCTACATTGAGAGTAGAATTTAATGTTGGGTGGCAAAATGTGTACATATTGTTTTTGCTTCTCTCGACATCTTGTTTTTTATTACCTGGAAAGATTTAGCAGTGTATTAATTGTCTGTAATGATGACTTAACAATTTTGTCCAGTAAATGTGTATTCAATGTCACATTGAGAAGATTTCCTGAAGGAAAAAGGGATACGTTAACGAAATTCTGGTATTTGTTTGCATGTAGACCAACTCTTGTTCCTTACTTTAGAGACATTTCCACTAGGGACATAGTGTTCATTTTCAATTGCAACGTTTTATAATAGGATACTAAAGACTCTGTGAAGAGAGAACAATACTTTTTTTTAGTAGACAAGCAAGAACAATTGATTGTTTTGTTGGACATTGTTTCATTTCTGTCACGCTGTTTGATTGCAGTATGTTGTGATGCGTTTACATTGTCTTCAGTTCGTTGGACTCTTCTTGGTCATTTTTTAAATAATCGGCTTTCGGTTGTTGTTTTTTGTTGTTGTTATCTTTTATTTTATTTTTATTTTTTATTTTTTTTCAATTCATGTGAACGCTGATCTTCGCTTCCCTCTGCTACATCCAATATATGTCGCTGGGACAAAGCACCAGCATATATGTTCGATCCGCCAAAGTGTAGATAGGATTATCATATCGGAACCATCACTAGCGAAGATAGTGAACGCTTTACAAGTTGTCTTCCAGTTTATATTGTTGTCATTTAGGGGTGGCCTTTTTTAGTTTGTTTGATAGCCTTACTCTCATTTTGTGTTTTATCCTGTTAACTTTAACCTACATGGAAATTAGTGAAAAAAAGATCAATATAAAACTAGATTGCAATTGCAAAGGTTCAATATGTATGTTTGGTTTGTTTCCCTTTTATAGATGCCAACTTTAAAGTCACGTTTTAAACGAGTATCTCTTTTTATGTTCCATTTGCCATAGGTAGCTAGCAAGTTCTGCCAGCACCTTTCCAATTGTCCAATTACAGCTCCGGTGGCTAGTGGTTAGAACGTTCGCCTCGGATGCGGGAGATCGTGGGTTCGATCCCCGGCCGAGTCATACCAAAGACTTACAAAAATGGTACTAATAGCTGCCTATCTTGGCGCTCAGCATTAAGAGGTTAGTGTTAGGACTGGTCGGCCTGTCGTCAGGATAATGTGACTGGGTGGGACATCATGCTACATGTCTGTGGCATGATGCCCCAGTGCTAGACATCACTATAAACTGACACACTGCAGACATCGTAGCGATATGACTAAAAAATTGTTAAAGCTACGTTAAAAATCCAAATCACACACACATACACACACACACACACACACACAAAATTGTCCAAGCGGTCGGCTGTTATTATTATTCGTATCTTCCAAAAATTCAAATATTTGCACAATTTGTGACTTGTCCATCTTATCACGTTTTAAATAAAAAATAAATTGGCTGAAAGTGGTGAAAATTTTAAAAATTAATGAATTTGATGATGATAATGATGATGCAGGCACACAAACAACACAAAAACATATTCAATCTAACGATAGTATACGTCATACTCGTGGCTTTCATTGTCATTAAGAAACAAGACCAAAAAAGTACAATTTTTTAAAGCATTAAGTAGAACGAATATTGTAAAAAAATCTGGTTATACAGTCGATGATATATTATAGGGAAATATGCAAGAAGAATGTATAGAGATCAATATATATGTTTAATAACAGTAAATATACGTCACATCCAAAGAAAATAATAATAATAATAATAATAATAATAATAATAATAATAATACATTAAACGAAGGTAGCTCAGTTAGAATCATAGTGTATTTCGTCACCAATGAGACCCTCGCCTACTTTCTAATAGTCTACATTCATGTATCTTATTAACAAAACGTGTAGGAGAAAAATGATATCACAACATTTAACAGGAACGTTCTACTGATATGACATATATTACTCTGATATTACAACTCTGTGGTCTTAAACTAAGTAACGAAAAAGAGTGGAAGCAACACATTTTGTAAAATTCAAAAAATAATTTATTTCCCTCGAATACAAAGTGATTAATTTAATAAGAACATACTGTATTACGAATCAAATAAAAACTAATCACAGAATTTCGAGCACAAAGTCCTAATAATGAAAGGTTTGAATAAACTTTAGTGGTATTCCAAAATAAATCCATCGCTGGAAGTGTTGATGTGCCTGTGGTTGCCTGTGTCGTAATGATGTACCAACAGTCTTTTGTTGAATTCATAATAATAGAATCAAAGAATATATCCTTATATGAATTTCACTCTAAGTCCGCGTCTCTATTTCGAAGAATATTATTTTTATCACTTTGTATTTCCAGAGAAGACTCATTTGAATTAATTTGAATAAATACATTTCAGCCCATATGAAATACTAGACACAACAATATTACAACTGATTCTGCTCAGGTCTTACAGCGTGAATAAATAATTTCTAGATAAACAAGATTATAGAGTTCTCTACTTGACCTCAGGTCACAATTAGCATTTTTTTAAAACTATTAGCTAATGGAAAATATCATTCTGGCAATTTCAGAATGTTAACAAATAAAATCTTAGTCATAGTTAGAAGGTATGTTACTACAATTATAATAAAAACTGCAAAAAACAAAAGATAGATCCGGCATTTCATGGGAAATTTCGAATGATCTGGACTCAGAATGAGATAAAACATGTTGTTTATAAATCCAAAATCAGTGATTCAAGTCAGGTAGAAAATGAATTTGATTTTGAACAATGTGAAGTTCAAAATACAATTATCCATAACATGTAATGAATAAAAAACCTAACAAACAATGCAAATTAAATATACATAACACTGAATATGATGAAATAATCTGAAACAAAGGACAGATTAGCATGCGAAAAACCAAAATAGATGGAATAGAAAGAGGAATGTTACAACATTTTAATGACCTGTAGAAATCAGTTAAAATCAGGCTTGAAAATTGTTTGATATTTTTCCACATTTAGCTTCCTAAAGATACATTGTACATAATATTCTCTTATATAAAATTCATAAGAAGGATCAGTTGGAACCTTAGCATTTACATAATTGAGAAGCTATTTGTTATCAATGGCCTCGGAGTTCTATCTAACGTAATCATTTTATATGTTCGTAAAGTAATGGTTGACGATATTTTCTTTCATAAACGCGTTTGGTTGAGCCCTCGTTGTTTTCTAACTGGGTGGGCATACGAAGGGAAGGTACTACATTCTTTTGGATACTTCCAGAATCTGCTTGCGATGGTAGAGTTCCCAATATCTTTAGTATTAGGCTTCTTGTTATGTTTAGCCACATTTTATGATTTTCGCTGTCCTTGAATCTCTGAAACTAATTTCATTTGTGTCTTGCTTCTTTGCTCTTTTTGGTCATGCATTTAGAACGAAGCTCGTGCTTAATACGTTTTGTTTTCAAAGAGAAATATATATAGACAAAATGTTTGCACGATGTGTCTTAAACACTATTGACATCTGCAGTATTTACAGTATCATTAAAAGGCACCAAATACAGATCATTGCAGAGGTGAGAAAATTGAGAAAATATCTGTATTTAGTTTTACGATGTTGGTTCGTAGTAAGTTTATGCACATGTGTAAGTGATATGTACAGGATGGTGGTCACTTATTGCAAAATAGGTACACAAATTTCACTTACATTTCTATTTTATGTATGTATACATGGTCAATTAATGTTGAATTATCTTTCATGATTTAAGTTGGGCTGTCTATGACTTACTTGGAAACAGTCCTGCCACTTCTGAGGAGGGCCTTCGGAGTTCATATTAAAATCACGTCTTATTCTTGGTCCAAAATTATGCACACCAACAAAATTGTGTGCTTGATTTTGGATCCTGTTTAGAAGGGGAGGGGCATAAAGGCAGAGCATATCGGAATAGGCTTTGTCTATGTTTATTTCTATCCATATACTTTAAATCGTGAGTTTCGAGATCATTTCTTCTTTTATATACTACAATATAAATAAGAAGTCCCCCTCCCTGTTTATCATCAAACTGATCTTTAATATCAAGTAATCGATGATTAATATTACTATTAAAAATGTATCACACATATTAACCACACACACACACACACACACACACACACACACATTAAGTTTTGGTGTGTGTGTGATTAGGATTTTGAACGTAGCTTTAACAATTTTTCAGTCATATTGCTACGATGTCTGCAGTGGGTCAGTTTATAGTGATGTCTGGCACTGGGGCATCATGCCGCAGACATGTAGCATGATGTCCCACCCAGTCACATTATCCTAACACCAGGCCGACCAGTCCTAACACTAGCCTCTTAATGTTGATCGCCAAGCGAGATAGCTGTTAGTACCATTTTTGTAAGTATTTGGTATGACTCGGGCTGGATCGAACCCACAACCTCCCGCTTCCGAGGCGGACGCTCTAACGATTAGGCCACCGGAGCGGTCATTAACTTTTGGTAAGATAGACCTTGCATTGAGGTTTGTGAATCGTAAACTCTTATTTACAAATCCTAATGTACAAATTTGCTCAGTATCATTATTACCACATGCACTGGTACCAATATCGGTATGTACATTGAAACATATACTGTAATTTTACTCTATATTAGAATAGCCTATGTATTTAAGAAGCAAAAGGGGGTCAACAGAGCCGGGGGGTGGGGGCGGCCAGACATGGGTGAAAAACATGACACAAAAATACCATGGAACCATTGAAATGACAACGAACAGCAACATAAACTATATGTGACCCATCATGATTTTGTTATGTGCTATGAAATGTGAAAGTTTTGTTAGTCAGAATATCGACAACATACAATAAAAACAACGCAAAGGCTCTATTTCAGTAACTAATTGTTGTCTATAGTTAATTATTATATTATTTTAAGCAGCAAAAAGAAAAAAATATACTGAGCTTTTTGTATGTGCCAGCTCAGTTGTCATTTCATTGCCAGTTATTTTTGTTTGTGCTAGTTTATATCCATTCATGGGGTCACTTCAATGAGGTTTTCTCACTTTTCCAATTTCTGCTTTTATGGGGTTCCTTCATCGGGTACCCTTCAACGAGGTCTATTTATACTTGTGGATTTTCCATGTGTATTTCTGGCTGTATCTTTCGTGCATTTCTGGCTATATTTATCTCTGGCTATTTTGGGCTCTTTAGCTCTACCATCTATTTTTACCATAAAGGGGTGGGGGAAAGGTGTTTCCCCTTTATGGTCACATGGACATATCCACCGGTGAATTCCTACATACGAAACGAAATACTAGAAATTCAGAAGGTTGTCGATAAATTTCGCAAAGACTATGGTTCTACGGTCAACAGGATACACATTGATTTCTGACAATTGTTTTGCAAATCCACCCCCCACCCCCCACCCCGGCGAACCAGAGGTGGTGCAAAACCGTACGTTTTCCGGTTGACTCTCGAATGCTAAATAATATTTTTAAATTCGTGCTACCTACATTGCCGAGTGGGTAGAAATCCGTGTATGTACATTATTAATGGACAAAGTCATAAATTAATGCAATGACAGTCCACAGGTAGAGTAGTCAAGCGAAATAGGTCTCCTGTCACAATACTCGGAGCAGCAGAGAGGGTGAACAGACCTTTTGCTGAAACGTCATTTTTGAAAAATAAAGCTTCCTACGAAATGGAAATATATTAGCGTAATAACGCCAAACCAAAGCCTCTAACTTTACTTTGGGTTATTATTATTTTTTTTTTAATTTATCTTTGTTGTTTGTGTTTTTCTAAATTTGTATGTGTGTTTGCGTTTACCCACCGGACGTTTCACTGAGGTCATTTACCCTCTCTGTTGCTTTAATTAAATCATTATTATATCAATAATGGCACCAGCTATGGAGTCTTATACAGCTAGATTAGCTCGAGAGAGAGATTAGAAGCAATCAAAAAGTTTTTGCCTGTTCGTGATTCTCTTAGACAAAAACTTCAAGAACGTCAAGAATCGCAAGTTGAATATGCAGAAGGTACAGAAAAAATATTTAAACCTATTACGAAGGTTACTGAAAGAGTTGCAGAAGCTACTGAAGGCATTCTTCCTGCAATAATAATAATAATAATAAGGACTTTGTATAGCGCCTAATCTTTAGAAGCTCTAAGCGCTTTACAATATTAGACAACACTTATAACATAAAAAACATATATAATGATATGATTACAAAAACAAATACCATAACATTAGAAAACATAAAAAACATGCTGAAAATATTTAAGGTAGGAAACATTATTAGGTCTTTAAGTTTGTTCTTGCAGTCGAAATAAGTGAGTTTTAAGAGCACTCATGAATGGGATCACTGTGTCCTTATGTCTAAGTTAGTGGGCAATTCATTCCATGTTTCTGGGACCTGGTATGCAAAAGAACGCTGTCCATATGACTTTGTTTTCATAGTGGGAATAATGAGTATACACTTGTCAGAAGAGGAGCGTAAGTGTCTTGATGGTGTGTACACATGGGTGAGGTCGGATAGGTATGTTGGACTGGAGTCCGTCAGTGAAACGTAGCACAGAGAACAAATTTTGTGTTTGATTCTGAATCGAATGGATAGCTAGTGTAGGGTACAGAGCAGCGGGGATGTGTGCTCTGATCGTGGTACTCTAAGTATGATCCGAGTAACTGTGTTTTGAACTTTTTGAAGTTTCTAGAGTAGATATTGAGATGAACCAGACAGAAATGAGTTACAATAGTCCAGTCTTGGAAGTACTAATGAACACACAAGTGTTTTAGTGGCATCAACTGAAAGATATTTGCGAATGGAGCTGATACGTCCCACAGCTCAAGATATGCAGCCTTGCATATGTTCATGACATGTTGGTGCAATGTGAGAGTACTGTCCAGAGTAACACCTAGGTTTCGTACTGACTGTGTGAATTTAGTGTTGGTGTTGCTGATATTTATTGTTTGAGGTAAAGGATATGAATGAGAAAGTCTTTGTGTTGTGATCAGAATGGCCTCAGTCTTATCATCATTCCTCTGCAGCTTGTTACATGTCATTCATGATATCACATCAGAGATGCACCTTGGATGGTAGCATCAACTATAGTTGGGTGGCTAGATTTATATATTTGGTGAGATACTGGATGATGATGTATGACACTTGAGAGTGGCTGAGTGTATATAATGAAGAAAACAGGTCCAAGAACAGACCCATGTGGAACACCACAACATAGATTAACTGGGCTGGAGTGTATTCTATTTGCGGACACAATTTGTGTCCTGTTGACCAAGCAGGACTTGAACCAGAGTAAGGCTGTATCATGAATGCCAAATACATGCTGGAGACGGTGAAGTAATATATAATGGTCTATTGTGTCAAATGCTGCAGACATATCAAGGAGGGTGAGGACTGTAATCTTTCCGCTATCCAAAGCAGAGAGAATGTCATTAACTACTTTCAGAAGAGTAGTTTCAGTACTGTGGCAAGGGCGATATGCAGATTGGACACTGCTAAAAGACTGTTTGAATTCAGATGAGATACAAGCTGGGATAGAACAACCTTTTCTAAGAATTTTGATATGAATGGGAGATTAGAAACTGGGCGGTAGTTCTTAAAATCGTTATGGTCTAGTGTTGGTTTCTTTAGCAGAGGCTTTACAATGGCCTTTTTGAAAAATGATGGGAATTCCCCGGATGAGAGAGAGGTATTAATAACATCAGTTAGTGAAGGCAATACTGGATCTACGCACTCAAGCAGCAGGAACTTGATCAAGTTCACATGACTTTGGTGCATTCTTCATCAGGATTGTACGTACGAAATCCACAGAGACAGGTTCAAATGCTGCTAATGGTTGCCGCTCAAATTCTGTATCCCAATTGTATGGTGACGACGAGTCAATTGAAATTGTGGTGTCAAGCTTATCTCTAATGTTTTGTACTTTGTTACGGAAGAAATTTGCAAACATGTCCGGAAGGTCGACCGGAGAGAAGGTAGTTGGAAGTGGTGTAGATTTGTTCCTTGACATTAGCTTGTTAGTAATCTCGAAGAGCTCTTTGCAGCTGAAACTTTCCAAGATCTTAGTACTGCAGTGGGCTGATTTCGCTGCATGGACTATATCTGTGACATTCTTCTTAGCGGCTTCATAGATTTGCTTATGAATAGTGAGTCTGGTGGAAAGCCAAAGCCTCTCAGCTTTACGGTGGTCTCTTTTAGCAGTGCGAAGCTGGTCCCTAACACTGCTATACCATGGAGAACACTTTTGAACTGATACTCTGCACTTGGTAGCTGGGGCATGTTTGTCGAGCAATGACCGCAGGCAGTTGTCGAGTTGTTCTGCTGTAGGCGGTAAGCAAGTTGTTAGGTTTGCTTGGATCTCATGCATTAGTTTGGTTCTATTTATCATACGGATGTTTCTCTTAGTAGCAGATAAAGGTGGAGGGCTAGGGACTGATACGTCAGATGGCATATACAGTAATGCAGAGGTGGTCTGATGCAAGGTCATGGGATACCAGGGAGGACCATAGAATGTTATCATCAGGTCTATGAAGAATCCAGTCTAAAATGTGACCATGTTTATGGTTGGATTGGTTAACTGGCTGTTCGAGGTTGAAAACATTAATGGAAACTAGGAGTTTTGCTGTGTTTGGGTTTCCGGGACAGTCAAAGTGAAAATTGAAACCTCCAAGAATAATCAGGTTGCCACCTATCAAATTTCCATATTCCAGGAGATTCGGAAACTGCTCCAAAAAGAGAGATTCAGTCAGCTTATTGTTTCTACTAGGAGAGGGCGGTAAAGACAGAAAAAATGGACTGATCTTTGCTGCAGTGTGAGTGTGATTTGGACTAGTTCAAACGATGTGTGGTCGAAATTGAATGTTGTGGTGTGGTTAATACGTTTGATCAGGGAGTTATTTGTGATGACAGCAATTCCACCTCCGCGAGAGTTACGAGGGAACGACTTGATTGAGTAACTAGTGGGCGTTAGATCCACGCACTTGGGCTCATCGCCTGATGTTTTTAGCCATGTTTCTGTCAGAAAAAAGACGTCGATATTCTGGTTGTTGATAAAATTAACTATTTCTGTGCGCTTTTCCGGTGGTGCTACTGATTGGGCATTGAATAATGCAATACGCAAAGGTATCTCTTGGATAGTTGACACAAAGGTTGACGAATTAATAGGGATTTGAATTAGGTTATCTAAATTAACGGTCGAATTTTTAAAATTGTTGAAAAGGGCACAAGGGATATAACTGGAATTCTTCTTCCTGTTCTACGCCGGCCAGCTTTGAAACAACGTTTCTTTTTTCGCTTCTGTTTACATTTAGGTAATGATGAATGTAGTCCCAGTTCGTTTAGACTAGAGCACACTGTAGTGTGGAGAGCCAAGGAGTGGTCATTTAACGGGTTGACTGGCGAGTATCACGTGATGGCGGTTTGTTCAAAAACAAAAGAAGTTGTAACAGTGGAGCAAGACAGCTGAGAAAAGGTCTAATTGTTCTCGTTTCCAAAGCAAGGAGATGAAGAAACACGTACGAACTGAACAGCCAATACATGATGAACACAATAACGTAAACGAAGACAGGCAACAAGCACATATATAATGAAAACGGCACGAAAATCGGAACAGCTGCTTCAAGCCGGTTAAGCGATAAACTGCTGGGCAAACTGAAAAGATAGGAAAAAGAACTAAACAAACAAAAAAGTTTTTTATCTTCCAGCTGGAATAGCTGCTGCTGAACCTCCCCCCCATGGAGGTAGAAATACTTAAAGGTATTGGCAAAGTTCGTACTGAAGTAGCCGATAGTGATGGCACCAGCAATTGCAACAATTTGTGTTTCAGCTGCAACAACGATTGCCGGTATTCTTAATATCATTGCCAAAAGAAACACATGTACTTGCACGTACACAAACACAAAGTTACATGATTATATAATAAAATTACATACAGCAACGTTAGCTTACTCCAAATTATCCTCGCTATTATCAGCAAGTCTTAGTGATGGAAAAATATCAGATTTTGAGTTCACGGAGATAATTAAAATATACGAAGAAGCAATGTGTGTGATAGAATCCACGCCTGATTGTAAAAATCGGGATTTAAATAATGTCAACTCCGAACGAATTACTTCAACAAATTGTAACGAACACAGCTCCAACAATAACAACAATGATATCAGTAAGCTCAACTAATTCAGAACTTAATATTAATTTTCCAACTGCAATTCCAGTAAAAGAAATAGAGCTAGCACAATTACGAGTATACCATAGCTGGCCAGATATCAGATCAAAATCATTCGGTGGATTACAGGCGAATAAATCGCTTGTATTTGCAAATAAAAATAAAGATGACGGAACTCCCGATTGGCATGTTGTCATAATTTCAACAGGCAGTTATCAAATCGAACAAATCAATGCTGAATTCCATCGCAAAATAAAATCTATATCAAGAAGAGAATCCAAAATAGCTACAACAGTTCGCGAGCCAACTTTATCGTCTGCAGTTGAAATATATTCTCCAGATTACGTTGTAGATATTTATCAATCGTCAAAATGGATCTGCTTTAGGTTGGCCTAATGGAGATATTTATCGTACAGAATCTCTCCATAAAAAAAATGAAAAATCTTAAATATAGTTTTTATAATTGCTGATACAAGGAATAGAAATACATTTATAAGCCTAAGTAATGTTAATTTATCTGACGAAACTAAATTAGGTTCCATTGTGAGTTATGTTGATGGTGAGTCAACGCAGTTTACTCATTTAAGATCTTCGGTAAATCTATTATCGATGATAAACAGATTTCCTGATGCCGCGGTTAGAGTAGCTATGGATTCATTTTATATCAATAAAAAATACATGATTGTTAGAACAACTACATATTGGCACTTATGCTTCATGGGGTGAATGGAGAATAAGATAAGAAAATATACCTAATTATTCTGAGTCCGCCGACGTTGAAATTAAGTATGTTTATTGTCCCAAAAAATCAAATATCAAAATTATCATCTGCACCATCGGTATTTTATCCAGTAGTTGGACTTTATTTCAATGGGCCTGAAAGTTGTGGTAAAACAACTCGTGTAATTGAATTATTCTTGAACAGTTGTTCAGATATATATATATATATATATATATATATATATATATATATATATATATATATATATATATATATATATATATATATATATATATATATATATATATATATATATATATATATATATATATATATATTTATATATATATATATATATATATATATATATATATATATATATATATATATATATATATATATATATATATATATATATAAAGACCTACACACAGAAACAAGAGAAAGAAATATTAAATCATATACTTATCATAAATTATTTCGACGGAAGGGAGATAAATGGACCTCTGAAGGATTATTGTTTGGGATGAAATATGCACCGTTTGACTAGAAACGTTAAAAATAATTCTTGATTAGTTATTGACAAAATATACTGCTGTAATAATGTGTGGCGATCATGGTCAACCATCACCTTTTGTTGGATTTTCTCCGCATAAATGGCTGAGGAATTTAGTAGATTATTATGAAGAAATAACTGATCATCATTGAACACTTGATCCAAAATAAAGAGAGTTTAAGAAATTAATCTGGCTACAACCGAATAAAATTCAATGTGAAATAATGCGTGAAATAATTTCAGAAACTCTTATTAACATTTTTTGAAATTTATAGAGACCAGATGATTTGATAGTTGCAAGTAGAAAGATAGTTCGTGATAAACTTCAACAACAATTATTTGTGTTACAGAAAGAAAAAATGTCAAATCTAC
This sequence comes from Sinohyriopsis cumingii, assembly GCA_028554795.2. NCBI lineage: Eukaryota > Metazoa > Mollusca > Bivalvia > Unionida > Unionidae > Sinohyriopsis > Sinohyriopsis cumingii. Next base: position 35,946,709 of record CM068836.1, read on the forward strand.
CCGTGCCATTGTGTTATCGACCGGTTCATATGCGACGGCAGAATATCGATGTTGATATACCAGGATCATCAGAAAAACAAAATCTTGTATTAAATGATATTGTCTTAGTTCCTGTCAATGTTGTTGAGAGCGCGTTAACCACGGATAAAACTCCATGGACGCTAGGAATACGCAATGACAATTCAGTCATCACAAGGATTAACCATCTCTGATACAAATATTTGGATCGTCGATGATCGTATTAAATGCTAAAATTTAGTTTATCTCGCAGTGTCTCGAGTCAGAAGAATATATCAACTGCGCAGAATAGTCATAGACTTCACATAAACTGCTGGTACTAGCGATGTTATTGACAATGATATAGTAAGAAAAATATTTGTTATTTGGAAACAATGTGACAAAAATATAAACGCGACTTTGACCTCCATGCTGAATTTATCATGACATTGAAACAACAGCAAAATAATCATTGTGCGAACTGTAACACAGTAATGTTGTGGCAGTATTCAAATAATAATCCAAGACAATTTGCTGCAGAGGGAATTAATAGTAATTTTGGTCATACACGGGAAAATGTAACGCTGACCTAACTTGAATGCAATGGACGTCGAGGTGCTAGGTTACAAAAGTGAATGTGGTGGTAATTGTGTGTCTTCAGGAATTACTTGTAATTGCTCGCGTACAAATCCACGTTGAGGGGCAATTGAATCTAATCTGTAGATTGCAGGTCTACCCGTGGATCTTACCACGCTAGAAATTGTATGTGTTGTATTACTCCAAAACAGAACCAGTCGCTCTTTTTTTACCACCTTCAGGGTCATCGGGTTCATATAAATACCTGATAGTCACATTACCTAATACTGGTTGTTTTGAAAAGTCATGTTGTATTGGTATGTGTATTTTGTAATTGCATTAATGGGTTTCATAGAAGTTGTTCGAGAAAGTTCATTATTTAACGCATTTATCACGCTTGGTAGTCTTACAACCCATTCGCGAGATCTCATATCTTTCTGAATTATTTCCTTTCCATATTGATATCCAAATAACCGCTCAGCAAGTGTTAGATTAAATCGTTGAACAATTGCCTGATCACGATGAATTGCAGTATTTCCTCGTTTGATTTTAACGTAATGTTTTTTTTTTTATCAGAGATGATACTGCGCCAAGAAATTCTTTGCCAGGGTCAACCTGTAATAGTTGTGGCCATCGTAAGGGTCCTCGTTGATAAATTCGTTCAAAAGCAGAAGAAACTTCAGTTGCTGTTTTAGTTGATAACGGTTCTGCTTCCTTGTATCTACTTGCAACGTCAACGACAGTCAACGCGTATTTGTATGATAATTGACGTCTTCCAATTTTAATAGTATCATGTGCTAAAAATAAACTTTCTGCTTGATGAACTTCATTAGGAGTGCTGACATCAAAATGTGCATGCTGAATTTGTTTAGGTGGTGGTAGTTAAATTTGCCATCTTGCATGTCGTGCTAACCATATTTTGCAGCAACAGAAAGTGTAACGTTTGCTGTATCAGAGAGCTTACTAATCGCTGCTCTACCTTACCAATATCCTTTTGGGCTATAATAAATTGATTCCATTATTTTATAATAATAGGTTAATTAATTACCAGCTCCGAATAATAATTTACCTTTCATCGCAGATTTTACCAACCAATTAGCTGATGAATCTCTGAAAGATTCTTTTAATGGAATTAAATGCATGAATTAGTATTACGTCTGCAATATGTCGTTATTGTAAATCTTTACTTTTATAAGCTACATCATGAACGTGATATGCTTGATCAATAGCATTTGTTGGATACTCTCCAGGTCTTGGCTGATCTCGCTCGTCAAGTCAGATATCAAGTCGGGTTCCATGACCACAATAATTATATCCAGGAAGATGTTTATTTACTTGGTATTTAGCCCATGGTGTTCCTGGTAATATTCCTAATGAAGAAGCGATATCACCGCCCATTTCATTAGTAGAAATAAATTCATATTGTTTCTACCACATTTCACACACTTTGCCTGTAAGTTCACGCTTTTTATTATTTATTATTATTGTTGTTAATCCACTTGTTGGGGTGGATTCTCTACATCGAACACAATATAGATTCATATTATTTATTATATTTCTACAACATGGATGTCATTGATTTCTCAGCGACACGAAAACAACAGCCAGTAAAACATAGTTCAGCATTACCGAATTCTATCAGAATGATAATAATAGGTCCATCTGGGTCTGGTCAAAGATAATTAATACTTAATTTGATAATGAAAAAGCTCCAAGTGGGACAAGTTATATTTAGTAGCTCCGTCAGTTGATCATCAGAGATGATATGACGTACTTAAAGATGTTGACGAAAATGCAAAATTGTTAAATGAAGATCCCGATGACATTATTAATTTTACAACTGATATTGATGAAGCACCATCCGTAGACGTCCTTGATGGATTTATTAATAATCTCGTAGCATACGACAACGTAATGCTGGACAAACAAAACAAATCCAGCTCGGATATTTTCTCGAGGTAGGCATGAAAATACTGATGTGAGTTATGTTCCTCAACGACACACACAAATGCCTAAAGTGATCAGAGATAATTGTAATATTTTAGTTGTATTTATTGGAGTTGATACACATACTCTGCTAAATATTCATCAAACTTGGTTTAGTGAGAATATGGACGTGATTTAGTTCAAAAATTTCTTTTCAATAGCACAATCTCCTCCACACGGACTTATAGCAATAAATTTACAGAACAAGATATCGTATAGGACTTGATAAAATATTTTGTTGATATAATAATGATTTAATTATAGCAGTAGAGAGGGTGAACGACCTCAGTGAAACGTCCGGTGGGTAAACGAAAACACACATTCAAATTTAGAAAAACACAAACGATAGATATAAAGTAACAACGAAAAACCTAACCCAAATAGAGAAACTCTCGGTGAAGTTATAGGCTTCGGTTTGGCGTTATCACGCTTATATTTGTTCATTTTCGTAGGAAGCTTTATTTTTAAAAAATGATGTTTTAGCAAAAGGTTTCTTCACCCTCTCTGCTGGTCTTTGAAATGGTTTTTTTTTTCACGAAGAATATATCAGTGGAGTTTTTCACGAAGAATATATCAGTATAGACAGTGTTATTTACAAAAATAAATAACATATCTAAATTCGTACTCTATCTATAGTCCACAGGTAGAGTTAGTCAAGCAAAATAGGTCTGCTATCAACATAATAGAGAATTTGTTCTTAAATAGCCTGCGGCAAAATAGGTCTCCACAGAGATCAATAATCAATTTTATCTGTAAATTTCAGAAAGTTGTGAATCAATTGGGAATCCATGCGAATTAGCAATAGCGCTATCACGTGACTGCGGTAATGTCTAAACTGTGTGGTCAAATTGGGATCCCAGTAATTTAATGTATTTGAAAAAAATTACATTACGGTACTGGACATACAGTAATAATTTGTATATCTGCTGACTTAGTGATCTGAAATTAAATCAACCGGAAAAAATCATCAAAAAGAACTAAACAAACCGAAAAGATTCTCACCGATCTTTCAGGTAAAATAGTTGCTGCCCAACTACTATTACAGAAAGAAATACAGCAAGCAATAGAGGGTATATAACAAGCCCGTACTGAAATTGGTGATATAAGGGATAGTTTTCTGAAGTCTCTCTGAGGATAAATGATCATCAAGAATGTTTTTGAATTTTAAAAATAATCAAGTTGCATGTGTACATCATCAGTTGATGTAATTCATCGTTCGTAGTCAGAATGTTGATTCTGGTGTGCAGATATCTCAGCGAGAATTTACGTCGTTGTGTCCGATATATTATTTCTCGCTCGAACACATACATTTGCTCAGGTAATCAAGTCGTTGATATACATTTTCGGGCTCGCGTAACAGCAGGTGCGATTGCTAATTGCAGAGCTATAGTTGTTATACTGTCAGACAAAACAATGTTGCTTGAAGGCGTTGGCGGACGAATGAGTCATTGATACGCCCGTAGAAATTATGTAATTTAATTAGATCATTCCTGATGTTATAATGTCGTATCATCACGTCAATGTTACTCTGACACCTGGTCATATTAAAAAAAACTGCAATCCGCATCGAAGAAGATTTCTGGGGCAAAAAGAAGCCTTGAAATCAGCGGCGTTGCAAGGCCCAAATAAATTATCATTGACTGAAAGTCAACTCAAACAATACAATCGCCGACATATTTCCCATGACCCTCTCCATCGTGTAAAATCAAAAGGACGAGGAATCATTCATACTGGATCCAAAAGACAAAAAATAACTTCAGCGACATATTGTTGGTATATGTAATTCGTCGCGGCAACACCTCATTCGGTAACCTAGTATATACATAATGAATCCTACACAATCCTTTAGGTATAATCAAGCATGTGCGTGGAATGCATCACTGGAAGAAATTCACGACGAGCACATGATAAAACCCCAAGAATAAATATCTCAATCGAATATTATCATCGACAATGTTGTATATCCGGTTTCCTCGCTGGTCGCTGAAACAACAACGAGAATCGGTACATTATCAGCGAAGCTCATGATACCGCCTGTGGTTTGAATCGGCGTCGTTGTTATTGTCTATAATGTTGGTATACTCAATATTATCGAGAAAAATATCTACATGTGCCAGTAAGAAACTTGCACAAGCACACAGAAATAATTTACGCTGCGACATATGCGTGCATAAATATATCATCGATACTCTCCTCAGGGTTAAATGATGGTGCAATAACAGGCGATGAATTTGCTGCAATCAGGGATATTTATTATCGATATCGCAAGAACGCCAACACACTATTGCCAACGTTGTCAGCGCCACATTTAGAATCCGCTGTATAGATAAAAAAAAAAATAACTGCAGAAATAACAACACGAATAGAACCGATCATCGCTAACACAACACCACCGACTACCACAATGATATCAGCAACATCAGCGTAGCTTGAATTCGATATTAGTTTTCCAGTTCCGATACAAGCCACTAATGATCGATCACTTGAAATCGCATTGGCACAATTTCGACTTTATTATAGTTGGCCAAATATCAGAGAAAAATCATTTGGTAGATAAAAGGCTAATAATTCACGGTATTCTCGCATTAAAACAGCAACTGGTGGGCACGACCCAATGTGGGAGGTCGTTACCGTCCGAACAGGATCATAACAAATCGAACAATGAAATGATGAACTTCAGCGCAGAATTATATCAATAAGAATCAAAGATCGCTACCAAGGTACACGAACCAACCTTGAGTGCTGTCATTGAAATATCGACACCGGATTACGCCGTTAACATATATAAATCGTCGATCTGATTATTTTTGGGCAAACATACTATAGTAATAATACTTGAGCTTAGACAACATTCAAAGTGGACGGCTTGGGAAGAGCGACATAAAGTAACGTAGGGGAAGATGAGGCGGAGTATGTTAGAAGATGTCAAATATACCCAGACTGGCTTTGTGACGATGCGAAAGGGACGGAATCAGACTTAAAGAGAAACGACAAATAGGGGGGTTCTGGTAAATCGTTTACTAATGAAATATCGCAGGAAAATAAAAATGCGCAGAGCAATCTTAGACGGCTTTTTTGAGCGGTATATAATTGAATATCCAACTGATAGGCTTAAGCAGAAAATCGCTAATGTAGTATCATATATGAGATTGGTGAAATTTGATGCAGAATATTTTCAAAATTCTGAGTTAAAAACAGCAATTAGGTGGAATAAACAACTTATACTTCCCCGGGGCGAATACAACAAGTTATTTCTCGATTATTTTAAGATCATTCTAGAAAAAAATATCTACGCTCAAACTACCCGGTTTGGATATCAATACAACGAAGCAGGAACTCGATGGCATAATTGACGAATACCTTCCTAAAATTATTCCGGCATGGGAGAATTTACAGTGCCCTACAGATACTCTCCGACATAATAACGATCCAAGAGATGGTGGTCGTCGTGTATCGCCGTGTATTATCAATATCACGTCGACGATTTCTTTAAATCTATCCGTGACGCAGTCAACTGTAGATATACCACATCTGGGCAAGCATTAGGGCAGAAATAGCAGGGATATGTTCTTTACAGTTTGTCTCTGGATGTCCCGCCGGGTCATTTGATTGTGTCGGTTGATCCTGTTTATTGACGATGTCATAATCCATCGCTGTCACGAATTCGTTTTCGTCTAACCGACCAAGACGGTAATTTATTGGACCGTTAGGTTGTATGTGCATGACAGACCCTGAGACTCTCTCAGCCAATGACAAAAAAAAATAAAAAAAAAACAAAAAAACATTTTTTGTAATTTTCTTGTGTGTGTGTGTGTGTGTGTGTGTATTATTCTCATTATGTGTGAATCTTAATATATTCAAATACAAGCTTTTTTATTTGTCTCGCGCGTGCACTTTTAGCCGCTAGAGTTTCATATTGTCGAGACAAATCTGATCGCATTTTCTCAATGGCGCTTGCCAGTGGAACAAATTTAGCTATCTCATTTCGTTCATGTAAATCCGCCAATGACAATTCTATTTCATGCTGGAGTAATTTGATAAATCTGTACTATGACTTTAGTATGTATATATGCCCTCTTCTCGTCGCTGCTGTATCATCTCAAAATCATCGTTGAATTTTTCAACATCGAGTTAAATCACGAGACTATCTTGCTGAAATTGTTCGATCGTATAGATAATCTCATTAATATTTTCATAGTTTATTATACAACAAACGTATTTCTTTAATAAAAGATTTTATCGAGACCAATTCGATAACGTGTCAATCCCGTTAAAAATAACCAAAAAATTACAATTATCTCTGATCACTTTGGGAATCTGATAAACCACTGTGTGACTTAAATAACATCTGTTGTTTTTGTTTTTGTCTGCCCGTGAAAATATTCTGGCGGGATTTGCTTGTTTGTCCAGCATGAAATCATCAAAAACCACGAGACTGTTGATATCCCCATTAAGATCTGAGACGGACAGCGGTTCATCGATGTCTATGATAAATTCAATAATATCATCCTCGGATGCTGAAGATTCATTAAATTCCTTCAGAACATTATAGCATCGTTGGTCATCCACAGATGGCGCACCTAAATAAAGTTTGTCCCATTTGAGTCACTTCATTATCATGTTGAGCAACAATTGAGTTTTACCCGACCCAAATGGACCAATTATAATAGCTCGAATGGAATTTGTTAACACTGGATGATGCTTGACCGATGCTTGCTCACGCGTCGCTGAAAGGTCAATCACGTTCATATTGTACAGATTTTATTTATAATCATGAGTTCATACTGTATTATATGGAAGACGGTCACTGGTACAACATTTGTGAGAGCAGCCATGTTGAAAGTAATACGCCGACACTCACAGGTAAATGTGCAAAATGCGGCACACAAAAATAAAAGTTTGTGACGTTGGATTGCTCTGAGATCAGCACTACGAGCATTGCCGGTCGCGATATTGCTAAGGCACTCGGAAAAATACATGGAACGCCATTGGCTAAGTATACTGGGGAAAAACGTCTTCCAGAATGTAATTATTGTGCTCCTGGAACTCGCCTCGATATTAGACTTGACGAAAAATATCAACCAAAACCAGGCAAATTTCCTGCAAATGCGATTGGTCAAGCATGCCATGTTTATGATGTCGCGTATAAAAATTCGGATCTACAACAACTACATATAGCAGATATACAGCTGATTCACACGATGTATTCGATATAAAAAAAATATTAAAAAAATTACGAGAATCACTCGCAAACTGGTAATAAGATCGGCGATGAAAGGATAAATATTGTTGGGAGTGGGTAAATAAATGCCAAGAATAACATAATGGAGTCAATTTATTATAGTCCAATCGGATACTGGATAGGTACTGCAGCAATTAAAAAACTCGCCGCTTCAGCAGGTGTCACACGAACTGTAACCGCAGATTGGTTGTCACGACAGGCCATATGGCAAATTTATCTTCTACGTTCCAAAACAATCCAACATGGATGATTTGATGTCAGCACGCCCAACGAAGTTCATCAGGCAGCTATCTTGTTTTTACCACATGATGTAAATAAACGGCGCACATACAAAGATGCATTGACTATCGTAGATAACGAAGAGGCTGCACCGTTATCGTCTAAAACAGCAATTGAAGTCTCAGCAGCGTTTGAACGAATTTATCAACGTGGACCTCTGTGCTGGCCACACTTGCTACAGGTTGATCCTGGCAAAGAATTTCTCGGTTCTATAACGACGCTGATGCAGCAGCAACACGTTAAAATCAGACGTGGACACACAGTAATACATCGCGATCAGGTAATCATTGAACGATTTAAAGAAGCACTTGCACAGCGACTCTTTGGACGAAAATATGCCCAAGAATTACCGTACATTCAGGACAGCTTTTGTGAATGGGTTGCGAGACTACCTCATGTGGTGGCCGTGTAAAACAAAAATGTCACGAGTGGAAGTAACATGAAACATGTCGATGCAAATGCAACACACACAAAAAAAACACCCAAAAAAACCCAAACAAAAAACAAACAAGAACAACAACAAAAAAAAAAAAATGAAAATCACCAGATCAGCTACAGCAACCATTGTTGGAAAGTAAAGTAACCAGGGGCGGATTAAAACCCACTGGTGTCCTGAGCACTGACAAATCTTGGTGCCCCCCCCCCCCTTCCACGTACACCTGGGAAGATAACCCTAGGGTGCACCATGATCAAGAAACAGAACATTATGATCAATTTGCACTAGTTTTATCAATTTTTTAAAAAATTCTTCATTCGTTTTTTTCTTCTTTTCACCCTTTTCTCAACTTTGTGGTGCACCCTTTGGCCCTGGTGCCCTAAGCACGTGCTTAGTCTGCTTACTGGTTAATACGCCCCTGAAAGTAACAGTGAGGTATTTATATGAACCAGGTGAACTTGAGGGTGGTTCAGCAAGGGCAATTGATCCCGAGTGGAGTGTAACAACACATACAGTTTGCAGCGTGGTAAGATCTACTACGCAGCCACCAATATACAAAGTAGATTCAACAGCCCCTCAACGTGGCTTTGCGCTTGAACAATTACGGGTAATTCCTGAAAACACCCAGTTACCACCAGATTGGATACGGTGTCGCAGACGCTAGTGGGGACTCCCCACATGCGCTAACAGAAAACGCTAACAAGAGTCACACGCGTTGAGATACGAAGTTCCTTACGTCTATTACATTCAAGACACGTCGGAGAAGTCATTTTCGCTTGTTTGACCGAGACTAATATCTATTCTGTCCACGGTGAATTGTCTTACGTCCTTAGGAAAATATTGCCACAACATTATTTTGTTACAGCCCGAGCAGTGATTATTTTGTCGTTGTTTAAGCATCATGACAAATTCCACATCCAGATCAAACAGACGTAATATTTTTGTCATCTCGCGCTTAATTTGTCAATTTTTTATCATTAGCCCAAAACTGGTCACAGCATAAAACACTTTAACTTCTCAAGTGTTAAGGCACTAATGACTATTCTTTCTCAAAACATCAACAATAAATGTAGCTACAACGCAAAACAGATACCCGGATGTGGGTCAACCCTCTGCAGAAAAAAAATAATTGACACGTTATTTGTCACGTACTCCAAGTATGGGTTCGATTCCACTTTACGAATCTTACTCTGAGAAAGAATTTTAAAAATACAAAAGTTGTTTATTACATCTCTACCTTTCTCTGATTCAAGGTCAGGAACTAGTACAGCATTGATAAAATGTTTCTATCAAGTTGTTTGCGTAAAAAATATTTAAAAAATCAGTCAGAACTTAACTCTATTCCAGTAAATACAGTTACATTACAAAAGCATACATTGGAATAACAAAATTAAAAATTTACAAATAAACAATTAAATGAAATATAAATTAAATCAAATATACCGAACAATATACAATTTTATTGAAACTCCGTTTTCTATTGTTCTTCGCTATACATTAGCTTGAAGTGGCATTATCCTCTTTGCCATACAGTTAGCCACGTGGAGCTGTCTCCATGGGACAACTATATTGTCTGTGCTTAAGTATTCCACGTGCATGACACGAATTAAGCTTCCTTTGATGACACACATCAGTCATATGACGTTTCACCAAACTAATGGCTACGGCTGTAGTCATCAGTAATTGTAATTGGACCATTAGGTGGATCCTGTCTTTACTGTAGGTTCTTTTTGTGTTCTCTTTGATAAAGAAGTAGTCCTGATGTATATATCGCAGCTTAAAATTCTCCGAGATCTGTGAAGATACTGTTTACTGTTAGTACATATGCATCGATTTGAGGGGGGTAAGCCTGAAACAATGATACTACACTGAGAGTGATTTTAGACCATATGGCATATCGTAGACTCTCGTAGTCCTTTTCAGTCTGGGTTGCTGTTCGGACCACGCTGATACGATTTCTTCATACTTGTATAATAATGGTTTTGTTTTGAGATAAATCCATCTGCAAATGTTTGGAGACGAATGTATGTTTGCACCTCGATGTGTTTTCACATCTTTATCTAGAAGTATTCTTTGTTTTACAACTTTTACAACAGATGAGCCAATACGCAAGTTTTGTTTTGCTTACGTTTATTGGGGTGGGGTGGGGGGCTGTATTTTAGGTGCGTATTAGCTTCGTGGCCTATTGGACTTGACATCTGTATTGGTGAAGTATCATTGGTAGTAGTATATATACTGGTATAGGCCTATGGTCACCTGTCAGATATACACTGACTTCACACACGCACACACATACACACCATTAACTTCTTCAGCTTTGTTTATATCTTCTTAATTCTAGGTGCCACAAGACTTCTTCCTTGTCATGGGTTTGTCTGTTCTTGGCATTGATACAATACTCAGTTTCGATTGGATGGTATTTTGCTCATTTGTTATGTTTTAACTTTCGCTTTCACTCTTCAGTACCATTTCCTTGTACACTGTTGGTGATTATCAAGGAATGGAATTTGATTAACCAGTTTATAGCCATTTGAGTCCTTTGTCTGCATAACAGTTTGCCTTATGAGTAAGTCATTGTTTGCTGTGGAACCCTGAATACACAACTTTAATAGTCTGCAAGTGTTCAGTTTGTTATCACCTGTATCATTACTTTGCTCGTATTTAATTACACGTATTTGAATACACGTGATTTGGACATGGTTGCCTCATTATCTCCATTTTCTTGTGTGTGTGTGTGTGTGTGGTATACCCAAGGGTTCAGGCACAGTTTTAGAGTTCACCAAACAAATGTAGGCACTATGAATCGGGCAGAAATTAATTATCCGGTGTAACCTTTCATTTGATGCATGGGTGGGGTTGGAAGACAAAGGTAGAGTGGTGGCCAACCGTTTTGCGTAAGTTCTTTCTCTCAGGGCAAGACTAACAAAGTCGGAGCTAATGAAGAATAGATTTTCCGAGATGAATGTTATAGCCCACGAGAGGAAGAAACTGTCCGAATGTTATCTGAGTCACAAGAAGAGAGACAATAGAATTTAAAATAACTGTCTGAATGTTATTGGAGTCAAAAGAAGAGAGACAATATAATTTAAAATAACTGTCTGAATGGTATTGGAGTTAAAAGAAGAGAGACAATAGAATTTAAAATAACTGTCTGAATGCTTTGGAGTCAAAAGAAGAGAGATGATATAACATAGAAACTGACAAGAATACTCATGCAATATTGTCTAACGTTTTATAATCTGGTGAGCAAAAGACGAGTCTCTCAGAAATATTATCGATTTCCATTAGGCACTGAATGAAAAATTGTACTGATGAATGCATGAATTGCATTTTATATAACTTGACGAATTTTCTAAAAACAAAAATAATGAAGGTCCCACCGAGATTTGAACTCGGATCGCTGGATTCAAAGTCCAGAGTGCTAACCATTACACCATGGGACCACTTACAAAATGCGCAGCCAATCAAAATACAAATGCCATATCATCTAACACCGAATTAGTAAAGCTTATTTGCTATATACCCAGCGTCGTCATTTCCGATGTATTTTATCGGTATGCTGGATAGAATCACTAGAACCGACCGAAACGTAGGTAATCACCAGAACGTTTTTTGAATATGTGCAAAATGGTTTGCTCAGTATTAATTTTTGCATTACACTGTATAATCAGAGATTTAAGTAATAAAGGGTGTATACTGTCAGTTAGAAACAAAACAAAATGAGAGCGCAATTTATATTTATCCATCTGAATACACACTTACCGAGCAATACTATTAATCGAAAAACTCACTATAGTTTAAATAGAACTTAATATAAAATATATAAAAATATTATAAAGATACCCCTTGTTCAAGTGATAAATTAAATGAATATACACATGAGTAATACTGTTGTACCCTGAAAAAATAATAAATAAAATCAAACGGTAGCTCCAATTTATTTGTCTATACATATTTAGATTTAACATTATACAGTCTTATACAAAATTAATAATGGATACTATCATTTTAGCACGTAAGAAGAATTCCATATCGTTCCGGTCCGTTACAGTTTTTAACACCGTTCCGGCGAATCTTTCCATCTCGTTCTGTTTTAGGAAAAGATGCAAAGTAACCCAAATAGCTATTGAAGAAGAAAGCACATATATTCAATGGGAATGTATTCCACTGGAATTCATTTATCTTTTTAATAAGAAAGCACATATTCAGCGGGCCTGTATTCCACTGGAATTCTTTTATCGAGTTCTTATTGTATCTGTGTATATTACACAACTGAATGCTGTAGTGGAAATTAAGAATACGGTAAGCATTGTTTAATTTAATTTCGACAGTGTTCTGTACGGTAAGGATTGTTTTTGGAAACCGAGGCATCGCTGTCACAGGCGCTTGATTCCGGGGAAAACGAATGTGTACACTCACTGGTGAGTATACACATTAGTTTACCCCGGAATCAAGCACGGGTGCTCGACGCAAGCTTAATGTTGAAAAAAAAAAAAAAAAAAAAAATAATCTGAGGAAAAAAATCATACAGAGTGACAAAAATACCTTAGATTACCCATGATCTGTTCTGACATAGGACCCTCTCTATCATAATATATAAGAGAGAAGGTACGGAACTTCCAAATACTTCGTTCTACCCATGACCCACGATTTTCTTCTACTATTTCCGTCTGTAAAAGCACACATCCATACTCTATGGCTTGTTTACTCCTGAGATATTTTTCTATCCATCAAGCCATCAAGTTTTTACTTACCATTAACTCAACTCAGCTTTAGGAATCCTGTTCCATGCAAGATTTAGACATTGTCGTCTTCACTGCACATGCATTGTATACATGAGACTCTCTTTTCAAAATAGATAAACTATGCGGCACACACATTAACGCCGAAATATGATTGGCTCAAAGTAACAAATTGCACGTTTGGTACATTGCAGAAAAGTAAATAATGGCTTGATGAATAGAAGAAGATCTCAGGAGTAAAACAAACCATATAGTATGGTCGTGTGCCTTAAAAAGCGGAAACAGCAGAAGGAAATCGAGGGTGATGGGTAGAACGAAGTATTTGGAAGTACTGTACCTTCTCTCTTATATATTATGATAGAGAGGGTCCTATGTCAGAACAGATCATGGGGGTAATCAAAGGTATTTTTGTCACTCTGTATGATTTTTTCCTTTAAATTATTGGGTTTTTTTCTGAACATCAAGCTTGCATCAAGCACCTGTGGGATCAAGTGCCTGTGATCGCTGTGCGGATTCTGGACCGTTTCACAAAACGTTCTATTATCAGATTTCGATTGACATTTGGTCCTCCGCCTCTGATTTTGAGTTGTCTGGCATGACACATGAATGCTATATTCTACAATGTATAATTCATAACTTTTATAATTAAATGTTATAGTTCGTTCCACGTATCATCACACATTGTTTTTCATTGAATAATAATAATAACAATAATAAAGACGACTGAAAAAGGCTTAATCTTTTAAAAAGCTCTAAGTGCTTTGCATCATCAAGTCAGCATATAAGGGTATAACTATTAGAATAGTCTATATACGGACAATATAAAACACATGAAAATGTCTCACAAATATTATACAAAAGAAATGAAATTATTTCAGAAAATAACTTGGAACAGTTGAATGAGTTTACAAAAATAGCACAACTCCCCCAACCCCCAAGATAAGTTTACAATACAGTTTTAATTTAAAAATAATAACAAATAGGTGATTGTCAAATTTTTTTTCTTCTTGGTGGTGGCAAAGATGTGTCATGAGATCAACTCTTGAATGTGATCACAGTCTCTTTCTGTTTGAGATCAAGAGGCAGTCGATTCCAAGTTGTACTAATATTATCACCTATCCTTGATGCAAGGGGTAATGACATGAGCCTATGTGAATCAATTGAACAGCCAGGTAAGATTCAAACCCAGTGCTTTTTCATCCTACTATAAGAATTTTGAAAATATTCATTACATGTACTGAAAGAAGTTAAATAGTTCTCTTATTTAATAACATAATTGCTTCATGTCATTGTAGAAATATTGTTTACCTTTCTCTGATATTTTCCATTAGATTGTCAGCCAGATTAGTTCAGCTGGTAACTAATTCTGTTTTTAGCCTAATTTTTTTGTGTGCCTTTGGAAATGTAAACAACAGATGGTAGTAAATGTGGTATGCATTGAATAACTTGTTGTATAACATTAATATATGGCATAGAAAGCATTATTTGGGGAAAACTAATTACCATTGGAATCTTGTGTTACCATATTTCATGTATTTTGTTTGGTACCCATTAATTTTTCGCACACAATCCAGGTATCAAAATAATTATTTAAATGTATCATAAATTTTTGTACATATCACATATTTTTTGAAAAATCCATTAAATTATCACACATAAAATTTCTACTAAGAAGATTTACATTTGCAAAAAGGTCGAAAATACTGTATTGCCATTGTTTCTACAAAAATTAACAATTGTTAGTGAGGAAATACAATGATTGATACATAAGCTCTCTTACTGTCATTACAATATATACTGTTGTTTATTAACAAATGGACAAAGGACTTCACAGAACATACCTTTAAATATTATCATTAATTAGTTCTCCTTATTAAGTCCGTCACTATAACAAAACACCACATGCATTTTAAAATGAGCTCAGAAGTCCTTTGATGTTTTCTTATCCAACAAAAATTACATCTCATTACATGATAAAGTGAAGACCATTGGTCAGCTAGTTTTGTTGTTTCATTATAGTCATACAGACATAAAATATAAAACCGTTGTCATTTTCTATAATAAATTCGTCAATGTCTTAAGTTGTAGGAATACATTTACATGTACTGTTATATCAGGGAAAATGAGCACCACACAAGAACGTTGCTCCCTTCCACTAGGGAGGTGGTGCACAGCACACACCATATGCATATTATTTGCAAATCAGTTTTTACTTTTCTTTGCAAAGTTAACATAAAAAATACTATTGAAAGCATGATTCCTAGTAATTGCATTTTTTTAAATGCCATTATAATGAACAAGTGATGGTTTGTATTTGTTTTAGAAGTTTGAACAACTTGAAAAGTTATATTTTGCTTTAATTATTTCTTGAAAGTTAATTTCATCATTCTTTATTACTGTGATAAATGAGTGTGAAACTCACAGAACCTCACAGCTAACTTAACAAGAATTTTTGAACAGTTTAGCATTAGGATTCCTTTTTCTAATAACTCAAATTTTTTTAAACATTAAGTATTGCTAAAATAAACACTTGGGGTGAGGATAGAATACATTCATAATATTTTTCTAATATGTTTATTTAATGGCAGCAATACTTTATGCATCATTATTTTGGAGCTAATTACTTTTTCATGTAGAAAAATCTTGTCCATTTGTTGTGAATATATCCTCCTACAGAGTGGAGAATTGTCAACAAGACATGGTCCACTCGTGCATCATCTTTTACCTGTTTTGAGTTTAAACCAGGTTTGGTTCTCCCATCAGCTATACCATTATGACTGTAAATTTTAGGACACTATAAGTCCTAAGTACCCTTAATTATATTCAAAAGTAATTTTTTTATGACCTATAAATGTTTGGAAACTAAATTACATGTATATCAATTTTTTCATGTACTATGTCTTGGGACACCTTTGACATTTTTTCAACAACTCAATTAGTGTTGTTCCAGTTATCGATTGTGGAACTCCATAATCAATTGTGTGTAAAGGGAGACTACTTTATTTTAGTTGCTTACAAAACACAAAAGTTAGTAAAACCCCATGTAAATTGTAAGCTAAATAGGGCTTCCAATCCACTGAAGTTGATCTGAATTATTTACTTCCTCCACAAATTACAAGTATAAAACCATACCTTAATCCATAGGTGCAAACTTTCATAATTAGGAGCATATAGCCATGATTACATGATTAAGCTGTCAAATTGTTATGTTAATAAATTAAACACATTGTCATGACTTGTTTCAGTTTAAATATAAAATCCTTTGTAAATAATGGCAAGCAAGAAAACCATGTCCTTCTCGTCTTCGCTAGCCAAGGTTCCAGTATGATAACCCTAACACCTTGGCATAACGAGTAGATATATCTGTGCTTCAGGTCTGTAAATTTTATTGGATGCGGTGGCAAGCCACCATATCCAGTCAAAATTGAGTTGTTCCAATTTGAAAACTGTTCCTACATGATCAAGACAAGTGGAGCACACAACTTGAATGGACTGATAAATAAGCACTTTTTGCACTGCTGGTCCATGTTTGTTCAAATACCTTTCATTTAAATACACATGTAATGGTTTCTGGTACGTAGTCATACTTTCAATGTTAAACTTTTGAAGTCATTTGCCTCCACCATCTTTGGCCAATGTACAATGCACCACTGTTACACACTACTGACATTACATACTCAGGGAGGAAACTCACAAAATCCAATAGATGATGCTAGGACGAAGCACTAAAATATCTGTTGAAGTCAGTTGCCTCCACCATCTTTGGCCAATGTACAATGCACCACTGTTACATGCTATTGACATTACATACTCAGGGAGGAAACTCACAAAATCCAATAGATGATGCTTGGACAAAGCACTAAAATATATGTTCAATCTGCCAAGGTGTAGATAGGGTTATCATATTGTTATGTGTTTAGGCTCTTTCAAACAGTCACAAAAAAGAGTGAAGACAAGAAGCTTTGTAAAATTTAACAAATAATTTATTTCCCCTGAAAACAAGTTAAAAATAAGAAAAAGAACTTATGCTTTTACAAAACAAATCCAAAAATAACCCAAGAATTAAAAAATAGAATCCTAGTAATGAAAAGTCCTAATGAAACTGAGTTTAAATCCCGATGTATTGCAAAATGGAAGGCGATGCCATATGCAGTAGTCAGTGTCATACTGATGTGCCAACAGTTCTTTGTTGAATCACAGAAAATAATAATATTCCAGTTTGAATTCTGCATGAATTTAGATAACTGTCTTTGTCCAAGAATTAATTTAGAGCACAAGTATTTCCAGGGGAAAAAAATCTCTTGGAATTCAAATAATTTGAAGAAAATAAAATAATTAGCCCAACAACGGGTCACAACATAAAACATTTGGACCTCTCCAGTGTTTTAAGGCAAGAATAATAATAATTTCTCAAAACATCAGTAATAAATCTATGCATTATTGATTTAGAATTTTGTATCAGTGCACCACTAATTATATTGCCTTGAAAGTTTAAATACCTAACTAGTTAAAATGTTATCCCAGTATGACAACATCAGATAACAATAATGCTTGGTTCAGTGCTTGCATTTACAGAGCATATTTTCATAATGCATCACAGCATGTACATTGAAGAGTTTAACTTGCACTGAGTGAAGTCCTTTGAATTTGAAACCATAGGCACCACTGCACTAAACTTAAATAATATCTCCAAAATACAACAAAGAAGTTTCAGAAATACTGCTATAAAAATAATTGTAATACCATAAAAGCTCAGTTATAGTTTGTTTTGATGTAAGAGTCCTAAAATAAGTGCCCATTTAGACAGCTACTATCATCATCATAACATTGGAGGCACGTCAAAGTACTGGCATAACCACAGGGCAAAATCCCCTCTTTACTCAAGCCATTGTCATAGTCGAAATGATTAATTGGCCTGGATTGCTGTCACAAAACAAAAGAACAGATTAGCTAATTATACAGGAAGGAGATGCCAAAACAGATTGCCAATGTGTGAAAAATTTTGATTTTATTAAGCCAACTAAATTAGATTGATGATGATCATATTCAGAATTTTAGCCTGTATTATGATTGTTATTATCATAAACATGTGACAGTTATGTGAATATATGCCTTATACAATTAAACATAGGTACCTTTTCATAAAGATTACATAACTTTGTAGGATAGCTTTAATGACTGAAAAACAGTAACTTGTGAGTGTGTGAATCAAAGTAAATGAAACAGCTATGTACAGCTAGCTGAAATGTTATCTAGAAGAATGTGATTTGGTAAAAACAAGAATAGAGCTGTGTGTATGTGTATGTGATTTGGATTTTTAATGTAGCTTTAAAAAATGGTCAGTCATCGCTATGATGTCTGCAGTGTTGCAGTTTATAGTGATGTCTAGCACTGGGGCATAATGCCGCAGACATGGAGCACGATGTCCCACCCAGTCACATTATCCTGACATCAGGCCGACCAGTCCTAACACTTACCTCTAAATGCTGAGTGCCATGCGAGGCAGCTGTTAGTACCATTTTTGTAAGTCCTTGGTATGACTTGGCCAGGGATCAAACCCACGACCTCCTGCATCCAAGACGGACGCTCTAACCACTAGGCCACCGGTGCAGTTTAGGAATAGAGCTAAATCTGCATCTAATGTTTGGGGGCAATAAATAAAGATACAAATGACTATAATGCACTGTATAAGTACCGTTCATTATAGTGCAGCCTGGTCTCCTAACAAAATACTCTAACTGGCCTTTTAATTATGTAGTCATTTGTTACCTTTATTTAATTTCATGTTGGACAAATGTAAAATAATCACAGAAACAATCATAGTACTGAAAGAGCTGGTCACTCTGTGTGGTATGTGTCAATCTTGACAATTTTTCCTGACATATTTTTGTGTCTTCTGGTGTTGGGACACTGAAAATGCTGTATTTTTTTAACATGCATGTAAGTCATGGGACATAAAAAAAATTATTTTTCCATATCCCAAGATTAGTGTTAGCTACATTTATCCATCTCCTCATCTTCTGATATTATGCTGGTAACTCCAGCTGCTTTTCAGTTATTCTGGAAAGGTAATCTTGGGTTACCACGTTGTGTCCCACTCTTTGGTGTTAGGGTACTCCCCTCTTCAAATACAGTTGGTTCATGGATAAGACTTATGTGTTATTGTGTTATAACAAAACATAGGCCCAATGGCATGCAATAGGAATTTGTAATTCCCTTAATAAATAATTGATCAAACATCATTGTCAATGGTATTTTTTACATTACACCATTGCATTTGTCATGCATCACATTGTTTTTTATGTTGCACTAAACAAATGTCTTCCTTATAAAAAGAAAAGAGACTGAGTAGACAGGAAATTACTCCTGATTAATGCTTTATTTACCATTGTGCGTAGACTGGTTTGTATATAGCAGTGGTACATGTGGACCAGTGAGTTTCACATGTGAAAATAATACAACGTTGTTAATATCATTGTTACTTTATTCTTGTCATTCTGTTTCAAATAAATTTTAATTGAGAGCACAATAACTTTCATTGTGCAAATACACTGGGATGTATATATAGCACACAGTACATACAAACATGATTCACATAGAAAAAAATAAAACAGTATTGTTATTATTATCACTGTCTTTCAGATAGAACATTTATTTCAGAGAACAATGTCAGGACTGTGTGTGGAAGTGTGGCCACAAGCTGGGCCCTAGAGACACTCACCCAGACTGCCTCAAATGTTCATTCAAAGTGTGCACATAATATTGTATATAGGGCAAAAGAAACTTCAGTCTTCCACATTTGGGGTCTCATTAGCCTATAGGACCAGTCTCTTTGGAGACAGGTAAGGTCCCACCAGTTGGAGGGAGTGAATATTCAAGGAGTAGGTAGATTGCCTTCCCCAAAAGGGAGCACGATGCTGTCTTCCACGAGGGAGGAATTGCGTTCATCTCAGGGTAGCGTGTTACTGTCTTCCATAGGAAAGAGCTGCACCACACCCAAAATTTCCAGTGTAGCATGTCATGCTCACCTAAATATGAGGAGCTGCACTGTACGTTGATGAATGATAAAGACAAATAGGCTCTGGCTTATCTCTGTCACTGACTGGTCAGTGTCTCGTAACCATTCACTGGTTAAAGGTCGATTCATCAAGGGACTAGCCAGTGTATGATGACTGGTCACTGGTCACATCATGCGATCACAGATGTAACACTGGTCTTCATTCAGAGGCCTCATGGTACAGGGATAATGATCAGATCATGAATCCATCATACTCTTACTGGATAGGGAGTCTGCCCAGGATTCCAGACTAGGGAAGGAAATTGGATTGGTATCCACTCTTTCCTATTATTCCAAGCAATCCATATGGGATGTGGGGCCCTCCAAAGGATATAGTGTCCAGCCACTCTCCAGCTTGGAGTATTATAGATGATGATGCCTTATCTATCCTCATTGCCTCACGAATGAATTTGAGGTAGAAACAATTCAACTGATGCCTCCTATAAGGCTCCCCAGCTTCAAACAGTTGGATGAAGCAGAAGAAATTTTGTCTTTTGATAAGGTGGTAAACACAGGTTTACCACCTGCTGCTTGCAGACTTGTGCCTGTAACCATCTGGCATATTGCCTGGAACCATCTGCCACAATGCCAAAGAAGGTTCTGTGCATTTTGGAAAAGACTTCCAGGACTCAACCACAACCAGATGTCCTGCTCCTTCTGCATTACTTAATGATTGTTGAATATCACAGAGGTCCTCCACAAGGTATGACTGTTAAATGGTGTAGAGGGTGGTCTGTTTCACCCTCTACTTTGAGACCTATTGTCTCTGCCTCATGTTACCTGGGACATTCCCTGAAAAGGCTATTTAAGTCTCCCCAGTTGGATGCAGTTGTACCTCAAGTGGGTATTACAACTGGAGCTTAGGCATGCCTTTCAATGAAAACAATTGATGCCACTGAACAGACAGTTCAGCTCTTGATCACCATAGCTTTCAAGGCTGACCTCTTCTCAGCAACTTTGTTTAGTATGCTGAATGAGATTGTTCTTTGCATTACAGGGCATGCTGCATAACTGATTCCCTTAGGATGACTCCTTATGCACCCTCAATGGTTTATCCTTGCAAGGTAGAAACTGCACTGTCAGCTCTGATTCCTTTAGGACCATACTTTCATCATCATTTATACTGGTGGATGGATCGGGACAAATTTCTGACTGGGTTTCCCATGCACCCAACCCCCACTCCTATCTGTTCACTGATGTGTCAAATTCTGGATGTGATGCTTGCTTACAGCTGGAGGGTGTAATTCTTCAGGGTTGTTGGACTCTGGACAAATCATCTCTCCACATCAACAACCTAGAAATGAAAGCCATATTTGTAGTGCTGCAAGGGTGCGTCACTACAGTAAGGGGTTTATGTATCATGGTCTCCTCCGCCACCACATCTGTTGTAGCATATATCTGACATTGTGGAGGCACTCATGTCCCTTCTCTTTGCATGGAAGACTGGAACCTCCTTTACTGGGCAACCTCGGGGAACATTACCCTCAGTATTTGCCATTCAGGAAAAGAACATTGTAGCAGACAGTCTTGTCCAGTTTGAGATAAACAGTTCTCATTGACTGTTCACTGCTCAATAACGGAATCCCTTTTCTCACTGTGTGGAAAGCTTGTTTGAGAGCAGGCTCAACAACAGACTTCCCATTTATGTCTCACTAGTCCTGGACCAGAGAACATGGGCAGTGGACGCTTTCAGCTTCCAGTGGGATCACCCGTTTGTGTACCGCTTCCCACCATCCCAATTGCTACCGCAAATTCTTCAAAATCTCTGAACTACCAATGCTTGAATCAATCTTCTAGACCTGTTGATAGATCAGCCTAAGTCTCTATGTATCAAGAGGAATCTTCTGTTGCAATACAGGGACTCTCTCCTACACAACAACCCACACGTTCTTCACCTTCACACTTAGTTCATTGCAAGTAATCCATCTGCCAGAACTTTTCTTTCCAGGTTGCCAGTTGCATCATTAAAGCCAGGACAGCTTCAACATCAAGGTTGGTATTGCCAGGTGGAGAATCTTCTGTGATTGATATAGCAGGAAATCCCTTGGTCCTAGCTGTTCCTTCGTAACTTCTGTTATTGATTTCCCTTTTGTTACTTTTTGAGAACAAAAGTGTTATAGAGCTACAATTTTCAGCACACTTAAGTTCTCTCAAGGCTCAGCAATCATTTCCGATTTGCAACTTGCTGATCTCATTAAATACTTTGAGCTACAGAGATCTGTCTCCTGCTCTCTTACGTCCAGCTGGAATCTTGTGTTTTATGGTCCTTAACTCATTAACTACTTGTAATGTTGTATTGGCTCACTGCTCTGCCTGGCTGCTGGGGTCACTACTGTAGCTGATTTGTAGGTCGATTACCAGAGCCTGCTGCTGCTGCAACCAAATATTAACTTTTAGGTGAAGATCTGGGGATATGGCCCAATTGTTTTTAGTTATTTTCCTTATATTTGACTGTTTTGTATACTAAAACCATGCATATATAAAAGTATATCTTTTTTCGTTGTGAATCTTTTTGTCCCACTGACTTCCACAAGATTAATTTTAAAAAATCCATCAATAAACATAGAAAACACTGTAACACAGTAATTTGTCTGTCGTTATTTTATTGTTATATTTCAGATCTGCACACATAATTATTTACAAATCTTTAAATGGTCATTATGTTCCATTAGTACTTAATTAGCAGTTTTTGATATTTATAAAAGCAGTTTTGTTTTACACAAAGACAAACATCACACTGCTTGCACATTAGGTAAACAGGCTGCATCTTTTTTTTTTTAAACTTCGTCATCATGCTTTCTTTCATCCATTATGCTCCATAGCCATTTGTTTCTTCCACAATTCTTTGATTTAATACCAGGGGAAAATATTTAAATACCAGGGAAAAAATATTTAAATAAGAAATCTATCAATTGTTTTTCCTTTCATCTAAAGCAAAAGTATCACCAATGCTTTCAATAAGCTTGGTGACCTGCAGAACACATGGCTCTCCTATCCACACTGCACTGTCTTCATCTGTCTCGATTTCTGACAGACTTGATAAAGATTATAATGAGATATTACTGCTAACACTTCTCAAATCAGTATCATTGATCTCATCCTTTAAAAACCAAACAAACAATCTCTAGTTTTAATTACAAATCTATTTCTCTCCTTTGTCAGCCAGCATTTTAAGTCAAAAACCAGTTACCTTTGGTAGTTCCATCACCAGCAGAGATTCCCAGTCTTGGTCAAATCTGTGCTGGAGATGATCAGGATAGGGTTTTATGCCCAATTAGGGCACTATGTTTCTATCTAAATGCCTCAAAAAGGAAAACAAGGCGTCCTTTTCCTTCCTTCATAAGGGCTCCATTGATATCTCGACCTCAGCTATCACATGATGAATTGTTGCCACAATCAAAAGATCGTATTGGTTAAATACCTGTTTTATTGAAACTGAAGGCCCATGGGACTCGAACTGTCACTGCCTCATGGGACTATCAAAATCTCTCTTCCTTGGAGGACATCATGAAGGCAGCATTTTGGCAATTTTGTACTACCTTCTCTTCCTTCAAATCTCTGCTTGTTAGCACAACAGAGCAAAGGCATTTTTCCTCTTGGACCCATAGTTATGGCTCAAAATGTGGCCAAGAGAAACACCAACAATTTGTAAAGTAGATCTCTTCTCTAATGGTGAATACTTTCCATTTTTGTCTGTTTTTGATCGGGTTTAAACATAGCCTATCCACCTAAATGACAAATTCAGCTGTAAAAGTGATGGGTAAGGTATTGCTGCTATTTAAATGTAGTTTTTTGGGCGAATAAAACTTATTTTAATTATGCAATACTTACCTAGCATTATTACCATATGCCTTCCTCCCACCCATCTCTGATGTTCTGGCATAGTGTCATTTATGAAAAATATGACTGATTCTGCATTTGTGAAGGTTGACCCAGGTGGGTTGATACCTCCCTGCAATTTATTTTATTCAAAATTGTCTTAAATGGTATGTAGCATGTATGCTAAGAATTGATTTTACTATGTCTTTGTCTGTATTAGTGAATCACTAGTTAGCAGGCAATGTAGTTAAGGCAAGTTGTGAATCCATTAATTAATTGTATAAGTAAGTTGTGAGTTCTCATAAACGAGAAAATCTGCATGTAATGACTGACATTGTTCAGCTAGTAATTGACCTATCACTAGTTGTCAATCACACTGATCAAATAACCAATCAGCAAGAATAAATTAGACACACCACTAGGCATAGCTTAAATTCACCATTTTTCTCTGATAAGCCACTTGTGGCAATAATGATTTGATTATATTAGGTATTTAAAAATTTGGCAATGATTTGTTGAAATCTCAATCAGTACTTGTGAAAAGAAGTCATTGGGAACCTTGTAATTCTGACAGTTGATATTTAGATCATCTAAAAAGAGGAATTAAATTATTCCTTTCCTGAAATATAGACAAAACTTTGATGGATTGAGACTTGTGGTCGTGCATACAATCAGCTTAATATAGACACAGTTGATGGAAATTAAACATGTTTGCATAAAAGTATGTAGAAAAGCATGTCCTGTTGATAACTTGAAGAAAATTTTTTTTATTTGAAAAACATAAATGTGAATATAAATGTTTCTACAATACAGATGAAGAACCCCCCTGTTTTTCAGGCTTTGATGTATATTAATTTTTCTTGTATAGGAAGCACTGAACCCCCCAGACTGCATTATTTTAAAGTTTGAAAATTTACACTTTACAGTGCTGGAATGCATTTACATGTTTACATCAACAGACATCATTGATAAAAATTCCATCTGACTAACATAGTAGAACTTTAAATGTTACAACATTATACTTCTAAATAGTAATTATTTATGATTTTGTTATTAATTTTTAATTCATTTATTTCTGAGGCAACATTAAACATAAGCCAGATAAAATTAATAAGGATAAGATTATATACTAAATATGTTAGCATCTCTTGGAGTGAATTTCCTTTTACATGACTAAGTTTTCAAGGTGCTTTAAAATTGATGTGTATTATTTACTGAAATAAAACACTTAAGTTATTATTATATGAACTTGAATTAAAAGTATAAATACTATCTACTGCACTATTATTTATGCAACTCAGCTTTGTAATTTTACATTTTTAAGAACAATACAAATCACTTTTAAAAAACCTATCACTTTAACTGAAACTTATTTCTTTGCCAAATTTGGCATGTTAGTCAGAGGTTAACAGGTAGTCATGTCATGTGATCAGTTAGGAATTTGAGTACCGTAATGACTATAAGTCTTGGGACATCCTAAATTATTTTCAAAAGTAATTTTGTTATGACCTGTATGTGTTGGGACACAAAATTATAGCAGTTTTTTCAAGTACTATAAGTTTTGGGACACCTTAAACATTTGTTTGAAAAGTCAGTAAATATATTATATTTTCTTCAGTTTCCTTAATATTTCTACCCCTTTCAGTTTTGTATAATTTGATTGATGATAAGAATTGAGCATTAGCATGTTGCTTAAAGCATAAATACAACAGTAACGTATCCCTTTTAACTTCAGTTTATTATTGTTTGTTTAAACATTATTGCATTCGAATATTGTATCAATGCAGAAGTAATTATATTGTTATTTGCCTTGAAAATATAAATAAACAATTCCCCCAGTATGACAAGAACGAACAACAATATTGTTTAGTGCAACACTCGCCTTAGTTAGCATGTTTACATCACAGCGTTACTGCATGTACATTGAAGATATTGACTTGCATTTAATGAAGTACATCCTTTGGATTCGACTTATTGGCACAGTTGTGCTCAACTTTAATAATATCTCCAAAATACAATAAAGAAGTTTTATAAATAATGCTTTTAAAATAACTGTAATATCTGAACACTCAGACATGGTTTGCTTTGATGTAAGTGACCATAATTAAGTACCTGTTTACTTGGCTATGGGAACCACTCCAGTGGCCTAGTGGTTACAGTGTATGCCTTGGATGTGGGAGGTCGTGGGTTTGATCCCCGGCCAAGTCATAACAAAGACTTACAAACAGCTGCAATGCTTGGTGCTCAGCATTCAGGGGTTAGTGTTAGGACTGGTCGGCCTGGTGTCAGGATAATGTGATTGGGTGGGACATCATGCTACATGTCTGCGGCATGATGCTCCAGTACTAGAGATCACAATAAACTGTCACACTGCGGACATCATAGCGATATGACTGAAAAATTGTTAAAGCTACGTTAATAGTCCAAATCACACATACTTGGCTATGGTAATCATGCTACTCAACCAAGCAAGTGTTCATACCTTAATTGACTGAAAATGATAGTCAGTGGTGAGTCAGTCCAATATAATTTTGGGGGGCTAAATAATTTACTGCTGCTATTATGCAAGGCATCTCATCCTGCTCAACCCACTTCAGATTTTACAACAGTTAATTTATGTGGAATAATGTTGTAGAACAAACACTTTACAGGTATTGCTGCCAGACAAAAATACCTTTGCACTAACCAATTTCATTGTTCAAACAATTGACTAGTCTTCTGTCAGAAAACAAAAGACAAATTTGCCAGTTATAAACACAGGGAAATGTCAAAACAACCAGCAGTACAAATTCAAAGGTGGACTGAATACACATTAAGCATTTGTGTTAAGGTAAGCCAAAACACAAAACTAAAATGTATCAATGATGATCAGTTATATGAATATACTGTATGCTGGTCATGTGACTTGTATAATTAAATATGTTTGTCATTTCGTATAATTTACATAACTTTGTTGGATCGTTTAAATTGCTGAAAAATGGTAATTCTTGAGCGCATGGGTCAAATTAAAGAAAATAGCAGTTGATGTCTTTTTTAAATGTGATTAGGGAGAAACAGATTTGGTAAAAACAATAAATAAAGCAAAATGGCATCTAGTATTCTTGGCAATAAACAAGGCTACACAATTTGCACCGTGTAAGTACTGTTCAGTACACTCAATATAGTACCATTGGCCTGGTAAACTCTAAATGCCTGTGAATTTATTGATGTTTTTTTTTAACCTTTATTTCATTTCATGTCGGAAAAATTGAAAAATATGCACATGCAAAATAATAACAGAAACAATCATAGTAGTTTATAAAAGTTTTTTGCCATAGTAAATGAGCAAGAGTTGGTCACTGTCACAGTATGGCAATCTTGCTGATTTTGTTTTGACTTTTTTTTAGGTCTATAAGTGTTGGGACACCGAAAATGCTATAATTTTTAACTGCTTATAAATCTTGAGACACGAAAAAAAAAATGTTCGTGTCCCAAGACATACAGTCATTATGGTAGCCATAGAGAACATTAAATTTATGTTAATAGGATTGTTTATCAATATCAGGTTGTGAACTGACCACATTAGCTTCATTGTGTTGAGCTACAAAAAGATGATATTCTATATATAAAAAGTTTGGTAATATTGTTCGACACCAGAAAATAAAAACCTGACAAATATTTAGGTTTCATTTTATTTATTTGAAGGGAAAAATAGCTCATTACCAGTGCTGCACAGTGAAAAGACAGCAGGCAGCCAAGTTACGGTTGATGGCCCAAAGAGTATCATTTTGTTTATGCATTTGTAATGAACTCAAAATTGCTAAGTTAGTACTCAAAAGGTTGGTTCAAGGATGAGCAGAAATTTCAGGATTACTTGCATGATGTTGATTCCAATATTGGGTTAAAGCAAAGATGGGCAAGAATTGCAAATGATATCTAACTAGATGATGCTGTATACAATTTGTTAACACAGCAATATGAAGATGTTCCAATCTCTGAAACAGTTCTCATGGTCCAGGCAGAGAAAATGGCAAAAAGTATGAATTCATGCAAGCCATTGATGGCTTAGGAGATACCTGTGTCTACACAGAATAAAACAAAATTCCTTGTTGGTAGAGATGTGCTCGGCAAATCAGGCCATGAAATGTGAAGTGATATTTGTAAGATGAATCACAAACTCCAATACTGTCATGTTCTCATTTGTATTTTTGTATAAATTTTTTTTAGACCCATTAAATTCATGTTTGTTAATCTTAAATCTTCATGAATTTTTTCTTGCATTCCACTGTAACTAAACCTTTCATTCAGTCAGTCTAGTGCCAGAAGCATAAAAAATGAAAACAACACAAGTTTCAGTGTTGCTTCTTGAAATAAATGTAAATCTTTTCAAAAAATGTGATCTTCTTTAATTTTTAACAAGCAATAAAACTAGATTGTATCCAATTTGACACAAAAAGCAGTGGTATGATACTTTGTTTAGTGGAATGCATGTTTAGTGTACAGAAACTATGTGAAATAATATTTTTTACGATCTCATCGATGTAGTTTATCCTGAAATTAAAGGTACTTTATGAAGAAAAACAACTTACAATGTTATAAAAAGATATTTATTCACAGTTAATTTCAACATGATTATAAAATGATTATTCATCAATGTAATCTGCCACCCATCCCCACTTTTGCCTCCTTCTGTTGACTTTCATCTTTTATTTTTTTATAGGTCTTAATAGTTCACACCCTCACTGATGGTGCTATCGATGTTTTTGTACCACAGTAGTGAATGGGGTCACCCTACGGACAATGGGAATTAGCATTAAAAACACCCCTGGGTCACTCTACGGACAATGGAAATTTAACATGGCGAAAAATCGTGGGTCACTCTACGGACAAGGGGAATTTAACATGGCAATAAATCGTGGGTCACTCTACGGACAAGGGGAATTTAACATGGGAATAAATCGTGGGTCAATCTAGCGTCAAGGGAAATTGAATATAGGATTTTTTTTAAAAAATAAAAAAAATAAAAAATTTTTTTTAAAAAAGGGGTAGGCAATTCAAAGACTATCTCTTTTCGAGATATATGGGGGCCCTGAAAAGGGCCTTTGGGTTTTCTTCTTCTAATTTCTTCTTTTCCTCCACCAACTTCTTATTTTATCTCCAACACTCTTTCTCTTCTTTTTTTTCTCCTTCTCTTCTTTCTTCTCTTCCTCCTCCTCTTCTTTCTTCCTCTTCTCATTTTCCTCTTCTTTTTCAATTTTTTCGTTCCATGTTCTTATTCTTATCTTTTCCTCTTCATCCTCCTTCTCCTCCTTTATTTCTTTCAACAGATCACTGATGATTACCTTCATTTTTCGTAAATTGTTTATCTCCATCTTCACTCGATGGGGACTATATGAATAGTGATCCTCGTTTAGGTTAACCAACATTTGCTCTATCATTCCTAAATTGTCGAGGACGTTTTGCAATTTTTCCATTTTGTCCATTTGGTTAGAAGCCATCTTCTTTGTATTCTTTGCAGAATGGTTTGAACAACGAGCACTGTGGGTTCTTATACGAAAAGCGCGAACGTGAAGGAAAACATCCCCCTAAAACATAAAATGGATCTTACCTAGATGATGACCCAACATTGCGCGTACGTGAAGGAAAACATCCCCCTACTTTCTCATTTCATATAATAAAACCCTAACTATACTCTTCACATACGCTAAGAAACCCATAATCTACTATTCACACTAACATACCTGAGCTCTTACAAACACAAACACACAAACACACAAACTCATACCCTCACACTATCTAAAATAAGAGTTAGTGTTTATATACACACTACTCTACCTACACACATTGGCAAATTAATAGTTATTTCTTTTCTAGAGTATTGGGTAGCCCTGAAAAGGGCTGTTTTTGTTTGGAACTTCATGGACACCTGGTTAATGGTGGCACCTTCCAGGCCTGGCGCCACATACACATCTTATCCCCCAGTTACTTTTTACCTTTTGGGGGCAGAGAGCAGAGGCAGGATATGTCGCTTCAGAATCCCAATTTTCGCTCTCTGGGATTTTGAAATTTCTTCTCTCCTTTTCCTCCTCCTCTTCTTTGTTTCTTCTTTCCTCTTTATATCTTCTTTCTTCTTCTTCTTTATATCTTCTCTCCTCCTCTTCTTTCTTTCTTCTTTCCTCCTCTCTTACCCTTCCCTCCTCTACAATGGCTTCCGCGGCCAGTTCATTTAATATGCGCCTGGCATATTCCAGATGCACATGAAGCTCCAACAGTTTCTCAAGTCTCGTGTTCATTCTTCTGGCTGTGTTGATCAATCAACAAGGGTAGCTGGACTGCCGAACGAGTTTCAATTTATACTGAAAGCGCGTACGTGAAGGAAAACATCCCCTAAAAACATAAAATTCATCTTACCTAAATCATGACCAAAAAAAAAAAAAAACAACAACGCGCGGACCTAAAAGAAACACTCGCTCACTTTTTTATGCTACCCATCACTTCAATAGACTATCCACATACGCAAAGCAATCCAATATAACCCTAAATATACACCTCAAACAGCCCAAAAAACAAACATCATTTTAATCTAATATCCACACCAACCTACTTTATCACTTACAATCACAATCACACTAACACATACCCTCAAAATTTTTAAGAAAGAGTTAGTGTTTATTTTCACACTACTCTACCTACACAAATTGGCAAATTAATAGTTATTTCTTTTCTAGAGTATTGGGGTAGCCCTGAAAAGGGCTGTTTTTTTGTTGTTTTTTTGCTATGGCATTCTTTTTTAGTTTCTAAGAATGCGATGTCCTCTGAGGATAGACTTTCTGGCGATAGGTCTGCTTCTTCGGAAAGAGAAGAAGAATTCTTTGGTGTCGATACGACAATCGACAAAGCCTCTGTCAGCTTCAGTTTGTTGCTGCTGCTGCTGTTGTTGTTGCTGCTGTTGCTGCTGTCTCTGAAGTCTGTACTTCTCTGTCCATTCTTCTTTTTCCCTGTTCACTTCTTCTCTGAAGAGCTCTTCTATCAGGTCTTCAGTGATTTTTAACATTCTCACATTCTCTATTTCTTCTGGCTTCGGTATCAGACTGTGTCTGACCCTATGCAAATTCACGTAGGCTTCGTTGAGCTTAGCTAGTTTGGAGCACATCTTCTTAGGAGGATGAGTCGACAATGGATGGTTAGACTGGGAACAACCCAGTTCTTAAAGTTAAAGCGCGGACGTGAAGGAAAACATCCCCACACGATTTTCGATTCGCAACGTTCAGTGATTGTCATGAGAGGGATAGTAAGAAATGAAAGAGCATCAATTCAACATTCTTATAGCTAAACAAAAGACAAAGGCATTTTTTCAAAACACAACATTTTTTATTCAAAAATCACTTAACACTAAACAACAACTCTAACATTTTTAACAATAATCCAACACTATAACATCAAATAATTTTTTCAAATCACAAACTTTTTTCTCAATGGACAATCTACTTTAAACAGGGCTGACAACGTTGTGAATGAAATTGTGATTTCCACTGTTGGAAATCATTAGGCCATTGATGGACACTACGTTTCCTAGCTTGAGACAAAAGATAAGCATAATGGTCACAAAACCATCGATCTACTTTCACATCGTTTCTAGCAGAAGAACGAGGATCAAAATGAGTCACTAAATGTTCTAAGGAATAGCCCAGGCTGCGATGATGCAGAAAATACACACAGTACTGTCCGCACACCAAGGAATCTGTGCCTTGTAATTTCACGTTATTGAATCGGGTGGTTTGAGCATTTCTTCTCATAAAGTCGATGATATCGTCTTCCAAAAGGGGGCAATCCGTACGAATCGAAATATTCCACACATCCTTCTTGAGGAAAGTAGACGGCTACCCAGTGGGTTCCTGGGAGATGACTTTCGTCCGTGTTGATCACGTAAGCTTGATGGTCTTTAGGTTTGCGATGAGGGAGTTCATCTTTAGCACAGACGACAGGATTCCAAGAAGCCGTATACGAACTATGGTTCAAAAGGTAATAAAGTTCCCAGGTATCCATTGATTTGTGTTTTTTTTCTTCTTCACAGGTAATAATAAGTCGTCAATTCGACCCTGACTTTTTGCTTGAAAATGTCTGACGAATAAACGGTTATTCGTTCTGTTTCCTCACTCTGATTCAGGAGAGCTTCGATACGATGGATCTCTTGAGTGGTTAATGGTGGACAAGAATGTTCACGCAAGTCTTTATACCACTGATGCAACACGTCTTTGTTTGAGATGAGACTCCAAGCTTCGTCCAGATACTTGTCCAATTTTTCTTCTTGACTCAACATCAGGCATTTATCGTGTTGAATTTGACTGGGATGATCGTTTTGACATCCATAACAATTTTTCTTGATCAATTCCGTCATTTTGTCGACCAAGTGTTTGGCAAAACAGGAGACTAAATGAGCTTCTTGTTCTGGCCATCTCGACTTCATCATGACAATTTCTTCGTCTTTGTCTTGGGATTCTCCTTCCACGGTCTCCTCACATTTCATGTCCAAAGTTTCTCCACTAGGTAAAGAGGGATAACAGTCTTCCATGGCTTTCTAATAATCTAGAATGACTTCTCTCAAACTGTTGATTTCTATGGTATTATCAAATTCTGCATACAGGATGACGTTCACTGTATCGTCCAGTGGCTTTGCAAACTGAAGTTCCACACGAATCTGGCCGGATTTTATAGGGTGGAAATGTCCTTCGTCGCTGCCTT
Source organism: Sinohyriopsis cumingii (assembly GCA_028554795.2). Lineage (NCBI taxonomy): Eukaryota > Metazoa > Mollusca > Bivalvia > Unionida > Unionidae > Sinohyriopsis > Sinohyriopsis cumingii. The sequence continues at coordinate 35,979,564 of CM068836.1, forward strand.
GGTCTGGAGTGAAATCGAAAGCCCACAAAGCATAGCCTCCTGCATAATCGTCGTACGTAATGCCGTGACTGGTGTTGGTTCCTAACTGGCCCGTGGCTTCGTACAAGGACAAGTACGATCTCAAGTAATTGTTCTTGGTAAAGTCAGGTTCGAAAGGTCGGGTACACAAGGTCTTGCCATCACGACTGACTTCGATTTTCTTCACGTTGAAGTGCTGAAAGTTGAAAGGATTTTTAGCGAAGTGTCCGTTGAAGGTTGAATTCTCGACCATGCCAAGGATTAAACGTTTGGGTAACTGTCCTTGAAACAGATGATCTTCGATCATGGAATGATGGTTAGCGGGAATGGTGAACGTTTTCACTTCCACACGTCGTATGGGATACTTGGCGGTTGTTCTGCTCAACGTTTGACTGATGTCGTTACCTACTTTGGGTAACACTTCCACGCGTCGTACGTAGAGTTTGGCCTCTTCGATTTTGCTTTTAGGAGCCTTAGTAGCATCAGCCAACAAATGGAAAGTGGTACTGCTTCGATTCAGTCTGAGGCGGACATTGACCCCGTTCAGCAAATACTTCTCTTGCAACCACATGTCCAAATGCAAACGATCCATCAGTTCTAAACTCCTCTTGTCTAAGATTTTGATTTCTCTTTGCTCAAAACCACTATTGGTTCCATCTACAAGGTCGAACTTGCCCGCTTCGTCAGGTTCCCACAGCACACAGGCATTGAGATGGGTATCCTTGGCATCTATTCCGTACGTCAAGAGATTTTCCAGGTAGGCACGGTAAGGGTAAGTATCCATGCTGCTGCTGACCAGTTTGTTATTCAAGTACAAGTCCACTGAGCTGAACAAGGAATGCATGAAATTGTTGACGGGAGCTATATTCTCAGTGTCATCTATTCCACCATCATCCTTATCTAGAACTTTGACTTTCAAGTACAAGTAACTGCTATTCAAATCGATGTAATCTTCGGGTTGTCCTTTGATTTCAAACTCGATGGGAGCGGAATCGGTCAATGAGGAGACGGGGTGAAATTCCACCCACTGAGATTCTTGCATGGTCATCATGGTGGGGGGCATGGCAAACAGATCCAGTTCCGTCTTGGAACAAGCGCAAGACTCTCGGTGCATCATTTTTTTTGTTCTGTGTCTCAATAATCGAAAACGTCTAAGTCTCGAACGGTTCTTCTTTTCTTGGCCTTTCTCGCTTGAAGTCTGGTGAAAGGGTGTTTTCTTCTTCGTCTCTTTCTACCTTGTCCTTGCTGAATGCCTGATTCGGTAGCGTGCAGGGCATTTATAGGTGTGTCTCGTCGGCCCAAAATGTCTTTACCCGTTTGCAGCAAGACATTTTTGCCTGCCCTCATCAAGGCTTCTTTAGGGTTTTGTTTGTCGATGATGACATTTTGGAGAAATTCTTTGCCTTGCGTCAGTGCCGCATCTTTCAAGGCGTGCAATCCGCGTGTCACCATCGGTTTCAACACCGGGGCCACCGAACGAAAGGCTGATTTTAACATGTCTCCTAAACCGTGTCCTCGCTGTCGTGCAACCCCTCGGTACACTGGATACATGACTTACTTACGAATCGTGAGAAAACCGTTTTCGAAAATGGAGTTTCACCGTGACTTTTCCTTTGGTGAATGGAATATTTTGTCCCAAATCTCCTTTTATAGTAATGTTGACCGTGTCCAAATACGACTTGCTGACAGGCAAATAGTGAGGATGGACAAATTCGCGGTGGACGTGGTAAGTGTTTCCACCTTCCTCGTCAGCGTTTGCGGCAGAATCCACTTTGAAAGGAATGACACGCAGTAACGGCACGGAGGTGTGTCCCACCACGTTGTACTCCACCACATCGGAGTACACGAACATCAAATTCAGTCCTTGGTTCAGTTCTACCGGGGTACGAAATAACTTGCTAAAAGACTCGTTGTCGTAAACGCTGGGTAATTCGTTGTTCTTGAGTATGGTCATTCTCAGGTTCATGTCTCCGCCCAACATGTCAAACAATTCAGGACAAAATAAAATGGACAGGGTTTTAGTCCGTTCAAATTTCATCAAGAAGCGACGAGCTACTTTGTGGTACTCCATGGTGACACTTTTGTTCTTGACAATGTCAAAAGCTTTCCCAAACACGCCATTAAACTTGGTAGCTATGGTGTTGACCAAATGTTGACCACTAAAATAATAGCCTGGGAGAATGGACAAGTGGTAGGTCGACTTTTGAGTTTTCTCATTATAGGTTTTAATGTCAGATATGGTAACTCTCTTATCCAACTCCTGTTGCAATTGCTCGTCAAGAACTTCCACATCAAATTTATTTTGATTGGGAAGGACATTGAGGACTTGGGTCGGGTGAATCATTTCTACTAAAGCCACTTCCCAATGGGCTTCGTGATCTAAGGGGATGGCTTGAGGTAATTTGGCCGTGTAACAGCACAACGTGTTGTTGGGAAACACCTCCATGGAACTGTCACTGGGTAAGGTTAAGTAAAATTGGTTTTGGTGACTCATAATTCTAGAGTTCTGTGGCTGTCCGAGGGGATATTACTGGACGTCAGAGGCGTGTCTCCGCCCAAAATGGGGTTCTGGTTGTGGTTGTTGGAGTGGTGACTGGCACTGGCACTGGACACAACGTTCCCGTTCGAGGAGAATTTCAGGGAGGGATTGGGAAGCAGGTAACCGATGCAACTGCTCAATAAAATGGTCCACAATTGTTTGTCTCCTTGTTGCAAACTCAAATTGGCGATGGCTGCCCCGATGACACAATACACCACGAAGATTTGGCAGAAAAAGACGATTTGCGTTTTAGGCACACGCTCTCCACACCACACCCACAAGGGTTGTTTTTGTAAATCTTGCACAGAAGAACTAGGGGAAGAAGGACTGGTCGACGTAGCTGCGTCTGCTGCTGTGTGAAAGGGCATGATGGTCACTTCTTCTTTTTATAGTCGATGACTTGCGAAGCGTCGATCCAAGAATCGAAACTGGGTGGATATCCTTTCCAACGTACTTTGACTTCTTTGACACGTCGTTTGCCCACTTTACGGGTTCTGCGTTCGAGAATGCTTTCGATGTCGTACACGTCGTCTTCTTTTTTGGTGACACGTTGTAACTCGGGCAAATAAAACGTTCCTTTGAGTACTTCTCCGTTCATGTCTTCCAATTTATAGACGATAGGATGACGGCCATGCACTCGTCCAGTGACACGAAACAATTCGGTCGTCCAGTTAGGTAAGTAACCTTTGTCGAAAGTGCGTTTGGTTTTGCCAATGCGCACCCAATCTCCTACGGCCAACTCTCCACTTTTCTTGGGGACAGCCCTCGTCGGGGACGTACCAAACAGACGCTCAAACACCAGCACTTCGTTGTCGGGAGTCACTTCTTGCGGGGCACGTCCGATGCTTCGATGGTAAGATTGGTTGTACGCTTGCACCAGGTGCGGTAAGATGTCGATGTACTTCAGAGTGTGGTGATGCGTAAAATATTTCCACATGCGTTCTTTCAAAGTACGTTGAAAACGTTCCACGATGCTGGCTTTGGTTTCGGGATTCTCGGTGGTAAAAAAATGAATGTCACGTTTCTTTAATTCTTTTTGGAAAGCTTGGTTCAGAAATTCGGTGCCTTTGTCCGTTTGCCATCGAAGAGGGCGACGACCGCTTTGTTTCAACACCCGTTGCAGGGCTCGCACTAACTCGCTGCTCGATTTGGAAGTCAAGGGCACGACCCAGGCAAATTTGGAAAAGACGTCGATGACACAAAACAAATATTTGTAGCCGCGATTGTAGCTGGCCAAATGAGAGACATCGGCTAAATCGGCTTGCCATTGATGATCGATGCCTTCCACTCGGGTGCGACTTCTGGCAAACTTGCGTCGAATGGGTTTGTGTAAAGTGTAGGTAGCTTGTTCTTGTAACCATCGTTGCACTTGAGGTAAACGGAGACTTTTCAGTCGAGTTTTGGCAGCACGATACAATTTTTGAACTCCTGCGTAACCTGCAGGATGCGAGGGATCGTAGTAAATGCTGGCTAAGACTTTTTCCATTTTTGTGTTGGTTGATGTGTTAATAAGGCACCCACTCTTGGAAGAGGCTACTCTTTTTCTCTTGGGGTATTTTCTTGGATTGCAAGGCTTTGCGTGTGCGACCAGCAATAGGTGTCGAAGAGGAGGAGGATGTCTGTGCAGGGGATATCGGTTCTTGTTTCACTTCTGTCTTCACTTTCTTTTTCTCTTGTGATGAAGAAGGGGTGGCCATCATCTTTTTAATCCATCCAATTCTGGAGGTAGGTGGTGTTGTTAACTTGCGTACTTTTTCTGGTGGAGTTAGAAACCCTTCCTCTTCTTCTTCTCCTTTTTCTGTCTTGACCACTGGTACTGGTACTGGTACTGGTACTGGTGATGGTGCTGGACTTTTCATCAAGGTCTTAAAATCTTTCAGAGTGGGTAGAGCTGTTTCGTCTAAAGCTTTCTGGTGAAAGAGTTGCAATCGTTGCAAGAGTTGACCGTACTTTTGCGATTTTTCTGTTTCGGACAAATCTTGGCGATCCATCAAGGACTGCAATTCGTGTTGTAACTGGGACATTTCGCTCAAATTGGGATTGGGAGGTAAATGCGGGGTGCGTTGTTCTTGCCACCGATGGTATTCCATCCATCGTTTGTAAGGCACTAAAGCTAGTTTTCGTCCTTCCATGGGGTTGTCAGGGGTCGATTCTGAGATCTTGGGACTTCCGAGGGCCTTTTTATCTTGCTCCCACCAGTCCTCCCAACATGGTTCCCAAGACTCCTTTCAGTATGGGGCCTAACAAGAGAGGTAAAATACCTCCACGTTGCACTAACATCTTCTTTTTTTGACGAATGGGAATTTTCTTTCGAACCATTTGGCGAAGAACGTGACGATGTTTGCTCAAGCATTGTTTCTGGTGTTTGGACAAAGGGATCGTGCCTTTCAAGACGTTCAAACAACATTCGCACACGGTATCGATGACCTCTTTGGAGGCCGTTTGAATGAGTTTTTTTCGTAGGGGTGGAGAAGCTTTGGACAGGACAGATAACAGGTCCCCATGTTTGGCTAAACGTGGTGGCAGTCCTTTCCTTTTCTTTCCTTGGGGTTTTCTGGAGGGTGACATCTTTGAGTCTTTAGGAGCACCTAAAAAACACTGATACCCTACTCGGTCACAGGCCTTTTTTATACTGGAACGCGTCGCCACTGATTGTCTTTACGTTTTATCAGTTTGAGGACAGGCATGACACGTCGTGCAGGGGTACGTAACGGACTAAATCGAGCCAGTTCTTGCTTGGACAAATCCAGTAAACTTTGTAACATGCCCGATCTTTCTTGAACTTTGATTTTGGGAGAAGGTACTTTGTGAGCAGCAGCCACTGCCACTAAATTGGAAGGTCCTGCCACTGGGGAAGTTCTTTTGGGGGTCATCAACGGAGAAGTTCTTGGTGTGATCAACGTCTCCAAGTACTCTTCAGTTCCTGGTGACATCAACGGAGAAGTGGACGAACGTGAGGCTGCCGGAGACGTTGTGGCAGGTCGTGGCTTGCGAGTGTAAGGTTGCGTCCTGGCCGAAGTGCCTCTCTTGCGACTAGTTGTGGACTTTTCTTTTTTTGAGGACTTTTTCTCTGTTTCTTTTTCTGGGGGCTTCTTTTCTTTTTCCGGGGTGATGGTGGTGGTGTCTGGTAAGAGGAGGGTCCTGCCACTGGAGAAGTTATTCTTCTTGGGGACTTGGTCTTTTTCTTTTTCTTCTTGGGGCTTCGTTGAACTTTTGTCTTGGGGATAACTTTGGGGGCATTAGGATCCCATCTTAAGAGTGAGCGAATGATGACCCCTCCTAGAGTACCGCTCCCTCCAGGTTTCAAAATGATTTGTTTTTTGGTTTGAGTGTCGATGCGGGGATCGGCCAGTTGGACCAAAGCGACTTTGTTTCGATCGAAAAAGCGTTGGGTTTGATGAGGAATCTGAATGATTCCTTGGAGTAATTGACGTGCCGTCACCGTGAACCATCGTAAGACTTCTTTGAGACTAGCTTCTAAGACACGAGCTCGTGTTTGTGGATCTTTTTCTCGACTGATGCCATACAAGGCACGAATCAATTTGACGGGAAGATGTGACTGAAGGGACGTCATGTTCACACTGTGTGAGACAGACGAAAAAGGGTCTGAGGTTTTTATAGATTTTTTTATGGGGAGTGAAATGAAGTCGAGGACGGAGACGTGTACAGGACAGGCCCTCCGTCTTGGCACCAGTGGTGAAACAAGTGGGTACGAAATCGCAAATCCTCGGGAGTCGTAGGTTTCAAATCGACGAGTAAATAGGCGTGTGGCGTTTGAGTGGCATCGTCGTACGCCTGAGTCAGCCAAGGCGTTCCTAACTGTTTGGCTAAGACTTGCACTTGCGATTTATCTCGAGGGCTTTTAAACAAGACCACGTAATGCGCATTGAGACTGATGGTGCGATGGGCTTTACTTTGTTGAAACAAATTTTGGGTGATGTAAACGACACTGGCATTACGGTGATGCCCTTTGCGCGTGAACCACAATTTAATTTCTTCTTCGTCTTCTCCTAACATGTCGTCGAAAATGACCAAATGGGTTAGACGGGAGTCAGAGACGATGCCATCGTCTTCTTTAGGAATGCCTTCCACAAACACGATGGAATCGCCTTGACTTTCTCGCAAGAGGCTGTACGCCGATTGCCACTCTTTGTAACACCACACGATCCGTTGAGGGGGTCGATCGATCAAATGATGTTTATGTTCGATCAAACGTTTGACGAATTCGGTTTTGCCCGAACCGCTAGGTCCAGCAATGAGCATGTTAAAGGGATGGCGAAGATACAAAGCCTCCCAACTGGCACGATCTAAGTGTTCGTCGATGACTTTGACAGTGGAGGAAGAGGGAGCAGAGACAGCAGAGGTAGCCATGGTATGAGAAATGTCACTTGTGACACGAAAAAACAAACAAGACAAGAGTTTATATACTTTTTCAGAACACGTTTATTGAATGTTTTTTTCAAATATGAACACGAAAGACAAAAATACATACAACCCAAATAGTGATGTACAGGAATATAAAACACAGCAAAGCGATCAAAGTGGAATATAAACAAGTGTCTGTACAACATGTTTTGGGTAACCAAGATGTCCTAGGGACAGTGTGTAATGTTCTTACAGTCTCTACATGAGGTATTGTCACACAAGTGTCCTCCCGGAATGACCTTTCAGGCATGTCCATGACAGTCCTGTCCTGAAGCGAGTGGTTGTTCTCGGTGACGGGTTCTTCTGGCACCGTCACTAACACGGGTTGAAAAGTAACTTTTTTCCTTGAACAACTCTTGTGCATACTGGGCCACTTCTTGGGTCCAAGCCTCAAAACCCCCTTTTTTCCAATCACGAACATCTGTCCAATGAGGGTGTAAGTCACAAGCTACACACACATCGTCATACACGTCTTGGGTCGCTAAAAGTTGACGAATCTTTTTTTCCTGTTGAGGTCGAGAAGTATCCAGATGAAAACGCAAGGCTTTGAGCAAAAGGAGTTTTTCGTGACCATTTAAGGCCATGGAGGTGGTAAGTACTGATCGTAAAGAGTCCACAAAGAATCGGCTGGTAAACGAAATCCCAGAAAACAAGTCACTAAGACACACACCACTTGTCGTCCAAAATTGATTGGATACAGTTCTTGTAATAATTGATGGTAATGATCCACGGTTTGAATATGGTCATTGAGTTCCTTCCACGGAATCTGTTGGATGACATGTGACATAAACCGTGGCATGGCAGCCTGTTTTTATATTCTCTTTTTTTCGGATGCAATAGACGTACTTTCTAGCCAGAGATCTTCGTTCTCCAGTAGGGAATCTAAATCTTGCATACTGTAACCGAAACGTCAGAGTTCGTTTAGGTGTTTCCTCTTCCTCTAAGTAGATTCCACGTAAAATATGTTTGTAATCCTTTAACTTGTCTTCCTCAATGCGTTGCACTAGGTGAATCTCGAAGTAACCATAATTATGAACATGTCGATCATTAGCGACCTCAAAGTGTTGAACAATGTCTGACCATTGAAAGAATTTCTGACGAATCAGTTCTCTTATACCATTCAGGTACCAGTGGTTAAAGATCTGGTGACGTAACGGATGCAATTGTTCTTTACGTTTCACTTGTATTTTCACCAGCTCTCGGTAAATCCTTTCTCTCAACTCCTCAGGCAAAGCACGAATGTTCTCTAGCAAAGTATCCATGAATAGGTCATACTAAATCCTCTTTGGTCTGACACAAGAAATGTACTCTTTGCACAAACATGGTTTCACTTCAGTGTCAAATTTAAATCGTTGAGTCACTAATCTACACATTACAATTCGTTCAGAAGTTTCCTCTTTCACCAAGTTGACATTGTGTGAAAGATGTTGGTAATTTGTTAACTCTTCCTCTGGAATTCGATGCAGTACGTTTACAATGATGTAGGTAGAATCGTCCATACCAAACCAATCCTTTTTAAAACTAGAGGATCGTTGATCAATGTCTGTCCAATGGAACACTTTCAATTGAATCAGTCCTTGTATAGCCTTCAGGTACCAGTGGTTCAAACACCGGTGACGTATCGGATGCAATTGTTCTTTACGTTTCACTTGTATTTTGACCAGTTCTCGATAAATGCGTTCTCTCAACTCCACAGGCAAAGCACGAATGTTCTCTTGTAAAGTATCCATGAACAGATGATTATGGTAAGAAGTTACTTCAATGTCTCGGTCCCACTAAGGGTAAGTAATGACAATTCGGTGACCATCGAGCATGTTCAACGTAGGCCGAATCTTGCGGTTCCCAGTGGTGAAGTGACACACCGCAACTGAAGCACTTGACTTTATCTCCTTCGCCCAAGTAGAAAAATCCGGCTCTGGCTAATTCTTCGGGGGTCGGTCCTCCCAGATACTTTGGCCATTTTCCTTTGAACGATTGAAGACGATTTTCAAAGTCGCAGTATTCCGACAAACGCACAGGAAACGAATATTCGTCTTTCACAGGTTCGTTTCGATGAGGGTTGAGTGACATAGGTAGGAGTTTGCTCAGGGCTGGATGACATCCGTAAGGGGGTAGACGTGAAGGTGGACATTCCCCTTTAAAACGAAACCCAGTAAAATGTCCAAGAGGACGAGCAGCATCACTTTCGCATCCCACAGGTCTGACACGCACAGCATCACTTTCCATGATAGGGGTAGGGGTACTAAAGTTCCCATGATGCTTTACGGCATCGCTCAGGTCACAAGGTACAGCATCGGTCCCATCGCAAGGCTCACAATCGCACTCGTCTGCAAACTCCGTTACGCAATTACAATGGTAACCACATGGACAATCGCAGTTTCCTTCCGGACATTTTCCGTCGCAATGCATGGGTCTTATCCATCCAGTATTAGTCACACTAGAGAAAGATACAGCTTTTTTACAATCCCCAAACTGAAACGATGTCTTTTTCAAAGTATTCATCTTGTTCGCTCGGTCTTGGTAGTCACAATGAACTATCGATCTTGACCATAGCCCCTTTTTTATACTAGTCTCAATGCAGTCTCCAACTTGTACATCTTTCCTTTTTTACGTTTTTTATGTCCTGTTCTGGAAGGTACCGTCTCTAAGGTACCGTCAACATTGTACCGTAGTGTGATGGGTGGAAAGGCCATAGAAAGGTAAGGGCAATTCGGAGACCATCGAGTATGCTCCAGAATAGCTGAATCTTTATAGATACATAGATCCATTCGTAACTTCAGTCCGCAAGCGAAACACTGTACCTCGTATCCCAATCCTGACTCAGGTCCCAAGTAGACAAATCCTGTTCTAGCTAAAACATGCGAAGAAGGTAATCCTTCCCTATCCGTAGGCCATTTCTGAAACGTGTCCAATCGACGGGCACAATCACAATAGTCAGGTAAGAAGACTGGAAAATGGTAGGGTTTGAACTTGGAGTTCTCATCGGGTTTCTCACTCGATTCTTGCTGTGGCGAAGTCATCTTTCTGGTGGGGTAACTATCTTACAACCAATGTTTTATACCAACGTGTCCATACGGTAAGGTGAAATGATTGGGAAGTCGAACTCGCTTCTGGTACACGATTTGATAGACTTTTTCCAAGGGTCGACTGACGATGTGGTGAGTGGGTAAACGTACAATCTTGTTCGGTTGATAGGTGGTCACTTTAAAGTTTCCATCCTCTCCCGATTGCAAGGCTTCTTTCAATACCCCAAAGTTGACCACTCGACTGGTACGATAATTCAGAGTCAGTCCTTTCACTTTGCACGTCGTGTGCACTTCTCCTTGTTTGTCACGGTATTGGTAGCCGTAATTTTTGGGACCGCCACTGACAAAACTTAGAATCTTGTCGTCGGGATGCTCGTCTGTCCAGGCTCCTAAACGGTCTCCTTCGATGCTAGGGTGATGTTGAATCGGGTGATGGATGTAAATGCAACTGTCCGTGTCAAAGTACAGGACGCGTTCTTCTAACAGTTCTAAAGCTTCGTACAATTTTAAGCGAGCATGGGCTGTCACGTAAGCCGCAATGATGACATTTCCAAAAGGGTCGTCTTGTACAAAGTCCAGATCTTCTTCGTAATTGACCAAGATCAAATTCTCTCGAACGACGTCCACGTGTTTCATGTATTTGGTTTTGTCGTGAATCATCTGGAAGTAGCGGGAAGGTTCTGTCAAATATTCCGTCTTGGGTAAACACGGTCGTTGTGCCATTTTACCCCACAAGCAATTTAACATCACTTTGGCAAACGATCGCCTGCCTTCGTTTTTCTCGATGTGGTCTAAAGTGATGCCTTCTTGTTCCCGGTATTTCTCTTTGAATTGTATTTGGTCTTCGGGAGTGTGACACCAGGAAGGATAGCCGCTGGCTTCTTGCTTCAGTTTCAAAAAGGCATCCACGTAGTCGGCGAAAATGCCTTTCTGAGTAGGGTCACCCTTGTGGTATTGTTGTGTCTTGGGAAAGTGGCAAATTTCGTACACTTCTAACAGTTGGTATCCCATGTCCAGAGCTTTGAACAATTCTACGCTGACCCAGGTTCCCGTCAAGGCACGTTCTTCCTGGGTGTGCTGACAAGGTTGGTCTTGGTTGCACGTTTCGGCACAAGTACGGCACAAGGGAAACATCAGTTTGCCTTGACAATGGTGAGGTAAGACGGGATGGTAGAGGTTCGTGGGAGGCAAAACTTTGCACTTGATCAAGCCTTCGTATTGTCGAATGTTTTTCAGGTCGATGTGTTCCGTCAGCAATTGTGGGTGCCCTACGGGAAAACGACAATATTTGCACACGTAGGGATACAGCGAACACACGTCCAAGTATTTGATTTCTTCTCCTTTCTCTTCGTCGGCTTGGTACAGCAAACAGGTGGCATTGGTCCTTCCTCCGTACAAACTATCCCTCGGGTTCAGCGGGTCCATGAACTGGTAACTTTCCACGAGGCATTTAAACTCGGGATCGGTTTTCATACGGTGATCGTACTCGTGTTCCCACATTTCCACCACTTGGTATCCTTCCTGTTCTAACTTTAGGCGTCGCTGACAAGTGTCCTGGTACAAGTCTTCCATGGTTCGTTGCAAAAACTGATTTTTAGTACCACGGTCAGGGTAACAGACGGGACATCCGTGAAATAAGCAACCGTTAAACTCGTACACGATCTTGGGGTTTTCTAAGTCCCAGCCATCGACCGAATACGTTCCGATGGTCTTTTCGCCCCCTCCGTTGCGGGCATGCTGAATCCACTTGTCTTCCTTGTCGCACAAGTAATGTAACCAACGTAGGGCTTTGACCGAGTATTGACGCTTGACATAGTGGGTTGTTTGAGGACTGATGACAGCCACGGTCTTTTCAGGCATGAATCGTTGGCGGTACACTAAGGAACACGCTTTGGCAATGGTGCTAGCTTCTTTCAAAGGATCGACCCCTCCGTGTTCCATGAACAGTTCTCGAAATTTTCCACAGCAACGTCGTAAAATGTCCACGTCGGAACGACAATACTTTAACATTTCTTCCTGAAAGTCGAAGGGGTCAGAGGCATGAGCCTGGTACCAAGCGTAGAAAGCTTCTCGTTGTTCGGTACGCATGTTGTCGGGGTCGTAATAGTGAGCCTCGGGTAAATGGGGTAGAACGGCATGTTGATTGGCTTCCGTATTGAAAAAGTGTGGAAAGTACCCTTTAGCCATTTCTGTCATTCCAAACGTTTTAGGCATTCGACTCAAAGGCATGGCCAAGTAACTCATCGAATCTTTAAACTGTACTTGTCCCACTTGCATGAAAATGATTTTGGCTCCGTTCAAAGTCACTTTAGGACGCTCGGTGCCTTGTTCCGTATAGTACCTCAAAAGAAACTGTCCATCGTATCCGGAGAAATTGTGAGCCATCACCGTGGCATGACGATGACAATCTCCGTAACGTTCGATGTCCTCTTGGCTCCACGTCTTGTCGATGGGGTCTAAGACCCATTGTGCAAAATCGGCTAGCGTGTTTGGTCCCCGAAAGATTTTTTCACGTCCTCCAGGAATCTTGCTGCAGTGAGGGCAATGACTGAAGATAGGTTCTTGAATGCACTTCTCGCACGCTCGATGAGCCACGCAGAAATTAGGAATGTGAATGCCAGTCTCTTGCATGCATTCGAAATCGAAAAAGATGAAATTGCCTTTCTTCTTGTGACCGTCCTCTTTCTCTGGTGGGGGTTGGTATTTCTGCACGTAACATTCGTGTTCCAAGTCCACGATGTGGTGACAAATGTGACATTTTTTCTTTCCTCGACATACGTGTGCCTTGGTACTATTGGTACGTATGCCTTGTCCACACGTAGGGCACAATCTCAGCAGTTGACAAGCGCATTTCTTCTGTGAACCTTGCGTCTTCAGATGTTGTTGGTAACAGGTAGGGCTGACAAACGTGCGCAGACAAGTGGAACAAGGCACTGGTTCTTCGCTCAGACAGGGTGGAGAGGCCAAACATCCTGAGCATTTCCATCCACAATGTTTGTGTTGCTCTCGATTATTATAACCATAGTCACATTTCTCACAATAATAAACATATCCCAGGAATCCAGTGATACTGGTAATGGTATCGAAATGGTCATCGTGATGATAAAGGTGAATGTATTTTCCGTCCTTAAAATCTTGGCCTCGAAACAATAGAGGCCCGCGCATTTCTTGAGGGTGCACTTTCAAGGTGTATCGTGGAGCTAGGACATCTTGCAATTTTTGCATCTCGGGAATGCCACAAGGTGTGTCTTTGGGCAGTCCGGCTTGTTGTAACAGGAGTTCTGCTTCGTTTCGTTGTTTGGCTCGGCCGGAACGTTGAATAGTGTCCCAGGTTCTTTTCCATTCTACCGTGTCGTTCTTGTTGGCATAGGTTCGTCCCACCACGATGGCACGGGCTAAACACATCTGGTCATGAGGGTTGTTAATTCGGACGAGACTCGTTTTGGTGTTGCGAAGGTCGTCCACCAATAACATCTTTTTGCGTCCTGTCCCTTGAGGAGGAGAGACGTGGGTCATGTCCAGTGTGGCTTTACCATCGGTGATGTCAAACTGATCATTAGATTGTTGTACGTGTTGAATCTTGTCCATGACTTTGGAAGCAGTTAATTCTGCAGGGGTGCTAAACTCGATCCAAACAGGGGATTTCAAACCGTCGTGTTGTATGGAAAGTCTCAAGCGATCGTCTTCTTTGGGTTGACATTGTCGCTTGAGTGCAGTGAGCAAAGAATCCCACACCTCGGTGATGAACCCTTCTGCTTTCTCTAACGGCACTTCAGCCTTGAAATCTTTAAACTTCACCGTGTATTTGTAAGCCGTGGTTCTAAATTTTCTAGAGGAGCGCTTTTCCGTCTCTCGAATGGAATAGTAATTTTCAGGGTTAACTAAGGGTGATGAACTTGGTTTAGAGGGTTCGGATTCTGGTTCACTCATGTCCTCTTCAAAATCACTGGCATGAATTTGTGCCAAGATCTCAGCCCTGGTACGAGGCGATAGATCACGTTTCTGCCTCTTACTTTCTTCTTCTTTCTTCTCGAATGAATGGGATCGTTTCATCTTGAAAGCAAAAAGTCAAATGACTCAAGTTCAAACACCATAAACTACTTTATAGTCATGGCAGACCAGCGTATATAAAAGGGTGTGTGTCTTGTCCTTTCACTATTCATTTCACTCTCGAGCCGAGCACAACGATGGAAGAGACTGACCAGATGGAACGTTTCGTCAGAGCTTTGCGAGGGGTCATTAGAAAATTCTCTTCAGACCAGCCTACGGACTACTCTCCTTCCTTTAGAGATAAAAGTCAAGATACTTGCTATATCTGTCAGAAGAAAGGGCATTGGTCTTCAGAGTGTCCAGACCGTCAAAAAAGAAAAAAAACAGGGGATAAAAGAGACAAAAGTCAAGATACCTGTTATTATTGTAAAGAAAAAGGACATTGGTCTCCAGATTGCCCAAAAAAGAAACAAGAGGAGTCAGAAGAAAAGAGGAATTCTTCAGAAGAAGAGAGGGATTCTTCAGAGGAAGAGAGGGATTCTTCTGAGGAAGAGAGGGATTCTTCTGAGGAAGAAAGAAGACAGGTGAAGAAAAAGAAACAGGAGAAAAAAAGAAGAAGGGAAGAAAGCGAGGAGGAAGAAGAGGAAAAGAGTGTGACGGTGAAGAAATTCAAAAAACGGAGAGACTAAACAAGGAGAAAAGAAGAAATTAATGAACTTTTCATTAAAGCGTTGTGTTATAAATTGTGAATTGGATTGTAAAAAATGGAGAAAAGAATAAATGAATGATATAAGGTAAGTGTCTTTGAGTTGTGATTTTAAAATAAGAAGCTACACTCACGCACTCATACACAGACACGTATTAAAAGGGTAACATGGGTGAGTTTTTTTGTGAGTTATTGGCAAATTGAAATTGTATTTCTTTTCGAGAAATGTGGGTGGCCCTGAAAAGGGCCTTTTTTTCTTCATGGTGTAGGGGTGAGTTTAAGCAATCAATTTTAACTGCCTTAAGCCTTTGCCACGGCCAAGGCCTACTTCTGGACTGCGTAATGTTGATGATGATGATGATTGGGTTGAAATCACTAAGGGTGGTACGGTAGGCTTAGTCACAGGGTTGACATGTTTGGCTCGGGAAGGTCGTATTCTCTTCGGTCGTGATAAAGAAGTCTGATACATTTGTTTCAGACTTCTTAACTCCGCTAAAATGTCTAACAGTATCGTGACCGTTTGATTTTCACCCTCTTGTTTCTTTGCTGCTACTTCTTCTTGCTGTTGTTGCTGTTGTTTTTTTCTTACCTCTTCTTCTTGTTGCTGTTGCTGTAGGAGAAAAGTCTGTTCCGCTTCCTTTTGTCGTTGTATAAATTTCTCCAATTCTTCTTTCTGTCTCTGTCTAAAATTCTCCACTTGCGGTAATGAAGAAAGTAACGAAGGTTCCGGAACAAATTCTTGCGAGGAGAGAAAATCCACAAAATCCCAATTCACCTCTTCTGAAAGTAAGTCCGGGTTCCCTTGGGCAGTCTCCCCTGCTGGTGCACCCCACTGGATCGTTTTCTGAGTTTCCGTCATGTTGAATCACTGTCGCATAGATTGACTGCACACAAGTGCTAGCGAATCTATATTGACTACGTGACGTCACAGACTGCTCTCTTCGGATTGGATGCGAGCTGACTGAATTCTGTAACGCGTGTTCGGATTGGTAAATGAACTCAATCCGTTTCAATCCTTCCTCCGCCTATAAATAAGCGCCGTTCAATGCATTGATTCACCTGTTCTCGTCGCTTCAAGATGTGGACTACAGTTGAGTCATCCACCCTTGTGTCTTCCATGATGTTTCGGACAGACTTGCTCATGTATGTCCGATCGAAGTGGACCGTTGTCCACAGGACAAACACCAGCCTGTGGATACGTAGGATCTACGTAGAAAGACAAGGATGCCTGAAAAGAGTGCTGATGTACGGACCAACAGTAAGACGCAGCCTAAGGACAAGAAGAAGACCAATGCGGTGCCATTTATGTTAATGAATACATTAACATAAAACCCAAAGGCCCTTTTCAGGGCCCCCATATATCTCGAAAAGAGATAGTCTTTGAATTGCCTACCCCTTTTTTAAAAAAATTTTTTTATTTTTTTTATTTTTTAAAAAAAATCCTATATTCAATTTCCCTTGACGCTAGATTGACCCACGATTTATTCCCATGTTAAATTCCCCTTGTCCGTAGAGTGACCCACGATTTATTGCCATGTTAAATTCCCCTTGTCCGTAGAGTGACCCACGATTTTTCGCCATGTTAAATTTCCATTGTCCGTAGAGTGACCCAGGGGTGTTTTTAATGCTAATTCCCATTGTCCGTAGGGTGACCCCATTCACTACTTACCACGTTGTGTACGAGTTATCGAGGGAGTAGTGCATTTGGAGGAATGCCATGAAACTTGGCATGCAGTCTATAGCAGCAATACATTAGCCATCACTATTGTGCAGCTTCTTCTTTTTGTGTTGAATAAACACTGTCCATTATGGGAATACAACCTCCCACAGAGTGAAGAATTGTCACCAAGATGCAATCCACTTATGCATCTGGCATGGTGCATTTGTAAAACTCATCTTTTTCAAAAGATGACATGCTGTATGGACATTATGCTTAGATCCAAACCAGAGAAAATTGCTTCTGGTGAATGTTTACTGTATTAGCAGTCTCCATTCTGCTTTTAATTTGAATCTCTGTGTTACACTATCCATTCTGTAATTTAAATTATATGCTGGTAATATTTCATTTTTAAAAAAATCAAAATAATGTCAATATGTAAGGCAGTGTACACACATGAAGGGACACCCACCCAGACTGTATCTCTTGCTCAATGTACAACACAAAATAGTCTTTGTGCACATTGCAAATTATGGCCTTCAGAACCTGTAATTAAGCATATTCCAGCCATATCAATGGAAAGTGGAGGAAGCAGAATGTTTCCTCCCCATCATCATCATCATTTGGGTTTTTTCTCTTACAGCCACCACCACCCCAGTTGTAGAGGTTAAAAATAAAACAGCTATGTGAGAAGTTCAGATCTTCAACTCAGAAGAGCACTCCAGGAGCCCAGGAGTTAATGGGACCAAATTCTTAAGCTGTATTGGAGGGCCCTCTTGAAGGAGGGACTGAACATTTGTGGAGTTGATCAGTTGATCACTTCCCCCAAAAGGGAGGAGATCTTGAAAGCTCTTAATGCTTAGGGCATGTTATTCCCTCCCAAAGGGAGGTGGTGCACTGCTCACCTCATGTCTAGTGTAGCGGGTTGTTCCCTCCATTTGGGGCAGTGCAGCACTGCACAAGCATGCTGCTCCCTCCCATTAGGAAGGTTGTACACTGCACAGATATCCACTGCAGCCCATCTGACCCTTTTGGGATGTAGGGTCCTCCATCTTAGGGTCATTGGTCCTGTGGGTTGCTGGACTTGACTCTATCCACACTGAAGATGTCGTGATGCAGCTCATTTTTCACCATCATCTCCTCACCAGGTCATATAAAATCGGAAGGTTAGAGGTGTCACATCATCCTGGGCAGACAGATAATCCTGTCTCCCCTCCTCCTCACCACTCTAGATTATGGGACATGGCACAGAATATGCTGATGCCCAACCAATGCCTGATTCAGACTATGCTAGTCAATCCTTGTTAACTCCAGTGAATTCAAGGTAGAGGTGGGGCCAATTACACCTTTTACAAGGCTTATGCCATCCTCTCAGTTGGATGATGAGTTTGATGTCTGGTCCTTTGACAAGGTAGTCAATGAAGTCTACCACCTCTTACACCCAGACTTGTGCCCAAGCCACTTGGCACACAATCCAAGAAGATTCTTTCATTTTTGGAAAAGATCTCAGGGATGCAACCTCAACCATACATCTTCCCCATTCCTCCACAATCAATGAAATCTCTGAGATTTTCGGAAGACCAAAATGTCACTTGGCTTGGCTGGTTTAGTCACTTTCTTGATGCTGAGACCCCTGGTCTCTACTGCCATTTTCTTGGTACATTTCCCAAAATGGCTTACAGAACTTCCCCCAGTTTAATGCTGGTTTATCCAAAGTGGGTATTTTCAATAGGAGCCAGGGCACGTCTTCCCATCAAATTTGAATCAAGCCTAGGAACAGAAAGCCATGTTATTTGTTACCATAGCTTTGAATGCTGACATCTTTTCAGCTACATCATTTAGTACAATACAGCTGCCTTATGTGTGCTTGAAGCTGTGGCCAAGACATTTAGACATGTGTTTTCTCTTGCAATAGCATTATTAGCAGAATTTTTGCATATCCGCTGTGCCATTGCATTGGATTCACCAAAGGCTTTGGAATCATTTACTATTGTGTTCAGATATAATTTAAAAGGACACATTTACTTAAAAACTATTCAATGTAACTACAAAGTGCTCATTGACATTTTTGGATAACAGCTCTACTCAGGGATTATTGTGAATTCATTCCAAGATATTCAGGATTACCGTATATACTTGCATATAAGCCTGTTCATGTATAAGCCAACCTCGAAACTGAACAGGTATAAACACTAATAAAAGGCAATTACACATCAGTGTACTTGTATAGTTACCAATCAAAATTCCCTCTTATCACAAGCCAGTTTTAGGGTTTTAATTATTAACTGGCCTGTACTTCTTTTGCAAAATGAAAGAAATTGGCTGACTATCAACATAGGAGATGCTGAAACATTAAGATTTCCATTGTGTGGAAAGTTATGATGTTTTTTCATATTAAAAAAAAACTAAAATTGATTGATGATGATCTTAGTTGAACTATATGAGAATAATAACCTTTATTATTACCACTCTTTGTGAACATGTAAATTATGATGGTTACTTGCTTTGTACAAGTAAACGTGTGTATGTCAATTTGTAGGATTGCTTATATCATTGAGTAACTCTTGAGTGCATGATTCAGCGGAAATGAAACAGCTATAAAGGACTAGCTGAAATGTTATCTGAAAGAATGCAATTTGGTCGAAACAATGAATAAAGCAAAATCTGCATCTAATATGTTTGTGAATATGTAAGGATTTAAGTGACGCTTTGCACTGTGTATGTACTGTACATTATAGTTCAGCCTGGTCTCCTGTGTAAACTCAACTGGCCCGCAAGTTATGAGGTCTGTATTTACCTTTAGTTAACTTCGTGTTGGAGAAATCAGAAAATATGCACATGCAAAATAATAATAAAATCAATCACTATACTGTGTAACAGTTTAATAATTGGCAGGTCACTGAAAGTTACTCTTCTTTTTACATGCCCTTGTCTTATGACATGCAAAAAGAATAATTGTTTCTTGTCCCAAGATTTACAGCCATTACAGTAGTAAGTCAACAAAAAGACATAAAAACTGTCAAGTTTCGACATTGGCCTGAGGATAAGCCACACACACCCCCCTTCTTCCAGGCCTTTATTTTATCCTAAATTATTCAGCGTATACACGAGTATACGTGGAATGTCATTATGATCCATCAAGACTATTTTTACATCAAGGCTTTTGTTATATCAGCTCATTCAAGACTATTGGTACATCAGCATATTCAATATTGGAATTAATTCAGAACATTCTTTACTTTTGGACTCATGATAGAATTTTTAGGATTATCTGGGATTTAATTGACAATACTCTAAGTTCCTGTTAAATTTTTACTTTGTAACTTTGTGAAATTTATTTATTGATTTTACTTAACTTGTTGGTTTTGCATCATTTTGTAACTTAATTTAAGACCGTTAAGTCTTAACAAATAGTATGTATATGTTGAAGGGCCATTCTCAAAAATACCAGTCTCAGATTGGATCCAAGACCTGCCAAATATTTTACTTACTCAGGAGATGAGAAATATATCAGAATTCGCTGTCCACCTGTGCTTGGTTACTAGTCTGAATTGCTTCAGAAGTCTTTTCCCTTCATGTGGTAGATAGTTGATTACATGATTTGTTTTTTAAGATCTATATGCCCCTAATGGTTTCATGATCCCAGACAGACCCCAGCCTAAGTGTCAAGATTGAGTGGCCAACCCCATCAGACACCAGACCTTTTCACAGCTGTCTATATATAGAATTCATTTTATTTCCAAATTAGTACAGTATGGTATTCTGGTTCTAAATTTATGGTGTAGGTATATTTGCATACTTGTGTACATAAAAATAGATTGTACTTAAGGGACAGTTAAAAGGAAGAAATGTCTTGAATTCCCGGAAATTCTTTTTGTCTATTTTTAGCATCATTTTCTTATCGGTAGCCTTCAATACAATTTCCTCTTATTTGTATGTTACATATAATAGGTTGGTGGGGGGGGGGGCATTGCACTCCACTCAATTTCTAATCAGGGGTTAAACCACCTCCCACTATACATTTCCCATTCTTTACTGTTGCCTGTGCACTTTTTTATTTTCAGATCATTGATTATATCATCTTTAATCTATAATTGGTTTGACAACAGAGTCCAATGTTGACTCCAAAATTGTGCAACTTTGCATAAAAATAAAGCTTGAAATCAGGTTTTTTCTATTACATTCAGCCATCACTGCTTTATAGATTATGAACTTGTTCTCTGATGCAACTGTGATTCATAGGTTTTGACTGGATGGTACCTACAACATCTGCTGTACATTGTGCAGTGTTAGATACTGTAACAAGAGTAGGTGCTGTTATTATAGACAACAAAGCCTAATGCATTTTTTAGAATGTATTTGCTACCATATATACTGCAAGTCCAGCCCAAGTACCAACTGTACATACCCTGATATGTCATTGCATAATGTGCAAGCTGGTCAGGGTTTATATTGTTTGCAGTTGGATTTGACTAAGATGCAATGACATATAGTAAGTTTCTGAACTAAAGTTGGCCATATTTTGATTTTTTATTGTGTATAATTTATGCCAATATGCCACTTAGCTGGGTCACTATCCATATTTTTCACCGCATTAAACTTTTTTCCATTTTGAAATTTTGATCTACTATCAAATTCAACTTCAGTGGCTGGTGGTTTTACTGCATACAAGTAATGCATTATGCAGTTAAAGTATTGAGATCCAGGCTTTTGTCCAAGACATACTTTCAGTTTTGGTCTGTTCTAATCAATTACTGTAAATTATTGTATATCTGGTCCTTAAAAGAATGAACTTTTAATTTTGTTATTTTCTATATTGATTGCATTGAAACAATAAGACTTTACTTTTGTTACTTTAATTTCCTTCTAAATCAGCAACAATGAGTTAAAAGTGTCCTGTTACATATCCAGAGTGAGACATGGGTGCATTTTCAAGTTGATTATTTGTTATGGGAGGTGGGGGTAGGTGGGAACAACTGTCATTTGCTTGCCAATATTCTGAGATAATGATCACCTCAAGAATCATTTGATTGCAGAGAATTATGTTTCCTGTAATAAGTTAAGTGGTGCTAATTGCCGAGTTAAACCACTGGATTTTGGGCACAACTTGTACTTACAAGCAGTGGTTTAGCTCTTCAGGTCTTTTTTTGTCAGACATTTTCGCCAGAAGAACTTTTGTTGCCAAATTTATACTTTGATACAAAATTGAAATTGGTACCATATGTTCTTGCTTATAAGTCAATTAATGTGTTGGCAGATCTGGGTCTATGCATGTTTTAGGAGTGTTCAGTAGAGCAAACATCATAGACCCTGATATGTTGGTGCTTTATGCAATGGTTGATCAGGGTCTATGTTGTTTGCAATTGGACTTGACTTATAAGCAAGTATAGATGGTAGTCTGCAGGCAGATGCCTTCCATAATTTGATTATTGATTTATTGGCCATTATCATGTCATACTTTACCTAAAATAAACTGTTTGAGAAAAAAATATGCTAGGTTAACTGCTTGAAGAAACTGTGAGAACATACAAATGATTTTAAATGTGTTACTTTTATCTTTTGTTTTATATACATTTTACAGGATTTTAATGTTTTTTTTTTTTTATATATTTTATCTTATCGGACTTGGAGAGAAGAGAAAGATGAGAAAAACGTTCTAAATAAGGAAAGAAGCAATGCATATGAACCAGAATTGTAAAATATTGTTTTAGTTATCAATCAAGTAGAAACAAATTTATTCCAATCCAATTCTTTATAGGATAGATGTTTCCTTTCTGAATTATTGACTGTAATACATCTACAAAAAATAAGAAACTTAGCTGGAAATGTTTCTTTGCACGTACACCTTGATAACATACATTTATATTTGCCTAACCTTTTGTCTCATTCAGTTTAAATAAACGTTCCTTTCCAAATTTATGTAAGGTCATACTATTCATTTCCTCATACGTGTTTTACCTTGAACAGTTTAATGTTTTATCTTGAACTTGATGGCTACTTTGGAAGGTAAAGAGACCTAGTAACCTCTAACTGTACTGATGTACGTGATTAGGTAAAGGTAGGACTTTAAGAGCTAGATATATATATGTATATAAACCTATTTCATTTCAATCCAATACTATACTATATATGGATCCTCATAACTGTTTGAGTAATTTATCAACTTTTATGTAAGTATTGCTATACTAAGTTCTTTTATGTTTATATTGATTATAGATACATGAACTCTATAACAAGTCTTCTCATTTTTATAATTACAACATGTCAGTTTTGGATTTTGTATGTTTAAAGTTTGCTGTGGATGTAAAGTATAAAGCAGTCAATTTAAACTGGTTGTTTTATTATCAAAACTTTAAGTTGTTCAATAGAACCTGTCTTGAAAGACCACCCCTTCTGCCCAAAATATATGGTCTCTCTAGACAGGTGGTCACTCATAACAGGTCATAACACTATATGATCAATAAATCTGTGCATTGATAATATGGTCTCTCAAGACATGTGGTCTCACATAGCAGTGGTCTTTCAAGACAGGTTTTACTGTACCAGCTCAGTTGGTTAAAATCATTGATTCACTATCTACCGTTACACTTTCAATCGTCTCTTTCTTCTTTAGTTACTATTACACAAATATATTACATGTCTGAATTATTGGTGGGAAATGATATTTATTGTATTATATACAAATATCTAATTTCAGTCCCTATTGGAAAAAAAGTTAACTTGCAGAACATGTCATGTTTGCTTGAAGAAAGTGATGAGCTCATTTGTCCCAGTGATAAGGAGACTTTGGAATGAAGATACACAGTAGTCATCCCTATTTCCCCTCACCATGCCCAAGGAAAAAATATTTAATTTGCTAGATGAACCCATAATCTGGTCCTATATCAGTAAACATACACTCACTGTGCCATTTCCAAACTGCAAGCCTCCCCAAATAATTATTTGCACTGTGTTTGATACACTTTCATGGAATGAAATTTGTATCTTCATGTCAGTATAGTAATTCTTGGGAGCTAGTGGGATGAGTACTCTTAAATTTTTTAACTTTTCAACACAATTACAAGAAGCTATGTAGTCAGTGACCATTTCTTCTGCAGAACATTCTCATCTAGGATGCCCTTGCTAGGCTGGTATCACCTTGAGATTTATCTACCTACAACAGACAAAGTAGACACCTGAATGTCTGGAGGAATTACATGCATTTGCTTTAAAAAAATTTAATATTGTTTTTATTCAGTGAATGAATTAGAAAGTATGGATACTTTGTGCTTGTATTATGTATGAAATGATATTTTCAGTGCAGTTGGAGTCAGACATAAACACATTCTGATGTGATGCAGATGGAGAGTGTATGATAGTGTTAAGTACATGTATGTTTTGGTATGCAAGTGTGTATTGGAGACTGGTACATGTGCATGTATATTTCTAGCAGTGATGTATCTTCTCTTAACATGATTTATTGTCTCACTGCATATAGCATAGCATATGGTCTTTTATACTCATTGGATGTATTTTTTATCACATATATCATTATAACTATTAACAGGTTTTATGCTCTTAGTCCATTAGTGTCCAGTTGAACAGAAACGGTTGTTGTGGCCTTTTCTTCTAGGAGGACCAATTTCTGGTCCTTGACTCTGTTTTCAGATTAGTTAGTTTAGATTTAAGTGGTTTTTGCACAGTTGTGCATGTACCACTGTTTTATGCCTACACAGTAGACTGTTTAAGTACTCCTAGCCACTTCCCCCAGGCTTTTATGTGCTCACGGATCACTGTTTCATTGAAGCCATCAGGCAGTGGGACTAAGATTAGTCCCTAACTGTCTGAATGGAGGGCTTGAAGGCGAGTATGAATAGACCCAACACACACTCATTCAGTCGCTACTACTTAGATGCACTTAGGTATGTATGAGTGAGAATGGACCCATCACACACTCATATTGGTACTGAATTTTCAGTAGTATTAAGGGCGTGCACTGCATGCTATTTATTTTGGTGTCTGGCCGTGGCAAGGGAGGAGACAGTGGAAAGGTGGCTCCAACATCACAGGTCGGTGCTTCTAGACTTCCTGGTATAGGGACTAAATTGTTGTCCTACAAAATTTGGAAAAACTCTATGCTGTTTTGAGTTTACAGTTTAGCTTAGGAGAGGTATCTTAAGTGACAGTTTTAAGCAAGGTTTGCCACCTTGTGTGGCTAGTCCTGATGGTCTTGGACTTTTGAGACCACCTTATATGTAGGATTCGGTTTTTAGGGTCTTACATGTCTAAATTAACATTGTTTTATTTGCAGCCTTGTGCTGCTGGGCCTGATGGCCATTGGTGCTTTAGACCACCTTATAGATGCTAATCTGAGGCCTTTCTTTTCTAAGGTTATTTATAGGTTTGCCACTTTGTGCGGCGGGCCCTGGTGGACTTGTGTGTTGGACCACCTTATATGTTTCTAATTTTGGGGGCCTAGAATTTCTTGTGGTATAGATATTACTGTCACCTTTGGCTAGAGAGTTAAATTCTCAGAGTTTAGTGAAAGGGGAAAAAGAGTGGTTAGATTGCATATATATATATATATATATATATATGCATGCATGCATGCATACATACATACATACATACATAAGAGAATTAATTATAAGAATTTTTTTTATTTTATTTTTAATTGTTATAAAAAAAATTTTTTTAAAATTAAAATAAATAAAACAAAAATCCCAATTTTTCTCCCTTACTCTGAAGATAAATGGTGGAAAACAACAATTTCCCCTTTTATTCATTTTAATTTATTTTCTTTCCTCTTCCTATTTCTGTTCTAGTTGCCAAATTTGTTGGGTGTTATTTTATGTGGGTAGATTTGTTTGGTGTTATTTTATTTTCAGGCTAAGTCTATTTGATTAAGACAGATATCTTTGCTGAGTACTTGGGTCGCGAAGATGTGTCAAAGACATCTGTTCTTAATTTTTTCCCTAAATTGGAGTTTCTTAACCTGTATAGTTATGTGATGTTTATTTTCAGGCTAAATGTATTTGGATAAGACAGATATCTTTGCCGAATAATAGGATCACTAAGACGTGTCAAAGACATCTGATCTTATTTGTTCCCTTTAAGTTTGTTAGCCTGTACTAGTTGTGTGATTTTCTGGCTAAAACTATTTGGATAAGATACATTTCTTTGCTGAATGCTCGGGTCGCTAAGTCATGTCAAAGGCATCTGATCTTATTGGTGCTTACATTTGGTTTGTTAACCAGTCTCCTAGTTGTTAAAAATTGAGTTATGTAATTTTGGTTTTATGTTTGGTTTTTGTAACCCAGATTCATGTATAAAGTTAACTATATTTATATATGTGAGATTGGGGTTAGGATTGTTATTCATTAAAAATCCTGGGTATGTTCAGGGGATCCAATCTTATTTAGCTCTATTTTTAGTTTAGTTCTTTCTTTAGTTTGTGGCAGGTGTTGAAAATATGTGCTAGTTCTTCTGGAACCCGGCAGTGGTAGCAGTTTGGATTGTGGGGTCAGGGTCCTATGTATTGCCCAAAGCTGCTGGCCAATTTGGTTTTTCCTGTGTAAATTCTGTTTATGATCCTTTGATCGTTATTATTCACTTTTGGTGGTTTCCTGGATCTGGTGACATTTTTCATGATGGAGTATACTTTTCTGCCTGTGGTGTTTCGGTTCCAGTTTTCTTGCCATATCCTATTGATATAATTTTTGGTTATTCTTGTTATTTCACTGACACTGTAGTGGAGGTTAGTATAAGTTGGGTCTTGTACTTTTTGCTTCAGTCTACTTGGTCAGCTAATTCATTTCCTTTGATGTCAGTGTGGGATGGTATCCAGTTTTCAAATGTTAGTCAACACTTATATATACACAGTTCAGTCAATGCATGCCTGTATGCATAATCTAACATATAGTTTCTGCTTGAGTAGCAATAGTTGCTTCTGTTATAAATTGCATGCCTCATTGAAGACGTAAGATCTGGATATTTACTATAATCAGTACTCTAATGCTTTGTATGTAAATTGTACACTTGCAGGAGCTCACATGTGCTTCTATGACGTGGAAGTAATCAATAAATGTCCTGTATATCTCAGGTTATGAGGATCTACCTATCTGATGAAGTTTATTTATATTTTAAGTTGCCAATGTATTGGAATAAGGAAAATCATGATGAAGTAGACTGATTATTTTGTGTATTTGTTGTAGGCAGCAGCATCTGTATCCAAATCACCATCAACATGAGTGAAATAGACCACTGACTCCAGGATGCATAAATAGAAGTTAATCAATAGTTCTGTTGATTATGGAAACTGGGGGTTAAAGCAGGGGCTAGCATGGCCTGGTGTACGCTGCAGCCCAGCCAGAAAAACCCCACCCAGGGGCCTCTAACCCCTAACCCTGCTGCATGGACATCATTAGCAGATGCTTGTCAGGATATTGTTAAGTTCCTGGGTTCCACTTACTCTTGTAACAAGAGAGTTGTGATATACCTAAATCTGCCAGTGCTTGGAGAGAAGATCAGAATTGATTTGGAGTCGGGTGAGTTTATATAACACCAGTCTTCATGTGTAGAATTCTCTCACTACAGGGTCCTTGATCATAACTCTTTTCTTTTCATAAGGCTGGTTTTGGTCATGGCTGACATTTTATTATACAACTGTAAAATTATATGTATCATGTACTTTATTATAAGTCAGTTTCTTCCATTAATATAGTCTGCAGTATATTATATCTGTATTATGGTATATCTATGTTATTTCTTATGTTTTATTTTGTTTGTTTAATCATTCAAGAGCTAACCTCTCTACTACAATTTTTGTTATACTTTTTTCTTCAAAAAGGTAAGGGACATAACATTAACATTTCCGTCCATCCATCACACTTTTGTTTCTGTTCTGTAGCTTTAAAGCTGTTTTAGATTAAAGAATGAACCTTGGCCGACTAACACGTCATCACTAGAAAGTGTTACCTACCACATTGGGGGTGTTATTTCTAAGGTCAAGGTCATGTCTCAATATTTGAATTTTTCGATCATAATTTTCTTTAGCTATTTGAGATTAAGTAATGAACATTTGTATACTTATACATCATTACTACCAAGGGTTAGGGGCCCCGAGTGGCCGAGTGGTCTAAAGTGCTAATGGTGTTGTGAATTAAATCCTAAATAGTCCTGAAAGTTCTAGCACAAGTCCAAATGTATTAAGTTCCAATTGAATTCCAGTGTTGTTCTAAATAAATTCCAATATTGAACATGTTGATGTGCCTGTAGTCTCAGATATACTAATGTGCCAATGGGCTGGAATGTGCTGATGTGTTAACAGTATTTGGATGTATCACAGTAATATAATCCAAAAAGGTCTTGTCTGAACTAACTATAATTCCAAATTGATGTTTTAGCCCAAAAATATTATTAAGCAGTTTGTAATTCCAGTGAATAATAATTTGAATAAATATATAAACCCAAATAAAAAACTGAACACAACAATACAACTGATTCTGCTTCAGATGTTAAGGCAATAGTAAATAATTCTTAGGTAAATAAGATTATATACCCCTCTGCTAGACCTAGGTCGCAATTACCCTTTTTGGAAAGTACTCTGTCAACTTAATAGGAAATTTTCTTTCTGGAAGTTTCTAAGGTCAGGATCAAGACTGTATCTTCACCTCCAATTGAAGTAAACATTTTTACAATTAATAATGATCTGAATATTTAATCTAGATAAATATTAACTATGCATTATGTTGTTTACAAATTAAATGACAGTGGTCCAGTACACCACTGACTTAATTTTGGACAAAGGACATGTACAAAATACATATATACATTACATATATTCATTATGAATCCAACAAACTAAACAATTAAATATACATAACAGGATACATATATGCCTTCATTTGCAGGCATTTTTTGGAGTACCAGATTGGGTGTTTTATATTCAAGATCAATTTCATGGTGTTACATGCATTTGTTGAATTTTTCTGTTACACTTTCTTTTTTACTTAAATTTTGGAGCCTTTTGAGATGAAGGGTACAACTTATGTTATGACTCTTCATCCTTAAACTAAGTTACAGAAAAAAGCAAAACCAAGAAACTTAGTAAAATTCAACAAATAATTCATTTCCCTATGGATACAGAGTGAAAATTTAAAGACATTTTCAGTATTGTGAATTGAGTCCCAAATAATCCTAAAGGTTCTGGCACAAGTTCAGACGTACAGAGTGTTCCAAATGAAATCAAGTAATCTGTGTGTGATGTGCTAGTAGTCTTGTATGACCTGCTGTGCAAAAAGTCTTGATTTATAAAATGATATAAATCCAGAATGTTTGTGAATGAATTCACATTAATCCCAAAGATGTGTTTTAGTCAAAAAGTCCATAAGAACATTGTAGTTCTAATGAATAATTTAAATAAATAAATCCTTTCAAATTAAAACTGAAAAGACCGATTCCACTAGACATATATTAAAATAGGAATAAGTAATTATGTTGATTACAACCTTTATATACAAACCTATGACACTATAAGAGGACCATGATGTGGGTCATTTTCCCATGAAATTCATAAACAAGGCTAGGTTTGTTTACTTAATTTTTATCAAACTATCTGACAAAGATCAGATGGATCATGTTTTTTTTCAAGAGGAAATTCATTGTCCAGGTAAACATATTTACAAAAATCATCTTAAAGTATACATTTACAAGCATGGAAAATATTAGCTATTGAATATGTTGTTTACAAATGATTATTGCATTTGGTATTACTATATTATCGTCACCAAATGGTGTATTATATGCTATATTAGGAATTCATTTTTCAAGGTCAAGGTCATGGAGCAACATTTTAAGTTTCAGTTATGTTTGTCTTTTGCCTTTTTAACATAATATCTGTTTAAGATAATTGGACGGAGCTTGGTTATCCTAATGTGTTATGACTGGAAGTTGTATTGCTTTGCGTGTTTGAGTTCTGATCTTATGTTCAAGGTCACAGGTCAGTATTTCTGTTTTTCTGCTTTATTTCATTTAAGATGTTTAGTAAAGGTAAGGTATGAATCAAGGGACACTTATGCTTCTGTTTCATGGCATCTTATCTAACTCATTTATAGTTTTCACATCAAGGTCACTGATCACTTGACTGCTCCGGCAGCCTAGTGGTTAGAGCAGCCACCTTGGATGCAGTAGGTCGTGGGTTTGATCCCCGGCCAAGTCGTACCAAAGACGTACAAAAACATTACTTACAACTGGCTCGCCTGGCGCTCAGCATTAAGAAATTAGTGATAGGACTGATCGGCCTGTTGTCAGGATAATGTGACTGGGTGAGACATCATGCTACATGTTTGTGGCATGATGCCCCAGGGCCAGACATCACTATAAACTGCCACACTGCAGACATCGTAGCGATATGACTGAAAAATTGTTAAAGCTAAGTTAAAAATCCGGATCACAGAAACACACACACACTGATTACCTTTTTAAAAAGCCCTTTTTTCTGCACAGTTTCTCTGCTGTCCTTTAAGTTACGGCAATGGAATTTCGTTACTATGTGTCAGCCCTGTAATTTTTTAACTCTTTTGTCTGAAAGGTCATTGTCAGATTTAATTATTGTGACCTTTTGTGATATCATGATCACCATGGTAGGCATGGGACACGAAATAATTAAATTTTGCTGATTCCTTCAATTGTGGCTGTATTGGGAATCATTTTTCCAGGAGTTAACTCTATTAGGAGGGAAATCTGCATGATTATGAAATATTTCATTTTGGCACTAGAGCCAAATAATACATGGATTACAACATTTGGCAAGCCTAGCTCTTTACTCTAACTGCCTTAGTACTAAGTAACTTTACAATGTACAGCTGTACCTCTGTACTTATGTTGCTGTGCTGTAAAACACCAAATACTAAACTAACAGCTAAAATTTTGTAGGTATGGCAGTATGCTGCATTATTTGACACTATAGGTTGTTCATAATTTAGCAAAGAAATTCATTGATCTCTCCAAGAAATATGGTAAAACAACAGTTTAACAGTTTCTCTTATATGTAGAAAGTGGAAAAACCTTTAACTATTTCAAGACAGCATTCTTTGGATTTACTGCCATTCCACCAGATTTGTTGAAGAGTGGCAGATAAAGAATTTTCTCCTGTTACATTTGAACAATGTCTCTGGAACTGTTGTATGTCATGTGCATCTATAAAAGGCACCAGTTAGAACTTCTTGTATTGCTGCTGTATAATTTAATTCCTTGCTTTTACAACTTGGTTAAATTGGTCTTTTTACACATTAACCCCTGGTGACGAGTTTAAGTGGCAGGAGGTAGTAACCTACTGCCGAGCTCTGTAGCATCAAGGTCATGTATGATACACAAAAGTGGGTGGTATTATAGAAAGGTAGACAGATGTTGCACTAAAAAATACAGAGGGAAAAACCTCATTTTTTGGAATCAATTGTTTTCTACCCAAAATTCGTCCGTGGTCGGAATCAGATTTTGTGTCCCGATTTTAGACTTTTTGGTCTCATATCTAGGGCAGACCAGTATGAACTGCAACCAGACAGATGAACCTTTGCAAAAAGTTGGATAAGATGGCCATTTGGAATAAAGAGTGTCTTGAAAAAATAATGGGTCCGTTAAGCAAAAAAAACCAACAAAAAACCCTCCAACTTTTACCCTTCTGCTCATGCGCGAGCCAAATAGCCAACAAAAAACAATGTTTGTAACACACCTAGGCAGTATGTTATTGGAAGATCAGCTGGAAGTTGGTGTTTTAGGATTTATTTAAAAATAGCTTTCAAAATGTGTTACCTACTCGAATTTCAGACGAAAACGACAAAACCCTCCAGGGGTTAATGTGTTAACATTGTTTTTACTTCAGTGTATCTTTAGTTATTTAATAAAATTCTGCAACAAATTTGTTTGCCTTGTTGCAGATGTTCATATATAACCCTCTTTCCGAGTTGATTGCATTTATTTGCTGGAGAATGCAATGTTATAAGAAATTGCACTGCAAGCAGACCAATTCTGATTACAATCAAACTGTGTAAAGCAACTGTTAAGGTGATTAGATCGATGGTAAGGTTGCCATGTCTTCTTTTTCCCGGACGTGGCCTACTTTTTGATTCTCAAATCTTCATACAAATATTGATACAGATAAACCTACTCTCCAGAGTGTCCTTGTTTTGGAAAGTTTAAATACGGTAACTCTAATGGGTGGTCATTATAGTGGCCCTGGGTAGCTGAGTGGTCTGAAGCATTTGTCTTTA
Source organism: Sinohyriopsis cumingii (assembly GCA_028554795.2). Taxonomy (NCBI): domain Eukaryota; kingdom Metazoa; phylum Mollusca; class Bivalvia; order Unionida; family Unionidae; genus Sinohyriopsis; species Sinohyriopsis cumingii. The sequence continues at coordinate 36,011,173 of CM068836.1, forward strand.
TTAATCACTGCCATCTCACCACTGTCCACATTGGCTTGATCCTCAGACTTGTCTGATATGGGTATGTGAGAAAGCTTGCCAGTAGTTTCTCATGTGTGGTGATACTTAAGGGGGGGTTTGCCGTGTTCTTCCTCCACATATTATACTGGCTGCCAAGTATGTCTATCATGTTCTTCCTCCACATATTATACTGGCTGCCAAGTATGTCTATCATGTGCTGAATAATGGCATTAAACAACTACTTAGCTGTATAGTGGATTTGAAAGAGATGTTGAACCAACAATATATACCATGAGATCATATCTTAAGCATACATGTGATAATACCCAAATTTACAATTCTTCGTAATATATAATTTGAAGATCCTATTTTAGCTCATCTGGCTAAATAGTAAGTTGGCTTATGGGCACTGCTTCTGTCCTCTGCTGGCCATTGGTCATTTGTCTCTGTTGCAATTTGTTATGGACACTTTAGAGGCTTAATTTCTGATAATATTTTGGTCAGGTTTCATATTAAGTTTATGTCATCATGTCCTCAGATGAGTTTCATTTTTAGTGACATCTGTTTATATTAAGGAGGTGATCTTGTATCAGATTGACTGAGCTTTGGAATATTCCTGAGGCCATGTTTCTGATAAGATTTTTTTCCAGATTTATTTATGTAAGCTTTTTTCATCAAGATCTCGCATGAGATCAATTATGACTACCATCCTTACATATTACTGAAGAGCTCTTGCATCTAATTGGTTGAGCATGTAACATTCTAGATGCTATATTTCTGATCAAATTTTTATCAGATTAGTTTTGTAAACGTGTATTATCAAGATCTCAGATGAATCCGATTGCACAGATTAGTCACCCTTGTAATGCCAGGTAAGTGTTGTTGTTGTTGTTCTAGGGTTTAACGCCATTTTTCAGCACAAGATAGGCTATACATGGCGGCCAGTATAACTGGTGGAGGAAGAACCCTGGAAAACCCAGGGAAGAACCACCGATCCACGAGAAGCTACTGGCAGGCTTTCCCACGAACCCACGCTAGCCGAGTTTTGGACTCGAACCCACGCAGACAGAGGTGAGATGGCAGTGATCCGGAACGGTGAGCGCTTTAGACCACTCGGCTGCTTGGGGCCCCCCAGGTAAGTGTATATACTGGGGATAAGAATATTTTTAAGAGAATATGCAAAGATAATAATAATAATAATAATCATTTAATATAGTGTTTAGTTTAATCTTTAAAAACTTTAAAAGTGCTTTACAATATTAGTAAACATATAAGAACATGCATATATGTAACGTTGTGTGTGTAAACAAGATTACAAAAAACATGACATGATAGAAGTAAATAAACATGAAGAATAAATAATTATGGGTAAAGAGATCTTGCTATGTCTGTTCTTGCAGGCGTGTTTTTAGAGAACTCTTGAATGAGATCATGATATCAAGAGGCAATTCTTGGGTACAGATATGCAAAAGAATGTTTTTTTATTTTAATAGGGTGAATAATGAGAATATGAGTGTCAGAAGAAGAACATAAGTTTCTAGCAGGGGCTTATACATTGGTAGAGTTGTATGGGTATTTTGGACTTTTGGTAGTTGGTAAAATATAGCAGAAGGAGAGTTTGTGTTTTGTTCTGGAGTGAAAGGGCAGCTGGTTGAGTGTAGCAAGTGGTGAGGGAGTGGGGGTGAGTTTGTTCTTGGTTCTGTAAGGACAATACAAACAGCAGTGTTTTGAACTTTTTGAAGTTTCTGGAGTAGTTATTGAGAAGAACCATACAAGAAGGAAATTAAATAGTCAAGTCTAGAAAGTACTTAGAAACACCAGTTTTTAAGTAACATTAACAGAAAGAAAGTTACTAATGGAGCTGTTCTGTATCTCAGCTCTAGATATGCATCCTTGTATGACATGTTGGTAAAATGAGAGTGGACTGTCAAGAGTGATACCTAGGTTTTATACAAATTGTGGCTATGGTTTCTATTTACAGACACAAGTTGTGTAATTTTGGATAAGTAGGACTTTTCTAAGGCTTAAATGCTAATACTATAACTACCATACTGAAGACAGTGAAGTAAAATATGATGATTTATTGTGTCAAATACTGCCAACAAAACGAGGAGGGTGAAAGCTGAAATCTTTCTGCCATCTGCAGTAGAGATAGGTCATTAAATATTTTCACAAAGGGCAGTTTTGCTACCTTGACAAGGTTGGTATGCAGGCTGAAAATTACTACAAAGAGCATGTCAAACTAGATGAGATACAAGTTGAGACTGAACAACTTCTGATGAGATGTTTTTTTTGTTTGTTTACAAAAATGAGATGTTAGAATTGGGCTATAGTGAAATCATTAGTGTCAAACATTGGTTTTTCAACTAAGATTATACTGTTGCAGTTTTGAAAAGTGATGGAAATACCCTGCCCCACGTAAGAGAAAAGTGTTAATAACATCAATTAGTGAAGGCAATATAGATATGGTCAAGGAAGGAAGATAAATTACACCAACAGAAAGAGACAAAGAAACAGTATAGTATCTATATACTTCAAACATTTCTTTCCCCTCTGCAATTTCAAAACATATGAATTCGCATTCACATTCTAACATGTCAACTACCTTGGGCCTCTTGTTTCACGAGCAGAAATGGTTTGTTCTTTACTTATTGCTGGATTCATGCTGATTTCTAAAAAAGTTAAACAAAAATCACATATCACATTTCTAAGCCTTATGTTTTTTGTTCATTAAATCTCTCATACATTTAGAAAATTCATTCCCCTTCTTTCAGATGGAGAGAAATGTTCAGCTCTAGAATTGATTTGGAGCCATTGTAGCTTAGTTGGTAGAGTGATGGCATTGTAATTAAAGGGTCAATGGTTTGATACCCCCACCCCATACCAGCCAGGATTAACTGCCTTGGTTTGTCCTCATGAAAGGCATGCAGCTCCCATATTATTAGTATGATATCGCCAATAATGTGTTCAAATTGCTGTTAAAACCCAACAAAAGGTAAACAAATGAGAATAGGCTCTGCCTTAACTCCGATTTATTTTACAAAGACATTCGTATAAATCTGTGATTCAAGGTGGTTGTGTTATTGAGTTAATACATTTTAGCTTGCCTTCTTTTAATGTAATGTAAACTTTAAATATTGTAAATATGTGTATCAGCAATGAAAAGAAACATTTGATACAACAGAATACATTAAAAGGCAATTTTGTAATACACATGGTAAATATAAAGAAGGATTGGTGTGCATTGGAGATGCATTTTGGATTCATTGAACTAGGTCCTTTTGTTGAGTGTTTTGCCATGAGGATTTGGTTGCTTTTGTTGGATGTTGACAATAATATGTCCTGCCTACAAAGTATTGGTGTCATAAAACATTTTGGATTGATTGAGTGCATATAAGAACAGAATACTTTCATTTGTACAAAATATTTGTTACAAGAAGTTTAGTATATTGAGATAATTTGTATTTGGTATTCCAAATAATTCCAATATTGAATGTGTTGACATGCCTGTGGTCTAGAACATACTAATGTGCCAGTGGCTTGTAGTGTGGTGATGTGTAAAGTTTTTGATGTATCACAATAATATAATCCAAAAATGTTCTTGTTTGAATTCATGATAATTCCAAATTAATGATTCAGTCCAAGAATATTATAGATGAGCACTTTATGTATCCAGTGAACACTAATTTGAATAAATAATTCCACTGAAATGAAATACTGAACCCAACAAAAAGACTTATTTTGCCTCATGTTAAATGCAAGAAAGAGCATTTTCTCAAATAAACAACATGATACAAAAAGCTAATGCACAAAAGTAGAATCAGGATGAAGGTCAAAAGTTCATTGTTTAATATTCTAAGTTGTCAACAAGATAAGGTCTGTTGCTAAAATTATAGTAAAGAACATGGGAAACATCAGGTAGACCAGGCTTATCATGAGGGAATTCAAATGTCCTAGATTCAGACCTAGATAGACTTGTTTACTTCCATCGATGATGATATTAATATTTAATCCACACATATAAATAATAACTATGTATTTTTTGTTTTCAAATAAAGTTACTGGACAGTTAAACAGTGAACTTGATTTTGGACAGGATCAGGTCCAAAATACAATTATACATGACATATAATCATGAAGAAAACAGGTAACAAACAACACAAATGAATGAGGATAAAATCTTGATTTAAAGAAATAACTGTGCTAAATGAATGGATGGAACATTCTGCTAAAATCAGTGAGTTCAAGTCAGCATTATAATGGCAGCATCTCTGGTCATGGATTATTTATGACTGAAGATATCTTCAGAAATGAAATGAATTTGAGAGAGTTTTGTAAGAATGAACCTTTTGATTGTGTCACGTTGGGTTATAGCATCATGTGTATGTAGACCCTGCGTCTATCATAGCGATTTGTGTTGTACAAGAGCCCACATCGTTAGGTGTCAAAACTAACATGTAGACGTTGGAAGCTTTGTTCTAGAACAAAGGACCCTCGATGCTGTTGTAAATCTGCCCACTTTGACAGATGGCCTGAGGCTCCTATATTAAGCTAGACTGACTGGGGTAGAATTGATAGCCAATTGGAACTGAGGAAGGGTGGGGCCATCAATTCGAACCAGAATTTAACAGTCATTTGGGCTGGGAACGAATTAGTTGTTGTGAAGCATCGTGCTGAGAAGTTGTAGCAATAACTCCGAGGAAGCCACTCGTGATTTGGCGGGAAAAACCTTGGTACATTCAAGGACAGAAAGCTTCGTAAAGGAAGCTTTTGGGGACAGAACTACCGGGTAGTCAGTCCCGAGTTGCAGAGAGACAGGATAGAACAAGGCAGTAGGCAGAGAACAAGCCTAGTTGGTAGAGAAGGAGAGAGAGAGAAGGGGGAGGAGAAAAGGGGAAGGGGATAGGAAGAATCGCAGACGGAGAGCGCTGGAAGGAGGAAAGGAATTAGCAGAGTAGAACACAGATGAGTAGAAACCAAGTCCAGGGGAAAGCCGTCTCACACTATAATCACGTGATGAAATAGGTTGTTACATGGTCGAGAGGAAGAAGATTGGTTGAGAAATTAATATCGTTTAAATTGTATTAAATTGTTATTCTTTTGAATTTCGCCTTTGTGTTCTTAATAATTTAATTGTCAGTATTGCTGACTGGGGGCTCGGAGCTGTATCTCTCTCTATCACTAATTTCACTTCCTACAAAAAACGAGCCAGGGTGGAAATTCCATAGTAATTCAAATAAATATTGGGAGCACCCCACCCCCAACTCATAACAGAGTGTGCGTAGAACGCCACAGATTGGATGAGGTAATTTATTGTTTCTGAGTTTGTTTTGAAACTTGAGTTAGTTAGATACAGTTGCTTGCTTTGTGCATTGTTTGCTAAGAGCCTTTTTCTAAAAAAAGAAATATTTTTGAGGCTTGATAAAATGGCTAGCTATAGAACAAATATGTCTGGAATCATGGTTAGATCCTGAACGGGGACATATATATATAAATGAAAAACAAGTAAAGAAAGAATGAGGAAAATAGGTTGGTGGATGAGCTAATAGAGACATGACAGATATATACTAGGTAAGATATGACAACCACCATCAATAATCACCAGTCACGATCACTAACATTTTTAATTTTGACCACATTGTCATCAAACTATCCAAGTATTGTCATGAGGTCTGTTCTACAAATAAATATTATGGGGAGATTCTCCCCACCATATAGTAAAATGGGGTGAATTTTCGAAATAAAAGAGGGATTTAAAAATAATGGTAGGGGCTGCAAATTTATGCATGATTTTTGTACATTTATGTTTTATTTTTGTGTAAGGTTTTTAGTTTTACTGCATGGTTATAGACCAGAAGAGTTTATTGGATGGCTTGCTGTCTGTCATCCTTTGACTTGAAACTTTACATGAGGCTTTTAACCAGAAGGCTAATAATGATATCTAGATGGTCCTGTGTGAAAATGGTGATAATTTGATCTGAAATATGCCCATCATGGCAGCCATCTTGAAAATCTGGCTGCTTCTCCTAAATGTAAGGCTATGTTAACACAGAGTTATACTAGAAGACTTCATATGGTGTCTAATTGGCCCAGAATGAAAATGATGCTGTTCTGATATCCAGTATAGTGACAGTGGTGGGCATCTTGAAAATATTTTTGTCATTACCCCTCCAGAATTGATTATATCGACTTAGGGTTTTCATCAAAAGACTTCTTAACATATCTAGTTGGTCCTCAGTGTGCATGGTGCCTCACAGACATCCAATATGGTTGCAGCAATGAAAATTTTTCCAATATTTTTCATGGATGGATGATGATATTTTCATCAGTAGTCTTCTAATGGTGTTTAGTTTCTTCTAAATGAAAATGGTACTGATTTTACATTCAATATGGCTGCCACATCAACTTATTTAAACCTCTCACTAAAGAATATCAGAAATGGCTTTAACACTCAGCAGTTAAAAAAAAGAAATGGAATTATCTTGAATTCCTGGAAATTCTTTTTGGATTCGAACTTAAGTCAGTCCCTCTAAAGGACTCTTGGTTTTCTTTTTTGAAATTAGAATGAATCATGCATCTTAGAAAAAAAAAATGCACAACAAACTCCTATCATTTGTTATTTCAGTGCTTTGAGAGATTGTAATAGCTGACAGATTTAAATGTCTCACAGAATCATGTCCATACATATTCTGTTGGTCATTGCTGTTAATAAATTATTGTAATAGCTGACAGATTTAAATGTCTCACAGAATCATGTCCATACATATTCTGTTGGTCATTGCTGTTAATAAATTATTGTAATAGCTGACAGATTTAAATGTCTCACAGAATCATGTCCATACATATTCTGTTGGTCATTTCTGTTAATAAATTATTGTAATAGCTGACAGATTTAAATGTCTCACAGAATCATGTCCATACATATTCTGTTGGTCATTGCTGTTAATAAATTATTGAATTGAGGTGAGTTGGCATCTATAATTTGATTTCTTTTCCTCTCCACTATTTTGGATTTCTGTTATAGGGATGTTTTTCACTTGTGTTATGTAACTTACTAGCTTCTCTTTGGATATGTTCATAGATATAACAGTATACATCTTGTTTTCTTTTAAATTCTACAAATATATCCATAAAGTGTAAATATCCATCAAGAAAGATGAATATGGCTATTGGTGATGTAACTATTGTAACAATTCATGATTTTTATCAGGTTTGGAGATCTGTTTAAACTTTGGAATTCTTAACTTCATGTAAGAAATTATTATCATGGAAACAAAGTGCAAGGTCTGATAAATCAGTTACCCAGAGTCCAGAGGCTGAAATTATGCAAGATCTGAGCTGTTCTGTATTAATATGTTGAATTCTGTTAGCCACATGAAACAATCGGATTAAAATCATATTTCTATTGACTTACATGAAGATCTGACAGTGACCACTTATCCATCATTTTCTTGTGACCTTTGAATTAGCCAATGGAAATACAGCTCTTCAAGCCATGCTGCTCAGTCTGCAATATGACTTCATCTGATTGGCTGATAAAAGTGATTATGGTGATAACATTGGCCACCAGAACATGATAGGGGTCATGTTCTAGTGGCCATTGTTATCACTATAATCACAGAGGTTGCTGTCAGATCTTCATATAGGACAGTGAAGATTTGATTTTAATCAGATTGGCCCAGTGTCCTTCAGAATGATATTATGAATTGTTCTACATATTTTCATCATAAAGCAGATATCAGGGAAAATTATAGTTAAATATTAATTCGTAAATATAAGTTACATTAATTAAATATTTTATACAGCTATTGTAGAAGAATGAAAAGTTGATCATTCTGAATATGTTAAATGCTGTCAGTATTACAGTTTCTAGCTTGGGCTGACAAATATAATTAGGTATGTATTGCATATGTGTATAGATACATGTAGGTACAAATATCTGCAGGGCCTCAGGTGGTCAAGTGGTCTAAAGTTGCTTTCCTTTACAGATCATTGTCATCTCATTTGTTTGTGTGGGTTTGAGTTTCAGCCTTGGCCTGTGTGAGTATGTGAGGAAGCTTTCTGTTTTCCATGAGTTGTTGGTTCTTCCCCTAGTTTTCCCAGGCTCTTCTTCCAACAGTTATAGTGGTCACCATGTATAGCCTACCATTTTCTGAAATATGGCATTAAGCCCACAGCAACAAGAAATATCTGCCATACTTTAAAAGTACATTTTGAAGACAAATTGTCACATATGTGCTAAATTAATGAACAAACCTGTAAATTAGTGGTAACTATAGGGGTCTATTGGCATCAGAAGTTAGGCATATTAAGTGAAGAAGTAAGTGACACTCAGATCTTATGGTCACTTCAAATTAAGTCCCCATGTGGCCCGGCTTCCTGTTGAGTTTACAAATAGTAAGAGAAACCCAAAGCTCATAGTTTTGATGCAGAGTAATCCCTCCTTGCCTAAGATGAGTTGACTAAAAGGAAACTTTAATTATAGCCAGAGGTCATAAACAGTGTCATTGAAAATTTTAGAATCTAGTTGTATAGAGTGTGTCAGTTATTTCTGCAGCTTAGATTTAGTCACTTCTGCAGCTGAGAGTCAGTAAGTTCATTTTGGGGTACAGTTTTAAAATGATAAAAAATAAAATTTAGCAAAGTCTTAGTTGTCTGAGACGTTTAATGTTACGAATTGTAGGCAGTAGACGTGATGAAATTATAAAGAATATAATTAATATGTTGACTTAATGAAATAACTAGTATCACTTATATTTGTTGTTTTCATTGATGCCTTAAAGATGAATTTAAAAACTCAATAAAAAAATTAGAACTATGATTAAAAAACCTCCCCTCTTACTGATTAGTAGCTTAGTGTTGTTATTGGCTGTATCAGTTCTCTTTGATGTTGAGTTTTAGTAGCTTAGTGTTGATATTGATATTGGCTGTATTGATTCCTTTCACATTGAGTTTTAGTAGCTTAGTGTTGTTATTAGCTGTATCATTTCACTTTCACATTTGAGTTTTAGTAGCTTAGTGTTGTTATTGGCTGTATCAGTTCCCATATCGTTGAGTTTTAGTAGCTTAGTGTTATTGGTTGTATCGGTTCCCTTTGACGTTGAGTTTTAGTAACTTAGTGTTGATATTGGCTGTATCGATTCTCTTTGACATTGAGTTTTAGTAGCGTAGTGTTGATATTGGCTGTATCAGTTCTCTTTGATGTTGAGTTTTAGTAACTTAGTGTTGATATTGGCTGGATCAGTTCTCTTTGATGTTGAGTTTTAGTAGCTTAGTGTTGTTATTGGCCCTATCAGTTCCATTCACATTGAGTTTTAGTAGCTTTGTATTGTTATTGGCTGTATCGGTTCCCTTTAACATTGGGTTTTAGTAGCTTGGTGTTGTTATTGGCTGTATCAGTTCCCTTTAACATTGAGTTTTAGTAGCTTTATATTGTTATTGGCTGTATCAGTTCCCTCTGACATTGAGTTTTAGTAGCTTTGTATTGTTATTGGCTGTATCGGTTCCCTTTAACATTGAGTTTTAGTAGCTTTGTATTGTTATTGGCTGTATCAGTTCCCATTCATGTTGAGTTTTTGCTCTCCTGTGAAGGTGAATATTCTTATGTTTTATATCCAGTTCCTCCCACCAAACTTACAAATTCAGCTATGCAAGGCAAATTCAGTGTTCTGGAAGATTCTGGTTTACCCTAACGGGAGGATGAAATTTTCATCATTCGGTTGGGTGTTTTCCTCCCAGAAAAGTACTGGCTGTGCAATAGTAACAGCTAAGTATTAGGAGCCCCAAGTAGCCGAGTGGTCTAAAGTGCTGACCTTTACTGATCATTGCCATCTCACCTCAGTCTGCGTGGGTTAGAGTCTTGGGTTTGGCCAGTGTGGTTATGTGAGAAAGCTTGCCAGTAGTTTCCATGGGTCATGGTTCTTTCTGGGAGTTTTCTGGGTTCTTCCTCCACCATTTATGCTGGCCACCATGTATAGCCAATCTTGTGCTGAAAAATGGTGTTAAATGCTATAACAGCAACAGCAACAACTAAGTATTACATGATCAAAATTAGTTATACCCCCAACCCCCATACATTTTAGGTTAATGGCAGCTATATAGCTTAATATATACTCTTTTTTCAGTACACTCAAATACCAGGCCATTATAACATGTTGTATATTTGATGGGGTTAATTGAGCACACCACTGTAAGTGACCTTAGTGCTGCTATCTTAATAGACAAAAGTTAGAACACATTTAGTTATATATACATGATCCCCTTTATCTACATTCAGTCTAGGACAGCTGGCATGTGTAATGACTGTGGATACAGTGTGTACAGAGAGACATCCACAAGTGAGATGCAAAGTTGTTAGAATGTTAGTATACAATATGCAGATAAAGGGGAAAGAGGTGCAGCAAGAATAATGCCTTTGAGCTTTTCCAGTTAATTCCATTTTGAGAAAAAATGTGCATGTCTTGTGATGTCCAAGTAAGTGAGAAAGTCAGTTTTTCCTTCAGCTGAAATACATAATTGCTGGTGTATACATATCACTGAGATTGGAGGCAGTGCTTGACAAGGACAGAGAACAGTGCTCTTTTGCTACAGTGACTGACTGTATGAAATTTGTGTCCTTTCGCATAATATAGTGTACAATTATGCATTTAGATGCTTATCAGAACAAGATGTTCCCAATTACTTTCTTGTAAGTTTAACAATTTGTTATGGAATGGGCAAATTCTTATAATGTCCTTCGACAGATGTTAAAGGGGCATATAGTGTTACCTTTCATCCATCCCTCTGTCATCCATTTTTTATGCTTCAACAAAAAAATTCCATTTAGTTTAGTTTTTCATGCACTTTTTGCATCTGTGTTGTACACTTTTGTGTATGGACGACATGGTGATGCAGCCATTAGAAATAGGTCCATTAACCAGTGTTTAATGCATTTGTGATTTTAGGTCAAATTTAATTCCATTGAGTCATTTTTTGTGCATTGTTGGCTGCAGGGTCATGCTTATTTGTATGTGGATACATCTTTGTGAATATAATAATCTTCTGTCAAAGTTAGTCACTGTGACCTATCATTGATGCTTCATCACCTTTTTTGTTATATTTTGTGCCAACAAAAAGAATTAGATTTGTCTGGAAGTAACACAGTAGGAATAAAGCAAACTGTCAGTTCTGTCCAAGGTATAATAGGGTGGTGCTTCCTTAAAATATGAAATGCATCACCATGATTGAACTGGGTTATGAATGTTAAGCCTATTTGATTTGTGAATGAACAAAGATCTTATATACTTTGAGATAGTTAAGTGATAAACAAATCCAGACATCATAGTGAGATTTCTTGAATTCTGTCAAAGTCTGGTAACTAGATTTACTGCAACAGAGCAAATTACCAGAACAAAAATGAAATTACCAGAACAAAAAGGTATTAGTTTCACAAAAAAGGTAGCAGCATTGTTCATGCAGAAGAAATTTTCCAATAAATATATATATATATATATATATATATATATATATATATATATATATATATATATATATATATATATATATATATATATATATATACTGTTCTCTGTGAATACATACTCCTATGGGGTAGAGAAAATATCAGTATGAAACAATCCACACATGCACCTGGGACATGAGTATAATGGTAATCTTTCTCAAGGACATCATGCTGTATGGACAATAATCATAGATTGTCATGAGAGAAAATTTGCTTCTAGCTAATGCTTACTGCATTAGTGGTCTCCCTTCTACATTTAATTTTGAATCTGTGTTACACTATCCATTCTGTAATTTAAATTCTAAGCTGGTAACATTTTCTTCCTTTTGGAATTCAGTTCTTTAATTTTTTTTATTTTTTTTGGGGGGGAGGGCACCAGACAGATGCCCCACCCCACCTAGCCAAAAAATAAAAGTGTTTTTATGTTTCATTGAGTCCCCCAGATATGTTGCTTTGTTTTTTAATTTAAACAGAATTTCGATCAAAAATTTAAAACGAATTTTTTGACGGGGTATTTATTTCCTAGTGTATTCTATAGGATTGTTCTTCCGAGTCAGTTTCGATCACCTGACTCGGAGTCCCTCATCTAGTATCTTTGTTACCTTGGCTAAAGGTTGCCTACGTCCCATGTTTGCTATGTGTGAATTTGCTATATGTTTGTTCATGCTATAGTTGTGTTCATGTTGGGACAGCCGTCTGTATCAAATTTTTCCCCAGTTGTCCTGCGATCCTTATAACATGGGTCTTCTAGATTTTGTACATATTTATATTTCCAAGTTTTTAGAATAAGAATTTTGAATTTTGGGCAAAGTAACGGTGTAATAGTATTTTTAGGGAAAAAAAAACTATTATTTTAGTGTGTGCTATGTGTGTGTCGTTCTTCGCAAATCTATATTCTGCTGAGGTCATCTGTGTTCGAGAGAGCTCCATATTTACTTTATTTTTTTACTTCACTCTCTCGAACTTGGCTACCTTTATTTATTTATTATGTTTCTGAAAAGGGTTGCCAAAATTTTTATTTCCTATACAGTTGAGTGACAGTATAGGTGTTAGTATAGATTGGTTTCTATTGTGTTGTATGTCTACTTTTCCGGACCATGTAACACGTCTGTTCCTTCCTTCCTAGCTCCATGTGAGTGTAAGTCTCTGTCCGTGTTTCGTTCCTATAATTCTCAAAGATAAAAGAAAGGTATTAGTATTCAATATACATTTGCTTAAGTATAAATGGATAGGTATACGTTCAAATATTATTTATCAAGAGTAGGCAGGAGTAATGTCCCATTGGGGTAACTACCATTGGTAGTTATCATTACATATGCCTCTCACTCTTGTTTATTTTCCTATGACTATTATTTGGCCACAGGCCCTCATTGTTGTAACGATATAGTCAGTAACTTTATATAGCATATTTTTAGTAAAATTCCCATCAAGATATAAAATGCTTTGTTGTTTATATTTATCTGTTTTGTTTATTTCAGCTATTACCTTTTCCCTATTAATTTTTGTATTTTCACATTGTATTATCACATGGAATTTAGAAAATGGGCCTCTTTACACAGTGGACATTTTGGCGGTACTGTGACCATGTGCTGTCTTACTGCAGCCTCTCCTGTCAACCATGCATTGTGCATGTATTTGAAGCAGAGGCTTTGAATTTTAAGGGAGCCTAGTTTCATCCAGTGCCCCCATGCTCTGTCCCAGTTAACGTATAAATTTTGTTTTTCTGCAGTGCTTTTAATATTTTTTGTTATGTCCTCCCTTATCCAGTTATATGTTAAGGCTTCTTCTTTATTCCATAGTTTTTTTTTTATCTCTATATTTTATTAGTAAATCTTTTATGTTTTTGAATTTTCTTGGAATTTCTAATTGTTTTGTTAATTTATTATTTTTGTAAATATCGTCCCTATTTCTTATGGAGAAGCCATAATGGTATATGTAAATACCTTCCCATGGACTCTTTGGTTCTACTCTTAGCCTCTTAAATCTATTTAAAATATTGCCGGCTTTAAGTAGTATAGGGCTGGGGAGTCCTACCCCTCCCTTTTCTTTAGCTTTATATAGTGTTTCTTTATTAATATAATGAAGTTTAAAATCCCAAATGTAGTCTATTATATTATTATCTATTGTGCTTAATGCTTTGTTACTAATATCTATAGATTTTAAGATATAATTAATATGGACGTACATGTATGTTTTTGCTACTTGTACTCTCGCCATTAGGCATAGTGGCGTTAGTGCCCAGATTTTCACATTCTGTTCGATTGCTTCTCTTATTTGTCTGCAGTTTTCCTTCATTTTCTCCAAAATTGACTCCCAAAACTTTGACCTTTTTCTTGATTAAATGTGGGGTAAACCTGGGTGGTTTCCTCTCCAGTTTCCTATTTTGAGTATTTCCGTTTTGTCGTGATTAATCTGTGATCCCGATGCTTTGCTAAATTTGTCCAATTCTTTGATCAGGTGTTTAAAGGAGTTATGATCCTTTATGAAGTTTGTACAGTCATCGGCGTGTTGTAACATTTTCACTTCTTCTTTTATATTCGGTATTTTAATACCTTCAGTATCTTTATTTAGTTTAATGCTCATGCTTAGTATTTCAATCGCTATTACATATAATAGCATAGATAGTGGGCAGCCTTGCCTCACTGATCTTTTAATATCAAATTTACCCATCTTTGCTCCATTCACCTGCACTCTTGAAGTTATTTTTTTGTACAGGATTTTGGTCCATATTTGAAATCTGTTTCCAAAGCCAAATTTCTCTAAGACTTTTTGTATATAGTTGTGTTCTAATCTATCAAAGGCTTTTTCTTGGTCAAAAAGTACCATAGCAGCTTTTTGTCCACTATCATTTATATGTTCAATAATTTTTTTTATACTTAATATATTATTTTGTATGTCTCTGCCTTTGAGACCACATGTTTGATTTATATTTATTATTTTCCCCATTTCCTTTTTTATCCTATTCGCTAAAATTTTGCTTAGTATTTTATAGTCCATATTTAGGAGGGAGATGGGCCTCCAATTTTTAAGATCTTCCCTATCCCCCTTCCCTTTATACAGTAGTGTTATTATCCCTTCCCTCATACACTCTGTCATGACATCATTTCTGAGTAAAATATTATTATATCAGTTCTTTAAGGGACTTAATAGTTACCTTGCATATCCTGCCTATTAAGTGTTTGGGTTCACCATTGAACTTTTCATTATACAGCTAAGGTATGGGTAAGCCCTTGTGTGAAGGGATAACAGCACAACCAGCCTAACATTTAAGGGCAGTGAGTGGCTTGTATATTCCTCTCTCTCTATAAAAAAAGATTAAGATAAGATTGGTGAAATCTTGTTTGTTATTGTTGTTGTTCCTGCAGCACACATAACTATTAATGGCTGTGCTCTTGTTCTCAACTAATATTTGATGTATGTCTGCATCTTGTTTCCTCAATGAAAGATTACAGTGAGAAACAGAAGGTAAACAAAAGGCAGGTAAAACAAGTTCTCAGTCATTTACCTTGTGCATACACATGGTTATAATTAGTATGCAAAGCTTACAACCAGATGAGTGTACATGTGATATTTAAATACGTTGTCATTATTTAAATTTTCTGAAAATTGTCAGGACTGTCTGCTGGGCAGTTTTACCTCATGAAGGGTCTTTGGGACACTCATCCAGACTGCATTTATTGCTCCAAGTCCACATAATTTTTTTTACTGTACACATTGCAAATTATGGTCTTCAGAAACATATGGGCAGTGGAGGTAACTTCCCTCCAACTCATCATTGAAATTTTCAGGTTTTTCTCTTTCAGAACCTACCATGGCCCTATGAGAGGCTAAGCTCTTCCACTCAGAAGAGCACTTCATTTTCCCAGGAATGTATGGGGCCAACTTCCTCAGTCGCCAGCGAGTCCCCTTCATTAAAAGGAGGGACTGAACATTTGAGATGTTGATCACCTCCTCCCAGAAGGGAGATGATGTTCAACACTCATAGAGGGGGGTGGTATACCACTAAGGGAGGTGGTATACCACTAACATTGTGCCCCAAGTAGCATGTTGCACTCTTCTGATAGGGAGGGGGTACAATGCATACCTTACATCCATGCTACTAGCATAGTAGTGAACTACACACATATTCACATAGCTTCCCATGCTTACCTTTTCTTGGCTACTTTATTTAGTATGTTGATGGAGGTACCTCTGAATCCAGCCATGCTGCAATGTTTTTTGGAGGCTATTGCAAGGACATCCCAGCATTCACCTTCTGTCACAATGGCCTTGTTGTCAGAATTTTTACACATCCACTGTGAGGTTGCGTTGGACTTCTTAAAGGTCTTATTTAACCATAATAAAATCTTGCTAAGGGCTGCTCCATCAGGAGCCAAGAGCCTCATCAGAAGACTCATCCCCAAGATGGATTCACAAGATTTCAGGGATTATCAACATAGATCCTTCACATCTGTCCCTGGCCTGTAGCATTTACCAAGAAAGCTTACTAATGTTAATTGCCACCAGGAGTCACCTGCTAAATTCTTCAAACTGATGTATCCCCAGTCCAATGCATAACCTCAAATTAGACCTCTTCCTCATTGGTCTGATCCTTAACCTAGAAGTTGCTGAAGAACCTCTAGGAGGAAGTTCATCAATCTGCCTTTCTTTCCCAAGAAGGAGTTGGGATGGTCTCAGGAACTGACACCAGTTCTTGGTGTGCATTCATCTCCCAAACTGTCCCATAGGTGTGCATTCATCTCCCAAACAATCCAATAATCCCATAAGTATTCATTTAGGCCTCTTTTGAGGGGCTTGGTCCAGCATCACGGATGATCAGTGTGTTGTTTCCATTCTTGAATGAGGTTTAATGTCTTCAGTTCAGGAACAACCCCATCTATCAAGGACCCTGGTGTCCTTTCTGCAGTCCAGTCTGGTGAAATTAAGGGAGTAGGTGCATACTCTTTAGCAGAAAGGGGCAATTGAGAGAGGGTTCTGAATGATTAGTCTCCCAAAGGGGCAATTGAGAGAGGGTTCTGAATGATTAGTCTCCCAAAGGGGCAATTGAGAGAGGATTCTGAATGATTAGTCTCCCACATTCTACTCCAGAATCTTCCTGGTTAGCAAGAAAGCAGAAACATTCATATTATTATTTATTTTTTCCCGTTAATGGGTTTCTTCTGGATGAACATTTCAATATGAAGACCACTACCTCACTCCAGAGAGTGATGCATCCATGAGATTAGGATCTAATTTGCACATCCTGATGCTTCTTCCACATTATAAATGTCTGGTTTTGCTTGGACCAGGAAGTATTTTCATTTCAAAGTTCTTCCATTCAAAATCTCTCATGCTTCCAGATTCTTAACCTGAGTTATGGGAGTAGTAGTTTTATATCTATAAATGCTAGGAACCAGTATTCTCCAGTATTTTGATGACTGGATAATTCACAACATTCAGGTTTAGTGGATCTGTTATGTTGTTGATTCACAGGAATATTTTACCCACCTTTGAGAAGTCGGAACTTTGTTTATGTGCAGATAAATTTCCTAAAGAAACAGAACTTAATACAGCTTCCACTGGATCATTTACAATGAATCCTGGCACTTCTTTAGGCACTATGAGTTGTCATCATTGTCTGCTCTCCTTTATCTATCCCTGTTGAGAACCTTGAATGCCACTGCAGATCCAGTTTTCTTAGGATATCTTCATATGTGCCCTTTACATTTTCTCTTTCTTGCAAGGTGGAAATTACAGAGATTCTCTGTCAGCTCTGAATCCTCTAGGACCAGACAATCATCACTTGTGGATGAATTGGGACAGATTTCCATGCATGTACCTGACCCCCACTCCTATCTGTTCACCAGCACATCAGATTCTGGTTGGGACACTAATGTATAGACTGAAGGCATAATTGTTCAGGGTCTTTAGATGAGAGACAATTTGACCCTCCACATAAACAACCTAGAAATGAAGTCATATTTCTAGCATTGCCAGGTGCATTGACCAAGTAAGGGATCGATATGTCATGGTCTGATCACAATACATCCATTGTAACATAGCTCTGATCACAATACATCCATTGTAACATAGCTCTGATGTCAGGCAGAGCACAGTCTCTTTGTATGGAGGTCTGGAACCAAAGTCAGTGTCAGAGTTCACCACAATCTAGGTCAGGTAGAACAGTGTCCTCATGGAAGTGACTCCTTACTGCTCTGTAACAGAGTTACTTTCCTAATTATGGAGATAACCTCTGGTGTACTTGTTTGCCACCAGTCTTATGTTACTGTGTTTGGGCATGAATAAACAGTAACAAAAGGAAGAGTGAAAACAACAAGCTTTGAAAAATTTAACAAATAATTTATTTCCCTGGAAAAGGCAGTAAAAATAAAAAAAATAAGAACTTATGGTTTTAAGAGTCAAATCCAAAAATAATCCAAGAATAATCCATGAATTCAGTTTTAGAAGTCCTAATAATGAAATGTTCTAATGAATTCAAGTTGGAGTCCCGACGAAGAATCCAGAATGGAAGGCACTGACATATACTGTAGTCAGTATGGTGTTGTATTGTCTCTGGTCTTTTTTATTCCACAGTCAATAATATTCAGGTGTTTGAATTTCAGAATAAAATTTAAATAAATATCTTTGTCCAATAATTCTGTATGAGCACTCAAATATTTCCATGAAAAATAATTTGAGTGAAAATTAAAATGTAATTTCCAAACTGGTCACAAACACACACATTCTAGTGTAAAGAAAAAGCCCCAAATGAGAAATATCTCTATAAACAAAGGTTATGCAGTAACTTGAAACACAAAACAGATTTCCGGATGAGGGTCAACTCTCCAGAATTACATGAAGTATTATGTCTAAAAACACATAGTCCCAGTATGACCTTGACAAAACCCAATCATTTTACTCCAAGAATAAGATAAAAATAAAAAGTTGTTTACCTGTCTCAGTGATTTCTGAATTAAGGTCAGGAACTAGGTCAGCATAAGATACAAAGTTCGGTGTTTACGATTAACTCTAAGGTCAAACTAATTTCTGGAAAATATCAAATTCCTAGTAAACAAAACTACATTATTTTGACATATAATGAAATTAAAAATATTTTTTTTAAAACTTACAAATAAATAAATTAAATATAAATTAAATATACATATCACCAGTCTCAACAACAGACTTCCCTTTTATATCTCTAGTTCTTGACCAGTGAGGATTGGCAGTGGATGCATTCAGCTTCCAGTGGGATGTTTGTTCATGTACACCTTTCAGCCTTTGCGACTGCTACCTCAAGGTTTGCAAAAAGTCAGAGGGTCCACTGCACATATCATTCTCATAGCCTCACTGTGGCCTCAATAACTGTATTCAGTGATCATCTACCATATTTTCGCATATATTAGATGCACCTAGTTATAAGACGCACCCATATATAAGACGCGGGTTTTGACGATTTGTGTAAAAAAATATTTTAAATAAGATGCCCATGAATATAAGATGCACACGGCCTCGCCATCTGCCGAACTGAGCAAACCCTATATTTGACTGCAGATGACATAGCATTGATTTTTTAATAACTTATGAGTTACGTATGGTATTGATCTGTATCTAATACTATTTTGTTAAGTACTATTACATTATTGTTCCAATAAAGTTTAATAAAATCTTTTGAATAATACTGTGTGTACTGTGTGTTGTTTTGTTCAAATATGTACCAGTAAACATCCTTTTTTAAACCATGTGCATCAAAGTGGCTACCGGTACTTTCCTTTGTCATAAACGCAAATATCTCCAATGTTTCGATCACTCACCTGATGTAAACAAGGCTTCATTGACTGTTTTGGCTGGAGTTCAAAGAATTGTTTGAGGCAGGGCTGCAACGGTTATTGTTTGATCTTATCTTCCTCTAGGTCGCTAGGCCTAGGCTTCAGCAGCTGGGGTTAGTATATACCAGTATATAGGGTATACGTGGGATCAATCTCTTGTTATAAACAAATGAGTGATCAATCTCTTGAGCATTTATAAAATTTATAAAATTTTCATGATGACAAAGCGAAAATCATATATGACTGATTTTAAATTAGACATCATCAAGTTTGCCAAGGAGCATTGCAACAGAGCTGCTGGAAGAGAAGTTAGTTGTAGTGAGAAGAATGTACGTGATTGGAAGTTGGAGGAAGAGGAGCTTAAGAAGATGAATCCAAGGAAACGAGCTCATAGAGGTAGAAAGGCAAGATGGCCAAACTTGGAAGAAAATCTTGCCAACTGGGTACCTTTGCAACATGACAGTAACTGTGCGGTTTCAACTATATCAATCAAACTCAAGGCTCGAATTATTGCTACAGAAATGAAGATCATGGACCTTCGTGGCAGTGCGAACTGGGTGTACAAGTTCGTGAAACGGAACAACCTTGCAGTCTGGGCACGTACAACTGTTGGACAGAAGCTTCCAGATGATTGGGAGAATAAATTGGATGTTTTCAACACCTTTGTTCAGAAGGAAATAAGTTGGCAGACGATGACATCATCAACATGGATGAGGTTCCAATGTCATTCGATATTCCAGCTAGCAGATCAGTAGCAGAGAAAGGAGTAAAGACAGTAGCGGTTGATACCACGGGACACGAACGAATGAACTTAACTGTTGTGTTGGCCTGCACAGCTGCAGGAAGAAAATTGAAACTCATGGTTATCTTTAAAGGGATAACCATGCCCAGAGAAACTTTGCCAGCTGGAGTTGTTGTTGTCTGCAATAAAAAAAGGCTGGATGAATACAGAGGTGATGCGGACCTGGACGGATAAGTGCTTCAAAACAAGAATAGGCGAATTTTTCAAGAAGCAATCTCTTCTGATTTTCGATGTGATGGCTGCCCATAAGGAGACAACTATGCAGAAACACATCAACAATGCTGGAGCCCACATAGCCATTATACCAGGTGGTCAGACTTGTAAGCTCCAGCCCTTGGATGTTGCCATCAGTCATCCATTTAAGACTTTTGTTCGTGAGGAATGGGATCGATGGATGACTAGCGGTAAGCACACCTTCATGCCAGCTGGTCGACAACGTCGTGCAACGTACGTAGAGGTGTGTAATTGGGTTCGCCAGGCATGGGAGAAAGTGAAAACAACAACAATCATCAATGGCTTCAGAAAGTGTGGGATAACTCCAGAACCGGCTGCTGATATCAGTTCTTTGGATGACAACTCTGCTGCATTCGATACCACTGACACCAGTGAGGATTGATTAACAGCATCTGTGGAGGTATTCGGCGACAAGAGTGAATTCGATGGATTTGAAGCAGAAACTGATGACGATAAATATGAATAGATTGATTTTAAATCAAGACAAACAGTATTTTTAGTAAATGTTTATTATAAAAATTGTTGACTGAGTTTTCGTTTGTGTAAAAAAAAATTATTAGATAAGATGCCCACAAATATAAGACGCACTTAGGGTGTGGGGTAAGTAAAATTTTATATAAGACATGTCTTATATACGCAAAAATACGGTAGACCTGTTGATAGGTCAACCCAGGTCTCTTCCCCACATGAGATCTTCTGTTACAACACAGGGAGTTCCTCCTACACTACAGTCCACCTTCAAAATTGGCTTATCTGAGGGAATCTATGTGCCAGAACCAGTTTTTGTGTGGGCTGCCACTGTGTTGTTCAAGCCAGGAGACCTTTGACTTCCAAGGTCTGTGATGCCAGGTGGAGTATCTTCTATGATTAGTGCAGTAGGAAACAAGTCCCTCTAATTTCCATTGCTGATTTCATTTTGTTTCCTTTTAAGAACAAAAGATGTTCAGTTTCAACTTTCAATTTCCAGCCCAATTAAATTTTGTCAGGGCTCAGCAATTGTTTACCACATTGCTGGCCTCATTATGTATTTTGAGTTGCAGAGACCTATCACTTGCTGTCTTGAATCTCTTCTATGCTGTATTTTCTTGAACCAAAACCCCTATGAACCAATGAGCGAGGCTTCCTTTCAGGACCTCACACATGCATCATTTTTACTTGCTCTTGTGTCTGTCAGAAGATGCAGCAAGATTCATGCTTTGTCTATTTATTGATACAGGCTGTTTTGGTTTAATGAAGATTATGTATCCATTTCCTCTCAGTTTCTGCTATTAAACTGTTTTTTTTTTGGGGGGGGGGAATAATTTTAAGTATACAATTCTTATCCACTGCTATTGTTGAATGCCTTCCTCCCACCCTGCTCTGATGTCCTGATGGATCGACATCTTTGAAAAGGAGAACCATTTTTCACATGTCCCAGGCCAGGTGCATGAGTGGATTGCATCAAACTGATAATCCTCCACTATTTAGGAGGATGTATTCCCATCAATGGACCATGGTTTCTTGGCATGAAAAAATATAAAGCTGCACAATAGAGATGGGTAAGTATTGAATAATTAAGATTATTGCATGAAGAAAAGTTTAAATGTTTAGGGACAATGAGACTTGTTTATAAAGTACACTTATTGTACCAAACACTTGTCTTTTATAGACAGGGGTCTTTTATGTATTTTGGTTTATTTTAATATTAAGGAAATAATTTGTTCTTTATATGATCTCCATAGAGGACAAGTTTTACTAGAACACGAGTAGAAAAATGTGACTTTGTATCAAGTCTAGCCTGACCAATCAGTTCTTGATGTTAAGTATTTAAAATAAATATCTTTGTCATGAAGCAAATTCAGTTATTTAGATATCTACATTGGTTTTTTTTAAAACAGGAAATTTGTCTTTTATTAACACATAATTTGCAAGAACCACAATGCTAAATTTGTAATTGGACAACCAAATAATAATGCTGGGTAACCAGATTGTTTTCAGTCTAGTTGTCTGGTTGGCAGCCAGGTTTTAAAAATGGGTGTGAGTTTGTCATTGAATAAACATGGTAACAGGACTCTTATGTTGGTAACATATTTGCTGGTGTCATTGTAAGCCTTGTATATTATTCTTAGTTGAATGTAAATCTATTGACAAAATATTGATTGGAGTTGGGTTTTTTTCTTCATCTGCTGTTTCCTATGATTTCTGCACATATCCTTGTACAAAACTTGTTGCAATCAAATAACAAGAGGTCTGGGTGATCCAGATATCATTCACCTGGCCTTCATAACATTTTACCATTTCACTAAGCTGGCTTATTTATGTAGTACAGTAAAAACAAAATTGAAAGAAAATTTCTTTCAGAGACCACCTGTCTTGAAAAACCAGACTTTCAGTACACATATTTATTGATTATATAGTGTTGTGACCTGTCATCATAGAGGCCATGATTTTTTGTCATAAAGTGGCCTTTCATGGTAGGTTCTACTGTATTGTGAAAACATATCCTATGTAAATTATCTTCCAAACTTAATATTGTGTCGATTTTACCAATTTTACTATAGTCTGATTCTAATTGTCTCCAAAGATAAAGGTATAAAAATACATATAGAATCCTGCTCATAATCATATATCACCCAAGACTTTTAACAGTTAAGTTAGACAAAGCTCTACTTTGTTGTCCACATTAACACACGTCTTTCACACCAATTTAAATTATAATTCACAAGTTTACGGGTTTCTTTACTTTTTGTTATTATATTTGAAAGTATTTCAGGCAAAACAATTTTGTTAAAGTTACAAATACAATATATAAATTTAAAATAATCTGTGTGTGATAGTATTGAATATATGAAATGTCATAAAATAATATACAAAGTAATTAATAATGTTTAAATAAATATTTCATGTACTCTGACATGGCAGTATACTGGTAAACTCTTTTTCACCAAGCATATTAAACATACTTCAAAATACATGCATTTAAGATTGTCAGCATTTATTAAATAATTCTTAGCAAAAAGATTTATAAACTTAAGCATGCATGGTTTTTACAAGAAGTATGTTCTGATTGGAGCAAAATCAGTATCAGATATAAACTTACAACATTGAATTTTGTTTCTGCATTTAGCTTGCCATGGTACATTGTCTCTATCAGTACATCTAATAAAATATTTCCTCAGTTGACATCACTTTGTCTACTCACAGCATATCATTATAAAAGTGCTCAAGATTGTAATGACTGATTGGTTTTAAAGTACCTTCTGAGCCAAGATGTTACAATGACTCAAGTTGAAGTTTCTAGTATGCTTTCATATCAATATACATGTATCTTCATCATTAATCATACTTGTGGAAGTTTTTTCTTCTCCATCTACTGATTGTTTAAATGTTTACACATGAAAATGGTTTAGATCAGAATTGAAATCTGCTTTCTACTATGTCAGAGATCTCGATTTTAATTAGATTTTATGTCACCGATGCAGAAACTATCCATTTGAATTCAGTTACATAATTTCCACATAGACAGCTGTTTAGTAAGATTTTTGTAATTTGTTTCTTAAAGTACGAATTGTTGTCATGTAGGCTGTGGCATCAAATTGGTTATAACACACATTATTCAGCATTACACCTCAGAATGATTTTCAAATTTTGCTGATAAAAAATTGATTAAACTACATTATTTACCTTTGGAGAAAATCTTACATAGTGGTCACAACAGCCATTTATTTTCCCCTTGGCATGTTTCTTATGTAAATGTGATGTCTGCAATTTCACCTGCTTTGTGTGGTCAGTGGCCAGGTGTTTCCTGAACAAACAGTGGTTTGTTCCGGTCTTAAACAGTGACTGGAGGTATTATCTACAGTGACAGCTCCATCATTGTACATGATTCTTCAGATAAAGGATTATAATGTGGATTGATGTGCAAATATTTCTTATCTTGCTTTTATTCACCATATTCTGGTACATTGTCAATGTAACTCGCAGGTATCAATATGTTAAATTTGAAAGTGAGGCAATTTTCATTATTAGGTTAGTTGGTTGAAACAATTAATTTACTAGATATTGAGTAAAATTGACATATTATATCAGCAGAAATAGAATTTGCCCTTTTGTTCCAGTGTGACAGGTATAGTTTGACATCTTCTTTTTGCCTGTTAACTAAAGCTATTTCTGATGAAAAAAGGTTTTGTCTTTGAGAAGAGATACGAGTTACATCCCATGTCATTATTGTCAGCAGTCATTCAGTATTGCTCTAAATATAAAAACCCCGTCATTTTATGTTTGATAATTGGAACAGTAAAAATAATTGTTATTCTGATGACAATTAAAACATTAAGATGAATAAGTTAGTCATTCAAAAACAGAAACTTCATGTATATACAACAGCTCATCACACATTGTAATAGTACACTACCATTGATAATCAAGTACCAAGTTAAATGAAGAATACAATTCAGTCATATCCATTTAACTATGTATGCTTCCCCCAGGGAATATTATAGACATCTGACACTAAAAAATGAAGAAACTTTGAACTTGAAAATCAGGACAAGTAATGAATGTGTGGCCAGGACAAGTCACTTTTTCAGTCACTTGTACTGGACAAATGGATGGGAATGATTTTGTACTGCTCTTCCTGTGATGGATTTTCTTCATATATGTACTGTGGATGAATGATTTTGAACTAAAATAATTCATTCTTCATTATGGTCACTCAGCCTTGTGAATTTGGGGTTAAAGTCACACATTTTAAAGCAGTGCTTTGATCATGGATGGGTTCTCCATGCATGCTGTGGCCTTGTTTTTGTTTACAAGTACAATAGTTTATTAGCGGTACCTTTATGTGCTGCTTAATCAATCCCTTTTACATATTTTAAGCATCTAGCCAGTTCATAAAGAAAGCATATAAACTTTACATTATCAATCATTATTAGATTTATTTACCAATAACAAATATACATGTGGAATATTGAAACATTCTTTTTTTAAATCTTTTTTTCATAAAACTTAAATCAGTGAAATAAGCTATTATGTGGTGCAGAGTACAAAGTGAGAATCTATATGTATATTTAATTCAGTGTTAGGGTTAGGGAAACAGCTGGTAATTATGTTCCAACAGTTGCAGGTCTGATGATGTCATCACACAACACAAAGGAAATCCATTCAGAAAAGAAAAGGAAGTATTTAAGCCAGGAAAAAGAATATGCCGGAGAGTTGTGTTTAATGAGAATGTGAATATGGGCACTGAGAAAATATGATACTGAAAGGAAGCCAAAATGTCGCTGAGAGCATATAGGGTCTTCCCAGAATTGAAGTACCTGCAGAGAAGGAGAGTTCACTTTTCATGATTATTACATAGAACTTGAATTGCTTACTGATATCTTAGGAACTATATCTGACTTGAGATGTATTTATGCCATTTCACAAGTGATTGATGTAACTTAAGTAGAAGATATAAACGTGCAATCGATCAATCAATCAAGTCAGTAAGTACTACTGTACCTATATGTGTGTATTGGAAATGAGCCCAGCATAATATAGGTATGAGACTGAAACAATTTATTGGCTGTTAAATGTGAGAAAAGTGGAATTTGTTGCTCTGAGAGGACTATGTATTTTCTGGAGCAAACAAGTCACCATATATGCCATGACACTGGTTACAGATGACCCTTCCTTACTGACAGTCGTATGGTCAGGAGAGGCTGGTTTGTTTTTAACTTTCTTGATTCTTTTTATTTTTTGCTTTTGTCTTGTTTCCATATTTACCTGTACATAATTATGCACCTAACTGCAAAAAGCAAAGATCCAGATCTGCCCTTGCACAACGTACCAGCAAATCAGTCTTGCTGCACAATGTACTTAAATTTACAATGGAACAGCATATACACAAAACTTCACATTTGAGTGACAGTGGAAAGAAATTTGGTGTTGTGTTTGGATACATCAGTGCTGTCAGACTGATATATATTCATATGCCATATCAGATGAAGTGTTTTTGTTTTACTTGGAACCAAAAACTAAAAAAAATGTAGTTTAATATTTATTACTTTGTCCCTCTTTTACACTGCAGTTTTTGGTCAGTTTTAATGACATTTTCAAAACATTATTTGGTTATTTCGTGCAGAAGAAAATTTAGTTTTTAGAATTTTTGATGGGGTATTTATGTTTCCTTAGTGTTATCTAAAGGGTTGTTCATCCGAGCATGGTTTCCCTCACCTTGCTCGAATTTCCTTCCCTTGAAATTTTTGTGACCTTTGCTACAGGTCGCCTAGGTCTCAGTGTTTGCTATATGTAGTGGTGCTATACTGTGTGTATGCTATATTTTCTGTATGTTTGAGACAGCAAGTATAGATCATAAATCTTTCCAAGTTGTATTTCTTCCTAATTTGAATTTAAGATTCGTTATATGTTATATTTTATCTTTTAATTTGTTTTATGGTTTTCGAATTTTGACGATGGAATGGTGTACTATTTAGATTTTGTTTTTTAAAAAAATTCCTATTGTATTATTCAAGTGATAATATGTGTTGTTCCTCGTAATATATTTTAAGGATGCTGATATGTAGGTTACGCTCGATCCAAGGTCCACACTTCTTTATTCTCTATGTCTTTCTCCTGGGTCGGGTTAGGCCTCCTTTATTTAGTTTATCTGATTATTCTTAATTGAAAGATCCAAAATTGTTTATGAGACCACATTTTTGTGTAGTGGTCAAACATAAAGTGCGGGAGCTGTATGGTTTTTAAAATATAGAAGAAGCTAGTAGGGTTTTAAACTAAGTGTTATCCAGTATGTATTTGTGTCTCTGTTTTGTCCCTTTATGTTCTACATGGGGTGTTTTCAAAGACTCTTTCATGAGCCTGTCCACTTCGCGTAGCGCCATGTGACTTAGCCCCATGCTGTCATCGCCTTTTACTTCCCCATATAGTTTCCCTGTATCCCTTACTGTCTTTAGAATTTTCTCCAAAAAAAAAAATTTAAAAATAATTTATAAAAATTAAAACAAATAAAAAATAAACAACAAAAAAATTTTAAAAAAATAAAATAAAATTTAAACAAAATTTAAATAAAGAAATACTAATAATACAATTACAAAAACATTAAATTAAAGAATTATTTCTTTCTTTTTCTCTTTTTTTTAAAAGGTTATATGTTTTTCTTTTAAATATTGGAAATATGATTTACAAATTGTCTTTGAATTATGGCTGTTGTGGGTTGAGAGGTGAGGATATGGGTATGGCATTGGCTCGCAATTGCGCTACTCGACCCTTCGGTCGGTAATACCGATTCCTCCCTCCCCCTCTCTCCCACAATTCCAATATAAATTGCGTTACATCAGCCTGACGGTAAGTATCTGTTCGTCGTAAAACGTATTGTGTTCGTAATGTGGTTAATATCCTTATTTGTACCACGTATCTTATTTAAAAATCTTTATCACCTGTCCACAGGATGTCATCGTAGTTACTATATAGTCTATAATTTTAAGAACGATTTTGTTTTCGTAGTCTACATCTATGAATAAAATGTTATTTTTGTTATAGTTATATTTTTTGCAAATTTCCATTATTATCATTATCCTATTATGTTTAGTTTTATCACATTGGGCAATCGTATGTAGTTTAGTGAATTTTGCTGTTTTACATAAAGGGCATTTCGGCATTATCCTGATCATACGAGGAAAATACTGAACCTACAACTTAAATTATGGCTGACACTATACCAGCTCAGTTACAACTTTTCCCTTTAGCTATTCTGAGCAGAACTTAAAATACTTGATTTATCAGTAGTGCATCTAACAATCTTGAAAGCATCTGTGAAAACTTTTTAATACTGTAGTTCCAATCAAGGTGTGCCATATGGAAATAGAAATACACATTAAATGTCCATATTTTATTGAAGAATAGTCAGGTAAATGGGTGTGTATAGAGATCCTGCTTCTACGACATCAGATTTAATAATACTAATAATAATGTGGACTTAATAATACAGCACCCAATCTTTAGAAGCTCCGAGTGCTTTATAATATTAAATAACACATAAAATCATATATAACAAGATTATAAAAACAAATACAATTAAATTACAAAACAAAGAAACATGCTGACAGTAATTAAGGAATGATGTAAAAATTATTAAGACTTTAAGTCTGTTCTTGTAGTCAAGGTTAAAGTCAGTGTTACTCACAGTTGTCAAAGTGCACATTAAACATTTGTAAATATGTTAATTACTCATAATGAAGCAGTATAGTTTTCATCTGGTTGTGTAGGCATGATGCATGTCTGTAATGTTTTACTGAATAATTAAATCTGCTCAAGGTAATGATCTTTTACAATGGCTGATTGCCTCAGGGTAATATATGAGAATTAAACTGTTGCATAACAGAGATTCTAATGGTCTGTTAACTGCTTTAATTTGATGAGTTGGATGATTTGATTTGATCAATTTCATCACCAGCTAGGTGTGAATTATTTCATAATTATGTAACTAAACAAGGTTTTGTTCAAATGCATATGACAAATGGAAAGAATTTACTGTATAACAATAAATACACAAATGCAGTCCCGAGTGGACGAGTGGTCTAAAGCGCTCTCCGTTACGGATCACTGCCATCTCACCTCTGTTTGCGTGGGTTCGAGTCTCAGATTCGGCTAATGTGGGTATGTGAGAAAGCTTGCCAGTAGCTTCTCGTGGGTTGGTGGTTCTTTCCGAGGTTTTCCCGGGTTCTTCCTCCACCATTAATACTGGCCGCCATGTATAGCCATATCGTGTGCTGAAAAATGGCATTCAACCCTACAACAACAACAGCAGCCCATTATAACTTTGATATTTTTCAGCGTCATGAAATTTTCATTTTATACTTATGAGTACGAGTCTCATTGCAACCACTGTACAACTTTTCAAATAAAAAATGTCAATTTTGGAGAACCGGATATGCGAATCAATTCACATGAGTGAAAACTAGCTAAAAGTTCCATAATTTAGTCAGTATTTGGATATGTAATCCATAGTCTGTGACCCTCGGGTTTAGTTTGTATTTGGGGATGTAATTTCCAGCCTGGTACCCTCAAGTTGTAGTCTGCATTTGGGGATGCAATACATAGTCTGGGACCCCTAGGTTTTAGTCTGTATTTAGCAGCATGATCCACAGTCTGGGACCGCCTAGTTTAGTATGGTAATTAATTTGGAATGCGATCCACACATGGAAAGTGCAAGTTTTAGGCATGCTTTTGTCTTTACTGTTAGTGACACATAAAGTCTGTAGATGTCAGTTGCAATAATGAAGATATTTTGTTTACTTTTTATAAGTAATATGAAATAGTATGTACTCCTGTCTGCAGTTAAGACATAGAGTTCCTCTAAACCCTTGCTTGATTGTAGTCACCACTGATGTCAGAGTCGGCAGGAAGAAAAGGAGGTATTATCCGTTTTACCAAAACACAACACTCATGAAAGATTCTTGAAGTCAAGACAATTACATCATGAATTTTTTTATTGAAATTGAATTGTACTTTGCAATTAATAAAACTAGTGTTAGTCTTGTTTGATTAAAAACTCAACTTTTTTGTTTCAGTGAAGGCAGTTGGTGTTATATGTGTCTTGGGCATTGGTTTTGGTCTTGGATCCTATCTCTTGTATCGTCTTTACCACAAGATTTTCTCAAGGGATGGGGACAAAAGCCAGTGCCCATGCAACACGGACCAGGAAAGCGAGGAGGAAGAGGAAGTAAGCTTGGATGGTGATGACTTTTATATTCAGATTGTAAGTTTGACTTTCATATACAGATATAATATACAGTTACTTTTGATTTCAGTTGATTAAAGGATTTACTAATGCCAGAAAAGAAATAATCACCAAGTCAGGTCAGAGGTGAATATAATTTAGGGCAGGGGTTGAAAATATCTTGCGTAAATCAAAATCAAAGTCGCTAGTGATATTATTATATGATGTAAAAATTGAATTTGCATTAATTTAAAAAGTAGGCTTTAGTTTATCATATAAGCATGGTTTATTCTAGGATGTATAGCTGTGGGATTCATGCTTCTTAACAATCATATTGATAAATGAACTGAACGTTTATTATTTTCTAGCCCTAACCATCATTTTTCATTAAATCCCTCCTGTATTTAGAAATAAATTAAATTTTTCTCTGACAATATATTTAACAGGGTCCTTTGATAGTTAGGTTATTGATTATTTTTTTTTTATGAGGACAGGCTGAATCATAGTTGCATAACCAGTACTGTAGACCGATATAAAAATGATACTCAAAGTGAGAAGCTAATATATTTTTGTGCCAAGTCTACAGCATTTGTTAAACTTTGCGCTTCAGTTTTGAAAGCACATGTTAACTTAAACATTGCTGATTGGCTACTTTGCAAGCAAGTGCTGGGGCTCATTTTGGGGTGATGATATGCAGAGAAGAGTAATTAGAAATTTAGAAAACTCTCACCACACAATTTTGTTCGCTAAGTGTGACAGATTTAGAAGTGAACGGTATAGCCAGTCTCTTGCAGTATGTTTTTCCCCCGGTTGTACATACCATAATACTTTGTCACTCTATTGGTGGTTACTGTAAGTAGTTTCCATCAGTATGGACATTCTCAAGTAACTTTGTTAAAAAATTTAATGATATTAAGACCATGTTTTTATTTTTCATGACAAAATAATTTGGTGGCCAAATGGGATGTTGTGAAAGATATTCGGGCCAAATGTAGCTTTTGGAAAAAATTCAAAATTTACAAATTAAAATGTTGTTGTTGTTATAGGGTTTAACGCCATTTTTCAGCACAGGATAGGCTATACATGGCAGCCAGTATTAATGGTCGAGGAAGAGCCCGGGAAAATCCTGGAAAGAACCACCGACCTACGAGAAGCTACCGTCAAGCTTTCTCACACATCCACATTGGCAGAGCCCGAGACTTGAACCTATGCAGACAGAGGTGAGGTGGCAGTGATCCGTGACAGAGAGCACTTTAAACCACTCAGCCACTCAGGGCCCCCAAATTAAAATGTAATAATTTTGTTTTAATGGCATATGTTTATGTTAAGTACATATATTGCTTTGTAAGAATGAGAATCATCCTCAGAATTTTTGGAAAGCAGTTGTTCTCTGTTTGAATTTTACTTAATTTTTCAAGTCCACTAAATGTTATGCTTACTGTCCCTCTCTGGAAAATATCTTGCCTGGGTGTTGGCACAGCACTCAGAGTTTCCCTGCCTATTATTTCAATAGAGTAGCTGGTCTTCATTGTCAACACTTCATATTTTTTTTTCAGCAAGACCTCTAATACCAGTCTGTACTATATCTTTCATAGGGTGTCATTTGTAGTTTAAATTCATATGCTGTAAGCTAATATACTATTAACCTTTGAACTTTTGGGTGGGGGTGAGGTTGCAGTTTTTTTGTGAACAATTTGTTTCATTTATCAGAAGATAATTAATTTTTTTAAATAATATAATAGATATATTATTTTGCTATAAATCAAAGCAAATATTTTTTCAGCTACTGACATTCAAATTTAAAATAAAACATGTTATGCCCCTTCTGCAGAGCATTAAATTGCTCATCCCTAACTAATATTATTGTGTTTACTGTGGTACATATCATGTATGTGCAGAAATACTGTGGTACAAAATTTGTTGTGGTGCCCAGCCCTTATTAAAATCATTTTGATGTAAGTTAGAAAAGAATTATACTAGTCAGATGTGAAGTATCACAGATAAACACCAGTTTTATGAGATTCTTGGGTTATTGAGTCCTTAGCACAGGCACTTCTATGGTTGCTTATAATTTACCTTTCGTACATGTACTATATAATAATAAAGGGAGGACACTTCTTTTCCTTCTCCGGTGACCTATTAAAGAATCAATACTGTGTTATATAAATGCCTCCTGCTGTAATAAAGACTCTCTGACAGCACACAAGTTGCAGGAATGCATAGCCTTTTGCTGGTTACATGTGCAAGGAGTGGAAACTAATACTGCTGAGCTTTCCAACACTTCAAAGGCTCCTCATCCAACATTATTAGGGATTCATTCTTGAACAAGTCAACCTCATGCTTCACTTTGTGAAGTCTGGATTGAGTACTATTCATTTAGTGTCATTAGAAACAGGAAATAGTCAAGTCTGGATTGAGTACTGTTCATGTAGTGTCATTAGGAACAGGAAATAGTCAAGTCTGGATTGAGTACTGTTCATTTAGTGTCATTAGGAACAGCAGCTTAGACATATACTTATGAGGCATATACGTCTGTCATAACCTTGGTTTTCGCTTGAAGCCTCCTGGGCTTGAACAGTTCTCCATCTGTACGATGCCGACTCCAACATCTCCGTCTCTGAAAGCATTAGTCAACATGGCAGAGAACAATAGACTGATTTTTAGAATCCAAATAATTTGAATAAAAATTCAAATGTAATTCCCAAAGTGGTCACAAACACACTTTCCAGTGTAAAGAAAAAGCCCCAACCGAGAAATATCTCTATAAACAAATATTATACAGTAACTTGAACCGCAAAACAGATTCCCGGATGAGGGTCAACTTTCTAGAATCTTTGAGAAGTATTTATGTCTAAGAAAATAATCACTTGAATAGAATAATTTGAATAAATAAATTCCAGCCCACATGAACTACCAGTCACAACAAATACATATTGATTCTACTAGATCTTAAGCAAGAAAAATAAGCATCTGAAATAACTGGCACATTAATGAGCAAAGCGTGGTAGACAATAGGTTGTTGTGCATCTCCCTTTATGATACAGGTGTTTTTCTTTCTATTACTGTATATGACACATAACTTATATTCGGATGAGGGAAAATAATGGAGCAAACAAAGATTATTAAGTAAATGTAAGCTGATGAAAACTAGCTGAGCATGGCCTTAAAATTTATGAGTAGAAGCTAGCTGACAAAATTTTAATCATACCACTTAGCACTGAACTCTCTCCAAGTACAAATGAGGTGTGTGTGTGTGTGTGATTTGGATTTTTAATGTAGCTTTAACAATTTTTCAGTCATATTGCTACACTGTCTGCATTGTGGCAGTTTAGTAATATCTAGCACTGGGGCATCATGCAGCAGACATGTAGCATGCTGTCCCACCCAGTCACTTTATCCTGACATTTTTATTTGTCTTTGGTTTGACTCAAATGGAGTTTGAACCCGCGACGTCCTATTTTCGAGGTGGATGCTTTAACCACTTAGCCCACTGGATAAATGATGACTGTGTGCTGGTGGAAACTAAATGAGGAGAGTAATACAAAAGGGTTAGGTTAATGGGATACTTTCTTGGGTTTCACTACCAATTGAATATGTGTGTGTGTGTGTTCAAGATATGATTTGATTACAGTAATTAAACGTTTACACAGTATCTGGTGCAGACATTAAGTGAATACAACACATTAAGAGTTTGTAAGAAATTTAACTTTTCAGTAAGATGTAATTTTTTCTTTACAGATATGCCTTTTTCTTTACTAAAAAATACATAAATGATAAATAGTGCTCTCACATCCATGCAGACATCTAAAGCACACTTGTTTGTTAATGTTTAATCTGTTTTGCTTTATTTTTGAAATGTCATAAAAAGATTGTTACAACATACACCATAGATTATTAAATCAATTGCATTTAATACAATTAACCAATTACTGTTATCTGCTTGTACCAGTTAGCCCTGCACATGTAAATTTTGCATTCTTGTGTTGTTTACCATTGACTTATTAAATATGTTGCTGTTCAGCATTATCTCACATGAAAGTGTATTCGTATCGTCAGTGAATATTCCTGATGAATAAACTATTGTTTTGAAAGGCACTGGCAGTGACTATCAATTTTATTATTTTTCTGATCCAATATAGTTGTAAACTATGACATTTATCATATGATACATATCTCCATATGCCGTTTAAAGAGAATAATGAGCAGATAGATGGAAAAGCGGTTTCTTAATTGATAAAATAATCACAGTAACTGATTTTGTTTGCTTTACTATGGTAAATTATTCAGGCACAAGACCATTTGATCATCAGTGAGATTGAAAATGAAATGCACATTTTTTGTATTATGTCTCATCTGCTCTTCCAGTATGTAAAAGCATCTGACAGAGATCTCGGAAACGCTTAATTACGCGTATTTGGACGCCAATTTTTTTATCTGGGACGCAGAAAATCACTGAGGAGGGAGTCCTCCATACGCATGTAATAGGTGTGCGGAAAAATTCAAAGACTTGCCAGTCTTGCTTCAGCCACCTGCTTTGTGGGAAAATGTGCTGATCGATTAGCTGTGCTGATATTTACAATGACAGAATTCAGTGACTGAAAGACCCCTTGATGTACATTGGAACCGCGGCATAACGCGATAATTGGGGTCCACAAAAATCGATCGCGTTAATATCGGGGTCGCGTTAATGCGGGGTTTTACAGTATTTTACTTTTTTGAGAGAAGAACTCATTGGCACATATACGTGTATTCATGTCTACGGTATATGATGAATAGGGTATCAACTTCGTTTACTATCGTGCCGTCGTGGCATTCAGTTCATCAATAATGGATGTAATTCCATTGAAAAATTGCACAGATTTACAATATTCAATATTTTTTGCCCTGATCATTGTATCTGAATTCAACGTATAATATATAGCATGAACAGAGTATTAACACGGTCTAATATCGTACCGTCGGGGCTTGAAATTAATCCATAAAATATGTAATTCCATTGCAAAAATTGCATACATATTTCAACTATTCAGTAATTTTGTCACACATCATAATGTGTCTGAATTCAGTATGAAAAATGACCAGCAAAATTAGGTTAAGACAGACGAAGCACGTGTACGGTTCATTACGTTCCAGGGTCTATGAACGGTGTCTGTACAAATTTCATACTGCTAAAATTTTCTCATATGCGTTTCCGTGTACAATAACCATGCAAATTTCCAATAATTAAAGCTTGTACGCCTATTCGTTTGAACGACTACAATAAGAATAATTTACAAATCAACACATGCTTTCAGCGTGCATATAACTTTTACTTCAGATTTTGTGAATATCGAAAGAAACATGTGAAAACTACTATACTAATCATGGCGCAAAGTGCAGAGAACGATTTGCGTTTGTGAACTTGCTTTTCCATAACGGTAAAATATTTTTATAAAAAAATAGGAAATTAATAACGAGTTCATAAACAAACACTATACCTATGTAAAACCCGAGAACTAAGTGCAGCAGGCCTGCAATGGTCACGAGTCACTTTTAAAAAAAATTTCAAGCTGAACACATGTACAATTTCATACCCTTTCAATTTCCAGCTAATAAAGCGGACATTATTTACTGGTCAACTGATTACGTCTAATAACACCGCAAAGCCCAGCAAACTTGTTGGCGGCTTTCGTTTTTTGATGTTTATTAAATTGTAAGAATCTGTTATCAACCACTGCATTGTCTGCTGCTTGTTTGTGTATGCAGTTAAAGAAACACATGTCGGCTATTGTTTGAACAACGATGGTATACAGAATTTATTGAAGACAATTACGAAGACGACTTACTGGCTTTACTCATGGATTAGTAACAAGTAACATTTCCGATAATGTTTATTTTGGTATAACACTTCAAGAACCTGGTGAAATTGTTAAATTTCAGAAGCCCAGCCACGATCGTATTTATATTCGAATTCATACTCGAACTCTTCTCGAAAATGATAATAAACGTTTTACACACCATTTCTCGTACTTTTAAAAAGTATTTTTCCGGGTACGAGAAAAATACACGTACGTGTATTTAAAATTTTCAGGAACCACGCCACGATCGTATTATATATCGCATTATACTCGAATTCATACACGATCTCTCCCCCAAAATGATAATATTTTTTTTGCGCAAAGTGCAGAGACCTAATTGCGTTTGTGAACTTGCGTTACCAACGGTAAAATATTTTTATAAAAAAATAGGAAATTTATAGCGAGTTCATAAGTAAACCTCATACACATGTAAAACGAAAACTAAGTGCAGTAGACCTGCAATGATTACGAGACACTTTTATTATATAAAAAAAATTAAGCTGAACGCATGTACAATTTCATACCATTTCAATTTCCAGCTAATAAAGCGGACATTATTTACTGGTAACATGTCCGATAATGTTTATTTTGGCATAACACTTCAAGAACCTGGTGATATTTTTAAATTTTAGAAGCTACTCCACGATCGTATTATATTAAAATTCATACGCGAACTCTTCCCCAAAATGATAATAAACGTTTTATATACTATTTCTCGTACTTAATTTTTTTTTTTTGTCCCGGTAAGAGAAATATACACATACATTTAAAATTTCAGGAACCACGCCACGATCATATTAAATTCTTATTCATACGCGATCTCTTCCCCATAATGATAATAAATTTGTTATTCACTATTTCATGTACTTTGAACGAAAATATTTTTTCATGTACGAATGAATATACGAAATTTCGGGAGCCACGCCACGATCGCGTTATATCCAAATTCGCGTTATAGCGGGGTTGCACTGTACATATATGTTGCCATTTTATAAGAGTACATAAAAAAGAACATGATGTAATAGCTGGGCGGCAAGTTCAAAGGCTTTGACTGGCGGTCGGATGAAAAATTGTAGATATTTACAGTGATTTAATTCAGAGGCAGAAAGACCCAGAAATGTACATGTGGTCATTTATAAAAGTACATCAAGTAAACAACTTTAGCTTCCGTTATTGTGTTCATTTCCGAATGTAGCGGAATAAGCAGTGCACGTGACCTCAGAATCAAGACATGTTGAGACTTAGACAAAATGCCATTCGTAAGTGGGTGACAAGTCGCCTAACAATGTAAACTTTGCCTTCTTCTGTTAGGAAAGTGAAAACGACTTAGCCCTGTGATTATTTAAGAGGTACATTGACTGACCATACCATATTATTTTAAAATGCATCTCGCCTCAGCCTGGTTAGTTCTAGTGTTGTAGCGAAATGTATTCATCAAGGCATCAGTAGCTAGGCCTAGTTTTTATATCAATTACGTTGACAAACAAAACTCTTGCCCATTCACGAGCAATATGTTTTGATAGCTGATTGACCATTAACCCTTTTCCGAGTAAAGTAGTAATTATCAATTTCCTGCATGCTATCCTTTGATGATAAAACATACAAACTTGTGTTTTAAGATCAGAATCGGTGATCTGGATATATATTAACTGCCAATTATACACTGTTTCGTCATAAAATTAGTTTGAAACTTAAGTGAACCAGTAGGCCTAACGGGAAATAATGGCGGACTTCGCTAAGTCTGGGATGTACCAATTTATTAGATTGTCTCTTTTCTTAAATCATCGGGCAAATGTATTCAGAAAAATATACAAATCATTGAAACCAAAGCCTAGGTATTATTTTATTAAAGATTTAACTTTAACATGCAAATTATGTAGGTCAGAAACGTATGGGACAATGCAATGTTGTGGAATTCGCGAGATGCGCTTTAAGGTCTAAGCTGTTTTCTGACTTGAAACGTATTTACGAAAATACGGGAAAAAAACAGCAAATCAGATACTATTTATTTGCCTAAAATTACTACAAGTACGTATACAAATAAATAAACCATAAATTTGCGATCCTGTCAATGGACTGTTGTAATGAAGCTATATTATAGTGAGTGATTACATTACGAAAACCTTTCCATCTAAAAATAGATGCACTCGCGTCTGTGTTGATTCTGTAGGAAAGAAGGGACTGCAACTTCTGATGGTGGGACTCCTATTTTTACCAAAATGGGAGTCCTGGGCTCCTAGTGTTAAAATCCTAGCGAGACCTCAGCATCTGTGAAGATGAATGTGAAACCATACGAAAAAATAGTCTGTTAAATTACACAGTACTGTATTTGATGCGTCTAATCATTTTCCAGTACCATACCCTTGTAAAAAAATAAAATTACATTAATCACAAGAATGTACCCAATCCTTAAAATGCTGCTAGAAATTGATTCGGAAAACATGATTATGCAGATGAATCTTGAGATTATTTCGTGAGATACATGGGGACAGCAAAATTTCTGTGGACTGTTGCTCATAATTATAGCATATACAATGCTGTTGGGCATTTTTGCGCACCTAAAGTTTCTGTCACCAATATTGAAGTAAACCGCATACCGAATTCACCCGATTGATAAAAAAAAAAAAAAAAAATACTGCAATGCTTACCATTTGAAACGATGCAAATGTCATCAGAATATTCTGTTCAAAATAATATTAATTTGGACACGGGGGGGTACCACCCCCGTGTTTTCCTGACTCGCGATATGTCGGCCTATTCTGCGCACAGCTTTGAAAAGATGTAATGTTTATCCATCAGGCTATAGAAATAAAATATACTGTTTTGGACTGTTTCTGTCAGCAGTTCATTCAAGTAATTAAGTCAGGTTTATATTTCTACAAAATTCAACGTAAAAATGCCAATAAATGGCAAGATATATCAAGCAAACTAAACCAATCTTGTAAAAAAGTTTGTAAAGTTCAAAATTTTATATTTAAAAAAATAAGTTATTATGTGGGGGAAAAACCACAGCAATGAATAGGATGCAATGTGTTTGCAACGTCTTGATGGGGAAAAATTACTACAGAATTTTGAAACAGACTATACGCCGGGGAATTTGTGTTCTAGCGGCAAGTTGACAAGTTGGGTATCAGACGGTTTTGTACGTGTGGGACAACTTCTTGCAAAATTGGAAACTTGGATTAAAATGCAGTATTGTTTTAAGGTACACATTTCCATTTTTTATGTGATTTATTTATTTGTATGATTCTAAAAGATGCATAGTAAATCGTATTTTATGGGTTACAGGTTCAAGAAGGTCATGGAGTGGGTATTCATGTAAGTCCAAGATTCCTCTGACCCTTGCCAGCGCATTTTTCATATCTGGACGTTTATGTTGGGTCAGTTCGGACCGCTCCGGTGGCCTAGTGGTTAGAGTGTCCGCCTCGGATGCGGGAGGTCGTGGGTTCGATCCCCGGCCGAGTCATACCAAAGACTTACAAAAATGGTACTAACAGCTTGGCGCTCAGCATTAAGAGGTTAGTGTTAGGACTGGTCGGCCTGGTGTCAGGATAATGTGACTGGGTGGGAGATCATACTACGTGTCTGCGGCATGATGCCCCAGTGCTAAACATCACTATCACACTGCAGACATCGTAGTGATATGACTGATTTTTTTTAAAAGCTACGTTAAAAAACCAAATCACACACACACACAGTCAAATTATCTATCGAAAAATTGGAATTCGCCGACGCCATTTGGTGTCGGCATGGGGTAGCCGCTTACTAGCCGGCCTAGCAAACTTTAATGAACTTTCACCTATATATACCTGCATGAAATCGATAGGAATATGATTTATTTTCTCAGATATTGCGAGTAGAGCATTTGTTATATCTTTAATCCGCTGACAGAATTTGACCTGGAACTCACCATTTGCATTCCGAGTCAATGACTACACAACTCTCACGACCTACATGTCAATGACAGCAGAGTTCAAATAGTCACGTGATATCAACAATAAATCATTTCTAATGTTGCTTTGATTGATTGATTGATTGGATTTACGTCGCGTGCGCCCAGAAGGGCATGTGCGTCGGGTTCATTCCCGCACAGCGGGATTTTAAATGTTCCTGGGGTAAGGAATTAGTGCCACATCCCCCAGGCGTTTATGTACTCAAGGAGCACTTCTAATTGAGCCGTCAGGTCGTAGGACTATATGTCTCTAACGACCTGAATGAAGGGCTTTCATGAGGGGGAATGGGCCCAACACACACACATGTTAACAATGAGTTGATTTCAGTCCGTATTTTCTGTACTAGGTGTCGACCCAAGTAGTATGTAACGACCGTTGCGATTGGTCGTAACGATGACGTCACATCGGGACACCTAGCTTTAGGCGGGTGGAAATTGTTCCACATCTCCGCCGTTATACGGTGTCTGAGAGAGGCAGTAGGGCAAGTAACTCGGCAAGCCAGCCATGGATGTCGTGCACTCCCAAGAACCCCAGCCCGTACTTAGTCAAATTTAGTCTAGTTGTACTAATGGACAATAAAAAATGCCAATAATGTGTTAGCCACCTGTGCAATTGGGTCAAATCAAAACAAGTTGTAAAATTTTCCTACGTCCTAACAATCTTAAAAATTCTAGTACATAGTATACGTTGTAGATGCCCTACAAATTTTTTAAAAACTAATATGTTTGAGCGACAAATGAAAAGTTTGGTCTCTGTTAGGTCATAAAAGGTTTGAATTTTGAACCGGTGAATTGACTGATCAAGTTAGTGTACATAATAGTTTTATCGAATGTTGCTGCAGGAAAAAAAATCGAACATATAAATGAAAGTCACGTACTATTTACAGAAAAATGAAAGAACATGAACTTCTAAAAATATTTATTGTGAAAATAACGACCAGAAATCTGTAAATGTTGCAGCAACTTGGAAAAAAATATATTCAATAAGCGGAGAGCACAGGTCACTGCGGTTGTCGCGTTATACTAACAAAATACATTGCAGACACGTTCTTAGAACTTGATGAATCTGGTTTTCTCCACCTTGCTGTGATATCGACAGATTTCTAATTGTTCTCAGAATAAATATGTTGGGAATTAAGTGTACATTATATTTATGTACAAGTATTACGTGACTTTTAATTAATATTTTCGAATTCTTTGTGCAACAACTTTCGAAATGTCATATTGTTGATATCATGTGATTATTGGACCTATGATATATTCGCTATTTTTGAGAAAATAAATCGTATTCCTATCGATTTCATGCAGGTATATCTCGATGAACGGTCGTTTTAGTTTGCTAAGACGGCTAGTAAGCGGCTACCCTATGCCGACACCAAATGGTATCGGCGAATTCCACCTTTTCGATAGGGAATTGGCTCTGACCCAACAGCCCAACATAAATGTCCAAATATAAAAAAAAGGGGTGGTAAGGGTTAGAGGAAACTCGAACTAGTCTTCATGTTGCCATTTAGGAATCACATTTTCATGTGCATTTCGAGTCTATATGTGGGATATTTTTGTACACTTTATGAATATCACTTTTCTTCATTAAAGTACGATCGTCCTTTCTTGATACAAAATGGATTTTTGAACCAAAATAGCACGTGATCCAATGTTTACAGAAATGACGTATCGTTGCGCAGAATTGGCCGACATGGTGGTATATGTTTTCGTTAAGCGTGTATTGTCACAGGGTACGGCAAAATCGCTAACAACATGAAATCACCATATCGGTAATATAATTTATATTTGATAAAACGTTAGACTCCTGTGGCTATGTCCACCATGACTGACACCACGAGATTATGCGGTAATTAGTTTTCCAGATGAAGTTTACTTGTTCTTGTTTCCGAATAGGGTATCTATGTCCTTATACGGCACGCTAAAAAGAAATTTAAAAAATCTGAAAACGGAAGCGGATACCAGTTGAACTAATATGGCGGATGATCGAAAATAAAAGAAGTGATAAAGAAGGCAGAACGATATTTTACGCGTATATCTGCGTTGATATGAAGAAAATCTGGTATTAAATTAGAGGATTCATTAATTTCTTTTAGAAATATAAATATGTACACGGAACATGTTCAAAACATTTGTTATAGTAAGCTGAAAATGTGTGACTCGCGCCGGGTTGCTCCGTTGATACACAATACGTAATTATCGCATATTCGTTATGTTTTGGTTGCACCGATGCAAGAATATCATGTGAAACCTCTTATGTTATAGGACTAAGGTGTTAGTAACTAGCCCACTAAGTACGGGTAATACTATCAATAATATAGTATTGTCAGACCATCCCGTTTGTTTGTGCCCGACTTCCGTGGTCCTACATATAAGACCTCGACGCTGAAATTTATGTTTAGGGCGTCAGGGTCTTACTGCATAAATAACGGCGCTGTGTAGCGTGTTTTGATGTCGACTAACATCGTAACGAAAGTCAAACTTTTAGGAATATCTCGCACAACTGTCAGCCTATAACGGCGCTTTTCTACAAATTAAAGTCATATTGTTTTAGTCAGACTTTACTTACTCTGATGTCTTTTCTTCAATAAATTCAAATTCTCACAAAAGAAATGGACCTGTTTTCAAGTTACGTTGGCATATATTTCAGTTGGTGGAATGCGATGGAAGCCAGGAATGCCGAAATCAGGTAAAGTTGAATTATACTTCTTTAACGAAACAAATAAAAATATATTAATATCGAAGAAAATGTTTAGATAGCTTCGTT
Source organism: Sinohyriopsis cumingii (assembly GCA_028554795.2). Taxonomy (NCBI): domain Eukaryota; kingdom Metazoa; phylum Mollusca; class Bivalvia; order Unionida; family Unionidae; genus Sinohyriopsis; species Sinohyriopsis cumingii. The sequence goes on from CM068836.1 coordinate 36,053,773, forward strand.
TCATTCAAGATTCCTATCATCCTTGTAACTGATTTCGGTATTCCCAGCTTCTATCACATTACAGCCATGTGAAATGCAGGTCAACGTGACTTAAAAAAATGTCAATTTGCTTGTGTGAAATTGAATTTAGAAGGAAAAATGCATCAGAGTAAGTAAAGCCTGATTAAACATTATAACTTTAATTTGTAGAAAAATGCCAATATGTGTTGCCAAGTGTGTTGAGATATTCCTGAAAATTTTACTTGTTGTTCCGATGTCAAATGATGTCGAAACAAGCTATACAGTACCATTATTTGGGCCGTAAGACCCAGACACTCAAAATATAAATATCAGCATGGGAATCACTTTAAAATCACATGTTTATTTTTTGCCTTTTTTTTGGGTGTGGTGATTATATGATTTTAACATCCTCTTGCTACAAATGATGTGACAGTTACAGGTCACATAAGGTCAGCTCCAAGCTCCACACTCAGTTGTAACCCTATGTATTATGATAATATTAGTGTAAGAAACTGATGTGCATGTGTTTTCCCTGTTTGGGAGAGTTGTTTGATTCAAAAGACATAATTAACGTGATAATAGAAGAGACCACGTTTTAATTCAATGCAGCAATACAACAAATACTTCCGCAAGCCAGTTATCATAACATAGTCGGCACTTTATTAAGTTCTCAGAGAAATGCTTGAAGACATCTGATACGGTAGATTGACACAATTTACCTTTAAATATACATTGCATTTATGATGATTATGCTTAAATGGTACTAAAAGAAAGAATTAAAATGCAAATTTCACTTAACACATTAACCCCTGGAGCTTTTTGTCATTTTCGCCTGAAAATCAAGTAGGAAACACATTTTGAAAGCTATTTCTGAATAGACTCGAAAACCCCAAATCCCCAGTCATCTTTCAATAACATACTGCCTAGTTGTGTAAGAAACATAGTTTTTCATTGGCTATTTGACTCGCGCATGAGCAGAAGGGTAAAAGTCGGAGTTCTTTTCTTTTTTTTGCTAAACAGAGCCATTATATTTGTATGGAAACTACTCTTTATTCCAAATGACCATCTTATCCTACTTTTTGCAAAGGCTCATCTGTCTGTTTGCAGTTCATACCGGTTTGCCTTAGATCTGAGACCAAAAAGTCTATAATCCAGTTATGATTGGTGGTTGTTGTTTTTGTCTGGATTTGAACCAACAGTAAGCACTTATCAGAATTATATGTGACATATTTATCGGCATGACACACCAGAAGCGTGGCCCTGATAAAAGTAGACAAGATGCAAAGCAACAGAGAAACTTGTGTAATGTGGCTATTAAATGATCAGCAATGTACTTAAATCACAGATGGGTAACAGATCCGGAATGTCTTCTTTGCATTGATATACATGTATGTTAGTAGTGGCTGAGATTGATGATGTGACAAAATAATCAGCAAGGAATTGGCAGAGTTGAGATGTAGGGTCATATTTCAAACCACATGTGTTAGCCACCTTGTGTTTACTAGTTTGGAGCAAAATGATTTAATTTAGTAACCCATAGGGCTACTTGGATTCAGCTTATGGAAGCCTAACCCCAGCATTCTTGTAGCCCCAGTGGTACCTAAATTGAACCATTTGATGCAAACTATTACTTTTCATTCAAAATGACACATGTTTGAATTCTCAAAATTTTGCCTGATGTGGAGGATAGAAAAGCCAAAGGAATAAGTGATAAAGTATTAAGTTGTATAACAGTATATTGAATAATTTATAGGTTGTTATTTTACAGGACATGTAGTTATTAATATAACATTTGCCATCATATTTCGTTTGTTTCATTTGCTTTGTTTGTAATTTTCTCCTATCCAAAGAAAGTGGTATAAAGTGCTGTTTTAATCTTTTTTAGGATGCTCCAGTAACATTTGTTGACAGCAAGATGGGAAATGTGGAGTCCCGTTATCCCAAATTGACAGCTTACTACAGGAGAGGAGAGGGGGTTATACTTGGAGAGAGGGAGGGCAGACATCTTCAAGATGTGAATCGGAATACAAATGGCACATACCTTCGCTGGAGGAAACATTTTAATTCTTCTAGTGATTCAGAAGGATTTTCCTGTACTGAAAGAGAGGAACTTACTAAATCAGGATGTGTAAATATTGTTCCAGAATGCATGGTTTCTATTCAAAGGGAGAAAACTCTAAATGGTTTCACAAAGGAGACAACTTTTCAGTCACAGGATTTTGTTGATATTGAGCATGATGTTACAGTGTCCACATCTTTGAGTGAATCTCTTCAGGGCAATGTTAGCCTAAACTCTTTGTCAGTTAGAAATGCAAAATTAGAAACAAAAGATACTGAAAATGTATGTAGATTCGAATATGAGGTAAGTTCTCTACAAGGTGAGCACAATAGAAGCCCTGCTATTCTTGATGTAAAACATGATCTTGGTGCTAGTAGCGTTCTTCTTACACCCCCATCAGAAGATGATGAGCGGCCAGTAGAAAATCATGTTGCAGATTTTGGCTCCAGAGAAGCAGACTCTTGTTACTCAGTTCAAGTTAAGGATTTGCTTGGTTCTTGTACTAGTACTTCAGCCTCAACCACTGCTGCTGGTGCTCTGTCACAACTTAAAAGGAATGACAGTTTAGCATTAGTTGTAGAAATGAATGATTATGTATGCAGTAATGAATCTTTCGATTCTAAAAGTAGCTCTGCCGTCATTTCTCCTCTTCGATCTGCACAGTCATCAGAAAAGTCTGACAGTAGTCAGTTTCATCAAGTCCTTCTCAGGAAGTTAGATAGACTTCGTTCAGAACCTCTTGACTCTGTTTCTACAAATTCTTCTAGAAGTGAGACACCTGACCGAAGTTCTCACCACTATTTGTTCAGCTCAGATAAACAAGACAGTTTTTCTGGCGTAAGTCAACGGGATAATTTTTTAACTTTTAGCCGACAGGACAGTTTATCTGGGATTAGTAGTCCAGAATTGGAAGTCCTGGTGTCTGGAACAGCTGATATGAATGGTACATCTAGTGATAAATTTGATGTCCTTGAGAATGAAATTCATTGCATAGAAGATGAATTTCAAGACATTGTTTCAAAACTGGATGAACTGAAAGCAAAATATACTACAGATGACTATCTCAGTCCAGTGTCTAGCAGTTTGAATGAACTAGAGATACATAAATCCATCCCAGATGTTCCAGCAACTTCCTTGTCCGAATCGGATAATTCCATCATGGGTATTTCCTCTCAGTCAGTAAGTGGTGCTGAACCTGTTGACTTGTCCTGGGATATGGAGAGCTTGGAAAATGTCCTGACAGAAAATTCATTAGGTACTCGCTCTTTAGAATATGTGGCAAAATCTCTTGGTCTGAGGTTAGATATTGATGGACGCAATAAAGATTGTGGCATTAGCTGTGATCAGGATATATTACACTCCCACAGCTGCAGTGGAGCACAGAAATGTCTGATCAGTCCATCAGATCTCACTCTTGATAATGTGAGCTCACTGGAGACTGAGTATAGTCCAAGTGCAGAGGAAATAACAAATGATATCTTCAACTCTCCATCAGGTGAGAAAGATTAAAACCATGTTTTTGTGTTCAGTGCAGTGCTTTGCAGTGTGGACACTTGCTAGTTTGAGTGTTGTGTTGCATACTGTATATCTAGTGTGCATACACTTTCAGCTGCTTATAGTACATATATGTTGAATTGTACATTTATTAGTCTAGCAAGGATGTGCAAATTTACACATGCTAATACCTAAATGTTTATGCATTGCTCTAAATAAACGGCTTATTTGCAATTTTTGCATGAACTTGTAGACAGAAAGCACATAAAGAAATTCTTAATTCATTAAAATTATGTAAAACAATTTAATTTTAAATATCTAGTCCAAACTTGTAAGTATATTCATCCATATTTCATAATGGTACAGTTGATCAGTAAAAAGTATGCAGTTGTTTTATGCACATTTAAAATTATACTTCTTCAGTAGACAAATACTTATTCAAAGGGAGCCACATAATTGTGTTCTGAATTATAGTACAAGTCACATAGGTCATGTATGCGCATTTACTCGTTTTAAATTAAATCTAAATTGTTCTTTTAAAATTTTACACTAATTTTGTTTAACCAAATTCTATTCAATCCTAATTATTGAATGCTCTGCATATTAAGTGTCACCAAGAAACTTCCAGCCAAAAATCATATATCACTGTGGACTTTTATAATGGTGGCCCTGTACTGAACTTGGGTCAGAATAAGAGTGCATCAAGTGGAATCGTCACAGTCGAGGGTATTACGAATATGCTTATCAATATGCGTATCTTTCATTGTAACCTCACAGCACGCAACATTTAATCTGGATTGTTCTGGATCACACCTTTAGGTTCATTTTGTCCAAAAATATCTCCATACTTTAACATTGATTTCTCCATATGCACTTATCAGGGCATCAAAATAATGACCTTCAAAAGGAATATGGATGTATTTGAATCCAAATGAAGTGAATACTTGCCCCACAAAGGTATGTAGAATCAAATTATAAAAAAATGACACCCATTACTGAAATAGTCGGTGTTGAATACCTACATGACCCGTGTGACTTATACTATAGTCTTGGTCACCAGGTCATTTGGTGCATTCATAAAAGGCATGACTAACATCTTGATGTTGAAACCTCAGTCTGGTTTTGTAAGTTTGTATTTTGCGTTATTTACATGGCACCCTTTTGAATTTAGAAAAATGTAATTACTGTAATTCCAAGGCAGAGAGTAAAATACGTTATTTATTGAATTCTTATCTAGAGTTCAGTATGTACAGAGTGCAGTGAAGAGTTAGTTATAGGTGACATCCCAGCCTTGACAAAAAGAAATGTTTGAAGATGAAATATGGCTTTTTATTTATGCAGATTGGAATAAAATGAATGTGTTATTTACAACTTGACAAGTCATTCGGTATATCGGATTGTTATAAACAGGGTTGTCACTCAGCTGGTTACATGCAGATTGCAAAGTAGTGAGAGGCTCTTTTGATTGAAGTTAGATTTTAACCAAATTTTTGGAAAATCTCAACATATTGAAAAGACTGATGTCAGGGCACTTACAGAGTTTTTAGAATTGTTCAAGTCAAGAGGGGATGTAAACTGCTGCTTACTCACAATACAATAAATGAAATAATCAAGATCTCTTATATCCAGTGAGAGCAGATGTAAATAAGTTTCTAGAGTTTCTTATTAAATACTGTTGAAGTTAATTAAAGGCAGCTTATAATATTTTTTGTTAAATGTATGGTCATACAGCTGGATTCATCTCTTCATTACAATTATGTAAAATTTAATACAGTGATCTCCCTTTGCAAGGTGCCCTACCTTCTATTAACTTGATGGCCAGATATCTATACATGTAGTTTCAAAAGATTCGAAATTTAATTGGAGTTTAATGCTGCCATTAGTTGTTATCATAAGCATAAGCTTGTTCTTGCCAACAGGAAACATTATGGCACGGTAAATGTGTTCAAATCACTGTGGAAAATAGAACAATTGATCGGATTTTGTTGCTTTTATTCAAATTTGATACTGACTTCCTTTGTTTTTATTGAAGTTTGTAGTCAGCTTGCTTTGAAGGTGCATGTGTTATTGAAGACACTGCTAAAGGCTATCTTTGGGGGACTAAACAAATGCCCATTTGGTATTGTGGCTGCATCCTCAAATAATTGTAGAACATTCATTGGGACATACCTTTTTGTTCATTTGCTTAGTATTTATATGGAATGATCGGTGCTTCAGATGTAATTAGTTTTCTTTGAAGTTTCAGCAAAACTATTTTTTCAAATACATTTTTCAGATAAAAGAATTAGCCATTGTTTGGTTGATTTTAGTCATTCCTGTTGCTGCTTTCAAAAGTGGCAGATTGTACTTAGTCTGGTAGTATGACTATCAGAGTTCTATCACAGCATAGCCATAAGTACTAAGGCCTGACATTAGGATAAGCAGATTATGCTATGCCAAAGCACTGTTAAGATGGTTTGTCAATATGAAGGAAGCATTTTTTATGTACAGTAACTAGATTTCAGTGCATTTTATATCCAAGTTTAACGCTTTCCTTTCATGGTGCCTAAGCCTTTGAATTTCTTCATTTCAAAACCAATATTTTATGTACGAGTTTTAACAGACAAAATTGTTGGCGCCAAAAAAATCAGATGGGACATTTTGTCACTAATAAAGGGAAAATTTGCAATTTGCAACATTGGCGATCCCTGCATGAATGCTTTTTGATTACCAACTTTGTGTCTCACCTAAACTTGGAAGACTTTGTGATGTTATCTTCACAACAGACAAAATAATTAAATTTCCTCATGCAAAGAAAATCTTGTGTAGAATAAATCTGAGTATGGGGATAAGGATGAAAACCAATAAAATCTATCACATTGTACTTCCTGCAGATGCAAAAGACTGCTGAGGCCACAGGTACTTGTTTTGTTATTTGCAGAAACTTTTATGTACAATATTTCAGAGCTCAGTTATTATTTTTTGGATACATGGTTTTGTAGCATTTTATCTGTAAGGCTAAATTGATTGATAAAAGAAATGAAAATTGCACTCTGCCTTTTAATTATCTTTATTTTAATTATGTTCAGTATTCTACCCTTTCTACTTTTAATTTTGAGATACCACTGTAAAGGAGACTGACCATTATTCCAACTGTTTTTGATATCCAACTTGCACATCTGACTCACATTCATCGTCATTTTCAGGTTCAGAATCACTCACTGGTATCTCCATTAACACTTTCCCAGCTCCAGTAATCCGATATACATCATAAAAATTATTGTCATCATCACTAGCATTTGCCAGTATTTGCCAAATGAAATTGCAATCTGAAGATGAACCATTCTGGGAATTTTGAGTTTTCTAGGTAGCCCATATTTTGAACATGCATATATAAAACATTTTTGATGAAAGGTTCTAATTATGCCATAATGCATATTCCAGGGCAATGCTTCTTCCAGGGCACAATGTGCCAATGAGATTTAGTTTAACAACCACTCATTTCATGCTTGATGAACCCAGATTTGTAAACAGTTGCCTACCTGAAAAACAGATGTCGTAATAATAATGGTTAAATAAAAATGTTGTACTTCGCCAAGCGCATTTTCATAAGCAGGACTTTCAACTAATCTGCAGGAGTCCTCGCGTATCACTGTTGTCCAAGTGTGCGAATTTTTTGCACAATTCATGCAATTATGCACCCTGACAGATCCTCTCTTTAAGTTCTTTACATATCAGATAATGACTTTTGTGTGATTTTTCTCTGTTGCTTTGCCAGTACTGCCTGTTCATCATTCAGGGAATAAGCTACATTCAGACATGATTTTTTTCCATTTTAAAAGCAGACTTCGACTTTTCTCCTGACTTGAATCAGATTTGTCTTGACATAGTCCATTTTTTAATATCGTCTCCGATCCAGTTTTTAAGAAATGGTCTTTCAGGTCCATTCCTTAATGACCCTTGTAAATTATTCGTTCCATATATTAGTTAGCACATGACTCTCGTAAAGAGTATTCTGATTGGTCAAAGGTTTAAATTCATCCATTGAATCTTTGTGTAATGGAAACTGATGGCAATGCAAAAAACATGGCGTCCTGAGTTGAGAGAGACCATAACTGCCAAAAGCTGTTTCAAATCAAGACTGTAGTACTACTGAGCCATTGATTGTCCAATTACATCTGCAGTATCATCAAACCAAGCTATACAGAAGTACATTTGTTTCATAACTTTGTTTATTATATGCTCATTTTTTTCCCCGTTAACTTTACATTGTCAGAATCGTGCAATATTACCCAATTCTGAACCCGCGTGCCAATACACATATAGCATTCACATGCATAAAGGAACTAATTTCTGTTGTAAACAAACACTGGACGCAGATGCCAGCACTTTTGATTTGTAAACAAATCATGTACACTTGATTAAGAAGCGCTTTACGTTGTGGTTGTTTAAATTTGTTTCTGAATGAACTAAAACAGATGTTTCATGGACTGCCACATGTCAGCTGCTTTGGCACATTCCGCGTTGCTACAATGTTTCGGATTTAGGCTAGCTACAGTATACAACAGACACAAGAAAATGTCCTTACAAATAACATACAAGTGACAAGTCATATAGGACACACGGTACTAATTATACGGAAGAACTGTGAACCAGTCTAGAAATGGGTGAAGAAATGATAGAGTATTTACAGGTTTGGTGGTCCATAATTGGTTAATAATGAAAATTAAAATTTTAGGAAAAATATCTTTTGAGAGCTTGTCCTATATGTAATGTAAAAAAAATATTGACAAATTTCTACTGATGCAATTTTAGCATTTTTACAGGCTTGACTCGGGAGTACTCAATACTGAAAGTAGCACCTGATTCATTTGGTACAGAATCAATAACACGTGTTTCATGCACATGTACGTAAACAAATTGCCGCGGGTCATATGGTGTTCTCCACACATAAGCTTGCACCAAGGTTAGATGTGCACGAAAAATTATAGGTGTCATTATCAGCACCCATAAATTTTAAGTTATGGAATTTTGAATATGACAGTGTTTCCATATGTTTACCATTGGAGTGGAATTAGTACCGTGAGTCCTATATGCGACCTATACCATAATAGGAGTTTGTTGTTTCCATGGTTACCACGTGCATCCAGGGTATCAGTTTGGTGGTTTTTACATATGACAGTGATAATGGAGTCTTTTTATCATGGTTTGCATGTGATTTTGGAGAAAAATTCTATACAAAAGACAGATGGGGATGGTTTTATACACTGGAGAGTGGAAGTATATAGCTCAGGCTATAGGGAAAAGAGCACAGTATGGCCTGATGGCAGAATTTCATATGATGGTACCCATAGATTGGCCTGTATGGTTAAATACCATTTAACACATGCAATAATTCCCCAAAATGGGGTGGGGTGGGGTAGATTTTATATGTAAGCCACTTATGTCACAATCACTTATGTATCAGTACTGATCATTTAACTTTAGAGACACACTCAGCAGATCAAAGCAGAGAACATTGTAAAAATAAGGACTGTGCACAAAACTGCACATGCTGCATTGCCTCAACCTGTAAATTGAATTATTATATGTCGAGTCACATTGAATATCAATTATACCGGTCTTATTTCTTATCCTAGAATTAAACTCCTTGACACCTATTCTATGTTCAGCATGTTTCTCATATTGGTACATCACATTTTTGGGCAAACAGTATTGGAACTTTTCTGCATTCCTTTTGTTGAGGGAGCAGGGAGGGACATTTTCACTTAAAATAATAGTTTTCAACCCTTCATTCCCAATATAAGTCTGCAAAAGTCCTATCTGTATTGCATTCTTTACACAGGCAGTTTTTCTTCCCCAACCTCCCTTCATACAGTTGAAACATTCTTGATGTATAACTGCATGGTGAACATACTGCTCTCTCCCACCAAACCAGATCTCTTTTTTCTTCATGTACCAAGTCCCATGATAGAAAACCTTTATACTCAGGGTGTTGCAACTTGTGGTCTCAGAACACATTATTCCAGATCTCAGCATTTGATTACTGCGTGCACTAAGTGATATGGGTTTTCTTCACCATATATGTTGTTGTGAATAAATGAAAACAAGCTTCATGTCAGAAATATGGTTTCATATTTGAAACAAAAGCTATTTATTAAACCTACATTGCTCTGTTCTTACCATCAAGTAATAGTAAGGAATCATTTAGCTGTAAATTAGAGCTTGCTATTTGGTTTGCCAATTCAAGGTGTATTACCTCCCCTTTGACTGTAATTGAGTGATTGCAATGTTTGCTTTGTTTCTCTTTTGTTCAATAATGTATGCATTTTTTCAGCTTTATATTAAAAAGTAAGTAATTTAACACTGCTTATAGTGGAAAGTAGCCACAGTAATGATTTTGAGACTTTTTCTTAACTTTTTATGAGCTTTGGGGAAATGTAGGTATATGTTTATGTATTAGACAACTTCAATATGCAATTCAATTCTATTACTTAAATTTAACAAGTAGTGTATTCAGTGACAATTTTTATCAGTGTCTGCATATTGCATAGAGACATGAACTTGTCTTGGCATAACAAAGTTTTTCACACATTTCTCCACCTCCAGCATACTTAATAGCTTGAGTCATAACAGTTTGTGCATACACTTTCTGTCTCCAACATCAATGTCAGCATTATAGGAACTTTGGATAGCTTTTTCAAATTTGTCTCTTGCTGTCCTTATGTAACATACCTCATGCTGATGTGTTATTTGGGTTGATACACATTCCCCCCACCCCCGTTGTGGGGAACATTACCAGGCTTGAAGAAATTACTCTGTCTATTCTTTGCTTATTCACCCTTCCCCATAGTTTTATACTAAAAAGTAGCACTATGTTATTTAATTATTCAGTATAATAAAGCTTATGGAACTCTTCCTTGGCTTTTATACCTTTTTATTAACATTTGGGGGTCATGAATCACATGTGATGATAGTTTAAATAAGTTTGGAATGTCAGCATCTCTTGATGCTTCATGGGTGTGTGTATATGTTTTAGTCACAAAAGGGCAATGGCCTCTTATCATTTTGACCTGTCATGTGGCACACTTATTTGTTTTGTTTGATTGATGTGAATAGGGATGCACTGTATCTTATTTCTGTGAGAGTCAGCAAGAAAAGAAATGCAATTTTGAAATTTAAAACATTTAAAACTTGTCTTATAGCCAGTGAGAGATGAAAAAACAATGCGTCATGTAATTTGATACCCTGTGATGTCATACTTGCTGATGTCAGCATGCTTGTGTTTCTTTTGTGTAGCATGCATGCCATAGAAAGATAACATGAAGATACAAAGGCAGAAAACAATTATTTTAATAACAAGAATAAGCCATTAATAAGTACAATACAACACAGCAACATGTGATGCGGATGCAATTTAACTATAGATATTGGTATCATAAAATGCTATCGCACTATTATCCATGCACAAGCATGGCCAATTCTTTCTTACAATTATGCTCTAATATCAAGGAGTAAAATACAACTTTTTCAAAAAAAATTAAATCTGGTTATAGGACACACGGTACTAATTATACGGAAGAACTGTGGACCAGTCTAGAAATGGGTGAAGAAATGATAGAGTATTTACAGGTTTGGTGGTCCATAATTGGTTAATAATGAAAATTAAAATTTTAGGAAAAATATCTTTTGAGAGCTTGTCCTATATGTAATGTAAAAAAAATATTGACAAATTTCTACTGATGCAATTTTAGCATTTTTACAGGCTTGACTCAGGAGTACTCAATACTGAAAGTAGCACCTGATTCATTTGGTGCAGAATCAATAACACGTGTTTCATGCACATGTATGTAAACAAATTGCCGTGGGTCATATGGTGTTCTCCACACATAAGCTTGCACCAAGGTTAGATGTGCACGAAAAATTATAGGTGTCATTATCAGCACCCATAAATTTTAAGTTATGGAATTTTGAATATGACAGTGTTTCCATATGTTTACCATTGGAGTGGAATTAGTACCGTGAGTCCTATACTGTCTTCATTGGCTGGCGATAAGAATGGCAAAAACAATATACTTACAGTTTTACATCCTGAATTTCCTCAAAATGTACTTTCTTAGTTCTGCAAATCCAAATTACATGAGGCATGTCATAGGTTCTCAATCTTGATTACACATTTCGAAATTGTACTGTAATTTCGATGACAAGTGCAATTACATCCTCCTTACTGCACTCAAAATGAAATAAGCATTAAATTTCACTTTGTCACCCACATCAAAATGACATACTTAGTTTGATGTCTCCATGCATCTCGGAGATTCTTCTGGGCCAAGTTACAAACTTCCTCCAGCTTCTTGCAGAGATGGGCAACATACTAATATGTTGTACTTACTTCCTTGATGCATTTTTACCCATCCACAACTGTTTTAATACAGCCCTCTGTCTGCTTACTCTCCTTCCATAAACAAATTCAAAATGTGAAAAATTATCGTGGAGAGGTTTCATTCCCAATCCTTGGGTCGACCTTCATAAAGCTTTCTCAGAGCTTGCTTCAGGTCCATTTAAAATGCTCTACTAGACCATTGCACTGTGGATGATACAGGGTGGTAGTCAGATGTCTGATGGACAGTAACCTGTTTACCTCATTCATCTTCAGGAACACTATCTCTCAACCAGACTCCTAAAAAGGCCACAGCCACTGTAACTGAGTCAATGTTTTTTAACTCAACAGCCTCCGGGTATCAAATGGTGTAATCAGCTATCGTTAATACATAATGACTTCACTCTCTGACACCAGCTTTATCAGACCAATCAGATCCATCACCACCCTCAAGAAAGGCTCATCAATCTATCTGGGGTGGTTCCTAGTGACACAGGGCAATGGGAAGTCTTAGGTGCCACCCACTGACACTTGCCACATGACACAGAACCTCTGCACATCCCCATGCACACTTGGCCAATAAAACTCCCTCACAAGCCCATCTCCGGTTTTTGCCATGTCCATGTGGCTTCCAAGTAGACCCTCTTCTGCTTGCTTAGCTCTTGGCACAATACCTGTTTAAACTATCTAACCCTTTCCAGGCTTACTGCTTCAAGATATCATGTTTAACCATAAACTTCACTTTGCCGTATGGTCATTTCCCTATGACCCATCTTTTGCATACCTGTGTACCTTGTTGAGAGACAAATCTTCCTTTTGAAGTTTTTCCAACTTGCCAGATAACAAATTATGGGTGAAGTCATGGGTCTCGGCAGCTTTGACTCTGACTTTCGCTGCATAGATCTGGTCTCAACAGACCGCACATGCACATGAGACAACCCCGACAAGCATGCTGCTTCAGTTCGTCCTTTCACACATGGCGAGTGTAGGTCAATGCAAATGACCAGGAAGCAAATCTTTAGTTCTGTTAGCAAATTGCACTTCTGCCATCTCACCTGTGTTGTCTCCAAACTTGACATATTTGCTATCTATGAAGACCAGATAACTACAGCCAGTATCATACAGTTTGGTTACCGACTGACCATTTACTGCAGCTTCTGCTGTGTTCATTGACTCTACTGTCTTTCGCCTGTTAACAGTATTCAGAGTTACTGCATTAATCATCGGACGATACTTCTACAGTCCCTAACAACGTGGCCTGGCTTGTTGCAGCCGAAACATGAGATCTCCTTTATGCCTAAGGGTACCCTTATCTGTCCATGGGTCTTCCCTATCCCATGGAAGTGATTAAGGCTGGGATTAATGGCCCCTGGCCTCCCACCATTCTGACCATTTCGTCTTTGGGGTGCCCCCTAAGTGGCCTCACTTGGTTTGCTGAAGCCAGGTCAGTCCCTTGCATCCCAGTTGGTTGGACATAAATGTGCACTCGGGTATTGTTTGGCCATCATGCTGATGTCTTCCTAGGTCGAGAACTCATTCTGCTAGGAACACAAATATTTTTGATAGGTAATTAAAACATCTTCTTTCAACATCTCTTTGTATATGCAGTCATACATTAATGCTGTACCCATCCAAAAAGTACAGTGTCAAAAAATTAAGTTCTCTAACCATTCTAGTATTAATGGCCTACTCAAAATAGTTCAATATGTATTGACCTGCCTGGGGATGGCCGTACCTATGGATTCACTTAAAAAAGACTATCCCTTGCACAAGCAGTCAGTATCAACATCTTATTGTACAATAGTCACTTCCCTTGCTTAAAGGTCAAGGATGTTACTAATGAAAATGTGGTAAGGCTTTTATATCATTTACTGTTTTTAATACACCCCAGCTTCCAGCTTCGGGGTGAGGGATTTAATATGCAGTTAAAAATATCATTGGTATTTAATATGGAAGCTACTCTGGATTTATTCATGTTATTGATAATAATTGTTTCTTAGTTCAAAGATTGTAGTAAAAGAAATTATTTATGATGTATATCAAGAAAATGTCATGCACAGTTACTGTTCTGAGATCTCAATGGAAGTAAATATTTTGGTACTTTTATTCTAGCATCAGTATTGATATTCGTATCACTGCTACAAAAATATCAGTACACTGTATATAAGTGAATCATTTCATCCCCTATTTGCCACTATGTTTGCAAAGTAATTTTTCTCTTGTGATTTTTAATGAATATTTTTCCCATCATTTCTTATGATGTTGTGGTTTTCTTCACAGATGAAAATCCTGAGAAGTTGAAGGCACTTGTACAGATTATGGTGAATGTTGGAGACAGACAGGACATTTTACAGTATGCAAAGAAGGAATGGAAATCAGATACCCCTAAAGCAGTACAAATGAGATTGGTACGGTTTTTACTGTAATTGTTATACCTATACATTTTAAAAAAAGTGCCACAGCTTTTTTGATACACACCTTCTGTAAATCCATCCTTCTGTCTTGTTATGAGTCTGTGGTCTTAAAATAAGTGTTGTTGAGATAAATAATAATGTGGAAGATTGTCAAATGTAAATATTGAACAAATTTAAGGCATTCTGCATGGTTGTGTTCAGGTATCCTATTAACTGATCATTCTTGTGAGAATACAATATAAAAACAAAATTTTTGTCATTATAGAGAAAAAACAATTCAGTCATATGGAAATGATGCATCAGTCATCTAACCGTAATGTAGATCAAATACGTTTAATTATTTAAATGCAGTTAACTTTTTGTGATTATTGGAGCATTTTGGCTATTGAGACCCACAAAAAAATAAAACATTCAAACCAATTTGTTTCAATAGTATTTAGCCAATTTCTTTATTTTGTATACTGCTTTGCAGCTAAAATGGATTTAGTGGAAGACATAGGATTGATTCCTCATCTCTCTTGAATGATCAATCAATCAATTGATCAGTAAAATGATCCGTCTCAAATTTACATTTTTCTAACATGATGTAATGACTTTACATTAATGAAAGACTTATCACTAGTAGTAATACAGTAAGTGTGGTCTCTCCATTTATCGCAAATTGGTTTAGTGCTCTCTACTGCCTATTTTGGAATCCTCTATTTAACATTTGTTAAATAGTATTTGCTTCACTGTTTTTTTCTTTGTATTTTTACAAAGATGAGTGAACTTAGAATACAACCTTGACCTTACAGTCTATCTCAAATTCTACAGCGTAGCATTGTCCCATTTGTTTCTGACCTACATAGTTGCATTTTAAAGCTAAATCTTCAGTAACATAATATCATGTGCTATATCTCCATATTTTATTTATACTGGTTTTCACTGATCGAATCAACGCTTGTTGTACAAGTAAGAAAAAATTAAACAAACAAAAGAGAAAATTTCAAATTGTGTCATAGAGTGACACATTTCCTCAGCCATTGTTTCCTTCTGGTTTTTTTTTTTTTTTTGTCTCCTGCTTCCTCTCATAATTTTCCTGCCTAGTAGAAGGTAATTTTGGTTGGACTTTTTTGTACTCATATGTATGGTGTGCATGTTTGGTTTGGGGTGGTCTTGTTCTAATCTCAACATTGACTTCATACAAATTAAGGTGCTGCATGTTTTGCTTTCCCTCATCCACAGAATGCTGCTCTTTGTATGTGGTCATAGCTTGATCTCAGGTTTGAATCAATTTGTAAAAGTTTTTAGGAGGCATGGAGCCACAAATTTGGATTTCAGTTTCCACAGTATACCTGGTACATGTATTCATTTTTTCGTGGATTGTCTTGTTTGGGGACATACCTGATATAGTTTTCTTCCATATTGGAGAGAACGATATCAATGTACTGTCAGTTCACTGTTTTTGCATACACTCTTATGTGTAGTGTGCATTACGTGTTGGTGGGGTAATATTTTTCCCAGTACATGATCTTGCTATGTGTCATGGCAACACTATATGTGCATCACTGCCTGCATTAACTATTATTTTGTTATAGTTGTTGTAATGGTGGTGTGCACCATAAGAACTGGGGCAACTCTTGGTTGTTTCATTGAATTTTGTCTCATGTAAAGCTTTTCTTGATCATAAATGAGAGAAAATAAAATAGATATATCCATTTATACATGATCACAACAGCAGACAAAAAAAATCAGTTAAAGAATATATTCTGAGTATTAAAATTGAAGTCTGTATTCAATATGGTTGCATTTTTATATAACCATTTTCAGGAGAAAAACGAGGATTTTTTCACAACCATAATTAAAAGCTTTATTCAAGTTTTGTATAAAATTGTGGTTCTGTTCAGTATATGTGTGTTTTTTTGTAGAAATATTGATAGTATTATTTATGTTTTTTTGTTGTTGTTTTCCGAGTATTTATGTATTGTTTGTCCATCTAGCATGCCCCTGGTTTTCTTTGGCTCCTCTGCAGGCCTGTCTGTTTTACATGAGCCACGTAGCTTAGTCTTGCAATCTCAAGACCACTTACTGCATGGTTCCCCATCCCTATCTGTATTTACTTACTGTACTTACTAGCTTAAGTCCATATAAGTATTGTAATATAGTACAGTAAAAACTGCTATGAGTGACCTCTGCTATGAGCGACCACCTGCCATTTCTGACCACAATTGTAATGCACAGATTGATTTTATTATATAAACACTGTTGTGAGCAACCACCTGCTGAACGCGAACAGCGACCGCGATACCTTTGCACAATATGCATTTCGACACTGCTATGAATGACTGCATCGCAAAAACGTGGATAAACTAAACTCCACTGACCCTTATTTAATCCCCATAAAAATGACCACTCATGCCATTCTAAATTTAAAAAAAAAAATAGACTGGCTACCGATGTTTGAATTTTTTTTAGCTATGTCTATTGTGTTTTATTGTTTCTGTTGTAAACCAGACTAAAGTATATGAAGATTATTTCCTAGTCTGGTTCCCTGCTTCATATGCTCCCTGTGTTGTTCTCCACTGTTTGTATAGGGGTGAGCAACACAGGGAGCATAAAAAGCAGGGAACCAGACTAATTATTCTCGCACTTAAGCTTGCTTCCCGGCCTTATCGTAGGACCAGGCATCCCTATCAACAACCATATTGCGAGAACAGACACCACTGACCTATATGTAATCATTTGTTACAACGACCGCTTGATTTGTAATGATTTTTCTGATAAAAATAAACATAAATGGAATATTTTAAAAAAAGGATTGTTGCTACCGGTGATAGATGTTACAGTCTGTAAACCAGGCTAATGCACGTCACAAATTGCTATTGTAGTGACAAAGTTGACGTAGTGGTTGCGTGTTTTGTTTGTCTGTAGAGTTAATCCTTATTGCCAGGGATGAATAAGGTCATTGTCTATTAAACCAGCAAGAGAGAATCGTTTGCGGGATTCTGTTGATAGTGTTCAAGATTTGTGATGTTTGTTGTATTTCCCCACCGATGTTAAGTGATTACATCCCAATCACAAAGCTGTCATCTATTCAATGAAGCCATTGAATTTTCTCTGAGTAAATGGTTCTGTTTCTGGATGAGATGATTGTTTCTTTTTATTTCATTCATTGTTAGATATGCAATGCACATATATAGATTTTTCATATTTTCCCACAGCCCAGTCAAAACTGTCTTTATGTTCGATGTTACAATTGAGCACTAATAATTTTAACACCTAGAACCTTAATAACAATGGATGAACCTCTAACTGAAAAGAGACAAATTTTAAGTCTGGGGAAAATAATTATTGTAACTGAAAGAAGTGAAAAGAGCAGACCACTCACAAAAAAGCAGTTTAAACGTTGGTAACACAAATTTAGGTTGTTAAAAAGAAAAACGAGTAATTCAGAAACGATTTCATATGCTAAAATATGTGATCTTCAAATGTAAATGTGATTTCATGTTTAATGATGTAAGTATATCTTTATTGCTCTATAATTTTGTTTTTAGATGAATGCATACAATATTTTAGCAAGAACTATTAATAAAGAATAGAATATATGTACAGTGATTGTGGTAATTTTTCTTGATAGTGATTAGAAACTGGACCTTGGAAACTGGTCATTTTGTACAAATCTGCTTTGAGAGACTGCTTTTTGTTGGCAGAAGGGGCGGCCTCTCATAAAAGATATTACTGTATTCTCCAATTTTTTTTATAGTACATTAGTATATTTGTGGAACATTAGTTCAAACATTACAAAGTCCTTCTGTTGTTTATAGTTTCCCACCCTTTTTTATGGAATCTGTATGTGGTCTGATTGGTGGGATTTCAGGGAGCCCCTCTATCCTCCCCTTTAGTTTTTTTTTCTTAAAAGTGGAAAAGTACCAGCATTGTGTTTTACCTATATATATATATATATATATATATATATATATTTTTTTTTTTTTAGCAGATTGTATTAGAAAGTGGATATCTTATGTGAAATCTTCTTTGCCTGGTTTACATTTTCAGCATGTAAATAGAGATTCCAGCTCACCCATGTCAATATCCTGTACCTACTCTCTAGTGGAGAGGTCTGCTGGGTCTTTCCTCCTACAGAGTTCTTGATCCAATTACTGTAAGATGTCATCAGTTTTTCCTAACTATTGATCTCTTTTGAATCTAACATTATTAGATTTTCCCCTAAATATTTTCACATTTTCCTTAGTGTAAATATTTTAAATATTGACAACAAATGCTCTGGTGGCCTAACTTGATGCGGGAGGTCACGAGTTTGAACCCCAGTTAAGTCATACCAAAGACTTTTAAAAATGGTACTACCAGCTGTCTTGCTCGGAGCTCAGCATTAGTGTTAGGACTGGTTGGCCTGGTGTCAGGATAATGTTATTGGGTAGGACATGATGCTACATGTCTGTGGCATGATCCCTCAGTGGTAGACATCACTATAGACCACTATGGTGGCCTACATGATTAGAACATCTGCTTCATATGTGGTAGGTCACAGGTTTGAACCCCGGCCGAGTCACTATAAACTGCCACACTGGAGACATCTTATCATTATGACTAAAATTGTTAAAGCTCTGTTTGGCAATAAATTGTATTTTTGCCCACTTTATGGTTGGATGACTACCCTTTCACAGTACATTTCTATTTCCTCATGTTCAGTGTTTTGTGTTACATATAATTGTCTATATTATTTTTGTATTTGTTTTAAAATATTTTGACTGTCTTTGTATACAACATTATCTATTTTTATTGATTCCATACTCCTTTTCTACTCTTTCCATAATTTTGGCTTTTTATACGCATCCCCAAGCTCTTGTATAAAGTTCACTAAATCTTCTTGCCTTTATTTTGATGCCTTACTGGTTCAGTTTCCTGTAATTTGTTTTAGTCTTCTTTTTTTTGTCACTGTTACTAGTTGTATTCATTCTTTAGAATATTATGTATTTCTTGTTCCATAAAGTATTTTAGTTTTTCCCAGTCTTCTTTTATAAACTGGTTTCTGTTTAAACAAACAAGTTGGTTTAGGGGTTCAAATCATATAATGGTCTTGTGAGTCAATAACGATTGAAAATAATCATTAATTCTTTCATTAACTGTATTATTTATCTGGAGACAAATATAAATAAGGAGAGAATAAAAATATATATTCTGAATTTCTTTTTGTCTAAGTTTTTAATCTTTGGAAAGAACTAGAATATTTTGATTTTGTAAAGTTGTTATATACTTCAGTCCTTTTTCTTAGGCCTATTCACAAATTCCTTGTCAAAGCCAATACAGTCATTTGAGGCAGATAAGGGGAGACAACTACTGTGGCATTCGCAGTGTTCTGTGTCAGATTCTGCTGAACAATCTACCTCTCTTCTCTCGGTGGTCATCTAAGGCAGCCATTTTGGAGGGCCTAGAGCAGGCATTTAATGACGAGTCAGTGGGACTGGGGGCATGGAATTTTGCTGGACACAAGTTGTTTGAGGGTCAGAATCTGCTCAAGGCCTTATCTCAGTGCTTGGTCACTCTTTATGATAAGGTAAGTGCAGTTCGGATACTGATATTGCAAAAATGTTGTTCATGTAGAAATGTTGTGTTGCATTCTAAATGCAGTTTTTTATTCAAGATCATTAGACAGCTTTATTTAAATGTGTTGTTTTTGTGAAATTTGTGAAAATTTGGCAAATCCAAATTCTGATTATAAGGTTTAATTATCAGGGTGTATATTCTTTAGGTGTATATTCTTTAAAACAGTTAATTTGTCAGTGGAAAAAAGTTTGTTAAACTGAATACAAAGACTAAATTTGTTTTTGTAAAACACATTTGCCCACAATGGGCACAAAATGTCAGTCAACAAACCTAAGAAATCCAATCAAACTTACAAAAATCTTGAAGTGGCCAAAAAATCAGATCAGATCATCTCCATATACAGAGATGCAGACCAGTGTGAAATTTAAAGAATTATTACAGATTTTTACAGAAAATTTTACATTCCCAGTTCTGTTGGCAAAATGCAGATAATCAGAATTATGAGGGATACATTTTTAAATAGGAGTTTTGAATGTGGACATGGGTAGGGAGAAAAGTACAGTATGATTGGTAAATAGAAGATAGTTTTTCATAATGAAAAATAATGTAGATAACAAGAAACCAGTTGACTAAACTGTAAATAGGTTAAAAATTGCAGCAGATGTGAATAGAAAAAGATGCAGATAATTTGTGAAGAAAAGTAATATACTGTAGTTATTGTTTTGGCAGAAATTGTTGAATGTAATGCTTTGGAATTGCTAGAAGGGATACACCATTTATTGTGATTAAATTGTAATTGTTACTGTGTACAGGTGCTGTATGTATAAGCTCATTGGACAGAGGTTACTTTTAATCAATGTGTTATCCATGTCAAAAGCATAACTTGAAGCTAGGATTCCAGATGAGCTTGGGGCCCTGAGTGGCCAAGTGGTCTAAAGCGCTCTCCGTTATGGATCACTGCCATCTCACTCTGTCTGTGTGGGTTTGAGTCTAGGATTCGGCCAATATGGGTATGTGAGAAAGCTTGCCAGTAGCTTCTCGTGGGTTGGTAGTTCTTCTTGGGGTTTTCCCCGGTTCTTCCTCCACCATTAATACTGGCCGCCATGTATAGCCTATCGTGTACTGAAAAATAGCGTTAAACCCTACTACAACAACAACAACAACCAGATGAGCTTACTTATGAGAGAGCATCTTTGCATCTGATTGGCTAAGTTTTTTTGTTCTGCATAATGGTACTAACAAACCTTCATACAAAAATTGAAGTCTGAAAGTTGGAAAACCTTGTTTAAAAATTCAGAAATCAGTTTAGCTTGTTTAGGATAAGTGATCTTTTTCACAAATATGCTAACAATGTTTGCACTGGAAAATCAAGGTCCAGAAAATAAAAATAAAAATTTACATAAATTTTTTTATTAAAATGCAACGAAATCAGAGATGCTACCATGCCCTGGTATTGTAGAATTCTTCCAGCAGCAGTCAAGAGTCATGCTACCTTTAAATCCCAAGGGAAGACAGATTGTAAACATATTCACTGGTTCACACTTACCCATCAGTTTATCATGTCAATCTTTTAAATTTTTGTCTATGATCTCAGTGGAATACTTTGATGTGTTTGTATGCAGTCATGTTTATGATTGTAATCTGCTTTTGTTTCTGCAGAAACTTCAGAGTGGTTCCAATTGAATTGTCTGCTATAGGGGTGTAGCAGATCTGTCATATATGTACTGCAATGACTGCTTGATTATAAGTCAACCCCACCGCTAGGGGTAAAATTATACACCTTGCAGCATACAGTGCAGTACATGATCAGTCAACTTGATGGTCTTTTCATCTTTAGTAGATCTGCCTGTGGTAGTTCATGCACTTTTATGTGTTGACGATTGGTTGTATTTCCAGTATGCAGATTACAGACAGACATATCGTCTATTTATATGCCTTTCTCATCCATGACAAGATAGCAGAAATACTTTCAAACAGATTACCATTTTGTTGTCACTGTGTTTATGGAAACCTTTTAGGTCTTTTCAGATTGGATCAGAGGCACACCTTTGTTTTGCACTGCATGAATGCTTTAAAAACATCTTAACTCCAATTTCATGTCTTAACTTACCGGTAAACTTGGAAGACATTATGATACTATCTTCAAAAACAAAAGAAACTGTTCTGTTTCCTCGTTTACTCAGCTATAACAAGTCCAAGTGTGAGAGTATGAATGGGTACCAACAAAATATGTCACATTATACTACCTGCAGATGCAGAACAACTGCTGAGACTGCAGGCTTTTGTTTTTGTTGGTAAAAAAGGAAAACTATTGACAACACCCAATATACCCTTATATAAATAAAAAAATTAAAAATTTATGCTAGGTGACAAACTCGTGCTGCTTGAAATCTGCCTCTTCACCAGTTCTGCACTAATTTTATTTATCCTGTCAGCATGTTCAGTCACTGACTAAATTTCTTAGCATAAAAAGAAACTTTTCAAATGTGCTCTTTTGTACTATGTAAGTACTTTGCAGATCATTTAACAGCCATTTTTCCTCGAAGTCTCTCTGTTGCTTTGCCAGTACCTCCTGTGCGTCATGTAGGTTTCATTACTATTGAATGGAATGGAGCAAACAATAATCGCCAATCAGAATTCAAAGTAACATATTTTAATGCGTAACACACAGGAAGTGTAGCCATCAAGTTAGACTCAAGTAGACAAGATATGAATCAACAGAGAAAGCTGGTTTTTAAAGAGTCAGTAAAATGCTTCATTATACATGGGGAACACATTTGGAATGTCTACTTTATGCTGAACTTTCAGTTGAGATAAGATAATTAGCAAGAAATTGGTGAGGTGGGAGGGGGCATTACCAACCACGTCACCTTGTGTTAACCCTGCTAGAGCAGGAGCCATGTATTTATGGATGATGTCTCCTGGCTTTGTATGCACGAACCATATATTTATGGTCAAAAATCACCTAGCTCTGTGTGCAGATACCATATGTTTATGGCACAGGACAGTGACGTCTATGGATGTCCAATCTAGACCAATCATTAATCATGTGCTAATAGTAGCAGGGAGATAGTACATGTAATAGCCCAATAGACCATGGCTCTGCATCATGATAACAGAACATCAGTGAAACAAATATTACAACATGCTTATTTGCTCTGGAAAGTCTGCTGTCAACAGTGGACGTTGCAAACAATATGGTTTCTGTTAAATAGTTGCAGTCTCACAGCTGTCCCTTACCCAGTTGGCACCGATTACTGTATATATTTATGGGATAGTCCAAATTAGAAGTTTGTTATTGCTTTGTGTGGAAGTGTAGAGGTATAAATAGCAATATGCAGAGTTTCCAATTTTGAGAAATAATTTTCTGCAGGAATGTACCACATGTTGATATAAAAGTGCTCTGACACTACCACTTGCTGATATGCAAGTGCTATGACATGGCCATCCCATTCAGTAACAACTCTGCTAAATCAAGCTTAAACTAGCTTGTTTATCAACAAGTCTGTCATGTACAGAGCCTTTTTTTTATATTGGGGGATACATTGTATCATCAACAGTGACAACTGTACAAGCTTGAAAGGGACCAACCATTCATTTTTCAGGGGTGTCAGGTGTTGTCCCCAAGGTATTCCTTTCCTTGCTTATCTGACTTGTTTATAGCACACATCTTACAAATAAAAAATGAAAGTAAAGTTCACACTTCTGCAATTCACAGTGTCATATAAATGTCACTTATGTCATCTGAGACAATGCCATAAAATTCATTACTATTGTCTGATTTTGCATATAAAGTTCTGAAATCCTCCATTGCCATCTAATCATAAATATCACCCAACTCTAATTTTTCATCTTTATTGTCGTACGTAGGTGCTTATGTCAAGAATGAGCTTGGGCTGTGTCATCGTGAATGAGCTATGGCTACTGTAAGTGAAACTTTGCTCATGCAGTCTATACAAGTGACACTGAACAGGTCTCAACTGTGCTCGTAGCACAATTGAGGTCGTAGAGCTCAAATAACCACTCTCTGTTACTTTGCACTACACAAGTATTATATTTGTGGCTAGAGCAACAGATTGTCATATGGCAAAATCATGTGGGTGCTGCCTTTTCAAGCTAAGGGATTATGGTCAAACATGCACTGAACAAGTATTAAAGTTGCAACTTGAGAAAAAGTTGAAGTTTTGATGAAAATGTCATTGACTGTAATACCCTTAGGGATCACATGCCTACTCACCTTCCCTGGTCTTATCTTGTATCCTTTGACCCCTCTGAAGAATGATGAGTCACTTGACCTATGCGTCGTCTCGTATGATCCCAGTGGGTACTAAAGGGTCAATGAAATTATCAAAGTCGAACTTTATTATCATTTAGATTTCCAGTTATGAGAGAGAGAGAGATCTTACATACTAAGTAAGAAAAAAAATGTTGAGATTTTTAACTCTCTCTCTCTCTCTCTTTATATATATATGTGCGTGTGTGTGTGTATTTAACAGATCTTATAAAATATGTAAAATATTATGGAGTTAATCAGGGATTCTTGGCTTTGCATCTGGCTAGATTAAAATCCCGTCTGAAGACTCTTGTTTTTAAATTGTGCTAACAAAATATGCACTAAAGAAGTCGGTCAGTAATAGTTAACAATCTTTTAAAACATATCTGAAGTTATAGATTTTGTTATAAATTATAATCATTTCATTTAAATTATGTAAAAGTCATGCTGATTGAATTTCATTTTTTCAAGTGATAGGAGGTATAATACCAAGATTCCAGTCATTTTATTTTGGTGCATATTGTCAGACATATAATAGATGCGATAAAGACTAATATTAAAACAATGATGTAAACACCTCAATTTAATAAATATACTTACCAGTTATAATTTAGTTTAAAGCAGCATAAAGTGATTTAACCTTGTGAAAAAATATTGTCACTCACCAAAAACATGATTAAATTTAGGTTGCATGGTGACTTTAAAAACTTCATTCTTTTTTACAATCATGTATTTAGTAATGTCAAGTCATTTTTGTCAGTGATATAGCTTGTCTTCAGTTCAGAATGTCAGTTACATATGATGATTAGTATCTGAATAACATCACATCATATGCAGCATGCTTTTGTCATTCCAAAACATACAATGGACCACACCAGTGGCCCAGTGGTTACAGCATCCACCTTGGATGCAACAGGTCAGGGTTCAAACCCTGGCCAAGTCATACCTAAGACTTGTAAAAATGGTACTAACAGCAGCCTTGCTAGGCTCCCAGCGTTAAGAGGTTAGTGTTAGGACTGGGCGGACTTGTATCAGGATAATGTGACTGGGTGAGACGTCATGCTACATGTCTGCAGCATAATGCCATCGTGCTAAGCATCAATATAAACTGCCACATTACAGACATCGTAGCGATATGACTGAAACTTTAAAAAAAATCCAAGTCACACACATGCACACAATAACATGAAAGTTTTTAAAATAAACTTGCACTTGTGTTGTAATCCATTTAAAATCCAGTGATATCTAAAACACATTTGTTCACAAAAAATACTAATCTAAATAGAATAATCACTGTTCATTCACATGATGTATATTCCCTTTTGTTGATTTTATGTTGTTTGTGACCTTCTCATTCTTGTTCTGTTTTGGTTTGTTTGTTTATTTTAAGTTTCTTTGGGGTTTTTCCTTTTTGTAAAGTCTCTGATATTGCTCACAGCATAAATTTCAAGGGCATTGAGCCATTACTTTCTACCCACACAAGTTCTTTCTCTAATGCAAATATGGATTCAGAAATAGGATGCTTGGGTATTTCTGATTGAGGGGGCCCCGAGTGGTCTAAAGCACTCTCTGTTACGGATCACTGCCATCTCACCTCTGTCTGCTTGGGTTCAAGTCTAGGATTTGGCTAACGTGGGTATGTGAGAAAACTCATCAGTAGCTTCTCGTGGGTCGGTGGTTCTTCCCAGGGTTTTCCCGGGTTCTTCCTCCACCATTAATACTGGCAGCCATTCATAGCCTATCGTGTGCTGAAATATGGCGTTAAGCCCCACAACAACAACAACAATTTCTGATTGATCCTCCTGGTCACTGTCAGTAGTTGACCCTAGTAACCATTGATCA
Source organism: Sinohyriopsis cumingii (assembly GCA_028554795.2). Lineage (NCBI taxonomy): Eukaryota > Metazoa > Mollusca > Bivalvia > Unionida > Unionidae > Sinohyriopsis > Sinohyriopsis cumingii. The sequence goes on from CM068836.1 coordinate 36,079,758, forward strand.
GGATGTAAGTTTAAAAAACTAACAAACAATGCAAATTAAATACACATAACACAGGTAAGATTTCATCAGTGCTGTAGTTTCATCTTGTCTGTCAGCTTTTTAAAGACATGACACAATTTCTCAGACAATAGATACTTTTCCTATTGATTTCATGCAGGCATGATTCTGTGTAATATCATGTAAGTTGGCTAGGCCTACTGGTAGGCTGCTACCCTATGCCACCTTTTGCTAGGCAGTTGAATTTAACCTTACACCCCAACAAAAATGCTGATGTATCAAAAGTGGAGTGGGAAGGGTCAGATGTTTCTCTAACTAAATGGTCTAGATGCTACTAACAATAGCCCCAGGAGGCTTCTTTTCATTTCTTATAGATTAAAGGTGGCAAACGAAAACCGAATGTGTTTTATCTCGGTGAATTGAGCAACTGCTTAATCTATCAATTGTTCACCTGCTGTCATGTCTAATTTTACCAACTGTGCTAACAAGAAGTTGTGTGTTTCACAATTACATGTAAGATGTCAGTTTGTTATTTTATTTAGGAGCCGTTTCTCCTGATCAGATAAAAGTGTATGTATGAGAGAGAGAGAGTTGTTGTCGGGTTTAACGCCATTTTTCAGCACACGATAGGCTATACATGGCGGTCAGTATTAATGGTGGATGAAGAACCCGGGAAAACCCCGGAAAGAACCACCGACCCACAAGAAGCTACTGGCAGGCTTTCTCACATACCCACATTGGCTGAATCCGAGACTCGAACCAGCGCAGACAGAGGTGAGATGGCAGTGAGCCGTAACAGAGAGCGCTTTAGACCACTCGGCCACTCAGGGCCCCTAGAGAGAGAGAGAGATATATATAAATGAGTGCATGTACATAGTTGTAGTTTTCTTGATTTTATAGGGTGCTGAATAGCCGAACTAAATACATGCATCTTTGTAGCTTACTACTACTGCTGATAATAATACATATGAAACAATAATAACTATAATGCTACTGATAATAATGTTAATGCTATTCGGTTCATAGTACATAAATATGTCAAGAAAGAAATTTGAGAGCCAGACTTGCCTTGAGGGGTCACCTGTCTGCAAAGGTCACTTTTGCCTTTTCTCATGGGTGGCTGCTGTGGACAGATTTGACTGTAATTTAGTCTTTTGTTTCTTTCAGGTGGAAGACGTTAAGACCATTACATCTTCAGCAAGAGAGGAGAAAGTCATTACTGACTTAAACTCTGATCTTGACCTTGTCTTAATGGAAGGGGTCAAGGTTTTGATGGTGCTAGATGCCATTCAGTTGTATCGGGACTATATAGGTGGGCATGATGTGCCAGTGTTTGTATGGTGTTTGTTTGGCAGGGACACATCAGAGAATATGCAAATGTTCATACGCAACCATCTCAACTATATTGGTAATACTTTTGGTCTTGAACAGGTAATTCTTTGCCCTTGAAGGCAGGTTTTCATACATGTGATAATCTCAGAGATATGCTAATTTTTACGTTCTGTTCTTTTGTCATTGTGAATCATCATTAAACTTTGAAAAACTGTTGAATTTCGGGGTTTACCAGAAAAAATGAATGAATGTTTTTAAAAATTGGTCTGTCCTTAGAAAATCCTTAATTTATGGAAAAACTCCTTGAATCTTATCAAGATCTCTCAAATTTGTCTGCTGGAATTCAAAATATTAAAATGGAATACAAAATATTAAAACGGAATAAAATATCTCACCTTTTAAATTGAAAATTCTTGTTAGTTACATATTTTTCAAAGATTAAGATATTATCGGGGATAAAACTGGATGGATCAAATAACACTGATAGTTACCAGATGGAGTAATGTACCTTTACTATATTGGTATGCTAATCAGATTTACGATTAGCCAACTAATTTAGTAAGGAATGTGACTAGACTAGAAGTGAACTGTGTTTGCTGTTAAAATGGAGAATGACTTTCAAAAGCAAAATACTCTCGGAAACACTTAAGGAAGTTCTTGAAAACTCCTTTAATGTCTTGGAAAAACAACTCTCCAGAGCTGTTTGAGTCATTAAAGTGAAACAAAAATGAAAAGATTATAGTCTTTGTAGATGATACACCATTCTTTGCAAGTTGTATTACCACAGAGTATGCACTTACAGGGTTATAGGTTCCATTCCACTTTTGTATTTATACAAGGTTAAAATCCGTAAAGAACTTTGACTTTCAGCATTGACCTACCATATACACTCACTTAAAAGTTGATTTGACTATAAGTCAACCCACCACCACCACCACTTAGGGCTGCAAAAAGAGAAATTCTCTGAATGACCCTTCTGTAAGTCAAGGTGTTGTTTTTGCAGGTTAAATCTGTCTGCAAGGGGTGACATGCTGTCAGTGAATTGGAATTGTACTTGGAAAAATAAATAAGTCAAACTGGATAGATAGATAGACAAGATGGATTGGACAAATAAAGACAAAACCAGTGTAGAATAAATGCATTTGTATTATTGAAAAAATTGACAACTTAATTTGTCCATCCTCATGTAATGAAATCGATAACACAACATTTTAAACCCATGTATATAATAAATCCATGCACTGAATTATACATCATATATGGGTATAAAAATCATAATCCAGAATGATGCAATTCACAATATCTCATAATAATTTTAAAAGTATTATAATAAACAAAGTAAATTCAACATTTTGGTGATTCACAGTATCCTATAAATGTCACTGTCAGATATCGCTGGTTCAGAATCCAAGAATTCATCTTCATCATCGGTTACCAATTAAAGTTCTGAATTCCTCCACTCTCATCTGGTCATCCTAAACATCGTCCAACTCAGATTGCTCGCCTGATTCATCATCCAATTCTGATTCTTTACTGTCATCTGTTATCTCAAATGAAATCAACAAAAAGACATTGGACTTTCATCCATATTTCCTATCTACATCAGATCAAAATCATTTTGTTTCCTCTCATTGATAAAAATTTAAAAGATAAAACTATTCACTTTCTCCTCAATATCAAGTCTGTGACATTGCATAAATCATGTACACCATACAGCTGAATTAAAACATCACTATTAGCCTTGGCAGTGGAAAGGGCATTCAATCTAATGGCATTTCTGGTGACTGGATGCCCATTTTGATGCTGCTTTATAACCCAGGCATTCAAACCAAACTTTCAATTCACATAAGGGCTTTCCATTTAAATTTTCTTCAGATGGCTGGCACTGTCAACTAGATTTTTTTCTTGTGCCAGCCATGAACCTGTTTTTCTGACACACCAAATGCACATTCTGCCGCAACATTGTTGTTTTTATCTGCAAAGTTGACGACCTTTAACTTGAATGTTCCATCATATGATGCATTGCATTTTCATTTTCCCATATTGGGGAAAGTACCCAAGTTACACAATTCACAGTGTATGGTATCTGAGTGACAAAGTACACTATAATGGACAGGATTATTCATAAACTTCAAGCATTAGCTATGTAGAGGTTGAGCATGGGGGTTCGTTAAGAAACTCTTTGTTCAAACAGTCTTTGAAATCGCATCAGAGGATTGCTGCAGGTGTCAAGTGAGGGGTAAGGGACTCTACATGGCATTGTACAAGTATCAGGGTACACTCGAAGGATTGTCCAGTGGGGAAATCAAAGCAGCACTGTTTTTATATGTTAAAGGATCAATCTTTATGAAAAGGTGCACACATTTAATTTATATAAGGCAATAACCAGCATTGATCATGAGAGAATGACCAAAATAAACGCTAAAATTCTGTATATAGATCGACTAAAATCATCATCGATTTGTTTTAATTTTGTGTTTTGGCTTAACAAAATAGTTTAACAGCAACCCAAGCAAGTTACTTAAAGTGTTTAATTCCTGCAACTGGCTTCGGTAAGAGGGAATTTCATCTTGTGTCTACATTGATGTTTAATTCCCTTGTACTCCAAAATATCACTCCAGTAGCCTAAGTGGCTAAAGCATCTGCCTTGGATGCAGGAGGTCGCAGGTTCGAACCAAGGCCAAGTCATGCCGGAGATTTGTAAAAATGGTACTAACAGCTGCCTCGCTAAGTGGTCAAGAGGTTAAGAGGTTTGTGTTAGGACCAGTCAGCTTGCATGGGGTCAGGATAATGTGACTGCGTGGGACATGATGCTACATGTTCGTGGCTTGATATGCCAGTGCTAGACCTCACTATAAACTGGCACACTGCAGACATCTTAGTGAGATGACTGAAAAATTGTTAAAGCTATGTTAAAAATCCATATCATGAACACACAGAGTACTCCACAGTATTAGCATGATGACCCTACCTGTGTAAATGGTTATGGTCGCTAAGATCAAAACTAAAACTGAATTTTGACAGTATTATAGTTACTTTGAAAGCACTTTCTGAAACTTCTTTATTGCATTTTTATTACATTGATCGATTAGTAGAACAAAATGTTCAAGCTATTCCAAGACAAAATACCTGACACAATTGCTGTAATTTCATGTCCCAACATTTATAGGTCATAAAAAATTACTATTGAAAATAATTGGTGTCCCAAAATTTTTTATAGTGTCTCAAGATATAGCCATTACGACAAGGTCATATTTGAATTTTTTATCTTATATAACACTTAAAAGACAACCCCTACTCTGCATTAATAAATTTTTAGTTAAAAAGGTTGACTTTTAAGCAAGTATAGACAGTATGGGATCATATGACATTTAAGGATGAATCCAGGAATGTTTATGTTGGTGTTAATCAGTTGTTGCTTTATATGCATTCATTATTTACCAGATGCTGTGGGTATGAATACCACAGGATTCGAATGCAAACTATGAGCTTAGACATGATACTCAGTTTTAGAAAGCAAACTGTGTACCAGACTTTTAGATAAAATGAAACACAGCTTTGGCCAGTTAGAATTAATTTCATCAAATTTTGTCTGGAGAAAGGCAAATCAAGGTACTTGTCATACAGGTTTTGGTGTAAGAAAAGTTTGTCAGAACTGGGACAGCAGAGAATAATGATCTTTATAGAAGTATTTCTGCTAGTTTGCAAGCTGGATTTTAATAGATGCAGTCCAGCTTTAAATTATGATAAAATCACCAAATAAACTTGTAAGAGAGATCTTATTTTGGATTGTATGAGATTTTTTAACAAAACACTTTTCAGTTTTGATTGTTGGGATTTGACCTTAAGCAAGATGACATGCCTGTCAAAAAGTGAATTTTTTGTAAAAACTGGAGCAGAATCTTAAAGACCTAAAACCATTATAGAACAAATCTTCTTTCTGGTACATTGTGTTGTTTTTTCATATGTTTTTGTAATATTTTGTAATTTTAAGACTTGTACCAGTAAAATATAAGAAGAAATGGTGGTAGTTGGAAACGTTATGGTATAAACAGTTGTATGCATGGTTCCCACACTTTTCTAAATATAAATTTCCAGGTTTTTTCCAGGATGAAATTAATTATTTCAAGGTTAACATATGACCATTACTGAATGGAATTAAAGAACATTTTGGATTATAAAACATGCATTTTCCAAATCTGAAGATGTTTCTCATTCAAAACTCTCCAAAACATATGTCAGAAAAGATGATCATGTACAAAACCACTAAATGAGTCACACGAAACAAATTTGACTATATTCCCATCAATTGGCATTTAAAGCCATTTCAGTGTACAGAAAACAAATTCTAACTTTAATTTGCTGACCTGCATTATGTTGCTACATGGAAACAACATAATGAGCATAAATTATTTTGTTTCCTTTCAGACCTTTAATTCCAAAGAATTCTAGAGCAGTATGTGTGCATGTTATACAAAGTAAACATTTCCTATCAAAGTATGAAAAAAAACCAATAAATGCAAAGTTTTAGAATCTTATCTTGTTGCGAAAAAAGTTTAACCCATAAATAATGTGTGCCAATAAAATCTCAAACAAGATTTTTCAGCCAACCTAAACCCCTTAAGAGAATTTGGTTGAAAATTCCATCATTTAAATTTTGACAAAAGACCTTCAAAATTATATTTTGTTTTATAAACTAGGACTGAATTTTCTGTAAAATCAACTTGTCTTCTTGTAGTTAATAAACAAGTCCCCAAACCTGTATTGATACATGGGCTATTATCGTTTCTTAATACATAATAAAAGGGACGACAATTTCCCATTTCTCCTGCATTCCATTAAGATCTGAAACCAATGCTTCAAGCTACATGTCACTGTGTAATAGTTTCACTCCAAAGTTTAGCTCAGAGATTCGAAAGTTTTCTAATCCAGGTTTCCGCCGAGTATACCAGCCCCATTTTTTCAGATTTGGACATTTTGGATGGAGTTGGGGTTCAGAGCAATTACATATCAAATTTGGAATCTGCTGCCACGGTAAGATAGCTTACCAACGGGCCTAGCAAATTTAAGCTAGGTTATATCGACTTATACCTGCATGAAATCAATAGGAAAATTATTTATTTCTCAAAAATGGCAAGTATTATAATCATTGTCTATAATCTGCTGACAGACTAGACGAAACTTATCATAGACGAAACCTGACCTGGTACTCGCCATTTGTGTTAATAGTCACATTACTTCACAAATCTCAACGACATCGGAAGTCTAATAGTCACGTGATATCAATAACAAACTCCTTTTTAATGTTGTTGTACAAAATTTCAATTATATTAAATGAAAGTCGGATACCTTTTGTAAAAACCAGAAAGAACATAATTCTCAGCATATTTATTTAGAGAACAACTGCAAGAAACTTGGCCAGTCTGATTCATCAAGCAGAGTAGTCTGGTTACCTGCTTCGTATGCTACCTACGTGACAGAGCACATGTCAACGTGGTAATCACGTGATACAACAAAACTCTGAAGTTGGTCTCAGAATAAATATAGATAATTTTGTGCCCTTTCGTTTTTGTATTTTATTAAAACCATTATACGGCTTTCATTTAATATTTTTTTTCTACAATATTTGAAAATGACGGTTGTGAGATTCTGTGTGCTTGTGCAACATGCTATTGAAATCGCTAGTACCAGCTCTAATTTTATCAACGCATTAGTTTCATCGTCTTTCAGCAGATTAAAGACATAACGATTTTAATACACGCAATTTCTGAGAAAATAATTTTCATATCGATTTCATGCAGGTATAACTTGATTTAACAATGTTTAAGTTTGCTAGCCCATCCACTAAAGAGCTATGCTTTAATGCCACCATGTTGGCCTCTTGTGATGCTAGACTGGTTTTCATACCTTCCATTTAAAAAAAATACAGATATTGAGCTGTCTGGGAAACAAAAAGTCTGCTAGATGAATCTAATCCAATGAGCGTTTGGATTGTCTCAACAAATATATTTATGGCAAGCACCCAAATAGTCCATACTGAAACTTCGTATTATCTGGTTAGAAATCGATAAATTAAAATCACGATCAGTTCAGTTATGACTCAATTACATATTTGTTTTGGGCTTCATGTTGTGGAGGAAAATTCCCGGGTTTTTCCAGACTTTCGTCAATAATTGCAAAATTCAATGACTTTTCATGGTCGGGGAAAAAATTATCATTTCTTCCGACTTCTTCCCGATTTCCTGGTAGCGTGGGAACCCTGTGTATGCCATCCTTACCAACAACCATGGTTTGTGAAATAATGAGATTTAGGTTTGAAGTTTGTGTAATGTCACTAGAAGCTTGAGCTTTCTTTTCAGCAGAGTTTAAGGGTTTAAAAGTTCAAGGCCTTTGGGAACAATAAACCATAATAGGAATACCTATTTGCATCAAAATATTTAGAAAAACTGAAGTACCACTCATAAATTCACTGGTATAACCTGTTTAAAACTAAATTCTTTTCACATGTTTGAAATGTATTATTTGGACATTGCATTTTCCTTTGAAAGTAAGCCATATGATGTCCATCCAATTCAAACATTTATATTATAATTGCCCCAATTTGGCAAAATAATAAAATATACTGGATGTATATATTGATTGTAAAAAGACCTATTATTTTCAAAACATAAGAAATTTTATACCTTTTATTGCAGAAAGAAACATGAATTCACAAAAAGATGGAGAAAAAAGGTCCAATTATTATTAACCTGACAGAACCCTTATGGGTCCTTTAGGTTCCACATTATTTCATATTTTACACAGGGTTAAATTTCTAAAGGGTAAGTTCTGATATTTGAAAATTGGGATTATATATTATTTAAAGAAGAATAAAAAAAATACTCATCTTCAATAAATCAGATTTATGTAAGCATTCAGTATCTAGGTATCTAGCTCTGTATGATTACTAAAGTGTTAAAATGTGAAACTATGAGATCAGAATGGTTGCCCAGCCATACAGTGCAAAATGTGAAACTATGAGATCAGAATGGTTGCCTAGCCATACAATGCAAAAATGTGAGCCTGATGTTTCTTTATGAAATTGAAAAAAGTTTATTCTGATTTCAAAATATGTTAAAACACCAACTTTACTAGATGGCAAATGTAATTTTTTGATCACATGAGAGAAAAATGGCCCATGTTTCTGGTGCTGCAAAGATTGAACAAAGTTAATTTGTAAAGGAGGAGCAATTTCCTCATTAACTGATCAAGGAGGAGCAATTTCCTCATTAACTGGTCAAATGATATTACAACAGAAAAACAGTTATTTGCATATTACTCAATAATTTTATCTTTGTCATCACTAGTGTTATAAATAAACAAGTTCATATTGTTTCTTTTCAAGAGATTGTATGTTTGGTTCTCTTCAGCTTCTTTAACTTCTATGATATAAAATCATGAAACACTGCTGGTTATTGTTTCTGGACAAACTTGTCATGAAAAACATGGTTTGGTGGTTGGTTTTAATGGCACTTTGAACATAGTATTAATTGCATCGTGCTGTGGAAATGAAAGCTCAGTGCTCTTTCTTAGGACACACTGAGGCAATCAACCCATGTTGCCCTGGATGGGCATCAGTCTTGAGATCTTTGGATGGAGAGTCTGACTCTGCCTTCAGACCTGCCATGGCTTCCTTAAAATAATACCACCATTTTTGAAGTTTAGATTTTCAGACATGCAAGATAAGGTGCAAGTAAATCAAAACATTTTTAGGACTGTAATCTTTGCATGAAAATTTCATATACATTAATGTATTGTATTTAGTGCAGGATTAATTTAGCAAAAACATGAATCATGTTCCATGTTAGCTGAGGTCTTCAGAACTGCTAGTGCCACTACCAAAGGTGCGCCATGATAAATGTATATTTCTTCATTCACAAAAGCTAATAATTAGATTGATCCCTTAGTTTAAAGTTCATGAGTGTATTGATGCCACTCTTGTTACATGAGTATTGTCGTGATCCCATTCACTTGTTTGGAGTCTGTTTTACCATTGCTACTTTCATTATTTCACCAGACATTAGATTATGTTTAATGAGAACCAGGTGATGTCTCAGTTCACATTATTTTGTACCTCATCTTTGTGTTATTATATACCTGTCTTTTTGTTGAAGGGAAATTTACTTTCACCCTGACACTTTGGATAACTTGTATTTGGGGTAAGGAAGAAGCCTGTTTATTGGGGTGGGGTGGTCAAAGGTCAGGGTCACTATTGCTGAAATAAGAAAAAGGGTTGAAAAGATTATATGTTTATTATTATATATAAGGTGCACAATATCATTATTTCCACGTTTCATACCTAGATCAAACTTTGTAGTTAGCTTGAACTTGGTAAGGAATAAACTTACTGATTTTGTGGTCAAAAGATCAAAGATCAAGGTCATTATAGCTGAAAGAAGAATGGTTTCTCTGCAAAAACATTATAAGGCACTGTTATAATAAGGAGAAAAATGATTTCTGTACAAATTCTATGGATAGCTTGTACTCGGGACAAGTAATAAGCTAGTACATTTTTGGATCAATAGGTTAATGTTCATGGTCAATATAACTGAAAGAAGAAAATTGTTTTTTCCACAATAACATCTACATCTCAGACTTGGACCCAAACTTTGTGGATTGCTTGAACTTGGGGTAAGAATGAATCCAATCACTTTTGGGGTCCATAGTTCAAGGTTACTTACATAAAAAAGAAAAATGCTTTATGCACAGCTGGTTCACTAATAAACCATGTTCTATCAATAAAGTTTGTAAATGACTTGCATGTTTGGCATGAATAAAACCTATTGATTTTGGGGTCAAAAGTCAAGACCACCACCGACAAAAGAAATAAGATGGTTTTGCATAATGACTTTAATTCCAGACCTTCTGTATTACCCAGAGGTTTTATATTGATCAGAGTTTGTTGAGGCCTTGCACACAACATGTATAAGAGGCCTCTTTATTTTGGTGTCAAAATGTGAAAGGACATGGTCAGCACGTCATTAATACGTGCATTTTGCTCATTTTCAGATTATCCATATTCTTGAGGATATTAGCCCTTATTCCAGGTTTGATCAAAATATGGTCAGAATGATGGCTTTCAGAGTGGTAATTAGCTCTATGGCTTTCAGAGTGGTAATTAGCTCTACCAATCAGGTGCAAGATCACTTCATGAATACGTGAATCTTGTTTATTATTGAAATTGTCCACCATTTTGATAATATAGCAAATATTTAAAGTTTGATCAGGATCAGATAACACTGGACAACAAATTTTTACAAAAGTCATGTTACTGAAATAAAATTAGTCAATTCTTATCAATTTTTATGTGCTGAACACGAATATGACAGTCAAATTGCAAAATTGGCTCTAGTTTTTTTGTAATCTGCAAGAAATTAATGTTTACATAACGAAATGCATTCCAATAGTAAAAGGTCAACTGTAATAGCCTACCTATAAAAAATCAAGTCATTGACTACATCTTAGATTTCTTCGCCTGTCTCTTGTACAGCTGTTCGGGAGCATCTCTGAGGAGTGTCCAGCAGTAGTCAGCCAGCATTGTAGTGGACCATTTTCCCTGGTATCTTTGTTCCATTGTTGCGATATCTTGATGAAAACGTTCGCCGTGTTCATCACTAACAATACCACAGTTGCTAGGAAAGAAATCCAAATGGGAATGAAGGAAGTGAATCTTTAGAGACATATTGCAGCCAAGTTTCTTATACTTCATCAACATGTCTTCTACTAGTTCCTTATAGTTTTCTGCCCTAACATTTCCGAGGAAGTTTGTAGAAACTAGGCGAAAAGCATTCCATGCTTGTTTCGCGTCACCTTCCAGCAAGTTGTTGAACCGGTCATCTTTGAAAAGCTCTCGAATCTGAGGACCCACAAAAACTCCCTCTTTAATCTTTGCTTCGCTGAGTCGAGGGAATTTTTCATGCAGGTATCGGAATGCTGGCAAAGTCCGGTCAATGGCTTTCACGAAGTTCTTCATCAAACCTAGTTTGATGTGAAGGGGTGGTAGCAAGATTTTCTGAGCCTCAACCAGAGCTGGGTGTTGGATATTCTTCTCTCCAATGGCTACATTCTGCCTGTGAGTCCATTCCTTCCTCATGTAGTGCATTTCCCTTGCTCGGCTATCCCACTCGCATAAGAAACACATGTATTTTGTATATCCTTGCTGCAGTCCCATTAAAAGGGCAACTACCTTCAAATCACCACAGAGGTGCCAGCTGTACTTGTTATACTCAATGGAATTCAGTAGCTGCCTTAAGTTATCGTATGTCTCTTTCATGTGGACAGCATACGCTACTGGAATAGATGGAAGAATGTTTCCATTGTGCAAAAGCACAGCCTTGAGACTCAGTTTCGAAGAGTCCACAAATAGTCTCCATTCTTGTGGGTCATGAGTGATTTTTAAAGCATTCATGAGGCCCTCAATATTGGAACAGAATATCAGATTACTTTCCTTTCTGAAGAAAGGCTCCAATTGCTGGTGGCGCTTTCGATATGCAGTAATTGTGACATCTTCTTCTAGAAGATTCCATTGTTGGAGTCTTGATCCTAGCAATTCTGCCTTGTTCTTTGATAAGTCCAAATCACGAATCAGGTCATTTAGTTCTTCCTGTGTTATTCTGTGTGGGGTTGATGATGCACCACAGTGAAAATCTGGATCACTGCATGCTGATGGACCAGGAGAAGAACAGGTCGACTCACCTTTGTCTTCGTCAGATGAATCAAGAGAATATTCTGCTGGAGGTTCTGGAATAGGAAGTCCCTCACCATGTGGAACTGGTCTTAATGCAGACGGAATGTTTGGGTAGACTATTCTCGACTTCTTTCGCTTCGTTATTCCGCCGGAAAGAGGAGGAACCAAGCAGAAGTAACAGTCATTTAGGTGGTTGCTTGGCTCTCTCCACACCATTGGGACTGCAAACGGCATTGATGACCTTTTGCAATTCAACCACTGTGAAAGCTGTGTTGTACATGTAGCACAGCATATATGCGGAGCCCAAGGCTTGTCTTGGTCACCAACCTTGCATCCGAAGTAAAGATGATATGCCTTCTTCACTTGAGAATTGATACTTTTCTTCTGGTTGGCAAATGTCACTTCCCCACAAATATAGCAAAAATTGTCCGCGGTATTAACACACTTTCGAGGCATTACTGTTCTTTATTGTACGTAAATGGATAAAATAATAAGTTTTATGTAACAGTAGCTTGAACTGTCTCGCACAACGTCTAAAATATTTTAAATGCTGAACCTATCTGATTGGGCTTTATATAGTACACTGCTTACGTCAGCTTCAGCAGCCGCCTGGCATTAGTATAATAGGCCTACACATGTATAGTACACTGCTGACGTCAACTTACTTCAGCAGCCACATGGCATTAGTATTGCATTGCATCAGAAAATGATGCAATCAACTGTGGATGATGTGAGCATGATGGTATTATGCAATGTTACATCATTATTCCGGATGTTGCTGCAGTCCTACTGGAGAAATTTACACAGTGAAACATAGAAAATGAGGTATATGAATATCTTCAAAACGAGAGCCAATACAAATTTTTCACGGTTATATTCGTGTTCGGCACACCAAAATACTACAGATTAGGGCCTTTTCAAGTCAGTAATGATTTCACTGTTGACCAGTGTAACAAATGTAGCTTCCACGGTGATACCAGTAATTGGCACAGTAAATATGCAGTGGATCTTGTGATTAAACCCATCCAAGATCTTTGTGTTATAGGTTCATATTTCAGTTGGATTGGAAATATGGTTTCCAGAATTGCAACAGGCTCAAACCAGTTAGATGCAAGATCACTTTATTATTACAAAATGCATCTCATTAATGAACATGCTCATTATCTTGATGAAATAAACATATATTCTGAGTTTTATACAAATTTGATGGCCTCCAGAGTGGTGATGATCTCAGACAATCAGATGTAAAATCATGTAATTAGAATTCATGTATCTTGCTTATTATTGAACACAATTTAGATCGTAATGATACAGCATATATTCCAGGCTTGATTAAAATCTGATCAGAAATCCGACAAACAAAGTGGTAAGAGATCAGCCAGTCGAATGCATGATTACCTCTTTAATATCCAGGCATCATGCTCTATATCAAACTCCTCTAAGATCCTAATGCTATAGGCAGAATTTCAAGTTTGATCGAAGCCATATCAAAAATATTACTTCCATAATGGTAGCAATTTTAGCCAGTCAGATGCGAGATCACTTCATTAATATGCATGTATCTTGCTCATTGTGAAATGTGTCCAAGATCTTAATGTTGAAGCATTTGTTCCAAGTTTGATCAAAACTGAATCAGAAATTTGACTTACAGAATGGTAACAAGTCCAGCCAAACAGATGCAAGATCACCTCATTAATATCTATAGATCTCTCTCAATATTGAACCTGTTTGAGATTTTGATGATATAAATACATATTCTTAGATTAGTGTGTGAGTCATATCGCTAAGATGTCTGCAGTGTTGCAGTTTATAGTGATGTCTAGTACTGGTCTATTATGCCGCAGACATTTAGCATTAAGTCTTTGGTATGACTAGGCCAGGTTCGAACCTGTGACCTCCCGCATTTTAAGTGACACTCTAACCACTTTGGCCACCTGATTGGTTCCAAGTTTAATTGAAATTGGATCAGAAATGTGGATTCCAGATTGTTAACAAGAAATTGTTTATAAATGATGCATGACTGATGATATGACACAGGACCATTTCATAGGGTCACTTGACCTTACAGTCACGTGAGCTAAAACTGAGTTTTGCAAGACAACTTGTATTCATAGGACCAGATTGTATGTGTGGTTTTTAATTAGGGCAGTAAGGAAACTTACAAATTATGGCTTCTAATGGTCAGAGAATTTGGTTAAATACGTCAAATCTGAATTGATGATTTCTTTAAAGTCAGTCTAGTTCAAGACTGCATACCTTAACAAGATCCAGGTCACTGACCATTTTGTAGCATAACAAGTGGGGCCCCGAGTGGCCAAGTGGTCTAAAGCGCTCTCCGTTACGGATCACTGTCATCTCACCTCTGTCTGCATGGGTTCGAGTCTCGGATTCGGCCAATGTGGATATGTGAGAAAGCTTGCCAGTAGCTTCTTGAGGGTCGGTGGTTCTTTCTGGGGATAACCCGGGTTCTTCCTCCACCATTAATACTGGCCGCCATGTATAGCCTATCATGTGCTGAAAAATGGCATTAAACCCTACAACAACAACAACAACAAAGCATAACAAGCATCTGGAGAACAATGCAGAAGTTGCTAGAACATTTTTTGACATGACATAAGAACCTTCAAGAGAACGGTACATATGTTGCTGGAACATCTTGTGACATAAGAACCTTCAAGAGAATAGTGCAGAAGTTGCTGGAACATCTTGTAACATAACCTTCAAGAGAACAGTGCAGAAGTTGCTGGAACATCTTGTAACTTAACCTTCAAGAGAACAATGCAGAAGTTGCTAGAACATCTTGTAACATAACCTTCAAGAGAACAGCGCAGAAGTTGCTGGAACATCTTGTAACATAACCTTCAAGAGAACAGTGCAGAAGTTGCTAGAACGTCTTGTAACATAACCTTCAAGAGAACAGTGCAGAAGTTGCTAGAATGTTTTGTAACATAACCTTCAAGAGAACAGTGCAGAAGTTGCTAGAATGTTTTGTAACATAACCTTCAAGAGAACAGTGCAGAAGTTGCTAGAACATCTTGTAAATAACCTTCAAGAGAACAGTGCAGAAGTTGATGGAACATCTTGTAACATAACCTTCAAGAGAACAATGCATAAGTTGCTAGAACATCTTGTTACATAACCTTCCAGAGGACAGTGCAGAAGTTGCTAGAACATCTTGTTACATAACCTTCAAGAGAACAGTGCAGAAGTTGCTGGAACATCTTGTAACATAACCTTCAAGAGAACAGTGCAGAAGTTGCTAGAACATCTTGTAACATAACCTTCAAGAGAACAGTGCAGAAGTTGATGGAACATCTTGTAACATAACCTTCAAGAAAACAGTGCAGAAGTTGATGGAACATCTTGTAACATAACCTTCATATGTTGCTGGGAAATCTTGTAACTTAAGAACCTTCAAGAGAACAGTGCAGAAGTTGCTAGAACATCTTGTAACTTAAGAACCAATAGGAGAAGACTATATAATTCGCTACAACATCTTGTACAGTTTATTTGAATGAATAAAGTTTCAAACGTTTTCCTAAATTTTGTTTTACTTTTTTTCAGGTTGAGATGTGTTTACTTGGGCATACTCTAGGTGTGACCATCCATGTCTTTCGTCTTGGTCAGTTTGGTCAAGAGGACTTTATTACATACTATCCTGATGACTACAAAGACAAATGGCCACAGATCATGCTGATAGCAGAAGATGACAGACACTACAATATACCTGTCTAATGTTTAATCATTATATGCAAAGCTTAGGGATTCAGGATTTAGGGAACAGTATTGCGTTGTAGCAGGCTTGTGGTTTATTCAATTAATTTATGTATGCACAGCTGTCAGTAGTTATTGTTTATTATATTGTATTAAAAGCATCGGCATGATATAGTTTCACTTAGCAGATATGAAATGTTAGCATATATAACATTTCAGAAACAGGAATTGCCTCAGAGTATTTAGGATCATCTGTCTGATACATAGTTAATTTCTCAAAGAATGATACACATCTTGGTCGTATTTTTTTCAATTATTTCTTGAATTGTCAACTTATGATGAAATATCTTAGTCAAAAGACCACACCTTGTAAGAGTTTTCATAGAAAGTTGAAGCTGGAGAAGACCTGTGTATGGAATGGAATAGGCATTGTTTTAGTGCTTATAGAAATGTGATAGGATTATTTGGGATCATTTCAATGATTACATGCTTATTCCATATAGTTTGTAACTTGTATCATGAGCCACATGTCAATCATTTTTATGATTTGGTCACATAGGTAACTTTTATTTTATGACATATATTTCCAAATATAATACAGTAGAACCTGTCTTGAAAGACCACCCCTTTAGCCAATAAAGTATGGTCTTTCAGGACAAGTGGTCTCTCATAACAGGTCATAATGCTATATTATCATCAATCTGTGCATTTAGAACATGGTCTCTCAAGACAGGTGGTCTCACATAGCAGCGGTCTTTCAAGACAGGTTTTACTGTATTTACTATATTTATAATATTTATTGTAAATATTTATGATATTTATTATACTTAAAATGTACATTGAGAAATATTGTTTGGGTAACTGCCATCATATTATATATACACATCACAGATCTGGGTCTATGCAGTTTGCAGTGGGAATCAACTTATAAGTGAGCATATTCAGTATGAGGTAGTAAGACATGATGCATGCAGGGCAGAAAGTTACAAGAAAAATCCTGATGCTTCATAGACATTGTATCGGCCATATTCCCATCCATGGAGCTGAACTTTTCATTAGAAGAAAGCAGGTTCAGTTGCCACAGTAGGATCTGCATAGATGGGCTGCCACTGTGTGTCCATTGGCAAGACAGTTTACTATACTTTCTGTGGCATGATATTACCTTCAAAGAGTTGCCATGCCATAAACTGCCAAACCAAATCCTATGGGGCATGCTGGAATTCAGGCATACATTGTTAGTTATGTATTTTTTATGAGCTTTTACTACAAGAACATAAGATGTGCATACATTTTTTTTAATACAATGCAGTGTATCATGACCATCTGATTTTAAGCTGTAGTATGTTCTCAACAATCAAGTAATTATGAAAACTCCTCCTCTGCTGTTCATTAGCAGTAGCATAGTTGTAAAGTCCTGAATACCATTACTTAAAAGTTGCATCTAACTGCAAACTGCACAGACCCAGATCTGCTGTCACATAATGTGCTGGCATATCTGGCTCTATGCAGTGGAATAACCATTACAACAAGCAACATAGATCCTGATCTGCCTGCAGTTGGACCCTACTTGTACAGTAAGTCTTGGGTACAAGAATGGCACCTCGCTATAATGCAGTACCTATTACTTCACAGGTATGGCGATAAACCCATTATGCTGGTGGATTTTGGTTTCAATTACTCACTTCACTAGATTTTCCGATTGCTATGGCACTGTGTTTGTTGTCTATCCATCATAATTTGCAGTTTTTAAGAATCTTCTATAGAAAAAAACACAAGACCAGTTTCTCCATGGGCAAAGGGAAGTTATCTCCCCCATTCTGTGTGCTAGGTGACTACCAGTAAACCCAGTTTAAACAAGTTTTCACTTTCACATTCATGCCATAACAATGTCCATGATACTATGCATTTATGATAAATCTTATTTTCAAATTATGCATCTTTTATTTTAATAGCAGTAAAATCTTACCTGTTGGTATTAGCTGGTACTTTTCTAGGAGGAAAATACCCAATAGAACAATGGAAATGCCATTCTCCCATTGCGGTGAATCAGAATCTTCCAGAACACTGGACCGACCCTGCATGAGAGCCCCATACATTATGCATACATGAAAGACCCTCTTCATTTATTTTTCTCTCACCATGCTGAAAGGTTCAACACTGCATACATATAAAAGATTAGCCACTACTTAACAAGTGAATTTCTTCCTTCAAATGCATTACCCAATCATAATACCTAAGGAAAACAACTATTACCTTGCAAAATCAGCCCTTCCAGATTAAAATGTTTGAGGAGGAGTAGCGCCCTCTACCACTAGGATAGAAAGAGAGTTGCACTTTCACCTTGTGGAGTAGCAACACCTCGCTCAAAAGGGCAGAGAGCAGAACATTCCCCCCCGCACCAGGGGTGGGATCATCACCCTCTACTGACCCACAGCACAGTATTGGCTGATTGTGAGTCAAGCCCCCTACCTCGTGTAATGGGGAAGCAGCACACTTTCGGTCCCAGGAATCTGTTGTTGGCAACTCAATCCACTTGAAATTGAGATCCCCAGGTTCAGCCTGTCCTTGATGGAGATGACCACGATAGACTGGTATGTACAGTTAGGACTGTGTTTGCTTGGCAGTCTCTATAGGGAGATGGAAGGTCCATTAAAGGTTCAGCTGATATTTCAGCTTGCACCATTCCTAGTTGGATTGCATTAATCATCAAGAAGAGCTTCCCAATCCCTTACTGATAGGGACCTGTATTTTATGAAAACTAGGGTTGTGCCATTGCTGCCTCATGGGTTTATCTTATTTATATTTAGAAATAATCCCTCACACCAGTCTCCACAATATGAGTAACCTTGAAGGTTCTGATCGAGTAAAAACTGGTTTAAACCTGGTATAGCCACCTAGATATAAGGGGAGGTAACCTGTAAGGGTTGCTTCCTTTTATATAATGTTAACAGACAGAAAGATATTTTCCCATCCTAGCAGAAGGGCTGGATTAAGAGGTAGCAGAGAAAGTTATACCAATTAACTGTGGTCAGATAAGTGTTATCAGGGAAACATAGTTTACTTTAAGATTTGCTTGCATCCAAGCTTGGCAGAGAACAGTCTTGGCAAGAAGAGTTTTAAAGTTTATAAAGATGATATTAACCAGTCCTGACAAAGGAAAACCTTTAGGTAAATGACACTGCTCAGTAGAATTTTACCAAAGTTGGCGGCAGCATTTTATGAAGGTCTTTCAGGCTTTTACAAATGATGCCTATGCAACATCAAAATACTGAAGGCAGAAAATCTTTTGAAACAATTTCTTTTCAACAACAACTTTGACCACAAAATATTAGCAAATTTGACAAAAGTTGTAGTGGCGCAAAGGGCTTTCAGTTCTATACAAATGATGCAGATCTGCCATCATAAAGACCACCATTAACAAAATCCTCTAAATGACTTCTTAATAATTGCTCAGCAGAATTTGACCAAATTTGACAGCATCCTGGCATAAAGTTCTTAAAATTTTATATTTGCCATCAGATGAGGCTGCTGTTATTAAAAAATTGGAGAACATTTTAATCCACTTCTCAGTACAAAAATTTGACCAAATTTTATAGAAAGTATATTGGCATGAACTGTCACAAACTTATGAGATGAAGACAATATACAATCAAATGTGACCCATTTCTTTAAAAAAGAAAAACATTTGAAATCACTTTCTCTCAATTACCACTGTGCAAAATTTTGCTGTATTTGATGGGACCCTGGATGGCTTTGTGGTCTGATGTGCTCACTGTTTACAGATCACTGCCATCTCATCTGTCTGCGTGGGTTTAAGTCACTGGCTTGGCCAATGTGGGTACATGAGAAAGTTTGCCAATAGCTTCCCATGGGTTGGTGGTTCTTCTGGTGTTTTTTCCAGGTTCTTCCTCCACCAGATGTACTGGCTTCCATGTATAGCTTATTGTTTGCTGAAAAGTGTCATTAAACCCCATAACAACAACAACTGTTTGTGCAAAAGATGGTGATCTTCAGTTAAATATTGCTACCATTACTAAAAGTAAAAAAAAAAACCAAACTTTAAACAAGTTCTTCACAAAAACCAATCTTCACAATTTGACCAACTTTGACAGAAAGCGTCTTGACTTGAAGATTTATGCAAACACTGCAGATTTATCTTCAGATAATGATATGGTTGTTAAAAGTGGAAAATCCTTTAAGCAACTATTTTCAAAAATTACTTATTTTCCAGAAAGCATAGTGGCATGAAGGGGTTTCAAGTTTACAAAAAATTTAGCAAATATGCTATCAAATATGGCTGCACCTACTAAAGAAAAACACTTCTCCAAACCCAAAAAACAGAATTCAATGGAAAGTAGCCATTCTTGAAGGCATTAAATATTTACAAAAATTGTGCTGATCTGTCATAAGGTATTGACACTGTTCCTTGTAGAAAAAACATTTCAGAAGCTTTGTTTAAAGGTAATTGCCAAATATAATTTGACCAACTTTGACAGAAAGCATGCATATAATTAAACAAGTTATGCTTATATGTCGTTAATTGCTATGAATTTGCAAAGAATAGAGAAACTTAAGAGTCGGTTGCTTTCATAAAATATGCAATCAACCTGATTTGAAGAAATTTATAGAGAAAGCATCCTACTGACCCAGATCTTACGTTTAACTGTTAGACATATAACATGCTTACATTAAGGATAGTAGACAGGTCTCCATTTATAGTTGCCACTAAAACAGGTGTCACAAGGGTTATAGTTCCAGAAAACAATGTTTCACACCAGAATATTTCAGTTATCTTCATCATGTATATTTACAGTATGTAATAGATTATTGAGCGAGGGGAAGTGAAAATTGTGTTTAATTTCAGGTGAAAGGAGTTTTAGAAATTTTTTAGCCCCATGGTAACGTGACCTTCTCTGTAATATGGCACAATTTTATGGTTCAGAATCATGTTTATTGTTTGACTGCCACAGAATCATTACTTTTTTTTATTAATCATTAAGAAATGGGATGAATCTGGATCTCATGTACAAAAAATTTTAATTGGTGTTTGCATTATTTTCTGTTTTGTATTTTATCGTTGCATTTTTGTGTTATTGCGTTTTTATTGATGATGAAAAAAATATTTTATTTTACATTTACAGGGAACAGAAATATTGATTTCCATTTATATTGTAGAGTTTTGGTTTCCCAAATTTTAGTTTGTTATGATAATATTTCCAAGTTTTTTTTCTGGCAGCCAGCCTCAATAGTTTCAACATTTTTAGATAAATCTGACCATTTGATTGGTTTATATGGGAATGTCCGAGGCAGACAATCTAACCACTAGGCCACTGGAGCATCATTTTGAAATGTAAAACAGACCTTGTTTTGACATTGATTCATTTGCTGTGATATAAGCTGTATAAACATGTAGCCTAATGAAGTGGTTTTCATGTGCCTGCTATATAAGCATGTAACCTAATGCAGTGGCCATAAATTACCTACTGATAATACACAGTGGACAAGGGCACACCCATTATATTTTCATGGGGAGGCAAGATATCTTTTGCACCCATCCATTTCATTCACAAATATGGAAATATATTTCTGATGTTATCTTGATTTAGAAATATCCATACTATGGAGCAACTCGGGTGAAACATTTTCCCCAGGTTAAGAACCCACTCACCCCCAAGATGGTTTTTCCCACTTTATTTGGCCAGGCTATATTGAATGCAGCTGTATTCTAAGTACAATATCAGTTCTTGTCCTTTTTGAGGAGGGTTCTCTGAGCAATGTAAAACAGTTGAAAGATCACTTTTTGTGCTTTTGATCAACTGTTTGCGTCAAATGATTATTTACTGTTTTATTTTCAAGCTTGAAGTTTGAATATATGAATGAAATTTTCATTTCTCAGTATCCATCACTAGATATGTATATTGTTGTGAGGCTCAAGTTCATTATTCCTTCTTCATCCAAAAATACAAAATCAGATGTGTGTATAAATCAAACTTGAGTTATAGCAATAGAAAAACATCAAAGCTTTATAAACAAATTAAAAAAACACCCAAAAATTCTGCTGTCCATGTATTTTATTTTTCTTTTAAAAATCACCAGAAAAATAACTCGTCCAAAAAATGGCAGTAGAGATTTGATTTTGCAAGTTTTGTTTTACCACTCGCAAAAAAGAAAATGCAAGTAAAAAAAAACTAATTTGAACCTGGGTATGGTTTTGAATCTCACTTGTGGTGGGAGATGTATGTATTCAAAGTACTGAAAACACTGATGGATCAGGTTGAAATACTTATTTATGCAAGATCGGATAGATTTCATGTGTGCAGTATGTGTTCATTTCATCTGGTGGTATGTACCACGGTTCTTTTTCATTGATAGTTTCTGTCAGTTGAGCTATTATGGCAGTTCTTGGTAATCTTGTTATCCAGCTCCACTTCATGCATACAGTATGCTATTCATGGTCCTTTTTTACATCAACATACAGATCTAAAAGAAAATGTATCTATTATTCTAAAATTTCTTTTCTTTTAAGATATTTGAAATTGAAAAAATTTTGGAGGGGGTTTTTCCTTTTAAAATCATTTTCTATTAATGTTTCTACCATCGGAACAATATCTACAGGAAGTAACCACTTTTAAGTTCTGATCTTTTTCCTAAGTTGTCTTTCTTGACATAAAGTGACCTGAAAGGTCAGTTGCTGCTTTCAAAAGATGGTCACAAAAAATGCTGCATATTTTGTGACCATCTTTTGGAAGACTATAGTGTGTTAAAGTGCTAGTAACACAAACTATATTTGACCTTGGATACCAGGCCATAGACCTATGTGAATTGAAACTTCTCCAAGTAAGTGTTAAATAATGGACTTATTTACACATCTCTTTTTTAAAAAATGTGATTTGCTACAATATAATAATGCAGTTATAGTAATATCCAGAAAGAGAAGAAAATAAAGCACCTTGGGAATATTGATCAATTTCGAGTGTAGGTTTCGGATTCCAATTTTGAAATGTGTTTTTCTGCAAATTGGAAAAGCTGTAATCAAAATATTTTTGTGCTGATTTCTTGTTGTAATAAGCAAAAGCTCTTGTTTGCTATTTAAGAAAAGTAGCAATCTTTACAATGTACACCTTTCTAACAATTTGCACATGTCTAGCCCAAAAAAAGAACAATTATTAAATGACCTTTTGGTGAAACAATTACTTTTTATGTAAATTGGTGAAGGAACTTTTTTTAATTACAAGATGTGTATACCAATGAGGTGCAAATGCATATTGTTTGTGTGAATTTTGTTTACCTTTGAAGAATTGCTTTTAAAATTTAAAGAAAAAAAATTGATATTGTAATTTATTTTACATTTTTTGGCAACATGTCTGTACATTTATGAAGATGCTTGCAATAATAAATGCACAAGAACAAACAAAAAAAAACATGAAAATGAATGATAGTTGAATCCATGGCATGATGTTTGTGATCAATATTCACAAATGAGGTTAGACAGGACTGCATTTGTGATCAGCTAAGAATTTGTAATATTTACAGATTTTCCTTCACACAATGTACTTTTTTTGGTCAAATTTTCAGTGTATATTTCATGATAAGGAAATCTGAAAATTAGCTAAAGGTAACAAAACAACCAACAGCAGTAATTAACAATTGTAATATTTACTAGAAGAAGACATTAATGAATTATGAGGATGTGCAGATTTATTTAATAATTTCAATTCTAACTTGAGCAGTATCATCAGATTTTCAGTCAAATCTGATCTCACTTATTAAAGCCATTTACTGAATTTCTAAAATTGCTCCTTGTCCAGAATATCCCAGGCTTCTGTATCCAGTTTGGGGTATTAATTCTCAAAGATGCCAGCTGGTATCCAGGTATGTGCCTATTGATAATAACCCAGGTAATAAATTGAGCCATATAGAAGTTTTCTGCCAGTGATTGTAAAGGCAGTACCTATTTATTTTCAGGTTGTTAATCATTTTGATTAAGCTCCATAGATATCTATTATGTATGTGCCAATCAAAGGTCTGCCTCTTCCAGTATATTAATTGACATTAATTCCATAACTTGTTTTCCCATGTGACATCTCTTTGATTGAGCCATGAGTGTGTTACAGTGGCAGGTAACAGGGGGTGGTTATTTGATCATTCAGCACAAGTGACATGTTCATTTGTAATCTTGAATAGATTTCAGAGATTGTATGATCAAGGTGTTACTTACAGAGGTCACACCGTCTCTAAATAAGCATGTGACAGAGTGGCTAAGGAAAGGGAGTCGTACGATATCTATGATGATGGACCACAATGTTTTACTATATGATGATGGAGGTTTTCAGAACTTTATCAGACAGTGAGGATTGTTCTTGGAATTTGTACCAGATGACATTATGTAGTGATATTTATAGGATTATGTGAATTTTTAAAAATGTGGACTTCAGGTTTGGACATATTTAATGCAATTTCACTTTGACAGGGTGTCCACGTAACCAGTCGTTAGGATAGGTGGGTACCTGGTAGAAGTTTTCTAAAATTTTGACAGCTTTATTAATTGTTGATAATATATCATCCCAGATATGTTGGTTTTTGTTTATTCTGTTTAATGTGTTTTGTCATATATGTTGGTTTAGAACCAATATTAATTAAAGAGACTACTGTGCAATCTTTACCTTAACAGTGACAAGGAATAAAAGTTACTGCAAAATGAATTTTTTGTTTGTTCTTCTTCGACATCTATGCATTACAAAACTTGTCCAACAACTTTCTTCTTTTGACATTTTGTCTTGAAAATAGTATTGGTTAATTTATGATTTTTTTTAATTATCCGAATTAAATGTCTGTGAACCATCTGTTCTCATCACAGTTTTTATAACCTGTTCAAATTAAGCACTAGCATGTCACTCGTGCACTTGTCAAACTTCTAAGGAAATGTTTAACCTATGTTCATGAAATGAGTGTTTTTCAACTTAAGCAATGATGCTAACAATTTGAGAAAAAAAATTCTTCCAGGACAACCATTTATTCTAATTGAGATTCTTATAGTGACAAAAAGATCCTGAATTTAAATAGTATGGACTGAATATCACAGCCTTCACAAAATGTATTTAGATGAAGTATTGCTATAGAAAATAAAAAGAATCTAAAGTTAGAGTGGGCCTTGAAAAATATTTTCTTATGAAAATACAAATCCTTGTATATGTAGCTAAGCGTTTTAAGTAGTTTCACACATGGTCATCCTAAGATTAATATGCAGTGATCGGAGGGGAAATGGGGTCAGCATCCTTCTCAGTTCTCTTCACACTGAAACACAGTCTGATTACATCAAATTCTTTGACGCCATAACCTGTGCAAGAATCGATTTGTTTATTAAAAAGTAATGTTTGGACATCTTTGGTCATAATACAGTTACTTCCCTTTGATTTCTTTGTAGTTACATCCAGATGGAGGACTCACAGTAATAATACAGCTCCCACAATAAACTTATGCAAATGCTATGTCATTACAAAATTCTATAACTATAAATTTATGAATGCCCATGATCAAACCTACTGGTTATATTTATCAGTATAGACATATCCTTGATGACAGCTTGTGTCAAGAAAACCATATGAGCTGTGTCATTTTATGGATCTACATGCGTCTGATACATGTGCTTTCTATTCCTCATCAGTAGTCGGGTGCTAACTTAAGTAAATAATTTTCCAATCTCATTCATAAAAGGATTGAACTCCTTCAATAAAACTGATTTTTTAACTACAACAAGGATAAGCTCTCTCAAAATATTCTTTATCTTACTTTCATTATCAACCAATCCTGGCCGGCCAAAAAATACATAGGGTACTCTATTTTATCTTCACCAATTTCTAGACTGGTTCCCATTCTTCCATTAGTACCATGAAATCCTACATGTACATAAATTTTTGTCAGATGATAATCTTCTGGCATTTTTCTTTTCTTTTTAATTTGTATTGAAATGAAGATTCTAGTTCATCAGACAAATCACAACACACCTTAAGTAGGAATTTTAAATAGTTTATCATTTTTAAGCACAAAAATATAGTGAATATTTTAATTCAACCATCACAAGCATTTACCTGTTTTAAAGGCCACACAATACCACAGAATCCTTTTCACTAGTATTTAGGTAATACTGTAATTTAGCATTAAGACAACTTATTGAAAGATTTATTAAAATTGATAGCATGATAATAAATAATATTCATTGAAACAAATAAGTATAACCTTTGATATTGGCTTTACTGTTTACTATTCGCCTTCTAAATATATCTTTTGCTGAGAGATTATTATGTGAAAAATAAATAGGGGACTGATACAGCAGCCTTACATATTCATGATAGACACTTAAGTTTAAAATTATGGTCACCATAATACTGCCAAAAATTTTAAGTCATCAGAATGTGTTTCTTGTATATTCAGCTATGCATACATCTGGGCTAGAGATGGATTTCTTCAATGAACATAAAATGAAGGTTCCATTATAGTAGTTTTCCCCAACAGGTTAATTTCTATAGTAATAATAACTTGCCACATGCTTCATGATAGCATGACAGGTTAATTTCTATGGTAATAATTACTTGCCACATGCTTCATGATAGCATGACAGGTTAATTTCTATAGTAATAATTACTTGCCACATGCTTCATGATAGCATAACAGGTTAATTTCTATAGTAATAATTACTTGCCACATGCTTCATGATGGCATGATGTTGAAGTCTTGCTGTTTGCTAATACTATACTATAGTGCATGTATGCAAAGAAGGTTTGCACAAAGGAGGATTTTTTTTGTTCAAAATCCATCTCCATACTTCAGAAACTAAAGGTCATCCTTTTTGTATTTAAACTGGCAACACTTGATGCGCATGATGGATTCATGGTAATATATTGTTTTGTGAACTTTTCATGAGCCTTGTTTATTCACATTTTTAGCTAAACATATGGAAATGGTCTGATGTGTATACATCAGTAACAGTATGGAATGAATTCAGGGGATATACCATTCCAGTTTGGGCTAAATTCAATGCATTAAACCCATTTTAGGTCGGCTGTTCCAAGAAGCACACAATACAAAATATACTAGGCTGTACTCATAATTAGGTCGCTCTTACTGGTGTTTTGGTTCCCTAGTAAAAAGGATGAGACTGAACTCGGATAAGCTGATACATTACCATTTTTTGTATCATATTTTTGGCTTAGTCCATAGTACAGTCAGCACTCTTGTTATGTGTGTGTGTGTGTGTGTGTGTGTGTGTATATATATATATATATATATATATATATATATATATATATATATATATGTGTGTGTGTGTGTGTGTGTTAATTTTTTGTCTATGACTGAGGGTTATGGATGGAGTTTCTGCCTACCCGACTTTTGTTATGATTGTAAGTAATAAATAAGATGTGTACTGATACCAGAGTTCATCCCCAAGCCTTGCTTATAAGTTAATGGAATTTACCATTAGAGTTCCTAACAACTCTATTGTGTCATATATCAAGTTAAGATGTGTTTATATATGGATTGATAAACATATTATTCACTCCTGCTTTATGATCAGTACATGGAATCAATTACAGTTGGGTTCAGATACAATCTGTGAGGAATTTTTTAAAGTATTCATTGGAATTACAAAGTGCTCATTGACATTTGAGCAAACACATTACTTGGGGATTATTGTGAAGATATTCAAGACAACTTGTACATCAGACATTCAAGATTATGGTAGATCAGGACATTCAAAACTTATGGTACACCAGTACATTCAAGACAACTGATGCATCGGGAAATTACAAACTATAGGTACATTGGGACATTCAAGACTACTGGAATTCATTCAGAACATTCTACTTTTTGGACTTGTGATAGGACGTTTAGGATTATTTGGGATTTAAGATGCAATACTGTAAATGTCTCTAAAATTTTCACTTTTTAACTTAGAAAACAATTTTCTTTTACTAAAATTTTTGGTTTTGATTCTTTCTGTTACATCATTTAGGACCTAGAGCAGGGGTCTCAAACACATGAGCATGTGGCCCACCAAGCTATATCCTGTGCTGCAAAATGATTGGCATCACATGGTGTCGGTGATAACAAAGGTAGTGCAGCCTTCAGACAATCACAAATGCCTTCATGTTGCCCTCAGGGTGGTATGAGTTTGAGAACCCTGACCTAGAGGCCTAACAGAAATTCTGGCTTCACCAGTACATAAATTTCTTTAAAACACTTTAGAGATATTAAAAATACATCTTAATTTAAATTGTTTTTTTTTATTTTCCTTTTCCCTGGTACAGATTTTAATCTCACACATTTGAGAAATCTTTAGTGAAACCAGCAAGTATTCACAGTGTCGTCTAACTTTGTTTCAAGTCCTTTCCAGGGAGGGTTAGAGTCTTCGAAAAAGGACGAGTTGCTTCAGCTTGCCAGACATTGATTTTTCTGAAGCAAAAACATCTTTAACAAAGCAAGAAATGAAGAATACTTTAGTTCAGGACAAGGTGAAAAGGAAATTTTGGTTGCTAGTGCTTTGGGTTTGATTTGTAAGTCTGTCTCTGGTATTCATAGGAAATTAAAGAAATGACAGTTATTAAAAAACCTGATGGAATTAAAAAAAGTTTCAGCTTCAGAAAGAAATGTAAATGCAAAGAGAAAGAAGGAGAGAGAAAACAAGGAAAGGGAAAGGCAATAAAGATTAAAAGATTTAGAACTGGCCAGCAGAAAACACACCACCACCCCTTTTACATACAAATTCAGGTTTTGATATTACCAAAAGTATTAGGTTAATACCCCCTTTTCAAGAAAAAGTAGTTGAATACTTTCTTCACTCTGAGAAAATTGCTGAAAAACTGAAGCTCATGAAGTATAAACTTCACTGTATTTACAACACAGTGTTATTCATGATGTGGTTAAGGAATATATCTTCTAGAGTTATGAGCTGGTACCTGAGGCATATTGACAAAGGTTTTGGAATTCTAAACAAGAAACTGGAAAGAAAGCATGTTGAATTGCCACAGAAAAAGACCTATTTGATAGGTGGTGCTCAGCCAATTGGGTTGATGATGATTATGAAAACCTCAAACAGCACATATTAATTGAAGAGTTCAATAACTGCATCCACAGTGATGTCAAAAACCTATCTTGATGAGCAAAATGCTGATTATTCCTCGATTCACAAATTTTAATTTGTCAGTAAGCCTATCTATCAGCAGTTTCTTCATTACATTTTTTTATTTCAATCTCATACGAGTACTTCCAAGTCTCAATTTGGCACAACTTTTAAAAATCCAAGATCTGTAAAGACTGATCAGAAATCCTTTTATCTTCCTATCTGCACTTTATATAAAAAGAAAGGGTACAACATTTCTGATTGCTACAGGTTGAAAAAAGAAGCAACAAAATAAATACAGAGCTATTACAAATGGTCTTATTTCAAGGTCAGAGTAAGTCTTGTATTGAAAGCAACACCTTTGTCGGGTCAATTAAAGACCTGTCTGATTTTATTTTGGAGACTTGTGAACCATTCATGTCTGATGGTTCTATATCCCTTACTGTTGATTCTGACAAGCCTATTACTATTCACAGGACAGTCTTTTGTTATCAGGTACATTGCCTTTGGGGGAGACATCTTCTAGAGAATGTGCTATTATTCTAGTAGAGTGTAGCTTTGTTAATATTCCTCTCCATTGGGTCATTGACTTCATAGATAGATGGTACCCAAGACTAATTTTCAACCTAGTTCTGCATTTGATGAATGATTTCATAGAATAATGGTAGAATGCATTGGTCCCTTACCCAAGATCAAGTAAGGCAACCAATATATGTTCAACATTATGTGTGCATCCACAAGATTTCCAGAGGCAATACCTTTGAGAAACAAAAACCATCATAAAAAGGTTTTGATTAAGTTTATTGTTTTTTTTTTAAAACAATTTTTGGCCGTCCCAAATCAATCCCCTCTGATCAAGGGTCAAATTTGTCTGGAATTTTCCATAAAGCTATACATGAATCAAGCATCCATCGGTTTAGATCTTTTGCCTATCACCCTGAAAGTCACGTGGCTTTGGAAAGAATTTATTAAACTTTGAGGAACATGATTAAGTTGTAATACTCTGATACCAGAAAAGATTGCTGTTAGGTAATCAGTTGAAGAATCACTGGGTTTAAGTCCTTTTGAGCTAGTTTTTAGATATAATGTTTGTGAACCAGTTAAGTTATTAAAAGATAAACTTCTTTCAAATGAAGATTCCAAGATTAATTTTCTTGACTGTCTCCGATTTAAAACATAAGTTGTAAAAGTCTTGTGAAGTAGCCAAAAACAATCTTCAATCTACTGTGTCAAAACTGAAGTTAAGGTACTAAAATACAAAGGAAAGGAGTTTTCAGCCTGGTGATAAAGTTCTGGCTCTTTTGTCCATACAGCAAAATCATCTCCAGGCTAAAAAAATTATGGTTCTTACATAATTGAAAAGAAAGAAATGATATCATTAACACCGCTAAAGGCTGAAACAGAAACAACTTTGCCATATAAATATGTTAAAAGAGTATTTTCATAGATATAGCCTAGGTAATTATTCAATCAATTTAGTTGTGATTGTCAACACAGTGTGGATTGTAAACAATGGAAAGCAAGCTGACTGTTGTGATCCTAGTCTGAAATCTTTGAAATTTAGAAATATTAATCAAACTGGACCAGAATTTTCACATCTACAACCACAAGAAAAAAGCAAACCAAAAAGAACTGTTACATGAATATGAATAATTGTTTCCTGATGTTCCAACAAATAAAATCTATCGTGATGTTGAGATTATAGATTCGACACACGAAACAGCATCCTTACAGGATGAATCCTTGCAAGCAGGAATATTTCAGAAAAGAAATTCAGTATTTGCTGGAGAACGATTTTGCATAACCAAATAAAAGTAACTGGAGTTAAGCTTGTGTTTTTGCACCTAAACCAGATATATTCTGCAGATGTACTGACTAAATTAAAGTCAAGTGTACCAAAATTGATTTATTTCCAAATGCCAAAATTATATCAGTGCACCAATAAAATTGGAAATACAAAATATGTCAGCAAGTTTTTCTAGTATGAGGATTCTGTAAAATTACACCTCATGGAAAGAGAAAGGAAATTTCCGCATTGGACACTCCAGATGGACTTTATCAGTATAAAGTGATGCCATTTGGTATGAAAGATTCTGTCCAAGTTCCAACATTTAATTTTAAGGAACAGGATAATATCTGGTCTTGATAAAAGTGACCTGAAATCGAAGAGGTCATCATCTACAACTATACCTGAAAAGATCACTCGGGAATTCATTCAGAAATCCAACTCAGTTATACAAATCTGAGAGTTCATTTAGGTAAAAGTTAATTTTGCCAGGTTTTTAAGACATATTGTGGGACAAGATACGGTTAATCCAAGTTAAGGTCAAAGCTATCTCCCAATGCATATTAGCACAAAAGTATGCCTGGACATAATCAGTAATTCTGCCCAAATATCTCCATAACTGCCGAGTCCCTGACAAATTTGTTTAGTAAGAAATCCAAGTTTCATTGGTCTGACAATGTCAAGACTCTTATGACAAACTAAAAGTCATACTTATAAAGTGCACTGGTTCTTTCAGTTCCAAATGTCAATTATATAAAATTTATGTTCATGCAAGTGATGTAGGGTTGGTGGAGTATTGATTAAGAAGACAAAAATAGTGTGGATCATACAAGATGTTATATTTCTTAAAAAAAGAAGGAGAAAAAATTATTCCAAAATTGAGAAGGAATGTTTGCTTTTGATATTGGCATTGCAACATTTTGCAGTATACATTATTTCAGCTCCTTCTCCAATTACTGTATTCAGTGATCACAACCTCCTTACACTCGTCAAAAAAATATTGTTAAAAAATCAGAGATCGTTGGGATTTAGCTTGATACTGCAGGAATACAATATTGGCATTAGACACATCAGAGGAATAGCTAATGTGACAGTTGCACTCTCACATGTACAGAAGTACTATATTGCTTTATTTTGTGTCATTCCTATGTAATTTTAACGCTTATAGTATAGAATAGTGTGTGTGTGTGTGTATATATATATATATATATATATATATATAAGAGAGCTTTATGGTATAAATCTTTTTCTTTATATGGGGAGGTGATACGTATATTTAATTTATATTGTGTGTTGCACTTTCATCTGTTTTGAGGGTTGTAGATCGAGCATTTTCGATACGACTTTATGTTCTCAAACTAAGTAACAGAAAGAAGCAAAACCAAGTTTTTTAAAAATTAACAAATAATTTAATTATCAAAGTTATAAATGAAAATACGAGAGGAACTTAGGGTATTGTGAAAGTGAATAAAAAATAACCCTGATAAAGTTGATGAAAGTCCAACACAATGAAAAGTTCCAAACAAAATTTAAAACCCCAAAATTTACTGGTCTGCCAAGAATTTGAGATGTCAAGATGGCATCGTCTGGAACTCTTTAAAATAAGTCACAACAGTTCCAGAATAATACTATAGTCCAAATAATGAGCACTTTCTATTTCCACTGAACAGTCTAAACAAATATTTTTCTTCTCAAATAATATCTAAGTACAACATAAAGCACACCTGCAGACTTACAACAGCAACATAAGAAATGAGGATGACTCGAAAATTGGAATGAATCTGATTGCTCAGTTCTTTCCATGCATACACCTTCTACTGCTACTGTCTCTCACAATATAACCCATGTGACAGATCTTATTACTCATTTTGCCTTGAACATGCCTATTCATGTGACCTATCCCAACCAATGGGAAGTTAATGAATTCACTTAGAATCGTTTAAACCCCATCAGCCAATGAAAACTTAAGCCAAATTCGTCATTAAGACTATTAATATTTGTAAACACATATGTAAGCATCTATTTATTGATTCTATTTAAAACTTTTACACTCTTAACAGACTCGGGTCACATATGCAAAATCTAACTAAAGATATTCTGTTCAATTTACAGACATGAATAAAAATTACAAAAATTAAATAAAATTATGCACATCTTGACTTTATTTATTCAAATTATTTAATTCAAGTTATTTTTCTTTGGAAATAGAAAGTGCTCAAAACTAACATTATTGGAAATAGAGACTTGCATTTATAGTGAAATTCAAATAAGGATATATTCTTGGATTGTAGTATTGTAATTCAATAAAAGACTGCTGGCACATCACTGTGATACAGGCCATCACAGGTACATCAACACTTCCAGTGTTTGAATTATTTTGGAACACCACTAAAATTTATTCAGACCTTTAATCATTAGGACTTGTGTTAAAAATTCTGGGAGTGTTTGAAATTTAATTCACAATACCATAGTTATATTTGCATTCTTAACTTGAATTTTACAAAATTTGGCAGTTTTTGCTCTTTCAATTACTTACTTTAAGACCATAGAGTCATAATTATATAGAATATCTAGAATACCTACCTATTTACTGATATAACATGTAAGTATGGAAAACAATGTTATTAGCATCAACAGATTCAAAACCACATACAAGAATCTGTTACATGTATCACATGAAATCCAGGGATCGTGCTGGGCTTTGCCAATGTCACAAATTATGATGCTTTTTATCCTTATTGGTGACTAAATATACCATTTGGAGTGGAGAAATTCAACATCAAATTTGACTCACTATTCTATCTATAAGGAATGGCAGACCGTTTTCCAACATTATTGCCGTTCTTGGCCATTATTGTGCTAACTTAATATGCAAGTGAAATGTACTGAATGGAAAACTGCCCTCTCGTTGGTCCACAACAAGATGTTATTAGCTGGTGTAGCATGACATTTCGGTAGACCAAAACATTGATAGATTTCTTCATATTTAGAAATGTTTGATAGATCAATGCAATGTTTAACACCATGTTTTCTTTGCTAACTACCAAATAATAAGCTTTATCACAATACATTTTCGAAAACTTTAAATATCAAAACAGAAACTGGTTTAGATAAGTTTCTTAAACTTACAGAAATCACGTATCACAGATATGTTGACTTGTTGTGATGCTAGACTGGTCTTCATAACTTTGATATAAAAACACTGATATGGGGCTGTCAGTGGATTAAACAATCAACTAGATGAATCTTTACAACTGTAACTGATCTTTTGAATTTACTTTACAAATATGTTTATGGCAAGTACCCAAATGATCCATACTGCAACCTCTGAGTATTCTGGAAAGAACTCAATATATCTAACTCACAATCTGTTCAATTACAATTCAATTACACATTTGTTTCTGTCATCAGGTTGTTTAAGAAATTCCCCATCCCCCCATTAGCCTAGTAGTTAGAGTCTCCGCATACAATACGGGAGGTCGCGACTTCAATCCCCAGCTGAATCATATCAAAGACTTATAAAAATGGTACTAACAGCTGCCTCGCTTGGCGCTCAGCATTAAGAGGTTAGTGTTCCACATACTGTTTTTAAATACTGTATAAATCACCATGTTCATCAAACCCATTATTGTAGAGTGGCATCACTTATACGGAAAAAAATGAGGTAATATTATGCCAATCACATGCAAGGCAAATATACCTGACTCGTGTAAAATTCATGGCAGATGAACCTCAGATACAGTGCTTACACTGCCCGTGTCCAGCTGACATTGGAACACATTCTTGTCAAACATGTTAACCTCCGCCATGAGACTAACAGCATAAATGTATAATGTACCACCTCAGAAAATAATGTACTTTTTGAGAGCCTTCAGTTTATATATAAACATTTTCGCTACATGTTTAATAAATTAAATCTGTACAGAAATCTTACATCAGTATGATTTACATTTTATCTTCTTGAACTTGATTTATTTGGAAAGGTTTATCTTATTATTTTTGTGCAATTTTTTTTATACATTTCTCAAACTCAATTTTTAGTTAGCCCCATATGGCCACTTTTGCGTTGATGTGCCATACAATGTTAATACATGTATCATTTATGTCAGGTGCTTTCACCCCAGTGATCTTAGGGTCAAAGTCAGCCAGAAATTTGCATAAAGGTTTGGGCTCAAATTTGTTAATTTCCTTATGTTTCCTAAACCCCTAGATGGAATTTGATCATACCCTGGATGAATCATTGTTTATATAAGACAATTCATTCTGCAACATGCTGACTCTCCATTTTTGATATGGGGTCAAGGCCACATGTTTTGCACCAAAACTTTAATAATGGGATTTACATGCAGGCTTTGACCTCCAAGATTATATTTTGATATGTCAATAATTAGGGTTGATTTGGAATTGGGAATACATAATAAGACCATATTTCTGATGTGCATCTCATAAAATATTGCTATTTCTTTATGGCTAAAATATTTTCAGAACTAAGAGAAGCTAATATCTTCTGAAGTCCTTTGATATTTAAAAACTTCAGAAGTGCACTTTCAGAAAATAGTAATGCATACACTGTCAAAATTCATTTTTGTATCCCAAGCACTTGCAAAGTTAATTTACTATTGTTTTCATGTTTTCCTAACAGTGATTAAAATAATGTCATCCAGGTGAATGGATACATGTAAGTATGTTATTAAAATAATGTCATCCAGGTGAATGGATATATGTAAGTATATGATGTTAGAGATTTTAATTCCCAACAAATGTACGGCATTGTGCTTGGATATCTCATGTATTCAATTATTTGTTCATCCTTGTAAAGGAAAAATATAACTATTCTTATCATCATAGAAAAAGTAGTTGTATGGAAAGGATGTGTCAATAATGTAATCGTAATAAACTGATCTAATTCTTATAATTATTTCGATGGAAATGTAAAATATGTAGTTTCCTGTTTGTAACTGTTGGAGCATTTGGGTAGCAAGCACAAAAAAAGAACCTTAAACAAAAAAACGTGCAAACTAATTTCTTTAAATAGTTTTTGCCGTGTTCTTTTGTGTGGTATACCGCTTTGTAGTTTGTTATTGTGGTCGAGTGAATAAAGTGTGATATCACATCATTTTTTTCATTCAATTTGTTATCAGAATAATTAGGATCAATTACCAAACTTCCGTTGTTAATGACGGGACCATAATTTGCGCTGTTAAGTGAAATGCACAAAATCGGATGGATTCTTGTTATAGAAATGCACCTTTCTGAGGCAGAAATTTACTTCATCTTGTCATGCTAATATTTTATGACTGTGTTTACAATGGCCACTGCTTTGATTCTACAGAACATCTGCTAAGTCAAGTCTTTATTAGGGAATGGCGTAAACAAACGCTGACTACTGATAACCGAAACTTACCAGCCCATTATGAAAGTTACTAGTCCGACAGGAAATCTGCTAGTATTTGTGTATTTTTGTATCCTTGATGTTTTTCATTTTCAAAATTGTTAGGGGTGGGTACAAATGAGAGGGTGTGCTAATATTATACAAGTTACAGCCTGACTTGAACATTTCCTAACAGCAAATGCTGCTAACCATAAACAGCTGGTCAACTCAAGCATGAAAGGTTAAATGCCTTTCTCAAGGTACAACATCAAATGACCAAGGTGAGTTTCAAGCTCAAAACTTCCCAACCTCCAATCTATCATGCCAGTCATTTGGTCATTCTGCTTCAAGGAATATGATTTAATCTGCATCCAACATGCATCTGAGTTGCATAATGTAAGCAAACTGGTTCCAGAATTATAATCTAGGAAATAGTTAGCAAACTCAAGTTTGACTTCCTTAAAGTAATACTTGTGATTTACACAAATTTGAAATTGGCTTGCTTCAAGAAATAAGACTGGAAAAATGTAATATGTGGTAAATTATGAAAAGTTCTGCCTTGCAAATGAGTTTGTGTTAAACTTAAAGCAATTGGTAAACCTATCAAAACACTAAATTACATCAATCTAAAAAATGATTGTAAATATGATTGTGAAAAGAAACATTACCTAAATATTTACTTTCACAGATGGAAAGAGAGTGAGATAAATGTCATCTGAAAATGACAGGAGATACATTTTTATATCCTCTCCAAACATAATATATAGCAAATGCACCAAACTGGACACATAAAGAAATAAAGACAGGATTTCCTTTGCTGATGTTTACTTAACTTGCATATTTGTTTTAAAATCTCCCATAGGAGAACAAAGTATTGAATTAATCATCACATTAAAATGGTCTTTATCGGTGATATGGGAAAACTTTCTGCTCTTTTAAAAATCAAGATTATTCATCCTGTCAAGTTTTATCTTTGAAACTTTCAAATGTTTTATATAATATACATAAAGCTGACCATGTCCGTATATCATCTCCATGCCACATTCCAAATCTAAAGAAAGTAGAGTAAAATTTTATTTAAATAAAAGGACAGTGAAAAAGTAATCACACTGTTGAACTTGTGACAAGTCGGGCTTGACAATGAATGCAACATGGCACAATTTGAACACACCCATGCCTAACCATTCAGGCTTCCATTCCAGTCAAAATCGTTTATTTGGAATGATTCAGATTAGATTACTCAGGCTTCCATCCCAAACTATTTTTCATGCAAGTTGTTCAAGCAATAAGTCATTTTTACACTAAACTGTATTTATTCTATCATCTTGGAAAAGGGTCCACTCTGTTTTTCCTCATCACAAACTGTATCTTGCGTCCCATGTCAGCTGAGTAGATTCTGCGACACCTTTCAAAGCTGACCCGTCGTCTCATCTCAAATGGTTTCTCAAAGTACATCCTCCGTATGACTTCATCCAGAATGCCTTCATTACGCAAGACCCTGAAACCATGAGAAAAATTATGTAATTAACTTTGAGGCTCCGCTCTAAAACTCTAAACATCTGAAAATTTAACAGTAATACTAGCACGATACCCCGGTACCTTCATAAGCCCCAAAAGGTCCACAAAGGTAAGGTCATTGCTGTGAAGAAATGTACAATACCTTCCTTTCTACTGTTTCTTTATAGACATATTTACACATTCTGTGAGGATACATACAAGTTAGCGTATATCCCTTCACAACAGGTCTACTATTTTTCAGGGTCAAAATGCATCACATTTTATGGGCTGTTCATTCAAATCATAAGAAAAAGTATTACATGTACTACCCACAAGATTCAGGAATTTTGTTTTCTCAGTCATTTTAAACTACTTTTACAGATGTGTTAACAATTCTTGTTTTGGCATGTAATCACCAAACAGTTTCTAAATGTAGACTATTACTGCAAAATAACCTCTGACCTCTTTAACGGGTGAAGAACAAGCTTCGTTTTAATGGTGGTGAAGTTTCAATTTATGTGTTATGCCTACATATTGATTAGGGAATATGGTGATAAACCTACATCATTCAATCCATAATGCTATCTGCTCCTAAGTCATTGGGCAGAGATTCATCAAAACATCTACACAGGTTGCCCAAGAGAGTATGATTTTAGTGCAATGGGGGGATGTCCCTTGGATATGTCAGCAGTTAAATGCAGGGATGGTCCTGGCTTTTAAAAAGCTGTCGCCAAAATAATCGCCAACCTCAATATTTTGTCGCCAATTTTCAAAAAGTGTCGCCAAAAAAAGTAGTGTACATTTTTCCAAGTGTTAATTTAGTCTATTAATGTAACAGGCAATGAAAATTACAAAAGATGGATTAGTTAATACTTTAATTACAACAAAGCATTAACAAAATGTTACAAAGTGTTACATGAAGATCCGTCGCGATTTTAGGGCTGCCCACTTGTTGAATGCAGTTTCAAAGTCTAATTTTTCACATCTGTACATGCTGATTCTCATTAAATTCTCGAGAGATGAGATGCAGAGCTTATTTCTGATGTCAGTTTTTGTGAGGTTCATCTTACTGAATCCACGTTCACAGTCCTCAGGGCTGGCAGGTGACACCAGTAGTCTCTCAGCAGCCCCCCCCCCCCCTTTATGGATAGCTTCACAAAGCTTGTAGCGAATTGCTTCCTAAATCCCAAGAATGATCACTGAATGCTGTATAAATTTTCTCGACAAGCAAAATAGGATCTCCATTCCCACGAATGAAACTTACACGAGTCAACACCTGGCAATATTGGACCGTATATATAAGCGTAAATTCACACCCAATTTAGGGATTCTTTCATTCCTGTATTTTGAGAAATAAATAATTATTATTAATTATGCAAAACTGTTTTGTTTTTTTGTTTTTTTTTTTGCTATTTCTTGTTGCGGAGTTTAAGTCTCTGCAGCCGTAACACGGGACTGATGGCAAAAGGAAAAGATCAATGAGTAAAATGCTGCACTGGCGACAGATGTAATTGTGATTGAGATTTTTTCCATTTGCTTTGTATTTATACACAGTAGTCGGTACTTCAAAGGTTATCAGTTTTCTATGAAGGTTCAGCAAAACTATTGTATTGGTATATGTATAAAAAAAAAAAAAAACAGAAGGATTATACAATTAATTGGATCTGTTTTATTCGCGTCTTCAGAAGTGGGTCAGTTGTAGGTATAGTGCGGTAGCATGATTGACTGTATCGCAGCATACAGTACTCAGCCCAGATGTCAGCATAAGCAGATTATGATGTAACAATGCACTGTAAAGATAGGGTTGTCAATAAGAACAAAGGATCGTTTGTGTAACAGATTGATTCCAATGCATTGCTTAGTCAAGTTTATGGCTTCCTTTCGTTCTGGCTTTAAATTTATTCAGTCCAAATCCATGATTGTATGTACAAATTAAATAACCAAAAAGTATGTCGCCAAAAAAATCGCCAGATGGGATATTTTTGTCGCCAATAAGGAAAAAAAATCGCAATTTGCGACATTGGCGAAGCCCAGGACGATCCCTGTAAATGTACAAAAATTGTGATTACAATGACTTGAATATGTTTTGACCAAACACTATTTGTAGCATGAGGACATATACCATACATACTTTTACGACAAGTCCAACTACAAACTGCACAGACCCAGATGTGGCATCGCAGAAATGCACTGGCAGATCTGTGTACATTCAGTTTATTGGAATAATCAGTAAAACAAACAATAGAGACCCTGATTTGCCATTATGTGATGGCAGATCAGGGTATATGTTTGTTTACAGCTGGTCTCAACTTATATGCAAGCATATATGGCAAATTATATATGGCAATATATGCAACAAATTTAGGGTTACTACACCTCATTCAGTCCAGAATGGAGGAGACTGACCCTGTTGTTGGCAGGGTTAAGATGAATTATTAAACAGCAGGTAGATAATGTGTCAAAACTAAGTTTAATAGCAAAAGATCTACAAGTATTAATGGAACATAACTCGCTGCAACTCCACCCACAACACCCGATATCTGTCAAAACTTTTAAAACAGTTCACTTCTAGTGCATTAAGCATTTTCTAGTATATTTCTTTCTTAATTAGAAACTGTGTATGTTTTTCAGATTAAATGGATAGCAGGGCCAAGGTGTCCCCTGTCTTTGTATCCTAGAAACAAGTTATTTTACACAGTAACCGAGTTGATGTATTTTGATGTGTTGTTTGCAGTATGTGTAAAGAATAAAATAGCACATTCCCCTATCTTCTTTTTTCTTTGCTGGCATGCTTCACAAAGTAACAGCCTCACAAAGCCATGCAAAGTCAAATTAAACAAGTGTATTTATATTGTTAATTATATTGGTGAATAAATTAACCAAACCAAAAGACTAGTCTTCAACATAATTATGCCTAAATAATTATCAAAAATGGGTGAAAAGAGTTCAAATTCGAACTGATTAAGTATTGATAAAGTCTTGACACAATCATATTTGAAACGTTTGTTATTATTTTATAAGTTGTTCTTTTGACTGATTATGGACAGAAAATGCAATTTTCCAATACATGTTATAACGAGTTATCAATTTTTATCTCTACTTTTGTCTATGTTCAACACAACATAACAAAGGTACACAAAGCCAGAAAAGTCATATTAGGAAAGTGTATTTATGTTGCAATATCATACTGATGAATAAATCAAGCAAACTGAATGACTTGGGTTATACATGTACCCCATTAATAGACTGCGAATTGTGAGATTAATTAATTTAGATAACAACATAGTCAGACAAAATCAAATTTTAAATGTTTTGTATTTTTATGAGCTACTGTACTTGGATAAACTATGGAAATAAAATACCATATCTTTAAGTACATCTTACTGAGTTATCAAACATATGTTGGCAAACTCAACAAGTGTGTTCATGTTTGACAAAGCATAACAAAGGCACACATATCCTAAAACTGTAACCAAAATGTGAGTGTGTGTATATATATATATATATATATATACATACACACACACACCATAAATTATTGACAGAAATGGCTATTTTTCACACAGGAAAACAACGTCATAAAATGGCTGACAAAATCATGCAAAGTCATCAGAATGTAATGTTATCATTCCTAACTTGAAAAGTAAACCCCAAAAATGTAACACCTGTACCTCTTTGAACAACTAACCAATTAAAAGCAGCATGCAACATGCCAAATGATGCCTATTTATACCAGGGGACATGTAAATATTGGTATATCAATAAAATAAGTTACTCCATGTTAGCTTCATCGGATATATCTTACATCTCTTTAAATTATATTCCTTGTTTATTTTTAACAAACATCTTATTTAAGTTTAATTCCAAAATGCCTAGTGCTTCTGCTCGAAAAAGACAAAAAACGAACTGGACTTAGTTGTACTGTTGGTTTCTTTATTTGTGATAAGTGCAAGTGTTTGATGCATGCAAAATGTGATGGGTTGACATCTGATGATTTAAAAACTATTTCTGGACAATACCTTTATGAGTGTCATGTGTGCATTCGTACAGCTGACAGTGAAGTGTAAAACTATGAAAGCTTGATGAACAGTCCAAATACGGTTATTATTGCTATTATTTTTATGTTGACTATCAAAATGTGTTGGTCCGTATCAACATGACAGAAACTCACTTATCATAAATTAGTAAATGAAAATAGTAATAAAATGTTTATTATACCAAAACCAATATATGCAATGTTAAAGATTGTGTGAAAATGCCAAATATCTTTGATAGAAATATTTAAATGCCCAGCTGAGGTAAGGCAAGGTTGTGTTTTATGACATATTTTGATTATTTATAAACGATTTAAAGACACATATTTCTGACCAAAATAATGGTGTATCAGCAGAATCTATGTATAGTATGCACACTGTATCAATGATATAAAATGTATACATTTTTCATTAAAAGGAAAAAAGGCTTGCACAACGATTGGTATATTGTGGATACAGCATACATACTATGCATATATTTTATTTATATTACATACAAATACACATATTTGCCTTTTGAATGGAGTTTAGACTGACTACAGGCAGCTGTGTATTATATGTACTGACTGAGTCCATGAACTCACATCCCAGCCAAGTGTGTCCACTACAAAATGTAATGTCCTTTTATAACTATTCACAATCACCTCTGCATATTGATAAATTGACTGTTTACATTTTTGAGTTTCTATTTTTATTCACATTGATTAAATCAATATAAGTCACACTTATAATTTATACATGAAAGATGGTTTTTATAAAGAAAGTAGGGCACTACAAAGACAGATTCTTTAATAATGAACACTCATCCATGCATTAACGTGCTGGCCCATGGATATTAGCGCAGAATAGAATCTAAGCAAAATGACGAGCCAACAATAGGTAATTAAAACATTTTAATATATTTAAAGTTGATCTAAGTCATTATTCTGCTTTAATTAACATTACTACTGACCATAAAATTCTCTCTCTCTCTCTCTTTTGCTTTGGTTGGTTTGACTTAACATTTACCATCATCCTTCATAGGTCCAGAGACATTGTGGTATTTCATAAGCGAAAATCATCTATTCTTGTCTTTCCACAGAGTTTTGCCCTTATCTTGATATTTTTGGTCAACACAGAGAGAGAGGCCTTTGGACATTTTACAATTTAATTATAAATAATCGATTTTTATAACCATATAATAGGTTTAAGATAGGATAACAACATCAAAAAGCCTTAAATACATTATATATGTGTGCCCCATAACCAAGATATTTACCTTACTGTGCCGACCAGCAACTGCAACTCTGTATCATTCATTATTAAACACTTCAGATAGGTCCCAAGGGAAATGTACACATACCATTATGACAAATGATATCTTTTCAGTTACTTGGTGCAATTTCAATGTTTTTTATCCAGCTTAATTTATTTTTCTCTCGGGACCGTGATCATCTTTTTATATGAAATTTTTTTCTTTCTCAAGATAATTATTTTGTTCTCAAAATAATAGCAAGGATATATAATATTTTGTTTTGGTATACCCCTTTACAAAAGTTTTTGTGGTTACCAGCTCTAATTATTATTGCGTTGTTTCTTTGGCTATAAGCAGTGTCACACCCAATAAGCTTCATCCAGAAGACATATCGGTCTTACTAAACACAGCAAAGACGCGCAAAGACATATATAACTATTGTGAATTACGTTAAATATTAAATCATGCATTTTCTCAAACATTTTCTTCTTATCATTATTTGTACAATATTGTAACATTCTAAAAATATTTAATTACGGTTACTGCAAGTTTATACAAATATCTTCCCAAATGGAGGTTGAATTTTCTTATTTATTAAATCTAGTCTTTCTCCTTTTGTCTGACAGTGAAACATCCTTGTGTCAATTTATAAAACATATTTAATTATGTTAAGTGTTGGGAGAAAAAAATGACAGGATCATGCCAGGCAAATACATGGCAATTACTTACAATATTCACAAATATATAGTGTTGATACAAAATTTATATCAATAAATATAACAGGATTAGAAAATGTTTTGTTTTGTCTATGATCATTATTTTTTTATTATCTTTTTAACTCAGTACAATGATAGAAATGTATTTAAACTTACAATACTGGAAATTATTTACTGCTGATATAAAATTTACGGCATATGGTAGTGAAGGACTACTGTACGCTATTAACATGCATCAACACCTGTTACAATCACAAGTTGGTGAGTTGGACCATGCTACCTTTAACTCAATTAACACATTTTTATCACGCCACTTTATGACATTGTGTGCCTGTGTGAAAAATAACCATTTATGTCGATAGTTTATCATATACAGAGATTTTAAAATAATAAACATTTCAGTTAAGACTTTGTCAGGCTCTGAGTGCCTTTTTGGAGATCCAGTAAATTTGGAATTTGTCTCCCAATTACAATTCATTATGGTGTGCGCAGTAAAGCCAACATTTTTATTTTGTAATTTATGTTGCAAAAACACCAAACAACAATAGTACACAGTTTTAATATCACTTTGTAAGGTTTTGTATACCTTTCTTATGAAACATTGAAAGGTTTGTTGAGTTTGTCGACCTATGCTTCGATAATACGTTAAATGAACAATTTATAAAATAACAAACATTTCAAAGATGTTTTTTTCAGACTTTATCAGTACTTTATCATTATTTATAATTATGTTGATAACTAGTCCTTCTGTTTGGTTAATTTATTTGTCAATACAATGTACAATATACATTTTTCTAACAGGACTTCTCATGACTATCAGGTTTTGTGAGGCTTTGTGTGGCTTTGTCGAGCTTTGTATAACTTTGTCAGGCATTGTATAATTAGGACATATTGAAATATTGCATTTTCTTTCGATAATCATTCAAATGAACAATTTATCAAATAATAAACATTTTACACGCGATTTTCTTATTCGAATTCGAAATTTGCAACCAAATTGTATTGGTTATTTAATTCAGCACAATTATGTTGAAAACTAATCCTTCTGTTTGGTTAATTTATTCGTCCATATAATTTACAATATAAATACACTTATCTAATATGATTTTTATGACTGTCAGGCTTGTGAGGATTTGTTAGGCTTTGTATAACTTTGTCTGGCTTTGTGTGATTAGGATATA
Organism: Sinohyriopsis cumingii; assembly: GCA_028554795.2. Classification (NCBI taxonomy): domain Eukaryota; kingdom Metazoa; phylum Mollusca; class Bivalvia; order Unionida; family Unionidae; genus Sinohyriopsis; species Sinohyriopsis cumingii. The sequence goes on from CM068836.1 coordinate 36,124,463, forward strand.
GTGAAAAATTTACATTTTCTTTCGCTAATAAGTTAAATGAACAATTTATAAAGTAGTAAACAGTTTACGTATGATTTTGTCAGACTTTGTTATTATACTTTGTCATTATTCGATTTCAAATTTGGTACTCTGTCGCCCAATTTTCGGTCATTTAATTCTGCATAAATATGCTGAAAACTAGTCTTTTGGCTTAATTAATTTATTCATCAATATAATCAACAATATAAATACAGATTTTTTATTTTACTTTGTATGGCTTTGTGTGGCTTTGTCAGTACTTAGTAGGACCCTATTTAGGTACGTATTTGGACAACTTGTGAATCTGTAAATATTACATAGATGAATGACTAATAATAAGCAAAACAATATATTCAGTCTGATTTCTTAAGCCTAAATGTTTGTTATAATTGTGTTTTAAAAAACAATTAAAAATATAAACTTACATGAAGAAATGAATACATCGATAATACGTTACACTAAACACGTATTCTTCAACAAAAAAAAAAAAACTCTTTTATTGAGACAATATAATCATCGATGAAAATAAAACTGAAAATCTATGAATACCGATCTAATGTTCTGTATGCACTCTCTACGTCGTTGTTTTTCACAAGAACAGTCCGTGAAAGGAATCTTAGATAATGATTTTTCGTGAACATGTTTTCCAGTTGAACAAGGTTATACAAATTTGTGGCAGGTCGTAATCTATTCAAGTCTAAATAGCATTTTGTGAAAAGTAATATATAGAAGAAATATGTTGATAGATTTGGTTTCGAATTCCCATATGAAGAATTTAATATATTTTAGAGAAAACATCGTACGAATTCATGTACGACAACGTTAAGACATCGACCATAATTTTTTCCCACGTGGGGCCCTCTATGGGGAACATAGGATTAAAGAAAATTCATTCCTGTACTATTTTTAGCTGGCCAAACCTATCCCATAGCCGCATCCGGTGACCTACACTTCTTACATGAATAGAACATTTGTCATTAAAGATCGCCGCAGATAGTAGTAAATAATAATATGCCAGCACACAAGTATAAGAGCTGAAATGTACGTTTTCATCAAGTATTTTTTTAAAATAATAAATGAGTATCTATTGCTTTATGTTACTGCATCGCGACTCTCATCTTAACTAACCTCCGCCCCCCCCCCCCCCTTATGATTGCATGGTAATGAATACTCCGAAAATAAACAAGTTAGCTTGTCTATTTAGCAGCAAACAATGAACAACCTAAGGCGGCACATCATAATTTTTGCAGATTCCTCAAAGACTTACCATTTAGTTAATAAATGAAATGGAATGAATGTGATACATTCGACTGGCTAAGGAATTTACTCTCTCTCTCTCTCTCCTTAGTTTGTTAACTCCTTGAACAAATATGGATAATAATGAGTTAAACTCATCCTGCGATACATTTGCAATGGCCAGTTGCTAATGTACTATCAGCTATGTGTAACTCGTGTGGCTTCTCGAATTGGGCTTGGGATCTGATTACGTTGGCATTGATGATGCTGTGTTTACCTTTATGCATCCATCCACTATGAAATTAATTATATGCAACAAAGAGATTTGGAAGTCCTCATGTTTTCGCGACTATATAGCCTTGAAGAGTCATCTAAATACACGTAGATTTGCACAAATTGTAATTTTGGTCACATGAGAAAATCGTCCACCCACCCATTTCCTTTCAGAAATGGATTATCCAACTTTATAAGTCCTATCCAGGACCGCGGACAGGGTAGGACAAATTCCGGGGGACCACAACGGTCAGGGGTCCACCGTTGTTTCAGTTTGTGATTCATTGGGACCTACTGTATAATTTTTCCTAGGGCACACAAATCCTGTCCGCTGCCCTGGTCCTCTCTGATGCTTTATTTGCGCTCATATTTACTTTTCTGTTTTAGGCCGGTTACTGAGCCATTAGCTCGTGATTTTTAAACACACTGTTTCTGTGAAGGGTGTACCGATGCCAAACCTGTAAAAAATTGTTTGAAATATTCTTCACGAACATCCATAAAAGTTGTCCTACGTTCATTGCGCATGCGTTATATATTGGAGTTGAAAACCTCAGATTCGACTTCCTGAAAAAGGTCTATATTTTCATAAAAGGGTCATCAATTGGAATAGTATAAAAGTAGGCGGTTTGCCTTTTTTTGTCACCTTTGTGGACCATCCACCCGTCTTCGCCAATACCACCCGGACAATATAACACATAAGTGACTGTTGCATGTTGATCACTTTTAATTTTGTCCATTGCGGTCCAATCACCCCAAACACACGTGACAAAAGTTACTGAGCCGGGGTGGGGGTGGGGAGGTTGTAACTCGTACGGATGGAAGTGCCCTAAAGGGTATCAAAAGAAAAGCAAAACGCCAGCCTTTGATTCTACTCTGTGATTGTAGAAACAAATCCTGTAGAGTGTACATACTCGGGCAATCGTATGGTATCGACCAACACGCACACTGTGAGCTCAATGAATAAATGTATCTACAACACTTATAAAAATGGCAATAGCAGCTGCCTCGCTTGGCCCTCAGCATTAGGAGCAATCCGATGAATCAACCCCCAAATCTGTTTTGATACTGATGGACGATATGTGGGTCTGATGTGACCTGTTCATTAAAATGTGCAATTTTGCTGCATGTAAAATCTTTCCGGAACAGCCCTGCGTAGACTTTAGACACATGCCGATAATTAGTAACAGCCACATCAAGCGCGAAATTCAAAATGGCCACAGGACAGATTATTGTGTTATTCCAGGTGGATTTACAAGTCACCAAACATATTATATGCTCCGGAAATATAATCTACATGTCACCAAAAGAACCCTTCAGCCGACAGTAGCTGCATAGTCACGAGAAATACCGGTAAGTGTATAAAATGTACACCGATGTATGCAGAAAAATTTGAATGCAGATAATTGCAGCTTTTAATGAATATGTGATATCAGCACCTCACCCAAAAATTAACATCATCACGGGTGAAGGGCTGATTTATCAGCATACATTAGGAGGTCAGTGTTAGGACTGGTCGGCCTGGTGACAGGATAATGTGACTGGGTGGGACATGATGCTTCGTGTCTGCGGCATGATGCCCCAGTGCTAGATATCACTATAAACTGCCTCACTTTTGACATCGTAGCGATATGACTAAAAATTTTAAAGCTATGTTAAAACTCCAAATAAAACACATATCAACAAAGTTCCTATATTCATTATTGACGATTAACCTTTCTCCACAGCAATACTACATAGTGTGGTATAGTTTCTATAGCATGATTTTGTACTGACAAAACGAGAAATATATCGTCGAGTTGTGAATAATTTCGTATTGAAGAAATGTTTGTAGCGGTTTATATATATATATATATATATATATATATATATATATATATATATATATATATATATATATATATATATATATATATATAAATCGACAGTAGTCATGCCACTGACTCCAAGAGTAATATGAAAGGAAATAATAGAGGTCTGTAATAGCGGGATAAACTTCATAGGTGAACGAAATGTAACAAAAAAAATGTGACGGATAAACTGAGATCTCTGTATCGTATGAATGCACCATACAGTTTTATTAAGGAAGCCCAGAAGATGTTGTATGCATTCTCCGAATAAAAATTCGGTGTATATTGATAGGTTGGTTAACCAGGGAGTGACCTTAGAAAAGGAACGCAATAAACTTGAGCAGATTTTTGAGGAAAATTAAACAAAATAAGAATATGCAGATTATCGTGCATGAGAGAGTACACCCGCAAAAAAGAAAATAACTCGCCCATTGCGTCTGAAGCGAGTAATGTATTTGATGATGTCAGTGACGAAGATGTTTAAAAGCAGCCTAATTAAACCAATGCTTTTGGGCCATAAGTATAAGAATGACATCTGAGCTCACTAATCAACAATATTTTTTTTCTTCACAAAGCAATATGCCACGAGGCATTGCAGATATATGAGAAAATTAGCAAACGCTTTCATCGAACATAAACAACCCAAACAATTCGGATGAAATTTACAAGACGTTTGACATTATTAGATACGTATGAGTCTGACAAAAACACCAGAGAAGGTGAACAGACCTTTTGCTGGAACGTCATTTTTGAAAAATAAAGCTTCCTACGAATACAAAATATAAGCTCAATAACGCCAAACCGAAGCCTCTAACCAAAACCGAGAGTTTCTCTGAGTTAGTTTATTTTGTTACTTTAACTTTGTCTCTTTCCTTTTTTTAAATTTGTATATACGTTCGTTTACCCGCAGGACGTTTCACTGAGGTCGCATACTCTCTGCTGTTGTAATGCGTGAGTAATTAAATCATTATTATATCAGTCTCTCAGCCAAATATTTTATCAAGACCTATACGATATCGTGACCGAGGATGATGCAAATTTATTGTTATAAATCCGTGTGGAGCAGACTGTGCTTTTGAAAAAAGTTTCTGAACTTAATCATGTCCATATCTTCACTACACCATGTTTGATGAATGTTTCGCAGAGTATGTGTATCGACTCCATTAAACACAACTAAAATATTACAGCTATCTCTGATCACTTTAGGTGTTTGTGTATATCGCTGAGTAACATAAATCACGTCTGTGTTTTATGCCTGCCTCTGGAAAATATTCCTGCTGGATTTGGTTGTCTGTCCAGCATTACATCATCGTATACTACGAGATTATTAATAAATCCATCGAGGTCATCTACAGATGGGGCTTCATCGGTATCGGTGATAAAATTAATAATATCATTGCCGTCCTCATCCAACAATTTTGCGTTTTCATTAAAGTCTTTAAGCCCTTCGTAACATCTCCGATCATCAACTGACGGAGCTGCTAAATACAGCTTATCCCACTTGAGCCATCTCATTATCAAATTAAGCAGTAATTGTGTTTTACACGATCCGGATGGACATATTATAATCATTCTGATATAATTCGATAATGCTGAAATATGTTTTACTGCCTCTTGCTTTCGTGTCGCTTAGAAATCAGTGACATCCATGTTATACAAATATAATAAATAGGATGGATTTATATTGCGTTCGATGTAGAGCATCCACCACCCACAAGCGTATTAACAACAATTCTAACAGAAAATTAAAAGCGTGCACTTACAGGCGAATGTGTAAAATGTGGCACAAAAAAATTCAATTTATTTCTTCTCGTATAAAAACAGGTGGTGATATTGCTTCTTCATTGTTAAAATTAACAGGAGTTCTGTGGGCTAAATATCCCGGTGAAAAACACATTCCAGGATATAATTATTGCGGACCTGGCACTAGACTTGATATCCGACTTGACGAGCGAGATCAACCAAGACCTGGAGAATATCCAGTAAATGCGATTGAAAAAGCATGTCATGGTCATGATGTTGCGTATAAAAATAAAGATCTAGAACAACGACACATTGTAGATGTGAAGCTGATTCACCCGTTAAATTCCATAAAAAAAATAAATCTTTCAGAGAATCATTAGCTGTCTGGTTGGTAAGATCTGCGATGAAAAGTAAACTAGTATTAGGAGCCGGTAATTAATCAATCGATTATTATACAATAATGGAATCGATTTATTATAGCACAAGAGGATATTAGAGGGGTAGAGCACTGATTAGTAAACTCGCTGATGCAGCAAGTCGTACACGTTCTGTTGCTGCAAATTGGTTAGCACGACAGGCAATATGGCAAATTACTACCACCACCTAAAACATTTAAGCATGCATATTTTGATGTCAGCACTCCTAATGAAGTTCATCAAGCTATTAGAGACAACAAAGAGAACAATAAGCATTAGAGGCAGAGAGGGTGAACAGACCACTTGCTGGAAGGCCCATTTTTGAAAAATATAGCTTCCTACGAGAACGAAAAAAAAGAGCTCAAAAACACAAAACCGAATCCTCTAACTTACCGAGAGTTTCTCTAATTGGGTTAGTTTATTTTGTTGCTTTATCTTCGTCGTTTGTGTTTTTTTCAAATTGTTATGTGTTTTGTTTACCCACTGTGACACTCATTTGTGGTCGTACCCTCTCTGCTGCTGTATTGTGTGAATAATTAAATCATTATTATATCAATTTCTCACCCAAATATTTTATCAAGATCCATACGATATCGCGATTGAGGATCGTGTAAATTTATTGTTAAAAATCCGTGTGGGGTAGATTGTGCTTTTGAAAAGAAGTTTTTTAACCTAATCATGTTCATATCCCCACTACACCAAGTCTGATCAATATTTCGCAGAGTATGTGTTTCAACTTCTTAAACACAACTCAAATATTGCAGTTATCTCTGATCTCTTTTGGTATTTGTGTATATCGTTGAGTAGCATAAATCACATCGGTGTTTTTATGTCTCTCTCGAGAAAATATTCTAGCTGGATTTGATTGTTTGTCCAGCATTAAGGCATCAAATATAACGATATTATTAATAAATCAATCAAGGACATCTACAGATGGGGCTTCATCAATATCGGTGATAAAATTAATAATATCATTACAATCTTGCATTTTCATTAAAATCTTTAAGCACCTCGTAACATCTCTGATCATCAACTGACGGAGGTACTAAATATAACTAAACCCATCTGAGCCATCTCGTTATCAAATTAGGTAATAATTGTGTTTTATCCGATCCAGATGGACCTATTATTATCATTCTGATGGAATTCGATAATGGTGAAACATGTTTCACTGGCTCTTGCTTTCTTGTCGCTTGTCCAGAATCTATTTTCAAGACCAGCAAATTTTAACCTTACAATTTCTGTCCAATTTTGTTTATCTGGAATTTCGGAATGCTGCATATAATCAGTTAGATACTCGAGCAAGTCAAACTTCTTTAACGTATAATGTAAATTTGAAATTAACCCGTAGCTTGACATGCATTCGCTCAAAATAAAGTGACATAACGCAACGTTAAACACACGTTTAGTAGGTACGTTATTAGGCATCAAACACAATCTGTGTAAAAACATCAAATTTCTTCTATCATTTTCGGACTTCGTTGATGTCCATCCTAGCATTCCCAGGGCGATATCTGATCTTGTATGTGGTGGGAAGCCTTGTAAATGTGTGGCAAAATACCTCAGAGTTTTATCCAATGAAGAGAGGTCACTTTTTGAAATGTTACACCTTAATTCACTTCCATAAAACATTGAAGGAAAAAAAAACTTTTTGATTACATTTTCAGCATCCAAAGGATTTAAACCGTTCAGTTTAATGCCAATACCAAATAGACCGTGAAAAGATGTTTCCCCTTTCTTGCATGCATCGAGTATTGCGTCCTGCGACGTCAGCTTTGAGTTAATCCGGTGACCAAGGTGTGTTGCCGAATCAGTAACCGGCAAACATGACGAGCCAAGATAATATTTCATATTGACATAATTCTTGTATTGGGGACCGAAAATGATAATGTATGACTTTGTGACACTAAGCTCGAATCGCCACTTATTACTGTAGTCGTATTCTATATCTAACAGCTTTTGTAGATTTCTAGGATGTATAGCCAAAAGTGAAATATCATCAGCTAGGGTTGGATTTCCCACAGCTAAGGATCTTATCTTTGCTCCAAATCCACTATTTTCTAACTGTAGCAGCAAGTCATTTATAGATATTGTGTACATCAAGTTGACAAAACACCCTCTTGTATCACTCCTTGGCTAATTGAGAACCGGTCCGAAAATTGCCCATAGACAAGAACTTTGCAGTGTAAATTTGTATACATGTTAAAAATATCAAAAAAGGATTTACCCGTAATTCTAAACATGAACAATTTAAAAAGTATTCCTTTGTGCCACACGGTATCAAATGCCTTTTTTTGTATCAAGAAAGGCAGCAAAAACCCGTGAACCCATATTTACATTATTTTGTACTGATTGCAACAGCAAAAAACTCGCTGTTGTGCAGCCTAAATCTTTTTGGTAACCATGTTGTTGTGAACTGGGTATATTAGAATTAGTATCTTTGAGCTAAGTTATCAAACGTTCATGAACAATTTTCTCAAAAGTTTTGTAGATAACAGGCAGTAAAGTAACAGGCCAGTAACTTTCGAGGGAGTTCTTTGATTTTCTGTTACCTTTGTACAGTGGTATTACTAACCCAGTTTTGCAAATCTACAGGCATGTATGATTGATCAATCAGCTGAGTAAATAAAATTGTCATACACTCAGTGAGGTAGTCGCTGCCATAGATCAAATGTTCATTGCAAATTAGAGGAAATATCTTCAGCCTTAGCTATGCATTTATAATCAGAACGAATATAATCGCAAAATGGATGTATGTGCTGTAATAGTTTATGTTCAGTTATGCAAGTTACGTCAACATTATATTTATCTAGCATTGCACTAAAGCTAAGAGCAGAGGGCATAATTCCTCTAACATTCCAGCTCAGTATATTAAGATTCATATTAACTTGCAATAAGGGCGTATTAATACTTATGCATTGGGAAAGCAGAACTAAAATGATACAGATGACAAAACACATTAATTTACGACAGCACATACCGGCAAATTTATGAACAATTTACTATGTCACCCCAGTCATGGGATATCGCATCCTGCACCTTCATTTGCCTCCTGATTGCTATTCTTAACCATGTCTCGCCAGACTGATTCCCATACCACATTCTTACATGAACACCTTTTGGAAATGTTACATCATTTTCAATATCATTTAATACGAGATTTTGTTTCTCTGACAAGCATGGTAGATCAACGTCGATATTCTGTCGTCGCGTATCTGCTGGTCGATAACACAATGGTACGGGTAGATTTGAAAATTGTTCTTTATGTAACATAAATAATTGTTGTTGAAGTGTATCACGAACTATCTTTCTGCTTGCAGCTATCAAATCATTTGGTCTCCATAAATTCCCAAAATTGTTAATAGGGTTTTCTGAAATTATTTCACGTGGAATTTTGTTCGGTTATAGTCTGATTAATTTCTTAAACTCTCTTAATTCTGGATCAAGCGCTCTAAGATCATCAGTTATTTCTCCATGATAATCCACACAATTTCTCAGCCATTTCTGTGGAGACAATCCAACAAAAGGCGGTGGTTGACCATGCTCGCCGGACATTATTACAGCAGTGTTTTCTGTCAATAACCAATCAAAAAATATTTTTAACGTTTCTAATGCAACGGTGCGTATTTCATCCCAAACAATAATCCTTTTGTTCATGAGTCCATTTAATTCCTTCCATCAAAAGAATTTATAATAAGTACAATATTTAATATTTCTTTCTTTCATTTCTCTTGCGAGTCTGTGTGTAGGTGTTAATACAACATATCTGAACAACTGTTCAAGAATAATTTAATCACACGAGTTGTTTTACCAGAACCTGCAGACCCATTGACATAAACTGTTTTATGTCTAGCTACAGGATTATATACAGATGGTGCAGATGATAATCTTGATATTTGATTTTTTTTGGTAATAAATATCCTTAATTTCAACGTCGGTTGATTCAGAATAATTAAATATAGTTTCTTCTTTGATTATCCATTCACCCCATGATGCATAAGTGCCGATATGTAGTTGTTCTAGCAATCCTGTATTTTTTATTGATATAAAATGAATCCGTAGCGACTCTGACAGCCAACTCAGAAACTATTTATCATCGATAATATATTTACCGTACGTACGCGAGCAATGAAGACCTTAAATGAGTAAACTGCGGTGACTCACCATCAATATAACTCTCAGCTGTACCTAATTTAGTTCCGTCTGCTAAATCATCATTACTTAGACTTATAAATGTGTTTCTATTTGTTGTATCAGCAATTATAAAATCTAGTTCACCATCATCTATAATTAATCTTGTGCAATGTCGTTTATGATCATATGATCCTCCTTGGGTAAATTTACCAATTATCTTTTTGCCCAGATCTTTTGCTATTTTATTTTCAAAATCAGTTATATCAGGAGTTTCATCATCGGAATATTTCTTTTGTTTTGGTAACCAAATTTCTTTCTGTGGACGATATGTTATACTACCGTAACTTACTGTTAACAATACTAGTATTTTTTACATCGAGCATATATCGTAATAATACTGTTGGTGCCCACATTATTTCTGAAAAAATATTTGCCAAACGAGACATAACAAATCGGATGAAGATTTTCAGCAAACTTAAATGACTCGTTACGAGCAAATCCAGTCAAGCCAACATCCAGTAATGGTCAATTTATTGATACTCTGGTCATCTCGTATGTTGGATGTCGAAATCGCTCAAAATACTTAGAACACTCTCCCATACCAAGGAAAGATCCCGGATAACTTGCTAACATATCAACCGAAATAATATCCCTGTAATCGTATTTAGTATTCGATAATCCACCGTTTCCGTATTCGATACAACTGAAAATCCAATTGTGTTAGTCTCCACGAATATTTCCTTCTAGCAAAATGAGCAGAAACTGACGGAACGGTAAACCAATTACTCAGCAATTGTTCAGCATCGTCATGGATATGTTTCAACGCAAATTCTTCATTTCTTCATGTAGAGATTCTGTGCGATAAATATCTCCATTAGGTCGTACAAACTGATCATAGTTTCCATTATCTGAACTTTGAAACAGCCACACGGATACATGATCATTCTTACTTATTTCGTTAAAAAATCAAATATATCTCCTTGGTAAAATGTAACAATTCGATTTCGTGGAAATACTGAATTTACTACTTTAGTCCACGCATCCGCAGTATGATCAATAATTTCAATATAAGCTTCTTTCGATTTATACATCGATTCGAAAAAAACTTTCCAGTTATGGTTCCTACTGTAATTGGGAATTTTAATTTCTTTCCTAATCCAGCAACATCATTTGCTGTAGTTCCTTTATCCTTAACTGATTCAACCCATTCTATTTTTTCACGTCGCTGATCTGTTAGTATATTTCATTTTATCGCGTTTGTAAAATGTTCTGTTACTGGTTCGGCTATACAATTTAGCCTTGACAAAGTCAAGGACGAAAATTTTATCGGTTTGAGATCATGAACGTTGGGCTTAACATTTACCGGATAAATTCCATAAATATTCGCAGTTACAGGATATGCTCTTTCATAATACGGTTTGTCAATATCAGTCAACATTCCCAGAATTTTTACTTAATACGGCAATTGTTTCATTATGAAGGACAGGGTCACGTTTGTCACTGATAATCTAAGTATCGTCTACTTCCTTAATAAACTTTACTCTGAAAAATATCCACCATTATACTTTAAGATCTGTTTAAAACGACTAGCGGCTATTTGTATACTTGTGCACGACTTTCTGAGGCGGTAATGTTGATGAAGATATTGCGTCGAGGACAGCAATTGCTTCACGGCCACATGTTGGCGGATCTGTCATTGTCTGTGTTGGCAATGTTGAAAACCAGACTGGAGATTTTATTGATTTTACGTAACTTATAAATTCTTTTGGTGGAGCCAGACCATACGAATCAAAAGAAATAATTCCACGTTGATCAACTGCGTATGCAACCCAATGAGTACCATAATTAATATCGAGATTAATAATACTGGTTTCAATATTGCTTGGTTGTTTTGGTAATTGATCACACATATAAACACCTAAAAATATTATACTTAATTTTTCAGCAGCATCAAGTAAATCAAAATTTGACATCAGACGAATTAGCGAAGTGTTCATGGAAGTCTCGGACCTTTTCCGTATCGATAAGAAGTTCCTGGAAGTCTTAGACCTTTCCCTTTTTCTTTTTAAAATCCTTTTCCTCTTAATTTATCTATTGTTAAGTCAGCAAGTTTACCAGCAGCGGCTCCAGCAACACAAAGTGCAACTGTTTTTGCATTAGCTGGAGCAGCAGCAGCTAATAAAGCTGTCATAGCTGCGAGAAGTGGAAATATGCCACCTGTTTTAATTGAGATTTTAACCGTACCAGCAGAAATATTGAGTTTAACGCCTGTTTTGGATAGTTTGGCGCTATTGAAATGCCGGAGTTGACGTTCTGACAATGATAGTTAATTTTGACCACATGTGATCTGTTATTTTTTTAGTGATATTTTTATTCCGCAGTTCATTGCTGAATTTCATTGAAGCTTTTTAATCTGACGAGGAGTCAGACTGACACTAACATGATGATATGACATTATAAATATCGAGAGCGATTTAATTATTTGTTTTCTACTTTAGCGTCAATAACTCTCATTCGTCCACCAACACTTTCAAGTAGTATTGCTTTGTCTGAGAGTATAACAGCGTTTGCTTTGTAACCACCAGCAGGCACTCGAGCTACACGGGCTCGAAAATGTATATCAACGACAGATTGCCTGAATAAATCTACATCTTCCAACGAAAAGTAATAGATTGGATATAATGTTGTGAAATCCCGCTGAGATATCTGCAAACCAGTGTCAACATTTTGATCACGCCCCCCAAAATGTCTTCAACGATGATAAGCACGTACAACATAATTTTGATTAAAATTTTAACAAAACTTCTTCAGAAGGTTCTTGATGTCCGTTTATGATCAAAGCAACTTCAGAAACTGCAAGTGTGTCAAATACCATTGGATTTCGTTCCCGTGAATCTATTATAGCATTTTCCGGAAAAGCAATAAATATATGTCTTGGTGCAGAAACTCCTTGCTGTGTTGCTATTTGCCATGTAAATAAACCAGCCACATTACTTTGAACGCTATCTGTAGTCATTGTCAACCATGGTAACAATGATTTACCACCTGAATTCACTAAAGCAAGTAGTTTTTCTTCTTCAGCAAGTGATGGAGTCATTACCGGCATACACAGTGACATTTTTGTAAGTATTACTTTATCAGCATCAACTGCGTTAGGTCGCCATATTGCATCATTGTCGGTGGCTTTTGTTACAAGTACCACAGTATGTTTAGCTCCAAATATAACTTTTCTAATATTTCTACAAAATCTAAAGATAAATGATAACGGAACCACACCTGAAAAAAATTTCTTCTCCAATTAATATTGATCTACGTGTAGCAAATTCTAAGTCGAAATTTTGGTTCATCGATGCAACTTCAGTTCCAGCTGTATTTAGTCTCACGTTTCTACTCTCGGAGTGATCAATGGTATCCTTTGCAAACATCACTGACGGACTAGCTGACCTTGTATAATCATCTGAATATCTTGCAAGACCAAGTATTGTTGTGGCAACATCAACATTTTCAATACACGATTCAATAATTTTTCCGTCAATCATGTATATAGCACTGTTAAATAATGCCATGACACCATTATTAACAAAACCAGGTCGATCTAAAAGTCCGTATGCTGTATAATCTACTTTCAAAACTATACATTCTACTTCAATAAACGATTCAGTATGTAAAAAAATATCTGCTTGTATCTTGAACTTGTAATTCGATTCGACCACGCTGATTTGGTACACGTGCGTCATAAGAATACTACTGATAATCGCGTATAGATTCATGTTTAAGAACCGGTTCGTCCAAATCAAACTCTGGATCTGATATACGCTTAAACATTTTGTTATAATTATCGTCAAACACGAAGTCCACTACCTGCTATTAAACTTGCTGTTATATTTTTTCTTTTTCTGACTGGGGTATATTAATTAGCCAACTCTGTTAGTTTTTGATGTGCAGCTTGATTTATTATTTTACTGATATTTGCAGGTATAATTTCAGTACTGGGTAATTTTAATGGCTGTGGTTTTCTTCGTACTAATCGAGCTAATCATTCTTTGATTGCCGAAAATGCTTTACCGGCAACATTACCAACAACACTGATACCTTTATTGCGAATAGCGTCAATTGCTTTCATCCCTAATTGTTTTGCAATCGGTATTGCTTTTGGAGCTATTCTCTTAAATAAACCCTGAGCAACATCACCAAGTCCATCTCCGTAAATCGCTTTGTACGTTGGAAATCGTGAGTTTACTACCCTAACTATTACAGGCCCACGTTGAGCATTATGTACAATCATTTTTAAATTACATGGTGATTATTAATTGTTTTCAGTCGCTGTAATAATCATCGACAATTTCATTAATGAGAGAATGATACATGTTACGATCCATGACACCGCCTGTAAACAGTCTTCGGCAAATATCAGATATTTCATTAATAATATCTCGAGAAATATTTCCTTCACGTTTTCCTCCGATCAGAATTTCTAGTCGGTCAGCATCGGCAAGAACACTGTCAGGACAAGTAATAAGACCGCTTCCTGTTTTGGACCAAAATATTTATCATAAGCTTCATCAATTACTTCTTCTGCTGTAGGTTCTCGTTCTTCCTCACTCGTTATTTGGACTGGTTGCTTTGATTGTTGTTTTCGTTTTTGTTGTGGTTGTTGTCGTTTTTGTGATTGTTCTAACCTCTCAAGATGTTTATTTATCCCATCAATAAATTTATTATACTTTGTATTATCATTAATGATATAATCATCAGTTTCATAGTATACTTTATAAATCCACTTGTACCAGGTTTCACGACTTACATATTTATTAGCGTACTTAGGTTTCAGAAATACTTTTCTATTATTATATCTGTGTACCGCTTCAGCATTTTTATGTAGGAAATATTCATCTCGGAAAAGTTACCATTTGATTTAGTCTTGATTCTTGCTTGTTTTGGCTCTGGTATAAGATCATTTAATCACCAATTTCAGCACGAGCTGGTTCAATATCTTCAGGTATTTCTTCCTCTCTACCATGAGGTTGAGCAGCAGGTATTTTAGTTGGAAGATCTCTTAAAATCTTTTTTGTTTGTTTGGTTCTTCTTGCTGTCTTTACAGTTTGCTAAGCAGTTTGTTCTAACGTTGGAAGAAGACCTTCAGTAGCTTAGGCAACTCTTTAAGTAACCTTTGTAACAGATATAAATAATTGTTCTGTACTTTCTGCATATTCAACTTGTGCTTCTTGTCTTTCCTGCATTTTTTGTTCAGAGCATCACGAACAGGAAGATATCTTCTAATAGCTTCTAATCTTTCTCGAGCTTGTCTGCTAGTGTAAGATTCCATTATTGATATAATAATGATTTAATTACAGCAGCAGAGAGGGTGCGACCACAAATAAGTGTCCCGACAGGTAAACACAAATTTTGAAAAACACAAACGACAAAAATAAAGTAACCAAATTAGAGAAACTCGGTTAGTTAGAGGTTTCGGATTTGTGTTATTGACCTTATTTTTTTTCTTTTTCGTATGAAGCTTTATTTTTCAAAAATGGACCTTCCAGCAAGTGGTCTGTTCACCCTCTCTGCTGCTGCAGTTCTACTAATTCACTTATTTTTGGTTTGGCGTTTTACAACACAGCGACACGAGTAAATTATTTAGTACTAAGACAATTGGTGTAAAGTGCCTTACCCAAAAAATACACCATAGTGACCACCGAGGGCTGATCCAATGTTAGTAGGTAATTGTACCCGCACCCTTTCGGTCACAAGTCCTACATGCTAATTAGTGAGTCACGGTGGCTTCTGTCTCCATTAGTCGCTTACCTACACACCGGTTCAGCTTCCTGTGCGCAATATTTGAAAGGCAATACACAGGTATGACGGATGGCGTAACAGTAAGCAAGAATGCAATACAATGTGATCGATAGCATGATACTTAATGATAATATGATAAAATTTAACTTATTGTATCCATCCCCACCCCACCCCGATAATGTAATACAATCAAAGTATACATATGAATACATGCACAAACGCTATTAGCACATACATTTTGTGCAAAAATAAGTATACAGTCTATTTATACATGCATATAAAAACGCGTGCAGATTTGACATGGAAAATTAAAAGCATTTTAAAATTAGACAAACAAGAGATCAGAGTAACATTTATTGGATGTTCAATGCACTTTAACATCTATTTTTAAATTGTTACTACAACAACGTAGAAGAATACGAAGAACAATAACAACGTCAACAACAGTAGCTGTAGCAATAATAATAATAATTACAGGTTGCGACACGACATCACTCCAACGTTCTCATTATATCCTTGGTCTCTCTCCTAATTATTTTAATTATGTTATATACATTGGTAGCTTAGCATTGTTACTCGCATACTATTTAAAACAGACTGCAGTGATACCATTGCATGTATATATATAACCTTTTTCAGGGTAAGTTAATTCAATTCACGTGATTCTAGTTAGTTCGATTACTCATTCGGGTCAACGTACCGTATTTAAGCGTCAGTGACCATAATACTATTTTAATCGTGTTTTGAATATTGGGCAGGACATCTAAACGAGCAAGACTGTTGTATATTTTGAACCCTGACATTCGTAAAAGATACCACCATGATTGGCAAGGGTAACTGTTTGTCATTTTGCCTGTCTGTCGCACACAAAATGCTTGCACCAGTGAACGCAGTCATAAACGGTATGTTATCACACTCATCAACCGTACATATATTGGTTTTGCAGTACTTTTTGCATAGATTTTATACACACATGTAAGCAAATATTTTTTCATTAACTTCGAATAGGATCTTTCTTCTAAATCTCATCAGCAGTTTTTCAAGTGTTATACTGTGTGCTTTTGTAAATCACCCGAGAGTGACACTATCATTATAACAAATACGATCCTCATACTAATTCTGTGAATAACTTCTTAGATCTCTGATGATGGATTAATATTAGCAACGAACTGATATACTTTGAAATGGAATATTTCCCAGTTGGAATCCATTGCACGAATGTATGTATACATATGTGTAAGTGTGTGGATTCAATAAATTTGGTCTTCAAATCTTCAACAACAAGAAAAAACAAAGAAAAAGAGACAGAAACGATTAATTTGTTTTGTGTGCTTTGCTGGGGTTATTCTTCTTCATTTTTAGAGCTTTAGGGAAGAAGCGTGTATAATTACTTAGTATACGTATTTCGCACGCACGCATACACAACATACACGAACACACACATTTCGCACACACACGCGCACAAGCATGCTCACTTACTAAAGCATCCACTAATAATGTGATTGGTCCATTACCATATTTCCGAACTGTGTAGAATATGCTTATTACAGTGTATTCCAATTTTGACAGAAAGCGTTCTGGCATGAATTACTTCCATTTCTTATACAAATGATTTCCATCTGCCATTAAAAATCACCACTGTTATCAGAAGAGACAATCTTTTAAAGGACTTTGGGGGGTGGGAGAAAAGTACTCACCAGAATATAACTTAATTTGTAAAGAAACCACGCTCGCATAAAGGCTTTTCAGTTTCGTACTACGCTGATCTTTTGTTAAATATGGATGAAGATACAAACAAGGAGAAGCCTCGAGGGAAAAAAGAAAAAGAACTGTTTTGATAACCAATCAATAGAATCTGAAGAAAGTTTAGGCACCCTTTAATCCCTTATTTATTGGTCAAGTGCATTTGGTCACTAAGAAGCTGTCAGCCAGGTCAGTGATCTCAGGCCCAATATAGAGTCCGTTTTCTTTGTACTTTTACCACTTTAGATGATAATACAGTCATTTATTATACTCTCAAGTTCACTGCCCGTCGGTGTGTGTGTGTGTGTGTGTGTGTGTGTGTGTGACAATCATCCATTCATGTATATATGCATACTTACAAGACACATGGTTTGTTAGTGACCCGGTAAGGAATTATACTGAAAAAAAAGATCCATACCCGGTGAAACGCAAAAATACACATTCATCCATCCATCCAATATTCGTAATAAAATATCATTACATAAATGGATAATTTTTTGCGAATACTCGCACTAATATTCCGATTAAGCTCAGTTAAATTGAGTTTTTGCAAAAAGGTTTGCGAATCTTCGAAATTTAATAACGTATATTCGCAAAGGGATGCTAATATTCACAAAAATATTTTCCTCAGCTTGGCACTAATAGACTTCAGTGTGCTTCCGTATGCCTCAGATCAAGAGACCGCTTCTTCTCAATTATCCAGAATTACGCGGATAATTATTACTGAGCGAGTGCACCAATATATGATTGGTTATGTTCTTTAAGCTCCGTCTTTTCTTTATATACACTATATGTCTTCAAATATTATTGCCTAACTCCTGAATAGGCTTTATATTATTGTTTTTAACTGGACTGGATCCAGCAAGGGATCACGTTTGTCAGGTATTGATTAAAATAAATGCAATAAACTGACAATGAACAGTGCTAAACTAGTATCTAGCTAGCCTGAGCGCTTTCGACTCTTTAATGAGTCTTTTTCAAAGGCAAATACAAAACATAGACAAGACAAACAAATAAAACAGAAAACGGTTATGTTTGCAAAACTTTACATGGCTGTTTCTACAGGAATTCAACCTTTCAACTTTATTATATTTCATCTAGTTTATTTCAGCTTGTTGCTGATACTGGAAAATATTTGTATTGATCAAGAAATTGATGAGCCATATCGACATCTGTTATTTTATGTAAATCTATGTAAGCGCACATTATATCCCGGATATTTCGTTGTTATAGTAGTCATAGGCTATTAAGCAAATTTAGAGAATTATTTAAAAGAAAATGTGTCAGCCGCAAAAAGATAATATTAGTTGTGCATGGTTGTATTTTTCTAGTCTTTTTGGTTTAAACCGCTTGAATTCACTGTTCGAAGGCGGTGCATCCAGTAAGATTCCTTTTCATTCCTAGTTTGGGGACTCCAGTTGGGGTTGTGAGCAATTGCAATAAGGTGTATATCACTGAAAGTGTGTCCAGGGGAGAAGTGTTCTGCGACTGGGCTTCTGTACAGCTTTTTTGTCATCCAATCAGATCTATGAAGGTTGATCCTTTTGTGTAGCTTTTCAGTTTCTCCGACATACTGAAGGCTACAGATCTTACATATGATGATATAAATTAACATTCTCTGTTTTGCACGTTTTGTTTGGACCATGTATGTTTAATTTTTCTCTAGTCACTATGCTAGAAACTATTCTGGTCTCTATCATATGTTGACAGGTTTTGCACCTTTTGTCGCTACAGGGGCCCGATTGGCTAGGGTGGTCTTGATTAGTGATTGGCGTTAGCTTCTCCCTGACTCGGACGTACTTGAGGTTTCTTGGTCTCCGGTAGGTGACTAAAGGTTCGTTAGGGAGGACTAACTTTAGACAACCCACCCGAACACTTCCTATTCCAACTCCTGCAGCTGGTCCTAAAACTCAACAACTTTGAATTTAATGAAGAAAACTACCTCCAAATTAATGGAACCGCAATTGGTACAAAAATGGCCCCTTCGTAAGGGAAAACTAGAGGGGCAACTTTTAGCATCGGTTGAACTTGCACCATACCAGCGGTAAGATTTATCGATGATATATAAATGAAGTGGTAACATGGAAGAAAAAGTCTGGATGATTTCATATCAAAGTCAAACAACTTCCATCCATCAATAAAATTCACGGCATAAGTCTCCAACTCAAACCACGTTTTTCTGGACACAACAACCAGACTGGTAGAAAACAAACTCCATACAGACATATAGTCTAAACCAACCGAAAAACACTGCATTGGGAACATTCCATATAGCCAGGCACTGAGGATACGCAGAACTCGCTCCGACGATGAAACATTCCTACAAAGGTCTGAAGAGCTATCTAAACATTTAATTTACCTAGGTTACGACAAAGACCTGATTACGGAGGCAAACCAAAGGTCAAAACAAACAAACCGCGATGACCTACTTAAATATGGAAAGAACGAAAAGGCTGATAGGAAACCATTTATCCTGACCTACCATCCAGACAACCCCAAAGTAGGTCAAATCATCGTGAAACAGTGGCCCATCGTGGAATCGTCGGACGCACTAAAATTATTCCTCCCTAACAAACCTGTAGGCGCCTACCGGAGACCAAAAAACCTTAAGGACATCCTAGTCAGGGCGAAGCTAACGCTAATCACTTATCAAAACCACCCTAGTCAATCTGGCCCCTGTGGCGATAAAAGATGCAAAACCTGTCAACATATGATAGAGACCAGGACATTTTCTAGCACAGTGACTAGAGAAAAATTAAACGTCTATGGTCCAAACAAAACGTGCAAAACAGATAATGTCATTTATCTCTACTTATTGCAACTGCTCACAGCCCCAACTGGAGTCCCCAAACTAGGAAAGAAAAGGAATCTTACTGGATACGCCGCCTTAGAACATTGAAACCAAGTGGTTTAAACCAAGAAGACTAGAAAAAGACAGCCATGCACACATACAATTATCTTTTGTAGCCGACACATTTTCTTTTAAATAATTCTCTAAATTTTCCTAATAGTATATGACTATTATAACAATGAAATCTCCGGGATATAATGTGCGCTTACATAAATTTACATAAAATAAGAGAGAGAGAGAGATTTTTAACGTAGCTTTAACAATTTTTCAGTCATATCGCTACGATGTCTGCAGTGTGGCAGTTTATAGTGATGTATAAGCACTGGGGCATCATGCCGCAGACATATAGCGTGATGTCCCACCCAATTACATTATCTTGACAGCAGGCCGACCAGTCCTAACATTAACCTCGTATTGCTGAGTGGCAAGTACAACTTTTCTAAGTCTTTGGTATGACTCGGCCGGGGATCGAACCCACGACGTATCCGCATCCGAGGCGGACGCTCTAACCACTAAGCCACCGGAGCGATGAGAGAGAGAGAGAGAGATTTAAAAATATAAGTAAAAAAATATAAGTAATTCTTGAGCTAAGAAGTCTGTACAGGATCAACATATGCAATTCAATTGATAGGACAATACAGTTCAAAGAATGAGGCAAAATAAATTTTGAATAATGTTTAGGAAAGTAATATGTATTAAATCAATGTTTTTTTTTAGTTAATCAGTTAATAATCCGTGTGCACGTCAATCAGCTATACCCAGATTATGGCGGTGGAATATCTGGTGGATTGAAATCTTACCAGCGTTTAGCACGTCCGTTTATATTGCACGTTGTGAAGCCTCGCTCCCACGGTATTAAGAGTTGATTGGCTTAAAACTCTGGAAGAGCAGGCAAGATGCGATAGTCCCAATACTTTGTTCAAAAATATTTTTGAATTAAATCCTGATTAGAAGAACATTGGTGGATTTTAAATTATTTCCTTTAATGCACATCGAAGGACAAGTACAATTCGGCGTTTTGTTTATGTGTATGCGTAGTGATTCACTTGTTACAAGGCAATATACATAGGGTTTTGCATCATCAATGCGTTTTATCCAATGAGATGGACCTCTTCATGAACATTAAGGCTCATTTTTCATTTTAAAAGAACAAAACAAACAAATCTATCAATACTATAAATAACTATTGATTAACATATCTGCTACAATGACAGTTTTATCAAAATGTGTAAAGAAGGACTTCACGCTTTAGTTAACATTTGTCGTTATAAATAGCATGCCCTATTTTCTGTAATCAGTTATATAACTTAGAAAGTTATGATTTTTCTCCAGATGATTTCATCAGGTTGCTGGTGGGTTTCTTTCGTAATGTACTGGCTTTATTGGTGAGGTTACCATCCACTGTTATTGGCTATAATGGATTCTCCAGAAGCTTGCAGACTGAAGAAAAAAACTCCTTACAGGCAAGAAAACATTCGAATCATCAAACGACGGTTGTCATATCAACGGTAGATGATACCAGAGAACCGCTGGCATGGCGACAGCTGCATCGTCATTCAGACTCGGAGATAACATACTTTACTGGTAATAACGATATTGATAACGACTTGATTGATACTGACGATTTGTCTTTTAATGATATGTCTGACGATGGTGTAGATGGCGAAGATTCACGTTTGAGCTCCGGTTTGAGCCAATCTATGCCCAGCTTATTTCGAAATTCCAGTATTCAGGATCGCTCTCTTAAACTGGCACATAGGCGACGAAGACACATTAGGAGGAAAAGGAGCTTTCGACGTCTGTGTTCTTCAGGTGGTGAAAGTGATGAGCCACCGAACATATCATTGACACCGAATACCTCAGAGAATTCCATGGCCCCCATGTATAGCTCGGCTCAGATGTGTAATTCCGACAAAGGAAATTCCGGTCAATCAGATACGATGGAAACATTTACTGCAGAAACAGAACAAGTACATTGGGCGCAAGTTACCTCCGAGACTTTCATTCGGACAAACAGTATTCAGAAAAGGTCATGGGATATCAGACGTAGAAGAAAGGAAATTATGTGCAAAAGGCGTTCAGAGAATTTTATTTAGTTCTATGTCTTTATTTACATCTTTATTTATATTTTATTTCACACCTAACTCTCTGTCTCTCTCTCTCTCTCTCTCTCTCTGTGAATTTTTTGAAGAATGTTTAACTATGTGCGTTCATCATTTAATAAAAAAAAGGTTCAAAGACGCTCCTGTCTTCGCTTGCATAGCATCAATGCTCACGGTACATATAACGAATTTTAGCAGAAAGCAAAACGCAACTGAGCGAGTCGATTGCATTGTTACGATAAATGTATTTTTAAAAAAAAATGCTAGCATAGTATGTAGCCTCACATACCTACTGCAAGTTTAGATAGTTTCCAATACATAGATATACAAAGAATAAATTAACAGATATATATATATATATATATATATATATATATATATATATATATATATATATATATATATATACGTAAGTACATACATACATACATACATACATACCAGACTGTTGTTGTTGTTGTTGTAGGGTTTAACGTCATTTTTCAGTACAAGATAGGCGATACATGGCGGCCAGTATAACTGGTGGAGGAAGAACCCTGGAGAACCACCGACCCACTAGAAGCTACTGGCAAGCATTTTCAAGTAAACATGTTAGCCGCACCCGAGACTCGAACCCGCGCAGACAGAGGTGAGATGGCAGTGATCCGTAACGGTGAGCGCTTTAGACCATCGGGGCCCCCATACCAGACTGAGCATCTTCACAGATTTTTCGGATTTTCGGATTTTCATAATTGTTTCAGAAATAAAGACGGAGAATCAAAGTATGATGATTTTTTAAAAAATGTTCCAAATTAAATCGTAAACGTGATATTTCTTTCTAAATCTTCCATTGACCCGGGTGCCCGAGTGGACTTGAGAGATCAATGACACCTCACCTCTATCCTAGTTGGTTCGAGTCTCGGCCAACGTGGATATGTGAGAAATATTTCCAGTAGCTTAGCTTCCCGTGGGTCGGTGGTTCTTCCCGGTGTCTTTCCGGGTTCATCTCCACAAGATATACTTGCCTCCACGTATAGCCTATCGTGTGCTGAAAATGGCGTTAGACTCACAATTTAAAAAAAGAGAAAAAAAAAAGAAAACAAACCCCGAAAAACAGAACAAGAAAAAAAAAACACACAACAAAAACAAATTGAAACCAAATCTAAGTTTTCCTTTTTTCGGCTTAATTCACTTCTAACATTTCCGCCGTAGAATTTGAAAAAAATTTAAGCCGAGGAATGAATTACCGGAAACTACCCCACCACACCATCAATTATATTCTATTTCTGAGCTATATCTACAGAGTTCCCTATCTATTTTCTAGACATGCGAATGGTTTTCATTAAATACAGACAAAGTGCAGATCTCTTGCAAAATACAGTTGGTCAGTTTGAATTGTAGACACACTACTCAACTAGGCATCAAAGAAAGGTAAAGAAAAGAAAAATGCAGTTCTATTTTAATATACTGCCAAAAACGTAACCCTTTCTCGATGTCTAAAACTCGAATTTAACATCGGACTGATCATAGCAGCAGCTGCCTTTGTTAAATTTGAAATCGGCAAATCAGGCGACCGGTAAAACACCCAATTTCTAGCAGTACTAACTTGTTCAGTTTGATGTATCTTGTTTTCAGAAACAAGCTGCGATACATACATTTAGAAAACGATAAAATGGATTTAGAGTGGATTCCTATTACAGGGATGACATGTGCACTGTTTCCAGTCTTCTTTTTTTAAAAATAGCAATACGAAGCAGACGACATACGTAGTTGTTTTTAAAAACTGGCACGTTTCGCTTGCTTGAGATTCTTTCTGTCTCAGAAACACGATATACGCACGACTAAGGTCGAGTGCTGTTGTCAGTTCCATGTTTGACAAAGACAGCCGCTGCTCTACTCATTTGAAACCACAGCAAGATTTAGAAGTGTAAACCTAAATTTTTCAGACTCCTAGAAAGCGTTGTTTTAGAATCGATTTGTCATCGTAGTTAATACCTTCCTTACTACTAATACCAACCAGAAATCGTTCATATAAAAAAGTAGTAAAGTAAGGCTATGATCACACGGACTGTGACCCCCTGCTCTCTAACTCATTTTTTTGAGGTAGTAAGCCTGGCAGACCCAATCTGAGGCACCGGATCATGGATGCTAGACTTGAGTTCATTATACCCTGCCTCAGGTTACTGTCTGCGAATTTTTGCTAACGAAACAACTTGGCAAAAGATTTCCGCAGATACTTTAAAGATCCAATCGTGTATGGCATTGTAGCAATTGTTAGTGATGACAACGATCTTTTCTACCTTGGCGAATCTAACGAAGCGGATCTGATCACATTTCTAAAGAAAGACCCGTATAGAGAACACGACTACATCAATATTGACTTCCTTGGCCAGCCACAAAATATTTCTGACGCCATTGAAGATATCTCCAGCAATTGTCCAGACTAGAGACTGTTCGCGATCTTGTAGTCGACAATATTAATGATCAGTTACAGTTACGTCTTTTGCAAACCAGGCTACAGCAGAATGATTCAGAACGCAGTATCAGAAATAAGAATACTTGTATCAGCATTTACGCAATACAATACTGTATAATCATATACAATTTTTTACTCATAACGAATAATTCTTGCATATAAAAACACAGATGCCGCCCAGGTAAAGTTTCCAGCAAACTGGTCTATAGAAGATTTCATGGAAATGATAACACGCATGGCTCTTAACGATGCATACAGATTTGTCAAGAACGCTTACAAGATGATGTATTCGGTCTCAAAAGAAAATCCAGAGGGCTTTGATTTTTATGCCGATATAGCCATAGAGTTTGACCGCAGCCGACGCATGCTCCGAGAAGAATACATCAAACTTGACCACAAAGAAATCTCTCTTCGATTTTGTCAAAACCAAATTTGATGGCAGCCAAGTCTGATGTACAGATTCAACATGATTCCAGTAGAAGCGACTCAAGCTGTTGTCAACACATTTGAAACTGCTGCCAGAAAAAAAAAATAACCCGAAGCGAAAATGCTTGTAACACCGTTTGAAACGATTGACTCGTGTGTGATAATGCTAGTAAACGCAACAAGTCTTCCACCTCTATTGGCTGCAGCTCTTCGCTAATGTGACTGAAGTCTATGGTATCTTTCATCGTATACAATAAGATTAGCCAATCATCTCCTCCTCTTCTAACTGCTTTTGATCTAACTGCAGTTGCTCCTCTGTAATTTTAGCTATTAATTTGTTGTAAAGCTGAGGAGCGTTTATATGAAGAGATAGGCTTGCACATTAAATTGTGCGAATATGTACTCTAACTTTTGACCTGCTGTTCTTTTGAAAGCACTCGTTTTCTAGCAAAGGATCCAATTTTGGTACTTCTAAGATGCCAACTGTTTTAGCATTCAACACTCATACTGGAAAATTCAACTGCTACAAGTAGAACATGGGTGTCATATTCAACTTCTGCAAGAAAAACATTGGCGTCATATTTTGACATTCTTGCACGTCTAACTATCTGGTAAACGCCTTTGCTAGCTTTTCCATTTATGTTTTATATTTATCAGTCGAAGCAAAGAGCTCGCATTTTTTTCTGCAATAATTCCTCATGGCGTTTCGTTTCAAACAGGCTGTTGTTAAATACGACTAGTTGAATCGTCACCTGGAATTGGTGCACCATTAAAATATCGGGGAATTTAGCAAGCATATTGCTAAACGTAATTAGAACTATTTTGTTTTTTTTTACTGTTAACGTTCCAATGTGTGCAAAAATAGCTGCAAGCTTGTTTATAAGATAATTCAAAATGGCAACCACCGCTTAACATTATTGAGTCAGCCACTCCGGATGTTTTGTACCGTTTTTCATCACATATGCGTTTGTTGATAGTATTCATCCACATTAGTGATTTCACCATGAACTGGCTGTTCTGTTGGAATGTGTTTTTTCATTCATTTCTTTTAGATGCATTCAATGTTTTCTCAGTCGTATAGCCCCGGTATTACTGCAATCGTCATTTGTTTTGAACAAGACGTCATCACGTTATTGCATTAGATCAAATCTCCTTGGTGCTCCATATTACATTGTGCACTAGACTTAACGACCTGGGATTACATTCATATTTAATTAAAACGGCAGAAGAAAAGAAACTTTGTTTCAAAGCAGGTGCAATAAAATAAATCGAACCTTATATAATAATGACCAACAAGTCGAAATTTTATATAGCAAAATGACTCCCGGTCAATAATCTATATAGAATAACGATTCATAAGCTATAAAATATTTACCTCATTCATAGAATTTTAACTCTCCTAGGGGTCAGTTTATACATTTTAGATTTATATGTCTGTAACAGAATGACCTCCGGTAAGTATTGTAGCTGAAAAACATAGTTTATTTTTGCCTGCAATGGCATATCAACTCGTAATAAGTTGGGTTTTTTTCTTAGATGGTACACGAAATTTAAAACTTTGAAAGCATTCTGTGCAATACAAGGCCAGGAAAAATGTCTTAAAAATCCATATATATATATATATATATATATATATATATATATATATATATATATATATATATATATATATATATATATATATATATATCTTCTTGGAAGAATCTGTACTGCATACATCCCGCCTTTCGTGCGAATCGACACTTTTGCACTTTCAAAACGACCTTCCAGTGGGATTCAAACAGGCAGCGGTGAGAGGCGAGGTTTCAAACGCAGCTTCTTTACAATCATGCTAATTTTTCAGGCATCTTTTTCTTCTTCTTCTTGCTGGATAGTATCTACTAATTTGTTCAGAAGAATTTTTGATCCCTCGAAGCATCAGAAGGGTCGACCCAAAAAAGGAGACGTCGACCGAAGGGGGGTGGGGTGGGGTCAGTCAAGGCCACATTTTGAAAAAAGGGACTAAAAGTGTTATTTCTGCCTGTAACAATGCTGATTTATTAGTAAACAAAAGCTAATCCGAGCCTTGTATGTAAGAGTGGTTGGAGCACTGGTTGCTATCCACACTGACCTCAATGAAAACTTACTGGCACCGGTTACTGTCCATTCTGACCTCAATGGAAAATTACTATCACGTGTACACAGCGTCATTTTCTCACACTCTGGTCCATCCTGACCTCAATAGAAAATTACTGGCACCAGTTACTGTCCATTGTGACCTCAACGGAAACTTACCATCACGTGTATACTGCGCGATTTTCTCACACTCTGGTCCATTCTGACCTCAATGGAAAATTACACGTGACGCGGATATGTCTAAATTGTGACTCGAATTCGCATTCAGCCAATTCGCCGTGTTAAAAAAATACGTCATATCACTGGATATACTGAAATATTATACATCCACTGACTTAGTGATCTATAATTAAATCGTTGTTGTAATAATAATAATGAGTGATTCTGACCTTACCATGGAATCAATCATGGACGCATTCTTGTAACCGGAGACAAGAAAATACCAACTACTGCTAAATAAAGGCGACACTGTAATCCGGGCTTAAAAATATTTTCTGCCATAAAACGCCAATATGAGGCTTGTATCGAGGGATGTTACTGATCAAATATAAATAATTTGTTATTTTCTAGTTAAGTCTCTTTGAAGTAGCCGAATTAGTTACACCATTTGGGACTTTTTGCACAGAATCTAAATGAGTGTCAAAATATGTCCAGCAGCAGGCGTTGATAAAAACTCCTTTATTTCTCCTGTAACAAGATTGATTTCACTGGCCTCGGTCTTTTTTTTTAGTGTTTGCCAGTTCTTCCACGCATTGTGTTTTCTCTTTGTGTGCTCGTACGTTTCGCAGATTGTTATCTCATCTATTCGAGTTGGCGTGATCGATAACAAGACAATCATCTATTGCCCCAACGAAGCACTCATAAACAAAATAATATAATATTTTTTTCTTACTGTTTGGAATTCTGATACCGATAGTGAGGTACCCCATATTATTTACATTGCCGAGAATTTTTTGCGACAACAATTTCTGATTACACCATCATTGTTGGCTTCATAATTATCATATACCGGATGTTATGCAAATTCATCACTCTCTCAGCTTTCTCCATTATAGTATTCTACTTCCTCTAATACTACATTATTATTTTGTATGTGCCTGTTGATGTTGTTCGTATTTTTTTATTATTTTAGCATCATCAGCGTTCATTATCTCAAAGTATCTTTTCAACGCGCGATATTTTCGTCCACCACAAGCGACACATAGTTCCGTTTTCCTTTTCACCCCCCCCCCACTCCATCCCAACTCCACATATGTGACAGCGTTTCGGGATAGTACTGCCAAGTCTGATATTTATCATACGAACACTACAGCCACCCTCAAGTATTTTTTGCCGTTGGCATATTATAGTTATATTATATTTTCTAATTAGAGGAAAGTCATATAATATTAAAAAATGTTTATCGTTTACTACAGCAACGAGTAACTTTACATTGGCAAAGCAGCTGCGAGAACAGTATTTTATTCTAACCGGCATAAAACTAGTTTTCTCAAGGTCGAAGATTGCACTCACAAAAATTACGAAATCAGATTAATGATATATAAACCCTGAGGGAAAACTGAGAGGTTTGTCGAGATTGAACCACAACACACAACCAGGTTTGACTTCGACAGATTACCAGGTGACCAAACAAAACAACAACCACCATATGAGTTACACGAATTTATCAAAATGGCCAAAAATTAGTTTGCGCAAGATGGTGCGTCTCATGTTTGTTCAACATTTAGGATAGACGATGATGGTATTTTCGTTAACTCCGCTATGAACGATAAACGAGCAGCGACTATTATTAATAATCTTGTGAATGACAGCAAGTACATATTCAAAATAAAATGTATTGTCGAACAGGTTAGCCAAGATGGTCCAACTTGGATTATTCGTGATAAACTCGACCCTCTTAACGAATCACGGCGACATAACAATGTGGTGAGCGTGGACAAAAACTCCACACCAGGCACATTAACAGGAATAGACAAACCATATCACAATAACGCGTATCCAGTATCCGCTGTTGTTTATGCACTATACCGTTTAAACGATCCTGATATTAGTGATCTTGCCTCAGTGAGAACCGGCACGTTAAACTGTGCGGCTCATCGTGTCAGAGAACATTTTATTAACTCGACACGTTAACGGACTTACATAATTACGAATAAAAAAGATAAACGAATGGGAAGGTTCTCTCATCGAATGAGATAAAATGGATGATATAGAAGTGTTGGAAAAAAACTGTAATGTTTCGGATCGTGGTAAATACAATAACAAACGAGATTTTGTACAATTCTGGCAAAAACCGAAATAAAGGAGCCCCAATAGCGATTATAGACCATAATTCACACGCCTCGACTGAATCAGTAACAAAGTTTCCACGAGAAAGAACAACTAGATTGTATGATGGCGATATTGTTGAGGATACTTATAATATTAGTTAGCTTGACCCTGTATGTATCTGGCAATTTCACGGTGACGACGCAGATTTATCTGCAGTAGATTCGTCTGCCGCAGATTTATCTGCCACAGATGAATCAGCATTTGATCATTTTGTTCTACCGTCCGATATACTTTATCGGAAGGAATCTCTCCAACGTGTGATGAAACAGATTGCTATAAAATATGACGGCGACATTGATGAATTACTCAATAACTGTTTTACTACGTCGTCTGTTGTGGCTCATATAGTACCAAAAAAAAATTCATGGCGTACAACTCCTAAAGAATTTCTCAACGATATGTCACTATCTCGTGTCGATTTGGACACAAAATATTATTCCGCCGATAGGATCTCAGTTGACAATGTGGCATTTTATCTAGATAGTTTTCTTTGATACGGAGAATGCCAACCGTATTTTGAACGATTCGGTCATCCAACACAAAAAATTACCAGAGTAGTAATAAACGGCCCACTACCTCTCAACTAAGAGTATTCATCCGGTTGTAACTGCCTGGTTTGGTCGTCATTTTAATAAACCGGACACAAAAAATTAATTAGTGCTATTACCGTATTTGTTAGATAGTGGTATTTTAACGTCGCTGACTGTAACTTCTGCGATAATATCATACAGGCCACAAAATTCTGTCTGGATTCCTCAAGATGATAAAAATCTTTGCAGAAAAATTATCGGTAAGTTTACATTCTTTACGTCATCTAATAATAAACGCCGCTCCACAAGATTAATCATAGAACAAGCAGAAGTTGATCTTGTGATCGCAGATACATCGTCGAGAAAAGTATTGATGTCGCGACAAAATGCAATCACAAAAAACGGAATAAGTATTGGCACAATAGTCAGCTACTACAGTGGTGATTCTCCGCAATTACTTATTTAAAGCAGATGCTGTCAGAGTCGCCAGGGATTCATTTTATATCAGTTTATCAAAAATGGATCTTGTGAAACCAGTTATCGCCACAGCCTCTCTGTGTATGGACGCTAGGCGTCACGACGGCGTTGAAGTCAACACCGACGATGTTAGTTGGGGCCATTGGAGTATAAAGCGTGAATAAATACGCAACAATTCTGAAATCAGTTGCTGTTAACCCAATCGGCGCTTATTACCGAAACGATAAACAATAAATTAGAGAACTATCATCGTCTCCGTCAATGAATGATCCAATTCCGAGACATATAGCAGTCTATCTTTATGGTCTTGGTGGTTCTGGTGAA
This sequence comes from Sinohyriopsis cumingii, assembly GCA_028554795.2. Classification (NCBI taxonomy): domain Eukaryota; kingdom Metazoa; phylum Mollusca; class Bivalvia; order Unionida; family Unionidae; genus Sinohyriopsis; species Sinohyriopsis cumingii. The sequence continues at coordinate 36,155,277 of CM068836.1, forward strand.
ACAACACATGCGATATAATTATTTAAAAACTCAGATTTTGCCGCCAGATTTTGCCGGAGAGATGAAGCAGCGTGGGGTTAAGTCATTCACGTATCATAGTTTGTTTTGATGGCGTGGTGATGCGTGGACCCTCGAGTTAATGGATGAAATATATGTTCATAAAATCATCATCAGGTACTGTATCCAGAGATATTTTAAAAATGTTTATCGACTGGCTTCCGCCGTTTACAGCAGAATCACCGCATAACTAACTCAAAATTACGTTAGCCACTACGAAGAAATACTGTATGACCTTCGATCGCGCGATGAAACATTACGACAGTTGAAATCGCTAATCAGAATACAAGGAGACAAAATTCAGTGTGAAATAATGCGTACCATAATTCCAGAGACACCAATCTCCGATTTCTGGAACTCATGGCGACCTAATGATCTGATAGTTGTATTACGAAAAATAAACGTTCGTCATTCACTTCAGCGTAGATTATTTGAGCTTTACAAAGAAAGATTTCAAACGCTGCCAGTTCCACCATGCTATCGCCCTGCATTTACCCGTCGACAAATTATATGCGTTGACATTCCTTGAACTGAAACACAACAAAAACTGGTTCTGAATGATATCGTCGAAGCTCCAGTAGAAACTGTACAGCAGGTGCTATCACTAAACTCAACGTGCTTGACTCTAGATTATACGATAACAATTCATTTGTCGCATGGGCTAATAATCTCAGATACCAATATCTGGATTGTCGATGATAGAATCGAATGGTCAAATTTAGTTTATCTGGCTGTATCGCGAGTCACAAAAATATATCATCTGCGAAGAATTGTCTACGTGATGGAGTTGCCAACAACACCTTTTGTATCAACTACACCAACAGCGAACGCTGTAAAGAAAAACTTAGCTGGTTATACGCGACGCGAAATGACAAATAAAACAGTGCCAGTTTGATATTGATGCTGAATTTATCATGACGCTGAAACAACGACAAATTAATTACTGCGTCGGCTATAACCCAATAATGATGTGGCAATATTTTCCTAATAACGTACGACAATTTACCTTGGACAGAATCGATAGTAGGCTCTGCCACACACGCGAAAATGTTGCTCTTGCATGTCTTGAATGTAACAGACGTAGAGACGTTAGCGTCCTTTGTTAGCTCGAATCCACCATGGTGGTAACTGGGCATCTTCTGGAATTGCATGTAATTGTTCACGGACAAATCCACGTTCCGGCGCTGCTGAATCTAGTCAGTACATCACTGGCCGGCCAGTAGATCTTACCAAGCTCGAAATTGTATGTGTGGTTACACTTCAGACTGGATCTATTGCTCTTGCTGAACCACCTTCAAGTTTACTGTGTTAGTATAAATACCCGACTGTTACGTTACTGCACAACACTGGTTGTTGTAATTGATTTCATGGTGTTTTACGTCGTGGTATGTGTTTTTCGAAATTATCTCGATATGTTTCATGTTAATTTCACGAGTGACTACGTTGTTGAACGGGGTTTTCACATGTGGTAGTCTTGAAACCCAAACACGATATCTGTCCTTGCTTAGCAATTTCTGCGCGTATTGACGTTCAAATGATCGCTTTAGCTGCTGTTTTAGGCTTCTTTGCATCTACTTGCAACGTCGACGACCGTCAACGTATATTTGCCGTTTACGCGATGTGCCAATGACGTCATGTGGTGAAAACAAGATATCTGCCTGATTACCTTTATTAGGCATGCTGACATCAAACCGTCCATGCTGAATTGTTTTAGGACGTGGCAGATAAATTTACCATATTGCAGGACGTAGCAGGTAAATTTACCATATTGCCTGTCGTGACAACTAATCTGCGGCAAAGGCTCGTGTTACACGTGCTGAATCTGCGAGCTGCTAATCGCTACTGTACCTCTCCAATATCCTCTTGGACTATAATAAATAGACTGCATTATGTATTTATATGACAATTAATTTCCCCGCACGGGGGAGGCCATGCCCCTACGGCTAATTTACAGTTCCTTGTGTGTTTTTATTTTTTATCGACTTCAACTTGTGAATCAATTTGACATCTGCGATATGTCGTTATTGCATATCTTTTTTTTTTATACGCGATGTCATGAGAACGGCACTCTTGATCAATTGCATTTATCGGAAATTCACCTGGTTTTGGTTGACTTTTCGTCAAGTCTAATATCAAGTTGGATTGCAAGACCACAATAATTATATCCCGGAAGATGATTTATCGCTGGGTTCTTAGCCCATGGCGTTCCTAGTAATTTTAGCTATATCAACGTCGTGGATCGCAGATCGATCCGACGCCAGAAACTTATATTTTTATGCTGCATCTCACACACTTACCAATGAGCACTAAATAGTTAATTTTCAACGTAGTTGCGCTTAACCTAGTTGGATCCGTGAGGGTCTTGCATCGGACACAATATACAGTCATGATTATGAATAAGACTGTATATGTACCATATGAATGTGATTGTATTTTCAGCGAAACGCTAGCAAGCACCGGTTAAGCATCATCCAGTGTTACCAAATTCTATTCGACCTATTATAATTGGGCCGTCTGGGTCTGGTAAAACCCAGATGTTGCTCAACCTGACAGTGGGCTGGCTAAAATGGGACAAACTTTATTTAGTAGCGCCATCTTAGGATGACCAGCGATACCATAATATTCTTAAGGAATTCTGTGAATCACCAGCGGTTTTGAAAAACAACTATGTTATTAAATTTATTACTGACATCGATGAAACACGGTCCGTCGAGGATCTTAACGGTGATATCAACAATCTAGTGGTTCATGATGATGTCATGACTGACAAACAAACAAATTCAGCAAAGAATATTTTCACGGAGCAAACATAGAAACACAAATGTCCTTTACCTTACACAGAGGTACACGCAGATTCCCAACGCTATCAGAGATATCTGTAATTTTTGGATTATTTTAAACGCTGTTGACACACATATAGTCCTAAATATCCATTAGACTTGGAATGCCTATGACATGGACATAAATAAGTTAAAAAACTTCTTCGTACATGCTCAGAAAACCTGGCATTGATTAATCACAATAAGTTTACACGATCAAGTAACACTTTATCGAAGTGGTCTCGATAAAAAACTTTATATAAGAAAAACAATTACTTTATAATGAATCAAGAATATATGAACTATTATTTCTCAGATTGAGTAATTACAATAAGATTGTCTCGCTGTTCAACTAAATATTTATTTTTTGGTGACTGGAAGGGGGTAGATATACACTAGCGGAAGGTTATAGATTTATCAAATTACTCCAACGCGAAATGGAATTGTCATTGGCTGATTTACACGAGCAACATGAGATAGCTAAATTTGTTCCACTGACAAGAGCATTGATAAAATACGATCAGAGCTGCCTCGACAATATGAAACTCACGCGGCAGTACGTGAGCGTGCGCGGCAGCTGAAAACGTGTGTTGGAATCCGCCAAGTTGAATAGCAAAGTCACCAGTGGAGAAGAAAGAAAAAACCCACGAAAGTACATGTATGTTATTTGTTTTTGATGTGCTATTTTTGTGTCTTTTTCATGGTTTAGGCATTCAGAGCCTAACACGCACATGGAAATTAACAGGTAATTCTTTACCGCGCATGTCCAATAATTTACCGTTTTGGTCGGTTAGACGAACACCTATTCTTGCCAACGCCGGATTATGACATCGTAAATAAACAGGATTAACGGGCACTGATACAACCAAATGACCCGGCGGAACATCAGGAGAAAAGCTGTAAAGAACATATCCCGGCTTAGCCTACCCTTGGGATGCTTGCCCATACGAGGTATAGCTACCGTAAACTGCGTCACAGACTAGATTTACAGAAATCGTCGACAAGTTATTGACATTACCTGGCGATACATGACGACCACCACCATCCGGATTGTTGTTATTTCGAAGAATTACCAGCAAGGCCCCGGATTATTTCCATTCGGCGTAAATCTTATGAAAATATTCGTCAGTCGTATCATTGATGTCCCTCTACACTTTATCGATGTCAAACCATGGAAGTTTGAACGTTGTCAGCTGCACTTCTGTGATCTTGAAATAATCAAGAAAATGGGTTTACATGGTACTCTTCCTATATTCTCATTTCTCCACTAGTTAATTACTGATTCTGTTCGAATCGTTTGAAATAATTCTAAATCATATTTTAACCCACTGCATTCCATGTATTATCCAAATGGTATCTTTTAAAAAATTCAAAACCACACGAATCTAAAAATGAATATCTACAAATATATTTTATTAAGTAAATATATTAGATGTCCTTTATATTCGGAAAATTTCAACACTAATCTAGAGTCTCTCCTTTCAAAATTACCTAAATCTCACATGGGTAATTCTACTGGTTTACAAAATTACCCAAATCGCTTACAGGTAATTCCACAGGTTTTCAAAATTACCCAAATCTCACACAGGTAATTCCAGTATTATTTCAATTTACCCAAATCCCACACAGGTAACTGCACTGATTTTCACAATTACCCAAATCCCACACAGGTAATTTCACAAGTTTACAAAATTACCCAAATCACACACAAGTAATTCCACTGGTTTTAAAAATTACCCAAATCTCACACAGGCAGTTCCACTGGTATTCAAAATATTTCATCTGTCCTCAGCTTCCTAGGGATACCTACCAGATTTGCCATGGTACCACCATCACGCAGGATAAGTGCTTGATTTAAATATCTGAACAAAAATAACACATCTATACGATAACTACGATGCACCGTCTTTTCTCAATAATCTTCAGGTTTTTCAAGTATTATCTTCTCCGATAGATAATCCGATTGTGTGGTTCTGGTTGTTGTTTTTCCATAGGACATCCCAGCACGGTTTTGATCGACGACTTATATATGTTAATGGCGTTATTGGATTCCAAAGAAGTCCCCATTAATATTTCAATGGCGGAGCTCAGCGTTGGCTTGTTTAATTTGATAGCGATCTTTGATTCTTTCGTGTTATTGATTTGATTCTACGTTGATTTGTTCATTTTGATAGGATCCTGCTGGAATGCCAACGACTTTCCAGTCTGGGGAGCGGGGAGACCCCCTCGATGTTCTTATGTGAAAATACAAGTGAATTGTTATCGGATAATCCACAAATGATACTTTCCTGATATTTGGCTAGCTATAATAAAGTCGTAATTGTGCGAGTGCGATCTCAAATGACCAACCATTCATTTTTTGTTATCCGAGTTGGAAAACTAATACAAATATCGGTTTGGTCGTCGTCGGTGTTGTTTTAGCGATGATCTGTTCCAATCATGTTATTTATGAAGTGATTATTATCTAAACGGCGGATTCTAAATGTGGCATTGGCAAACCTCGGCAACACTGTTGCCTGCGCGGATACTGATGCATTCTTGAATTACCGATAATAAATATCCTAACTGCAGCAAATTCATTGTCTGATATTGCACCTTCATTTAACCCCGCTGACAATATCGATGATACATTTGTACAAGGATACGTCGCTGCGTACATTCTTTTTGTGTGTTCATGTAATTGTTTACAGGCAAATGTAGATATTTTTTTCGCGCTGATATTCAGGGATACTAGCATCGCCGACAACAACACATACACCGATTCCAAAAACGAGCGATATCACGTGCGTCGCTGATAATGTACCGAATAACGTCCATGTTTCAGCGAACAGCGAGGATACCGCATATACAACATAGTCAATGATGATGATTCGTCTGCGATATTTTTTTTTCATTTTGTCATGTGTTCGTCGATGATTTCTTCTAACGATGCCTTCCACGTATACACTTGATTATGTCCGTAAAATTGTGTGGGATTTATTATGTTATATACTAAGTTACCAATTCTGGTGTTTTCGCGACGAATTCCAGAACCACCATTGCGTCGCTGAAGTTAATGTTTTCTCTTCTGAATCCAATATGAATGTTTCCTCAGTATTTTGATTGAACACGATTGACACGGTTCCGGAAAATCTATTGGCGAAATGACTCCATGGATAAGTCGTAAGTATCCTAAGTCGTGCGGCGCTAAACACGGAGAGCCTATACACCTAGGTGGAGCTGTTTTCTTGCGACTATGCTGCTGATGCAGACACTATTGTGTAGACCGCATTGATGAATGCAGTCGTATGATTTACATCACCGTTAATCTTTTTTTCTCATTGAGTCGTTAGCGCATTTTAGAGAGCCTAATGTCGACTGCCACTGGAACTCCATAAAAATCACCGGTGACTCAATTTATAGCTCTACTATGACTCGTAAACGCGGTTACATGATTATTATATTCAGATCTGAATTTGGCCAATCCATCACTGATTGTCATTAGCGAGATCCTTAGCGCGATGTTGTTGTTGTCCACGTATTTGTTTGTTGCAGCGTCAGCGTCCGATTATGGTTCTCCCGAAAGAGGAATTAGATGTCCGCTCATGACGAGTGGACCTGCCATCATATTGCCGGCTTTATCAACACGTTTAAAGATTATCTCCTATGGTCTCTCAGGTTGATACGCTTGAGTCTTTGATTCTTCCACCATCAGTAATTATCACGATGTAATCTTTGATCGCACCTGAGACTTACAGGTATCTATCGACCCCAATTGATATTGATCGTCTTTAGTCACACATGTCGATCCTGAAAAGTAATAACCTCATCCAGATCAACAACGGCGAGACGCATAAGATGAGCAAGTTAACCTCCTGTCGTAAACGCTGACAACTCAATGTCACCTGAGGTCTTGATTTAAGCAGCTCTTCCGTAAATATCTACCATTTGAAATTATTAACCTGTTTAAAACGACGGGTGGTATGTTCATGCAAGATTTTATGCGGAGGCGCTGATGACCATGACAGGGCGTTAAGTATAGCAAGTACTTCTAGACAACATATTGGTGGATCCGTTATTGTCTGTGTTGGTAATGTTGAATACCAGTACCACTTCGCCTTAAAAGTTATCTTGGTGGAGCCAATCCATATCAATCAAAATAAGCAACATCGCGTGATTACCTGGACCAAAGCGGTCATCTAGATTAATGATACCAGTTTCAACACGGTTTGGTTTTTCCGGTAACTGATCATGCATGAAAACACCTCTGAGTTTTATATGTATAATCACCTATCACCGTCAAGTAAATCAAAATTGGACATGAGGAGCTTTTACGTAACGCTCACGACAGTCTCAGACCCTGACCATCCTGCGTTCCTAGTAATCTCGAACTGTCCCTTTTAGAGATTTTTAGACCGTGTCCTATTGCCTCTTTCAATGCCATGCCGGCAGATGTTCCAATGGCACCATGTGCGCCTGTTTTTGAAAGAGCTGGAGCTGTAGCGGCAATCAGCGCACGTATCACGGCAGAAAGATCAAGTCGCACTCCAGTTATTGATTGCTTGGCGTCATTGAAATATTTGAGCTGACGTTCAGTCAGCGATAATTTATTTGGGCCATGTAAAGCCGCTTATTTCAGAGATATGTTTGCCCCAGAAATCTTCTTTCATGCAGATTTCATCTTTTTAATCTGACCGGGCGTCAGAGTAACATTGACGTGCTTATATGACATTATAATGACATCATGAACGATCTAATTACATGTTTGGAGACACTTTCATGTTGTCAACGGGCGCATCAATGACTCTCATATGTCCGCCAAAAACTTCCTAAAGTGTATGTCGACGACTGATTGCCTAAACAAATCTAGGTGTTTCAGCGAGAAATAATACATTGGATATAGCTTTGTAAAGTTCCGATGAATATCTGCAAACCAGAATCAAAATTCTGATCACGCCCCATGAATGTCATCAAAGGATGATACACATATGCAATATGATTGTTCTCAAAATTCAATAGCACTTCTTCGGATGGTTCTTCATGTCCATTTATTTTCAGAGCTGTTTTAGTTTCGTGCTTGTGACTCTACTCTGGCATTTTCCTAAATATGTGTCGTGGAGCTGAAACTCCCTGCTGCGGTGCTATATGCCATGTAAATAACCCAGCAACGTTACTCTGGACACACTGTGGTCATCGTCAACCATGACAACGTTGATTTGCCGCCGCTATCCATGAAAGAGAGCAGCCGTTGTTCTTCAACGAGTGATGGTGTCATTGTTGGCATCCACAACGAAAGCTTTGTCAGTCTCACTTTACCAGCAACAATTGTATCGGGGCGCCATATTGCATCTTTGTCCGTGCCTTTTCGAACTAGTAATATTATGTGCTTAGCACCGAATATAACGTTTCTGACATTTCTACAAAATCCAAATATTTGTGAAAGTGGAATTCTTGCATGAAAATTCTTCATCGTTGTTTAACATTGATCGACGTGCCGCAAATCCTAAGCTGAATTTTCATTCATTGACGCAACTGCATCTTCAGCGCCGTTCATTCTCACGTTAGCCATATTAGATTCCACAGTTAGGACAGAATCACTAGTTATTAATATTACAACAACGATTTAATTGCAGAAAACCAAGTCAGTGATACAATTTCAGTATATCCAGTAACACAGCGTATGTTTTTTTACAACAGCAAATTGAAGGAATGCGAATTCGACTCACAATTTAGACATCCACAGTTTACGTGTCGAGCGCTGCTAAAAAGAAGCATTGTGGCGCATTTACCTGCTAATAAGAACACGACTCAAGCAAAAATCAATTTATGTTAGGATATAAATAACTGCTCAGATACTTAATTAAATCTCTGCCCTGTTTATGCTGATAAAATTCTCTTCATGTTTATGCCGATAAAATTCTCTGTGTTTACCGATAAAATTATCTGTGATCACCGCTGGTATCGTCGTTGTAATTCATTTCAGTTGCATATTCGCCACCGTAACACGTTCAACAGACGACATGTACACAATTTCAAGAGCGCGTATTGTGATAGACCGCTTGTTTAAAAATCGCGCAATGCACTGTCCAGTAATTTTCCATTGAGGTCAGAATGGACTGGATTGTGAGAAAATCACGCAGTATACATGAGATAGTAAATTTCCATTGACGTCAGAATGGACAGTAACCGGTGCCAGTAATTTTCCATTGAGGTCAGAATGGACAGCAACAGGTGCCAGTAATTTTCCATTCAGGTCAGCGTGGATAGCAACTAGTGCTCCAACCATTCTTACATACAAGGCTTGGATTGGTTTTTGGCAACTAATGAATCAGAATTTTTACAGGTAGAAATAAATAAATGAGCCCCCGTTTTGCAAAATGGGGCCTTGATTGCCCCGTCCCCAAGGTGAACGCCACTATTTTTGGGTCGGTCGATTCCATTTTGCTGCTATCGATCTCGCTACCTGATATTCAAAAGCTATCACAAGGAAATTATGAGCGGCGTCATCAAAGACTCGGTAGAGAATAAACCTCTGTTGATGCCCGGAGAATTTAGTTACTGTCATGTGTATTTAATTTGCTTTTTATTTTTTAAATTTTTATTTCATTACATGCTATCGTAATGTAACATTATCTGTTGGACTTGACCATGTCCAAAATTGAGTTCATTTCTGTTTGATTCTTTTATTTCATTATTTGTAAAAGCTAATACAACTCTAAATTATTCTTTATGTGTATGGGATTAAAATCATTGTTATTATTAATAGAAGTAAATATTTTTATTTGGATCTAGGTCTAGATTTTGAAATTTTTTTATTATAATCCAGGTTATGGTTTTTATTTTATAAACATCAGGACCATTCTAGAAGATTATTTTCCATTACATTATGTTTTTCTTTTAATTTTATAGAAAATGTTAATCGTGGCCTGAGGTCAAGTAAGGAACTATATAATCTTGTAACTCGGAGGATTTTTCAGTTGTGCTTTAAGACCTAGCACTTTTAAGTTGTATTATATGGGGCTGGAAAATTTATTTTGTCAAATTATTGAATCCAAGTGATTATTTTCTCTGGAAATACAAAAGTGCTCTGATACAATTCTTGGATAGAGATATTCACTGGAATTTATGGTGAATTCAAACCTGGATTTATATTACTGTGATTCAAGAAACGACTGTTGACACATCAACTTTCTATAAACTTCCAAGGACACAGCATCGCCTTAAGTTTTTGGATTTATTCTGGACTTTCACTGGTTTTAATTCAGGACTTAAAATCACTAGGACTTGTGTCTGTAATTCTTGGATTATTTTGGAACATAATTCACAATTTCGCAAGTTCCTTGTTCTCATTTTCACTTTGTATTCTATGGAAATTAATTATTATGTGTTTAATTTTACAAAACTTGTTTCTTTTCATCACTATTTTGTTAAACTTATTTTAAGAGCATAGACTTGTATGGTATAGTCACACTCCAGACCCTCCTTAGCCACCCTATTCGCTTCTTCATTTCCAGATATATCATCGTGTCCTCGACACCACTGCGACCTAACACGAGTCACTAATTATACTGAACTAAAATGTCATCTAAAATATCAGGCCTATATCTATTATTTCTGTTCTTTAAAGAAGTTTAAGAATGCGAATATCCTATTTTCATCAAACTTGCCCAGAATATTTATCGAACGAATCTTATTTCCCGTAAATAAAAATGATAAGGTTGGATAAAAATGAGGTCACTAGGTCAAATGGAAGGAACTGCTTGTTGGCACACAAGATTGTAAATAGTTAAAACAAAATAGATCACTAGGTCAGAGTGAAGGTAATCCTTGTTAGCACAACAAGAGACTGTAAATAAATATATATTTACAGCCCATGTCATAACAGAAGTCTGATTTTCACGAAACCTGCTCCGAATGTTTAAATTAAAGGGGCGCTCACCAGTTATTATGTACTTTTGACAGAGCGAGGTATGTAAGGTGAAGTTGGTGCTTTTAAAACATGCACAGAAGAGAGAATGTTGGCATACCTCTATGCTACTTTCATGTAATGGGGCTGAGATTTCTTTGGATATTGTATTAGTGAATGGAGCCACTTTAGCGACAATGTGGATTAGCATTACAAGACCCACCTGGGCCACTATAGCGACAACATTTTAAAATCACCCTGGGCCGCTATAGCGACACGGGTAAGTTGGGTAGTTGTATAGGGACAATATGAATGGAACAGGTGGGTGACGTCACGATATTGGAAATTGGTAACAATGTAGTAAGGGGATGACTTCAATTGGGCGGAACAATGGTAACAATGTTGCAAGTGGTTGATCTGAATACGCGCTACCCTAGGTAGAGACAAATACAGCAGAGACATATACATATAACACATAGATATAGGTTGATGAACATCAGTCTATGACGCAAACAACTTTACAACCGACTAAAAAAAATAGGCAAGAAAGCAAAACCATTCGAATCTTATGAGTGTTCCTTAAAAAGGGCCTATGGGTTTTCTCTATTTTCATACAAACTCCAGATATACTATCCACACAAAAGTACGCGAACACATACAGACCCCAAACATACTGTCCAAACAAACGTACGCGAACGCATATAAACACACACTCTGCTATTTACACAAACGTACTCGACGCATACAAACACACACACACACACACACACACACACACACACACACACACACACACACACACACATCACCAGAGGGAAGATGAATCAAATGAATCCCAAATATACTATCCGTTCAGCAAATATTTCTCTTGCAACCACATGTCTAAATGCAAACGACCCATCGATTCTAAAATTTTGTTGGGTCCTTTGAATTTGTTTCGTCAACTGTTGAATCCCACATTGTGGTTTGGTTCTTTATCTGTAATCAAATCAGTAATGTTGAATTTGCCTGCCGTATCAGGTTTCCATACCAAACAAGCATACAGAGAAGTGTTCTTGGCTTCTTTTCCGCACGTCAAGAGATTTTCCAGGTACGTTCGGTAAGGGCAAGTTCCCATGCTGCTACTGACCAGTTTGTTATTCAAGTACAAATCCACTCCACTGAACAAGGAATAAATGAAATTGTTGACGGGGGCTACTTTATCTTCATCCTTTATCCGTCGATGTGTCGATCACCTTCACTTTCATGTACAAGTAACTGCTATTCAGATCGATGTAATCTTCGGGCTGTCCTTTGATTTCAAACTCCATGGGAACTGATCCTGAATCCTTGACAGAGGAGACGGGATAAAATTCGACCCATTGGGATTCTTGCATCGTCCTCATGGTGGGTGGCATGGCAAACATATCCAGTTCCGACTTGGAACAGGTGCAAGACTCTCGATGCATCCGTTCCTTCTTTTTTCTGTTTTTTTTTTTTTGATAATCAAAAACGTATAAGTCTCCTATGGTTCTTCTTTTCTTGGTCTTTCTATCTTTATGGGTGTGAAGTCATCTGGAAGGGTGTCTTCGTCGTCTCTTTCTGCCTTGTCCTTGCTGTGGCGACAGGGAAGCAGGAATGCCTGACTCGGCAGCGTCCATGGCATTTATAGGAGTTTTTCGTCTCCCCCCCCCCCCACCAGTGTCTTTCCCCGTTTGAAGCAAGACATTTTTACCTGCTCTCAAGAAAGCTTCTTTGGTGTTTTGATGCTCAATGCTTTTTGGAGAAATACTTTGCCGTGCGTCAATGCGGCATCTTTCAAAGCGTGCAATCCTCTTGCAACCATTCGTTTCAAAACCGGGGCCACCGAACGAAAAGCCGATTTCAGCACATCTCCTAAACCATGTATTCGCTGTCGAGCGACGCATCGGTACATTGGATAAGTGACTTACAACTCGTTAAAGAATCATTTTCGAAAATGGAGTTTCACCGTGACTTTCCCTTTGGAGAATGGAATAGTTTGTCCCAGATCTCATTTTAGAGCAATGTTTACAGTGTCAAAATACGACTTACTGAAGGGGAAATAGTGAGGATGTACAAATTCACGGTGAACGTGATAGGTGTTTCTAGCTTCCTGGTCATTGGTCGTGATAAAATCCACTTTGAAAGGAATCCCACATAGTAACGGTACGGAGGTGTGTCCCATTACGTTTTACTCCACCACATCGGAATACTCAAATATCAAATTGAGTCCTTGGTTCAGTTCAACAGCGAAACCAAAAGCCCTGTAAAAATTCATATTACTGTTGATCTTCGGGCTCAGATTCTGTGCTATCATCTGTGGATGCCCACCCAAAATTTCAAACAAACTACCATTAAACCTGATGGACAACGCTTCGGTATTCTGAAATTTCATCAATAGTCGACGAGCCACTTTATAGTACTCAACCTTAACACTTTTGTGACTATGTTCAGGGCTTTGCCAAACGCAGCTTGAACCTGTCAGTAATTATGTACACCAAATGTTCACTGCTAAAATAATAGCCTGCCGCAATTCTAAACGTGTAGATCCTGAATGTGTGTCACATAAAAACCCAATTTTATTCATTTCTTCTTGCAATTGAACGTTCATTTCGATCTGTAAAGCGTTTTGAGTTTCAGTGATGTTTTGATTTGTGTAGGGTAAATCCATCAAAGTCACTTTCCAATGGGCTTCGTGATCTAACTGGATGGCCTGATGTAAATTGGCCTTGTAACAACATACAATTTTGTTGGTAAACACTTCCATGGAGCTGTCACCGGGTAACGTTAAGTAAAATTGGTTGTTGTTGTTCATAATCCCAGAGTTCTGCTGCTGTCCGAGGGGTCACTCGAAGTCAGAGGAGTGTCTAAAAGATGATTGCTGTTGTGGTTATTGTTGGAGTGGTGACTGACGGTGGAAACAAGATTCCCGTTATTACCGTATGAGAAGTATATGAGAAGTATTTCAGGGAAGGATTGAAGAGAAGGTAACCGATGCAATTGCTCAGTAAAATGGTCCACAATTGTTTTTCTCCTTGTTACAAACTCAAATTAGCAATGGCCGCACCGATCACACAATACACCACAAAGATTTGCCAGAAAAAGACGATTTGTGTTTTAGGCACACGATCGCCACACCACACCCACAAGGGTTGCTTTTGAAGACCTTGCATAAAAGAACTGGGTGAAGGAGTGGTCACTGCGGTGGTAGTGGTCGAGGCTGTGTTGAAGGGCATGATGGTCACTTCTTATTATCGTCGATGACTTGCGAAGATTCGAGCCGAGAATCAAAACTGGGAGGATATTCTTTCCAACGCACTTTGACTTCTTTGACACAGCGTTTTCCCACTTTACGGGTTCTTCGTTTGAGAATGCTTTCTATGTCGTACACTTCATCTTCTTTTTAGTCACGCGTTGTAACAGTGGCAAGCAAAATGTTCCTTTTAACACTTCCCAGTTCATGTCTTCCATTTTATATACGACAGGATGATGGTCACGCACTCATCCAGTGTCACAGAACAATTTGGTGGTCCAGTTTGGTAGGTATCTTTGTCGAAAGTGCGTTTGGTTTTGCCAATGCGCATCCAATCTCCTGCTTCCAACACTCCACCTTTCTTGTGGGCAGCCACCGTCGGGGACGTACCAAACAGGCGCCCAAAAACAGTCACTTCGTTATCCGGAGTCACTTCTTGGGGGATGCTCTGATGGTAAGATTGGATCTACGCTTGAACTAGGTCTTGTCCATGTAATAGAGAGTGTATTGATGCGTAAAATATTTCAGTATGCGATGAAAACGTTCCACGATGCTGGCTTTGACTTCGGGATTTTCGGTGGTGAAAATATGAATGTCTCGTTTCTTTAATTCTTTTTTGAAAGCTTGGATCAGAAATTTTGTGCCTTTGTAGGTTTCAACACCAGTTTGAAGGCTTTCACCAACTCACTGCTAGCTTTGGAAGTCAATGGTACGACCCAGGCAATTTTTGGAAAAGACTTTGATGACATAAAACAAATATTTGTAGCCACGATTGTAGGTGGCCAAATGAGAGACATTGGCTAAATCGGCTTGCCATTGATGACTGATGCCCTCCACTCGGGTGCGACGTCTGGAAAAGTTTCTTTGAATGGGTTTGTGTAAAATGAAAATGGCTTGTTCTTGCACTTGAGGCAAACGGAGACTTTTCAGACGGGTTTTGGCAGCACGATACCATTTCTGAACTCCTCCATGACCTGCAAGATGGGCTGGATCGTAATAAATAATGGCCAACACCTTCTCCATTTTTTAATAAGTTTCCCATTCTTTGCTGTCGCTACTTTGGATGGGGCGAAATGGTTGCTTGGTATCGGCTTTACGTCTCCGATGTGCCACGGGAATAGAAGTAAAGGATAGTGGTTGCAGTGGTAATGGGATGGCTTTGGTCTTCTTTTCGTTCTTCACTTCCGGTTTCTCTTCTTTCTTTTTGAATTTTGTCGAAGGAGAAGTGGATATCACCCTTTTACCGCAATCTTTAAGTTCTTCTCGTTGGTGTGTGGGGGAAGGGGTAAGCAACGACGCTGCAATCTTACTAGGAACGGGAGCTGATGACGGTGTTTGAAAGACTTCTCGTACTTCTTCTTCCTCGGGCATTCGTGGCACTGTGTCTGTCTTGACCGCTGGGGGTGGTGGTAGCGATGGTGGTTGTATGGAATTTTCGCCAGGGTCTTAAAATCGTTCAGTTGGGAGAGTTGTTTCGTCTAAAGCTCTCTGGTGAAAGAGTTGCAGTCGTTGCAACAGTTGACCGTACCTTTGCGATTTTTCGGATAAATTTCTGTGATCCATCAATGATTGAAATTCGTGTTGTAACTGTGAGATCTCGGAAAAATGAGGATTGGGAGGCAAATGCCGGATCCGTTGTTCTTGCCAATGACGGTATTCCATCCATCGTTTGTGAGGCACTAGAAACAGTTTTCGTCCTTCCATCGGATTTCAGTGGTCACGTCTGAGATCTTTAGAATCCAGAGGTCCCTTTTATCTTCTTAGTCCCTTTTTTATCTTGCTCCCATGAGTCCTCGCAGCATTATTCCCAAAACTCGTTTCAGCAAGTTTCCTAACAACATGGGCGAAATTCCTCCGCGTTGTACCAACATCTTCTTCTTTTGACGGATGGGTATTTTCTTTTGGACAATTTGGCAAAGAACGTGTCGATGCCTGGCTAAGCATTCTTTCTGATGTTTAGATAAAAGTATCGTGCCTTTCAAGACACTCAGGTAACATTCACACACGTTATCGACGACATCTTTGGTGGCTGTTTGAATGAGTTGTTTTCATATGGGTGAAGGAGCTTTGGACAGGACAGACAACATGCCCGAATGTTTGGCTAAACGAGGAGGCAAGCCTTTCCTTTTCTTTCCTTTCTTAGCCAGAGAGTGGTGTGCACTTCTTTTAGGGGACATCTTTGGGAGTACAGGATCACCAAATCACTGATCACCATCCTTTACCGCAGATCTTTTTTTATACTGGAATGCGTCGCCACTGATTGTCTTTACGTCGTGTCAACTTGATGACAGGCATCACACGTCGTGTGGGGTGGGGGGTCGCAAATGACTTAATCGGGACAGTTCTTGCTTAGACAAAACCAAAAAACCCAGTAACATGCCAGATCTCTCTTGGACTTTGATGTTGGGGGCAGGTACTTTGCAAGCAGCTGCCACTGCAGCTAATGAGGAAGATGTCAACGTTGGAGGAAAATTTCTTGGAGACGCGGGTTTCCATTGTCTCACCAAATGAAGAAAAACGAATGTCAAATTAGGCTTGGCTGGCATCACTAGCAAAGGAGAAGTGGAAGAACCTGAGGAAACTTGAGACGCTCTCACCGCGTAGTAGGTCATGGCCTCTTGCGTAAAGAAGCTGTTTTTTGTGGTCTTTTTGGGGGGGGGGGGCTTTCTTTTTCTGTAGGCTTTTCATTTTCTGTTTCCGTTACCTGCTCTTTTTCTTCTTCTGGGTCTGTTTGCCTATTTTGGGAGTGGCGTTTTTCTTTGGGAAGACTTTGGGGGCATTTAGATCCCATTTTAACAGGGAACGAATGATGACACCTCCTAGAAAACCGCTATATCTAGGTTTCAAAATGATTTGGGTTTTGGTTTGAGTGTCGATGCGGAGATCAGCATGTTGCGTCAAGGCTACATTGTTTCCATAAAAAAAAGAGTTCGGTTTGATGTGGAATGTGAATGATGCCTTGCAGTAATTGGCGTGTTGTCACCGTAAACCATCGTAAGACTTCTTTGAGACTGATTTCTAAGACAACGAGCACGTATTTGTGGATTTTGTTCGCGACTGATGCCGTACAAGGCACGAATCAATTTGACGGGAAGATAAGACTGAAGGGACGTCATGTTGACGCTGTGTGAGACAAACCCAAAGTGTCTTTTTAGTATAGATTTTTGTTGTTGCTGTTAAGTCGACGAAGGGGATGTGTACACGACAGGCCCTCCATCTTGGCACCAGTGGTGAAACAAATGGGTACGAAATCGCAAATAATCGGGGATACTAGGTATCAAATCCACGAGCAAATAGGCGTGTGGGGTTTGAGTGGCATTGTCGTACGCATTAGTCAGCCAAGGCGTTCCTGCCTGTTTGGCTAAGACTAAGAAACAAATATTGGATGATGTAAATGACACTGGCATTACGATGATGTCCTTTGTGCGTAAACCACGGTTTAATTTCTTCTTCGTCTTCTCTTAACATGTCGTCGAAGATGACCATATGGGTTTGACTGGGGACAGATACGATCCCGTCGTCTTCGCCAGGAATGCCTTCCACAAACACGATGGAATCGCCACTCTTTGTAACACCACACGATCCGTTGTGGTGGACGATTGAACAAATGATGTTTATGTTCGATCAAACGTTTGACAAATTCGGTTTTGCCTGAACCGCTAGGTCCGGTAATTTACATGTTAAAGGGATGGCGAAGATACAAGGCCTCCCAACTAGCAAGATCTAAGTGTTCGTCAATGAGTTTGAAAGTGGAGGAAGAGGGAGCAAATACAGCAGAGGTAGACATAGTGCAGGCAATGTCAATTTTGACACGGAGACAAACAAGACAGTAGTTTTTATACTTTTTTTAGGACACGTTTATTTCAACACATGTTTAAAATGGAACAACACGAAAGACAAAAATACGTAAAAGCCAAATAGTTAAGTACAGCGATAAAATACACATCTAAACGATCAAAGTGGAATATAAACAGGTCACTGTACAACATGTTTTTGGTAACAAGGTGTCCTAGGGACAGTGTGTAATGTTCTTACAGTCTCTTAGTGTCCTCCCATAATCAATCTTGTTTACTTTGGAAAAGAGCATATTTTAAAACTGGAGAAATGATTTTGGGGTTTCAGTTTCACTTGTGTTTTGACCAATTCACGGTAAATGCGTTCTCTCAGCTCCGCAGGCAAACCATAAGTGTTCCCTTGTAAAGTATCCATCCAGAGATTACTGAGATCGTCCCACTAAAGGTATGTATTGACAATGCGGAGACCATCGAGCATGTTCCAGGTAAGCTGAATCTTTCTGCTCCCACGAGTGAAGTGACACACCGCAACTGCAGCACTTGACTTGATCCTCTTCGCACAAATAGAAAAATCCGGCTCAGGTTAATTCTTCAAGGGTAGGTCCTCCCAGATAGTTAGGCCATTGTGTTTTTTTCCTCTTTTTCCCTCTGTGTGTGTGTGTGTGTGTGTGTGTGCATGCGTTCGCGTACTTTGTGTAGATATCATGTTTGGAGTGTGTATGCGTTTGCGTACGTTTGTGTGGATAGTGTAGCGTGTTTGTATGCGTTGGCGTACGTTTGTGTTGATAGTAGAGTGTGTGTTTGTATGCCTTCGCGTACGTTTGTGTGGATAGCATATTTGGGTTTTTTCTGCTTCTTCCAGTGTGTGGATAGTATATTTGTGGTTGGTATGCGTTCATGTACGTTTGTGTGGATATTATATTTGGGTTTGTTTTTTCCTCTTCCCTCTATGTGGATAGTATATTTTGGGTTTGTTTTCTCTTCCTCTCTCTGCGGTGTTTGTGTGTGTATGCGTTCGCGTACGTTTGTGTGAATAGTAGAGTGTGTGTTTGCATGCGTTCGCGTACGTTTGTGTGGATAGTATATTTGGTTTTTTCTTCTTCTTACTGTGTTTGGATAGTAGATTTTGGTTGTGTTTTGTTTTCCTCTTCCCTTTGCATGAATATTATATTTGGAGTTGGCATCCGTACCCGTACGTTTGTGTGAATAATAGAGTGTGTGTTTGTATGCATTCGTGTACGTTTGTGTCGATAGTATATTCGGGGTTTGTATGCGTTCCCGTATGTTTTTGTGGATAGTATATTTGTTTTTTTTTTCTCTCTTCCCTCTGTGTGGATAGTATATTTGAGGTTTGTTTTATCTTCTTCCCTCTATGGTGTGTGTTTCTCTCTCTCTCTCTCTGTGTGTGTGTGTGTGTGTGTGTGTGTGTGCATCCATTCGTGTATGTTTGTGTAGAGTGTGTGATTTTATCCGTTCGCATTCGTTTGTGTGGATAGTATATTTTTTTTCTTCTTCCTATGTTTGGATAGCAGAATTTTGTTTTTTTTCTCTCTTCGCTCTGTGTGGATGTTATGTTTGGTTTTTTGTTTCTTCTTCCCGTGTTTGGATAGTAGATTTTGGGTTTGGTTTTTTTCCTCTTCCGTCTGTGTGGATAGTATATTTGGGTTTTGTATGCGTTCACGTACGTTTGTGTGGATAGTATATTTGTTTTTTTTTTCCTCTTCCCTCCGTGTGGATAGTATATTTTGGGTTTGTTTTTTCTTCTTCTCTCTGTGGTATGTATGTGTGCGTGTGTATGCGTTCGCGTACGTTTGTGTGAATAGTAGAGTGTGTGTTTGTATGCGTTCGCGTACGTTTGTGAGGATAGTGTATTTGAGTTTGTATGCGTTCCTGTACGTTTGTGTGAATCGTATATTTTGGGTTAGTATTAAAATAGGAAAAATGGATTTTCCCAAACTAGACAATACCAGCTTCTGAAACTACACTGAATGAATTATCAAATATAAAAAATGATTTTAAGTTTTCACCGTGTTTTTCACAATTTACCTCTGAAGTTCACGAAGTAAAAATGACTAAGTTGAGCTAGCAGTTTGTCGAAAGGTGCACAGAAGTAAGGCCAAGCTGTATACTCTATTACCCATATTACAACCATGAATTATACACCAAAATAAAGTAAATTAAAGGTTCTTTGAACAATATCTAAGATATGCAAGGTTATTTTGAATAGCCAGCATTACCAGTTAGGAAAACTGGGGAAATTATTTTTCTTCAAAATTCTAACCCTATGGAAAATATGAAACTGTAGAGCGCTACCTAACGAGTTCTCGCTTTCGTTTTAGAATTTGTCACATTGGGTACAATACTAGATCTCTTGGCCAAATTGAAACAAAAATCATAGTTTATATAGCGTAACAGAGACTGTATTTATTTTACTTTTGTTTTTTCTGTTCAAACTCCGGTGAGCCTTCCAGATCCCTCATGACTCTCTTGTTTGAGTACGATATGATTCGTTAGGTGTTGAACGTCTTTTGTTCAGCACATTTCAGACTATCTGATTGTCGAATTTTGACCGCTCCGGTGGCCTAGTATTTTGAGCGTCCGCCTCGGATGAGGGAGGTCGTAGGTTCGATCCCCAGCAGAGTAATACCAAACACTTACAAAAATGGTACTAACAGCTGCCTCGCTTGGCGCTCAGCATTAAGTGGTTAGTGTTAGGTCTGGTCGGCCTCATGTCAGGATAATGTGACTTGGCGGGACATCGTACCACATGTCTGCGGCATGATGCCCCAGTGCTAGACATCACTATAAACTGCCACACTGCAGACATCGTAGCGATATGACTGAAAAATTGTTAAAAGCTACGCTAAAAATCCAAATCACACACACACACACACACACACACACACTCACACACACACACTGTCAAATTTTGTGGTTTATGCAGACCAGCCACTTATTGCGTGGTAGATGCAGTATTGTATACCTCCCGCCATCCATAAGAATAGACACTTTAACACTTACAAATTGAGCTCCAAGTGGGATTCGAATCCACATTGGTAAGAGCGCAGCATCGTTAATCCCTCGAAAACGTAGGCGAGTATATAAATAACTCAAGGTGAAAAGTATAAGAATTTAATAAAATATAGCAGTTGCATTCAATATTTTTTTCGAAAAATTTTCAGTCGCAATTAGTTTCGAAGAATTACAATCAATGACTATTAGCAATTGTCAATTATTATTCCATCAAATGAACTTAAAGGTATTAAGTGATAGTGTTTCCTTTCAATGTTGTCTCTGTGGCTCATCTGTTAATCTTTGTCTGCCTCTTCTTTCTCTTTGGTACTTCCTGTACCCATTTCAACGTGTTCCCCTAGCACTTCAGGATCCGTTTCCTCTAACACTTTTGGTGCTCTCTATCACGTGCTCCTTCCGGCACTGAGCCTCCACACAAGATACCGACGTCGCTATAAACGCCTACCACGTGTTCTCTACGTTTCTTCCCTCGTCTCCGATTCTTGGTCGTCGAACTCTAACACCTACCCGGAAAGCTTCCTCAAGAAGCCTTTGTTCGCAAATCCAAAGCTAGAATTCCAAATAGAATTTCATTCCCGCTTTTAACGAGTGCACAACTTGTGCTACTCGGGGCACAGACTAATGGTTCTCAACTTCTCTTTGCAGTCATCTATTGTTGGCAATAGAAATGAATTTGGCCACACTGTTCACTTTTCTTTAGTCAGTGCATATGCGAAAGGTGTTATCTATGTTTGGACACAAGAATGCATGGTGATCTCCAGTCACTTTTATTTTATTCAGATTTACTTTGGAATCAATTGCTCTTTCGTTTGATTTTTCCTAGGTCTGCCTCTTATTCTTTTGCCCTGGGGTTCAACCCCAAGGATTTTCTGGTGACGTGATGGATTTTCTAAGAATATGTCTGTCTAGCCCTATTTCCTTGGTTTGATCCTTTCGTTCATTTTATCCTGATATGCTCTTCTGCGTTGTGTTATGACTCTATGGGCATAAACTAAGTAACAGTGTTACGACTCTAAGGGCATAAACTAAGCAATAGTGTTACGACTCTATGGGCATAAACTAAGTAGCAGTGTTACGAATCTATGGGCATAAACTTAAGTAGCAGTGTTACGACTCCGTGGACATAAACTAAGTAACATTGTTATGACTCTATGGGCATAAACTAAGTAACAGTGTTACGACTCTAAGGGCATAAACTAAGCCACAGTGTTACGAATATATGGGCATAAACTAAGTAACAGTGTTACGAATCTAGGGGCATAAACTAAGTAACAGTGTTACAACTCTGTGGGCATAAACTAAGTAACAGTGTTACGACTCTATGGGCATAAACTAAGCCACAGTGTTACGACTCTATGGGCATAAACTAAGTAACAGTGTTACGACTCTCTTGGTACAGCAGCACATTCAAGATTGTATTTCATTCTGAACACCACTGGAATTCATTCGAATACTCTATTCTTCTGGACTTATGTTCTTTTTAAATGTTCAGTTTGTATTCTAAGGGAGTACATGATTTGTGGAATTTTTTCTAAACATGAATGCTTTCCCTCTTTACTGTTACTAAGTTAAGACAATACAATTGTAAAAATTACTGTCTTATAACTCATCGACATCAAATAACTTTAGATTACTTGGCTATTCAGCCCAAACATCGTTCAAAACAAGTGAATAAATCAAAGGTACTTATACACCACATCAAAGGCATTTATTTCAACTCACATTGTCCACTTGAATGAGAGCTTGAAGTTCACTAATATGAAAACTGACACTTACGATCACAACAACACATAAATGGCAATTTTAAATATTCATAGCTGAAAATTGACATCCAGGACCACAATCCTGTTCAAGATTTCCATTTTCCGTACTTTATTTCGCTATAAATCAAATTTAATGATCCTGTGGGCGATAGGGAATTCGTGACTTGTGTATTCATTTCAGGACGGCACCAAGCATACTAGTTAAGTGTAACTGACATAGGTTGAACAACTGTAGTTTAATTTTAGCTTGACAAGAGTAGCTAATTTACATTTACTTACATGGATTTATTGGATATGTCTATGAAACAATACACATCATCAATATAAATTTGGACAAAATTGCAATAATTCAGTGGCATCATAGCGACAACCTACACAGTCAGGGCTATCAAATAAAAAATCATTTACAACAGTAAAATTCAGAGTAAATAAATGACTCTGTGTCAAGACATACAACTTTGTACAAATTGTGACAGAGATTATAGAAACAAACAGGAACATGTTATATAAGAACAAAGGAACAACAAGAGCACAAAAAGCAACATGAATCTAGATTTCTTTTACCTAAATCACATATTTCTGGCAATAATCCGTGTACGGTTAAATGTTTTTTGCTAAATTTAGACCTAAAAACATCCAGTAACAGTATAAAAACAAAGAAAATGTGCACGGCGATTCTATCTTGTAATCAACTTGTTTCCGTACCAAGATGTTACATTCAACGGGTAGAACTGTCTAATGATGCTTTTTATACCAAGATGCTACTTTCCACGGGTAGAACTGTCTGATGATGCCTTTAGACCAAGATGCAACATTCAACGGGTAGAACTGTCCGATGATGCCTTTAGACCAAGATGCAACATTCAACGGGTAGAACTGTCTGATGATGCCTTTAGACCAAGATGCAACATTCACGGGTAGAACTGTCTGATGATGCATTTTACACCAAGATGCTACATTCAACGGGTAGAACTGTCTAATGATGCCTTTTACACCAAGATGCTACATTCAACGGGTAGAACTGTCTAATGATGCCTTTTACACCAAGATGCTACATTCAACGGGTAGAACTGTCTAATGATGACTTTCTCAACAACATGTTAACTATAATAATGTGTGTAATTATAACGATACCTACTAAGATTTGGTCTCAGAAGGTTTTTTCTGACGACTCAACGATATTTTATGAATGTACTAGTTGATTCTAGGTTGTATAGTTAATTTGCTTTTGAAAGTCTCGAACGATGACTTCATCCAGTCCTTTTATTTAAACTTTGTATAACCTCTGATTTTAATTACTTTACTTTTCCTTATACGCTTTCTAAGCATTTACAGAGGCTGAAATAAAACCACATTAATACACTAAACTGTGACTGAGACGTGTCAATTGGACAACCCATAGGCAGTGCCGATACCCCGCTCCAGAGGCAACTGGGACTTAAATATACATGTTAAAACATGATAAATGAAAAAAATATATTGAGAAGTTGGATGACATAAAAATACAGATGGTAAAGAAAAACGAAAATATGTGTGTACCGTACGTTGTTAGGCAGACGGCTTGGTGGTGAATTCACAAAAATACATCCCAGTTGCATGAACTGTGGTATTATTTGAAAGTCAATACAAATGCTGTTAAAACTGCTAAAAGCATTTCTAATATCGTTAAACGGACAACGACGCTATTAATGTATTCTCTCCGCTGTTCTGTATGACAATATTCACGAAAATGCAGTATGCGTAACTTATAGACTTTGTTACCTTAAATCAAAATCAATGATTTTTGTGAATGAAAAATAATATGCCTTAGGGAATATGTACGAATGATTTATGTAAAGGAAGTGCTAATACATAGCACAGTATTTTTTATTTTTTTAGAAAATCAGATTTGGACGAAAACGATGAAAATAGCCTTTTACACAAGGATTCGGAATTAGAAATAATCTCTCCGTTTGTTTTGTCTGTCAGTCTCTATATATGATGTAAAAACGTATTCCTTTTATCTTATAGTCTTTATGTTCGTATGTATGTACGGTATGTATGTCAAACAATGGAAAGGCGAGGAAAGGTTCAATATTTTGACATGATGCAACTTGACACATGGTAACGCAATTCCTGTCTGTTCTGGGCAGATCACTGAAGCCAAGATTTCTTTCGGAGACAGATACACGGATGGATGGATCGATTCATGCACGACTGGCTTTATGAGAGAGAGAGAGAGAGAGAGAGAGAGAGAGAGAGAGAGAGAGATGAATGAATGGATGGATGAATGATGAGTGACACTATTTGTTGTCAGGTTAAATGGACCAATGGATGGCTTTATGGTTTTACAAATACACTACTAATCAATGTGTCAGTTCGCATATGCAGTCTCACATACCTATGGACTTACATAGTTAAATATACATACATACATACATATCAAACAAGAATTTCAGGAAAAAAGTGCAAATTTATTTTAACATTCCATCAGTCATAATTAGCTATAAGTACAAAAACATAGCTTCTTTGTGTGTAGACATCAAAGTAGGACCTTCTGAGACGAGGGATACTGCGGAATTGTGTAAATGGATGACAAATTGTGCTGCCGATATATTTAACTGTCAAACCAATATTTGATGTGGCGGTGTCCAGATCCATATCCACGGTATCTAAAATTGTCCCAATCGTCCCAACGATCGTCCCAGTCATGGTCCCAGTCATCGTCCCAACCGTAGCCGTATCTGCCATAACCTGAAATCACAAAATAATCCGCAGTTGTCGCACGTAAATTACTCATTCTTTTATTCTATCGTTCTCATGATAAAATTTAATATTGCGATTCATAGAATAATGTTTCTGTTATAATAGTTATTACCGTGATGCAATTAGTTCCGTGTTGTATCTGCTGTATTATTATATATTCCTTATTTTCTCCGTTAACTTTACATTGTCAGAATCGTTCAGTATTCTACGTTACTGACCACCTTGATACTGCACTCGCGTGCACGACACGTGTGAATAAAAATAGTTTAGTGTATTAGGAACTACTTTGTAAACAAACTATGTGTGTGTGTGTCTGTGTGATTTGGATTTTTAACGTACCTTTAACGGTTTTTCAGTCATATCGCTACGATGTATGCAGTGTGACAGTTTATAGTGATGTCTAGCACTGGAGCATCATGCCGCAGACATATGGCATGATGTCCCACCCAGTCACATTATCCTGACACAAGGACGACCAGTCCTAACACTAACCTCTTAATGCTGAGTGCCAAGCGAGGCAGCTGTTAGTACCATTTTTATAGGTCTTTGGTATGACTCGGCCGGAGTTCGAACCCACGACCTCCCGAATCGGAGGCGGACGCTCTAACCACTAGGCCACTGGAGCGGTAACAAACCATGTACACTCATGTAGTAGACTTTAGGTTTCAGTTTATTAGAATTGTTTGTGGATGAACTAAAACAGCTGCCTCGTCTATTTGAAAGTAAAGATGAAAAAGTGTACAATGTGGACGAGTTTACTGAGTCACAAATGAAACTTTCAAACAATCAAACCGTTATTTAGGAGAAATGTTCGTAATTTTTCGTTAATGGAATGGTTCAGATTATGACCACTGCTCTCTTGGGCATAAACAAATAGTGTCGAAAATGATACTGAGGGCAAGGGCTATCATATATATATATATATATATATATATATATATATATATATATATATATATATATATATATATATATATATCACATACGTATAATTTTATAAGTGAAAGTACTAAATTCGTGGGGGAAAATGAAACACGGTTGCGCGTTAATTTTGTTGATACAATGGTTCGGATTTAGGCTAGCGATGGAGCTCCATAAATGATAAACCTACAGGTCATAACATAACTAGGGAAGAATGCAAGTTACTAGGCATAAACATATCTTCTTTAGCTGGTAATAAGAATGTCAAAATATATAGTTACATTTTTGCATCTTGAATTTCCTCAAACTGTGCTTTCTTAGTTCTGCACATTCGAATTACAAGAGCTATGTCCTGGGTTTTAAAGATTGATTACACATTTCGAAATTGTACTGTAATTTCGACCACATTAAAAGTGAAATAACATCCTTCTTACCGTGCACAAAATGAAGTGAACATTATATTCCATAGCGTCATTTTGGTAATTATAATTTAAAGAGTTAATATCTTTCCCACATTATGATTCTAATAAATCAATGACAGAATAAAAACACAGATGCAGCTGAGTCAAGACGCCTTCCTCGCTGCTCAAATCAGATGTACTTCATGTAGAATTGAGACAGATAAATCCAGTCCAATAGTCAAGGAATTTAGTAGAATGCTAAAAATACCAAAATCCATTTATTACAAACCAAATGGAAAAGTTGTTGCATTGCGTATTCATTCACAATATGACTTTAAATTTCAATTTTAAGTAGACCAAAACGACAAATCCTTTTGAAAGTTATGTCAAGCGTGCGACTAAATTCAAATTTGGCTGGACGGAGTTATGTGCACATTAATGCTGTTGTATATCAGTCAATCTGCTGTTGTGTATTTATTTATTTATTTTGGAATACAGCATAAATTCAATTACTTTGTTCCTTGTAGTGTATTTATAATATAAATAATCATTAGGTAGAATAAGAAAATGAGTATACAATAAAAATGTTACTGTATTTGTATGTGAAAATATTAACTCGTCAATATATTCCGATACAAATGCAGTAACCTATAAGTCCATCAGCAGCAATTCAACGAGTTTGTATATTTACCAGGATATCTTCCACCGTAGTGTCCAAGGCCGAATCCATTCGATCCGTAGCCACCATATGAAAGGCTGTTCCAAGCATGTCCTCCCCCGCCGTACCCAACTTGTCCTAGTCCTTCATATCCACCAGACCAACCTCCATAACCGCCAAAGCCGCGGAAACTTCCGCCTGTATTGGAAATAATTATAAATTACTTTCATTCAGATATATGTTTCTCTCTGTAAGAGAGAAACAGACAGTCAGACAGATTTGTGAATTTCTGGATATGCTGCGGGTAGCTAGCCTAACTCAATTTAATGCAATAGTTGAAAATAAGCATTCCACGTAGAACAAGCAATCCTTCTTGACCATGTGTATCGGGTGGAGAATGGTATATACATTACAATCAGTCAGATATAATACAGAAGTGTTCTGTGTGAAGGAACTTCACCTCTCACTAACATATATCATATAGAGGTCACCATATGGGTATTTTTAGCAATATATGTGTTACAATCATCACTATATAATATGCGTAAAAAAGAATAAAATAAAACAATACTTATTTCTTCAAAAAGCAGATAATGAAATGGTTTATGTACGTTTGCTCATTAGTGCCAAGGAAATATTTCACCGTGTTTCCAACAGAAGGAGGTGGTTAATTTTATTTCACAGCAATAAAAAAAGATAAAAAGATATTAAAATCAGAGTTTGATGATGGTTGTTTTCTTTTGATTACTATTGACTGGAGTTTTAAAGACTTTAAATAAGAAAAATATTTGTGAGAAAAACTGGTTTAACACACACGACGTTACTAAATTATTTACATTATCTGAACTGAGCAGACTGATTCTCATGCAAGCGATATTTAAAATTTCAATGAAATCTTGTAAGAAATAAATATATATTTTTAACAAATCTATATAAAAAAGCTAAAACATATGTTTGCATAAAAATGGCTGACGAGGGGACTCGTAATTATGGATCAGTTATCCATTTTATGGACTTATTAACCAACCTTCAAAGTACTGAATGCGGTTCGGATATAATACAATTTTCTTATTTATGTAAGAGAATCGTTTTATCCATTATCGTTTCTAAAATGCACAAAGTTCGAAGTTATGTAGAGATTCATTTCATCTTCTTATATTTATAAGGACTTACAAAAGTATCGAATATCAGCTATGTGACGTATTGAGATAGTACGCAACCTCACGAATATTTTAACTATCAGTAAATCAGTGATGAAACTCTTTCAAGGAAATTGCAATCTTATATAGCTAGTTCTAATCTGAAATTGTCACTTACCTAAGTTCTAATCTGAAGTTGTCACTTACCTAAATTGGGTCTGTTGTTCAAACCGCCGAATCCCGCTAATGGTCTGTAGTAACCCCTTCTTGCTGGCCAGTGGGCCTGGGCCACTAGAAAAAGCGCCGAAAGCAAGCAAAACTTGAACATGACAGCACCCTATGCTAGTCCTGGAAGACACAAGATAGGTCAAAATTGTAAAGTCAGAAACAAAGTTTTTACATTTTTGAAAATCGACTCTTCAATTAAGTTTGTACGTGTTTGGGTGTGCGTGTGTACAGGGATCTTCCTGGCTAAGAAAACGAATGGGCTGGTATAATAGGACATTGGTCGATTCCCCCGTTTCACAAATGTTAAATTAAGAAAAACAAAAGGACATTTGAAAATTTCAGGTGCTACTAAACGTTTGATGGGTCTAGCTCATCTTAATATATCTGAAGAAAAACAGATGGTCAGCACTCAGTAATCAACAAAAGTTCAACTCGAACTTGTTTTTTTTTCTCTGAAACATATCCAACGGAATGTGTGCCAATTCCATTGACATTCACCAAACATGCAGTATTAGATGCCACATAAGAAATATGACTTCAATTGTTGGATATTCGTGTAAAGAGATTCAGAAATGATATTAAAAGCAAAGGTCTTGTATAGTTTGGAGGTCACATTCGGTGCTGATCTGCAGTCATATGGATCTAGTGATTCCCATATTTAATGTTTTTGTGACCGGATATTTGTTTGATTTGATTTCGAAGAATGGTGTGGTTTAATAATTTTCTTACAGTTGAGATACCAGCATTTGTCGACATTCCTTTCATAAGGAAGGTGGGTTTATTTTATCCAAACAGTTAAACCATGTTCATCCCGCTGGTGGACATATTCGTATCAACAAACTATTTGCATCACAACATCTTGCCAGGCATTTATCTGCCTAGAATCAATATGTTCATGTTGGAGAGCCTGATTGATGTTTTTGGTTGTCCAACATTTTCGAGTTAACTAGGCGAACGTCCAGTGGGTTTACTCATGTTCAAGTTATCGCTTGGCCTTCGGAGATTTGTATATTGAGTACAAGGGCCATATTCCGACATATAACAACTACTGTGAGTTTTTGAGATAGTAGCTCCTCTTTTTTTTCTTCTTCTTCATTTTGTCCCATTGTACTTTTTGGATACTAATTGGAAAGAAGTTATCATATTATTAGTAGTAATAGTGAAATAAAAGCGATTGCACAACGCTTGGTTCTGAATAATGTTTTAAAAAACACACATACACGCACACATACACAAAAAAATAAATAAATTTGCAAAACAATGTGTACTGCAAGACGATATATTAATCTAAATTAGTGTAAAAAAATATATTGATATTAATTTCAGAATCAGATTAAGACGGAATTATGTATGCCCGTAGGAGTGTATGGCCCTCTCTGTATACGTGTATATATGCATGCGATTTGAAAACGGACGTGTTGCCGATGCAGCATTCAAGATCAATTTAAGCAGCATTTATGAACCTTTCTTTTTTTAAGCTCACTATGTCACGTTCACAACGGTATTGACTAGCATAAATTAATCTTATTCGATTTCACGTTATGATCCATTAAATATTTAAATCGCAATAGATTTGACTTACCCATGAAGCCCAGAGAAACCAGTGAGAAAGTCCGGCGTCGATGTCACAAGTTGGAACACCTTTTATACTGATCCAAAATGGCGACCAATCATGAATATTTATCTCAGACATTATTCATCTTTTATTAGAATTACTTTCGCTGATCGATCGTTTCTTTTTTCTAATGAACACCTGCTACACCTATAGTTATTGATGTGGACCTTCGAGAACTTCCCCAATCTATTTTTATTTTACATGAATTTCGAAAAATATAAATAATTCATGCAACTATTTATTGTACTATGGAAACTATGCATCATTAGTATTCACTTTATGTTAAACTTTGGCTTTATGTAAGATGATTTTGCATATTCTCGTTCGTGCTGATGACATTAAAGTAATTATGGTTATTCCCAAAATGTGGACACCTGAATATCATTAAATATACTCTGTATTATCTATAACAAAGACTTCTGTTCGCTATTTCAAAATAATGGGATTACTGTCATATAAATGCATTCGTAAAGACACATATTTCTGTAAAAGATGGAGAGTGTACTTTTTATTACATAGATATATAAGAAAGCCATGCATTGTTATTTTACTCTTTCTTAATTTTAAATGAAGCCTTGGAGTTAAATTATTCACCTGAGCCGTTAGTCTAATAAGCTGAGCAAACTGTCAAAGATTGATATTTCCTTTAATCTTGTCATTGAAGTCCGAACACATTCCGTTGTGAATTCACACATTAAGATTGCTACCAGGAAAACGGTTTATGTCTCTGAATTGCATGGGACAGTTTTGAAAATAAATGACAGTCAAAAAGTTAGTAGAGGACGGGCAGTATAATGTTGAATTTATTGAAAACAATATCAGCCAATTGCCAATTATTTAGCTTGACGACTTATGAGATAAATACTGTTTTCTTCACAAATCTAAAATGAAAGGAACCATTGTTCCATCATGAAATAATTGCATGCCAAACAATCATCTAACTGTATTTTTATATATAGATATAAAGAGAGGTAAGGGAGTCCAAAGAATGGATATTTATTGCTGATAGTTTAATACCAGAATATTTAAAATCTGTCCAAATTTTATAGCAAATCTCTTTTCTGACCATTTTCTTCCAACATTAAACATATGCAGCACAATATGGTTTTACTATTTTCTTGATCAAATAATTAAATAAAGAACTAGTTTGCAAGTTTGTACGTAAAACTCGGTCCGTCTGTTACCTTTATGTTCTGTCACACATTAATTTTCATTTGTTAATATATTTAGCATTTGGATGGTTTTCAGATTTTGTTTCATGCATCTGTATATTGTTATAATCGTCATCTTTAATACTACCAATTTCATTGTTTACATAAGACATGAAGCGTTTCACATACAAATCTTGTTTTAGAACTAGTGATTTGTTTTTACTTCTTACATTGTTTTATTTAGTTTTGGTTAGTTTCCTCTCCTGACGAAATAATATAACTAAATTATAAACAAGACGCAATTTAAAACAAAGCTTTGTGTATCCGTGAGTATTTCCTCCATCTTTCCCCTCTCAACAACCAGCCCCATTTGTTGGCACTCGCATAGGAGAAGGATGCTAATTCTAAACAACTGCGCATCTACACAAACCGTCACTCTAATGCTTATGCATGATCGTACCTTCGCGCGCGCGCACACACACACACACACACACTCAGAACATGTATGACCACATGGTTTCCAAGAGCAACGTGAGCATAAAAGTCTACACTCAGTGTCACCCTTGTCAGACAACTGCCCGATGACGCGTGTGACAAACGATATACATTGCTGGGCTAAAACCACCACGCCTTGGTCCAGGTAAACTATCAACACGAAGCTGAATCAACTGAGCTATTACGACCACATCTTGATCGTTGAAAAGCACAGTTCGAAACGGTTTTGGACTAGTTCAATGCTCGCAACACAGCTATCGCCATGGTTACGATAAGGTATACCAGATGGCAATGCCATCTTTCAGCAAACAAAGAATTATAAGCCTTTTTGCAAATTACAGTAATTCTTTCTTCATTAGTCATATAAGCTCGTTTCGATCGACTTTTGACGAATTCTACCTAATGTTTAACGCATATTTCACATTATAAATGTCGTGCTCAAGGTCGACCACTCTTGGGAAAGGTCGTGGGTCACGTTTAAATATGTAACCCAGACGCTCATGTCATCATTTTTAAACAAAACATTTCATGGCACTTTTACATTGTAATTAGAAATATGCAAAGTACAGTAATTCTGTTAAAAACTATTGGCGTCAAAACATTTATGCATTCTCTGAAAGGAAGATGGATTAAGTGCTTTTCAAATAAAGAAAATAATGGACATTTGAGAACGAACATGAGTAAGTGTATAAATAGACTTGATGGTGAACCTTTTTTTTAATGTAACTGTATGATAATGATGTAAACTTTTCACAAGAAACGTTTCTTTTTTTTCTTCTTTTCAAAATAAGAGAAATTCAGTCAAGATACATAACACGAATTGTACCATGTAATAAATTTCTCTTGAAGTGCAAAAAAACAACTTCATTGTTTGAATTTTGCAATGTGACTGAAGAAAACTTTAATGCATCTAATTTGGGAATGCATATTAAAACAATGATCAGTGGGAAATTGACCGATGTTGTTAAATACAAGAATACAGCGATCGTATTGTTTTCTCCTAATATAAGTTAAGGAATCTTTGTTGAGAAGGGAA
This sequence comes from Sinohyriopsis cumingii, assembly GCA_028554795.2. Taxonomy (NCBI): domain Eukaryota; kingdom Metazoa; phylum Mollusca; class Bivalvia; order Unionida; family Unionidae; genus Sinohyriopsis; species Sinohyriopsis cumingii. Next base: position 36,188,270 of record CM068836.1, read on the forward strand.
ATCCTATTAACACAGTTATTTTGAGTGCAAAAGAACACACACACACACACACACACACACACACACACACACTTGTAAAACCTACAAAACGGGGACATGTTATTTTTCCCAAATAAACGGGGGCATTTTTATTTTTAACAAATTTCGGGTAATAAAGATATGTTATACTATGTATTTGATATATACATGTCCTTTATAACTAATTTGTGGATGAGTTCCAAGAAACAATGTATCAGAAATTTTACCATCAAAACGGGGACACACATTTATACACACAGTATCAAAAATTATACAATCAAATAGGTGACACTGCATAAGTATGTTGTTTGATTCTAAATAAGCACGAATTTCATTCAAATACTCTAGTAATCTCATCTCATTCACACAGTTGAATTCTTTATTTTAAAAAAAAAACTAAATTGAAATATGTGGAATTTTTACATTACGTTTGATGTATGAAAAGTAAAAATGTATGTCATGAGTCTGAAGACACTGAATCGTCAGAATTGTGGGAAAATACAGTGAATGTATTTCTTATTATGAAATGAAATAATCAAAGATCTTCATGCCAATTGTCAGTTAAAATAATTTTATTGGCAGGAATGCACTTTATAATTTAAAATGTCTCACAAAATAATTAATTCTGAAACTTGGTGTAACAAAATTTGCCACTTTAATTCAAGCGCCTTCATTAATAAACCAAATCATAGTATGATTCATTCGATATGAAACACACCAAGAACATATTTGAAAACTGTCTAATGTCAGCAGGAAACCATATTTTTAAATAATTCATATGTAAGTGTCCCCGTCTTATAAGCATAATGTTATGTCTGTGTGTATACAAATTTTCCCTTTTCTATCTACCTTGCCCAGCTCGAGTAATGAAAACGTCCTCGTTCTGTATGTACCATTTCAAGTTTATTATGTACTACATGAAGGTTTTGTGTATGCTAATGTCCACAATTTGCACGTGTTATTTCGTGTGTGTATGCTAATCTCCACAATTTGTATGTGTTACTTTAAGGCTGTGTGTATGAAAATGTCCTTGTTCTGTATGTACAACGTCAAAGACAATGTGTATCGCGTTTTGTTTGTACAATTTCATAGCTGCCTTTATTAAAGTGTTTTCCTTTTTCATACATCACATCAGTGATGTGTGTACATAAATGTCCTCATTTTGAATACTCCAAATCGTTGTTGTATGTATGAAAATGTTCCCAACTTTTATGTACCAGTTCAGAGTTGTGTGTATGAAAATGTCCCCGTTTTGGATATAACGCTTCAAAAATGTGTGTACGGCAAGGTCCCCGTATTGCACGTAACACGTCAAGAAAGCGCGTAGAAACTTATAAAACTGCATTTTTTATATCCACGTTAATTGTGAGAAACTATATTCATTTTTATGTACAAGGTTGTTCATTTGAAAATGTTTATTATTTGTATATTCCATTCCACGTCAAGGCTGCTTAAAGGAAAGAGTCCCTGTGTCGCACGTATGACGATGTGGTCGTTTGTATATTGATGTTATCGCTTTTATGCAAGTGATTTGGGATTAATTAAAAAGTCTCTATCTAGTTCTGAAATAAAATTAAAAGAATTAAAAATTTTAAAAAACGAGACGGACATAGAATTAAGAAAACTTCATCCTCTAATAGAAACGACGGAAATCAAAAATCAAAAAGAAGGAAGAAAAAGAGAAATTGAGAAGTTAGAAAGAGAAAGAGTGGCAAATGCAAGTGAAGGTGGAAACGCAAAAATCAAACTGCAAATTCAAAAAGATGAAAGCGAGATGGAATACTTTTAAAATTTAAAGAATAAGAACCGGCAAGCAGAAAGCACTCCACTCATGTGAGTTCGGTTTTTTATATTGCCAAAAATATTAGGTTAGTACCCCCTTTTAAAGAAAAAGATATGGATAAATGCTTTCAGCGTTTTGAAAAAATAGCAGAGAATTTGAAAAGGCCAAGAGGGTCATTGACTTTGTTGTATGAGTGTACTTATTGACAAAGCTCGTAAGTTTATCCTTCACTGTCAGTAGAAGTGTGTGTGTGTGTGTGTGTGTGTGTGTGTGTGTGTGTATTTTTAATGTAGCTTTAACAATTTTTCAGTCATATCGCTACGATGTCTCCCGTGTAGCAGTTTATAGTGATGTCTTGCACTGGGTCATCCGTGCGACACAGGGACGCTTTCCTTTAAGCAGCCTTGACGTGGAATGGAATATACAAATAATAAACATTTTCAAATGAACAACCTTGTACATAAAAATGAGTATAGTTTCTCACAATTAACGTGGATATACAAAATGCATTTTTATAGGTTTCTACGCGCTTTCTTGACGTGTTACGTGCAATACAGGGACCTTGCCGTGCATACATTTTTGAAGCGTTACATACAAAAAAGGGGACATTTTCATAAACACAACTCTGAACTGGTACATACAAGTTGGGAACATTTTCATACATACAACAACGAAGTGGAGTATTCAAAATGAGGACATTTATGTACACACATCACTGGAATATTTCTGAAAAATTGATATTGATTTTGACAAGTGTGTGTGTGATTTGGGTTTTTAATGTAGCTTTAACAATTTTCAATTTTTCAGTCATATCGCTACGATGTCTGCAGTGTGGCAGTTTATAGTGATGTCTAGCACTGGGGCATCATGCCGCAGACATGTGGCACGATGACCCACCCAGTCACATTATCCTGACACGAGGCCGACCAGTCCTAACACTAACCTCTTAATGCTGAACACCTAGCGAGGCCGCTGTTAGTACCATTTTTATAAGTCTTTGTTATGACTCAGCCGGGATTCGAACCTGCGACCTCCCGCATCGGAGGCGGACGCTCTAACCACTAGGCCACGTCAGTAGAAGCATGTACTAATTATGTTTTTGTCAAATAATTTATCTTGAAGGGTAATGAGTTGGTACCTGAGGCATATCGACAAAGGTTTCGGAATTGCTAAAACTGAAAATCGCCAAACCGATGTCGAGTTTGCAAGAGAAAAAGAACGGCAACTATTCTGACAGGTGGAGTGCATCTAAAAAAGATTATGGCAACTCTTGTTAGGTACCACCATGTCGACCAATTCTGCGCGTCGGGTAATTCGTCGCAACGATACATCATTTCTATAAACATTCGATCACGTGTTATTTTGGGTCAAAAATCCATTTTGTATCAAGTAAGATCGATCGTACTCTAATTAAGAAAAGTGAAATTCATAAAGCGCAAAAAAATATCCCACATTTCGACTCGAAGAAAATGGGATTTCTAAATGTCAACGTGAAGATTTACTTCGTGACCTTCTTGAACCTGTAACCCAGAAAATCATATTTACTATGTATCTTTTAGAATCATGCAAATAAATATTTAAAAGAAGAAAATATTTACCTTAAAAAACATTCTGCATCTTAATCCAAGTTTCCAATTTTTCTAAAAAGTTGTCCAACACGTACAAAATCTTCTTCTACCCAACGTGTCAACTTGCCGCTAGAACGGATTCTCAAGAAATTCCCCGGCTTATAGCCAGTTCCTGAATTCTTGAGTAATTTTTTTCCCATTAACAAGACATTGTAAACACATTACATCCTATTCGTTGTTATTTCTTTTCCACATAATAGCTTATATTTTGTATAAAATATTGAACTTTATTAATTTTTGTACAGGATCGGTTTAGTTTACTTAATATCTCTTGCCATTTATTACGTTGAAGTTTGTAAAACTAGCTATAAACGTGACCTAATTACTCGACTGAACTGCTGACAGCAACAGTCCAAAGTAATGTATTTCATTTTCATAACCCGATTAATAAACATTACATCTTTTCAAAGCTGTGCACAGAATAGGCCGACATATCCCTAGTCATGAAAACACGGGGGTGGCATCCCGTGCGTCCAAACTTAATAGTATTTTGAGAATATTCTGGTGACAATTGCCTCTTTTCAAATGGTAAGCATTGCATTATTTTATTTTCGTCAATCGGTCGAATTCAGTATGCGTTTTGCTTCAATATTGGAGTCGGAAACCTTACGTGCGCAGAAATGCCCGACAGCATTGTATATCTTCCTATCTGCACTTTTTGATTGAAAATAGGGCACGTTTTTTCTGATTGCTAGAGATTAAAAATATGCAACAGAATAAAGACAGCTTTCCCAAATGATCTTGTTTTTAAGAGATCAATGTCATGGTCTTGTATTGAAAACAGTAAAGTTGTTGGGTAAAACAAACCGCAGTCTGATTTTATTTTGGAGAACTATAAACCATTGATGTCGAACGTTCTTTATCACTTACTGGTGATTTTACCAATTCTATCCCTATTAAAATCTTAAGGGACACATGAACTTCTCAGAGTCTTTTATTATCAAGTACGTTGCCTTTATCTGAGACTTGTTCTTCTCAAAGTGCTTTTGTTCTGGGAGTAATGTGCGGCTTTATCCAAATTCGACTCCATAATGTTAATTTTCATCAGACTTAGTTTCAGGACCAGCGAATGTCATAGCTGGCATTTCGTTGCCCATTGAGTGTATTCATTTGTTGCTAGGCAATGCCTTAGCTGTAGATACGGTTGTGGTAATCCACTTGTAACTGATAAGCCTTGCTTGGTTCAAAATATTGATCCTCTTGAAAATTAAATCCATGATATGTACCCTGCTTGTGCAGTTACTAATGATATGGCAAAAAGAGCTATTGAGAATGGTATTGATCAGGAAATTAATCTTTTGGGAGACACGTGTATTGCCCTGACCTTTGATAGGTGACGTTTGTTCCAGGTATGAATCAATCAAAAGGTATTGATTATTGTGATCCTCTGTTTACTACTCATTCTCTCGGTTTTAATCTGCGTGACAAATGACAATCACTTGTCGTTGAACAGGAAAAATATCCTGTGATCTCCGTTTCATTCAGAGAGCTATTAGAGAAACTGTTTACGCAGACGTACCAACTTGCCATATTATAAAAATTGGGTCTTAATGAGAAAATGGAGACCACCTGAGGTACCCACTGGTGACGAGTGGTCCATGAGCCATGTAGTTCCTGAGTTCTACAGACGGAAAATTCTTTGTTTAGTCCATCAAACTCCCCTGGTTGATCATTTAGGAGTCAATAAGACTTATCAAAGATCTTTTTTTTTGTGACGAGAATTAAAAGTGATTTTTTCCGAATACTGTAGATCTTGTCACAATGGCCAAATGGTCGCAAAACCCAATCAGAAGATACCTAAGGCTCAACTGTAACCTATTCCTGCATTTGACAATTCATTTAGCAAAAAAATGAGATACTGTCTTGGTCATTTACCTAAGACCATGTCAGGCAACTAATGCTGGTTGACAATAATCTGTGCGCTGACAAGATTTTGCAGAGACAATTCCGTTACGGAATACAAGGACTAAAACTATTGCAAAAGTCTTGATAAAGTTTTTAAACACATTTTGGCCTTCCCAAATCCGCCCGATGATATCAAAGTTGCAATTTCATTTCGGAGATTAACCAACAAATTATCTACTAATTATGTATAGTTTTTTTTCTTCAAAATGAGGAAAATATTTATCTACTCATTTTTCGTTAAACTGGGTATTCTAAACTAATATTTCTGGTAAAATCAAAACCTGAATTTGCGTGCAAAGTGAGGGAGTACTTTCCACTTGCCAGCTCTAATTCTTTTAATTCAAATTGAAATTCCCTTTCTTCCTTTTCTCTCTACATCTGTATTTTCCTCTCCTCTTTTTCTCTTTGCATTTGCACTGCACAAGCCTCTCTTCTTCTTTCCGTAACTGCACTTCTCTGTCTTCTTTCTGTAACTGCATTTACATTTGTTGGTCTTTCTCATTCTGAAGCTGAAGTTTTTAAACTATTTCCGTCTTGTGTTTTAATTTAAATTCCAATAATTTTATGTCAGAACCTGATAAAGACTTACTACTCAAACTTTTTTTTTATCAAGAACGTTCTTTTCTACCAAATATTGGAGCAAAATATTTTGTATTTCTTGCTACGTTAAAGAAGCCTTCGCCTCAAAAAGATGATATTGTCTGGCAAGCTGGAGCAATTAATTATTTTTCATGGACTCAAATCTTTCCTGGCTAGGAATTAAAATAAATAATACCCTGGGAATTAGAAAATTCCGAAACAAAGTGAATTTAAGTTTCGAAAACAAAGTTTTCCTAAATACTTTAGAGAAAATTGTATGCCCTACACGAGCATCGAATTTTCTATTACGAATCTATGTCTTTAATTAAGTATTAGAAAGGAGCCCAAACTAGCAATGAACAATGTCTCTATAATACAAAGGGAACATTTAAAAAGAACTTACAGTAATGCGAATTAAATCCCATATAGTCCAAAACGTTCTATCACCTGTCCTACTGAAAGAAATTCTAATTATAATCCAATTATGTTCCAAAAAAGTCTTCAATTCTGAATGTGTTTAAGTGCTGTAATGGCCTGTTACGTGCATATGTGCCAACAATCGTTTGATAAATTACAATACTATGATCCCAAAATGTATTTGTCTGAAATCACTATAATTCCGGATTACTGTTTCCGTCTAAGAATAGTATCGAAGAGCACTTTGTACATCCAGTGAATAAGAATTTTAATGAATAATCCACCAAAATATTATACCGACCAGTACAAAAAGAATGATTCTGATAAAGATGTAGAAAAACAAGAATGAATAATTTCTCAAGTAAACAAGATTATAAACCCTTCTAGTTGACGTAGGTTGCAATTATCGTTTTCGGGAAATTCACTGTGACTTGATGAAACTTTCCATTCGAGAATATTCTAAGTTGTTAACAACACAAAATCTGTTACTAAAATTACAATAAAGAATGTGGGAAACATCACTTACAACAGGTTTATCCACGGGGAACACCAATGTCCCGGACCCAGACCCAAATAAACATAGTCACCTCTATCGATAACAAACCAAATACCTAACCTACTCTCATAGAGAAATATTACCCATGTATTGTCTGTTTACAGAATAAAAGTTACTGGTCATATACACAATGAACATCATTTTGGAAAAGGTAAAGTCCGAAATACATAACATATAATCCTGGAGAGAAAAAAACTATCAAACAATGCAAATTAAATATACATCACAGCGATGTCGCTCAAAAACGCGTACCGCAAATCCAACTCATATTGTAGTAGCTGCGATTACTCGAACACGTGTTTGATGTAGAGCAAAAAAGTACAAGTTTATTAAACCTTCCAGGTCTACTGTGGACGCAAACACTCCGGGTCTGCTTTAAAAGAATTCGGGGGCTTTATTGCTGCTGCCTTACCAAAACTACCAGGAACAACATGGAATAACTATCCGGTGAAAAACACCTGACTGGATACAATTATTGTGGGCCTGCTTTACCTTTTTACATACGACTCGAGTCTAACACTCAACGAAAAGTCCGGAGAAGCACTTGTAAATTGTGATCAAACGATATCACTGCACATGAACATGCCGACGTCGATCTTATCCTTGACTTAAATGCGATTGCAGGACCAGGTGCAGGAGAATGAATCGCAAGATTGGTCGTCAATGGAAGAATGAAGGCTAAGATTGCACTTGGAGATTTTCATTAAACATAAAGTATGCTGATATAAAAAAAACAACGGACACATGCGTATAAGAACTGTTGGTGAAGCCTCAGCGAATGGGTGGCATGTCTTCGATTAGTCATAGCAGCACTAAATAATGAAGTCACGATTGGATTAAAACCAGCGAATGCGATTCGACTATAGACTGTCGCATTTACTCAGAAATGAATTTCACGGCCGGCACCATTACAACCAATCAAAACAAATTTGTTTGGTATCTGTAGCACCAGGCGAGTTAGAAGGTGGGAAATGTCATGCTGCTAACCCATTATGTTCCGTCGTTGTATTTACGATTTCGGAAAGGATTGATACTTCAAGACAACGATTACGTTATCCATTGGGACTTATTAATGAAGAAGCAGCAAAGCCTCCAATTCGAGTATGTGCGCGAGAGGAATTGAAATTTTTTCCAGCAAATACGAAACTACCAGCAAGATTTTTTTTGATGCGCTAGTGCATTACGTTAAAGTGTCAGCCTTGAGTTGATTCACAACAGCATGATTGCTGCACAAGTAGGTAGTGACTCCGTCGGGGAGTATCCAACGCTTGGTATCAAGCGGGAACAAACGTACCTTGGTGCAGCGGTAAACACCCATGCGATATTTCTGACACCTTATTATTTTTGCCGTGTGTGTGAATTTGCGTCGGTCTCGAAGACATTCCACGTAAATTCGTGTCTGAGATACTTTCGCACAATTACGCGTGCTACTCCTTTCACACTTTTATTTCAGAGACGTGTGGTCCAACAACAATCGAGTACATTTTAGGTTGCAGTCCCTTTTGCTCTTCGACTGGTTTACCCGAGCACTCTACCTTGAACTTGTTAACAACCAACGTATTAGTATTACTAAAAACGGGTGTTCTTTCGCATAATTTCTGGTATCAAATTCATTAACCAATATAGGTTATGCCACGTCCGCGTACACATCGATGGTTTTGATGAGCATCACCAGCGAGTCAATTTCGGTATACAATATCTTGATCCAATCCTGGTAAAATGGCTTGATCTTGTCATAGCAAAACTCGTACATGAGCAACTTTGACAAGTTCAATACGAACGAACCAACATAGATTGATTTTTGTCAGCTTGAGCTTTGATTTTTGTACTGTGAATGGCACCAAGTCCACAATCAAAGCTCTTCAGAGATTCAAAGGCCGGGTCAGCCATGAACCTTCGAAGTTTGTCTTGTTCACTGTCAGGGACAAGGTCGACTCGAATTCGTTTGAGCAGATTCTCCATGGATTTTTCCGAATACAGAATTATTAATGAGCTTGAAAATGACCTTCTCAGACTTATTTGTGGTCTTTATTCTCAGGTGAGTATTGAGTGCTATCCATGCTTGCTAGCGAATTAAAGCACTCGATGGATCTTGGTTGCACGCATACACCTGGAAGTTTCTCACTTGGAGTACATAATTGTGTTTGATCCTCAGACTTTGTACTAGTTTGGTGCATTCAGTGTGTTTACACCCGGATTCATCGATACGGGAACAACCATGTATCAGGCACCGACAAAACTTCAATGCCAACGGATAATCGCTGTGGACATCATGAAAACGTACACGGTCTTCTATATCAGCTTCAAAGAAATATCAGTTATCGCTGATGATGTTGTTATCGTGTGTGTGTGTTTGTACGTAAATTTATCTGGAATCAACCCACCGAAACTTATCCACCGGAAACGGTTGCTTCATTGCCAATACATAAAGGTTATTTTCATAGATACATGATGTAACTCTTGGGGGGGGGGGACAGCGGGGTTATACCCGTCCACGTGTGGATTGTTGGCTAGCCATAAAATTCCGCCACGAACTTAGCGCTCCATAAACAATGTCGGTAAGCCATTCGAAACAGATTTTATTTTTTACAACAATGCATTCCAAGTCAGTCACAGTGTGCAGGGTCAAAGTTATACACATGCATGACAGTGTCACAAAATTACTCAAACACATCAGCGACCAACAACACACCAGAGCACAGATACAGATCGTGATAACCACCCATGTTTTTGCGTTAGAATACGGACCGAACTTGAAATGCTCCTAATATTTTCTGAGATGTTATCACGTGACTGTAATGAATAAAACGCTTCGATCGGTGGCAACTGAGTTTCAGAAAATTTGACCCAGTCACTCATGTACTCATATAGATACACAGCTTTTATCGTCAGCAAGTCTATGTTGGAGAGACAATATCAAAAGTAGCATAGTTTTCCGCCACTAGATTGTTCACTAACTTGTCCAAGGACGAAAGCAGAAACTGTAACGAATCAATGAACTGTAGTTGGCCTAGCCTAAATGTTATGTATTTTTCCATGTTTTTGGGGATCACGCTTATTGGTGAGTTTTATGTCGTGCAAAATGACTGCATTAATAAGTGGCCATCATACCCGTGGAAGTTATGAAATATTACAGGAATTATTCGTTTGTTTTCCTAAATTCTCAGCTGTAGATTGTATGCGTTGTGTGCGGCTTCAGTGTTGCAACAATGGTCACGGACTTTAGAACTGGAACTTCCAGTACCATCAGTGGAAGTTAAATCTCCGTTACACATCCAGCAATGAGTGGCTGCGGAGAACTCACGAATGTTATCACCGGTCATGATCATGACTGCTGGTGAGAAAAGCTGTTGTCAAACTCCAACTAGATGATACAAGGAATTTTTATATATCGTTTCACTGCAGTTTATCTGAGGATGTTTTTACCCGGTTCCAGGGCCATAGAGAGCGATCACGGGCCTCTCCTAGTTCTTATTCCCAAAAAAATTATTTTATCAAATTAAAAAGTGTTGTTTGGCCCGGGCCCCCTTACGAGCCCGGGCCTCGGGGATATATTCCTGGTTGCCCCCACCCCTTGTCGGCCCTGCCTGGTTCTGACATTATTGTCCGATGCGGATTTCCACTAATACCACAACAGTAAAAGTCATAGTCGGTGAGCAGTTACAGCAACATTTGCAATGATATTTCTTACGTTTACTGTGTCGGTTAAGCAGCCGGGCTTTATCCATCGTAGCGGGATACCGATTCTGACTCCTTCAGTTAGCTAAGCAACAACAAATCGATCTGGATTCATCTATGTTGTATATGTGGGGATAGTGCCAGTGGATAAAGGGCACACGGTACTAAATGTATTGATAAATACAGGTTTGATAATTAATAAGTACTCAGAGCACTCTGAAGTTATTGAATTTTTAATATCATGGTGTTTGCATAGGTTTACTATGGGGACTGAATTAGTTATGCATTGAACTATTTACTATTCATAGGTCTATCAAGAAAATCAAGGACAGCTTTAGGACACACGGTACTAAATATATGGAATTATGGGAACCAGTTAGGAAATGGGTGAATATAAATTAGAGTATATATGGGATTGGCTGGCCAGGATTGGTTGATAACGTAAGTTATTTTTTAAGAAAAATAATCTATTGAGAAATTATCCTAGTTGCAACTGAAAAATAGAGACATTGTTTTATTGATGGAACTTCGGTCCCTAAACAGTCTTGAGTTTGGAACACTCATCACTAAAATTAGCACCTGACTCTTAGGTATGGAACTGAAAGCACATGATTTAAACACATGCAGGTCCAGAAAATGCCGCGGCTCATATCCTATGCTCTACACAGAAGCTGACATCCAGGTTTCATCTATACTGAGAAATATAGGTTTAATCACGAGGACTAAGAAATTTCAGTTATTTAATTTTTAATATCATGGTGTTTTGTAATAAGTTTACTATGGGAACTGAATTAGTACTGTGAGTTTTAATAGCCTCTATAGTAAGTGAACACATTAATAGTGGTATTTGAGTTAAATGTTTCTAATTTGTTCAATGTGGACTTAATAACCTGCACGGGAAATTCAAAACTACCAAAAGTGAGTTCACTCAGGTGTTGCCTTTATTCTCAAGGCGGGTCTTGATTATCATTAGTCGGATAAAACGCCGACAAAATTGCTTAGTCAAAACATCTGTTTTCAAGGTTTTCTTTACGTTTATAACTGACCTTGGTGGAGCCCTCTCTGGCGTTGGTATGTAAATTGATCCACGAAACGGTTGATATGAAGTGTGTCCATCCCGGTCCCGTATTGTTATGACGTCTCGAGAATCTTTCCATTCCTTTGTCGATTTCATCAATGATGGCACTGGAGTCGCTACGGTTCAGGATTGCGCAAGCACCGCTGTGAATCAACGATGTAACAGTTTTAAATCCATCCTGGTCGCGACTGAGCTGCATAGCCTGAATAACATTAAGGACAATGACTGCTTTAACTCCAGGGTGGACAAAGTTTTGTAACACGGATGTGATTCAAGGAATCATGTTTTTTTTAACAGTTGTCGAACGTCTTTACCTGGTTTGTATGCGTTTGGGATAATTGCCACGTGATTTTCTAACTTACCACTACGCGTGTGAAATTTGAATTCACGTACTTGTTATTGCTGTGATTTTGCACGAACAGACAAAGCAGCCTCGGTAGCAATAGCAGATGCAATAAGTTATTTTCATCCTTAATTCGGCGACCATGTTTTTCATCCACAATACTACGACAGTTTGGCTCAAACTCATCTAATATCTAAACTCGTCTCAAACTCGTCTAATATCTAAAATATGTAAGCTCTTCTTGCACCTCTTGGTATTTGTATAATTATGTTCACATGCACATTGTTTTAGTTGTTGTACCCTTGTTGTTGCTGTTGCAGCAACTTGTGGTGGATTAGTGACGGGTGGTGGAGCAGGTTGATTCAGTGCAAGTATGGGTAACGATAATTCAAGTATGTCAGCTTTCGCATACGACCTGGTATTTGCAGTCCTTGCTGTTGTACGATTTGCACGTTAGGTATGCTTACATTAGGGGAATGGCTTCTCTAATTAAGAAGTTTGTCAAAACATTGTTTTAGTTTTTGTATTTCACCAGGATCATAAACGGCAATTGCTTTCATATTAACTATTAATTATTCTGTGCAATCACATGTGTCTTTGCAATCACAAGAACGTGTGTTTTACACACCTGATAATATTCACGAACATAAATATGGCATTCAGAGTTGATTACGTGATATGACACCGATGCCACATTTAAGACATAGTCGTGCACCTGCGCAGTACGTAACATAGCATATGTGTTTTACAGTATTCATAGTGGCATGTTCTGCCGCAGTGGTCATATTTTCCATGACATACGCTTTTGCATTTGTTGTGTCCCGTTGGGTGGAAGTTTATCTAATTGACCGTAAACACAAGACAGATTGGCATTTATTTTGATCTTGAATGTGTGTTAAGTTCATGTCTGCCCCAATAAGCTCAAGTGATCCATCACAGAGCACTTCACCAGCTCGTACACTACCGTCTGGAGCATCAAAGCCTGTGATTCTAGGCGTGTTAGAGCGTTTGTATATCTCAGATATGGTTTTTGCTTCTCGGGACTTGGAAATTGGTTAATAAAATACCGACTATGGGTTAGTGGATACCATAATTAATTATGTCTGTTCCAGGTTTCTCATAGCGAAATTACTTTGCTAGATAAAATATCTTTCAGAAAGAAGTCCGAATAAATAACCTCAAATGACTAACTCATATGAACTAGGAATTAGTTAGTCAACTAACATGTGCAGTCGATATCGGTTTCAGATATGATTCAAAGATTATGGGTGCCATGCAACCATTACTGAAATCTACTTTACAGCATCAAATTTGACTTTCACGTTTCACACTAACTGGCTAGACTCGGTAGTCTCCACCACTTAATAAAGAAACCTTTGTCCGAAATTTGGATTGGTACCAACGACTTGTGTCTGATAGTACGGCGCAGTAGCTGTCATGGCTATGGACTGTATTGAGAGTGTAAACGGCAACCAAGTATTGCAACCAAGTATTTGACGTTAAGAATCCGTTTGGAAAACACGAGTTAGGTTCCTCCCTTTATCAGCTAATGTCGAAAAATATGTCTTTACTAATTATGCCGAATGTAATGTAAGAATAGATAGTAATTATAGGCCGACCGGATATATCCAGCTCTTTCACTAGAAATATTTTAGTTATTTTTCAATATTACGAAAGCTGTTCTAACTCGGTACAGATTAAATCGGAATAGCTTATCTCTCTCTCTCTGATTTAAGGCACGTAAGATCAAATATTTTGATAAAATCTGCATCAGTTTTGGATGATGTAATCATGCAGCTAGTTTATGTAGACTCTGTAGTTTTGATCCAACACGGGCTACATATAAGCCGTATACAATCTAAAGAACGTGTCGGCGTTGAGACCATTTTCGTGGATTAATCGACCACGAGTTACATATTTTATGTGGCTTACTTTCCACATACTGGTGGATAGAGGCTTTATTGACTAGTCTCGGCTCAACAGGAAAAGGGCAAAACATGCAATATGACGTTACTCACATCATCACATGCATGAATGGACAAGATACAAGTCGAGATACAGATGGATAGTCTGAAAAGAAAATGTCTGGTTTGGAATTTTATGCTTATTGATCGATTAATCCGTCGTTAAATGTTCTCTTTAAAAACAATTATATTTAGTTGAAAGGAACACCATTAGTTCGATTATCTCCCACCACATCACCCATTATAATAATTTTTGGCCAATACACTTATCCGTCAAATCTGTTAATATTGGCGGTATGGAATTTAGAAAGACATGTGAGTTTTTCCTTCTTTAGTAACAGCGGCCATACTGAACGATATGTTATAAATAAATGTACAAACTTGTTACATAAATCTGTAATTAAACTTTTTATAAATTGGTTGTGTGGTGTTTCGAAGTCGCATGACATTTTATCATATTTTAAGTAAGAGTAATAATACTTAGTAGCAGATTGGTGGAGTTTGTAGAGGGATAGCAGACTACCTTGACCATACTATTCTGACGTTGACATTAGTTTCAGCAAGTCTGGTGATTCATTAAGTAGAGAAAGGTATTTTACTTCGATAGTGACAGGCAGGAATAGGTAACACCAAACTGATACCGATCACACATAACTTAATTGAATGCGACTCCTGGATCTATATTGCTCATCCATTGGCAGGTTCTCGATTAGAAGCTAATACATTCAAAGAGGAAACCTTACAAGCAGATTTTTGTAAGTTTCAAAGGAAATACTTAATGAACTATGCGCTTCTACGGCGGTTCCAAAAAATAGAATACTTCACCATACAGACAGGTTAGCTGAAATTGAACCAACCCCAATGGCCTTCAAGTGCTAACTAAACGGCATAGTTAACATAGTTAGCCAAATGACAGTGTCTAAAAATGAATCCAATACTGTTTTCATTCACCATTTAATAATTATATGCAAATTGTCTTATATGTTGATATTTGCATTCAGACGTAAGCTTTTACATGGGAACCGACTTGCATATGAAGGTAACTTTGCACGGTTGTAAATGTGCACCTGTGACGGCGTTTTGCAAAGGTAACGAAAATCTGTCAGTATGTACATTATGCAAACAACATGTGAACGAATAGTATCATTATTTTGTGTCATAAATAATCTGACATACATTTAAACATCAAGTTGATTGTGTTTATCCTATAATTGTAAGTGAATCCCAGTGTGGATGAAATCTGTATGTAAGAGGCTATGAGAAGCTGGTACTCATGTGTAATTTAATTTAGTAAAATATATAACCAAGAAACTATATATTCATTTAAAAAAATAGAATTATATCTGTGGTCATTTTATCCTGACCCTCGCTAAGCCAAGTGTAGTCAATCCACTTCTTTCTACATCGACTCTTGGCATTTGTAGATAACCTAAATAGTGATCGAAGAAGTGTCCTCTTGCGGATCAAAGAATTACTACCCATTGTACCCTAATTAAGCTGACCCATTGAGAAAAACTCGTGACATATGTTGGTATTGTGACTGAATTGCGACGGAATCGTGTAAAGTAAAATGTTTATGCATTCTATATGAACAAAAATACACTCAGGTTTCGTAGCTGTGAACATCGTTGACCGATGGTGGTTTATTTTGAACCTCAGCTGTTTCAAAACACTGAGTTCGGTTTACCCATTGCTGCGCGTGTAATGTGCATGCAGTGAGAAATTTCATTAGAGTTTTTCAAGAAACTTACCACTTTACTTGAGCAATCTTCAGCTGTAGAGTTATGTGAAATATACATTTACAACTTTTATTGCTATCCGCCGTGTGTGATATAATCGTTTTATATAGTGGATATTTCAGAATTTATTATTAATTCTACATATAGTCAGACTTATGTTACATAACGACATGCTATCAGATAGACTATAGTTTGTTTCAAGTTTGTAAGTTTTATAAGTGAAACAATTGTATTAAATTATACGTTTTATGCGTTAAAGGAGAATAATGTTCGAGTTCTTAAATTCAGTCAGACTATTCTTGTGGGTCACGTGGTCAGTTATGAACGCCATAATTATAATACTCTCGCACTGTATTCTTATGAAATGATTTAAGGTAAACGAGGCCAATTCATGTGTGCGCATGTGTAAAGTGTATTATCGCAATTTTATTGCACAGCGTCTCGTGTAGCTCACTCGATATATTTCTAACTGTTTTATTTTGTCTTGGAGTTTTAGAACTCAGTGGGGTTTTGTGTAAACCGGATGAATGTGACGACAGTAACGTTGGCTAGGAAGACTATTGGTTTACTCGCGGTGAGGGACCAAAGCTTTGGGACTAACGGTTCTGCATGGAATATCGAAGCCCTCGAGGAATCATTTGGCAGAGTTGGAGAGCCGTCCGTGTGTGTTTGCTCCTTGACCATTCAACGAGAGCTGTGGAATCGGAAATGCATAGTGAAAGCGACTAGATACACGTGTTCAAGTTTCGAGTCAGTATTATTTAATATCATTATACGAATGCAATCAATAATTGAAATATCGCTATACAAGTGAAAATCAATTAAACGTACATCTTGCTAATGCAAGAATCGTACATCGTACATCGTTTATATATGTGTATAAATCCTATACTTTGGTCACCCTTTGTGATGGACTCATATAGTATTCATATTTAAGTATAACTAGCTTAATTGCTTGTCCTGGGATGGAATTGATAACCGTTTCAACATAAAAGTAGAAAAAGTAAAAACTTAAAATATTGGATAAGCACGTTTAAAAGAAAGTTTGAATGTAAATATACAAAAAAAGAAGTAAAACCAGTTAGTAAAACTTGGGATGCTGCCCCGCTTTTCGAACTCGCGACCTCTCGTTTTGTAGCCATGTATGTTATTATATATATATATATATATATATATATATATATATATATATATATATATATATATATATATATATATATGCATTTCAAACATGACATATGAAGAAAATATATTTAAATGCTGGATGACAGAAAAACACAGAAGTGGTACAGAAAAACGAAAATATATATTTATACCGTAGAATATTATAATCTGCAGCATTATATC
Source organism: Sinohyriopsis cumingii (assembly GCA_028554795.2). Lineage (NCBI taxonomy): Eukaryota > Metazoa > Mollusca > Bivalvia > Unionida > Unionidae > Sinohyriopsis > Sinohyriopsis cumingii. Next base: position 36,205,305 of record CM068836.1, read on the forward strand.
ATCGGGTTAGGCTTATCTCTTGATGCTGAATTTGCAAATATACGTAACGATTGCATCAACTGTGGTTCACGAAAATACATTATACATCATATGTTGACCTTGCTAGCTGAGATCAAAGTCAATGACTGCATGAACATTTTTTTTTTTGAGGGAACAGGAATTATTTATTTATGTGAAGGAATTGTTGATAAATCTACAATAAAATTTCTTATTTTTATCAAATCCGACGACTAAGAGGAATCAAGTTCACGGAACAAAATTGCACTTTTAGAATATACTCAAGGGACAAAATTAGACCAAAAAGAGTGAATTATTAGGTTATAAAACTTGTAATAGAATGAGCCAAAACAACATTAATTCTAAAGTTCAATTAATGTAATTATTGCCATAGTCTTTTGATATAACAAACCGAAAATGGCCTTTTGCTCACACTAAATTTGACTATAGACACATTTTAAAGTAATGCTTAAAATATGCATCATTTTAGCAAGCATTATTTCACTCCAAATTCAACTTCTCAAAATAATCAAAAGTACCCTTGATTCATCCTGGTTTTATGATTGCATGAGCGACCCCGACAATGCTTTCTAAATTATTAATTTCAGTTTGATAAATCGTATGAATTTTCTGGCATAAATAATTAGTACCAATATATAACACACGATGAACTTTAAAACTTTACCGTTTCCATAATGGAAGCGTATCGTGTTCTAACTACACAATATATACCAATTTGGTCACAGAAATGGCACACTGGCCACTTGGTGAATTTAATATTAGTATTTACCTTTAACGTTAATTATGACCCTCTGGTGACGTCTTGAAATGTAATGATTAAACGTTATATAGGTTTAACATTGGATGACGTTCTATAGTTGAACGGGAAATGTTGAAGACGTCCATAAAATCAATACTGGATGCGATCTGCGGTCGCGATCATAATATAAGTCCAAAATGGCATTCGATCATTTAACATGAAATGCGTGAAAATGCATCGTGAGAAATATCTAACATATCTTTAAGAAACTATCTGGGGTTTAACAATCCGTACTACCAAAATGGCAAACTGATGACCAAATTTGTCAGATGCTTTGAAAAAAAGGCTTCGATTTTTGCATTCCAGCCATAAAAGTGAACTTACAGATTGAGACTTGATTTACACAGGACGAACAATATAACCGCGTACGAATTTGCCGCTGCACCAAACGTGTTGTTGAAGCATGTACTGCCACTGGACTATAATGTCGTTTGATCAAAGGAAGAGTCTGATAGAATGTTTTGGTCCAGAGCAGCACGTTCTTGTCATTCGATGAGGTCAAAGCGTCGGATTCGCCCCAAAACTTTTCTTTGTCAACTCGTTTCACAAAAATTGCAAACAGTGGCTTTATTTAAAAAAATGAATAATTTATATAATCATGATGTATGTTTTAGTTACTAGGTCAATGGAAATTGCAAAAAAGAAAAATATTTTGTTTTGGGACATTCAGCGCGCAATATGACAGAAAATGCTGATTTATTTGCGCTGGTGAACGACGATGGTCACTGCTATGTCTCACCTTCACATTATGGAACTTTGAAAGGTCGTTTATAGCATCATGTGTGTAAGAGAGTGACCTCCCTACGTTTGTCTCTGCTGCTGGGAAAACAAGTTTAAATGAAAACTTTCCTGCAGGTGGTAACATTTTATTGGCTGCTCTTGGATAGTCATTAAAGAAGACATTATAAATAGAAACACTCCAAACACGACTATATAGGTGTGTGTGTGTGTGTGTGTGTGTGTGCATAAACGTGCGTGTTTATGTATATAGATGTGTGTATATGTATCAACGTGTGTATCTGTGTATTAAAGTATGTGTCAATGTATAAAAGTATGTGTATATATGTATTAACGTGTGTGTCTTTGTATAAACGTTTGTGTGACTATGTAAATAGGCGTGTGTCTCTATGTATTGAGGTGTGTTGTGTGTGTGTGTGTGTGTGTGTGTGTATGATCTATAAGCGTGTATGTTTGCTTGATTAAACTAGTGTCTCTATGTATAAATACACACATATATATGGTTGCATAAATGACAAAATCCTTTGCACAGGCTTATTTTACTCAGTTTTAGCTCCTTTTGGGTCTTTGAATCTCTTTCTCAAGAGTAAACAATACGATACGAGCAAATAAAGTGCACAAAGAAAAAACTAATTCACGAAACATATTGGAACACTTTACTTAAAATGTAAGTAACTGGTGAAATATACAGGAAAGTTTCGTCATCTGCACAATGGCGTCATTTATACCTTCTACAGGTCATGATAGGTTTTTGCTAACGTATTCACCCATAAAATCCGATTTCGGACAATATTTTTGGAGTACTAATTTTGTATTAAGCTCAAAGAACTAAAAAACTATAAAAACAGCTTCAATAACAGTGTACATGACAAAATAAAAAAGTGTATGTGTTAAATTAAATAAAAATAGATTGAAATTAATCTAATTAATTTTTAATCCAAAAGCAATGCTGATAGTAGGAAAAATATCATAATATAAGCATAAATTTAGATCAAAATATATCATTCTCTTTTATATATATATATATATATATATATATATATATATATATATATATATATATATATATATATATATATATATATATATATATATATATATATATATATATATATATATATCTTGTGTGACTGTCCGGATTACCTTAGATCAAAAGAGACCCTGTGAATATGCAACAATTTTAGAAGGAGGGTTCAATATTGGTTTCCAATAGAATATCAAGAAAGAAATGATTACAGAACGGTAGATGAGGAATAATATGATTGAAGAATATTAATGGGAAGTGTATTTCGTCCTAAACTGTGGCTGGACAAAACGGACACATTCTTTCTTCAATGCTCCAATTCTTGCATCTACCATTTTCTGATGTAAGAGGACAGGTATTTAAGTGAAAACAGGTCAAGGACTTTTCTTAATTAAGATTTTTAAATAGCGGTTTGATAGATTGCAACATTTAGCACATTAGATACATTTATTTGACTTTTATAGGTTTAATGTAACACTGTCCCTGAAAATAAAATATAGATAAACATTTTTTCTATTTTTTTTTAAAGCGAGCACGTGATATGTTATGAACTTTGATGTTAATTAACCCTGCATTGGTGTATGCACACGTTTATATAGTGACATACTGTTACATTTACGATAGGGTTAGAAAGATTCAAATTTTCCTTGGAAGCTAAATAAAATATTATAAAATGTACGGTTATTAATATTAACTCTTCAGGTTCCTCGCTTTTATTCAAACTGATTTGACTGTTCCTGGGTCCCGAATTATATATATATATATATATATATATATATATATATATATATATATATATATATATATATATATATATATATATATATATATATATATATATATATATATATATATATATATATGTGTGTGTGTGTGTGTGTGTGTGTGTGTGTGTGTGTGATGCAACAAACACATATCTTTTCCTTTTTATAGTCTTTATGTTTGTATGTACGTATGGTATGTATGTCAAATAATGGAAAGGCGAGGATAAGTTCAATATGTTGACGTCTTATTGTGTGTAACTTGACATAATGGTAGAGTAATTTTAGTTTCCTAGCTGTACTGAGTAGGTTATTGGAGTCGAAGTTGCTGTCGGAGATAGACAGACGGATGGATGATTCGTCACACTAATGATTGTTACCATAATAGGATCATTAGATAGATTTCTGGTTTACAAACAAACTAGTAATACATGCAAGTGCGCAGACACACTCTCACATAATTTTTAACTTATATACTTAAATATAAATACATATATTGCATATCACAATAAATGTCCAGAAAAGATTTGCAAATTTATTTTAGCATTCCATCAATTACAATTAGTTATAAAGACAAATTAATCATTTAAAAAAACTAATACAAAATAATGTCTTCTTTGTGAGTAGACATCAAAGTCGGATCTTCTGAGGCAGCACGATGCAGCGTAAAATTTGTGTCAAAATTTGGCATCTTATGCAAACGATTTTATGGAGGGTCAAATCAATATTTGATGTGGTGGCGCCGCCCAATTCCATATCCACGGTATCTAAAATCGTCCCAGTCATCCCAATCGTCCCAACGATCGTCCCAACGATCGTCCCAGTCATCGCCCCAACCAAAGCCGTATCCGCCATAACCTAAAATAATATAATAACCAGCAGTCAATGGCAATGTCTTAAGCACAAACACGCACGCACAAACGCACAAACACACACACACACACGCACTGCCGCAAGGAACTGGTTATCGCACTAGACTTACTCAGTTTGGATTATATCGTTATCAATATAAAATGGTATCCAGAGTAAGTTATTACCGTACTGTAGGGGTACACAATCCCCGGCCCGCGAACGTGTTCTGTCCGGCCCTCAGGGCAAATTAAAACAACACAGAAATCTGCCCCATGAACAGTAATTATTTTAAAGAAAATAGTGTTTGCGGCCCTCGAGTGGTCTTAGAAAATGCAATCTGGCCCTAGGCCGGAAAAGTTTGTGCACCCCTTCCGTACTGCAATCATTTCCGTGTGGCGTTTCGTTATGTGTATTTAATTTCCATTGTTTGCTATTTTTATTTCATTATATGATATGGGTAACTGTAATTTGGACTTGACCTTGTCCAAATTCAGGTTCATTTTCTACCTGACCTGACTCATTGATTTTGCTTTTGTAAACAATATGTTTATTTCACTCTGAGTCTCGAACATTGGACATTTTTCCATAAATTGCCTGGCATACATGTTGCTTACTACATTTTACATTATAGTTTTAGGAACAGACCTTCTAAGTATAACTATGATTTTATCTTGTAAACATTTGGAACCTTCCAGAATGAAATTTTTCATTAGCAAATAAGTTTTGTTTTCAGAAAATGTTTATTGTGACCTGAGGTCAAGTAGAGGGCTATATAATCGTTTTTTTTTCTTTCTAGAAATTACTTATTCATGCTGTAAGATCTGAGCCGAATCAGTCCTATTATTGTTGTGTCCAAAGTTGTATTTCGGCTGGAATTTATTTCTTCAAATTATTTAATTCAAGTTATTCTTTTCTGGAAATAAAAAGTGCTCAAATATAACATTCTCGGCAGACTTCCATTCATGGTGAAATTAAAAATAAGGATATATTCTTGGATTGTATTATTGTGATTCAACAAAAGACTGTTGGCACATCAGTAAAACACAGGCCAATACAGGCACATCAACAGGTCCAGCCTTGGATTTATTTTGGAATATCACTAACGTTTCTTCAGAACTTTAATCATTAGGATTTGTGTTAGAAATTCTAGGATTATTTGTAATTTAATTCGCAATACCTTAAGTTCTTTTGGCATTTTCACTCTGTATCCAAGGGAAATACATTATTTGTTGAATTTTACAATACTTGTTAGTTTTCGCTCTTTTCTTTAACTTAGTTTAAGACTATGGAGTCGTGTAACATCTGCTGTAGTCCATCAGAAGAATTCTGTAAGTTTGTATATTTACCAAGATATCTTCCACCGTAGTGTCCAAGGCCGAATCCATTATATCCGTAAACACCATTTGAAAGGCCGTATCCAGCGTATCCTCGCCCGCCGTACCCAATGTATCCTAGTCTCCCATATCCTCCCGACCATCCTGCATAACCGCCAAAGCCGCTGAAACTTCCGACTGTATTGGAAATAATTATGAATAACTTTTATTCATGGATATATTTCTGTCATTCATTTTTAGAGAGATAGATGGGGGGTGGGGATGGAGGTAGCTTTAGTGGATTATCCAACAGGCTCCAGGCAGCTAGTTTAATGTAATAAATGAAAACCAATAGATGTATTTTGAAATTCTTGCACAGAATATCTACATACCACGTAGTTCAAGCAATCCTTCCGGACCTTGGACATGGGGTGGGGAACGGAAAATAAATTACAATCTGTCTGTCCGGTATAATACAGATGTGTCCTTTTGTGAATGAACCTCACCCGTCACTAACATACACCACATAGAGATCATCGTATGTGACTCTTTAGCAGTATAATACATTTTTCAAATCAGCACTTTAAACTCTGTATAAAAAAGAATAAAATAAAACAATTATTTTTCCATAAAGCAGAGAGTGAAAATGGTTTATACAGTTTTTCCCAAAATTCCATCGTATCTCCAACAGAAAGAACAGTTTTGGGTCCTGAACATAAACAGGTGGTTGATTTTATTTTGCAGCAAGAAATGGGAGATTAAAATAAGAGTTTGATGATTGTTGATTGTAAGAATAAAATAATTTAATAGAAAAGCAGGGTTTTCGAGTATAGAATGACAGCAATGACAACTGGATTGCAAATAATGAAATATTAAAAAGCATGTTTGCATAAATGTATTGTTTCGTACTCAGGATGGAAAGAATCGTAATTACGGACGTAATGCCAATTTTATGGACGTATTCCCCAAGCGTCACAGTACTGAATGCGGTTCAGAGACAGTACAGTTTTCTTATTTATGTAAGAGAATGGTTTTATCCATCGTTTCTAAAATACACCAAGTTTGAACGAATGATGTGATTCATTCCGTTTCCTTATATGTATATGGACAATTTATATGGACATATAACAATATCGAATATAAACTATGTGACGTATTGAGATAATACGCAAGTTCACAAATATTTTAACTATCAGTAAATAAGTGATGAAATTTTTTCAAGGAAATTGCAATCTTATATAGCTAGTTCTAATCTGAAGTTGTCACTTACCTAAGTTCTAATCTGAAGTTGTCACTTACCTAAGTTCTAATCTGAAGTAGTCACTTACCTAAGTTCTAATCTGAAGTTGTCACTTACCTAAGTTCTAATCTGAAGTTGTCACTTACCTAAGTTCTAATCTGAAGTTGTCACTTACCTAAGTTCTAATCTGAAGTTGTCACTTACCTAAGTTCTAATCTGAAGTTGTCACTTACCTAAGTTCTAATCTGAAGTTGTCACTTACCTAAGTTCTAATCTGAAGTTGTCACTTACCTAAGTTCTAATCTGAAGTTGTCACTTACCTAAGTTCTAATCTGAAGTTGTCACTTACCTAAATTCGAATCTGAAGTTGTCACTTACCTAAGTTCTAATCTGAAGTTGTCACTTACCTAAGCTGGGTCTGTTGTACACACCGTTGAATCCCCCTAATGGTCTGTAGTAACCCCTTCTTGCTGGCCAGTGGGCCTGGGCCACTAGAAAAAGCGCCGAAAGCAAGCAAAACTTGAACATGACAGCACCCTATGCTAGTCCTGGAAGGCATAAAAGAGGTCAAAATTTGACATTGATTAAAAGCGTCTTTATGTTTGAAAAATGTGTGTGTGTGTGTGTGTGTGCGCGTGCTGGAGGGTGAACAGGGATTTTGCTGGCTAAGTAAACAAAGGAGCAAAGATCATGGGACAATGGCCGATTCAAATGTTTCACCATTGTTAAATTAAGAAAAACAATAGATCAATTTAATATTTCAGGCGCCACTAAGAAAATGTGATGGGTATAGTATGTCTTTATATAGCTTTTGGAAAAAAAACAAATGCCATATTTAATTTTTGACAGCTGAGGGGGCAACATTAAGTAATTAATGCGGTTAACCTGTAAACATTATGACATGACGATCGAAGCGATGTTTATGTAAATAATGGCACTTTATTGATTCCTAAAACTTCATATTTGCCTCAAACCAGGTTTATAATTATTTTATTTTATCAATGTATTTAAAGAGCTGCAATTAAAGTGTGTGTTATAATAGTAAAGATAAAGTCTCAAGAGCTTGACACAATGAAAATGACTTTATGGCGTCACACGTAAGTTTTTTTTTATATCAGACCCAATTTATACGTTGATCTATCGCAAAAACAGATTTAGAGGGTATCGTAAGGGTAATTATATAATATTTAATTTATGAAACATGTTTAATAATGTCCCTTTTACTAGCTTTGGACATTATTCAACTAGTTTAATAAATTCAATATTAAATCCATACCCATCTGAGATTCTGTTTATCACAGTTTTTATTTTAGTGGAAGTATTCTATGAAGAAAGAGAAACATAATGTTTTTCGGCATTTCATTTTAAATTCGAGCTCAGATCTTGCACCTCCCAATTCCTGCTCGTGAAATATAGTCCTAGACGTGAGTTGAGGCAATATTGCAAATTATAATAACCAGTAACATTTAGATGTAGACACTTTTTAACAAATTATAACTGAAAGAGAAACCGTCCCTTCAAATCAATAGAACATGCCACAAGGACAAAAATATTTTTCAGCATTTAATATCTGAAGGAAAAATCCTGGGGTGTCATTTAGTTAAGTCTGATCAGATCAACTAGAATAGTTGAGGCACCATCTACATGTATTTTTGATTTTGTTGATGATTTTCATTATTGAATGGCGTTTTCATTTGAGGTTGCTAAGTATTTTGACACAGTGTGACGTACGGTTTTTATGTTATATTGTCCTTGGGATGAAAAGTACATAAGTCATTTTAGCAAAATAAATACAGTAATATTCATTTACATTTTTATAGCACATTGCAAAAAGTTCATATATATTTTTGAACTTTGAAAACTGTAGAAACACTTGTAGAAATGCAATGTTTACGCAATGCTTGGTTATGAATAGTTTAAGCAAACACACACAACAATATAACAATTATATCTGCAATACATATGTACATAAAGAAGACGATATTAAACTAAATTATTGGTGGAAATGTATCAAATTAAACTTACGAATCTTTTATTTTGATTTAAGCGACTTATGTACATACGCGATGGCTAGCTAGCCTAGCACTAGCATAGTTAATCCTTAATTCTATTTCACGTTATGATGCATCCATTGTTTAAATTGCAACAGATTTGACTTACCCATGAAGCCCGGAAAACCAGTGAGAAAGTCCGGCGTCGATGTCCTATAGCTTTGAATTGGAACACCTTTTATACTGATCCACTCATGAATATTTATCACTCACAAACATTTTTCATCCTTTATTACAATTACTATCGCTGATTGATTGTTCCTTTTTGTAATGCACACCTGCTACACCTATATTTATCAATGTGAACCTTCGAGAACTTCCGCAAACAATTTATATTTTACATGAATTTCGAAAAATATAAATAATTCATGCAACCATTTATTGTACTATGGAAAGTCATTCAGAAACGCATTTTATGCATCATTAATATTCACTTCATGTTAAACTTTGGCCTTTCTGTAAGACGATTTTGCATATTCTCGTTCGTGCTGATGACATTAAAGTAATCATGGTTGTTCCCAAAAATGGACACCTGAATATCATTAACTATACTCTGTATTTTTATAACAAAGGCTTCTGTTCGCTATTTCAAAATAATCGGATAATTGTCTTTGTAAAGCGACCTTTATTTTACCGATCTCAGCTCGCCTCGTTCGTAAAGACATATTTTTCTTTGAGAGATGGCGAGTGTACTTTCTTATTACATAGATATGTAAGAAAGCCATGCATTGATATTTTTCTCTTTCTTAATTTTAAATGCGGCCTTGGAGTTAAATTATTCACCTGAGTCGTTAAGTTAATACGCGGAGCAAACTGTCAAAGATTGACATTTCCTTTAATCTTGTCATTGAAGTCCGAACACATTCCGTTGTGAATTCACACATTAAGATTGCTACCAGGAAAACGGTTTATGTCTCTGAATTGCATGGGACAGTTTTGAAAATACATGACAGTTAAAAAGTTAGTAGAGGACGGGCAGTATAATGTTGAATTTATTGAAAACAATATCAGCCAATGACTTAGCTTGACGACTTATGAGATAAAGACTGTTTTCTCCACAAATCTAAAATGAAAGGAACCATTATTCTATCATGAAATGATTGCATGTCAAACAATCATCTAACTGCATTGTGAGACATAGCTATAAAGAGAGGTAAGGGAGTCCAAAGAATGGATATTTATTACTGATAGTTTAATACCAGAATATTTCAAATCTGACCAAATTATATAGCAAACCTCATTTCTGACAATTTTCTTCCAACATTAAACGTATGTAACACAAAAATGTTTACTGTTTTCTTGATAAAATAAATAAATAACTAAATTTAAAGTTTGCACGTAAAATGCGGTGCGTCTGTTACGTGGATGTTCTGTCAGACGAGAATGAAAGGGCATTAATCTTTCGTCATTAACATATTTGGCGTTTGAATGTTTCTCAGATTAATTTTCATGCATCTATACATTGCTATGATCGTCTTTTTGAATACCCTCTTTTGATTGTTTACATGTGAAAACATTAAGCGTTTTAAATACAAATGTTGTATTAAGAGAGAGAGAGAGAGAATATGCTTTCCTTAAAATAAAAATACCTAAAGCAAGGACGGCTGAATGATAAAAAAGATGATTTAAAAAACAGATATAAGGAAGCGGAATTAGTGTATTAAAATCAGTTTTTAATGAATTGAAAATTATCATGGGCTGATAATTAGACTCCAACAGGCTATTTTCTTACATCTAGAAATGTAATATTTTCTTTAAACCAGTTTGTACTATTTCTATATTTGAACCCATAAAATCTACTTCATAAATATGACTGTCTTAAGCAGCCTGAACTCTAATCGTAGCATTCGTAAATTCTATTTCTGTTTTTTTGTCGAGTCATCATGGAAACATTCTACGTTTATAAGTTATTAAGCGCGTACTAAAATAAAAGTGAAAACGATTTTTGAAGGTTGCTTATGCAAATTTAATAAATCTAGTTATAACTGCATTGCTGTAGCTAGAAAATGAATTGGGGTTTGTTTTGTTTTTCTGACGACACCATGGAAAAGAACAGTATCAATAACAACAATACCCTTTCAATTATTGTTTATTTTGTCGAGTTATGAACACGTACGGGCAAAACCTATCCAAAAAGTGTTGCTAAGATTATCATTTATTATTATTATTATTATTATTATTATTATTATTATTACCACTATCATCATTATTATCATCATGGTCGTCGTCGTCGTCGTCATCATCATCATCATCATCATCATCATCACTCATTTTTCACAAAATAACATTGGAACTTGTGTGGCTTCAGTTTCGCTAATAGTCCACTGAAACAAACAAGATTCAAATAAAGAGAATGAGTAGTAAAAGGAAGATACTATGATCAAAATCTCTTTATTGATCAATACCACGAACAAACGTGACCTCATTCAAAAGTATGACCAATAAAAGTGTCAGCTTATGGAATAATTTCTTGATCACAATCATTCTCTAGAGCTCTTGTCGACATTGCACTGGTAACTGCACGTGCAGCGTATAAATCAAGGATTTCAACATCATTATGATCAACTTTCTGATCCAAACAATTATTGTCAGTTACAAGTGGATTAACCACTACCTAATCTCCAGCTAGATCGTTGCCTAGTGATAAACTATTTCCCCAAATGGGGAAAGAAGTTACTTCTCCGACAGTCACCACTTCTGAGACTATATCTGATGACACATTTACACAGTAGAGAGGCGCATTGACAAAGATGCACTGTACTTCCTGAATAAGAACACTTTCACTAGAAAAAGCCTTTTCAGATAAAGACAAAGTACCTGATAATAAAAGACTCCGAGAAGTTCATGTGTCCCTTAATATTTTAATTGGGGATAGGCAGAATTAAAAAATAAGTAATATAGACTCTTTTCAACATGGTTCATAATTTTCCATTATAATATTAGATTGTGACAGTGAACTTAACCTTTGCGAACTAAGAGAGCGTGGAATAGCTATGTCTTGATTCTATTGCTAATGTTTTTTTTAATTTATAGCAATCACGAGCATGATTATGAGCAAAAGGAGACCACCTGAGATACCCGCTGGTGACGAATGGTCGGTGTGTTATCATCTTCTTGTTCCTATGTCGTATAGACATTAATGTTTGTATACCCATGAAAATCAAATTGCTGGTCATTTAGGAGTTAATAAGACTTATCATAATATCGTAAACCATTTTTATTGGAGGTAAATGTAAAGCGATGTTTCTAAATATTACAGATTTGGCATAAGTGTCAAATGGCAGGACAACCCAATAAGAAGATACAAAGACTCATCTGCAACCTATTCCTGGCATTAACGAACCTTTAGCAGAATAATTTTAGACTGTGTCGGTCCCTTTGCCTAACACCAAGTCAGGTAACCGATACGCCTACTGTAGTTCCAGAAACATTTTCTTTGAGGAATATTAAAACCAAAACCATAGTAAAAAAACGGTTTGATAAAGTGTATTTTAAAATACATTTGGTCTTCCCAAATCTGACCATTCTGACCTTGGGTCAAGTTTTATTTATGGAATTTTCCAGCAAGTCATGCATGAGTTAGGAATCCAACCATTGAAATCTTCTGCCTATCACTCTGGATCATTTAATCAGACATTGAAGAAGATGATTCGGTTATATTGCTTTAAAACAGGACAAGAATGGGATGATGGTGTTCAATTGCTGATGTTTGCATTGAGGGAATCAGTTCAAGAATCGATAAGTTTAGTCTTTTTGAACTATGTTTTGGACATACTTTCCATGGACCATTGAAGTGATGAAAAGAAAAACGCATTGTAACCAAAGATTCAGAGATGAATCTTCTTCACTATGTCTCTTATTTCAAATATGAGTTGTCAAAAGCTTGTGAACTAGAGAGATCTAATGTTCACTCACTCTGCCGAGTCAAAAATGAAATACAAGGGAGAGAAGTTTTCAACCCGTTGATAGAGTTCTCGCTCTCTGTCCCATACCCCAAAATCCTCTTCAGGCTAAATATTATGGTCCTTATATAACTGAAAAGAAAGAAAGTGACTTAATACTCCTGAGAAGGGGAACAGAAACAACTTTGACATATAACTATGTTAAACTATGTGTACTGGCTATAAAGAGGTTAACAGTAATACTCCTGAGAGGGGGGAACAGAAACAACTTTGACATATAACTATTTTAAAGGAGTATGTTGTTAGAGATCTGTTAATGATTCAATTTCGTTCTACTCGGCTCATACAGTGAGAATTCTAACCATGCCATGAAATTGGACTGTAGTGACTTTGATTTAATAGATCTTGTGAATTCCGAAATATTAAACAATCCGGACCAGAAACACATTTACAGCCATAAGAAAATAATGAAATAAGACAGCTGTTATTTGAATATGACTACTTGTTTCTATATGATCCTGCATGAATAGAGAAAATCTACCATGAAATTGAAATTGTTGATTGTACACCAGTGAAACAGCATCCTTATATGTTGCATCCCCTGAGGATGTTTAGAAAAGGAATTCTGTATTTGCTGGAGAATGATTTTATTAACGAAGTAAAAGTAACTGGAGCTCACCATTCATTCTTGTGTTGAAACAATATAATGCTTTCCGTATGTGTACTGGCTATAAAGAAGTGAACAGTATCACCCATACATATTCATTTCCGTTGCTATGAATCAATGACTGCATCGACAAAATTGGAAATGCAAAATATGTAACCACGTTTGATTTGTTGAAATGATTCTGGCAAATTCCACTCACGCTTTAGACCACTCGGCCACTCGGGGTCCCCTGATTTAGATTATTGTGACGGTTACATCGATGACGTCATCATTTACAGCGACACCTGGTAAGAACATTTGGAAACCATTTGGAAATTCATTGACAATTAATTGAAGTAAATGTGAATTTTGTCATGCTTGCGTTACAAATTTTATGACATATTATTTAACATGATTAAGTAGAACCTATAGAACTTAGATGATGGCTATCTCTGAATTCCCAGAGTATGTCAGTAAAAAGCAACTGATGCGATATTTGGTACGGCTGGATATTTTGTCGAACATTTACTCAAATATTTCCATACTTGCCGACTCTCTTTACAATTTGCTAAGGAAGAAAGCCATGTTTCATTGGTCTGACAAATGTCAGGAGGCTTTTGATTAATTAAAGGTCATACTTAAGAGTACACCAGTGGTTTCAGCTCCAGATGTCAGTCAATCATTTATAATGTATGTTGATGTAAATTATGTATGGGTTGGTATAATACTATTTCAAGAAGACAAAAACAGTGTGGATCTTTCAGCGTGCTATGTTTCTAGAAAATAAACAAGCACTGGAGTAAATATTAAACAATCAAGAAGGAATATTTCACCTAATAATGGCTTTGCAACTCTTTGAAGTGCAAATTGATTCAGCTCCATCTTCGATGGTTGTATTCAGTGATCAAAACCCCCTTACTTTCATTAGCAAAATGAAAAATACAACTCGGAAATTGTTAGGGGAGCGTTTGATGCTGAATTAATACAACATTGTTATTAGGTACAACAAGAAAAAATATAATTGATTACTGATGCACTTACACGTTTATAGAAGTAATGTATGGCTTTATTTCTATTTTGGGTCATTGTTAAAACATTTATTATGTAATTTTCTTGTCATAGTATCGTATGTCTGTTTGACTAATATGTAAAAGAAAGCTTTATTTTATAGATCTTTCATTTTTTTATGACGGAAGGTGTTATGAATATCTGTATTGTGTGTTTAATTTGTTGTCCATGTTTATAAATTGTAATGATCATTTGTAGATATAATTTTTGTCCATGAGAGCAGGATCTTTTCTTACGTGAATAAGCTATAAACTGGTTGTTGTTTGGGGGTCATCTTCCTTTAGATGATTAAGTCATTCGGATTGTGTTGCGACATAAGTCACGTGGGAGACATTGCGACATAGATTCATGGGGATTTTTATAAGCAGGGTGAAGTGAACACTTATTCATTCCTACTTTTTTTTACAGTCTATTGTTTTTAGTTTGCAGAAGTATTTAAAGCTGTGTTTGAATTTAATTTGAGAGGAATTGATTATTTGAATAATTTATTGGAATTTATTTCACGATGTTGAGACGTATTTTTGTCGCTGATTGTCTACCATAACAAGTACCCTGACATTATTTGTAATGACATGTTTGCCACTCTTTCTTTCTCGTATTTTATTCTTTCTGTACTCATGCATTTATATATGAATGTATGTCTCGCTATATACCAGTAATCGGCAAAACTATATTAAATTCTAAAAATATGGAATGAACAAGAAAATCAGAAGATATTTTTTATTTTATTGTATTATACTTAGACTTGCGCATTGTATGACGCTAATACAGATTTTGATTATGTATGCCTATATGTTAGAGCTTGCAGGGCATTTTTGGACGAATTAGGACCAAACAGCGATGAATTATATGTTTTCCTTACAAGTTCAGCTGTAAGTGGACAAATAGATGATATTTTAAGGGTCTTGAGACCCAATCCACCTTTCAAGCCCCCTAGGATGTTTGAGGGGTGCGTGCAAGAGTGATTGGAGGCACTGCCCTCCTCGTCCAAAAACACGGGCTACATAATTCTCCAGCCAGTGGGTCCAAGATGAAAAGCAGAAAGAGAAGAAAAAAAAAACAGACAGCGCTAGGGCTTCAACAATCGAAGAGCAAGAAAATACAATCATTTAAAGACTGGCATGCTATGTTTTAAGGGAAATGTATTCTGGATGATTTCTCGTCGACAGACTGGTACCTCTAGCGGCTCAGACTATGTCATCCATGCCAATGGTGGCTTGAGGAATGTCCGCCGTGAAACAGTAAGACAAAACAATCGTAACCCATTGTGTTTTTAACAGGTCACGAATTTCTGCTGAGACATTATCATGAAAAGGAGTAAAACGTGATTGAGCCGATATTGTTCTGTAAATATTAAAGATAGCCCTTGAACTTCCAGCGCCAATAAAAACAAATGTGTAAACCCGAAGGAGGTCAGACCGGGACATACTCCTATAGGTGGCTGTTGCTCTTACAAATATGCCATAAGTTTTACTTTGACCTGTTAAAGAGACCGTTGCTATCCATATTAGCAAGATAATCTGTACCGTGTTTAAAACTCTTAAGTTTGGTTTAAATTAGGGAATGTTGAGACAATTTTGTAAAATTCACCTAGAGAAATTTAGAAAAGAAGATGGAACTGGCTCTTATGCCGTTTATTGTGGTGCACTCTGTCAACGCACTGAAGGGGCGAGACCTAGTAGAGACTCGCCACATAAAGATTGAAAAACGAAGGAAAAAGATCAACGAGAGGGGTGCAGCTATGGACGATGTTGCAAAACCGGAAAGGATTCTTAAATCACCAATTGTTTTGAAAGACGGATGACTTTGCTAGCAGGTATCAGGGTCGGTATGGACTATTGCATCCTCTAAGCACACATTTACCTTTGACCTGAAAGCCTAGAAATTCCTTCAGACGAAGCTGCTTGTCTGGAACTATAATCCGCAACTATTCATTCAGAAACGTGCTCTTGGGTCCGTCGAGTACGTAATAGAGCACAAGTTCTTCAGTCTTTGTAACCGTCCGTTTAAATCTGTAGATGTACAAGGACAACATGGGGGCGGTAGACTATACAGTTCTCTCGATGTGTATTGTTACTACGTTTGAATGTATCCGCTTGTCGTCAAAGCCACCTGTCTGCGTTACTGGTATCGTGGTACGCGCCTTGGCTTCGGCAGTTTTATTGACGTCAGAAGGTTTCTTACCTATAACCATTCAAGGTCGACACAGCATCCTACATCCACTAGACCCACTAAGTGGATCATATTCCTGTAGAAGTCTCATCTCTTGTGGATGCTGCTCTTTGGTTGACAGCCTCGTCCCGTCTCCATTGCAATCATCGTTTGGTAATGAGTTGCGACACGGCTCTTATAAACTGCTTACCAGTGCCATCAGAAAACAGTAAGGCTACCTCAGCGGACTGCTCCTTATATCAACATATTCCAGAATGGAAGGAGTACGTTCCACGTCCTCTCAACTAGATAAAATCAAACATTTTCAAATTCATGGAACAATGTTGGTATTCTCTTCATTCCTCTTTTATACATATCTTTGTAGTTGTGCTTAGTGTGATTTTGTTTCCACTTTCTTCATCACCATCGTCATCATCATCGTCATTATCACCATTATCATCATTAATGATGATGTCATCGATATCGGTTATTTCAATCACATATCAAGTAGTCTTATTATAACTATGGTAAGCGACCCTCAAAACCCCGTTGTAGATGAAGGTATTTTAAGTTTCATACTCATAAAAAAATCCATGTGAACGCAATGAAACTTTTACACATACTTATGTAAATTTACAAATCTATAAATATGCACACCGTATTTCTATTTTTGTACATATCTTTGATGGACAAATGAGCCTTCTGATTTGTATAATTGACTCGGAATCCAATTTCGTGTCCTGAAAAAGTAAATGAATGGTCACGGTATGATTTCCTTCTGCCCCCGGTACACAGGGTATATCGCAATGCGGGTTTTACCTGTACATTGATATTTAATCATCCAGCCAGGTGTAACATCACACAGAGATAATATTAGACCTCTAGAGTGTGTAATATAAGATTAAATATTCCCAGGTATAAATTAGGAATACAAAGATCCATAAAAGCAATCATCTGTAGAATTACAATATCATCGTATGCAAATAACACATAAACTGTCATCGTGATGCAATGTTATTATTTAACACTACATATTATCAACCGTGTAGTCTAAATTTAGTCCTCCCGTGTTTGAGTCGCATAACTTTTTGCCCTAGTTTTGTTTGTTTTTAGTCTGAGTGGGGAACGGCGAATACTAGGAAATAAAAAAGTATGCATTGCATAAACACTGTATAGCACATGTGGGCAGGAGATATACTAATTCCAAATATGGCGAATACTAGGAAATAAAAATGTATGCATTGCATAAACACTGTATAGCACATGTGGGCAGGAGATATACTAATTCCAAATACTCAGCATTCATCGCGAAACATGGGTTCAAAGGTATACTATAGAAAAGAAAGAAATGGTTTTTCATTCAACTTGGACCTTGTCTAAATATCATGTTTTCCTTTTGTTCTTACAAGTACTATACGATTTCTTAAGGGCCAGTAGATTTTATTTTATATGGAGCAAGTGATTTTTCAAAAGCCACTTTACCTTGGTGTCTTGTTAGTGTGTGTGCGTGTGTGTGTGTGTGTGTGTGTGTGTGTGTGTGTGTGTGCGAGAGAGTGAGAGAGATCTGGTATATTGTGCGTACAGTTGTTACAGATAATAGAACAATACCATGTATGACAAGTATTATCAAGTGTATAACACATTTATGAGATGATGAATGTAATCATTTTCCAGAAATGTACGTGTCATTTTCAAAATCGATCTTTAAAAATAGATTATGTCGTATGCGTATTCTTTAACTTTGAAACTGATTTTATCGAAAATGCAATCTGTGCAAAGGGCTCTGTTTGAGATCGCTATTGATTTCAAGCCGTGTAAATTTCCAATCTAACATAATCGTATGGGGGGGGGGGGGTAATTTTCCTATGAATAAAGTTTGAATTACTTTGAGAGCCCCATCTTTCTTTTTGCTTTGGAGCTGCAGTTGAGTGAAAGTAAAATTTGTACTTAAAGCAATCGAACAGACATCGCGGCTATATGATGTAAGAAATTGACTGCGACAACCCTCTCCAGCGACGTAGCCTAAACCCGCGGATGAGTAGGTGCACCAAATAAGTTCGTGAGATTAACAGACGAGAGAGAGAGGGGGGGGGGGAAGGGGTGTGGATTTTACTAAATTTAAGAAATATATAAGAGGTCTATCCTAACAATGTCGAAATTCGCAGAACGACCGAATTTTTAAAAAAAAACACAAAAAAAAACAGATTTAAATATAGCTAGACGAAAGAAAAAAGACTTAGTGCATTAAATGAGTATTTTATTTAATGCATTGAAAATTATGTTGACCTGATAATAACAGCCTAGCATTGCGATTTCTTACATCTAGAAATGTAACACTTAATAACTCGGAGTGGTTCTTTATTTTCGGCCTATGCACATTGTAACAATGTACCACTGTTACGAGCTATTGGTTAGTTGGCATTACATGCTAAGGGAGACAACTCACGAAATGCAATAGATGTCGCTATAACAAAACACTAAAATTTCTGATTGATCCACCAAGGTGTAGATAGAGTTAACACATCGGAAACTGGTCTAGCGAAGATGCCCTTCACGTTGTAATTTACTCCCAGTACAATATACGTCCTCTTTCAGATTTTCCTATTTTTACAGACTTTGTAATAAATTGTTTTATAGGTTATTTATTATATGTTGGGTTGTTCTTTTTCTCTAGTTTATAAGATATCTCGTTAAGTATTGGCTAGCAATTGCGTGTTCGTGGCGCTATAAAATCTTAACAAACTTCGTTATACGTGTAGGACGATGCGGGGCACCGATACCCAGTTCCTACAAGCAACAAGCTAGCTTCCCTACATACAAAAAATGTGTCAGAAATAGAATAGAGTAGATGCCTCGCAGAAGCGAACAGTTGTAGCAGCCTTAGACCAACGGAGGCTTAACGAGCCAGCCTTAAGGAACCATGTGGCTATTATGACAAAAGTGCATAATTAATATATGTTTGGACTTAAAAGCGAGACAATAGACAATTAAAAACAATTAATAAAGCAGTTTATCATCAACCATCTCAACCATATATGCACGTACATATTAACTACGGATTTCTGTTTGTGTCGTAATATTGTGTTGATGAATGTGAGAGTCTGCATTAATTAAATTTGCAATATCGCATCATAATTTTGCACACAATTTGAGATCTCGAATTTCCATACAATAAAGGAATGCCTTCGTTTAGTGGCTAGTCTTAATACGATAACAATCAGTCATGCAAGTCCGATTGTGAAATAATTAGACATGGCCTTAAAATTCTCGTAGGGAATCCGAGGCTCAAACATGACCTTTTAATAAAATATACTACCCAAAACGTTCTTTGATATCATGGGAACCGATAGAGGTCACATGTCTAAGATTCAATCCAAGAGATATACTTGATCAGCTGAGTTGGTTCTATTGAATTCTAATAATACGATTCTTTTATCTATAGTACCTATTTGCTGACATTTAATCGAACGTATTATTGACTTATATCGGACTTATTATGGATTGGGTATAGAAAGGTGGAGTTCGAAGCGGACTTCGTGGTCATAAAAGTCTGTTCAATGTTCGATCTGGGTCTCAAGATAACGAACTAATATATCAGTACTTTAATCTCTACATGGGATGGTATGGACTAAATGGGGGCATGGGGCATTTAGCGAGCACGGTACTCGCCTCTGCAACAGGAAGTTCGGCATGGCTGACCGTTTGTCTTTGTAATGCCATTTTGGTATCACCTATTTATTTATCATGATAATGGAAATACGACGGACAAACGTTAGTAATACAATATATAAAACACCATGTGTTCATAACATTTTTTTAATTTTGTTCTGTCTTATGTTTTATCAGTACTACTGATAAGTTATAAATATAATTTTGGATCTATTGATTTAAAAAAAAATTTCACAAATCAGTAAACATATTGGAGAAAAAGACAAAAGTCATAACGTATGAAATTAAACATTAATGGTAACCAAAAATACGGTGTCTGGTCGAGGACTGTCAAAATGATACAGCTTCGTACTAAAAAAAATCGACATCGCAACATCGTATCACGTTAATATATCACTTTGTCGCGTTGTCGTATCGTGATGTCGCTATTTCGATCTGCTCCTTTTACATGCATTTACATATTATCTATTAATGTACTAGTATTGATATGTAATAACTAACCCATCGTAATAGTAGCTTAATTCCTTGTTCAATGTACTTTCTTATAGCTATGAGAGCTGTGGTAAAATGATCCCCCATGGAGGTCACTTTTCTATGGATGGGATCTTTTTTCTTCTAGTTAAGGGGTCATTATTCTCCCTGGAAATATACCGGGGGGTCATTTTGCCACGTTACACCGGCTTTATTGGCTGATGATTGAGACTACTGATGATGGAGACCACCCAGATATTGATAACTGTGACTGTGTTGCCTCGTGATAGTCTATAACATGGTTCTTTCAGCACGTTTCGAAAGTATGCATTTCTGATCTTATTTTTCATCTCACAATGTTTTTATACCATCTAACCCGCTGAAATGTATGGTTTCAGATATGGCACATAGTTATCTGATAAGAATGAAAGACTAGCTACAAATCCATAACACGGTTATTGTCATTGTCATTATTATTAGTAGCGTTACTATTATTGTTGTTGTTGTCGTTGTTGCTCAAGTTATACTCTATTTAGAAACGTTACCTTTTTCGATCCAGTTTTGTAGATTTCTATAAACGAGGCCATAAACCTTTCATAAATTTTCTCCTTTGTTTATCTTTAGCCAAACGACAAGGCTTCAAACGTATATCATGAAATGGACACGTTCTTAAATCATTTTACATGACCTTTTTTGACGGCATGGGTCTTTACACTGCTCATTTAGTAATCACACTAAATATACATCATACACGAAACGAATTCTTATTTGTCTCCAATAATTGATGGAACTTATCAGCATGATCTACAACTTACAATGATTTGTGATGAATGTCAGTCTGTCAGCGTTTGCCTTCTTCGCAAAAAAGAACATATTTATTAACCAGTGTGATTAATGACGGCCATTCACCTTTATCATTGTATAGTTTTCATTAGTTATTGTAATGCAAAACCTACATTGGAATGTACTATACACTTACATTACTCATCGGTTTAATGTCACCACTGTCTTAGTAGTTTACATATTTAACACGGTTCATGACATATTAATAATAACATTTTAAAAGAATTCAAAATTCTCGAAAAAGTATCAATTGCTGTCATAAGCTCGTTTTATTATTACAAAATTAGTTCGTGTCGGTTATGTTGATTGCTCTTTCTTTAAATTAAATGTTAGAAATATTCAACACTCTCTTATATCACTGATGAGCAGTAATGCAATTTAGTGTGAAGTAATGAAACGTGTTCCACATTGTTGCGACGTATGTATATATTCATGTATGTCTTCCTGTTCGTCTGTATGCAAACAAACGTGAAGATAGACTTCCTAATTGTTGACAGCATTCAATCGAAACGTGTCGGCACTCAGATGCAATGTTTTGTAAATTTATAAAAATGAAAATAAATTAAACAACACATCAATACTTTAGTTACTTGTTCTTGTTAGAAACCCAACAATTTCGTCTATTTGTTGTTTTTCGCTGATTGACTGCCATGAAATGTACCCTCGTGTTATTTTGTAATGTAGCTTGTCTCATTCTCTCTTGCATTATTTCTGTATTCATGCGTTTATGTATGAATATATGTCTCTCTACATACCAATAATTGGCAAACTATACAAAATGACATTATCGAATAAGCAAGAAGGTCAGAAGATATTAAAATATATTCCAATATAAATAAAATTGCAAATTGTATCACGCTACTACAGATATAGTTTTAAGAATACCATTTCTTAGAATTTGTATGACATTTTGGATGAGTTAGGTGCCAACAGTGTTGTACCATCTATCGATTTCCAATGCAGTCTCAATTCACCAGCCAAAGGACGCCAAGGTCAGTCGCACGAAAAATGTGGACAACGACTTCAACTATGTTGTAGCAGGTTATTGTTAAGCACTATGTGAACCCCCTAAGGGGCAATGTCTAGTTGAAACTCCCCAAAGATGACTGAAAAGGGGAGAGAAAAGTACACGAAAGAGGGGCATCAATGGACGACGTTGCTAAATGGGACAGAGGATATCTACAGTAGCGATATGGTTGTAAAAGAGCTAGGACATCCCAAAAGTCAGATGACAAGCATAGCTATTAATAGCAGTCCGCTTGAAAAGACCGTGGACGATTAAGTAGCGTAACAAATGCAGACAATTCAATTCCTCTCTAAAGCATGCGACTTTCATACCAAATCTGAAATACTCAAAGCTAAGGGTGGGTAATCGAAGATACATATGGGTAACCAAAGGAAGCTCAGGCTCGATTGCAATATCAAAAACCAATCTGATGGCGATAAACGAAACGCAGTACCTCAGCATATTTGGCGGGTCTGGTCAGGAAAGAGTGCGAGTGAGCTCATTTGTGGCAAAGGCCTTATCGCTTTTACACAGACCCATCGTCATACAGTGTTCGTGCAAAAGCTTTGACAGTCTATTTCGCCGGATGGGTCAAAGCAAGTGGACGGCAGAGAAAAAATGGGTAAACAGTCAATTCCTCCGAAAGTCATCCTGATTAAATTTGTTACTGTCATACATCCTCTTGGAGACCTTTCTCCACTAACCAGAGCAAAGAGGATGTAAGTTATCTGCTGCAGTGATCTTGCTGAGATTCGGCACAAGTAACACAAGAATTATGTTCAGTACTTCGAAGCTTTAACGACCGAATACCGGAAAAGTTCGAGACTCTGGAGGTACTAAAAGGATAGCTGCTGCTCCAGTCTGACAACATTCATTTTCTAAGCAACTTGGGATCGTTTTATGAATGTAAGGAGAGATACTTTATTGTGGAATAACGAACATAGTTCTGGATTGGACCCAAAATCTACTCTACGAACGCTACGGGCCTAAGTTTGCAAGTCCCATTGGTATGCCACCTCAAGCGTTCCCGGAAACCGAACTGAATAATAACCATCACAGGCACGAAGACCAAAAGAAGATAGTCGGGAGAGACGTTCTATGGAATATAACTGAGGCGACTAAGTTGGCTATCGAAACTGGGCTACATAATGACGGTGCAAATCACCCAGAAAAGCAAAGCTGAAAAACAAAAGATCTGGGCTGTGGACGATTATGCAGCAACAATTCCTATAATTGTGGTATCCTGCGTCGAGTATTTGGGTTAGCTGGTAAGAGCGGAACCACCATTGGCAGAGGAGGAAGATGTAACATGTAACATCCGTGCTAACCGAGCATAGCCTCCGCCAAACTATCCAAGGGACTGACGAATTTTATTAATATTAGGGCATGCTCAAGTACCTCTGCATTTCCTTAAAAGCAGACAAATGTTTAAAAGCCGAAAGATATAAATGAGAACAGCTTTGTGCTGTATGCAACATCGAGATGCTCTGGGCATATGTTCCCTAAGACACTCAGCACCTTAGTTTTAACAGGATTTATTCGAGCCATATGGACGACAAAGAGCATCTAACCTGTTTCGAGTTCAACCGAAAAATGAGAGCTTTGCATGTAGAGGTGAAAGAGAAACTATGTGGACTATTGCAAGCTCTAAGGACAAATCTACTTTTGATCCACGATGACCGAGAACTTCCTACAACGGCAGCTGTTTGTGTAGAGGTACAATATACAGCTATTCAAGCACAAACGTGTGCTTAGGTACGTCCAACAAGCAATAGACCACAGGCTCATCAATCTTTACAACCACCCGCTTTAACTTGCAGATACCCGGGTACCATATGGGGTCTGTAGATTGATATGGCCGACCATACAGTTCTCGCGATGCGTATAGGTAATAATTTTGAATGTATTTGCTGTTTGTAAAGGGCAAGTGGCCGCGTTGCTGGTATCATGGTCAGCGCCTTGGCCCGGGTTTTATTGGCGTCAGGAGGTTTCTTGCCTATGAGTCGGGTGAGTTCACCGCTTTAGGTCAACACAACGGCCTACAGCCAAGTATCCAGTCGGTGGATCGTAATCCTGAGGGAAGCCTCATCTCTTGGGCAAACTGATGACTGAATAGCTGCACGTCCAGTTCTTGATTAAAACACTCTACAATGCCTGGTTTCCATTTTTTGTTAACATCTTCCGTTTCAATTTCACGCAGTGCTTGGTAAGGTGTTGCGACACGGCACTTATTAACTCCCTACCAGGGTGATCATGAAGCGATTTAGACGCCTCACGGACTGCTCCTTTCGATGGATGTGAACGCATCGTTGACTTCCGAGCATTCCTCTGGCTTCTTTTTAGCGACTAAAATCGTCGATCGTGGTCAACGGGTACCTATATGTTTGCTGTACTGTGGGGAAGAAAGAGCAGATCTTTGTGGCAAACCTCATTTACGTGGTTGAAGTCAAATTGTAGCCTTGGATCAGAGTGATACGTAGTGACAATTTTGAAAACCTGGATACATGTCTCTGCAAGAACGCCAACTAACTTAGACCAGTAGAAGCCCAAGATATAAGGGCTGGTTGGTCGGTCCTTATGTTCTGCATGCTTTATGGTGCACTTGGCTGGGAAGTGTGGGGTTCGGCTACTTAGTAGCGATAACCTTCTTGGCTAAAACTGAAATGGGGGTTCCGCCAACTCTAAACATTGTTGTATTGCGCCTCAGCTGTTAGTTCTTACTCATTTCTATCTAATGGACACAAAACACAATTACCAGAATACTAACAGGACACCACTGTTCTTCTCTCATTTTTTAAAATATATAAACACGCTCGTAAGAACTCCGTCATCATATTATCCATGCTCTAACTAGTATGGCAATGCAGAAGGTCTGGATGTTTTGGTGAAGAACTGATTTTGTATATTTAGCAATATATAAAACTACACAAAGCAATTCCTAAACAACACTAAATGTATTGACAATTTGAAATAATTAAAACACAAATAAAGGAATGGAACAAATTAATGGACAACATCATATTTAGTTAATATCAATAACGTATATCATTATTAAAGTTAATTATCTACCCCAAAATTTATTTTGAATATATATATATATATATATATATATATATATATATATATATATATATATATATATATATATATATATATATATATATATATATATATATATATATATATATATAATCAAGTACCTGATATTTACGTGAATTGAAAGAGTTAATCCATTAAGTACTTAATAATATTCTTCTACTAATTCTATTTTCAACAATGTAAATAATCCATCATGTACAAGTATGCTCATGTCATTCATCAATTAACATTGGTTATGACAATCTAAACCAGGAAGCACCTTGTACACTCAATTTTCACGTCACAATGTACTATGCCACGATACAAAAATACGTTCATATCAATTAAGAATCTACCAAAAACGAACTTAGCTGTAACATCTACTTCTAGATAGATTATATACATTATGCACTTGCAATATACAGATTCTTATAATATATCTTTGCAACATATACATCCATATATTATATAATTACAAAATGCATAGCCATATATTGCATACTTAGAACAAATACTTACATATATTAAATAATTACATTAGGCTCAATCATATATCATATAATTACAACATACATATCCATACATTTTATGATAACAGCATACACATACATTTTTACAATTACGCCATCAATATATTATATAATTACGACATGCACATTCATATAATCTTCCATTTACAACAGATAATACAGTCATATTTATACCATAATTAAAACCGACATATTCGTACATTATATGGTTTATAATCTAGCGACAACATGTTTGCTCAAATTTAACTCCTCGGTAGAAGGAAAATAAATTTATAATTAAATAAAGTTATGTTTTGTTTTAAGGTGTTAACATACATTTTTAAAAAGTAAAACAAAGAAACACCACATACAATAGTTGAAATCTTGAAAATGGTATGCAACAAAATCACAAAATCAATAGACGATAAAACTGCTCTCTCTCTCTCTCTCTCTCTCTCGCAAGGAATATTTAAGCACTTTACCACTGCAGACATGAACAGCCTTTCTTGTTACATTAGGCTGGACAATGCAGGGTATTTGGATATTCGCTTGAACCTACTGTTGTATACAGGCAACCAAAAAGGAAGATAAATGTTGCAAATAATAACGACTAAGCTATCTCGTGAACAAGTAAGAGAAACTGAGATTATAATTGACAAATACCCAGGAAGAGTTCAAATAGGAGAACTTTCACCTGTAGATAAGAGAACAAAGAAGTTGTATAAATACAGTTAAAGTTGTCATTTAAAAAATCTAATATATGATACCTGATGCCGAAATGTTAGTAAAATATTTTAAGAGTAAAAATAGAAGATATCAGCATAAAAATTAGGCAAAAGACTGTATTGTAATAACATAAGAAGTGGGAAGTCTTGAAAGCGCAAATTAGTTGGAGTTTTAACACTGTTAGAGAGAAATTTCAGAATTAAACAAAAAAGAAACATTGAGAAACTCAAAAGTGAAAGACCAAATACCATTTAGTAAAATACTGAAACTGAAGAAACAATGTGGACAATATCTGCTATAGACACTGCAATAGGTATGACTATATCAACTAAGTTCAGTGCATGGAACAGGAGCAACACGTGGCGGAGTATTGCCCAGAAAACCTGTTAATGTGAAAAAGGTAAAATTTAAAAACAATTGAACATGTTTCTTTTCTACTTGAACATTCCTCTTGTTTTTGAAAAGTGTTTTTTTTTATCTGCATTTGAGGGAAAGTGCACACATCATCTTGCAGAAGACGCGAAATAAGGCAGCATATCTGAGGTCTTTCTTCAGATGAAATTCATCTACGGTGAATTAGAGGTATATAAAATATTTCGAAAAGTCAATTAAAGTACAGGATCTGCCATCCTAACAGTAGAGATAGTGTCATCAAAATCCTTCTTCTCACTATAAATTATACTTGCTTACTGTTAACAATTTAAAGCGAGTTATTTGGTTTCTTCTATTGATAATGATCCTAACATGAAACCCTTTAGCATATTTATCTTGGCTTGAGTCAACACATTATGTTTGCCATGTTCATTATCATAATTGTAGTAAAATACCTTCTAATTATAACTCCGATTTTTCTAGAAATCACTTTTTGGCTCTCATCCATGTTATTCTTTAGAGTTTTGGATTGTAATCTTGTTTACTAGAAAAAGTATTTATTCCTGCGATAACATCTGGTCAGAAATCATTTATATTTTTGCATTCATATTTTGATGTGGCTGAAATTATTTAATATTCTCTGGAAATGCAAAGTGCTCTATAATATTCTTGGAAAGAGACATTATCTGGAAATTATAGTGAATTCAAACAAGACAAATTTGGATGATATTACTGTTAATCAACAAAAGACTGTGGCACATCAGTACAATTAAGGTCATTGGTACATTAGCACATTAGAGACTACAAGCTAGTACAGGCTTATCGACACCTTCAGTGTTGGAAATTATTTCGAAAACCACTCAGAATTATTCAGAACTTTATTCATTAGTAGTTGTGTTAGTAATTATATGATTATTTGGGATTTAATTCACAACACCGTTAAGTTCTTTTTGTACATTTTCACTTTGTATGTTGGGAAAATAAAGTATTTGTTGAATTTTACAAATGCTTGTTGCTTCTCACTCCTTTCTAGTACTTATTTTAAAACTATAGAGTCGTAACAACATACCTTTAGATAAAACTCTGCCCGTGCAAATTTAGCATTTCATAGGTATAAATTCTCTTTTTCTATTCCTTACGTTTTGTCCATACTGGAAAATAAGTGACGACATATATAGTCTTTACCTTCGAAGCGGGACAAAAATTACATCATTAGCGGCAAGGAATTAAAATGTAGGTTTCTCCAGAAAACGTTTTATACACAACAGGGTTCAATTACGAAACAGCGTAGATTTTAAATTTGTTAAAATATCGTGTGAATTATTGACTTGTGGCTAAGACGATAGTTGCAGGAAGGAATCATGTATTGATGCATATAGCATTACACTGGGCATTCCTTAAGTTATTCAATCTTTTTCTTTCAATTGGTATAAGACATTCTGAATTTATCGTCGATTCAGTATTTTGTCATTTTTCCAATTACTGCAGTACAAAAAGGCATATATTGATAGATATATGCAGACATAAAAGTCCAAGAGAAAATAGGATGGCTCACTTTACATTAGATCTTTCCCGAGCGTAAATTAATATCAACTCAACAGCGACATACCAAAATAAAAAAAATGGACATACTGTAGTTATTTCTAATAAAAAGGAAATACCTAAATCTATCTGCATGTGGTTTAGTGCATTTGCATTTGTATAAATTTACAAAAAACATTACACTCAATGCCGACACTTTTCAATTTGCGGCTATCAATAGTTAATCTATATATCTGTATTGTAGACCATCCGACAAATCAAGCATATATACATTACGGTATATATTTTAGAACGTTATATTAGATCCCATTACTGATCTCCAGCAAAATAATTCAAATTATTAACTGACACAATATTGTGCATTAGTCACTTTCAAATGAAGACGCATAACCGTCACTAAAGTAACTTTGTCAAACAAATTAAGTTTTATTACACTAATTGAGATATAAATAATAGAGACTTGGAATCTTAGCAGTATGCTTATATCCAAAATAGATTTTCAGTAGTATTTCATTAACTCGTTATGTCTGTCATACTAACGTAAAGGTGAGATGAAAGTGGTATGTAATGTGTAAACGTATAATCAATTCAAATTTAGGCTTCACTTTTTAATAAACGAATTACTTATTTTGTCATCAACCACACCTGTTAATAAATTAGTTCTGTCAGCGAAGGGGGCAAACGCTGACAGACTAACAGTCAACAAACGCTGTAGCTTCTAAATCAGTTGAATGCAAATGTGTTGGTTATATTATACAAGGAAATGAGGAACTTATTGATAGATATTTTAATGTGAATAATTCATGTAAATATTAATGTAAAGAACCTTTTTTTAAATCAGTCATACGTATGTACGTGTCAATTCCATGTTATTAAGTCGGTGGTGTGTAAATCTGCCATTTGGAATAAAGAGACACAAGTATGTAAAACTTAATTTTGAAATCAAAATATTAGGCAAAGATAATCTAAAATAGACATGTAAAGAAAAGATCCCAGTCTATGTTTTGAAGATCTATTACAGGTCGCAGTACAACTTTTAAAGATCTACTAGACCGGGTTAAATACGATCAAGGCTTATGACATTGTATGCGTTTAACATAATATTGAAATGACATCGTTGGTTCTGAATCTGAATATGAATGTATACAGGGCCAGTTACGGCATAAAGTTTCATCGGAAGAGAGAGCCAGCTAGAAAGTTGGTGGCTGTCATGAAACTCTCCACTGATTGCGCGCACACAACAATGTCAATCAGATGATTACAAATAACACTTGTTTTTACGAAGAGAGAATTTCTAAACTGTTCTGTTCTACATAGCTCAAATACAAACATCTATTATTATTTGATACTAATTTGTCTACACTGTGTATACTTTCAAAATTTGGGAAAGATTTGGTTAGAGAACCGGCACTAACTCCTCGACTGCTTTATAGAGATACGTCAAAATAATCCTACTACGCCTGTCTTGGAGTGTTGGTAGACCCAGGTCAGATAACATTTTGGTGAAGCATCCTGCTTCTCTGGTTTTGTAGTCACCCGATATAAATCTTGCTGCCTGGCGTTGAACGTTCTCGATTATATCAATACCCTTAATGTAATACGGGTCCAAGACAACACAACCATTTTCTAATACGAATCTGACTAGTGATGGATAGTCAGTTCGTCTGCATGTCTGCGGACAGTGACTGCGGTTTCTTTTGAGAAATGCTAGTGTAGTGATTGCTTTCTTGGTCGATTTGATAATATGCGATTCCCCCTTTAAGTCATCAGACAGTGTTAGTTGTTTTACTTGAGTATATACGCTGTAGACGTTACGTCCTCCAGTAAGAGATATGACTTGCTATTTCAATTGTTTTCCATAAATATTTAAATTCATACACTTTATTTGTCTCATATAATTTTAAAAAAAATGTAAATCTCGTATCTTCAAGTATTGTAAATCCACTCGATATTGAGAATCGATGATGACTAAAGAAATAAATGAATAGGGAAAAGAAAACATAAACACACATGTCAAGAGCAACAAAAAAGACAAAAAAAACAACAAAGACATACTACTACTACTAATAATAATAATAATAATAACCATCTTACGTAGCTGGTCTTTTGTGGAAATAGTCTTTTCTAGGTGGTCGTAAACCATCTTTGAAACATTTCGGTTAGTATATATATATATATATATATATATATATATATATATATATATATATATATATATATATATATATATCCCTAATGAACCAGAAAGTTTAAAATTAAATGCGATTAAGAATAAGATCCGAAAAGAGTACGATGGAAGAGTGAGGAAAGAACTCTGTTATCAACTAAATGGCAGTTATTTATATTATGGCAGTCATCAGGTACAAAGCCCGTATCGTGGATTGAACCAAAAAAGGAGTTGGATGATATAGATATAAAAACTAGAAAATTAATATCTGCCCATGGTGGATTGCCACCAAAAGCTGTTGTAAACGTAATATATCTTTTCAGCTTGGTCAGAAGAAAAACTTTGATAAACGTTGAATCCCGTGTAGAAGCATAAGGATGGGTAAAGTAATTATGCCAAGGTAAGTGGTAAGATATTTGTAGGCTAACTCAAGGAAGACGACCTTCTCAAGGAGAGCGAAGCGACTAATGAATGCCAAGAAAGAACGTACAAAGAAAACAACAATAGCGTGGGGGCAAGTGACATGGCATAGGCAGCATGCGAGGAACGAGTGACATGCCATAGGCAGTATGCGAGGGACGAGTGACATGCCATAGGCAGTATGCGAGGCACGAGTGACATGACGTAGGCAGTATGCGAGGGACGAGAGACATGGCATAGGCAGAATGCGAGAGACGAGTGACATGGCATAGGGAGTATGCGAGGGACGCAGAACTACATGCTTATATGGCAGTATGGAGATGGCTCTATCTGGGAAGAGCTAAAAGAAGGAAAAGAGGAATCGATAACGGTAGGATAGGACCAAGTTCTTGTGATCATCATGTCATCATGGTGAAAACAAGCAAACATAATAAAGACGTCTAACAATTGTACAGGATATGCACGAATAATGACGGGATCTTGAACCACATAATCAGTAAATGCAGACATCTAACACATTATGAGTTGTTATATATATACTCGTTTCGTTATGGTTTTGGTAACAGACCTTGTAATTATAACTAGAATCTTCTAGAACAATGAACTTTTGACCCTCATCTGCGTTTACTTTTTATGTCTTAATTTTTATATAAATCTTGTTTACTCGAAAATTAGTAATTCGTTTGATATCATCTTGGGCGGAATCAAATTGTATTATTTTTGTTCATTATTTTGATAATGGTGAATTTGTTTAATTCAATTTATTCTTCTCTGGAATACAAAGTGTTCAAAAATAATATTCTTGAAAATAGCGACTTGGATTGGAAGTGAAATTCAAATAAGGATATAATCTTAGATTGTACTATTGTGATCCAAATAAATACTGTTGGCACATCGCCAAGACATAGGCCATCAAATGCACATCAACACTTTCAGCGTTTCTTCAGAACTTTAATCATTAGGTTTGTGTTAGACATTCTAGGAATATTTGGGAGTTAATTCGCAATACTATAAGTTGTTTTTTAATATTCACACTTTGCATTCTCGGGGAATAAATTATTTATTGAATTTTGCAAAACTTGTCAGCTTTTGCTAGTTTCTGTTACTTTGTTTAAGACAATATAGTCGTAACAGAATACAAATAGCGGCACTGCAAACTAGCACAAGTTGTATACTGTCAGCTGTTAAATAGGTATGGTATGGACTTCAGTGCACAAGTGATGGCTATCACAAGACAGAGATGTAGTTGGAAGAGTACATATTTAGATTGCAACAGCTAACCCGACTACCGGATACAGCAGAACTGGACGCCATAGACAAAGAGAGGAACCTGGCAGGCATCATATATATCGCAGTACGCAAGGAAAATGAGAAACCAACTTAGTTCTGTGACCTCGTCAGAGAATTTAAAATAGTAAGGTAAAACACAGACAGATATTATTATCATTTTTATGTTAGCACTTGAAGTAATACCATACATACTAAAGGCAGTCTAAAATAGCGTTATATTAAGTCCTGGTACTGAAAACGACACTTCTGGGAACAGTAAAGTCATTGCGGAATGTTAATGAGGTTTAAGGCCATGTGAAGTTTCCCGACATAGCTTGAAATACAAACTAGCTAAAATAATACCATAAAGGGGCTGTGTATTATAATAATAATAATAATAATAATAATACCTTTACGAGTTTGATTAGGCTTGATGATAGATGTTTAAAATACGACAAATGCTTTAGAGAAAATGAGAGTTAGGATGGGGGGGGGGGGGCGGGATTCTAGAGTTTCCGGCCCCCCACCCACCCACCTCCAGGGTTTCAGGATCCACCGCCCGGATATACAAGTATAAACACTCACAGACTAACACACTTGAAGCTTGAAATTTGATCGTTGTTTTATACTTGCGCAAGTTGATTGGGTACTATGAACACTTTGAGTAAACGGACAGACTTTTGCTTTGGTGTCCTTTCGAGGAAAGTCAGGGCCCTTTTGAAATTTTGGAAGCCCTCCATACACACACACACACACACACACACACACACACACAAACACACACACACACACACACACACACACACACACACATGCTTGACCTGATCCGGCCCTGAAATTTGAAAGTAGGTTTTAGAATTTGTAAAATAAACAGTTGATCATTTTCTATGGCACGCAGGTGTCTCTAGATGAATTCGCCACGTTGTATCCCATTTTCCATTTCATTGTGTCTAAACATTCAGAGCGTCTCTAATATTCACCAGCCGATATCGAGATTCGGTGGACTATTGCTAATTCTGGTGCGGATTATGTCTGTTACGTGACAGCGACATCCGATCGATTTATGACCTTGGATGTGCTTAATGAAAAATGAACGTCATTGTGTAGACAATGATCATTTGTGTAAAAAAGATTATTTATCGAAATGCCTCAGCAACGCGGTCATCGACAAAGTCGCCAGAGCAAAAAGAGAACTACCAAAAAGATGGGACGGAAAAACATTTCATGTGGTTCTCTTGCCAGCGCTATAGGTCCATTCGTCAAAACATTGGCAGCTAAATTATTAGACTTGGTATTGCTTCCATTAGCTCTTGTTGCAGATTCTGGAGCTGTCACTGGAGCAACCCCAAAAGCGGTGTTGGACAACGGAGTTGTCCAAACGAAGTTTCCCGTCGACAAAATAATGTTCTATTGTCTCTTCTTCCGCGGGATGTGCCAACCGTGGTCATGGGAACTGGAGTCGTAAAATATTTTAAAAATAATAGCATCTGATGTAATATACAGCAAAACAATATCGTGCGTACCAGTAGGATTAACGCTGTCGCCACAACAGAAACAAATATTGCTAAGCGGCTCAGCCCGAGATCCATTAAACTTAGCTCGGCAGCATTAACAAGACCTGATAAGCTTATTCTGACTCATAGGCGGGCCATCTCTGTGATGAAACATGCCGCTGCTCAAAAATGACATTTTCTCAAATGGTATGCGTCCCAACTTTCAAAACAAGGAAAATTTTTAGCTGGTCTCGCTGAAACTCTTGTTCAAAGATTACTCAGTATTGGAAGAGGATTTATGCTTCCTGGAACCACACGTAGGAAAGCCATTTCACGCAGGGTACTTGGTGGGAAGAAAAAAAAAGAGATTAGCGACTGCAGCGTTATCCAACTTTGATATTGAGAGAGAGTTATTACCAAGCGTTGGGGTGATGATGATGAGAAATCATTCATCCTACTCAAGTCCAGAATATTAATATCAAAATAATTTCGTCGTCGATATCCTGAACAATCAAGTTCAAAAGTGATCCTTAACTCAAAGCTGACGTCGCATAACGCAATGCTTGATGCATGCAAGAAAGGAAAAAAATCTTTTCACGGTCTGTTTGGTATTGGCATTAAACCGAATGGTTTAAATCTTTTGGTTGCTGCAAATGTAATCAAAAAGGTAATTTTTCCTTCAATGTTTTATGGAAGTGAGTTATGGTGTAACATTTCAAAAAGTGACCTCTCTTGATTGCATAAAACTCTGAGGTACTTTGCCAAACATTCACAAGGTTTTCCAACACATACAAGATCAGACATCGCCCTGGAAATGCTGGGATGGACAT
Organism: Sinohyriopsis cumingii; assembly: GCA_028554795.2. Classification (NCBI taxonomy): domain Eukaryota; kingdom Metazoa; phylum Mollusca; class Bivalvia; order Unionida; family Unionidae; genus Sinohyriopsis; species Sinohyriopsis cumingii. The sequence continues at coordinate 36,240,263 of CM068836.1, forward strand.
CAGCGCAGTCCGAAATTGATAGAAGAAAATTGATGTTTTTACACAGATTTGTGTTTGATGCCTAATAACGTACATACTAAACGTGTGTTTAACGTTGCGTTATTTCAATTCATTTCGAGCGGATGCATGTCAAGCTACGGGTTAATTTCAAATTTATATTATACGGCAAAGAAGTTTGACTTGCTCAGGTATCTAACTGATTATTTGCATCATTCTGAAATTCCAGATAAAAAAAATTGGAAAGAAATTGCAAGGTCAAAAATTGTTGGTCTTGAAAATAGCCTCTGGAGAGTTCGTATGTCTAATCAAGCAGATTTTGATAGATTCTCTTCGATACACCAATGCTTACGACCTGCCTCAGTGTGGCAGTCGGCTAAAACCAGACAACACACTAAGGTATTTACAAATGTAGCTAAACTATGGGCTGCAGTTCATCAAACACAGCTCGACATGTGTATTAGATGTGTGAATGTTTATACAGACTTGATAATTCATTGTTGTGTTACTTGTCCTTATATGTCGATTTCCAGAATCTCTTTCTGGGATTTCCTTACTGATAAATTTCCACCGAGCCTGCACATTACGTTATGTAATGCAGAAGATGAGCTGCAACTACAATATATTCTAGGTAAAAGGTTACCAGCAGGTGTAATTGACAAAGAAAACTCCAGGCTATTCGTCCTGTATGCAGCATACTTTGGCATGCAGTGTGCAGCTATCTTCTGCAAATAAGGTACTGAAACTTGCAACTTATGCAGTTGACGAACACTTTGTTGAATGATATAGTGTAAGAATTTGTATTCTAATATTAATTTGTTTGTTGTTTGTATTATATATATATATATATATATATATATATATATATATATATATATATATATATATATATATATATATATATATATATAATTTTTTTAACAAATGCTTATTTATTGATTGTATTCAGATGATTTATTCTTATATCATGTAATCTTCCATGGAAGGAAATGATGATGATGATGGTAAATCGAGCCAAGGTAGCTTCTCATTCGAGCATGTGAACAGCCAATGATCTGATTTTAGGCATCATTTTAGGTCATGCCATGCAATACTGGCCATCCGCTGCAGCTCCATCACCCACCTGCTCTGTACATTTACTATGTGTGAAAATCTCTTTCTAATATCAGCGTATGTTTAACCTCTCTGAAGACAGTGCGGTTATCAAGACATATTCCAAATATGCTTCCCAGAGGAAGCATCATACAAATTTCAAGACTCGAATCGGTGAGAGACCGACGTACGGCGAATCGTACATTGTTAGTACCATTTCGAACAAAGGCAAACTTATTTTTGAAATTACCTCTATTGAGATCATTAGCGTTACCGACACCATCTACAGAAAGCATATCTGCCGTAGCACCAAATTCAGCACCAGTGGCAGCACCGGTATTCGTGTCTTTAAACCACCACATGTTGGTCGCACACGATCGCATGTAATCATCGCTAAACATGATCAAATTCAGGATTGTGCTAGCTTGAGGTAAATAGCTATTGATTTCTTCCACGGTCTGATTATTCAGCTGGTATTGTGCTGATCTGAGCATTGACGGCGTAATTTCCAACGTGATCTATTGTTTGTATCTTTCCTCAAACTTCCAAGAAGGCTTTATGTGAAAACTGATACACATCCTCGTCACGTGTTTTTATTTTTCTGTGCGTGCTTGCATATTGAGATTAGTGATATCGATATCCTGATATTCGACATACTCCGTCATGGAATCGTCGACGGGTGTGTCGTTGCTCAGCCTCAAGTACTCGGAATTAAATCTCGCATAAGTGGTTTTTCTATACTAATCCATATCCTAACATCATGTTGCCAATAGCAGGAGCTGTGGTCAATGTGCTCACCTTTTTCTCAATATCTTGTAAAATCTTTTCCGACCTAGCAGTTAGAACAGCTACAGTTTTCTGAAGAGCCTGTTTTGCCTGAGGTGACACATTTTCAGTCAATGGTGTGGGCTTGTGCCTTTGGCATGATTTTATTAACAATTTCATGTCCTACTGCAGTTACTGAGGCAGAGGCTGCTGAGGTAACTCAAGCTTTTGAGGCTTTGAGAGCAAATGGGCGTGGCTTTAGAAGCAAGACCAGGAAATGTGGATTGAACCGATGAAAACAACTTGGACAAAAATCCACAAGCGATTTTACGCCACGCTGTGATCATAGGTTCATGTTTTATGTCTTTAACATCTGCTGAATATTTTGTCCAAGCGGACAGCTTTTTTGCATTATCACTACAGACAATTTTGTCAAATTCACGTTCACGTCTTCCGTCTCACTTGCAGATAATACGTGATTCTTTCATTTCTTGTTGTTCACGCTGTTTTCTGACTAATCAGTGAGCCACATGGTGAATTCAGAAATCGCATGCGTGTTCACGATGTGATAATAGATAAAAGGATTAGGACAAATTTGCATGAGCGATCTCAGAGGCACACTAATCGCTGCGGAATAAAATATATTGGAAGCAGAACCGACTAGAGAGAGTGATCCTTGTGCCACGGAGCACTTAACGAGTAAACTGTTCACGTCGGTGATATTCACAGGCAAATCACCTTCGTACACACCATTTGCAGATAAAATACTGTCTTTGTTAAAATCCCTGTATAGATCCAATCGAGTTTGGAATATCAAAACCAACACGATAACCACCCGATAATGTGATTCTAATACGCGGCGTAAAATAATTAGGCTCCATTTAAATATTGGTGTCAGTATGACCTTTAGTAGCGATCAGTCTTGAAATCTCAGTGGGAATATCGGTAGTGTTATATTTGCCCACTATTACCGTGATCGTCTAGATACAATGTCAGTCGTTCAATTCGACAACTGATTGTTGTTCCCGGTCACATTTAAAAAAGCTATTCCATATTTCAACAGAAATCAACGCAGTCTCGTATGTTTGCAGTTTCGTCTAATTCTAGTGGAGGATTGTATTTCACCGTGGAATTGACCTAACGCGAATCGAATAACATTGTAGTGTCGCTGAGAGACATCCTCTAAATTTTAGTGTGTTATACTGTTAACCGATGAAACGACAAAGTTGCTAACCACACTGGAATCAGCCAACGGATCAGCGCTGAAACAACGGATTTGTCGGAGAGCTGTCACCCGATGAATTGCCATCAGCCAATGAACTGGATTTGAGACAACGGAATTGTTACCAAATCAGTTCATCCTACAAAATCTGGTAATGTTCCTTCGTGAGAAGAGCACTATCAAAAAGATGATTTAAGATTTCCACCATTTCGTTATCGACTTCCACACTAGCATTACCGCTTGTTTAGATGCAATCAGTAATATTAAGCGTTCCAAGATCTCAGCTGGATTTTTGCAGTAGTGGATCCCAGATCCACCACTGCCAGTCTTATCTCCCTGAAGCCATTATTTAATACCACATAACAGACTTGTTTGTTGCTGTTGTTGTGGCTCACCTGTTTGAGTTGATACTGGAATATCATGAGCTCTGCAGAATTTTTCTCTGGTTTCAACAACTCTTTGCAAATCGCCGAGTTTTTGTTAAAATTGTCAAGCGTGTAACTCGTTTTATATTTTATATCACCATCTGGGTATCCTGAAACAACTTTACCATAACTATTGTTTAATCTGCCTAACATGGCACGTTCTGTCAGAGCGTAGAAATAATCATCCCTTCTATTTGTCTGATCTTTTAAAAAGGTCTCAGTAGCTGGAAGTTTTTTATCATGAAAGTCTTCAGCCATTTTTTGAATGAATTGTGTGGCAGAAAATGAATGATGCTTACCAACGGCTTGTACGCTGCATCACGCATATCCTGTATATACAGAGAATATTTAATTTCTGATTCCTGATTTTGAAGCTTTTCTATCCTATCCTGAATGTCTTCTTCCTCTTTATTCTTTTCTATCATCATTGCTTCAGTAAGTTTTTCATCATTTTACATCTCTTTTTTACCTTTAATTTCCTCCTCTTTTTTTTTTCAGCTCTTTGTAACTTTTTCTTTTAAGCTTTTAATTCCTTTTTCTTTCTTCAACAACTCCGATGAATTTAGCTGCATATTCCTATGGAGTAGACACATCTTTCTCAAATATCTTATCCAGTAATTTTAGCTGAGATTGTTGTGATATCTTTAAAATATCAAAAAAAGTTTTTTTATATCGTACGCTGTACTCGTTTAATCGATTTGAGTTATAAGTGGTTTAAACAGTTCCTGAGCGACATCGCCTTGGAACACCAGATAACCCACTTTATCCTCTATGATCTTTTGACGTAATGCCGCCCGTTGCTCTATAAATTTTCTGAGCACATCCTCACGCTGACATTTACTGGTGATCTTTTCAAACGACATGGTCTTATAACGACAACAATAGATAAAACACATCCGAAGGACGCAGCAACATAAAATTCATCAAAACATTTTCGGTTTTTCTCCGTTATACCTTCTGCATCGTGATGAAAGGTCATACAATCATGTTTAGCTCTAGACGTCTCCGCGATCGCGTTAATATCTCTATTTTCTATCCAGAAAACAACACAAAAATCCCTTGTCTCGCCTGATGTATTTGGGAACGTCGTAATAAGACTGTGTTAAGTAAATACTGTTATAATACTTGTTTCGCGACAACGAAAACTACTCGCAGATTTTGGTCATGTTTTCACGATTGATTTTTATACGTCAAACAATAATGTTGTGCTTGTTCGGATCCATTTTTTTTCCACGGGCTGAATCTCATCCAGCTCGACAGTAGTGAAAATGCTGTCTTGACAACTCTGTTGTCTGGGATCCATCTGTTGTCCGGAATCAGTGGATCTGTATCCGGAAATGTCAATGTCACTTGAACGCTATCTGTTGATAGTCAGGTCACGAGCGATCCCATGATGTTGTCACTGTCCTATGTAATCACTTCTCAAAATTCACGACGCGTGGGAGTCACTACTGGAATAAACACGAGAGCGACTTTGATTTACCACTTTGAAACTATGGACCGTTCTATTTGGATCGACAGAGAAGCCCGTATAAATTACACTCCCATTGTGACTCAAACCGTGGAGGAATTTCACCATAACAACTCCTCATATGACTGGCTGGTGGCTATCAACAGCACAAAATCTATCCTGAAGTCTACGGAAGGACAAAAATTATACGGACTTCCTACCACATCACCGATCACGGATAACACTCAAGCGTTCTCCTATTCACAGTTAAACTTGCTTGTAGAAACTAAATTATCTACTACCGGAGACCATTCACTGGAAATGTCACCACGGTGGCAGGAGCCAAGTTGGTGGTGACAGATTATCCACCGGTAACCAATTACGAGGTAGCCACGAAAATGTATGCGGACATGCTTCGTGTCAGAAACACTACTGAACATATTCCAAACGCTCACTGGAAATACTGGTAATCTGTGTGGCGGGATCGTGTCAGCGTCGTCGGAATTTTCATCTAATTTTAAGGCTTTTATGACTTTGCTCATCACATCACACCCACGGGAAATGAGTGAATGACAGATGGAACCACCTCTAAGTTTTGGTTACAAATAAAATTACCCGTCACAGTCGTCGTCCGGAAATTTCAGATGTGCGGACGCACTTCTGGATCAGAGCGTATTCTGACCTGGAGATTATACGGTATCAAGCCAGATACCACAGAAGACTTGCTTTACGATGGAACTGCAGCTATCGTCGCAACCACGCTCGAATTTTGCATTAACGCGACGAGCATATACAAAAATAATCCATGTTTAAATTTACAGCGCTCACTGCAGAACATGATAATCCCTGGTTCAGTTATTTGGAGAATTTTGCTCTTGACGATCTCATTCAGGTTATCTACGGTCTCGTCGTTATGAAACAACCTTAAACCTCACGAAAAGCCATGATTGAAATTGTCCAAATCGGCATTGAACTTTACCAGTTTCCAAAATAAGTTGACAAAAAAGGCATGTACTCGAATCGTCGTTCTTTTGGTATTTTTCTGTGGTAGAAAAGTGCCTAATTTCGTATGCTTTTATCAAGCGGCATCCACGGTCAAGAGCATGAAACAATTCAACGCTCACCCATGTTCCTATCAGGGCGCGCTTTTGATCTTGTTGACGATAAAGTCATGATTACACGTTTAAATACACGTACAGCATATAAATAAAAATCACCCGTTTTCTTTGGCAATGATGAGGTAGCACATGATGTTATAAGTTCGTCGGTAGCAAGACTATACATTTGATCAAACTTCGTATTCTGTCAACATTTCAGGATGACATGTCGGAAATCTAGCATATTCGCACATCCACATATACAAGAAGCGCAAATCGATGTATTTGATTTACTCTCCTTGAGATTCGCCCATGCCATACAACAAGCAATATGCATTAGTTCATCCTCCAACGGAAATGTTGGGTAGATTCATTGGTTTGAAATTCACCGCGTCGTAATATTTAGCAATGCGTCTAAATCCTGGATCAGTTTTGAAATGTTAATATTAATCTTGTTCACGCATATTTATCACTTGATTCTCTTGACTTTCTAAATATAGGCATCGTTGGCATATTTGATTGGATCACTCTTGAATGGTGAACTCTCAGAAGGGGCTTAAGTTTCGTGAGGACAAGAAATGGGGCATTCGTGAATCACTGGAGTTCCTACTCAGCCTGTGGGTTATCTAAATCCCAACTATCCACAGAACGGTTTCCATCGTCATAAATTGTCTACATTAGATCTTCTTGAAATTCAAAAGGGTCTAACGAATGAGTTTCGTACCAAGCGTGATATTCTTCTCAATGTTTTATCTGCATATCGCCGGAGCCGCATAGCATACTTCGGATAAATGCGGAAGAACACAGTTATGATTAGCTTCAGTAGTGTAGAAAATAACATTTTGCTGTTTTTTTTTCATTCCAAACGTTTTAGGCATCATACTCAGAGGAATCACCACATAGCTGATAGAATATTTAAAACTTATTTATCCCATTTGCCTTGCACTGAGTTTGGCTCCGTTCATGGTGACTGGTGAATATTAGGTACCTTGTTCTGAATATTTTGAAAGAATTCGTCATCCATATCCAGGAAAAAATGTGTGAGAAATGATTGTAGCAAATCAATTAGTATATTCATATTGTTGGATGTCCAAGTATCATCGGTAGGGTCTACAATCCATTTGGCAAAATTACTGAGAGTATGAGAGTCCAGAAAGAACTTTTCTCGTCCTCCTGGAATCTTAATACAAAAATTTAAAAAATGGTTGTTGCATACATTGAGTACATTCAAAGTAAGAAAGATAACACATATTTACTTCCTTTGTTCTCGTTCTGATCGTCCTTTAATTCTTCCTCGAGTTCATTGACTTAATTTTGAATGGAACATTGATGCTAGACGTATACGATTTAGTGCTAAGAACCCCATCTTTTCTTTCCTGGGCAAAAGTGTGTCCTTGATTGTATAAGTAGGACCCTACCAGTGTGTGTAGTATTCTCATATCACTTATAGCGAAATGAGCAGACTGTGTAGAGACAATGATCCAACCAAGACACTCTATTGGGTGAATCACTGACGTAAGTAAAATTTGTTGTGTGGCCTACTATTAGTTTAAAGTCCGATATGATATAACCATATTCACCACAAATTAGGCAAAGTGGGGAGTGGATTTGAACATGTAAGCACTCCAGTCTCCTAATACATAACCATTTAGAGTATTAGCATTTTCTACAACTGAATTAATTTTGCCCAAATAATCTACAAATTCTCTAAAAGTTTCAGCAAAATCACAAGGTAAATAGATATTGTCAAAAAGCGAGGAGGATTCCCCTGTCTTGACAGAAATACATATTAATCTGGGATTATCGAGGTGTTGTACTTCTATAATTTTTTGCGAGAGATCTACGTTATAGTACCCCGTCACCACCGTAAGGTCTACATGTATAAATACCGTTAGAAGATTTAATCGGTGATTCCCCTGATCCATAGAACTCGTCGTTTACGGATGACAGATAGTCTAACTCACTGTCGAGCAGCCACAATTCTATAAAAAGATATAACTATGTTACAGTTCTGTCATGTGGTAGACATGATTAGTTTATTAAGAAAGAAAAAAAACTATTAGCAGATATTCGTAATTACTGATTTGAGTGAACCAAATAAGCAGCTGCATTATTGCCAAGAACAATGCATTTTGTTATGGTTGTTTTGTGAAAAGGTAGATTTGGAAAACATTTGGACAGGATCTTTCCTTTTCTACCTGAGTACGTTACTTGTTGTGGAATTATTGTGTTTGTGATCTATATTTGTTCGAAGGTGTATGACAAGAAACCAAGATAGTTCAGGAAGCTCATCAACTTATCTAGGGTCTTTTACGAAAGGTGAGTTAGGAGTTTATAAAATATTTCAAAAATTAAATTAAAGCAAGGATCCTCCATCCTGGCACTCGAGCCATGGTCATCATAGTCGTTTTCTTCTCCTGATAATTCTACTCGCTTGATTTTCTTACATCCTTAAACAGGTCTTCACATTTCTATAAATTATTCTGTATTCAACGATACTACCCATTTTCATACCTTGCTGTCCTCAAATCTCTATCTTCATTAATGCTTTAACAATGTTTAATAGTGTGAAGATTAAATGATTTTAATCTTCAATATCTGTATCTATTCATCCGTTGCTTTCTTGCAGATCGAGTAAGTCCAAATAGCTGACTCACCTGCGTCAATTTATCTAACTCGAAAATAGCTCTGTTGTGATTTAATCTTCCGGTACAACAATCTAAATCCACAAATTTACTTTTCTCCTGTTATATTATTATTTTACATTTTCCAGTAGTACCCATCATACTCATATCGGACTTTTGTCCATCCCTTAATGTATCTCCAATCGTACTGTGGTTGAATATTACGGTTGTTAGATACAATTTCGAATTGTTTCACATTTATGAAATTGTCGGTTCGATCCTGAAGAGGCACAGGTTTCGTACATTCTTTAAAATATTTCACTAATCTGGAAGTAAAAGTAAAGCCTGTAAACAGAGGTGTAGTGCTAAGTAAAGAATTGGGAGAACTCAGTAAAGAAGTGATGTAACGCATGTTACTCAAATGTCGGAGTACAATGGCGAGCGCATAAAAAGTAACGGAACTCGAAGAAAGAAAAGTAACGCCGTTCCCACAGCACTACACCCCAGCCTGTAAACAAATGTAACTACGTCTTAAACACTTTTATACGTTAAATGCCAGAAAGAAATCAAAATACAAGCTGATGGAATACATGATTACCAGTTTAACTGATTCTACCATCATCTCATATCGCATTTTATTAAACAAATTTGGCCTCTTCATGAAACGCATTCCCGTTCTTAAGGCCTGCGTAACGAATATACGTCTACAATCTCAGTTGGTGTAACACGGACTCACGTCGTACGCTATCTCGACGAGTCATTCCCCAATCCTCCACCTTTGCTACGAGACACGTCCGGTTGATAACAAGAATACAACTAATCCACGGTCATCCCAGCAAACCTAGTAACATTATGTCCTACAACTGAATAACTAGTTATGTGGTTGAGTTTATTACTCGACAAACACGTCCTAGTGCAGAGCATCCATTTAGAAGTGCTATCAATGGGCTAATTGTGTTCAGGACCAGTTTCATACTGCTTTTTAAATAAATCGACATAAGGCTCAGAAGCTTGGACTATTAAACTCTTGTCTTACTTTTTTTTATAAGCAAATCTATGAAACTGCAAAGGAGGATGTTACATAGTTATTCATCAAAATCCATCTACTTTAGTTCTAAGACCACTGAAAGTTCCAACTACAAGGATTTCTGTATTACTAACAAGTTACTGTAAAAGTACACATGTACACCACATTCAAAGACCCTCTCTCCAGTCGAATTTCCAGACCTGTCTCGAAATTTCTATCGTGATAAAGTGTAAACCGTTAGTGAATAACTGGATAACACAATTTCAATCGACCCATCTTAACTATGAAGTTGTAATAAAAAAATTAAAGGCTCCTTTAACAGCATTCTAAAACTTTTGATACAGATTTCTTACGTACAATCCCGAGGAAGAGAGCCCCAAATTTACGTGAACTTGATCCGATTCCAGTATTACTGCTACTTGAGCGTTTATTATCAATCATCCGAGCAAAGCAAATCATCAATCATCCGAGTTATACACATCATCAATCATCTGAGCTATTCCCATCATCAATCATCTGAGCTGTTCATATCATCAATCATCTGAGCTCTTCCCATCATCAATCATCTGAGTTATTCACGGCATCAATCACATGAGCTATTCACATCATCAATCATCTGAGCTAATCCCATCATCAATCATCTGAGCTATTCACATCATCAATCATCCGAGTTATTCAAATCATCAATCACCCGAGCTATTCACATCATCAATCATCTGAGCTATTCACATCATCAATCATCTGTGTTATTCCCATCATCAATCATCTGAGCTATTCACATCATCAATCAACTGAGTTGTTCCCATCGTCAGTCATCTGAGTTATTCACAGCATCAATCTGAGCTATTCACATCATCAATCACCTGAGCTATTCACATCATCAGTCACCCAAGCTATTCACATCATCAATCATCTGCACTATTGACATCATCAAACATATGAGCTATTCACATCATCAATCACGCAAGCTATTCGCATCATTCACATCATTAATCATCTGAGCTATTCACGTCATCAATCACCTGAGCTATTCACATCATCAACCATCTGAGCTATTCACATCATCAATCATTTGAGCTATTCCCATCATTTTTCAAAACAGCAATTATATAGCCTCGTTTGAACGAAATCAACTCTTGTAGATAACGATTTTGAAAAGGAACTACCGTCCTGTTTCGAACTTCCCACTTTTGTCAAAAATCTTTTGTAAAAGTTGTTTTGGTCCAACCTGTATAAAATCTGAATTTTAAAGTATTTTAATCAATTTTAGCTCCCCATTCTGACCCTGTCACATAACTGTAATAACTTCTGAAAGTAACTAATGATCTTCTCTTTGCTTTGATGTTTTTAAAAAATTTCAGTTTTCACCCTACTTGGCTTATCTTGAACATTTAACATAATAGACCATGATATATTATGTCAACGTCTCAAGTATGTATTTATTTTGATGATACATAATTACTATGCTTCAATTCATACTTAGCTGAAAGGATAAGAATCGTATACGTAAATGAAAAACACTTCAGTACATTTTGTCTTTGTTTTGTCGTTCCACAAGCTTCACTTCTTTAACCCATTCTCTTAATTATGGATATCCAACCCTTTCAAGTGTCATAAATTTCACCAGTTGTTCACCAATTGAATGCTGACACTTAGATATAGAAATCCAGATGTCAGCAACAACAATGTTACATTCAAACAATGAGTACAAAATATGTGTGTTGCTCTACACAGTTCTCTTTTATTATCAGGGGGCTGCATATATGAAGCTGCCACGCATCCACTCCATATGCAACTGTCTTCCTGCTGATGTTACTAAAACACTTGTGTATTCCTTGCTATATTTTAAACTTGATTGTGTTAATTCTATTTTATCTGCTTCGTCTCAATACTAACAACAGTAATTTCACAAAGCACAAAACACTGCTTCTCGGATCGTCTTTAGGCGCCAAGAACCGAGCACTCACCCCCGTCCCCACCCCTGCTCGGTGCCCTCCACTGGCTAAACCGGAATCAAACAAAATCTCTTTGCTGCATTTCGTTGACTACCCGTAGTCCGAAATACGTATCTAACCTCAGCCCTTTTAGAAAATTACGCTCTTCTTCTGACACCTGTATTCTCGTTACTCGCTATGTTAAACCGAGTCTTGTAGACAAGGTTTTCTTGCATGTAAGGGCCCAGTTACCTAGAATGAATTGCTTCTTGTATTTAGACACAATGATACCACCATACCTCCTTTAGAAGCGCTCGAAACACTCGCCTGTTTCAGTTGCAAGAAGAGACTTAACAAGAACTATCAATATTTCTTTATCCTTAATTGTTTTCACCATGCCTTGTTTGTGATTACAAGGGATATCGTGTTTTTGACATCGTATATATATATATATATATATATATATATATATATATATATATATATATATATATATATATATATATATATATATATATATATATATATATATATATATATATATATATAGTGTGTGTGTGTGTGTGTTATTATGTGTTAACTAATATTGTAAAACGCTTTGAGCTTTTAAAGATTAAGCTATCTTTACCTTTATATGCTGAATGATTTTGTCACAATTAAATTCGTCAGTAAATACTGCCACCCACACTGGACGCCATCATCCATCACACAGTTTGGACATAATGTCATTTGAAGACATAATGTTCTCTTTCTGCCGCATGTGGACTGCGCATGGCATTGATAAATAACAAGTGTCATTAAAAACGTGTATGAAATCATTAAATTTGCATTTCTTGTTCAGTATCTCATAGCGGCCTGAGGCAAATGTATTAAGAAGCAGAGATTAAACGAAAACATCAAATCATTTCATACCTCGTGATAAACAGTAATGCCCACGGTAAAATAAGACTAAAACAAACACGTTATTGTTTATACTTATTTCCAGTAAGAAAGATAACTACCCTTTTAAAATTAATTTATAACGTTATAAAAAGTGTTCAACACGCTTACTATATATTTGTTCATTTATCTGTGTACTTTTAAATTTTGAAAAATATTTGTTTACCTTACAAGCCTTTATTCTAAAAGCTACTAAGGCCAGACCCTCCAGGGCCCGATCACGGGGAGGAGGGGCAAGGTTTTCCCGATTTCTCGGGTAAATAAACGTACACACACGCGATCGTAGTCACTTGTAATTTGAAATCTGACAAACGTTTCATTCTTGCGCACGTTTGATAGGTGTCATGCACGCTTTGAGTAAACGGACACGCAGACTTTGCCATGAACGAAAAAGTATTTGTCTGGAAAATGCTTATCGGTAATTGAAGTTTTGTGTCAATTTTAAACATAAATGGGTAAGGGATTGTTATGAAACACGTGCGGTTATCAAATTTTTCTAAATCGTCATCAACAATGACACGCGCATTTCGTGAACAGGAGCGATATTGGAAATTATGTAAGTTATTTACTACATACTCATTTAATCCTACGTGGTTGATCTGGCGTTCTCTACACATGTGCAATCTGTAATTCCGTATCGCACATTCCGTATCGCACACCTAAAATTTCCGTACCGCACACCTAAAATTTCCGTATCGCACACCTAAAATTTCCGTATCGCACACCCGCCTAGAACTACTTTAACAAGCTCAAATATTGAATAATAGTCCACTTATAAAATCTAAACATTTTAAATTATTAAAAAATGCCAACCCACGTTTTGCAATTTTAAGAAATGCATTTATATTTGGTGAAAATGACCGCCTCTGAGGATAATGAGAGAGAGGACCGAAAGCAGTTTATGTACATTTCACGGTATCTAGACCGAGTTGACTGAAATGGACAGCAATATATTGGACAGAATGTTTAACAGTAAGTTTTCAGATGAAGAGCATGTGCAAGGTATACTAAGTGTGTGTGTGTGTGTGTGTGTGTGTGAGAGAGAGAGAGAGAGAGAGAGAAAGAGAGAGAGAGTACTTAGCCACTGAAATCTTGTATTGAATTTTTTTAAAATCCAAAGTAAATCAGACTCTTTGAGTCATGTCGAGATTAAGGACATGGTTAGAAATACCCCATTTTTGGACAAATATATACCCCATGTTTAATTCCTAAGAGACATTCCACAATGCAAATCATATAAAATACCAAACATAGCTTAAATCCATTTAAGCTTCAGTGTTCAAAACCATGTTCTGCTGAATTATATTTTTAAGGAGCAAGTTTAAGCGGAGGGACTCACAGTTTGTCGTTTAAAATTACCGAGTAGTCGAATTTTTTAGTAGATCTAAGGATTAAACTGACAAACATTTGCAACATAAAGGCATAACAGACAACAGTAGCTGTAGAAGTATTATCCGTTATGTACAGTGTTAGCGATATCGCTAGGGCACAAGAAGGGAAATGTATGCTTACATTTTAAATTCTTGCGGCCCTTCAAGTAGAAAATAAGAAAAATATTAATACTGCAATATTGTTTAGAATTTTCTCATTAAATTATTTCCAAATGCATGTTAAAAATCAAGTCCGCGTGCTAGAAAGAGACTGAATCTTTGATTTCTTAAGTTTTGATTAAATGATCGCTTTAAGTTCAATGCATCCATAATTTATTGTATTAATTGAATACATAAAAATAGAGAGATTGAATGTATTGTAAATGAATGAGTTGTCTGTTTAAACTTGAAAGTATTTAATTACTGTTAGTCTGTAAAATTTGCCCTGAAAGTTCCTTGGGAAAAAAGTGTCTCTTTAGTAAGTAGAGTATAAGAAAAAGGGGCCACTTACTGGTCCAAAACCTGTGTTCCGTTTCAGAAGTACGGAAACAAATCACTAGCCCGTGACTGCATATAATTTTCATTCGTATGTCTGTCCCATATAACAGTTTTAAAACATCATACCTAAATAGTAAATACATAGCTGTAATACATACAGACCGATAACGCAACTGCCACAACGTACTTGTCGAGAGCTGTACTATTTTTCTAATATAACAAAATACGCCTGTCATTTTTTAATGTATACATTAAAATGTGTGAATAAAAGAGGGGTATGTAATAAATTCAAAACCACGTAAGTATTTTGTTACGAGTGGGTGGGTGGGAATTTGTTTGATACGATGTTGGAGCATTGTCTCAGCCTCACGACCTCGACATTCCTACGCCGTACAAAACTCGTTCTTTTTGTCCGCTCGGAACAAAACACGTATGTTACTTGTATACATATTTGATAAATAATGCAGTATTGTTGGCTCCTAAATCATTGAAGATGTTAGGAAAGACCTTACGTTATCAATCATTTTCTAGAGAATCATAAATAATACCTGGATATGACGTGAAGTCACGCTAGGAAGCCATTAGTAGCTGTTTCTATATTAGATAATGCAGCACTGTGGGCTCATAATTCATTCAAAATGTGCCATAAAATATGTCAAATAGCCATTCCTAAAGGCAAGTCGGCAACACAGTGATCATTTTTTCAGTATATTGGGCTAAATTATGTTTGAAATTAAATGGTACACGAATTTGCACAAAATCCCCACCCATCCCGTCTCAAAATCTCATGAAAACGACAATTAATGAAGAATATTTTTTTTTAATGTTTGCAGACTTATCTGTATTCAAATATTTGTTACAAACAAAACTGTTAACATACAAAATTAATTTTCTTATATGCCATCCGTCTCATGGCAATATTGTACCCAGGTTCAGCAGATGGTGTGCTTATGGACATTGGTATCTTGTAGTACTGTTAAACGCTAATACATACATACATACATACATACATACATACATACATACATACATACATGCATGCATGCATGCATGCATACATACATACATACATACATACATACACAAATACAGACATACATAGGAAGAGTGTATATTAAACATTTTTAATGATTTAAATTTTAGTTTTTTTTATTCCAATACTTTAAAAGCAAAAGAAGTACCGATAGTCTATTATGGAAGCGGGAAATAATTCTTTTCAACAGCGGCGAGGAATTAAAATTTGGGTTCCTCAAGAAACTAGTTTTTGAGGACGTTAGAGTGTAGACTTGGTTGAATGGTCATATCAATTACTCACTATTGGTCGATGACATCAATTACTGAAGCCACTCATGCGGACTCTTGCCAGCGAATATTGGGGGTGGCCCTAGTCACTACAGCAGATGAACTAGCATCCTCTCTTATTCTAGGTAATCGAGACAGGCCTTTATGATGTTGTGTGGGACAATGCAGACCTCATACCAGATGAGCACCAGGAGGTTTTTTGTCATATCCATTCCGAAGTTCACTCGATTAAGCCACTCAAGGGAAAGAAGCCATCGTATGTCTGTATGAACACTCTGCGTTTCGTATGATGTTCCTTAGCAAGCATGTGATTCGACGTAATAACAATGGGCTTTCTGTTGCAAAGAGTTCAGTTTCATCAGTGTTTTTCTGACCGCTAAAGTAGCTGTTTTTTTCTATGTCGGATGGTCTTGTTAAATATTACCATAGTACTCCGGATTGGGCATGAAGGCTGATTACAATAGTGGAGCCATGAACTCCTTATTCTTGGGCAAAGACCACAGGTAGAATACAAAGTATCTCCAGGATACAATATACACATTTAATTCCGACAAAAATCCCACGATTACACTGTTACGACTCTATGGTCTTGAACTTAGTGACAGAAAAGTGCGAAAACCAAACAAGTTTTGTAAAATTCAACAAATAATGTTTTCACTAGAACACAAAGCGAAAATTTAAAAGAACAGATATGTGAATCAAATCCCAAATAGTCATACAAGTTTTATTACAAGTCCAAAAGTTTAGACCGTTCTGAATCAATTCCAGTAGTGTTCCGAATGAATTTCAATGTTAAATGTGCTGATTGCCAGTAGTCTCAAACATGCTAATGTGCCAACAGTATAGATGTATCACAATGAATAAAAGAAGTCTTTGAATGAATGGACAATAACTCCAAAATAGTGTTTTAGTTCGAAAAGTATTAATAAGCAATTTACAGTGAATTATTTAAATAAATAAATTAAATCCTCTCAACCGAACACAACTAAAAATTGTTCAGTATCTCATAGCGGCCTAAGACTGATGTTAAGATACTGGCTGAGTAATTCTGAAGTAAATAATTTTATATACTTCTCCACCTGAGCTATGTCGCAATAATCATTTTCTGACAATACACTGTCATTTTAATGAAATTTTCTATCAAATTTGTAAGTATGGTCAGGTTTGTTTACTTCAAATCTTAGCAAGCTACCTGAGAACAGAAAGGTAGACCGTGTTATTTTTCCCCAGGCGGAGTACCAATATCCTGAATGCAGTAAGCAAATTTACCTACTGATTATAATGATGTTAAGATATATTATAATTTCATAGACAAAATTTTTTTATGTAATATGCCATCGTAGGTCAAGTTGTGTCCCCAGCTGGCATCTTTCCAGAGCCCCGACAAAAAATTCGCTTTGACGGTAATCGCGTAATATCTAGCAAAGCTCGCGTGCTTGCATGTGTTTGCTGTTGGTTTTGAACCCTGGTTAAACTTAACATTTATCACCCAGCCCTGGTATATGTTGTCAGGCAATCAGACCTTTTATGTATTTCATAGGCACAAATGGCCTGGCCGTCTCTATACTGACCAGCAGGCCGACATCGATCATGTACTTCAGCAACATAACTGAGGTAAAGCTCTGTTAATGAAAGTGTTTGCCAAATCCAGTGGGGATTATAGATTGACAGGTATCGGCATGTGTCCAGTTCTTAACTTGTTAAAATCATGTAAGGTCTTTCTTAGGCCGAAGGTATTGACGTTTACCTGGGCCGTTTTTGTGTCTTGGATCGACACATTATTTGATAAATAGGGTGGACATTTCCCATAGCTAAGAAAAAGTAGAGTACCAGGCTGTCATGTCGATGCAGACAATTTGATTGACCCGGTAGCAATCAGGGATTCTAATCAAGCCTCTGTCGCCGTGCTCTACGCAGAAAATTTGCGTCGTTGAACATGCTAATTGGTGTGGGTTTCTAAGAATTGCGCTACTAAGTCAGGGTGGGTGGCGTGAGCTCCTTCAGCAGCCCCTGCTGCTCTTGCTGAGTCGATTTGATCGTGTCCACTTACTGATCTCGTTTGACGTCGTACTTCGCTTGTTCACGATGGGCTTGAACAGTTCTCCTGGCACATCGCCCTGAAAGGATTGTTGTCCCATTTTGTCTTCGAGGACGCATTGACGTAAGGCGGTTCATCGCTCGATGGACTTCTTGAGGACGTCCTCGCGCTAACGACGTGTAGCAAATTTTTCGAACGACATTATATACTAATAAGGCAGGTAAAATTCGTCAGAGCCTTTGCGATAGCGGACGGGAACGGTATCCGCATCACGATAAATAATCATGCACTCGTATCTGGAGCTCGACGTCGCTGCGGCATAGCAGTCTTTGAATTGATGGGCGGAGATGCCACGGCAGTAGTCCCTTGCGATGACGTCAATGTCTCGGTTATCCAGCCCCGAAAACAGGACAAAGCATCCCATGATGCCTTGGATCTATTTAGGCACATCATAGTAGGACAGAGTCAGATAAACGCCGTTGCAGTGTTTGTGGCGTGACAAGAAAAAATACTCTCACATCTTGTTCAAGTTTTAATATCGTCAAACACCATGATATTGTGCAGGTCTGACCCCAGGTCTTTCACGGATTGAATATGCTCTGGACTGGCGATCGTGAAAACATCTTTTTCCGCAATCGAATTACCAAACTCGTGTAGCGCGTGGTATTTGTCTTGATGAGGACTGAGCGTGTACAGGATGACTCGATCGTATTCGAGCACTCGATCCTAATAATCTATATGAATGGGCCATGTCACGATCCCTTCCCACAGGAGATTTTAACTGGATCACCTGAGAACAATTCCTTCATGGAAGACAAGTGGGATATCAGGATGACTCATGGGGCTCTTTCGGCGATGTCGATCTGGACTATCCATCCCATCTCCACGACGCTCATAACAATTATCCCTTCTGCACTGAATCACTGCTCATCTCACCCTCCATGCCTTCTCCCCAACAATTCTTTCAAAAAACGCAGCTCGATATCGGAGAGACCAAGATCAAGAAACTCATACCCAATTTCCATCACAAAACACACTACAAGACACATTATCGATAACTCGAACAAGCTCTTCAGCACGGACTCGTCGTTCTTAAACAAGTTCATCGAGCTCTCAGGTTTAAACAATTTTCATTGAAATCCTACCTCGACTGCAATACGCATCAACGCGCTAAAACCACGATTGACTTCGGTAAAAAATAAATTAAACTCATGAACAACAGCGTCTTTGGGAAAGCCATGGAAACATCCGATGCAGAAAGAAAATCGAGATCGTCAATAACTCACCACGACGAGATAAGCTCGTGGCCAATGATGCCTTCGTCAGCATGAAAATCTTTGAGAAGATCTCGTCGCCATTGAATCCAGAAAAACACATCTCATGCTCGATAAACCCATCTACAACGGTCCAGCCGTTCTCGACTTCTCCAAAATGCTCATGCTCGATCGAGTTTCATTACGACTTCATCAAAGGACACTACGGAGATAAAGCCAGACTACTCATGACCGATACAGACTCGCTCGTCAACGAAATTCAACCGATTTTGTTGTAGTTGTATCATGTTTATGTTTGTATGAAGTCTAATGAAATTATACCGAATCCAATCACAAAATAATTGCTACGTATATTAAAAACAATATGTTTGTTAAAAGTTTGTCAATTTTTTATTCGTCATTTTCTGATATTCAGTATTATTTTTAGTGTAGAATGAACACTGTATGATTTGGCGTTTGCCAAATTTAGGATCTTAAATGTTTGTTACAAAATCTGTCCTTCTGCAATGACTTGACCTTGTATGGAAAGCCATCGCTGTCAAAAATATTAAGTTAAAACAAAATAAGTTATTTTAAAATAAACCACGAAAAACATAACAAAACAAGCATGCTTGTACAATAAAAATATTAAAACTCGTAAGTAATATAAGTAGTTAAATGTGACAACTAAGACCCACAATGGCATTTCAAACCCAAACGGGAAATTAACATGGTACTTGAGACCCAAACGGGAAATCATATGTTAAATGGGTCCATATACTTGCACTTGCACTTGAAACCTACACGGGAAATTAACATGCGTGACGTCACGTGACTGGACACTGAGGAAAATGGCATCATTGTTGCAAGTGGCTGACCTCAGTGGGGCGGCAATTTAGTAACAAATCTTTGTCATTCAACAGCAACAGCAAGAAGAAAACCTCAATACGCGCTACTCTAGGTAAGTATGGGAAGTCTATGTGAATTATTATAGCATCAAAGAATGTATACGGTCACATGGTTCAAAAGGGTTTATGGTGTTAAATGTGAGGGGTGATTGCTCTTAAGTCTGAATTATGAACATAGACATACACAAACAACCACTTATACAACAAACAGACAAAACAATTGGAGGTAATAATTCAAAGAGTAAATTTTTTCTAATCAAATTAGTGGCCCTGAAATGACCGTTTGGGGTGTTAATTTCAATTGACTCGTCGTCACCATACAGTTGGGATACAGAATTTGAGCGGCAACCATTAGCAGCATTTGAACCTGTCTCTATGGATTTCGTACGTACAATCCTGATGAAGAATGCACCAAAGTCATGTGAACTTGATCCAATTCCAACAACACTGCTGCTTGAGTGCTTAGATCCAGTATTGCCTCCACTAACTGATGTCATTAATACCTCTCTCTCATCCGGGGAATTCCCATCATTTTTCAAAACTGCCACTGTAAAACCGCTGCTGAAGAAACCAACACTAGACCATAACGATTTAAAGAACTACCGCCCAGTTTCTAATCTCCCATTCATATAAAAATCTTAGAAAAGGTTGTTCTATCCCAGTCTGTATCTCATCTGAATTCAAACAGTCTTTTTAGCAATGTACAATCTGCATATCGCCCTTGCCACAGTACAGAAACTACTCTTCTAAAAGTAGTTAATGATATGCTCTCTGCTTTGGATAGCGGAAAGATTACAGTCCTCACCCTCCTTGATTTGTCTGCAGCATTTGACACAATAGACCATGATATATTACTTCACCGTCTCCAGCATGTATTTGGCATTCATGGTTCAAGTTCTACTTGATCAACAGGACACAAATTGTATCTGCAAATGGAATACACTCTAACCCAGTTGATCTATGTTGTGGTGTTCGACAGGGGTCTGTTCTTGGACCTGTTCTCTTCATTCTATACACTCAGCCGCTCTCAAGTGTCATAGATCATCATCCAGTGTCTCACCAATTGTACGCTGATGACACCCAAATATACAAATCTAGCCACCCAACTGAAGTTGATGCTACCATCTAAGGTGTAGAGAGGTGAAATCATGGGTGACATGTAACAAGCTGCAGATGAATGATGATAAAACTGAGGTCATTCTGATCACAACACAAAGACTTTCTCATTCACAACCTTTACCTCAAACAATAAATATCAGCAACACCAACATTAAATTCACACAATCAGTACGAAGCCTAGGTGTTACTCTGGACAGTACTCTCATATTGCACCAACATGTCATGAACATATGCAAAGCTGCATATCTTGAGCTGAGACGCATCAGCTCAGTTCGCAAATATCTTTCAGTTGATGCCACTAAAACACTAAATGTGTTCATTAGTACTTTCAAGACTGGACTTTTGTAACTCAATTATGTCTGGTTCATCTCAATATCTGCACCAGAAACTTCAAAAAGTTCAGAACACAGCTGCTCGAATCATACTTAGAGTACCACGATCAGAGCACACCTCCCCGCTGCTCTGTATCCTACACTGGCTATCCATTCGATCCAGAATCAAACACAAAATTTGTTCTCTGTGCTTCGTTTCACTGTCGGACTCTAGTCCAACATACCTATCCGACCTCACCCATGTGTACACACCAGCAAGATACTTATGCTCCTCTTCTGACAATCGTATACTCATTATTCCCACTATGAAAACAAAATCATATAGACAGCTTTCTTTTGCATACCAGGATCCAGCAACGTGGAATGAATTGCCCACTGAACTTAGACACAAAAACACAGTGAACCCATTCAAGAGTGCTCTCAAAACTCACTTATTTTGACTGCAAGAACAAACTTAAAGACCTAATAATGTTTCCTACCTTAAATATTCTCAGCATGTTTTTTATAATGTTTTCTAATTTCATGGTTTTTGTTTTTGTAATCATATCATTATATGTTTTTTATCTTATAGATGTTGTCTAATGTTGTAAAGCGCTTAGAGCTTCTAAAGATTAGGCGCTGTACAAAGTCCTCATTATTATTATTGTTATTATTATTATCATTATTATTATTATTATTATTATTATTATTATTATTATTAACCAAAGACAGTTTACATACGGAACATCGCACTGGTCTTCTTCTATTCCTTAAACTTGGGCTCCTAGCGGGACATTACATCAAGACTCACTTCTGACAGTATTTCCTCTCCATATAAATCCTTCTCTTCCAAGTAACCGTATCTGTAATCTTCGTGATAGCTCATGATGATTTCACATACATGGGGTAATCCGGGCTGAACACCGTCTCCGAAATTAAGGTAGTCAACTCAGCGTTTGCCCACGACTTGTCATGAGAACAGATGAATGCATGAGGTGATAGTTTAAGGCCGGATCAAAATGTATTGACCACGGATGATTCCCCAATCAAAACGGCGTTTCAAAATGTATCTAGAGCGCGGAGTATCTCTTTCAGTCAAAAGAGAGTTACCTGTGACGTCACACGCGGTGCTTAGTGAATCGATGAGACATAGTTTGAGCATGGCCAAAATTAAGAAAACGATGTATTGGATTGCGCCTGCGGAGGAGACGAGGAGTGATGGCATGGCGCCAATCAAAACAACCATAGTTATTCTTCTAAAAGAGAATGATATTTATTAAGGTTCAGTCGATTTTCTTTCCTCCTCGCAAGAATTTGTACCGATATCAGTGCTGTCACCGCATTATCCTTTGGTAGAAGAGTCCAGACATAGCCAAAATAAAGAATGAGAAAAATATTTATAACAGCAAGTAAGCAGAACAAATCTTTGTCATTCAACAGCAGCAACAACAAGATGAATAAAGAAAACGAGAGGAAGAAGAGAAAGTGCAAAAGAGAATAAGGACGGTGAAAGTCAAATGTTGACGGTGCTACTAGATATTTAGGCAATGATAAGGTTTCTGAGACAAATTAGAAAAAGACCTTCCCATGCCAAGCATTATACCCCAGCCATCACTACCTCTACGGTGACTACCCCTGAGAGACCAAGCACAGCAGCGATCACTACCATTATCATTGACAATATCAGGCGAAGATGTGGTCCTGGCAAGAGTATATGGCAGTTAAAACTCACAGCGTCCAGTTTATGAGTTTCTTAAAGAATAAACACCCAACGGTCCTTTTCAGGGCCTCAAACCTCTTTAGAAAAGAGAGTCTACTCAAAGATTGCAGAATCAAGTAAAGCTTAAATCCTTTCTTCTACATGAGTAAGCCTGAATCAACACCTTCTACGTCCGTTCCCAGACCAAGAGAGTCTGCCATCAAGGAAAGTCAGCCAGAATCACCCGAAAAGTATTACCACATTCTAGAGACGGAAAAGGGCTCCTCCAGAAAATTACAGGGTACAATTACAGGTGAAGTTTAAAGACTTAAGATCCAAAATCTTGCTCGAGAAAGCAGAAGGTTTCATCGCCGATGTATTGGATTCCTCTTTAATCGCACTGAAATGCCAATGATCGTTTGAGATTTTCCATGTATCACGATAGCTTGAAGTCACCCTTATGGATAGAGTTTATCAATGATACAGCGTATATGCTACACACACATACACATAAACACATGATTTAGATTTTAACGTAGAATATATATAATATATTAGTAATGGTTCGCTCGTCAATAATAATAAGGCGTACCAAATCGAGCACATAAACCAGCAAACGAGAAACTACTTAAGCCCTAAAACCCAACGGCAGGTAGATTTTATCTTCTACCTAAAGTCCACAAACAAGAAAACCCTTGCTGACCTATAATTTCCGGTAACGGGCATCCCACAAAAAGGATATCACAATATTTGGATCATTTTATGAGGCCACATGTCCACAAATTACCATCATATCAGATTACCTCATTAAAAGCAAAGCAATTGAACTATTTAATGCCAGATACATTGCTTGTTTCCTTCGACGTCACATCTTTGCATACTAACATACCGCACAGCGAAGGGATACGGGCGTGTAGAGAAGCATGGGAAACAAGAACTGTAGACAATCCACCCACACTCTTCCTAGTCCAACTACTGGAGCTTGTCCTAAAACTCAGTAACTTTGAATTTAATGAAGAAAACTACCTCCAAATCAATTGGACCGCAATGGGTACAAAAATGGCCCCTTCGTATGCTAATATTTTGATGGGAAAACTGGAGGATCAACTTTTAGCATCGGTTGAACTTAAACCATACCTGTTGGTACGCTTTATCCATGATATAGAAATGAAGTGGCAACGTGGAAGAGAAAGTCTGGATGATTTGATATCAAAGGCAAACAACTTCCATCCCTCAATAAAATTCACGGCAGATGTCTCCAACTCAAATCACGTTTTCCTGGACACAATAACCAGACTGGTAGAAAAACTTCATACAGAGATCTAGTCGAAACCAACACCAGTATCTCCTCCAATACAGCTGTCATCCAAAACATGCATTAGGAACATCCAATATAGCCATTCACTGAGGATACGCAGAATTCGCTCCGACGATGAAACATTCGTATAAAGGTGTGAAGAGCTATCTAAACATTTAATTTACCGAGGCTATGACAAAGACCTGATTGCGGAGGCAACCCAAAGGGCTAAACAAACAAACCGCGATGATCTACTAAAATATGGAAAGAAGGAAAAGGTTGATAGAACTCCATTTATCCTGACCTACCATCCAGACAACCCCAAAGTTGGTAAAATTATCCGGAAACACTGGCCCATCGTGGAATCGTCGGACGCACTAAAGTTAATCCTCCTGAACAAACCTGTTGTAGCCTACCGGAGACCGAAATACCTAAAGGCGAAGCTAACGCCAATCACTAATCAAGACCACCGTAGTCAATCTGGCCCTTGTGGCGATAAAAGGTGCAAAACCTGTTAACATGTGATAGAGACCAGGACATGTTCTAGCACAGTGACTAGAGAAAAGTTAAGCATACATGGTCCAAAATAAAACGTGCAATACAGAGAATGTAATTTATCTCATCACATGTAAGATCTGCGGCCTTCAGTATGTCGGAGAAACTGAAATGCTGCATAAAACGATCAACTTTCATAGATCTGATTAGATGACAAAGAAGTTGTTCAGAAGCTCGGTCGCAAAACACTTCTCCTCCCCTTGCCACACTTTCAATGATATAACACTTATTGCAATTGATCACAACCCCAACTGGAGTTCCGAAACCAAGAAAGAAAAGGAATCTTACTGGATACGGCGCCTTAGAACCTTGAAACCAAGTGGTTTAAACAAAGAAGACTAGAAAAAGACAGTCATGCACGAATAAAATTATCTTTTGCAGCCGACACATTTTCTTATAAATAATTCTCTAAATTTGCTAGGTAGCCTAAAACGACTGCTATATGAATGAAATATCCGGGATATAATTTGCGCTTACATAAATTTACATAAAACAACATATGTCGTCATGGCTCATCCATTTCTAGGTCAATAAATCTATTTTCCAGCATCTTCAACAAGTTGATATAAACTAGTTGAAACGTAATAAATTTAAAGATATAGTTCCTGTCGAAACAGCCATGTAAAATTTTGCTAACACAACGGTTTTTCTGTTTTATTTGTTTGTCTTGTCTCTGTTTTGTAGTTGCCTTTGAAAAAGACTTATTAAGCTTCGAAAGCGCTCGGGCTATTGAGATGTCAGGTTATTGCATCTATATGTATGTATGTATGTATGTGTGTGTGTGTGTGTGTGTGTGTGTTTGTGTGTGAACAAACACACAAACACATAGTGTATCTTTCAACCATCGATGAAAAGTAGATTGCATAGGTCAAGAGACTATAATAGATCAAGAAATGATTTGGATTTGGTTCAAGTGGAGAAATCCTGACAAACAAGTTGACAGCAAAGGTTGTCGATGTGGAATGAAGTGCCGATACGTGCGACACTGTTGGTGCCAAATGTATCAACCAGGCAGACAAACTTTATGTTCAGCACTCAGAATATATATATATATATATATATATATATATATATATATATATATATATATATATATATATATATATATATATATATATATATATATATTTTCTGGATTATCTGTTTTGACCTTGGTTAGTTCTTTTTGTTGTTCTAACGTTACATGTGTGGATTTACAAAGAACGTGATATCCCTTATTCGTTTCGAAAAGATAGACTTCCGATCGTCTCATAAAATAGTTAATAATATCGTCCTGATGTATTTATTCATCGGTGATTGTAAAAGTACCTAATTTATCCTCATAATTGATATGAACAATTCTGCACTTGAAAAATGAGTCGATATCAATCGGATACCTCAACCTAAATTCTGGTATAATCTCAATAACGGAACACTCGAAAATAAAATCACCAGCAACATGCTCAAAATCTTTATCAGACGAAAACAAATAAAATTTACTAAAATGCTGAATTATTAATCCAGGAAGGACGTATTCACGCATAGTACTGCTTCTCAGTGCCTTTATCGCCTCGGCTTTATTATTGACTTGCATGGATTTTTTTAGCGAGAAAACGTTCATTAAGCAATTATAGTTTCTTAAAATAAAATAATTGTTTCTGGATATATTTAACAGCTCATCTTCGGTACTTTCTTCAAGTATATAATCGGAATAATAATCAAAATCAGGATTATTCTCCAAACAAATACAATATTCCTCTTTTTTATTGTTATCGGGATTTACAAAATTATTTTTGTTATTTAAATTGAAACTATATTTGTAAATAGTCGTGTCGTTACTCAATGGACAACCCGCCGGAATTAATCCACAAAATATATCGCATTCGTGAGCTTTTTCGTCACTATTATTTATAATCTCCGTCATTATATAATAAATCTAGTGTTTAATTAATATTTTATATCTATTTTTCAGACAAGTTATATATAAATTTGAATTAAAAATAATGAAAAATTATATACAATGCCAACTCCAATGTTAGCTACAAACAAATGCCAATGGCTGCCACAAGGTTCATCTAAAATATGCGGAAATAATTGTTACGGCATTTTTTGCAGGCCACATACAGTATTATCAAAAGAGAAAAATTCTACAGGACCAAAATCCTGTATAAAATGCAAGAAGGGCGTAAGAGGAAAATTTCAACTTTGTACTGATTGTGGAGGAAGTAGATATCGATCATTGATTGATTATTATATCAGAAAGGGAAAAGAAAATCCTCCAACGATCGAGGAATTTTTGCAGCAACATGAAAATAAATTATCCTCTTCCTAATTAAGGTTTTTTATCGCCAAAAAAGACAATTAAGGCCTAGATTATTCTATCTTGAATTTAGTCTGACACATATATATCTTGCGAGTGGTGAAAGTGCACTAAATTATATAATTGGTGCAGTTTCACCAGTGACAAAATACACATATTTTTTTGTTTTTTTGTTGTTTTTTTTTGTTAATGGAAGCCTCGGTTTGACAAACTGACTTTTCTTCTGCTTTTTTCTGAAAGACTTTTTGCCACATGATCAAATATATCTACAAGAGGATCGGATAACCAATTATTCAACCTTTCATCATGTGCATAAAAAAATATCCAATACGATTTATTCTCTGCCTGATAAACTTCACGGCCGTCGTTTAATCTTCTGATTCTTCCTTTTGGAATTTTGAGACAATTTTCAGCATAGTACATCGAGTTGAATTTCTTTATTTGTCTTTTTGTTAGATTGAAATATGAAGTTGTTACACGTTTACCGCCCCAAGCCTCAAGCCAACCACCTAGCCAAGGTTCTGGTACTGTTACGCCTGAAATATACGTATTCGTCAAAACAATCATCAAAGGACATTTTATTCTAATATTTTTATATCTAAAATAAAATCAGAATGATCAAGGATTTATCCTAATAGAACCTCTAACTTTCTATCATGATTATTTTTTTATATCCGATAAAACAGATCTGTAATTTCTATGATGATGTACGCTGAAGGAAGAATTATAATTTAGCAAAAACCGGAGCAGCAGAGGAGGCGAACAAGCAATAAAAAAACCCTGTTAGTAAATAACAACACATGAAAGTTTTGATAGAAATAAAGTGACTTAAATAGAGAAAAATTGGGAATAATTTCTCTAATTAGTTCAGGGTATTCTCTATATTTTTTTTGTATGAGATTTTAGTTTTCAAAGTTATGTTTCAGCCTAGTCTGTTCACCTCCTCTGCTGATCCAGTCTAGTATCATCCATCCAACAAATCAAATACTGCAAATATCCGGTAACAAATACATTACAGTACATATGGGAATTTCAGCATCCAGTAGTCCTCTTTTCAAATAAATATCAAAACAATGTGAGGGGCCCCGAGTGGCCGAGTGGTCTAAAGCTCTTTCCGTTACGGATCACTGCCATCTCACCTCTGTCTGCATGGGTTCGAGTCTAGGATTCAGCCAATATGGATATGTGAGAAAGCTTGCCAGTAGCTTCTCGTGGGTCGGTGGTTCTTCCCGGGGTTTTCCCGGGTTCTTCCTCCACCATTAATACTGGCCGCCATGCATAGCCTATCGTGTGCTGAAATATGGCGTTAAACCCAACAACAACAACAACAACAACATCAAAACAATGTAATGTAGTTGTGAAAGTGACATTTTAGGGTGAACATGGACTCTAACCGGGATGTGTACCGTATCAAATAAGGTGACATCACAGGCATTGGACATTCTGCGTTCAAAATGATTTTGTATTATAAAAAGATCTGTTTATTCAGATGGCTGCTTGTTCTTTGATTTATGGTTTGTAAAAGGTATATTCTAATTTTACTAGTTCAGCTTTGTTTGGTACTATTTTTTTACGCACAACAAATGAAAGACGAAGGGTCGGTCTGCCAGAATGAATGAAATTATTCATTTTTTATCTATCTAAATAAGTTCTACTAAAATAAAAACTATGTGATAAAAAGAATCTGAAATGGGTATAGATTTAATATTAAATTTATGAAACTCGTTGAATAATGTCCAGCTTTTGCTAGCCAATTCTGACAAAACTGGACTTTATTCAACTCGTTTCATAAATTCAATATTAAATCATTACACATTTGAGATCCTCTTTACGCGTACGTAATACCACTATCAGCGTTCAATGAACGACGACGTTACTGTATTCCTGCAGTACTCGACGACATCAGTATAGACCAAAAATGGCAAGATTTTAGGAACTCCTCCACAAAAAATAAAAAGCACCATGAAACCCAAAAAACCGTAGATAGGAACATACAGCTACCTAAGGGTACCTATTTAGAACAGAAAACCATAAACAGGATAATAACTGGAAAAACTAAACTAGCAAGCAGTTTTGGAAGGTTTATAGGACCCAAACCAGCAACCATTAACTGCTTTAACTGCCACACCACCGAAGATCTACACCACGTATTCAATATATGCCCAAAATATCAACCCGCTAGGAAAATATTTATCAAAACCAAAAAGAAATTGCATCACCACACACATCCCCAAAGTTACTTATGGACTGTAATAAAAATAAACAATCAGCATATAAAAATATAAACAAATTCATACACTCAGCAGGACTAAGGAACAAAATATAATTACTATCCCCACAAAACCAAAAGACCCAGTAACTAGCTAAATAAATATAGAAGCCCCCACATAAAAACCCATAACATATCATTCAGTTTTATAAAAATATTAATAAATAATTCATTTGCGAAGCATCTATCAAAAACTAAGGAAACCGCAAAATCGGATGTCCTAGATGTCCATAACGAACCGTGTAATCGGCTAGGACTCCGGTCTCTTGCTAAATAAAGTATAAGTAATATTCAATCTCTAAAAACATTAATAAATAAATAACTCAAAGAGGCAATATCTAAAAACTTATAAATAACATAACGTAGGAAGCACACCCTAAACACCTCGACTAGCAATACCATAATAACCTTGAAAATCTCTCTTCATACATGATTTCTACTAACAACCTCTATAAACAACATAGAACACCCACCCACCCCCTTTTTAGAACATTTTAAAGGGAAAAAAACAAAAACAAAAAAAACGCAAGAAACACCAGACAAATGCAACAAGAAACCAGCTATGTGAAGCGACCAGGACCGTTCCCGAGCTCTCCTTCCCACTAACGACAGCCAACCATTCAACTGTAAGGGACCTTTATGGACCCACAGATTGAGGCCAAACTATCGGGGTTCCTTGAACCCATAAAAGCCTGGGGGAGGTGGCACCATTCCCTTCCCCAGGAACAACTAGCAGGCTGCGGTACAGTCAGAAAAAAAAGTGGCACATGCACAATTGTGCGCACGCCACTGTAATTAAACTCAACAACAAAAGCCGCAGGAATGAAAAACTGAGAAATGATCGTTAACGGAAAAACTTGCTAGACAACGTGGCATGTGATCCGCATGACATCGTTTTAAACAAACGCTAAGTAGCAGCAGGAGAGTCGAATCATACAAAGGTACGAGCCGCCCCCCCCCCCCCCCTTCGCAAACAGAAGTTCTTTGAACAACTGTATGCAACCTCGTTTTGCACAACAACAAAAAAAAAGATCATGCAAGGGCACATAAGCCTCGTTTTCACAAACAAAATGGCGTGTTATTTTGGTAATTTCCTAAAAGTATTTATATTTTTCTGATTGATCTTTGTAGTGTCTGAGAATATTTCTAAAAATATTTGATACAATTATACTAAAGTTTATAAAATAATATTTAAAAAATATATTCCACGTTATTATTAATAATAAAATTTAAATGTACTTGGATATTTCTGTATGTATCTAATAACCAAATTCTTAATAGTTTTATACTTAATCGTATCGAAACGCACTTAAAAATCTTAATCGCGATGTTTTTTGTACTTGATCATTTTTACAAATTCTTAATTATTTGAATAATTTTTTTATGAACAAAAAATAATATGCCGCGTGGTATCGAATTACCTAGGGATTACTCGCTGATATCAAAGCGAGTGTTGGAAATATAGACATGATTGCCATCGCACATCAGTATAAAATCTGACTTAATCGATTATATCGAATTATCAGAGGTATTTCAACAAGACATCTTGTTACGCATATTATCAAATAATTCGAATAACATACTTGTGCAACGTCCTGCTATGCCTAACGTCGAAACGTTAGCGTCAACACATTTTGCTGATTATGAGAGGGATCTCAAAGCATTTTATGAGCAGCAGCATAAGAAAATCGATTAAACATCTAAATCAGCTGAATCAAACCAAAAAAAAATTGAAAAAGCAGAGGCAAAATGTAACGATTATTGTAAGACGATTGCAGATTTAAAAACAATCAATACAGAATATTTTAGTGTAATTAAATGTAGATAATAACAGACTCGCAAACTAATATAACGATTTATACTGGTATTATGATAATACTACTACTAAAATTTAATCAAATATCTTATTGAGATCAATGCGATATCATTTTCTTAGATCATATAAATTCATTGTAACAAATCAATATGGGGTTTTCAGAACATTTGCAAAGTCGTTTTTAAACCTAACTAAGTCTGGTGAATATTTTGAAGCGTAGGTGTATCAACGCCGTTAAAAATAACGCAAACTGTTGCAGTCATCTCTGATCACCTTAGGGATTAGAACGTATCGAAGCGTAAGGTAAATGACATCTGTGTTTTTATGTCTGCCTCGTTAGAATATTCTGGTTGGATTTGTTTGTTTGTCGAGCGTAACATCATCGTATAATTTTATTAATACTACGCTCAAAAGTCATCGACTGATGGTGCAACATCGATGTCAGTGATAAATTCGATAACACTATTATCATCATTGTCATTGTCATCCTTGGAACGCTCGCGTTCTAAAGACTTTGCATTTTCATTGACTTTCTTAGGAACATTATAGCATCGTTGCTCATCTGCAGATGGTGCCACTAAATTAAGTTTATCCAATTTGAACCATCTTATTATCAGGTGAAGTAACGACTGAATATTACTAGACCCAGATGGACCAATGATAATGGCACGAATAGTGTTTGGCGATGCCGGTTGTTGCTTGACTGGCTTCTGCTCTTGTGTTGCTGAAAAATCACTAACGTTCATCTACAAATAGATAAGTATATCAGTTTATATTGTCACTGATACCGGTGGATTAAAAACAATAACAACGAAGGATCGTCGGTGGGCACTTACATTTACGTGCGTGAAATGCGGTACAAAAGATACAAATTCGTGTTGTCAGTGTTATCTTGTTCTATCGCCAAACACAAGCTATTATCTTAGAATAAAGTTTATTATGGTCAATAAGTCGGGTGAATGGGCTGTCCAAGACAAGATGGATTCAGTACGTAAAGTATGTATAAAAGGTCCATCGGTTGTTACATAATGTCTAAGTCAAGACCGGGATTACTTACTTGTATTGACAAAGCTTATTACGACAGGGAATATCCGGCAACCGCTTTTTACATATGGTATTTATTATGTCAATAAACCAGTAAAGAAGTACTTGTCACCGTGAGAATATCAGAGACCAATTAAATGTGTGGCTGTGCGCATCATAGAGCATTTTACAAGCGCTGTACGGAGGTCGGGCTTAACAGCCACGAAACATGAGAGTATATCCAAATGGGAAAAGAAAGTAAGAGAGATAGGGGCTACTCTAGAATATGTTACAATTTCTTGAAAACAAGTTCGTGATACTCCCCAACAAGAGTTGTTAAAAAAATTAACGCGCAGAAATATCCAAATGAGAGCGTCCAGTTGTTGTACTCGCCACAGGATACTAAGAAGCAAAACGTGTACGTGGCGATACAAGACGCGGACAGATTCACTACCGCCAACGAAATAAAACTGGTCCTCAACGATGTCGTCACTGTGTCATTTAATGACGTTGATCAGGCATTTCACATGGACAGGTCTCCGTGGGTTCTTGGATACGCAATGACTGTTCATACCTCACAAGGACTAACAATAAAGGACCCGAGTGGGTATGGATTATTGATGATCGTTTCGAATGGTTAAATCTTGCATATCTCGCAGTGACGTGAGTGGAATATGTGTCACAATTGTCCATGCTTGTTCTTGTTTTCCAATTGTTACGATGGGAATATGCACTGGGCAGCCAAACGTTGCCACAATAAACTTTTCTAATGTGCCTCAACCGATTCACACTGCGGTAGCAAAAATAACGTGTTATCGTACCATCACGCTGACATGAAGCGAGAATTTTCGCGCATTACTCTCAACGTGGGTTACATTATCTAGCTGGCGGTCCAGCAAAAATCATCACTGCAAACTATATAACGTAGATATGTTATGGGAATACCCGGTGGGCGGTTCCATGCTATTTACAGTGATTATCCAAAAGAGCATCCGTGTTTGAGTGCCGCCAATAAGGTGGTTGGTAAGTTCAAAGAATAATGCCCAGGCACGTGGGGCTGCGACCCAAAAAATTCTCGCTTGTGGTTGGACCTCGGAGCCCTGGCAAAAATATCAAACAAGCGCATTATACGCAGATTTCGCAATTGATAAATGGAAAAAGGAGCTATGTCGGAAAATGACAATATCACCTAGGAGGCTACGTTAGGCTATGAAATCTGCAAAAATCTCCCAGGTATAAAAGAGCTGGTAATTTGGGGTCTGCTGAATGCGATCTGGAAGTCGTGGAAAATTTCATCATTCTGGCAACAGGCTATAGTTATCCCTATCACCAAACCAGGAAAGGATCCAGCAGATGTAAACTCATACAGACAGATAACATTGACCAACAATATAGGCAAATATATGGAGACAATGATTGATAATACGTTCCGGCACCATTTAGAAAGCATTTCTTTTCCTAAAACCAAAACAGCTTTCGCAATATAAGGTCCGCCCTAGACCAGCTGTTCACGCTAAAAGCCAGCACGAAACTTGCTTTCAATGCAAAGAGGAAATGTGATAATTGTTAACTTCTTCATCTTGAAAAAGACTGCGATCTGATATGGACTAAAGGACTAATTGCGAAATATAACCGCTATGGTCTTGCAAACCACATACATACTTGGATAGCAAACTTTCTAACAGATCGGAAAATCAGAGCAAGGGTACGAGATCAACTCTCACATACACATCATGAGTTGGAGAATGGAACACCACGGGGAAGAATAGTAAGTCCCCACCGTCTTCAATATTATGTTCAACGAACTGGAACAGTCAGTAGACCAGTCTCGAAAAGACCCATCGCAGTTCGCAGACGACAGTGGGATCTGGAAGGCGGGAATCCCTCCAGCGATACTGTTGTGGGCGAGCTGCAGGCGGGTCAGAATTGGATTGGTCGATGTGTCAATAAATAAGGCTTTACACCAGCTCCAGGTAAACCTATAGGGGTTTTATTCTCACATGAACAAACGCATAAACAATACACATCACTCTACCTCAACAACATCAAAATCAAATTCGAAAAAGTAGCCAGTTTCATAGGAAGGCTATTTTATGAGCACATCACATGGAGCAAACGTGTAACAGAGTTGGTGAGAAGATGTAGGCAAGATTTAATTTCTTCAAAGGAACCGATTAGGGAGCAGATCAGGACAAAATTCTTACCCTTTATCGAACTCTAATTCGATCCAAAATAGACTGTGGATGTCAGGTCTATGCATCAAATTCTGGATAGTATCCAATATCAATCCCTAGCTATATGCACCGGTGCACCCAAGAGCACATCTGCTGAAGAGCTACAATTTTAGTAGGAGAACCAGACTCAGATGATCTCACCTTTAGATATGCGACGAGAATATCAATCCATGATATTTAGCACCCACTGTCTGTTATCGAGAGATATAAGGTTTTTTCTGACGCAAATTTGTTCCGAAAAATCCCCGAGTGAGATGATCCATGGACAAGTCAAAGAACTACGGATAACAATTTTTTTACGGAAAACAATGGTTGCCTCACTGACATGTAAACCCTCAAAATTAACTTAAATGCACTAAAATATGGAACAAAACACGAACAATCAGTGGAAATAAAGGCAAAAATACAGAGTAGAGGTATAGGGGATTCGTCATATTATATATTGATGGTTCAAATTCCTGTGACCCGGCACGCACCTCGGCAGTCGTGGTGATTCCGGAGGTGCGGACCACGCTGGGGGCAGGGCTCCCAGTTAACTGATGGATATATACTGTAGAATTCTGGCAATTAATGACGCCCTAAAATGGATTCATAACTCTAAGTATGGAAAAGCAGTTTTAATTAACGACTACCTCAACGTGTTGCTTTCACCCGAAGCTGGAAATTCTTCTGATAGGGAAAACGTTTTGCAAAAGAATCAAAACACTCACTCAAAATTTTGGAATTAAAAATTGTACTGTAGAGTTTATGTGGGTTCCTTCCCACATCAACATTCCTGGAAACGAAAGGGCCGACAAATAAGCCAAAGCAAAACTTAATGAGCCAGATATCCTGCAGTTCTAGCATCCAGGAAATTTACAATATAATTAGGGGAATCTTTGACGAAAAATGGCAAAAGGAATGGGACAACAGTCAGTAGACAGAAAATTCAAAACCCCCAAATTGGTGAAACCCTATGCGACTAAGATAATAACACTATTAAAAACTGGGAAAACGTTATTATCCCATAGTTTTGGCAGGTTTATAACAAACAATACAAGCGCAGGATCTACTATCCCGCACTGTCCCATTCCTGAAAGAATCCAATATCCCATCACATCATTAAACATATGCCCAAAGTAAAACAACCAATGGCTAAGGTTCCATAACAACAAAAGAAAACAAATAGCCTCATTTACCTAACCAGAAGTTATGAAGCCAGAAAACAACAGTATTGAATTTTCTTCCAAACTATCCTGAAATCGGGAAAAAGCAAAATATTAAAACACAAACACAATAATCACAATAAGCATAATAAACAGTAATAACAAATATAAGTTATATCAACAATTAGTTATAGAAAATCACTATAAATTCAAATTGGAATAATTAGTCCAGTCAGGTGGAAAGGGTGGAGGGGAACGCGGGCTGGTTTAATTAGCAGAGCAAGCGTGCACGTTCTCATCCTCAAGGGAGGCAGATACACCCACTGCACATATATTCTATTAACAATTATATCAATAAGTGGTACAATAAGATCTATAAAAAATAAGCATATCTGCAATCTGTCCATCCAAAATACATAGATCGATATTTGTTACAATCCATTACAAACTTTATCCACTATAATATAACTAAGAACTTACAGCCTCCTTAATCTGCACCATACCTATCAATTCTATTTTCCTCCTTCACAAAAATGGTGTTAATATATAGACATATGCTTAAAAACAATATCCTAGTCCAATTATATATATATATATATATATATATATATATATATATATATATATATATATATATATATATATATATATATATATATATATATATATATACATATATATATATATATATATACATATATATATATATATATATATATATATATATATATATATATATATATATATATATATATATATATATATATATATATATATATATATATATATATATATATATATATATATATATATATATATATATATATATATATATATATATATATATATATATATATATATATATATGGATTGGATATAAATTATGGATTAATAGGAATATACAACTGTCCAATAAAACTTACATATTTTACTGTGGTCAAAAATCAAAGACCATCAGGCCCAGCTGCACAATGATCAAGACATGAACTGTGAATAAAATACAGTAACTATTAGCCTAATTTCTCCAAATTAGAAAGTATAAGGTGGTCAAAATCCAAATTCATCAGGGCTCTCCGCATAATGCGGAAAATATAAATAACCAAGGAAACGCTGATTATTGTTGCTGATGTTTTTATAGTTTAACGCCATTTTTCAGCACAAGATAGGCGCCACACCATACACATGGAGGCCAGGATAGATGGTGGAGGAAGAACCCGGGAAAACCCCGGAAAGAACCATCGACCCACGAGAAGATACTGGCAAGGTTTCTCACTTACCCACATTTGGTGAACCCGAGACTCGTACGAACGCAGGCAGAGGTGAGATGGCAGTGATCCGTAACGGTGAACCCTTTAGATCACTCGGCCACTCGGGGCCCCTGGAAACGCTGAACCTATCTAATTATATAAATTAACTACTGATCCGAATATTCAATACCAAATGGATTAAGGTCCAGGACAAAATTTGAAAAATATGGCCATCCTGATTGTATCCTTCTGAGTAGACAGAAGTACAAATTGTTTCCACGAAATCATCATGGAAGAAAATGGTAGCATAAATGGTGTAGAAGAAAACAAACAATCCTTTCATGGTAACACACATTTCTAGAACGAGAGATACTTCTCAATCATTGCCTTTTGCATTATCTATTTTGTGTGCATATGCTTTTCTATGTTTTGTGTATATGTTTGTCTGTTTGTCTACGGTGACAACAACTAAATCTTGAGTGGTGAAATGAATTTCAGATATTAAATTTTAACATTATCATTTCCGTTTGAGGCAATAAAACTGGCTATAAATTAGTAGGCTCCATAGCTTACATGGATCAACACTATGGTCTTAAACCTGCGACAC
The DNA here is from genome assembly GCA_028554795.2 of Sinohyriopsis cumingii. Lineage (NCBI taxonomy): Eukaryota > Metazoa > Mollusca > Bivalvia > Unionida > Unionidae > Sinohyriopsis > Sinohyriopsis cumingii. The sequence goes on from CM068836.1 coordinate 36,277,825, forward strand.
AATATTCTTTCCCGTTTTAAGGCTAAAAACGTTTAGGCTAAAATATCTACACTATATCTACTGTCCCGTTTTGAGGCTGTACATTTTTAGGCTAAAATACCTAGATGAGGTCATATGAGTCTCAAGTGGCCCATATTACTCCTGCCAGCTCACATGGGAATCTTTCCATTACATCCTGGCATTGTACAGTTTGTTAAACATACCTTCCAGCTTTTATCTTCACTTCCTTTAATGATACTGTAATCTACCACTTCATTCGAGGCGCGTATGCACACTGCGCCATTTCAAGAATACTGAATCAAGATGTATGTAACTAATGAAGATGACAATGATGAATATTGATACTTTTATCATAACACTATACCGACTTTGTAAATTATCATAGAATTCATATCACCTTTGTGATTGCTGATATGGCAGCCTCAATTTGATTAATGTGATACTTTCGAAGACAAACTGTTGAACATGAACGGAAATTTTAAAATGGACTCTGAAAGTAATCTGTTGCTATGGAAACAAAATTAATAATCGGCGTTTGCTAAGAAATGATTTTGTAATATTGAACTTGAGCATCGTCTTGATGTGCTCAGTTGGGAACCATGTTACATTCCCATTTAATAATCTTACATGATTGATCTGGCTTTCGATACAGCAGTTCAGTCCGTATTTCCATACCACACACCCAGGTTTAAACTACTTCTGTTTCTTTTGTGACGTCCGCGCATAGATATTTTTAGACCCTGTGAATAGAATACTTATAAACGCTTCGGGAACCAAGCAGTGAGAGTCACTCAGAGATGAAGAGAGACTGAAATAAGAAGTGAGATATCACCTATGTTACCAGCCAATGCCATCATTCATGCACATGCACAAAGGGCCTTAAAGGTCCCAGGCTGGGCTCTAGCCTCCAGTTAGAGCCTCATGACAGGTGTTAAACGCACAAACCTTCTTTTGATATGGGATACAGATATGGAGAAAGGCATTGGAAATGATTCGATGCGGATTTGAGAGGTAGTTAGGACGAGGAATTACAGGAAGAGAGCTGAGACGAGGCAAGAAGCACGACATCGAACCATTGACCATTCTTCTCCTCACCAGACATACCAGTCCTACAAACGAGACCCGAATCCGGTCCAACAACCTGACAGCTTGACACACACACACACACACCATTCCACGGCGGAATACTATAACCTTAGACCGGAAAATGCAACCAAATGATCAAGAACCTATCATCGAAAAAGACCTAGACAGCAATACTGAAGCATCCGAAGAACAAAATGAAGAAAAGGAGGAGGCAGAAGCAGAGGACGAGAAGAAACGTGACCCTGACACCCATGTGCTACTAGACACGAGGTTTCAACCAGTAATTGACGACAAGAAAAAGGTCCAAACATCTCGTCAATTCAGTAAGGTCGCTCAAGCCTCGTAAACCCAAATCCTTACAGTGGCAGTTTGAAGTACGCATCATGAGCAATTACTACGAAAACGCCTATCGGAAATACTCTGTAACCAGCCATATAGGGATACCTTTACATCTCTCAGATACGAACTGAACCAGTTTCCTCAGATCAAGTTCGAAGAACCCCGGAGTGCGGTTGAGTTAGCAACGGAAAATATAGTATACAGCCGAGAAAATACAGCCCTTATTATGTCTACTAGTCAATTTGTCATAGGGTTTTCATTTGGATCGAAAACGCAATTTGACTCAACTCTAAATCAAGCAAATATGATCGTTTATTCGCCGCACCAAAAGTAAACCATTTTACCTAATAAGATTGAACAAAGTTCAATACATCACTTGACTTACAGTCTGGATATTTTGGAAAATGGTAAGTACACTTCGTACACAAAATTCTAACTTGAATAAGATAGAAAACTTTCAAGTGAAATGACGCGAATCTAAATACAATAGTGAATAGCCCATAGTAGATAACTGGGCATTTATTAATGAGCATGGTGCACGGCCTTTTATTAAAGAGCACGTGGTACATGCATAAACACCTACGAGAGGAGGCTCTCTTTCCCGCCCATACAGCTAATTAATAATCCGGTGGTATTGGAATTACTCCTTCATACGAGCCCGACTGGTCGAAAACGACTCTAATCCAAGATCAGCCAGTCAACATTTATAAATTCCAATTGGTTTTGAACTGCATTCAAAAAATAAAGAGGAAATTATCTAGAAACTTTAAATGACGGGATATGTAATAAATATAAAACCGCATTCTTGATTTGGTATACGTCGGGGGAAAGAACTCGTTGGATTTGACATAAAATAAATCTAGGCCTAACGGCATCGAAGTATTCCTATTCCATATCAGCTTCATTGTTTCATCAAACTTAGAACAAACCAAAAAAAAGTGTGTATTTATTACATACCTATCTGACACGCTTGAGCTGGAGTTAGATACAGGTGTTCAGTCCGTATTTCAGTATCACACACCCAGATTAGAAATACTTGGGTTACTTCTTGGAAGTCCGCGCTTAGATATTCTTAGACACAATAAGATCTGACTTTTAACATCGTGTGAGACCGTTCGGATCCAAATGTTAACAGGAACATTCTGAAACGCCAGGAAATTTTTATTTGTGCCTACAGGCTTCGTAATTTATCTTATAGGCGGGGAGGGGGAGGCGGTAAGAGAGCCACACTCCCGTGAGCGTTAACGAATGCAACCTCATGATCTTTAATTAAAATGTGTGCACCTTGAGAACTAATTAATTTCTCGATGGGTGAGAATTAAGCCATCACCCAGCGAGCTACCCTACCCTTCTCATTCGGGGATTAAAGATTAATTTTTAAAAAATTATCGTCTCGTGTAATAAATGGCGAAGTACTTGATGACACCTTGTCCAGCGTGCGTTATTGCATGTGGCTTGGGTTTTTCTCTGCGTGCATCTCGCGCTGCAGGAATAAACAATGTCTTGGTTAGGCAAAAGAGGGAACGTCAGGCTGGAAGCCTCATTGATCAACTGGAACTTTCTAAATTCTACCTAGTAGTCTAAATGGGGCTGTTTTCTAGAACATTTAAGAATTTTGTGTACAATACAGTTCTAACTTATATAAGGTCTGTGTGACCAACACAATTCTAGCAATCGGGGTCGATAATCTGAGCCGAGTCATACCAGAAACTTACAAAAATGGTACTAACAGCTACCTCGCTTGGCGTTTAGATGTTAGTGTTAGGACTGGTCGGCCTGGTGTCAGGATAATGTGACTGGGTGGGACATCATGCTACATGTCTGCGGCATGATGCCCCAGTGCTAGACATCACTATAAACTGACACATCGCAGACATCGTAGCGATATGACTGAAAAATTGTTAAAGCTACGTTAAAAATCAAAATCACATCACATCACATCGACAATCTGAATTTCTACCTGGGTCTTGTTTGCTTGTTTCGTGTAATTATATCTGGGATAAACCAAGTCGTCCAGTTGCAGAAGGATGAGCTAATTAGACGCAGTAAATTGAACATGTATTAATCCTAATTCATTTTGAACTGCAATGATACAGTAAAGCTAAAATATTAAGAAAGCATAAAAGAGGGGTTTTGTAATAAATAAAAGACCGTATTTGGTGTTTTGTTCTAAGTAGTGTGAAATAAGTCGTTTGATATGGCTTATGAATGCGTCTCGACCTGACGGCCTCGATTTATTCCTACGCCATGTCAAACTCGTTCTTCCAGCAGACTCAGAACAAATCACGTATGTAGTTTTGTGTATTTATTATATACTCATTTAACACGCTTGATCTGGTGTTCGATACAGTTATTCAGTCCCTATTTCTGTATCACACCCCCAGATTCAAACTACTTAGATGTCCTCTTTGGCGTCCGCACATAGATATTTTTAGACGAAATGCATCGAAACTTTCATAAACTCTGGTTCATTTTAAATTTCTTTTATAAAAAAAAGCCAAAATATTTTGAAAGCATAAAAAGAGCGGCTATATCATAAAAACAAAACATAAAAGCAAAATAGCATTCATGGTTTGTTCTTAGTCTGCATTTAAGAACTCATTTGGCACGGCTTATGAATACGTCTTGGCCTGACGGCATAGACGTATCCCTACGCCGTATCAAACTCGTTCTTTCTTCTGACTTAGAACAAGTTTTTAAATTTCAGCGAAATTAAAGAAGAGTAAATACCATTAGGTCTGTTCTCCACGATAAATGCAAATTAAATGCGATTTATTATAACAAATATATATATTTTAAGTTCTGATCTCAAATTTTCTTTTGAAAAGCATTTTGAATTTTTATAATATTTTTCTCATATGAAATAAGATATCATTGATTATGAAGCTCATGTTCATAAAAATGGCGTTGATAAGATTCGTTATTATTTCTTTTCATTAAACGTTAATGAACAATTTCTTATTTAAGTTTAACTAAAAAGATGACAAACAACAAAGATCGAAGTTTTAAAGCAATTTATTTTGACTTTTTAAATCATACTGTAAAAATAAAATTGTTTTGTACTGATACATCTCTAACTTTTCAAATCTGTACATTATTCAAATAAACAAAACTAAAATGATTAAAAGTTCAGAAAAGGAATCATCAAAAATGCAAAACATGATGCACTTCACAAAGTATATAGACATCTTTAAGGTAGGCTAAAACTTTGAGAGATATAATATGTACGCGTAACAATAAAGCCAGTTGTGTAAATTGATTTTTAATCAAATGCTTTGCTTCACACTGCACGACAAAAACTGTCAAAGTTCAATGTGTGTGTGTGTGTGTGTGTGTGTGTGTGTGTGTGTGTGTGTGTGTGTCAAATTTAGCATGAAATGAGCAGTGGTGTAAGAATTACTATTTTGTAAATTCATGTTTTTCAACAATATTTAATATATGTACTTATGAAAAATCATTCTAGCTTGGTATTATTCATATACTGCTGTAAGAGTTAATGGGAAGCATAACCTTGACTGTCATTGTTTGCATGTATGTCTGAAACTTAACCATAACATAAACCTATTACAAAGATCATAAAGTGGATACAATTTTAAAATCTTTGGAAAATAAATCGCTATTGTTGTTTTATAACTTTGGAAACTTTATATAATGAAACATGAATGCAAGAAACATTGACTTCATAGATCAGACTGGTTTAACTAAAAAAGCCCGCAGGTCATTTTTATAGCTCGCTCTCACACAAAAAGTCAGTTCTATATTTATAGTGTAATTACTATATCATGTATGGCCCACGACCTTTACATTTGTGGTCCATGTGACCCGCGGAGTTAAAGATGTTGAACCACCCTGTATTAACAATAGGTGGTTTGAGGTTAAACACGAAAAGTATATCTCACATAACGTCTATAATATTTTCAAATTACAATGTACCTATTTCATCACAGATGTGTAGCTTTAGACATTTTTTCAAAATGTAATTTTTTTTAAACTTATTGTTGTAACTGTTTATTTGATTATTATCAGTTAAACAGAACTTGGATCAGTATTCAGAAATAGCCGATCTAGCTCCCTCCACCTTTCTGTTCTTCCGACCGATGAAAAATATCATCAAACAGGTTACCACTCCTGCTAATGCAAGACACCCAAGAATGATAAGGAGCTCATCTGCAGGGGAAAATAACGGAATAAATATGTGAGTAAATCGAGACAATAAAATAAACAATATACGTTTTGACAACAAATTTAACGAGATGTTTAATTTAGTGAACACATTGACAGTTACTTTAAAATTCCTTCAAAATTATTATTTATCCTTTCATCTGATGAAGTTTCTCATATAAAGAAGTCACATTCTATAAATCGGTATGGTACAGTCAGTAGATGAATTCAATAATGTAAATTCGTTAATTGTCTTTTTATATTTCTATTCAGTCAGCTAGGCTTGATTTCATCTACAAAAAATGTCGAGTTTATGTCGGGAAAGGTGGAATCTATGTTGTACTTACATATGCACATGTTCGAATTCCCCACCTTCACACAGTCACAATGATAGCCTCCGTCGGGGAGATTCTTGCATGTCATCAGGACGGAACAAGATCTGCTGGTGCAGGGATCATGCGCTGAAGATGCGGTTCCGTTTGTCATAGTTGTTATGGCTAAAGCCAAATAAAAAGAATATCAATTATTTTTATGATGAGGTTTAAGTATGATGTGCTAACATTTGGATAGTTAGATAGAGAGAGACTGATAAATATACACCAAACAGAACGGAAAGTACTATCTCTGAATTATATAGAAGAATGCTTGATAATAGTAGGCAGAATTAATATTTAATACAAATAATACTATCATACAGGTTAGAGAATTTGTAATTAGTACTCTAGGGAGATTCGAATCCAGGTCCGCGAGTAATCGGCACAAATCGCCTTGCCTGCACACACGAGCCTATATTCCATCACGACTAAGCACACATCGCCGAAAAAGGATGCTACTTAATCGGTGCTATAAACACACGTGTGCAACAGACAATTAAGTAGGTCGTCATGCGAGTGTGTCTGCTACACACGAGTGCATATAAAACCGATTGAGTAGCGATTAACCACTAGGTGAATTGTATAAGTTAGTCTGTATTTAATTAAATGTTTGTCTTTAGATTTACATATTATTATTATTATTATTATTATTATTATTATTTCTACTAGTATTGTTATTTCAATCTTCCTTTTCTTTTGCACAGCTTTTGCTATTATTCGATCTTTACCAGTGAATTTCGTAGAAACATAATAGACAAATCGAATACTACTAGATAGATAAGAAAGTTTCAATATTTGAGATAAATCTTTTTTTTATATATAATAATTTTCCCTCATTGACCGTACTGATACCTGTGCTGCAGCACGAGTCCGTGTAGCCACTGCTACAGACACACATCCCTGAGTCAGAAGTTCCATTAAAACATGTCTGGGTACAATTGGAAAATTCATAGGAGATCACCTCTGTCAGATTGTACATACTGCGGCAGTCGATCAACGTGCCATTTACATTCGGACAACAGAGCCCTTTAGATCGCCAGCTTTTTCCTTCGCCACACTTGACGCTGCAGTCGCTCCAAGGTGACCAGAATCCGTAGGTCCCTTCAGTGATGTTTGGAGGACAAACTCCTTCGACATTTATAAACACGAGAAAAATTGCGACTATTCTGGGCAGAATCATGATAAAAACTTTCAGGTGTAACTTAAAGAAAAACAAATGCGTTTCAAAAGCTAGAATGGAGGTTATGCTCTGAACTATTCCAGAAATTTCACCACAGATCAAGGTCCCATCTAGAGTAGCAACTCAATACCACGTGCCATTTAAGGTCTTAAACCGCGATGTTCTCTCGTTGTTTGTCTCCATGTAAGGAACAACGTATCTAAGCCTTTCACACACGAATTATTGATAACATCAGGATCACCAAAGATTGAAGAGGCACGAATCTGTGTCATTTTTTGATAGCAAGAGAAATGACATAGTCATGTTTGGAATGATTCTTTCTTTTGTCAAAGAAGACGGTTTCTTATCAATTACTTTATAGATTTGCTTTAATTCGAAATCACGCATACATAATAGTTTTCAGACGGATAATCTTTTGCGTCATTTTGGACTGCGATATGCCAGTACTGGTATACTGACCACCTTGTACAACAACCCTCACCTCAAAATTTTACACGTATGTATGAATATAAATAGTTACTTATACCTTGGATAAACATCCCATAGTATCTTCACATGCGCACAAATACAAACATTCACATAAATTTAATAGACCATGCCTGGTTTTGAAAGCACATAATTCCCTTCAACCGAATATTTTATTATTTCGTCATCCGAGCATTCAGCCAATCAGATATAGCGTTTCAAATGCTGTTTTAGTCTCTCATGCTTATAGACTTAGATCCGTCGACTTTCATATTCATTAAATCTTTCTTTTGTGGTTTTCCTGGAACAATGGCAAGAAGATTTTGCAATTAACATTTTCATATTTATTCCCAAGATCTTTCAAAAGTAAGTGTCATGCATTCTGTAGATGTAATGTTTGATATCACTGTTAAATGAAAACGTATAGTACACTTGGCAAAGGTTTGACTCTAGACAGTACGTGATAATAATGGGTGATTGCTTATACTCATCAATACAGACTATAGTAATAACAACAACGGCAATAACAATAAAACAACAGCAAGACAAGAAAAGAAACAACAAAAAGGCGATAAGAAAATAACAGCAACAATGAAAACAACAACAGTAGAAGTTCAGTTTTTTGCTCATATATTTTGTATATTTTGTTACGTCATCCTTCTTATACTTCTTCCATTGTCATGTCTTCATCATGTTGTAAAATTAAGAATATTGCAGTGTGCGCATTTAGTCTGAGAGAGAACTCAAATTACGAATGTAACACTTGAATAATGTGACATTTTTAACTGGCTTTAATATAAAAATAATCTAAAATGTGTAAATGTTCACCTTTCAGTTTCATCAAAAATAAATTAATACACGTTGTTCTTTTAATTCATTCTTCCACCACCACCACCCCAATAATATGTGCTACAAGTATTTGCTCATTAATTGTTTTCAGTACACACAACGTACCTCACGGGCGTCGGTAATAACTAGTAAAATCTTATTTAAGACACATTATACATATTATTACTAATATTCTATAATTAAGTTCTTAATCACCATGCGATCCTGAACGGCCAACCTCGACCAAACTGCATGTTTTGCTTGTGCCCGTTGACTTATGGAACACGCTCTGTTTTAGTATATCGACTTCCTCCCCGTGAGAGAGGGTTTTTTATGCAAACTCCGTCAAGAAACTTTATGAAAATATTAGAAGCAAGTTAAAACCTTGTAAGTTTTGAGGGAATGCGGTCTTGGTAAACATTTTTGACCCCATAAATTGTCTGATTTTTAGATTTTCAACGTAGCTTTAACAATTTTAATCATATCGCTACGATGTCTGCAGCGTTTATAGTAATGTCATGCACTGAGGCATCGTGCCGCTGACATATATCATCACGCCCCATCCGGTCACATTATCCTAACACAAACCTCATTATGCCGAGCGCCTAGCGAGGCAGTTGTAAGTGCCATTTTTATGATGGTATGACTCTACAGAGATTCGAATCGGTAACCTTCCGCATCATATGCGGACGCTCTAACCACTTAAGCCACCGGAGCGGTCTCTTGACCCCATAAGGAATGTATGCTTGTTATCTTTCAATTTTATATTATATACTTTTTTTTACAGAATTTTAACATCTTCGCCTTTGTATCTTTGCGTACTAGATATTTACATTGATTTGGAAGGGCTTCTTCTCTTAGATTTTTTTAAAATACTTGTTTGTCTTAGCAATTCATAGCCTTTACATTTTTATAACTTTTCCTTTAAATCGGCATTATTTAGTCGGAATTATACTGATATGATATTAACCCTACACATACATATATACTACAATTTCAATCACCATTTATTTTCTTATATCTTGTACAGTTCTGTTTCTTACACATTTCATAATGGGATATTGAAATGAATCCGTATTTAAAAAAACGTCTATAGATACAATGCAATACCAGTCTTGGAATTGCTTTCCTCTCCCATTTAAGAAGTATTTCTGCCCTTATGGGGGTATGCTAATCAAACTTGTATTTCCATATTTCGGCATATTTCATTTTCTTCTTTTTCTTTCGATCCTTCTCTCATCCTCCCTTCCTCTCTCTTCATCATGATGAACTGATTTCAAGATTCTCTAGTATACATTATATGTAATCAGTGTGGATGTGCCACATGAAATGAACTGAGTTCAAGATTTTCTATGTAATCAGCCAAGAGGTGCCACATGAAATAAACTGATTTCAAAATTCTCTACTATATATTTATGTAACCAGTGAGGATGTGCCACGTGAAATGAACTGATTTCAAGAATCTCTATGTAATCAGTGAGGATGTGCTACATGAAATAAACTGATTTCAAGATTGCCTATGATATCAGTCAGGATGTGCCATATGAAATGAACTTATTTCAAGATTCTCTACTATATATCTATGTAATCACTAAAGATGTGCCACATGAAATGAACTGATTTCAAGAATCTCTATGTAATCAATGAGGAAGTGCTACATGAAATAAACTGATTTCAAGATTCCCTACTATAGATTTATGTCATCAGGGAGGATGTGCCACATGAAATAAACTGATTTCAAGATTCTCTCCTATACATATATGTAATCAGTGAGGATATGCCACATGAAATGAATTGATTTCAAAACTCTTTCCTATACATCTATGTAATCAGTGAGGATGTGCCACATGAAATGAACTTATTTCAGGATTCTCTACTATACATCTATGTAATCAGTGAGGATGTGCCACATGAAATGAACTTATTTCAGGATTCTCTACTATACATCTATGTAATCAGTGAGGATGTGCCACATGAAATGAACTTATTTCAGGATTCTCTTCTATACATCTATGTAATCAGTGAGGATTTGCCACATGATATGAACTGATTTCAGGGTTCTCTCCTATACATATATTTAATCAGTGAGGATATGCCACATGAAATGAATTGATTTCAAAACTCTTTCCTATTCATCTATGTAATCAGTGAGGATGTGCCACATGAAATGAACTGATTTCAAAACTCTCTCCTATAGATCTGTGCAATCAGTGAGGATATGCCACATGAAATGAACTGATTTCAAAACTCTCTCCTATAGATCTATGTAATCAGTGAGGATATGCCACATGAAATGAATTGATTTAAAAACTCTTTCCTATACATCTATGTAATCAGTGAGGATTTGCCACATGAATGAACTGATTTCAAAACTCTCTACTATATATCTGTGTTAACCAGTAAGGGTGTGAGTAGGGAAGGGGGATACCCTACGTACAATGGGAATTAGCATTACAGGGACCCCTGGGACACTCTACGTACAATGGAAATTTAACATGGCGAAAAATCGTGGGACACTCTACGTACAAGGGGAATTAACATGGGAATAAATCGTGGGTCACTCTACGTACAAGGGGAATTAACATGGGAATAAATCGTGGGACAATCTACGTACAAGGGGAATTTAACATGGGAATAAATCGTGGGACAATCTACGTACAAGGGGAATTTAACATGGGATTTTTTTTTTAAATTTTTAAAAAAAGGGGTAGGCAATGGAAAGGCTATCTCTTTTCGAGAAATATGGGGCCCTGAAAAGGGCCTTTGGGTTTTCTTCTGCTTCTAATTTCTTCTTTTCCTCCACCAACTTCTTATTTTATCTCCAACACTTTTTCTCTTCTTTTTTTCTCCTCCTCTTCTTTCTTCTCTTCCTCCTCTTCTTCTTTCTTCCTCTTCTCATTTTCTTCTTCTTTTTCAATTTTTTCGTTCCATGTTCTTATTCTTATCTTTTCCTCTTCATCCTCCTTCTCCTCCTTTATTTCCTTCATCACACCACTAATCTTGTCCTTTGCTTTTCTTAAGTTGTTAATTTCCATCTTTACACGATGGGGACTATAGGAATAATGGTCTTCAACGAGTCTTATTAGCATCTGTTCCATTATTCCTAAGTTGTCTAAAACGTCTTGTAAGGTTTGTATTTTGTCCATTTGGTTTGACGCCATCTTCTTTTTATTCTTTGCAGAATGGTTTGAACAACTAACACTGTGGGTTCTTATAGTGAAAGCGCGAACGTGAAGGAAAACATCCCCCTAAAAACATAAAATGGATCTTACCTAGATCATGACCAAACAACGCGCGGACGTGAAGGAAAACATCCCCACATTCTCATTTCATATAATAAAACCCTAACTATACTCTTCACATACGCTAAGAAACCCATAATCTACTATTCACACAAGTATACCTTTACTCTTACAAACACAAACACTCAAACACATACCCTCACATTTTTTAAGAAAGAGTTAGTGTTTATTTTCACACTACTCTACCTACACACATTGGCAAATTAATAGTTATTTCTTTTCTAGAGTATTGGGTAGCCCTGAAAAGGGCTGTTTTTTTGAACTCCTGATGCACCTATCTAATGGTTGCACCTTCCTGGCCTGGCGCCGCACACGCATCTTCTTCCCCAGTCTTCTTTCACCTTTCTTTTGGGGAGCGCAGAGGGAGGATGATTCGCTTCAACACCCCAATCCTCTGTCTCGGGAATATTGAACGACATCCTCTCTTCTCTTTTCTTTTCCTCTTCTTCCCTCTCTCTTCTCTCCTCCTCTTCCTTCTTTACTCTTGCTTCTTCTACTATAGCCTCCGCTGATAGTTCGTTTACTATGCGCCTGGCATATTCCAGGTGCATCTGGAGTTCTAACAGTTTCACTATTCTGCTATTCATTCTTCTGGCTGTGTTGATCAATCAACAAGGGTAGCTAGACTGCCCAGCGAGTTTCAATTTATAGTGAAAGCGCGGACGTGATGGAAAACATCCCCCTAATAACATAAAATTGATCTTACCTAGATCGTGACCAAAATAAAACAACAACGCGCGGACCTAAAAGAAACACTCACTCACTTTTTTATGCTACCCATCACTATTGTAAAATTTTTTATAAATCACTTCAATGGACTATCCACATACGCAAGGCAATCCAATCTAACCCCAAATATACACCTCAAACAGCCCAAAAAAAACAAACATCATTTTAATCTACTATCCACACCAACCTACTTTATCACTTACAAACACACAAACACATACCCTCACATTTTTTAAGAAAGAGTTAGTGTTTATTTTCACACTACTCTACCTACACACATTGGCAAATCGATCGTTATTTCTTTTCTAGAGTATTGGGTAGCCCTGAAAAGGGCTGTTTTTTTGTTTTGCTATGGCAATCTTTTTTAGTTTCTAAGAATGCGATGTCCTCTGAGGATAGACTTTCTGGCGATAGGTCTGCTTCTTCGGAAAGAGAAGAAGAACTCTTTGGTGTCGATACGACAATCGACAAAGCCTCTGTCAGCTTCAGGTTGTTGCTGCTGTTGCTGTTGTTGCTGCTGTTGCTGTTGTTGCTGCTGTTGCTGCTGTCTCTGAAGTCTGTACTTCTCTGTCCATTCTTCTTTCTCCCTGTTCATTTCTTCTCTGAAGAGCTCTTCTATCAGGTCTTCAGTGATTTTTAGCATTCTCACATTCTCTATTTCTTCTGGCTTCGGTATCAGACTGTGTCTGACCCTATGCAAATTCACGTAGGCTTCGTTGAGCTTAGCTAGTTTGGAGCACATCTTCTTAGGAGGATGAGTCGACAATGGATGGCTAGACTTAGTTAGTTAGTTAATTGGATTATAGTGGTTTTCGTTCTTTTGAACATGTACCACTTTTTTATTCACGCACTGCGTGATTTTTAATTACTCCTGGGGGAAGGAAAAGGAGCCTCATCCCCCAGGCTTTTATGTACTCAAAGAGTACTTTTTAATTTAGCCACTAAGGTGTAGGACTAACTAGTCCTTAACAACCTGACTGAAAGGCTAATAGACATAAGTGGGAATAGTCACACCACACACTCGTGTTTCTTAGTTGGATTGAAATGCCCCAGGTGTCAAACCAAGCAGTATGTGACTCTGGGAAAAACCCGGTTCTTAAAGTCAAAGCGCGGACGTGAAGGAAAACATCCCCCACACGGTTTTCGAGCCGCAACGTTCAGTGAGTGTCATGAGAGGGATAGTAAGAAATTAAAGAGCATCAATCCAACATTCTTATAGCTAAACAAACCACAAAGGCATTTTTTTTCAAAACACAACATTTTTATTCAAAAATCACTTAACACTAAACAACAACAACTCTAACATTTTTTAACAATAATATAACACTATAACATCAAACATTTTTTTCTAATCACAAACATTTTTTTTCTCAATTAACAATCTACTTAGAACAGGGCTGACAACGTTGTGAATGAAATTGTGATTTCCACTGTTGGAAATCATTAGGCCATTGATGGACACTACGTTTCCTAGCTTGAGACAAAAGATAAGCATAATGGTCACAGAACCATCGATCTACTTTCACATCGTTTCTAGCAGAAGAACGAGGATCGAAATGAGTCACTAAATGTTCTAAGGAATAGCCCAGGCTGCGATGATGCAGAAAATACACACAGTACTGTCCACACACCAAGGAATCTGTGCCTTGTAATTTCACATTATTGAATCGGGTGGTTTGAGCATTTCTTCTCATAAAGTCGATGATATCGTCTTCCAAAGGGGGCAATCCGTACGAATCGAAATATTCCACACATCCTTCTTGAGGAAAGTAGACGGCTACCCAGTGGGTTCCTGGGAGATGACTGTCGTCCGTGTTGATCACGTAAGCTTGATGGTCTTTAGGTTTGCGATGAGGGAGTTCATCTTTAGCACAGACGACAGGATTCCAAGAAGACGTATACGAACTGTGGTTCAAAAGGTAATAAAGTTCCCAGGTATCCATTTGTGTTTGTTTTCTTCTTCTTCACAGGTAATAATAAGTCGTCAATTCGATCCTGACTTTTTGCTTGAAAATGTCTGACGAATAAACGGTTATTCGTTCTGTTTCCTCACTCTGATTCAGGAGAGCTTCGATACGATGGATCTCTTGAGTGGTTAATGGTGGACAAGAATGTTCACGCAAGTCTTTATACCACTGGTGCAACACGTCTTTGTTCGAGATGAGACTCCAAGCTTCGTCCAGATACTCGTCCAATTTTTCTTCTTGACTTAACATCAGGCATTTATCGTGTTGAATTTGACTGGGATGATCGTTTTGACATCCATAGCAGTTTTTCTTGATCAATTCTGTTATTTTGTCGACCAAGTGTTTGGCAAAACAGGAGACTAAATGGGCTTCTTGTTCTGGTCATCTCGATTTCATCATGATCACTTCTTCTTCCACAGTCTCCTCACATTTCATGTCCAAAGTTTCTTCACTAGGTAAAGAGGGATAACAGTCTTCCATGACTTCTAATAATCTAGAATGACTTCTCTCAAACTGTTGATTTCTATGGTATTATCGAATTCTGCATACAGGATGACGTTCACTGTCTTGTCCAGTGGCTTTGCAAACTGAAGTTCCACACGAATCTGGCCTGATTTTATAGGGTGGAAATGTCCCTCGTCGCTGCCTTGGTCTGGAGTGAAATCGAAAGCCCACAAAGCATAGCCTCCTGCGTAATCCTCGTACTCAATGCCGTGACTGGTGTTGGTTCCTAACTGGCCGGTAGCTTCGTACAAGGACAAGTACGATCTCAAGTAATTGTTGTTGGCAAAGTCAGGTTCGAAAGGTCGGGTACACAAGGTCTTGCCATCACGACTGACTTCGATTTTCTTCACGTTGAAGTGTTGAAAGTTGAAAGGATTTTCTTTGAAGGCTCCGTTGAAGGCTGAATTCAGGACCGTACCAAGGATTAAACGCTTGGGTAGCTGTCCTTGAAACAGATGATCTTCGATCATAGAATGCTGTCCAGCAGGAATGGTGAACGTTTTCACTTCCACACGTCGTATGGGATACTTGGCGGTCGTTCTGCTCAACGTTTGACTGATGTCGTTACCTACTTTGGGTAACACTTCTACGCGTCGTACGTAGAGTTTGGCCTCTAAAATTGTGCTTTTAGGAGCCTTAGTAGGATCAGCAGCTATCAAATGGAAAGCGGCACTGCTGCGATTCAGTCTCAAGCGGACATTCACCCCGTTCAGCAAATATTTCTCTTGCAACCACATGTCCAAATGCAAACGATCCATCAGTTCTAAACTCCTCTTATCTAAGATTTTGCTTTCTCTTGCCTCAAAGCTGGAATTGGATGTATCTGTTTTTTCTAACTTGCCCGCTTCGTCAGCTACCCACAGCACACAGGCATTGAGATGACTATCCTTGGCATCTATTCCGTACGACAAGAGATTTTCCAAGTATGCACGGTAAGGGTATGTATCCATGCTGCTGCTGACTAGTTTGTTATTCAAGTACAAATCCACTGAGCTGAACAAGGAATGCATGAAATTGTTGACGGGACCTATTTCGTCATCGTCTTTTACTCCATTACCATCCTTATCTAGAACTTGGACTTTCAAGTACAAGTAACTGCTATTCAGATCGATGTAATCTTCGGGCTGTCCCTTGATTTCAAACTCGATGGGAGCGGAATCGGTCAGTGAGGAGACGGGATGAAATTCCACCCATTGGGATTCTTGCATGGTCATCATGGTGGGGGGCATGGCAAACAGATCCAGTTCCGTCTTGGAACAGGCGCAAGACTCTCGGTGCATCATTTTTTGTTGTTGCTGTGTCTCAATAATCGAAAACGTCTAAGTCTCGAACGGTTCTTCTTTTCTTGGCCTTTCTCGCTTGAAGTCTGGTGAAAGGGTGTTTTCTTCGTCGTCGTCTCTTTCTGCCTTGTCCTTGCTGAATGCCTGACTCGGTAGCGTGCAGGGCATTTATAGGTGTGTCTTGTCGGCCTAAAATGTCTTTGCCCGTTTGTAACAAGACATTTTTGCCAGCCCTCATGAAGGCTTCTTTAGGGTTTTGTTTGTCGATGATGACATTTTGGAGAAATTCTTTGCCTTGCGTCAGTGCCGCATCTTTCAAGGCGTGCAATCCGCGTGTCACCATCGGTTTCAACACCGGGGCCACCGAACGAAAGGCCGATTTTAACATGTCTCCTAAACCGTGTCCTCGTTGTCGAGCCACCCCTTGGTACACTGGATACATGACTTACTTACGAGTCGTGAGAGAACCGTTTTCGAAAATGGAGTTTCACCGTGACTTTTCCTTTGGTGAATGGAATATTTTGTCCCAGATCTCCTTTTATAGTAATGTTGACCGTGTCCAAATACGACTTGCTGACAGGTAAATAGTGAGGATGGACAAATTCGCGGTGGACGTGATAAGTGTTTCCACCTTCCTCGTCAGCGTTTGTGGCAGAATCCACTTTGAAAGGAATGACACGCAGTAACGGCACGGAGGTGTGTCCCACCACGTTGTATTCCACCACATCGGAGTACACGAAGATCAAATTCAGTCCCTGGTTCAGTTCTACCGGGAAACGAAAATACCTCGCAAAAGAGTCGTTGTCATGAATGACTGGTAATTCGGGGCTTTTTTTTTGTTCTCCTATCTTCCTCATCTCCGTGTCACCGCCCAATATGTCAAACAATTCATTACAAAATAAGAAAGACATGAATTTTTTGGAAAATTTCATCAGAAAGCGACGAGCTATTTTGTGGTATTCCAGGGTGACACTTTTTTGGACATTCCCCAAAGCTTTATGGAACACGCCATTAAACTTGGAGGCTATGGCGCTGACCAAATGATGACCACTGAAATAATAGCCTGGGAGAATGGACAAGTTGTAGGTCCACGTTTTAGTTTTGTCATCATAGGTTTTATTGGTATATGTGCCAATCTTATCCAACTCATCTTGCAATTGTTTGTCATGAACTTCCACCTTAAAATAATTTTGATTGGGAATGACATTGTGGACTTGGGTTGGGTGAATCATTTCCACTAAAGCCACTTCCCAATGGGCTTCGTGATCTAAGGGGATGGCTTGAGGTAATTTGGCCGTGTAACAGCACAACGTGTTGTTGGGAAACACCTCCATGGAACTGTCACTGGGTAAGGTTAAGTAAAATTGGTTTTGGTGACTCATAATTCTAGAGTTCTGTGGCTGTCCGAGGGGTTAGTGGACGTCAGAGGCGTGTCTCCGCCCAAAATGGGGTTCTGATTGTGGTTGGACTGGTGATTGGCACTGACACTGGCACTTGACACAACGTTCCCGTTCGAGGAGAATTTCAGGGAGGGATTGGGAAGCAGGTAACCGATGCAACTGCTCAATAA
Source organism: Sinohyriopsis cumingii (assembly GCA_028554795.2). Classification (NCBI taxonomy): domain Eukaryota; kingdom Metazoa; phylum Mollusca; class Bivalvia; order Unionida; family Unionidae; genus Sinohyriopsis; species Sinohyriopsis cumingii. The sequence continues at coordinate 36,295,610 of CM068836.1, forward strand.
AATGGTCCACAATTGTTTGTCTCCTTGTTGCAAACTCAAATTGGCAATGGCTGCCCCGATGACACAATACACCACGAAGATTTGGCAGAAAAAGACGATTTGCGTTTTAGGCACACGTTCTCCACACCACACCCACAAGGGTTGTTTTTGTAAATCTTGCACAGAAGAACTAGGGGAAGAAGGACTGGTTGACGTAGCTGCGTCTGCTGCTGTGTGAAAGGGCATGATGGTCACTTCTTCTTTTTATAGTCGATGACTTGCGAAGCGTCGATCCAAGAATCGAAACTGGGTGGATATCCTTTCCAACGTACTTTGACTTCTTTGACACGTCGTTTGCCCACTTTACGGGTTCTGCGTTCGAGAATGCTTTCGATGTCGTACACGTCGTCTTCTTTTTTGGTGACACGTTGTAACTCGGGCAAATAAAACGTTCCTTTGAGTACTTCTCCGTTCATGTCTTCCAATTTATAGACGGCAGGATGACGGCCATGTACTCGTCCAGTGACGCGAAACAGTTCGGTCGTCCAGTTAGGTAAGTAACCTTTGTCAAAAGTGCGTTTGGTTTTGCCAATGCGCACCCAATCTCCTACGGTCAACTCTCCACTTTTCTTGGGGACAGCCCTCGTCGGGGACGTACCGAACAGACGCTCAAACACCAGCACTTCGTTGTCGGGAGTCACGTCTTGCGGGGCACGTCCGATGCTTCGATGGTAAGATTGGTTGTACGCTTGCACCAGGTGCGGTAAGATGTCGATGTACTTCAGAGTGTGGTGATGCGTAAAATATTTCTACATGCGTTCTTTCAAAGTGGGTTGAAAACGTTCCACGATGCTGGCTTTGGTTTCGGGATTCTCGGTGGTAAAAAAATGAATGTCACGTTTCTTTAATTCTTTTTGGAAAGCTTGGTTCAGAAATTCGGTGCCTTTGTCCGTTTGCCATCGAAGAGGGTGACGACCGCTTTGTTTCAACACCCGTTGCAGGGCTCGCACTAACTCGCTGCTGAATTTGGAAGTCAAGGGCACGACCCAAGCAAATTTGGAAAAGACGTCGATGACACAGAACAAATATTTGTAGCCACGATTGTAGCTGGCCAAATGAGAGACATCGGCTAAATCGGCTTGCCATTGATGATCGATGCCTTCCACTCGGGTGCGACTTCTGGCAAACTTGCGTCGAATGGGTTTGTGTAAAGTGTAGGTAGCTTGTTCTTGTAACCATCGTTGCACTTGAGGTAAACGGAGACTTTTCAGTCGCGTTTTGGCAGCACGATACAATTTTTGGACTCCTGCGTAACCTGCAGGATGGGAGGGATCGTATTAAATGCTAGCTAAGACTTTTTCCATTTTTTTTGTGTTGATTGGTGTCTTAATAAGGCACCCACTCTTGGAAGAGGCTACTCTTTTTCTCTTGGGGTATTTTCTTGGATTGCAATGCTTTGCGTGTGCGGCCAGCAATAGGTGTCGAAGAGGAGGAGGAGGATGTCTGAGCAGGGGATATCGGTTCTTGTTTCACTTCTGTCTTCACTTCTGTCTTCACTTTCTTTTTCTCTTGTGAGGAAGAAGGGGTGGCCATCATCTTTTTAATCCATCCAATTCTGGAGGTAGGTGGTGTTGTTAACTTGCGTACTTTTTCTGGTGGAGTTTGAAACCCTTCTTCTTCTTCTTCTTTTCCTTTTTCTGTCTTGGTCACGGGTACTGGTGGTACTGGTACTGGTACTGGTACTGGTGATGGTGCTGGACTTTTCATCAAGGTCTTAAAATCTTTCAAAGTGGGTAGAGCTGTTTCGTCTAAAGCTTTCTGGTGAAAGAGTTGTAGTCGTTGCAAGAGTTGACCGTACTTTTGCGATTTTTCTGTTTCGGACAAATCTTGGCGATCCATCAAGGACTGCAATTCGTGTTGTAACTGGGACATCTCGCTCAAATTGGGATTGGGAGGTAAATGCGGGGTGCGTTGTTCTTGCCACCGATGGTATTCCATCCATCGTTTGTAAGGCACTAAAGCTAGTTTTCGTCCTTCCATGGGGTTGTCAGCGGTCGATTCTGAGATCTTGGGACTTCCGAAGGCCTTTTTATCTTGCTCCCACTAGCCCCCCCAACATGGTTCCCAAAACTCCTTTCAGTATGGGGCCTAACAAGAGAGGTAAAATGCCTCCACGTTGCACTAACATCTTCTTTTTTTGACGAATGGGAATTTTCTTTTGAACCATTTGGCGAAGAACGTGACGATGTTTGCTTAAGCATTGTTTCTGGTGTTTGGACAAAGGGATCGTGCCTTTCAAAACGTTCAAACAACATTCGCACACGGTATCGATGACCTCTTTGGAGGCCGTTTGAATGAGTTTATTTCGTAGGGGTGGAGAAGCTTTGGACAGGACAGATAACAGGTCCCCATGTTTGGCTAAACGTGGTGGCAGTCCTTTCCTTTTCTTTCCTTGGGGTTTTCTGGAGGGTGACATCTTTGAGTCTTTAGGAGCACCTAAAAACACTGATACCCTACTCGGTCACAGGCCTTTTTTATACTGGAACGCGTCGCCACTGATTGTCTTTACGGCGTATCAGTTTGAGGACAGGCATGACACGTCGTGCAGGGGTACGTAACGGACTAAATCGAGCCAGTTCTTGCTTGGACAAATCCAGTAAACTTTGTAACATGCCCGATCTTTCATGGACTTTGATTTTGGGAGAAGGTACTTTGTGAGCAGCAGCCACTGCCACTAAATTGGAAGGTCCTGCCACTGGGGAAGTTCTTTTGGGGGTCATCAACGGAGAAGTTCTTGTTGTGATCAACGTCTCCAAGTACTCTTCAGTTCCTGGTGACATCAACGGAGAAGTGGACAAACGTGAGGCTGCCGGAGACGCGGTCACCGACGTTGAAGGTCGTGGTTTGCGAGTGTAAGGTTGCGTCCTGGCCGAAGTGCCTCTCTTGCGACTAGTTTTCTTCTGTGGACTTTTCTTTTTCTGAGGACTTTTTTTCTGTTTCTTTTTCTGGGGGCTTCTTTTCTTTTTCCGGGGTGGTGTCTGGTAAGAGGAGGGTCCCGCCACTGGAGAAGTTCTCCTTGGGGACCTGGTCTTTTTCTTCTTCTTGGAGCTTCATTTGACTTTTTTCTTGGGGAGAAGTTTGGGGGCATTAGGATCCCATCTTAAGAGAGAGCGAATGATGACCCCTCCTAGAGTACCGCTCCCTCCAGGTTTCAAAATGATTTGTTTTTTGGTTTGAGTGTCGATGCGGGGATCGGCCAGTTGGACCAAAGCGACTTTGTTTCGATCGAAAAAGCGTTGGGTTTGATGAGGAATCTGAATGATTCCTTGGAGTAATTGACGTGCCGTCACCGTGAACCATCGTAAGACTTCTTTGAGACTAGCTTCTAAGACACGAGCTCGTGTTTGTGGATCTTTTTCTCGACTGATGCCATACAAGGCACGAATCAATTTGACGGGAAGATGCGACTGAAGGGACGTCATGTTCACACTGTGTGAGACAGACGAAAAAGGGTCTGAGGTTTTTATAGATTTTTTGATGGGGAGTGAAATGAAGTCGAGGACGGAGACGTGTACAGGACAGGCCCTCCGTCTTGGCACCAGTGGTGAAACAAGTGGGTACGAAATCGCAAATCCTCGGGGGTCGTAGGTTTCAAATCGACGAGTAAATAGGCGTGTGGCGTTTGAGTGGCATCGTCGTACGCCTGAGTCAGCCAAGGCGTTCCTAACTGTTTGGCTAAGACTTGCACTTGCGATTTATCTCGAGGACTTTTAAACAAGACCACGTAATGCGCATTGAGACTGATGGTGCGATGGGCTTTACTTTGTTGAAACAAATTTTGGGTGATGTAAACGACACTGGCATTACGGTGATGCCCTTTGCGCGTAAACCACAATTTAATTTCTTCTTCGTCTTCTCCTAACATGTCGTCGAAAATGACCAAATGGGTTTGACGGGAGTCAGAGACGATGCCGTCATCTTCTTTAGGAATGCCTTCCACAAACACGACGGAATCGCCTTGACTTTCTCGCAAGAGGCTGTACGCCGATTGCCACTCTTTGTAACACCACACGATCCGTTGAGGGGGCCGATCGATCAAATGATGTTTATGTTCGATCAAACGTTTGACGAATTCGGTTTTGCCAGAACCGCTAGGTCCAGCAATGAGCATGTTAAAGGGATGGCGAAGATACAAAGCCTCCCAACTGGCACGATCTAAGTGTTCGTCGATGACTTTGACAGTAGAGGAAGAGGGAGCAGAGACAGCAGAGGTAGCCATGGTGAGAGAAATGTCACTTGTGACACGAAAACAAACAAGACAAGAGTTTATATACTTTTTCAGAACACGTTTATTGAATGTTTTTTTTTCAAACATGAATACGAAAGACAAAAATACATAAAAGCCAAAGGCTTAAGTACAAGGATAAAAGGCACATGATAACGATGAACGTGGAATAAACACAAGTGTCTGTACAACAATCACATGTTTTGGGTAATGTTCTAACCAGTTCTATAGTAGGGGGTAAGGTCACACAAGTGTCCTCCCGAAAGGGTCTTTCAGGCCTGTCCAGGACAGTCCTGTCCTGGGTGATGGGTTCTTCTGGCACCGTCACTAACACGGGTTGAAAAGTAACTTTTTTCCTTGAACAACTCTCGTGCATACTGGGTCACTTCTTGGGTCCAAGCCTCAAAATCCCATTCTTTTCAGGCACGGACATCTGTCCAATGGGGATGTAAGTCACAAGCTACACACACATCGTCATACACGTCTTGGGTAGCTAAAAGTTGACGAATCTTTTTTTCCCGTAGAGGTCGAGAAGTATCCAGATGAAAACGCAAGGCTTTGAGCAAAAGGAGTTTTTCGTGACCATTTAAGGCCATGGAGGTGGTAAGTACTGATCGTAAAGAGTCCACAAAGAATCGGCTGGTAAACGAAATCCCAAAAAACAAGTCACTAAGACACACACCACTTGTCGTCCCAAATTGAATGGATACAGTTGTTGTAATAATCGATGGTAATGATCCACGGTTTGAATATGGTCATTGAGTTCCTTCCACGGAATCTGTTGGATGACATGTGACATAAGTCGTGGCATGGCAGCCTGTTTTTATAGTCTCTTTGTTTCGGAAACAATACACGTACTTTCTAGCCAGAGATCTTCGTTCTCCAGTAGGGAATCTAAATCTTGCATACTGTAACCGAAACTTCAGAGTTCGTTTAGAAGTTCCCTCTTCCTCTAAGTAGATTCCACGTAAAATATGTTGATAATCCTTTAACTTGTCTTCCTCAATGTATTGCTGTAGGTGAATCTCGAAGTAACCAAAATAATGAACATTTCGATCATTCACTAACTCAAAGTGTTGAACAAGGTCTGACCACTGAAACAATTTCTGACGAATCAGTTCTCTTATACCATTCAGGTACCAGTGGTTAAAGATCTGGTGACGTAACGGATGCAATTGTTCTTTACGTTTGACTTGTATTTTCACCAGCTCTCGGTAAATGCGTTCTCTCAACTCCACAGGCAAAGCACGAATGTTCTCTAGCAAAGTATCCATGAATAGGTCATACTAAATCCTCTTTGGTCTGACAAGAAATGTACTGTTTGCACAAACATGGTTTCACTTCAGTGTCAAATTTAAATCGTTGAGTCACTAATCTACACATTACAATTCGTTCAGAAGTTTCCTCTTTCACTAAGTTGACATTGTGTTCAAGATGTTGGTAATTCGTTAACTCTTCCTCTGGAATTCGATGCAGTACGTTTACAATGATGTAGGTAGAATCGTCCATACCAAACCAATCCTTTTTAAAACTAGAGGATCGTTGATCAATGTCTGTCCGATGGAACACTTTCAATTGAATCAATCCTTGTATAGCCTTCAGGTACCAGTGGTTCAAACACCGGTGACGTAACGGATGCAATTGTTCTTTACGTTTCACTTGTATTTTGACCAGCTCTCGGTAAATGCGTTCTCTCAACTCCACAGGCAAAGCACGAATGTTCTCTTGTAAAGTATCCATGAACAGATTATTATGGTAAGAAGTTACTTCAATGTCTCGGTCCCACTAAAGGTAAGTAATGACAATTCGGTGACCATCGAGCATGTTCTACGTAGGCCGAATCTTGCGGTTCCCAGTGGTGAAGTGACACACCGCAACTGAAGCACTTGACTTTATCTCCTTCGCCCAAGTAGAAAAATCCGGCTCTGGCTAATTCTTCGGGGGTCGGTCCTCCCAGATACTTTGGCCATTTTCCTTTGAACGATTGAAGACGATTTTCAAAGTCGCAGTATTCCGACAAACGCACAGGAAACGAATATTCGTCTTTCACAGGTTCGTTTCGATGAGGGTTGGGTGACAGGAACAGGAGTTTGCTCAGGGCTGGATGACATCCGTAGGGAGGTAAACGTGAAGGTCGACATTCCCCTTTAAACCCGGTAAAATGTCTAAGAGGACGAGCGGCATCGCTTTCGCATCCCTCAGGTTTGACACGCACAGCATCACTTTCCATGATAGGGGCAGTGAGAACAAAGTTCCCATGATGCTTTACGGCATCGCTCAGGTCACAAGGTACAGCATCGTATCCATCGCAAGGCTCACAATCGCACTCGTCTGCAAACTCCGTTACGCAATTACAATGGTAACCACATGGACAATCGCAGTTTCCTTCCGGACATTTTCCGTCGCAATGCCTGGGTCTTATCCATCCAGTATTAGTCACACTAGAGGAAGATACAACTTTTTTACAATCCCCAAACTGGAACGATGTCTCTTTCAAAGTATTCATCTTGTTCGCTCGGTCTTGGTAGTCACAATGAACTATCGATCTTGACCATAGCCCTTTTTTATACTAGTCGCAATGCAGTCTCCAGCTTGTACATCTTTCCTTTTTTACGTTTTTTATGTCCTGTTCTGGTAGGTACCGTCTCTAAGGTACCGTCAACATTGTACCGTAGTGTGATGGGTGGAAAGGCTATAGAAAGGTAAGGGCAGTGCGGAGACCATCGAGTATGCTCCAGAATAGCTGAATCTTTATAGATACATAGATCCATTCATAACTTCAGTCCGCAAGCGAAACACTGTACCTCGTATCCCAATCCTGACTCAGGTCCCAAGTAGACAAATCCTGTTCTAGCTAAAACATGCGAAGAAGGTAATCCTTCCCTATCCGTAGGCCATTTCTGAAACGTGTCCAATCGACGGGCACAATCACAATAGTCAGGTAAGAAGACTGGAAAATGGTAGGGTTTGAACTTGGAGTTCTCATCGGGTTTCTCACTCGATTCTTGCTGTGGCGAAGTCATCTTTCTGGTGGGTGACTATCCTCTTACAACCAATGTTTTATACCAACGTGTCCATACGGTAAGGTAAAATGATTGGGAAGTCGAACTCGCTTCTGGTACACGATTTGATAAACTTTTTCCAAAGGTCGACTGACGATGTGGTGAGTGGGTAAACGTACAATCTTGTTCGGTTGGTGAGTGGTCACTTTAAAGTTTCCATCCTCTCCCGATTGCAAGGCTTCTTTCAATACCCCAAAGTTGACCACTCGACTGGTACGATAATTCAGAGTCAGTCCTTTCACTTTGCACGTCGTGTGCACTTCTCCTTGTTTGTCCCGGTATTCGTAGCCGTAATTTTTGGGACCACCACTGACGAAACTTAGAATCTTGTCGTCGGGATGCTCGTCTGTCCAGGCTCCTAAACGGTCTCCTTCGATGTCAGGGTGATGTTGAATCGGGTGATGGATGTAAATGCAACTGTCCGTGTCAAAGTACAGGACGCGTTCTTCTAACAGTTCTAAAGCTTCGTACAATTTTAAGCGAGCATGGGCTGTCACGTAAGCCGCAATGATGACATTTCCAAAAGGGTCGTCTTGTACAAAGTCCAGATCTTCTTCGTAATTGACCAAGATCAAATTCTCTCGAACGACGTCCACGTGTTTCATGTATTTGGTTTTGTCGTGAATCATCTGGAAGTAGCGGGAAGGTTCTGTCAAATATTCCGTCTTGGGTAAACACGGTCGTTGTGCCATTTTACCCCACAAGCAATTTAACATCACTTTGGCAAACGATCGCCTGCCTTCGTTTTTCTCGATGTGGTCTAAAGTGATGCCTTCTTGTTCGTAGTATTTCTCTTTGAATTGTATTTGGTCTTCGGGAGTGTGACACCAGGAAGGATAGCCGCTGGCTTCTTGCTTCAGTTTCAAAAAGGCATCCACGTAGTCTGCGAAAATGCCTTTCTGCGTGGGGTCACCCTTGTGGTATTGTTGTGTCTTGGGAAAGTGACAAATTTCGTACACTTCTAACAGTTGGTATCCCATGTCCAAAACTTTGAACAATTCTACGCTGACCCAGGTTCCCGTCAAGGCACGTTCTTCCTGGCTGTGATGACAAGGTTGGTCTTGGTTGCACGTTTCGGCACAAGTACGGCACAAGGGAAACATCAGTTTGCCTTGACAATGGTGAGGTAAGACGGGATGGTAGAGGTTCGTGGGAGGCAAAACTTTACACTTGATCAAGCCTTCGTATTGTCGAATGTTTTTCAGGTCGATGTGTTCCGTCAGCAATTGCGGGTGCCCTACAGGAAAGCGACAATATTTGCACACGTAGGGATACAGCGAACACACGTCCAAGTATTTGATTTCTTCTCCTTTCTCTTCGTCGGCTTGGTACAGCAAACAGGTGGCATTGGTCCTTCCTCCGTACAAACTATCCCTCGGGTTCAGCGGGTCCATGAACTGGTAACTTTCCACGAGGCGTTTAAACTCGGGATCGGTTTTCATACGGTGATCGTACTCGTGTTCCCACATTTCCACCACTTGGTATCCTTGCTGTTCTAACTTTAGGCACCGCTGACAAGTGTCCTGGTACAAGTCTTCCATGGTTCGTTGCAAAAACTGATTTTTGGTGCCACGGTCAGGGTAACAGACGGGACATCCGTGAAATAAGCAACCGTTAAACTCGTACACGATCTTGGGGTTTTCTAAGTCCCAGCCATCGACCGAATACGTTCCGATGGTCTTTTCGCCCCCTCCGTTGCGGGCATGCTGAATCCACTTGTCTTCCTTGTCGCACAAGTAATGTAACCAACGTAGGGCTTTGACCGAGTATTGACGTTTGACAAAGTTGGTCGTTTGAGGGCTGATGACAGCTACGGTGTTTTCAGGCATGAATCGTTGTCGATACACTAAGGAACACGCTTTGGCAATGGTGCAAGCTTCTTTCAAAGGATCGACCCCTCCGTGTTCCATGAACAGTTCTCGAAATTTTCCACAGCAACGTCGTAAAATGTCCACGTCGGAACGACAATACTTTAGCATTTCTTCCTGAAAGTCGAAAGGGTCCGAGGCGTGAGCCTGGTACCAAGCGTAGAAAGCTTCTCGTTGTTCGGTACGCATGTTGTCGGGGTCGTAATAGTGAGCCTCGGGCAAATGGGGTAGAACGGCGTGTTGATTGGCTTCCGTATTGAAAAAGTGTTGAAAGTACCCTTTAGCCATTTCTGTCATTCCAAACGTTTTAGGCATTCGACTCAAAGGCATGGCCAAATAACTCATCGAATCTTTAAACTGTACTTGTCCCACTTGCATGAAAATGATTTTGGCTCCGTTCAAAGTCACTTTAGGACGCTCGGTGCCTTGTTCCGTATAGTATCTGAGAAGAAACTGTCCATCGTATCCGGAAAAATTGTGAGCCATCACCGTGGCATGACGATGACAATCTCCGTAACGTTCGATGTCCTCTTGGCTCCACGTCTTGTCGACGGGGTCTAAGACCCATTGGGCAAAATCGGCTAACGTGTTTGGTCCCCGAAAGATTTTTTCACGCCCTCCGGGAATCTTGCTGCAGTGAGGGCAATGACTGAAGATAGGTTCTTGAATGCACTTCTCGCACGCTCGATGAGCCACGCAGAAATTAGGAATGTGAATGACAGTCTCTTGCATGCATTCGAAATCGAAAAAGATGAAATTGCCTTTCTTCTTGTGACCGTCCTCTTTCGCTGGTGGGGGTTGGTATTTTTGCACGTAACATTCGTGTTCCAAGTCCACGATGTGGTGACAAATGTGACATTTTTTCTTTCCTGAACATACGTGTGCCTTGGTATTATTGGTACGTATGACTTGTTCACACGTAGAGCACAATCTCAGGAGTTGACAAGCGCATTTTTTCTGTGAACCTTGCGTCTTCAAATGTTGTTGGTAACAGGTAGGGCTGACAAACGTGCGCAGACAAGTGGAACAAGGCACTGGTTATTCGCTCAGACAGGGTGAAGAGGCCAAACATCCTGTGCATTTCGATCCACAATGTTTGTGTTGCTCTCGATTGTTATAACCATGGTCACATTTCTCACAGTAATAACCGTATCGCAGGAATGCAGTGATACTGGTAATGGTATCGAAATGGTCATCGTGATGATAAAGGTGAATGTATTTTCCGTCCTTAAAGTCTTGGCCTCGAAACAACAGAGACCCACGCACTTCTTGAGGGTGCACTTTCATGGTGTATCGTGGAGCTAGGGCATCTTGCAATTTTTGCATCTCAGGAATGCCACAGGGTGTGTCTTTGGACAGTCCGGCTTGTTGTAACAGGAGTTCTGCTTCGTTTCGTTGTTTGGCTCGATAGGAACGTTGAATAGTGTTCCAGGTTCTTTTCCATTCTACCGTGTCGTTCTTGTTGGCATAGGTTCGTCCCACCACGATGGCACGGGCTAAACACATCTGGTCATGAGGGTTGTTAATTCGGACGAGACTCGTTTTGGTGTTGCGAAGGTCGTCCACCAATAACATCTTTTTGCGTCCAGTCCCTTGAGGAGGAGAGACGTGGGTCATGTCCAGTGTGGCTTTACCATCGGTGATGTCAAACTGATCATTAGATTGTTGTACGTGTTGAATCTTGTCCATGACTTTGGAAGCAGTCAATTCTGCAGGGGTGCTAAACTCGATCCAAACAGGGGATTTCAAACCGTCGTGTTGTATGGAAAGTCTCAAGCGATCGTCTTCTTTGGGTTGACATTGTCGCTTGAGTGCAGTGAGCAAAGAATCCCACACCTCAGTGATGAACACTTCTGCTTTCTCTAACGGCACTTCAGCCTTGAAATCTTTAAACTTCACTGTGTATTTGTAAGCCGTGGTTCTAAATTTTCTAGAGGAGCGCTTTTCCGTCTCTCGAATGGAATAGTACTTTTCAGGGTTGACTAAGGGTGGTGAACTTGGTTTAGAGGGTTCGGATTCTGGTTCACTCATGTCCTCTTCAAAATCACTGGCATGAATTTGTGCCAAGATTTCAGCCCTGGTACGACGCGATAGATCACGTTTCTGCCTCTTACTTTCTTCTTCTTTCTTCTCGAATGAATGGGATCGTTTCATCTTGAAAGCAAAAAGTCAAATGACTCAAGTTCAAACACCATAAGCTACTTTATAGTCATAGCAGACCAGCGTATATAAAAGGGTGTGTGTCTTGTCCTTTCACTATTCATTTCACTCTCAAGCCGAGCACAACGATGGAAGAGACTAACCAGATGGAACGTTTCGTCAGAGCTTTGCGAGGGGTCATTAGAAAATTCTCTTCAGACCAGCCTACGGACTACTCTCCTTCCTTTCGAGATAAAAGTCAAGATACTTGCTATATCTGTCAGAAGAAAGGGCATTGGTCTTCAGAGTGTCCAGACCGTCAAAAACGAACAAAAACAGGGACTAAAAAAGACAAAAGTCAAGATACCTGTTATTATTGTCAAGAAAAAGGACATTGGTCTCCAGATTGCCCAAAAAAGAAACAAGAGGAGTCAGAAGAAAAGAAGGATTCTTCAGAAGAAGAGAGGGATTCTTCGGAAGAAGAGAGGGATTCTTCAGAGGAAGAAGAGGAAGAAAAAAGACAATTCTATTTACAAGAGGCAAAGAAACAGGAGAAGAAAAGAAGAAGGGAAGAAAATGAGGAAAAGAAGGTGAAGAAATTTAAAAAACAGAGAGAGTAAACAAGGAGAAAGAAGAAGTCAATGAACTTTTTATTAAAGTGTTGTGTTGTGAATTGTGAATTGGATTGTAAAAAATGGAGAAAAGAATAAATGAATGATAAAAGGTAAGTGTCTTTGAGTTGTGATTTTAAAATAAGAAGCTACACTCACGCACTCATACACAGACACGTACTATAAGGGTAAAATGGGTGGTTTTTTTTTTTTTTTGAGTTATTGGCAAATTGAAATTGTATTTCTTTTCGAGAAATGTGGGTGGCCCTGAAAAGGGCCTTTTTCTTCATGGTGAAGGGGTGAGTTTAAGCAATCAACTTTAACTGCCTTATGCCTTTGCCACGGCCAAGGCCTACTTCTGGACTGCGTAATGTTGATGATGATTGGGTTGAAATCACTAAGGGTGGTACGGTAGGCTTAGTCACAGGGTTGACGTGTTTAGCTCGGGAAGGTCGTATTCTCTTCGGTCGTGATAAAGAAGTCTGATACATTTGTTTCAGACTTCTTAACTCCGCTAAAATGTCCAACAGTACCGTGACCGTTTGATTTTCACCCTCTTGTTTCTTTGCTGCTACTTATTCTTGCTGTTGTTTTTTTCTTACCTCTTCTTCTTGTTGCTGTTGCTGTAGGAGAAAAGCCTGTTCCGCTTCCTTTTGTCGTTGTATAAATTTCTCCAATTCTTCTTTCTGTCTCTGTCTAAAATTCTCCACTTGCGGTAATGAAGAAGGTAACGAAGGTTCCGGAACAAATTCTTGCGAGGAGAGAAAATCCACAAAATCCCAATTCACCTCTTCTGAAAGTAAGTCCGAGTTCCCTTGGGCAGTCTCCCCTGCTGGTGCACCCCAATGGATCGTTTTCTGAGTTTCCGTCATGTTGAATCACTGTCGCATAAATTGACTGCACACAAGCGCTAGCGAATCTATATAGACTACGCGACGTCACAGACTGCACTCTTCGGATTGGATGCGGGCTGACTGAATTCTGTAACGCGTGTTCGGATTGGTGAATGAACTCAATCCATTTCAATCCTTCCTGTACCTATAAATAAGCGCCGTTCACTGCATTGATTCACCTATTCTCGGAGCCTCAACATGTGGACAGACGTTGAATCTTCAACCCTTGTGTCAACAATGATGTTCAGGACGGACATGCTCATGTATGTCCGATCCAAGTGGACCGTTGTCCACAGGACCAACAGCAGCCTGTGGATAAGAAGAGTCTATATAGAGAGACAAGGTTGCCTCAAGAGGACTCTGATGTATGGCCCTGCTGTAAGACGAAGTTTGAGGAAAAGAAGATGTCGCAAATGCCCTTTATGTTAAGGGCATATTAACATAAACCAAAGGCCCTTTTCAGGGCCCCATATTTCTCGAAAAGAGATAGCCTTTCCATTGCCTACCCCTTTTTTTAAAAATTAAAAAAAAAAAATCCCATGTTAAATTCCCCTTGTACGTAGATTGTCCCACGATTTATTCCCATGTTAAATTCCCCTTGTACGTAGATTGTCCCACGATTTATTCCCATGTTAAATTCCCCTTGTACGTAGATTGTCCCACGATTTATTCCCATGTTAATTCCCCTTGTACGTAGAGTGTCCCACGATTTTTCGCCATGTTAAATTTCCATTGTACGTAGAGTGTCCCAGGGGTCCCTGTAATGCTAATTCCCATTGTACGTAGGGTATCCCCCTTCACTACTGGTGTGCCACATGAAATAAACAGATTTCAGGATTCTCTACTATACATCTATGTAATCAGTGAGGATTTGCCACATGATATGAACTGATTTCAGGGTTCTCTACCATATAACTATGTTATCACTGAGGATGTGCCACATGAAATAAACTGATTTCAAGATTCTTTATGTCATCATTGTGGATGTGCCACATGACATGAACTGATTTCAAGATTCTCTACTATACATCTTTGTAATCAGTGAGGACGTGCCACATGAAATGAATTGATTTCAAGATTTTCTGTTATCACTGAGGATGTGCCACATGAAATGAACTGATTTTAAGATTTTCTACTGTACATCCTTGTAATCAGTGAGGATGTGCCACATGAAATGAATTGATTTCAAGACGTTCTATGTAATCAGTGAGGATGTGCCACATGAAATAAACTGATTTCAGGATTCTCTACTATACATCTGTGTAATCAGTGAGGATTTGTCACATGAATGAACTGATTTCAAAACTCTCTACTATATATCTCTGTAACCAGTAAGGGTGTGCCACATGAAATAAACAGATTTCAGGATTCTCTACTATACATCTACGTAACCAGTGAGGATGTGACACATGACATGAACTGATTTCAGGATTCTCTACTATACATCTACGTAACCACATGAAATAGATTTTATGATTCTTTACGTAACCAGTGAGGATGTGACACATGAAATAAACAGATTTTATGATTCTCTACGTAACCAGTGAGGATGTGACACATGACATGAACCGATTTCAAGATTCTCTACTATACATATATGTAATCAGTGAGGATGTGCCACATTAAACAAACAGATTTCAAGATTCTCTATATAATAAGTGAGGATGTGCCACATGACATGAACTGACTTCAAGATTCTCTACTATACATCTTTGTAATCAGTGAGGACGTGCCACATGAAATGAATTGCTTTCAAGATTTTCTATGTAATCAGTGAGGATGTGCCACATGAAATGAACTTATTTCAGGATTCTCTGCTATACATCTATGTAATCAGTGAGGACGTGCCACATGATATGAACTTATTTCAGGATTCTCTGCTATACATCTATGTAATCAGTGAGGACGTGCCACATGACATGAACTGACTTCAAGATTCTCTACTATACATCTTTGTAATCAGTGAGGACGTGCCACATGAAATGAACTTATTTCAGGATTCTCTACTATACATCAATGTAATCAGTGAGGATTTGCCACATGATATGAATTGCTTTCAAGATTTTCTATGTAATCAGTGAGGATGTGCCACATGAAATGAACTGATTTCAGGATTCTCTACTATACATCTATGTAATCAGTGAGGATGTGCCACATGAAATGAACTGATTTTAAAACACGCTACTATATATCTATGTAACCAGTGAGGATGTGCCACATTAAATAAACAGATTTCAAGATTCTCTCCTATACATATATGTAATCACTGAGAATGTGCCACATGAAATGAACTGATTTCAAGATTCTTTATGTAATCATTGTGGATGTGCCACGTAAAATGAACTGATTTCAAAGCTTTCTACTCTATATCTATGCAACCAGTGAGGATGTGCCACATGAAATGAACTGATTTCAAGATTCTCTACTAGACATCTATGTAATCAGTGAGGATGTGCCACATGAAATGAATTGATTTCAAGACGTTCTATGTAATCAGTGAGGATGTGCCACATGAAATGAACTGATTTCAGGATTCTCTACTAGACATCTATGTAATCAGTGAGGATGTGCCACATCATATGAACTGATTTCAGGATTCTCTACCATATATATATATATATATATATATATATATATATATATATATATATATATATATATATATATATATATATATATATAATCACTGAGGATGTGCCACATGAAATGAACTGATTGTAAGATTCTCTACTATACATCTTTTTAATCAGTGAAGATGTGTCACATGAAATGAACTGATTTCAGGATTCTCTACTTTATACCTAACCTAACCGCTCCGGTAGCCTAGTTGTTAGAGTGTCCGTGTCGGATGTCGGAGGTCGTGGGTTCGATCCCCGGCCGAGTCTTACCAAAGACTTACAAAAATGGTACGAACAGCTGCCTCGCTTGGCGCTCAGCATTAAGAGATTAGTGTTAGGACTCTAAGACAAATGGTATAACGTTTTAATGGGGAAAAGAAACCTCTCGATTAAGTGTGAGCTCCCTCGTGCATTGTTTAGTTTGGGGTTGGCTGTGCTTGTCCAACTTCACTACAATGGAAAACACGCATATACAGTCAAATTATAAACATCGTAGATTTCTTTAATGCAAAGATATATTTGCATTTGACTTCTCACAGTAAATAATTTCAATTTTATATTGAATTTTGTGTCCGCCAGAGTGACGTACATTATAAAAACATTCTCAACGCATTGGCCCTATTTTCGTGAATCAATCAACTTTAGTCACCTTTGTTTCACCGCATTGGTTGTATTTTTTCCTGTATATCACTTTATATCTGAGATAGGGAAAAAAAATTGTATTGCCATGTCTTGTGTATTGCCCTGTTTTGCCTAGCCTTGCTTATTATTTTCTTTTGCCTTGCCTTGTGTATTGTCCTGTTTTGCCTTGCCTTGCTTATTATCTTGTTTTGCCTTGCCTTGTGTATTGCCCTGTTTTGCCTTGCTTTACTTATTAAATTGTTTTGCCTTGCCTTGTGTATTGCCCTGTTTTGCCCTGCCTTGCTTATTGTCTTGTTTTGCCTTGCCTTGTGTATTGATTTGTTTTGCCTTTCCTTGGCTTATGGGTTCATTTGACAATAAAAATACTAATAATTTGTGCTGGATTATAATAACATTATTATTTATAATGTTCAAAATACGCGGTTTATTGGAATATTTAGGTTACAAAACAATATACATTTCTTTTCCCTTTTACTTGAGATTGAAATGCAACGTGTGAAAACAAGATTCTCAAAACATGTCATTGTTTCACTATCATTATTGCTAACGCATGTCTCCATCTGCATTTGTCTACCCTGATGACTGTATATTTTGACAAGTTCTTAAATGTATAATTCTTAGGTAGATAAAAATTGAAAGGTCAAAGTAGCTCTCATTGAAAAAGAGAGAACAGTTATGACACAGTAACTCCAGTCCCCAAATTCTACGTTACCAGTCTCTGTGGATGGTTTGCACTTGGTGTAAGATAGAATATTGCTGATTCTGGCGTCAAAAGGTCAAAGACCAAGGTCGTTGTAACTTAAATAATAACAAAAATGGTTTCGACACAGTAACATTAGATGTACACAAAAGGCGAAGGTCAGGATAAACCTGAAGGAATAAAATATGGTTTCTGCTATAATATATCAGTTATCTACATAAAGGTCTATTAACCATTTGACGATCGTCTAATGTGCCGTTCACGGTATCTACCGTTTCCATGATAAGAATAACGATGGTAAAACCTTGCTTACGCTTGCCTCCTCGTGTGAGATGGTTCCTCGTTGGCAAGAATTGGACTCTACTGGACACTAATTTCTCAAGAAATGTTCAGTACTGACTAACTGGTCCAACAACTGATCAGTTTAAGTGATTCAAGCTCCTATTCCGGTGTTCTACAACTCTGCTTCAGGGATTTAGATTAAATGTTTCTTAATTCCAAATCCGTTATCGGGAGTAAAAATTGTTTTGGTAATTTAGATGCCACTTCGTTATTTCTACAACTACATTTGGACTCAGATGTGCCGATTTTAAACTCCTTTTCTACCAGTTTAAAGTCCATAACTATGCTATTCCGTGATCTGGAATCCGTTATGTTTCCTAGAATTCAATTGAGACTAAAGTGCTGTCTTCATGTGAAACTAACTAACTCTCTCTCTCTCTCTTTCTCTCTCTCTCTCTCTCTCTCTCTCTCTCTCTCTCTCAATTTGTTTTTTGACTGAGCTCAATACATTTCCATAAAACTTCATTGAGGCCAACACATGATAAACCTTCAACGTAATATTCATTTCAGACAGAAAGCGGACATACTCCAATCTATTACATTTTGCGCTAAACAGAACTGGTCACAACTCCGGCACGCAAACCACTGACCCATCCGTCATTTGGGGAGGAGGGAGTCGTTTGCCGTTATCTTACAGCACACTACAAATTCATATCTTAAACCTGATATCATAAAGTAAAAATTGGATTTACCTGCTACATTTTAATGAGAATACTTGTGACGTTAAGAATCCTGCAGTAAGGTTTAAGGTCTCTAATTTTGTTGTGCTATACACCATTTTCTGAAAGCACAAATGTTTGGAAACCGCAATTTCTAATGTTGAAATGACCTTTTAGATTCGAGATGAATGCTCGGCGTACTAATAATTTATTTTAAATAGGCAGTTTTCTTCCTTACATAAACAAGCTTTCCACCACTAAACAGAAGCAAGAACAACACGGTGGCTGATTGAATACATTTCAGAAAGCTGCAAAAGTTTCCTAAGAATTCGAAAGAAAGAGTTCAGAGTTTTCATGATCTGAAATTGTACACATTTTATTGCAAACAGTTTCTTAGTAACCTATTTGCTTGAACACATCCTTGTGCTACAAATAAATTATACCTGTAGGAATACAGTTAGGAAAACATTTTAACGATCTAGGTGATTATGTTAAAGAGCTGGCGATTTGAATGTTTGTTATGAGTTAATTGATGGGCATAAGCCGCGCCAATCCGAAAGTTCAATTCCAATTGTTAAATTTTATTTCTGTTTACTGCATTTATTGTGGCAGTCCGTTCACTGGCCATTGATTACCTTACAACAGACAGGAGCCATTTAATGCAACAAGAAAAATGTTGTTTTTATTGATCCAACATCAACTGTGTGTAACACGTTTTACAGATCATATGCAGCTTCATGAAGTCCAACTTTAAATAGCACAACATCATGTGCACTTTACAACATGAATACCGGAAACGATATGATGTGGCACACAACTCACCCGCATCATATGCATTCTTGATGCAGCAGGCTTTAACAACAACCAGCAGATGTATAAAAAAAAATATTTTATATAGTCTCTTTGAACGTCTTGTAAAGAAAGCACGTCGATACAAAACAACATACTAAGCTGGACCGAATCTATCTCAGTAACATCTAGATTTCCTCAATACATACTAATATGCCCACTAATGTTCCTTGCATATATAAATGTTTTAGCTAAAACTACTGATCTACAGCTGGACGTTTGGCGGTGACTGTCTTTTATACAAAATCACACCAACTACTGTACTGTAGGATCTACAGAAATACTTGCACAATATTGAACAGTAAAGGAGAGCAAGTGTTAGATGGTTTTTAATCCACACAAATGAGAATAAATACGTGTTCCAAGGAAGTACCGACCAGTCCGTCATAGCCAACGATAGTATTTATGGCCAAATATTGCACACCACCTGCAATGCAAAATACAGTGGTGTTACAATCAGCAATGAGCAGTTTTGTGACGTAAACGTGTAAATAATGCAACAAAGACCAACTCCACCATGGTCATCTTGAGGCATAATATTAGATCAAGACCTCACCTCCACCATGGTCGTCTTGAGGCGTAATATTATATCAAGCCCTCACCTCCAACATGGTTGTCTTGAGGCGTAATATTAGATCAAGTCCTCATCTCCACCATGGTCGTCTTGAGGCGTAATATTAGATCAAGCCCTCACTTCCAACATGATCGTCTTGAGGCGTAATATTAGATCAAACCCTCACCTCCACCATCGTCGTCTTGAGGCGTAATATCAGATCAAGCCCTCAACTCCACCATCGTCGTCTTGATGTGTAATATTAGATGAAGCCCTCACCTCCACCATGGTCGTCTTGAGGCGTAATATTACATCAAGCCCTCAACTCCACCATGGTCGTCTTGAGGCGTAATATCAGATCAAGGCCTCAACTACACCATGGTCGTCTTGAGGCGTAATATCAGATCAAGCCCTCAACTACACCATGGTCGTCTTGAGGCGTAATATTACATCAAGCCCTCAACTCCACCATGGTCGTCTTGAGGCGTAATATCAGATCAAGCCCTCAACTCCACCATCGTCGTCTTGATGCGTAATATTAGATGAAGCCCTCACCTCCACCATGGTCGTCTTGAGGCGTAATATTAAATAAAGCCCTCAACAAGTGTATACATCAGCTTCGGCCCCACATACAGATCTTGACGTCTAATGTATTTCTCTAGTCCAGAAAAGAGCAACCAAATTTGTATGAACAACTACCGAAATACAATTTAGTAACATCATTGCTGAACCAAATGGGATGGTGAACCCTACAAAAAATCCGAGATAAGTCGACTTTATATATTGATATAAAATATTACTCTCATGCTAGTTGACTCAACTTCACATGTTATTCCAATTACCTCCTGTAATATGGGACACCGCATTCGATTTCGACACATACAAATAACTTCCAGCTTGTACAAATATAGTTTCTTCCACTGATCCATTACCGTATGGAACATATTCCTTTAGGGCATCGTTTGAGTCATTTCTGACTCTTCTGGCCTGTTACAATTTCTAAAACATAGCTTCCTTTTTATGCTTACTTGCTTTTAATCTACGTTACCAGTCTATTTTAGTCTTGGTGCGTGTGCACACCTGCACAACTTCAAGAATACTAGTTATAATCGATGGAATTCATGAAGATGATAACTATGAATATAGACACTGTCATTATAACAATATAATGACAGTGTAATTCAATGGAGAATCCATTTGACAAAATTTGAGATACAACCATTTTCAGTCTTTATGAAAGCTAACCCACTATAGGACACACGGTACTAAATGTATGGAAAAATGGGAACCAGCCTAAAATAGAGTAGATATGGGTTTGGCTGGCCAGGATTAGTTACTAATGTAAGTTATATTTGAGGAAAAAATTTCTTTTGAGAAATTATCCTAGTTGTAACTGAAAAAAGTGACATTGTTTAATTGATGGAATTTCAGTCCTTTAACAGTCTTGGGTTTATACAGAAATTAGCACCCGACCGTTTGCTGCGGAATTGAAAACACATGTTTGAAACACATGCAGGTCCAGAAAATGCCATGGCTCATATCCTTTTCTCTACACAGAAGCTGACATTCAGGTTTCATCTATACTGATAAATAAAGGTTTGATCAGATCATGAGCACTCAGAAATTTAAAGTTATTGAATTTTTAATATATGTTGTTTGCATAGGTTCCTTATGGGAACTGAATTGGTACCGTGAGCAGGACCGGCGTTTGGGGGTGGCAAGTGGGGCGACCGCCCCAGGCCCAGCTCTTGAGGGGGCCCTGCGCTTCAGGCCTAAGGTCGTCTTTATGAGTTTGTCAAGCTATATTCTCCGGTAAATTGGAAACGCGGATACAGGCCGCACGTAATGCACGCAAATCGCGAAAGTTGATCTAGTCTAGACATAATCAGTATTTGCAGTAGCATACCAATCGAGATACTGATACTCTGGCCCCGCGCGGTCATGGTCGGCCCTAGGCTCAGCGTACCCCTAACGCCGCCTCTGACCATGAGTCCCATATGATTATTGCTCGGCATGGCAAACTATTTTTCTTCGGCACTTATGAAGGCAAACTGTTTAATATTAACTGAGATTTAAAATGAACGCTCTGGAGATGATCTGCTGCAGTGAAGAAAATACAAATGGACGTTTTCCAACAAATGATTGTCAAGTTGAGCTTGCATAGTCTTGTTGTGTTTAGCTAGGGACTGCATGGAGCTACAATAAACTATTATGACGAATCACTGAGGAGTAAATACCATTGGGTTTGGTTGTTCTCTGTGAGATATACAAATTAAATGCGATTTTTTAAACTAAAGTTATTAAAACCATTTTGATCGCTTATTTCAAAATTGCTTTTAATGATGCATTTGATCTGTTTCATATTTTTTTTATCAAATAAGATGCTTTTTGTTATGACACCCATTTTCATAGAAAATGGGTAAGAACCTCATTTATTTCTTGGCATGAATAATGTTAAGTAAACGAACTATGAGGGTCATAACGGGAATACTTATGAAGACACAAAGATACTATCATGCAAGAGGGGATAGGATGTAAAAAAAGAGGATGATATATATCTATACACTCTCACACACAAATGCAGTTAGTTGTTTATAAACATAAATGCCCTCTCAAAGAAACATGCTATCACACACAAGCAAAGTACAAAGCAGGTGAGGGTAGGAGTGTTTCTATACACACTACTTTACCCTCACAATATACATACACAATAGAGGGGTAAGGGTTAAGTTTTAACTGTAAACGTAGACATAGCCGTACAGAAAATATACACAAAACATAAAACACAAATTGGCAAATGTTAAGTATCTCTTTTCTAACGATCTGAATGGCCCTTAACCAAAGAATATTTTTAAAAGAATTAACACCTTAGACGATGACAATTATACCATTTTGTAAGAGTGAGAACGAAAATATTGAACATCTATATTACTTCAAAGTTTTGGTACGGTTGTAATAAATAGTTTGCACATTGGTTCCAGATATTTTACACTGGTCCAAAATAGTGTTACGAGTCTATGCTCTTAAAATAGGTAATCGAAAAGAGTGAAGACAACAAGCTTTGTAAAAATTTAATAACTAATTTATTTCCCTAGAAAACAAAGTGAAAAATGAGAAAAAAGAACTTACGTTATTGCGAATTAAATCCAAATTGTGATCTAATAATTAAAACACAAGTCCTATCAATGAAAAGTTCTAAGTCAATCACAGTTCAAATCCCGATGAAAATCAAAGATGGAAGGCGATGACGTTTTTAATAACCTATGAAGTGCAGATGTGTCAACAGTCTGTTGTTGAATTACAGAAAATATTATTCCAGTTTTGAATTCCGTATAAATTCCAGTAAATGTCTTTGACAAATAATTATCAGAGTACTTTTGATATTCCAAAGAAAATAATCACTTGAATGCAATAATTTGAAGAAAATAAAATTCAGTCCAAACTGGTCACGACATAATACAACTTAACGTGTCAGATGTTAAAGCACAACTGATATAATTCTTATCAAAACATCAGTTATACGACTAAGTAAGACGCAAAACAGATTCCCGGATGGGGGTAAAAAGTTCATCCTTCTGGAAAAATAGAAGTTAGTTTACCAATTGACACATGCTTAATGACACGTAGTCCAGGTATGATCTTGACTCAACTTATTGATTCTTACTCTGAGAAAGATAATTAAAAAAATTTTTAAAAAAAAGTTGTTTACCAATACTGTCACTGATTTTGATAGTCAGCAACTAGTTACAATGTTTCAGTTCTGGACAATGTCAAATCCAGTAAACAATGTTACATTACAATAGCATGTAATGGAATTTAAAAAAATCTAACAAACAAACAATTAAATTAAATATACATAACAAATGAACGATAGGACATAGTGTGTAATTTTTGCTTATTTTGGCTAAATATTATATTTACGGTAGCATATCCAAAATGTAAAATCCTTCCAAGCATCATTTTGTCAAATATTTTAAATGCATAAGAATATTAAATGAATGCATAAAAATATTAAAATATACACCAAGTTAAAAAAAGAGTGTACCGAAAATTGTTCATAAATGGACGTATCATATGAATACGTAGCTTGTGTAAGAATCATTTATATTCTTGCAATGCGTTGTATTTTTTTGGATATGATTTTATGTAAACAGGAACAAACTAAATATAATATCACAAAGTCTATGTCACCTAGAAGCTGTATGCCTGTGTTTACGTATGTAGTCATCTATGTCAGACTAAAAAAAATATAACGAACTCAAGGAATTATTAAGGAAAGACCAGAACAATAACAAAAATAAAGATGTAGATTTATTTTAACTGACTTTTGTATGTACACAACAGACTGTAAATCCCATCTCTAATTTTTAGTATCTCATTATTGCTTGTGAGAAGCGTATACATGAACCTTTGTCATCACTGTCCCTATTTTAGTAAGATTCCAAGAAGACAAGAAAAGACATCTCGGGGCTCTCGTAATCTTGCTGATTTCGCTGAATGGATTCTCAGATACGAAGGACAATTTCTTTTGAAACATTATTCAGAATAAGGTACAGAATGTTAACAAGTCATCATGTATGAAGCTAAATTCATTTATATGACATTGGGCAACATACCGTTTAAAGATTATATGAGTAACTGGCCATGTATTTGGCAAGAATGTCTTAAATGTTTGGAATGATAGAAATGGAAAAATATTACTTCCACGCATATTTGTTTTGTATCACCGACTTGTTTCAAAATCAGTTTGAGTAGTTCCTCTGAGTTCTAAAACAAGTTCAGAGTTAGTGCAACAAGCTTTAAAACTGATTTTGAAACAAATAGATACTCCAAAATGTCTGAATCAAGTTTTTCAAAAAGAATTGAAAAATATACAGTTGTTTATTTACCACTTAAACCTGAAAGAAAAGCGAGTGTAGTGGAAATTACTTTTAAAGAACACATACACATCAACATGTTCACGAAATACATCGACGTGTTACAGCATTTCGTCAAAGTTTTCAAGCAATCGAACCATCTTAATATCGGATGTGCACCCGAAGATGTGACCCCTGAAAGCGAAGTGATGATGTTTGATATAATATTTTTTGCAGTCACCACAACGATTGGGTCAGCTTTGGGAAAAAAACACATTTTAGACAAAGGTAATTTGGCTAACTGGACTAGTGCGTCAACGTATTCCTCCTGTATATAATTTTGGAACACATAAACGAAGTGTTAATGGAACGTTTTACTTGCGTGAGTTACACCAAGTGACCAAAAAGAAAGTCGGCTGGCACGATATCCAAAGCATTCTTCATCAAACAACACGTAAATGGGCAAACGTCGATTTCAAGAAATTATAGCTCGCTGGAAATGATACTGAAAAACAAACTAGTCCGCTGCAACATGGATACGTACCGTTACTGAGGATACCTGGAAAATGTCTTGACATACAGAAAAGAAGTCAAGAACACACATCTGGATGCCACCGTGGTATGGACACCTGACATGCTGAAGAGGTGCAACAACACAAAGTTGACAGGTGATGACCATCCTCGTGATGTTGGATTTACCTACCATCGAAAGAAAATCAACCAAGGACGCAGTTTAGAAATGATGGATCGTTTGCAGCTGTAACGTGATTGCAAAACAAATATTTGTTGAATGGAGTGTATGTACGCCACATGCTGGATCGAATAGGTTCTAAACCATGTAAAATAGTAATGAAAATAAATTGGGGAAAAGACACTCAGTAAATAGTTGATAACATAAGAATACGTGGACATACAATACAAAGTGCAACTGGCCTTAAAACAGAAAAGGTGAAAACTCCGTTGCAGTATTACTCCACCAGCACTAATCCGACCAGGACAATTATGGAACCTTCATCAAAGGTACACCAATACGAAAAGAAATTACCCTTTCACGACAGCTGCAAAGGGTGGGGACACTTCTAAAACTAAATGCAAATTTAAATACAGATGTGATAAATGCGGGGTTCAACACGTAGGAATAAGCAACTTTGAATGGCAAACGTATACAAACTGCATCCTAAATATCACTGGAATGCCCTTTTGCGGTCACAAATTTTAAAACCATTATAAATCTTGCAAAAAAATGTCCTATACTCGCTCGCTGAAATAAAAGTCAGATTCAGTGAAGCAAAACACGCCAGTCACAAACATCAGACCCATATAAAAACAACACTGAACCAAGTACACAACACAATATCCAAGATCAAAAAAGCAGAAAACTCCCCAAAATTCAACAATGCTCTCAACATAAAGTAAACAAACCCAGAATAGTGGAAATCAGAATAAACAACAAACCTAAAAATGACGAAATATCCACAAAACACCTTCCTTACATCCTCAGAGCAGTTATCAAACTTGATGTGGGCAACTAGACACCCGTCTCTACGATGTGCTCCTTAATAAATCCTCTTATTACTCAACAACTTAAACCAGAATTCCATAACAGCGGCTAACTTCAGCTACAGAACAGACATAAATAAAAGACACCAGAATTGGAATTAAGCGAGCTAATTCACATATTGCAATAGAATTGCAGGGGACGTAACAAAAATATCAGAGAACAAAATTTCAAGACGACCAAATTAAACGATATGTTGCATGCCTACCACTTCAGCGAAACATCAAGGCACAAAACCCGCGATACTTAACCTGTTATTTCAAACACGTTCAAGGGAGCAAAGGCAGGTTGACAGGAGACACGTGTCAGTTAACCTCTCTCAAGTGAGCCCTTTCAGTGTGCTACTACCACAAAATTCATTCTGCATTTAAGCCATCGTGTAGAAAATATCACCACCAAAAAAAAAATGGTATCTACATTGTATGATACATTATCAAAACATATGGTTTTCTCTAGGTGGCATATTACCACAAAATTTACGTAGTTGTGGAAGTGGCCAAAGGGAGGTAACCAACTGGGATGTTAGACATGATATTGCTTACATGAGTACTTGCCCTTGTTAAAATGTCCTAGCTCTTCGGACAAAATTAATCATTTTTATTTCAAGTCGCACAATGTTGGTGTTCAACACCCCTGCTATCAGTCTTTCATTCAACTGCGTATGCACCGGTTTTGCAGTTCCTATCAATCTGTTAGTAAGCTATTATGCTTCATGCAGTTCTGCTTTCTTGCTGTCAAGAAAGATCAATATTATGGAGAAGGGGCGTAACATGTTCATTTTTAGAACAAATCGTTCTTTTTTCGACCTGCCTCCTTAAAGGAGACCAGAAACCAATGGAAATATAGAATAATAATAAAAGTACTATAGCAGAAAACCTTATTTTGAAGTATCATCTGCGACCGTAATGCCAATATTAAAATATTGGCCTGTCTTCTAGAAGCTGAATTTCCGTGACCTCGAATGCAAAATTTCCGCGCCTATTCGGTTACTTTCGGGATGTGACGTCATAGTAGCGACTCTTAGCAGCCCAAGTAGGAGTTGCCAGAGTAAAAGACAATACCGTTTTGCGTTGCTTACGGGTGTAATAGAACATTAAGAAAAGCCTGTGGACAAATTTTTTTTTTCTTTTACGAAAGATAAAGGCATAATGAAAGAATGGATACATTATTACAAACGAGTCGATTTCAAAGCAACACCATACAGCACTATCTGCTCGTTACATTTCTCAAAGGACTGTTACGAGAGGGATTCTGAAAAAATGGCAGCTCAAGGATAACGCAAATGCTAGGCCTAGACTAAAAGTTGGAGCTGTTCTAGACATAACGTTGAATATTTTAAATCCTGGGAAAAGTGTTAAACGTGCGAGTTACGAAAATAGGCAGAAGGCCGAGTAAGTGACCACAAAATGCAACAATCAATTCACAGATCTTTTATCTACACCAGCAGTGCTAAAAATAAATCTGATTGCCCGACACCCTGGGCCCCTCTGGTTTTAGTTCCGGCCCATCCTGTATTCAAAGTGAGGTGCCCGTCAGACTTGTCGAAACAAAAATTGTTTGCCTGAGGAAACTTTGATCGCGCTGGTGAAATTAGTAAATGTATTTTCAAGATGTTGACATACATGCTTTAACACGGCACAATCTAAATCAAATCACTACTGTCCAAGGTGAAATTTAGATTTGATTTTAATCAAATGGAGGCTTTGCCAAAAATAGTATTCTAAACCTGTCGTGTTTCGAGAAAACACAATTTTCAGTAATCTTATAAAAATTACAAATTTTAAAAAAAATCATTGTATACATGTAGTATGTATAAACGGTAATCTGTAATGATTGGAACCTATATAAAACTATTCCTTGGGCAGTTTAAATAGCAGCGATTAAAAGAAGAGGTCAAAGTTTCACATTAAATGGCTGACAATAGAAACTGGGGGGGGGGGCTATTGACCCAACCGCTTGCCCCAATGTGCGAGCGCCCATGGGACGTACCTTTTCTCCATGTGGTACGCCTTATTATTCCCTCAGGACAAGCCCATTTTGCCTATTCTGGTCAGCGCTGGCTAAATTGCAAAATAGCTAAAGTTTTGATTTAAGTACGCAAACAATAAAGCCGGTGTTACTAATGAACATACTCCTTATCCTTGCATTGATCTTGTGAAAAGGACTGCCCTTCGGACATACTTCAAAGAAACCATGTTCGATAGTGTGTGTATGTGTAAGCACCAGCAATTAATTGCCAAAATAAACGATGCCTATTTTGTTGTTACTCACGATGCCATGGACTTCAGGTTTAAGTCTTAATGCATGTAACACTGTTTGCTGAACAAAATATTTATTCAAAATTAGTTCTTTAGGGCCACATATACTGTATGGTATATTTTGTTTTATTCCTTGTAATTTAATCATGGTAATTAAACTTTACATATACGGTAGAGGAATGTCAGGTGTTAACTGGCCGAGTTTCTTTGGCAGAAATGGAGATGCGATTTTGTTTGCAGAGAAAATTTCACAGTGATCATTCATTTAAGCTAATTGATGACAATTTTATTCTTTTAATTTTTTTATACTATAGTACTGTTGAAGTTGTTTAAAAACATCTGAAATTTACTTGAATAATGTTTAATTTTCACGTTCTATTTACTGAAGAAGAATAAAAAAGAAAAAAACTGTTGTGTGATATTAATTATTTCGTCCAGTGTCAGACATGTGTGTGTGTGATTTGAATTTTTAACGTAGCTTTAACGATTTTTCAGTCATATCACTACGATGTCTGCAGTGTGGCAGTTTAGACTGTGGATTGCATACGTTATATCTATTTATAAATGGTTTGGGGTTGCGTTTTTTCTTCTGACAAATGAAAATTGACAGACATAATGTAATAATCGGGACTTCGCTGCGAAAAATTTAGAGATATTACGAGATCGGGATGTAGATGAGAAAATACCCCCCAAATCGGGAGGTTTTTCTCCCGGCTTGAGAGTTGACAGGTATGAACTGTCCGGGCTTGTGGAATTTCAGTCAGGGCTTGAGTTTATTTAAGTCACCAGCCCGGGGCCTGTGCCTAAAAAATTTCTTTTAGCACTGACCAGTACAGTACATAAACTATTATATCAGACTGCAGATTCAAGTTTTGAATGTGCAACCCAAATGTGGTCTCCTTCCGTCTGCCTCACTCGCCAATGTTTATGTTTGTATTCGAGGACTGGCTAGTATTGCGTCACAGTACCACGTGATCTGTCGTCTCATTAAAACTCGGAAAAACTGGGCAATTTACGGAATCGTGGTATCTTCCATGCAATAAAATCACTACCCGCTTACGATATTTAATTGATAAACATGACAGTCGAATTAAAATCTGTAGAGAATTACATATGTGGAAGGAAAATTTTGATTTCTAGTCTCCTTTAAGCATTGTTTACACGCCTGGTGTATATCAGTACTGTATCTCCATCTACATTACTTATGTCAGTGCTGTCTGCCCACCCATCCTCTTCCATTTATTTTGCTTAAATTTTGGTTGACTGTGTACTGCACCCGCCACCGTTGTTTACATTTTGACTGACTGTCAATCTAATTAAAATCAGAGAGCGACCACCAAAGAGTCATATTCTTGTGACCCATGTTATTTGCATGATCGCTAATTTTATGAGCCATTCAGTGATGTGTTGTGATGTGATTTGGATTTTTAACGTAACTTTAACAATTTTTCAGTCATATCGCTATGATGTCTGCAATATGACAGTTTATAGTGATGTATATCACTGGGACATCATGCCGCAGACATGTAGCATGATGTCACACCCAGTCACATTATCCTGACACCAGTCCGACCAGTCCTAACACTAACCTCTTAATGCTGAGCGCCAAGCGAGGTAGCTGTTAGTACCATTTTTGTAAGTCTTTGGTATGACTCGGCTGGGGATCGAACCCCCGACCTCCCACATCTGAGGCGGACGCTCTAACCACTAGGCCACCGGAGCGGTTGTGAGCCATTCAGATGACGTCTTATATCTTTGCGTTTGGGAGACCGAGCAGTATAATTAAAGAGCATAAATGTGTGCAGAAAGAGTTAGTTCATTTTTAAATTTCTGAAAGCTGCATTCCCATTGGCTATTTCAAAGGTCGCCAGAACATGACCCCTGTGCAGTTGCTAGGGGCCATCCATTTAGTACTTATGCAAAAAGCTAGCAAAGCTTGACCCCTCCCCCCGCCCACACACACACCCCCACCTGCGTACATACGCTTGACGCACCACCCCACCCCCACCCCAATTTTATAGAACGGTCTATATTTAATCCATGCAGAAACCATAAAGCATTAATAATATTAATGTGTTTAATAAAACATAGTTCACTGATGTTGAATGTCTGGCTGCATCAAAGAAATAAGCTGCGTAACTTTAAACAGTTTGACTAGCGTCCGCTAAAATTCAAACGCCGACTGAACCCAGTCAAACAGGTTACGTATTAAACAAATTAATATCAAGGTTTCACCCCCACCCCCAATTTCCTATGCGTACGTACATTATCATTAGACCCCACCCCCCCATACCAAGCGTATGCAATTGGTTTACCCCCCTCCCCCTCCATGCATATGTACTAAATCAGATCTTCATGTAGGACAGAGTGGAGATCTGATTTTAATCAGATTGTGTTGACAGTGCCCCCCCCCATCCCCCCCCAGCATATTTTGTTTATATTGGGGTCAACTCGGTGCCCCACATACACATTGCTGTTGACTGATCACTTTCAGTGTTTGCTGTAGATCTCCTCATACATGGTTTAAACTGAGGTTGTCTTTGTGCCCACATTTATGGTGTGCACTTGCTCAGTAGAACAAATGAACTTCCACAATCGTTTACATTGGGGTTGACCATGTGATGGGCCATTGGGGTTGACCATGTGATGGGCCAATATTCACTAAATCAGAGCATATTGATTTTGAAGTCAATTAAAAAATTGTTTCCACACAATAACATTTGACAAATTCCATTAGTGTCTAATCTAATAACAGCAACATTCACACTTGGCGCACAAATTAATTCGAGAGGGAATGAAGAGAGGCAGGCTTGACGTTTAAAGTAGATCAGAGAAGAAAAATCGTGCATTAGATAAAAGTAAGAATATTTGTGATCATCTGGGGCTCTGGACAGGGAACTTGGACTATTGTTGATTTTCGTATTAATTGGTAAGCATTTGACACGGACTGGTAAAAAATAATGTACATCAGTTATAACATTAAAGAAAACTTGTTCGTAAATAATATGCCGAGTACTGCATCATATCAAACACAAAATGAGGATAGCTTATAACATAGGGATAAATTAGTGTCTCCGAAATAGTGTGATGTTTGGCTTCTTACGTTCACAACTGTGACTTTATACAATCTTGTGTTCCATACTTCAACTGATATTGGTTGACTCGCTGATGTATCTGATCAATATCAAATTATTTCGTACATGTGAGAAACGTCATGGCTCATAATATGACGAAACTTTAATATTATCTGGTTTTAATGTAACCAAAACATGTTTAGGACCAATATATTTCAAGATTCAGCATTATTCAGATGATCTGACATATAACGGTGGCATTGGGGCTTTAATAATTTCTGGGTTTAAAGGTCAAAGATCAAGGTCACTGCATGATGAGGAGAAATGTTTTCCGCACAATTACAGTGGTTCTACATCACAGAGCAGGACCAATCTTTGTAGATAGCTTGCAATTAGGGAAGGAAAGAAGCCTATCGAATATGAGGGAAAAAGGTCAAGGTTACTCTAACTGAAGGACTAAAAATGGTTCTTCAAAACTATATCAGTTATCTACGTAAATGGGATGGGCATCCAGATTGACATTCTCAGTGCTTGTGTTTAATGACTCACGGGAAGCTACTGGCAGGTTTTTTCAAATATCCATGTTGGCCAAGCTTGAGACTCGAACACATGCGGACAGTACGGTCGGACTCAATTTTTTAGTGTTCTACAACACTGTGACAATGATTTAGATTTCAGTTGTGATAAGTTCCAAACCCATTTCTGTGATTAAAGACTGTTTTAGTAATTATAATGCCCACTCTTTCTTTCTATAATTCCAACTGGATACAGTTTTGATGATTTCAGACTCTGCTTCCATCAATTTAAAATCCATATCAGTGTTTCTGGACTGTTTGTTTTTGATGATTTGGAATCGGTTGTATCGATTTCCAAATCCATTTTTATGAGTTATTTCCACGGGTCTCACGTTAGTTCCTTCATTTCCATCTCTGACTCTTTTGTGTATTTGGGTCATTTCCATCATGGTTATTTCCATCATTTCCGCTCCAGTGCCCTAGTGGTTTGAGTGCCCGTGGGTTCTAACCCCGGCAGAGTCATACCAAAGACTTATAGAAATGACCTCGCTAGGCGCTCAGTATTAAGAGGTTAGTGTTAGGACTGGTCGGCCTGGTGTCAGGATAATGTGACTGGGTCCGACATGATGTTACATGTATGTGGCATGATGCCCCAGTACACTGCCAACATCGTAGTGATATGACTGAAAAATTGTTAAAGTTATGTTAAAAATCCAAATCACACACACACACACACACACCATCGTTTCCTTTTCAGACATTTGTGTCTGTCTTTTCAGTCCCAGTCTTGTTCATTTCCAGTCTCGTTGTCATTTGACTCAGTCATTTCCATCATATCTGCCTCAGTCCTTTCAGTCTAGGGTATTTCCATGCACCTCAGTCATTCTTTTGGTTATTTCTGCCTCAGTAAATTCATCATTTACATCTCAGTTAATTTCGTCTGGGTCATTTTTCTTGGTCATTTCTGTCGTTTCTATCTCATTCATATCGGTATGGGTTATTTCCATCTCAGTAATTTCCATGCGTCTCATCCTTTCTGTATATATTATTTTCATCCTGATCCTTTTCAGCTCAGTCATTTCAGTCATATCCGTAGGAATCATATCCCTCAATGTGTGCTTCTCGGTCATTTCTGTCTCAGTAATTTCAGTCTCTTTTCTCAGTCTTATAGTCATTACCTTCATTTCCATCTTTCTCATTTCTGTGCATATCAGTCATTTCTGTCTTGGTCATTTTGGTTTCAGTTCTTCCTCAGGTGCAATGTATCGTACCAAACATATGAACGGGTGGGCACATACACACACACACGCATGTACTCATGCATGCACAAATACATACGCAGCTGGGCAAACTGCACAACATACACACAATGGGGCACACCGCACTGGACTTGATCCACACACACAACCTGGCACACTGCATCACATACACCCAAGCGTTAGACTGGGTAAAACGCATCGTACTTGACTCTCTAGCTCACATGCACTCAATAGGTCGCCCACATCGTACCACATTCTTCTTACCTGACCACACACACACATGACAAGGGAACCTCAATGCACCACACAAACACACATGTTCAGATTCACCACACTACACTGTACCATGCACATGCGCACTGCACTACACACATATACAAAGAAACGAGCATGAATAGAAGTACTGCACCACAACAGGTTCACATAGTTGTACACTGTATACTTGCAATCACATATCACATAAGCTCTGGGCCATGTCACATCACACACACACAACAGGGCACACCGTAATGCACATACACAACATAGGGCACCAGCACTGTGCAAAACACACACACACACACACACACATATGCACACACACTGATAGGATGAACTTCACTGCACTGCACCACACATACAGTAAATGTGACAAGTGCACACACACACACGAAGGGGCGAACACATGACAGATGTGTGCACCACATGTATGCATACAAACGACGGGAACACCATACCAAACACACATACACGTGCACACACGAGAGCAGCATCACACCACACCCACCCACAAGAAGGAGCACACTGTACAGTACACACATATGCGCACATACACAATATGCAGGATATGGCACACTGCACCGCATAAACGTACACAATTTCATGTGGCAAACAATACAGTGCCAGGGACACATAACTGGTTCACACAATCTACAGTGCGCCTGCATCGCACCATGCACATTACACGTGAGTGTTTGCATAATAAACATAATTTTAATCAATTCCGCTAATGAAAACACTTAAATGTTTAATAAGTCTAATGACACAAAAGGGTTATCACTCTCTTCTTTCGGTGAAGGTAGCAACAGCTTCAGATGCTCATTAGGGACGTTAAAGAGGCATGTTTAAGTTTCGACAGCTAATAAAGGTTTAATTTTGTCTTAGAATGCAGTACTACCTCAGACACAAATTTCCATGGATTAATTGCTATGCTCCTTAAATATCTCGGATGCGTGAGGGTGCGGGTTCAAACCCCGGCGTAGTCATACCAAAGACTAATAAAAATGGTACTAACAGCTACCTCGCTAGGCACTTGGCATGAAAAGGTTAGTCTTAGGACTGGTCAATCTGGTATCAGGATAATGTGACACGGTGGGACATCATTATAGATGTCTGCGGCATGATGCCCCAGTGCTAAATATCACTATAAACTGCCACACTGCAGACATCGTAACGATAGGACTGAAAATTCTTGAAAGCTATGTTAAAAATCCAAATCACATACACATGACAAGCAGTTTAGAGGAATTTTACCTTGACCAAATCAACAATTGATGCATCAAAATATCAACCAAGCTAGTATAAATTAGTGTTACAAAACGAAAGTGAAGAAGTGAAGTTACAAAGATATTTCATCCCAAAGTCACCAACCCAAGGTTTTACAAGGTAAGAAACAGCTTTCATTACTTAGTATTCAAAATGGTTTCCTAAGTAGTGTCATGCGACCATTATGCATGAAATGTCATAGCATAATAATAAATATCAGTAATACAATTCACACTACCATAGCATTGCTTTCCTTTTCCAGGACAACCAGTCCATGCTAAGTATATTAGATGGCCAGAATTGAAAAGATCATTATCCCTTTCTGATTCCCTATTCAAATCCGGAACACCTCTTTTTCTTCTTAGAAGATGTGCACAGTACATGTAAGCTACATTGTTCATCGAAATTCGCATTCATTTCCGTCTTTAAACCTGATTTTGGCCTGTCATTCACCATTTTGTGTTGATTCGGTGTTTACCTCCTCGATCAATGCGTTATTTAAGTGTCCATTTTATTTATTTGTAAAGGTTGTTTTTTTTTTTTTGCCTCCTTAGCAAGCAGTGCATTAGTAAATTCTATTATCTTTCATATTACTGGTGCTATGCTAGAAGTCTAGACACTTATTATGAAAAATTAATTGCAACAGAGCTCAAATCTTAAGCCCCTCAATTTAAAATTTCAGAATGTATAAATTGTAATACTGTGCAACCAAATGGATCTGTTTTCTTTTATTTTGTGGTGGAATTTCTCTATCATGTGAGGGTGGGTTTGGTTCGGCTTGGCGTACCATATCCCATTGTAGGAATGATATGCCCAACCCCACCCCACCCCACTACAGTGAATATAGTTCCCTCCTCCCTCCGTCCAAGGTGAGCTAAGTTCCTCTTTTTCAAATTACATAAAGTATACATTTTAATAATGAAATACAAATTGCATATCAGATAGATGTGCATTCGTCTGTGCATATCATTTATTATAAATATATTTTAGTCACTCTGTTGCCCATACTTGTATGTGTAAAATCAGTGGTGGAAGGTCAGAGACTGTAGAGATAACCTTTCTTAATGCCAAACCTGAATCTGCCACGCCCATAGTCAGACCTTGATACAAATTATTGTTCGATGACTGCTTTCCTTCTTTGGGAAATAGTTTTGCTTAATTCAAAATAGTGTTTTTATTTATCACAGTGCTTTGAATAAAGCTATCACATCCTTCCAATAACAAATCTACTTGTATTCATCAATCAATTTCTCTATCATTTGTTTCCTTATTGTTACTTTCTTATCCCATTGTATTAGATAAAATCACTGAATTACACAGAATACATAGGGGAACAAAGATTGATGTGTTTTTCCAGTGACTATTCCCCTCATCCACATATCATGAAGTATGCATATATTAGTGCTTGTTTGTACGTTTTTGTTATTGTAACCTACATATTCCACTTGGCGTCTCTGTACAAATTTAAGTTTGTTTCATTTTGTTTCTAAATATTTTCTTTTCACATTCCCGAAGTGAATCATTTAGGCCTACTTTTCATTTTCATTTATTATTCAAGCAATTTTTTTTTATCTCTCTGTTTAAATGCAATTTGTTTCATTTCATTTTGCTTCCAGGCATTATTTTCACAACATTATTGTTCTTATAAATTTCCATTATATTTTTAGTGTGTATTTAAACCAATATTTAGTGTAGTGTAAAAGTGAAAAATGGGATCAAAATTTGTTTTGAATTACGAGTTGAAGGGTTTCAGTCGAAGAAAATAATGATATCAAAGAAAGGAATGTTCGAAATTCTGGCCGTTGTACTAAGGGTTTGGTTCTGAGGGGTTTCACTATATATTTTCCATTTTAAAATCAGTGTGGGAGAGTATGCGAATGCATTAATTTTGTTATTTGTTTGAACTCATTTATCCTTCCTTTAGCATATCATTTTTGTACAATATTCAAAAACTTCCGTAATGATTTTTGTTCCTATGTGATTATTTTTGCCTCCACTATCAGATTTAATGATCCTGTGTCTTTTTCTTTTCCCATCTGATTTTTTTTTCCTGCTCCATATATTTATTTTGGTTTGGCATATAGATATATTTCCATTTATCAGCTCTTACTTTTCTTTCATTTGTTTCACATTGTTCTGTTTGATTGTATAGTTTTGGGTTATCCTTTTCACTATTTTTTGTATTGTATCTTTGTTATATTCTTACATTCTTTTTCTATACTGTATCGCTGCATTTAACCTTAAATCTTTAGTTTCAAGTCTACCCAGTTTGTTTATAAAGTCATTGCTCACATGTTTATCAAATTTTGTTAGCATTCGTTTTATTTATGCATAGTATTCATTTTCAAATATTAAATTAATAAAGTTTCATATCCCAGCTGCCCATGTTTGCATTTCAAACATTTTCATTACTAAACTTATTGAGAAATATTCTACAATTATTATTTTATTTATTTTACATTGTTATACCATGTGTTGATGTTGTTGCATTAAAGTTTGTTTGTGTCAGTTCTACATCATTTGTTTTGTGTAATGTCAATTCTGCATCATTTGTTTTGTTTATGAGTCAATTCTACATCGTTTTGTTTATGAGTCAATTCTACATCGTTTTGTTTAATGTCAATTCTACATCGTTTTGTTTAATGTCAATTCTACATCGTTTTGTTTAATGTCAATTCTACATCGTTTTGTTTAATGTCAATTCTACATCGTTTTGTTTAATGTCAATTCTACATCGTTTTGTTTATATGTGTCAATTCTACATCGTTTTGTTTAATGTCAATTCTACATCGTTTTGTTTATATGTGTCAATTCTACATCGTTTTGTTTAATGTCAATTCTACATCGTTTTGTTTAATGTCAATTCTACATCGTTTTGTTTATATGTGTCAATTCTACATCGTTTTGTTTATGAGTCAATTCTACATCGTTTTGTTTAATGTCAATTCTACAGCATTCATTTTATCTGTGTCAATTCTGCATCATTGGTTTTGTTTGTATGTTTCAATTCTACATCATTGGTTTTGTTTATATGTTTCAATTCTGCATCATTGGTTTTGTTCACGTGCATCGGTTCTACATCATTCGTTTTGTTTATGTTCCGTTTTGTCTTCGATAAATCAACTTATTTTTAAATGATAAATTCTTCATATGCTTTAACGAGTCCATCTTTTTCACTGAAACCTGTAATTCTGTTTTTTCAAAGCAGTTTAAATCATATTCTAATACATTTTCCACAAACTATTGCTGTACATATTTAGATTATTTGTATCATTTGAATTTTCCATGTTTGAATGGTATGTATTTTTTCACTGGCTAGGCTTGCAAATATTGTCATATGATTAATATTATTTTGTAATTTATATTTTTGTTCAAAGAAACACGTCTTTCTATTCAATATTTATTTTTATGAAACATTGTTCAAAGTCCCTTTTTAATACTTTAAGTTTGTTATCTTCCAAGTCATGTTTTAATACTTTTTCTTTGTTTATCTTCCAAGTCATGTGTTAATACTTTTTCTTTGTTATCTTCAGTCGTTTTAATACTTTTTCTTTCTAAGATATCTTCCATTTTTTAATACTTTCTTATTGTTATCTTCCAAGTCATGTTTTAATACTTTTTCTTTGTTTATCTTCCAAGTCATGTGTTAATACTTTTTCTTCGTTATCTTCCGTCGTTTTAATAATTTTTCTTTCTTATCTTCCATTTTTTTTAATACTTTCTCTTTGTTATCTTCCAAGACATGTTTTAATACTTTTTCTTTATCTTGGTTATCTTCATAGTATTGTTTTAAGACTTTGTTATGTATTTTTAATATGCATTGTTTTCTACTTCCTTTTTTAAATTCATTATATGATATGGATAATTGTATTTTGGACTTGACCTTGTCCAAAACCAAGTTCATGTATGATGTTCTTTCTGACTAGAGAGACAGATGCAGTTTTTAATTTGGTAAACAAATAATACATAGTTTATTATCTTCCTACAAGTGAAGGTTCAATATTAGGATTATCATAGTCTGAGTCAAAGACATTAGGTTTACCATGTTTTTTATTATAATTTTAGTAACAGACCTTATCTAATTTAAACTTAAGATTGTTCCAGAAATGAACATTTATCCTACATCTTTGCTCTTCTTGTATGATATACATATATATATATATATATATATATATATATATATATATATATATATATATATATATAAAATTTGATGAATTACTCATTCTTGCTTTAAGATCTTGAAGTAAAATAATCTGTGGTGCTCAGTATCTGATTTAGGTGAATTTATTTGTTACAATTATTTATTCACTCTTAAATGATATTCTTGGACAGAAACGTTAATCTGGAATTATTAAGAATTCAGACATCTTGGATTATATTACCATAATGTGTGTGTGTGTGTGTGTGTGTGTGTGTGTGATTTGAATTTATAACATAGCTTTAATAATTTTTCAATCATATCGCTATGATGTCTGCAGCGTGGCAGTTTATAGTGATGTGTATCACTGAGGCATCATGCCGCAGACATGTAACATAATGTCCCACCCAGTCACATTATACCGACACCAGGCCGACCAGTCCTAACACTAACTTTTCAATGCTGAGCGCCCATCAAGGCAGCTGTTAGTACCATCTTTGAAAGCCATTTTTGTAAGACTTGGCCGGGGATCGAACCCACTACCTCCCGCGTCTGAGGCAGACGATTATTGTGATTAATTGGAAGACTGTTAGTACATCAACACATATAAGGTTACTGGTACATTAATACATTCAAGACTGGGACCCCACGTGGCCGAGTGGTCTAAAGCGCTCACCGTTATGGATCACTGCTGTCTCATTTGTCTGCGTGGGTTTCGAGTCTCGGGCTTGACCAATGTGGGTACATGAGAAAGCTTGCCAGTAGCTTCACATGGGTCAGTG
The DNA here is from genome assembly GCA_028554795.2 of Sinohyriopsis cumingii. NCBI lineage: Eukaryota > Metazoa > Mollusca > Bivalvia > Unionida > Unionidae > Sinohyriopsis > Sinohyriopsis cumingii. The sequence continues at coordinate 36,334,777 of CM068836.1, forward strand.
GTTCTTTCCGGAGTTTTTCCGGGTTCTTCATCCACCATTGATACTGGCCGCCACGTATAGCCTATCATGTGCTGAAAAATGGCATTAAACCCGAGAACAACAACATTCAAGACTAAAGGGACATGAATGCTTTCAGTACAGGATCTTATTTCATATACCACTGGAATTTAATAAGAACTTTATTCATTAAGACGTGGTAAAATGTTTTTGGACTATTTGGGATTTAATTTGTACATGTAAATTCTGTTAATTTTTTAAAATTTTCACGTTTTTAATGCTAGGGAAATAAACGATTTGTTGAATTTTACAAAACTTGTTGGTTTTCACTTTTTTTCTATTACTTAGTTTAAGACCTTGGAGATGAAATAACTTTCTCTTTTTTGATATCTTCCATGCCCCATTTTAATATTTTGTCTTTATTATCTTGGTTATCTTCCATGCCCCATTTTAATATTTTGTCTTTATTATCTTCCATGCCCCATTTTAATATTTTGTCGTTATCTTGGTTATCTTCCATGCCCCATTTTAATATTTTGTTCTTTATTATCTTGGTTATCTTCCATGCCCCATTTTAATATTTTGTCTTTATTATATTGGTTATCTTCCATGCCCCATTTTAATAATTTGTCTTTATTATCTTGGTTATCTTCCATGTCCCATTTTAATATTTTGTTCTTTATTATCTTGGTTATCTTCCATGCCCCATTTTAATATTTTGTCTTTATTATCTTCCATGCCACGTTTTAATATATTTCTTTATTATCCTGGTTATCTTCCATGCCCCATTTTAATATTTTGTCTTTATTATCTTGGTTATCTTCTATGCCCCATTTTAATATTTTGTCTTTATTATCTTGGTTATCTTCCATGCCCCAATTTAATATTTTGTCTTTATTATCTTGGTTATCTTCCATGCCCCATTTTAATATTGTGTCTTTAGTATCTTGGTTATCTTCCATGCCCCATTTTAATATTTTGTCTTTATTATCTTGGTTATCTTCCATGCCCTGTTTTAATATTTTGTCGTTATTATCTTGGTTATTTCCATGCCCCATTTTAATATTTTGTTCTTTATTTTCTTGGTTATCTTCCATGCCCCATTTTAATATTTTGTCTTTATTATCTTGGTTATCTTCCATGCCCCATTTTAATATTTTGTTCTTTATTATCTTGGTTATCTTCCACGTCCTGTTTTAATATTTTTTTGTTAGGAGTCAAGAGATGTTTCTCAAATAATTCCTTGCTGTCCAAATCTATTTCTAATCTAGTAGGTGAAGTTCTTCTGGTTTTTTGTTTGCTTTTTAGATTCACCTTTTTCTATTTCCTTAAATCTTTCCTATTCTCTCCATTTGACTTTTTAGTGCTTCACTTTCAATTTCCTGCTCTTTTTCTACAGAGAGAAAATCATCTTTTAAATGAAGTTGAAAGTGAGGTTTGAGTCTCCCCCACATGATTTCCAACAACCTCCTCCTCAATTAAATCTTTTTTGCAGGGCAACACCTTCCCTTACTTCCTCATCACCCTCCCTTATGATGTCATTATTGGTCACCACTTCCACATAAAAAACCTTGATGTCATATTACCTAGCTCAGCAGTGAAGTCCCTGGCCGCATGGCCTGTCTTTCTGCACTTTCCACAAGGTCTGTGATGTATGCAACCATAATATCACATTTTCAGGCACACAGCTATAAGGTAGAAAAGGTAAGTAAATTCTGGACACCCTCCCTTGCGATCTAAAATTTCATACCAGTGAGAACATTATAAAAACATCTATGTGTCACCAACTTTTGGCTTTTCACACCTATCTGGAGTCTGGTTTAAAATTTTTAAAACTATTTCCTCGCTAGGGATTTCCTGGGGCACACCTGAAATATAGATATCTATATACTTACCATCTACAGAGTCTGTTCTTTTTTGGGGAGTGGGGGGACTGTTTCTACATCCCCCCCATTATTAATCACCCCACCCCACCCCCAACGGGAGGAGGTTATTATACTCCTTTTGCATAAAGGAGAAACTGTCCATTACAAATGTTTTGCAAAGGTTTTGTTTGCTCAGTGGTGACCCCTCTGACAACCAAAGCCTACAGTATTTTACAAGTCATGGTTTGTTGTTGTACTCTTAACTCAAATAGGCTGAATACCTGTGAACATAATTCTTTATGTGCTTGCAGCGTTTTCCTACCATTTTGATTACTAGCTTTGCACGGAAATAGTCTTTCAAGTTGCTTTCTTTCATGTTGGTTGTATTTGCGATAAACATAAATTTATTTTTCCTGAAAAATACAAATTGTTATATCAAAATCAGAAAGTGTTCTACACTCTTTTCATGAATATTCAAAATTTGCATAATCTATGAGAAAATAAAGCAACTGTTCTAGTAACAAGGATACATCTCAAGAATAGAGTTGCATGGGATTACATTTAAGCTTAATCTGTTCTTACAAGATATGAAAATGTTCTATGAGAAAACTTCTCAAGTAATATTGCAAAATCCATCCATAATAATAAAAACTTCTCATGAATGATATTGCATACAAATCTGCAAGTCCAGGATGCAAGCAGTGTTGCACTCAATTATAACAAATACAAGCCAGCTCTTTCAGGATGTTGAACTGTTCTAGACGTATTGAGAAAACTTCTCAAAGAGTATTCAATATTACAAATTCTAAGAAAACACAAGCAAACAAGCACAATCATAATGTTTCATCAAGAGTTGGAACTGTTCTATCAGAAAACAATGAAAATAAGTAAAATCCACACATTAAATGTTGGAAATGTTCCATCAGAAAACAATGAAAATAAGTGATATCTGCACATTAAATGTTGGAAATTTTCTGTCAGAAAACAATGAAAATAAGTGAAATCCACACATTAAAATGTTAATTGTTCACATTTCTCCACTACACGTGTGAAGTTGCAAAAACAACTTCCCGGTCAAACTGCATGTATAACTTGGTCCTTTCAAAAGTACTCTACTACCCTGTGGCTTACATTGGCAGCATCTTAGCAGAGAAAGTGAATTGTGATCATATCTGACTTTGAGGGTTTTGAGCTTCAGCTGGAATTCCCTACTCCAAAATTTTGGAGAGTCATGGGCTTATTTTTTAATAATGCAACAGCAGATCGAGATCTGCACTCTTTGCTTTCAGTCATAAACCATACAACATATAGACCCAGAATTATCATCACAGGGTGTGCTGGCAGATCTTGGTCTAAGCTATTTGTAATTGCATATGAGCTTGTCATCACTAAAATAATCCTTTTAGCATTTCCAAGTTAGATGTGAACATAAGATTTCATGTATTAGAATAAGCAATTTATTTCTCTGAACAATATGTGCCCAAAACTTTTCTGAAACAAATTTAAATTTTGCCAATATTGCATTATCGATTAAAACTTAATTAAAAAATTTAAGCATTTCTTGATCACTAAGAAAACAAAGAATGAGATGTGACATTGAAAGATTTTATTATATATAATGAAATGCTTCTAAAATACAGCATAGATAGATACACAATATATGTACGAGTCTACAGTGGACCTAGAAGCATGCATTTCAAAAGATTATACAACTTCTTAAAGAGTTTATAATCATCTCCATCATGGCTTGGAACCTATATAAATCCTCTGCAAAACATTATGCACATTATATTCTTAAAACTGCTATCAAAGACTAGAAGCATGTCCATAGATGCCCAAGCCACTATCATACAATTAAAAATAAAACTTGTTAATGACGAAAAGAGACAATTTTAAGTCTCATCGAAGTTATAAATCACATTCTGACACACCATGTGCACAAAATTAAAGTCAAATATAACCAAGGCTTTTGGGGATATAACATCTCATATTCAACCCCATAAACACTTAGTTTAAATTAATTGATCAATTAAGTCCCTCAGAATTATAGAGGTGGAAAATATTATTGCAAAGACAAATGGGCAATAATGTTAAATTTTCACAGAATAGGGTCACATTCATAATTTACTTTGTTCTTTACAACAGGGCAATACTATATAATCCCTCCATAAAATATGGTGGAGGATAGCAGCAACAGCTTACACAGTGCAATATGGCATACCAAAAGGAAATTTTTACACATTTCCTATCAATATTAAAATATATACAAAAATAAGTTTACATAAAAAAAACTAAACACTAATAGTTTTGCATAAAACAATAAAATTACATTTTCATTTGGCTTTATAAACACAATAGAGACCAACAATATTGATCAACCTTAAAAAGAGAACTACCAGTAAATGGGTCTGGTATTTATGTATGCTTAATGTGTTTTGGTGTACCTTATACAGAAGTAACAATTGCTAATCACACAATATGATTATAAAACATTAAGACATAAATTCTGTAGTCAATATTTACAAAGTAAAACAATTTGTAGTTGAAGCTAATTATAAAAATACTGATTTCATGACATCAAGAAGCATTATAAGGACCTGGAATACTTCAACCGAAAACATTTCCCCAAGCATGAATTATTTGCAAATTCAACACTGAAACTAATTCACGAAATATATTTACTGTGAAGACTACAATGCAACGTCTGGTTTCAGTTATGATTTTGTGGGTTTAATGCTATTTTACAGCATGATACATGGTGGTCCATATGTCTGGTGAAAGAAGAACCCGAGAAAACACCTGGAAGAACAACCGACCCAAAGGAAGCCACTGGCAATCTTTCTCACCTAGCCATGTTTGCCAAGCCAAGACTTAAGCCTGCACAGACAGTGATGAGATATCAGTTAGCTGTAAAGGTGAGTGCCCTAGACAGTTTGGACAACCAGGGCCCATATAACATTTGGTAGTACAATGATCCCTCACTATAACACTGTTCAGGAAGTCATAAAAGTGCATAATGTGTACATTATAGGCAAAAATATAACCCCATAATGGAATCCATGACCATACCCATGTTGTAGTAGGTGCCATATTATACTGAGGTCCTTTCTAGTGACAGGCCATTGTATATTAGGTCCATCATTAATGCCCTATGTTGCAAATGTGCTTACCTATTTTAGACAAAAAGACGATGCTTAATTAACATGGCTTTCATTTTGTTTAGTTTCTGTTCACATCAACCTAGAACAGTATTGCTGTTGTGTAAATGTATTGTTATTCTTAGGGTACACTGTGGTTGCTTAAAGAACATATCTGAAAACACAACCATAACCCATCTGTATAGACAATAGGACACCCTTCCACATTACAACAATGACCCATCTGTATAGACAATAGGGCACCCTTCCTCATCACAACAATAACCCATCTGTATAGACAATAGGTCACCCTTCCACATTACAACAATAACCCATCTTTATAGACAATAGGGCACCCTTCCTCATCACAACAATAACCCATCTGTATAGACAAAATGGGGCACCCTTCCACATCAGAGGCACATTTATTAATTGAAGTATCAATGAAAATTACAAGTTCACAGTATTTAAAGTTGTCTCTTTATGCAAGGGATTAAAGGAGGAATACAACAGAAATTAATAACATGCTGGCCTATTACAAGTGGCAGGTTACAATTTTAATCAGACAGATCTTCAACTGCTACAGTGAGACTAATCACAGAGAATCCGCAATGCTGAAACAGGAATATTACCTAAAGCTGTACTGATGTCACTTTTTGCTGATTATGCTGATACCGCATATAGCTGATTATTAAAATTGCTGATACTGATTATGAGACAGATTATTTCAAGAAACTGCCTGTTCTACAGTTAGCGAAAGCACTAGCATTTGATTGACAAGTAAACCATGCCCTATTTTTGTTATATCTAACAATGCCTAAAATGGGTGCGGATTTATGTTAACAGTTCAAATGTGGTCTCAAGCTACCATACATGTGATAACTATTTCACACATTTTATATCCCACCTTATTTCTTATTGTTAACTTATATATGCAAATAAAACTCTTTACTAACTAACCTATTTATTTTGAATTAGATTTTGGGGGGCACATATGCTCTGTGATATGTTTCTACATTCCTTTTTTTAATTTAATGATGGTAATCAATGCTTATATATACGGTACAGTAATGCCAGGTCAAGTTGACTCGTGTAAGTTTCTTTGGTGGGAATGGAGATCATAATTTGCTTGTCAAGAAAAAATCTACAGCATTCAGTGATAATTCCTGGGATTTAGGAAGCAATTCAATCACAAACAAGCAAAGCATGTAAAGTGTGGCAAAAATAAATTTCTGAACTCCTGTTTGACGGAGATGTACTTTGTGAAGCTAGCTATAAAATTGGGTTGGGGCATTTAATTCCTGAATGCGTGAAATCGACGGTCGCATTAGATGTCACTTATCTTACATTGAAAAGTATGATCATAGGGTTTTAGTATTAAAATGTCATTATCTAATTAAAGTTTCTTACAAAACTATTATTTGGAAAATAATATACATAATACAGATTTGCTTAATACCTGATGTTTCTATTAAAAATGAGAGACTGTAGGAAAGTAGATCTTTTACATTTGATAATGCATTTATTTCAGGTGACAACAGTTAGACCTATGCACTAAAGATGATGTGCAATGCAAAGACTATGGAAGTAATGCAAAACAGTCATGTAATGATTTATTTTGTAACAGTATGGCTGTGTTGCTTGTTGTCAATAAAGTAATAACTATCCCATATTTTTCAATTTTCATTGCCAATTACATTAATAGTCCTGGAAAACTATTCACTACTTATTCTGGCGACATTTTGTGAACATTGGCAACAAAATATTGAGATTGGCAATTTTTTTTGCCGACTTTTTAAAAGCCAGGACCATCCCTGTAATGTGTATGCTGCAAGTTCAACAGCCACACAAGGCCTAATTGGCTGGTTGGCTGCTGTGATTGGGATGAGTGCATGCATGGTATTGATAATTTATTGTGTGCAGACAAACAGTGGTAGTTTACAGCAAGCGTGTTAAAAAGTATTTACTTTTAAGAATATACTGTCTTTCAATTAACCCCCAAATCAAATGTTTATTCCTTAATTTCCACTAATTAATTCTGATTTAAAATTCAAGCCATGTCAAGATAAATGTTATGATTAAATTTATATTTTGGAAATTTATTTACATCAGCACCAATTATTTCTGCCGATACCGATTATACTGCCTGTTCCAATAATCGGCCCGATTATTAGTATGGCCGATTAATCGATACAGCTTTAATATTACCTAAAATGTTTTAAAGTAGCACTAATCAGTTATTTTGCTACGGCCACAGTTGAAGATGTACCCTTGTACCTCTAAAGCCACCTGCTCTAGTAAACTAAAGCTCCATCGCCATCAATACGTAGATATTTTCAAACTCACTAGAAAATGGAGAAACTGAATCAGTCAAAAGACTGGCATGACAACTGATTCTGTTATGGTTGCCTCCTTTAGAGTCACACCAACTCCCCTCCCTCCAATACATGAAAATCCCTAATGTTCATGATTTTCAACCCCATAAAGTACCTATACTGAACAGATTCTGAGTTATTTCATATATATGGTGACAATTGCATCACATACTAATTTCATGGAGAGGAAAGAGGACAATTAATTGACCCAATTTCGCCCAAATTAAATCACAATTTCTTGAAACACATAAAAACAGAGCTGGAAGAAATTGAAAAGCCACTCATATACATTACAGGCCAAATCTCGATCTCAGCTAGCTTATAAATGTGTTTCTGCTGTAATACCATCCCCTTGTGCATACAACATGAAATCATGATTTCTTGACACCACTGTAAATAACGGGAGAAACATGGTGATAAGGCATAGATGTCTCTTCAGTCTACCCAATCATATGAAAATGTTTTTATACTACTTTTAAGATGTCCACTATGGCAACTATACTGGATGTCAGACCAACATTTATTTAGGATCAACCAGACCTTGTGATGAAAATTCAGAGACAGGGAGAAAGACAGGGATGTTAGTTTTGATTTGTCACAGATACAGTTTCACAAATTTCAAGAACCCCTAACATACTTACAAAATCAAAACAAGAGCTGGCTGTTCACATGCTAACACACTATGGACCGTACGTTACAAATGCTACCACCACTATCATACCTGAACAATAATTGGAAAGCAGAACTTGTATTAAGGTCATCTAAAATTTCTGCACAACTTTTGATCCTTTAGATTAGGTGAATATACATCAAAGCAATACAAATGATATTCTTCAGCGGACAGGAAACTTGAACCAGGCTTTCTTGTTTCAGCATTAAGCCAATCAAGCTCACATATTAATTATGCACAATCTTTTGCCTACACATACAAACTAACTAAATGCAATTATTTTTTGTCCAAAAATCAAAATTTGTTAAAACAATGAATTCTACCAAAATGCTTAACATAGTTATTCTTTTTAAACAATTCTCATTGTAGTGCATTTTTGATCATTTGAAATTTTGACTATATTATTAAAATATAACAAATATAAGCAAAATGCATAAGCTGTTTTAAAATGCTAACATATGTATATTTTTTTGTGTACATGTATGACTGGTACCGACGCTCCTAATAAATGTATACATAACTAACTGGTATTGGCATTCCTAATAAATGTATATTAACTTACTGGTACTGACACTCCTAATAAATGTATACATAAGTAACCGGTATTGACACTCCTAACAAATGTATACATAACTGCTACTGACAATCCTAATAAATGTATACATAACTAACCGGTACTGACACTCCTTATAAATGTATACATAACTGACAGGTACTGACACTCCTTATAAATGTATACATAACTGACTGGTACTGACACTCCTTATAAATGTATACATAAATAACTGGTATTGATACTCCTAATAAATGTATACATAACTGACTGGTATTGACATTCCTAATAAATGTATACATAACTGACTGGTACTGACACTCCTAATAAATGTATACATAACTAACTGGTACTGACACTCCTAATAAATGTATACATAACAAACTGGTATTGACACTCCTAATAAATGTATACATAACTAACTGGTATTGACACTCGTAATAAATGTATACATAACTAACTGGTACTGACACTCCTAATAAATGTATACATAAATAACTGGTACTGACACTCCTAATAAATGTATACATAACTAACTGGTACTGACACTCGTAATAAATGTATACATAACTAACTGGTATTGACACTCCTAATAAATGTATACATAACTAACTGGTATTAACACTCCTAATAAATGTATACATAACTAACTGGTACTGACACTCGTAATAAATGTATACATAACTAACTGGTACTGACACTCGTAATAAATGTATACATAACAAACTGGTATTGACACTCCTAATAAATGTATACATAACTGACTGGTATTGACATTCCTAATAAATGTATACATAACTGACTGGTATTGACACTCCTAATAAATGTATACATCGTAATAAATGTATACATAACTGACTGGTATTGACACTCCTAATAAATGTATACATAACTGACTGGTATTGACACTCCTAATAAATGTATACATAACTGACTGGTATTAACACTCCTAATAAATGTATACATAACAAACTGGTATTGACACTCCTAATAAATGTATACATAACTGACTGGTATTGACACTCCTAATAAATGTATACATAACTGACTGGTATTAACACTCCTAATAAATGTATACATAACAAACTGGTATTGACACTCGTAATAAATGTATACATAACTGACTGGTATTGACACTCGTAATAAATGTATACATAACTGACTGGTATTGACACTCCTAATAAATGTATACATAACTGACTGGTACTGACACTCCTAATAAATGTATACATAACAAACTGGTATTGACACTCCTAATAAATGTATACATAACAAACTGGTATTGACACTCCTAATAAATGTATACATAACTGACTGGTATTGACATTCCTAATAAATGTATACATAACTGACTGGTATTGACATTCCTAATAAATGTATACATAACAAACTGGTATTGACACTCGTAATAAATGTATACATAACTAACTGGTATTGACACTCGTAATAAATGTATACATAACTGACTGGTATTGACACTCGTAATAAATGTATACATAACTGACTGGTACTGACACTCCTAATAAATGTATACATAACTGACTGGTATTGACATTCCTAATAAATGTATACATAACAAACTGGTATTGACACTCGTAATAAATGTATACATAACTGACTGATATTGACACTCGTAATAAATGTATACATAACTAACTGGTATTGACACTCGTAATAAATGTATACATAACTAACTGGTACTGACACTCCTAATAAATGTATACATAAATAACTGGTACTGACACTCCTAATAAATGTATACATAAATAACTGGTACTGACACTCCTAATAAATGTATACATAACTAACTGGTATTGACATTCCTAATAAATGTATACATAAATGACTGGTATTGACACTCCTAATAAATGTATACATAACTGACTGGTACTGAATCTCCTAATAAATGTATACATAACTGACTGGTATTGACATTCCTAATAAATGTATACATAACTAACTGATACTGATACTCCTAATAAATGTATACATAACTGACTGGTATTGACACTCCTAATAAATGTATACATAACTGACTGGTACTGATACTCCTAATAAATGTATACATAACTGACTGGTACTGACACTCCTTATAAATGTATACATAAATGACTGGTACTGATATTCCTAATAAATGTATATTAACTAACTGGTATTGACATTCCTAATAAATGTGCACATAACTAACTGGTACTGACAACCCTAATAAATCAAAACAATGGGTGTCATCAGATCTAAGTTAACTCATGCAACACCTGCAGTTGTTACAATCTGAACCAGGTCTTCACTTTCTATCTTCATCTGAGGTTAGTTTATGCCTTTCTTCATGCTTTTTCAGAGAAAGTGATGATTTATAACAGTAGTTACAATGTTTACAGTAGAACTGTGTGCCTTCATGGACTTTTTTCTTGTGTTTACTAAGCATATCTTCTGTGTTGAAGTATCTCTCACACTGGTCACATTTTCCATCCATTCCATGAAATAATGGTTCATGCTGCTTCAAGAGGTGTTCAGAATAAAACGTTTCTGGACATTTGGAACACTGGAAAGGCTTCACATGAGTTAAATGTTCATCTGCATGGGAGGTCAGTTCATCAGCAGTCTCACAAGAAAATGAACAGCCAGGGTATGGACATTTGTATTTCATTTTCTTTGCACTCCGTTCCTGGATATGAACATGGGAGTGCTCTTCAAGACCTCTCTTTCTACCAAATGACTTACCACATTCATTGCAAAAGAAAGCTTTCTTATACCAGTTAATATGTTTTTTAGCAGGCTCTTCAGCATGCGGATCTTTTAAACAGACGTTCTGCTCTTGCAGATCCTCCAAAGAATGGATTTTCTTGTGGTTCTGGAGTGTTTTAACATACTTGAATGTTTTATTACAAACATTACAAGTAAGTGCTTTGTTGTAAATATACTGCTTGAGTGGAGAATCCAATTCTGCTAAGGTTTGTCCTCTTTTATCACCTGCACACTGTGGAAGTAAATCTTCTAGGCTGATCCCCTCAGGAAGAATACCATCCAATGTGGATAGGTCAGCCTATGAAAGAAAATATACAACAGATTATAATGCAATAAAACGAACCATGTTAGGCTTTGCAGCTTCCCAAACTTAGTTGTGTACAGTAGGTAGACATAATAAAAGGCTAGGACATGCATATCAAGCCCACACTCATTTACAAACTTTGACCTTAACAAAGTATTGACAATGCCATTGCTGACTCTGGAAAGGCAACAACTGTGTCTTGCTTTATCACCAACATGGGCTTAACAACAACTGGCAGACCTCTACCTCTTCCACTGTGGTCTTGGTCCAAATATCCCCTTTCATCTTCCCCTCTAAGTGTTGTGCATCTTTTTTTTCTCACATTATTAGGGTATATTATTGAAAACGTTATTAAGTATTATATTTTTTCATGCTGGTACATACAGAGTAAAGTCTAGTTAATAGGGTAAAAATTTACATGAAAAACTATGACAAAAATCCTCTTCACTGTACACAATGTGCATGTGGTAAAGGAACCACTCAAGCCGACAATAATAAACAAACGTAAAAACGGTGGGGCCAGTTAGTATGTACAAATGTGGTTAAAATAAATTTCTCCAGTACATCTATCATATCATTTTTGCAATTCAGAGAAAATGCATACTATTATGCAAACTCAGTTGTGAAACGGTTATCTGTGGTAGATACGACTGTTTTTGCTGCACAATAGACATAGCCTCCAGTCATGTACATCAGTTTGGTATTCACTTTATCTAAGTGGAATTTCCACTTGTTCATACTTCTCCCCCTGCCCCCCATACCCATTGTTTAACTTGTACAGTATTAAGCGTCTGCTGAACACACATCAATAATGCCTCCAAGATCACCTGAAATGGCTAACCCATACATTACATGTTAATTACACTCATTGCTATTAATATGTGGCTTCATATTTTGTACAGCTTTAAACAGGTATCCCTGGTAGGACCTGGTTAACTAAGCCATGGAGTTGTGTGAGGTTTTCATCTTCAGAGGTTGTAAATCCATACTATCTCCTGTTTATCTTGTACCATTCATATTAAATCTAAAGTTGTCATGAATACTGTCAGTGTTGATTTAGATTATTGCAGTTAATGCTCACTGATTCCACTTTCAAATTACTAAATTTCTCAAGCTTTAAGTTTCTACATGTTAATTATGGCCCATTTTGACAAGTGATATAAGGAAAATCACAATAAAAGCTGGTTAATAACCCAGTTCATAACATAAATTCATGTTAAATACAAAATGAGATGCTAAGCTACAATGTATCTATGTACTTATTTTGAATAAAGAGTAGAATCAAAATTTTATTTATAAATTTTGTCAGATGAATTCCAAAATAAACAAAAAAGTAGCTCATGTAAAAAATGCATACTCTTTAATTATCAAGGCCTTTTTCCATGCAAGTGTTAAAAAGTTATCGGTAACATCAATCAAAAGTTAAGGTATATGATCTCTCTCAGGTTTACATTTAATAAACACATTTCAAATAAGATGCATTTAACAAAAAAAAGCGTATAGTGTAATACCACTTTCATAAACATGTCAGATTTGAAGATTTGTGCTGTGACGATAGACATGTTATATGAGCTGTATTGAATGATTAAAGGGGATAATACAACTTTTATATGATTTGTTTTTGATACCACTAGAACCAATTTTAAGTTAAAATATTGCAACTTTACCACATTTGCTTTTCTCAGTCCATATTACAAGTCACAAATTCTTTTTTTCCACAAATAACAAAAAACATTTTCATTCAGATGTTTATGTTTCTTCTGAAATATCAGTGCTAAAATATAACATTGAAGCTTAGCACCATTCTGACTGACCACTGTTACAAACACAGCAGCTGACTTCAGAGTAAAAATGTCACTCATTGGCTGGTGCTTGAAGATAGAGTCATGAAAAAGTGACCAAGAAAGTAACATTTCTCATACAAAATCACTTTGTTTATGGCATGAACAGCCAATGACAGTGAGCAATCTTGGATAATGTGTAAATGATTTTGCCGCATTTAAAAATTACCATTTAGTTTAAAGCGTTTGATTTATTTACAAGAAATATTTTCATTAAACAGTGTTTATTTTGAAACCTTACAGCAACATTGACCACTAGCTGCTAGAAAATGCCATAATTAAAGTCGTTTAAGATCCTACTCGATTCGCTTATTATGCTAAAGGGGGGCAGGATGTAGGCTGTGAGACAATGACAGATGTAGGGTATGGGATATAGCTTCAAACATAAACTTGTTCAGATTTTTAGAAAAAGAAGTTTAGATATGCATCAAGGCTATTAAACCTTTTGCTAAATTTAAGTTAAATGCTAAATACCAGTTGTACTTGATACTATGAGAAATTTACATCAACTGCATTTCTCTGTCCAAATTAGTTTCTCACACTCTAACATCTTTATTAGTTTAAAGGTGAATGGTGTTGCGACATTTTCCTTCAACAGCTAATGTAAATTTTGAAACTTTGAATCTCGACATTGAACTGTTGCCAGTATATGTAGGAACTGTCCTGACTGACTGTTGTGGACTCATGGCAGGAAGCCACTACCTAGTGATGCATGTGGATATGTTTAAAAAAAAGTCAGGACAGAGAGAAACTTTTATTTAGTTGAAATCATTTTATCCAAGACATGAATGGCTACTAATGAGCTCATCCATCAATATAGGATACACTATTCCATACATTTTTAAAAAAACTGTTGCACTCTCTCCTAAACAATGTTATTTTCAATGTTTAGAGGTAAATGTGCAGAATTTTATTTTTAGTAGCATATCTTTTTTATTCTAATATATGGTGCCATGTTATTCTTGTATAATAAATTTTATAAAGAATGATGACATGCACATCATATTTGTACCCATGTTCTTGATCATACATAAGTTATATATATAATGTGGCATCCATATGTAATCTTTCACGTTTTATATTTATTACTGCTTTCAATAATTTCATTAATGTGGGTCTTAGAAACACTATGGAAATAAAAGAGAAAATATGACAAATTAATAGATAAATACCACAAGAAATATTACCACTGTATAGTTTGTAAAGGTAAAGGTATGCAATTAACCCCTGCAAAGGTAGGTTTTACAGCGACATGGTTTCTCCCATCTGTTTGTTTAGTGTATCAGCGTACAGAGCAAATACAGTAGAATCAGCAAGGGGTGCCATAAAACCCACTATTGCTGCAATAAAATCCATCTCAGAATTCCACTAGATTGAATGGATTTTCACTAACCTGGTGGGAGGGGGGATAAAATAGGCAGAGTGGACTTCCACTACTCATAGTAGGCACTTAAACCCCTGTCCCACTGTCCATGTCCCTAGGATTGAGTGGGCAGTCCATAAAATGATACATGTACTGTAATTGACAGCTATTTCCAGTATAGTCCAATGGTAATGATTTATCTGATCAGGTCCTAAAAATGTCTTAAAGGGTGATAAAAAAAGATGGTTGTAATTGCTAAATTTTTCTCTTAATCTGGGTGTGAGGAACTGATGTAATGTATATACTACAGACTCTGTGATAATCATTCAATTATAGGTGGGTTTTTTTTACAAGTCATAGAGATACATGTTCACACCACTTCTGTCTTGTGCTTTTCAGATATAAAGTGTTTAAACATTTGGGAAAATGTAATGACCAAACAAGCTTAGTTGGCGAAACCAATATTCTTCATCCAACAAAGACAGTGTAAATTAGACCCAGAGAACTTTGAATTTTGCTACATTAAAATGCTTAATGGATATACAAATCAAATACAGTTTGATATAATAATATCTGAGATATCCTATGACCAATGTCGAGTTGCTGAAAACATGGGCCAGTCAAAACCTTTGATCTACAAGACATGTCTTGCAAATTGTGATTGAAAGATCTCTGCTAATGCAAAATGATGATCAATGGAAATTAATGAATGAGATTGAATTCACATACAAAACTACAACCACAATGAAAGCTGAAAAATTATGCATCCAATGCTAAAGTAATATATGTAAAATTACTCATGGTTTTCATACTTCACAAAGCACACGTTATATTCCTTTACAACAGAAAACACTCAAACTTTATGCAATCCAATGAAATTCTGGAAACATCTGAGAAATGTGAAAGCATTAAAATTCAAGAAAAGAACATTTTGAAGACACATCTTTGAATACAGTTAGCAGTTGTTTATTCATCAAATGTCCAACATATGAATAATGAAGGTACTTAAAATTCTACACTATTCCATATGAAGTAAATAGATTAATGTGAAAGAAACTACCATTTTTTATGTAAAATTAAGTTATTTCATGAATTTTTGTTGTTGTAGGGTTTAATGCCATTTTTCAGCACACGATAGGCTATACACGGCAACCAGTATTAATGGTGGAGGAAGAACCTGGGAAAACCCCGGAAAGAACCACCGACCCACGAGAAGCTACTAGCGAGCTTTCTCACATACCCACATTAGCCAAATCCTCGACTCAAACCCACGCAGATATTTCATGAATAATGTTTTCACTCCCTTTTTTATTCTAGTGACCACAAGTACCTTTACTATTCATTATTCAAATGATCAAATGAAACACAACAACACACAGAGGCGTAGCTATGATATTTTGCGCCCGGGGACGAACTATAAAATTGGCACCCCAGCCCCCTCCCCGTTTAATCACATTCTTGAATATTACCCTTGTTTACTTATTATAATGTAACGTTGTAAGCCTCATTTTGGCGCCCCTGTACCTTGGCGCCCGGGGACATATGTACCCCCCCTGCCCCCCCCCAGCTACGCCTCTGACAACACATTGTAATAATTAATTATCTTTCAGACATATAACTGCTGAATAAACAATCAGCAAATCTGTCTCCCTTTCTCAAACCCCATTTTAAATACATCCATCCAAAGTGGGCAGGTAACCCACTCTGTGTTAACTGGCTTAAAAAAATATATTTTTTCCAGTTGATTAGGACCTTATGTGATAGAACATCCCCACTGTCCTCCATTCATTTCACTGAGCAATCACATATGACAAATACTACTCATGAAGGGGCCCTAAGTGGCCGAGTGGTCTAAAGTGCTCACCGTTCCGGATCACTGCCATCTCACCTTTGTCTGCGTGGGTTTGAGTCCAAGGCTTGGCTGGCGTGGGAAAGCCTGCCAGTAGCTTCTCGTGGGTCGGTGGTTCTTCCCTGGGTTTTCCAGGGTTCTTCCTCCACCAGTTATACTGGCCGTCATGTATAGCCTATCTTGTGCTGAAAAATGGCGTTAAACCCTAGAACAACAACAACAAACTCCTCATGAAACTGTCTAATTGTTTTCCACCCCTGGAGAATTTGTTGACAGATAAAGCTGGGACACCTATGCTTGTGGCAGGCACATAGGTATGATGGTGCTTTCTTTAAATAAAACAGCAGCCTCGTCATGTGATGTATTATGAAAGCATCAAAGCACTACTGGCTTCTGTTCACAAGGACTATTTACAGCAGTGGTATTAAGCCTATCTGATTTTAAATACATGCAAAAAGTATGCTGGCATCTTCTTTGACAGAGATCTTCATGTTTATGTGTTAAGTATTAGCATTGAATAACTTAGACTGAATAACTTACCTAATTAATCCAATTACTGCAGTGACGATTAAGGCTGTTTGCTCATAAACACTTGAAAATGAATGGCAGTCTAATCTTTAAGTGAGATATATACATAATTACTTAAAATTTTGCAACAATTTTTCAAAAAATGATAAATCCATGAAATTAAGTACCCACTAATATGCATTTTAAAAAGATCCAAACTGTGATTAAGAGTAAACACATTTCAACATACAATTTACCAAACTTGAATGATGGCATAAAAATCAATGTCATGCTGTAATATAAAGTAATTAAAATCACAAGAATTTGCAAATTACTCTGATATCATCAGTGCCACTGCGTCTCATTGACCCAGCTGCCTCAGAAACATTCTGGCTGCTGCCAGAAGTGACAACCATGTGACTGGAACCAGGTCCATGCCTCATCATTTGTGACAGGGTGTCCTGAAATGAGATGCCAGTTCCACTATCCCTATCTACTGAGACTTGATCAGTCTGCAGTAATGAGAGAAAGGTGTCTCGGTAGCTCTGCTGAGTTGGAAAAATCCCCATTCCTGGTGTTTCATTTTGTGGTTCCTTCATCATGATGGGTGGCTGATTTACAGCAGCCTAGAAGAGAACAGAAAAGATGAACTGTATTTGTTCACATAATAAGAACACCCTAATGCACAATGCACAGACCCAGCTCTTATAAGCAAAATAGACCAGAGAAAATCAGGGGCTATGATCTTGATCTACCTAAAGTTTTTAGCGAACAGCATAGACTCTGATCTGCCAAGCTCAACAGACCAAAGAAAATTAGGTCAATGAGGACCGTTTTAAGATTGTAACAGTACAGACCCAGACATGACAAGCTCAACAGACCAGAAAATTAAATGGGAGTCCAGACATCATATCTTAACACAGAAAATTAGGATCTATGAATTTTGTTTTACCTAGGATTTTAAACAAACAGCACAAACTATGATCTAAATAGCAATAATATTTTCAAGATTTGTAATGTTGGATGGCCTGGGGGGGGGATGATGTGATTACATTTACATAAGTAGTCTGATAGGGGAAACAATAACTCCATGAATACTGCTACTCATAGCCCTTTTATAGGGGAAACAATAACTCCAGGAATACTGCTATTCATAGCCCTTTTATAGGGGAAACAATAACTCCAGGAATACTGCTATTCATAGCCCTTTTATAGGGGAAACAATAACTCCAGGAATACCGCTATTCATAGCCCTTTTACTATCATCACCTGACTGCTCTAAAATTGCCACATTATGCTCAAAATTTTCCTTTCTTTATATGCCACTAGAGAAATTGTACAAACATTTGAAACATTATTTGAGGAATTATTGTGATTTTCTTTCAAAAGCATCTTTTATTATTGTCTGAAGCATTATCATCAGCTCATGAATGTCCAAGGGAGATTACAATAATCTGAGTTGCTGCCGTTACCATTATAAAATTAAACCTAAAGGCCAATGGATCTGTAATTTGTTACTAATTTAGCATGACCGTATAGTCTGTTACTATTATAAGTACCATAAATTAGCAAATATATGATGTATCCAAGTATAACACACTCATGTATTACCTTTCATTCTTCTAATGTGTGTAGAAAATAGATTACCTATGGATGTATATAACCCACAGGTTTTCGTAAAGAATAATAAATGACGAAGATCGCTGTTCGCTTCTTTGTTTCTGCAAGGGTTGAGCTACTACCGCTACCTCATACTGAAAAAGTCAGTACAAGACCAAATTTTACCAGTACTAACGCTAAGGGCTGCTGCAGTAAAACATATATCCCCCCCCCCCCCGGCACGACACATAAAAAAAAAAACTTCTGTAGGAGATTGTGTTTCAAACTGTTTTGATTCTGACAGTGGAAGGATGGTTTGGAAAATCACTTCTGTTTGGGGTTGTGTTAACAAAATGTGAAATCAATGGGATTGTCAGAAGAAAAAACAAATGTATATTTAAAGTCTCATCTAACCCCCTCCTAGCAGTCTAACATGAATAAAACATTGGGTCAGAAAATGACACCAGTACACGTGAGCACAGGGGTACATTACAAAGAATATTAGGAGTATCCGTCCATGAATCAATGGATGGGGAGTCCAACCTGTAACAGAAGTGTTATATTGTTACAGGTTAAACCCCCCCCACCCCAGCCCTTGATTCATGGATGGTTATTCCTAATTTTCTTTGATTCACCTGACTCTGGTGCGGAATTGAAAGCACATGTTTCAAACACGTGCAGGTGCAGAAAATGTCGCAGCTCATATCCTTTCCTCTACACAGAAACTGACATCCAGGTTTCATCTATGCTGATAAATATGGGTTTGATTATGAGCACTCAGAAATTTTAAGTTATTGAATTTTTAATATCATGGTGTTTACTATGGGAATTGAATTAGTACCAGGAGTCTTATAGACAGCCACAGCAATACACAGTGACTCCACACATGCAAGTGCAATTAACTTCACTATAAATGCAATCATATGGTTCCATTTGTGGGTAACAAGCAAAATTAATACCTTTTGTAAACCAAAGAGTGACTTTTAGTGGGATATTAAACAGATATTCAGATATATCATCTATTGCCAAGAAGTGGGGAGGGGGAACAGTGTGTAGATTTGACTATGTTAGGTGGAGTGTTTTGCACTTTTGTTATATCTAAACAATACATATATAAAATTTATACAATTTACCATTTATAGAGTAGTTATGGTATGCAATATGATATTTCCTAGTTGTGTTTTGAAACATAATGCTTCAGATATGATCGCTTAGGTCACTACTACCATGCTTAATGGTGATGACCTCTCATGACTTTGCATCCCACTAATTTCTTTCAGTGAATGTTTTGAAAGTTCATATTTTGCATTTTAATGGACTTATGTCTACCTTACTTAAGTTTTAAATTATGTCTTCTGGAAGAAATTTTAGGTAATTTTTTGTCATTTTAATCTCTTTTTTTTGTAATAATAATGAACATATAGATGGTCACCTTGACCTTTTACTCATTAATTACATAACATGATATACAGCTGGTAAAATATTTCAGTATTAAATTGAAGAGCGATAAATGGTAATATTAAAAAAAGATGACTCTTATTACACAGCCTTATTTTAACATTTTTTCTGATTTTCTTAAATAAAGCTCAAATATTTAAATGTTGCCTGAAATGCACCATCGCTCTTTAAGTGAACATGAACTTGCAATATAATGTAATATTCACTAATGTAGTCTTTGACAAGCAGAACTATGTACATTGATTACTTATGTATTGAACTACTATTCCTAGGGCTTTCAAGAAAATCAAGGGTGAATATAGGACACATGGTACCAATGATATGGAAAAATGGGAACCAGCCTGGAAATGGGTGAACATAAAATAGAGTATATATGGGTTTGACTGACCAGGATTGGTTAATAATGTAAGTTATGTTTTAGGAAAGAGAATCTTTTTAGCGCTTATCCTAGCTGTAAGTGCAAAAAAATTAGAGACATTGTTTTATTGATCGAATTTCAGTCCTTTAACAGTCTTGAGTTAGGAACACTCATTACTAAAATTAGCACCAGGCTCTTTGGTGCAGAATTGAAAAAGCACGTTTCAAACACATGCAGTTCCAGAAAATGCAGCGGCTCACATTCTTTCCTCTACAAAGAAGTTGACATCCAGGTTTCATCTATACCAATAAATATAGGTTTGATCATGAGCACTCAGAAATTTTAAGTTATTGAATTTTTAACACCATGGTGTTTGCTTAGGTTACTATGGGAACTGAATTAGTACCGTGAGTCCTATACAGACCCTGGAAAGGTTAGTCATACATCCGGGCTCTTCTAAGCAAATGGTGGTGCTGATGAAACTGTTTATCAGTGTATTGATGTTGAGTGCGAGCCCAATGTACATGTTGGATGGACAGGATGCCAGTTATATTTATTCAAGATACCCATGTCTGAACAAGCAGACTCGGAATGTTGGACTTAAAACTCTAATACAGCATTATGGAAGAGACAAAATCTGGGATAAGATGCAGCAAAGCACTGATTCAAGGAAGTAAAACGTTTGCAGAGTTCATGTTAGTGAAAAAATTTCTTTTTGGAACAGAGATATCTAAGATAGAATACCCATGGAGCCATACATGTGAGATGTTGAAAGTTGCACAACCATAAAAAACAGCAGCTTTTTCATGCTAGTTATGCACATGCATTTCAAACAGCAGACAATGAAAGGAGTTCTCAGCACAGAATATTTGTATACAGAGGAGGATTAACATATTAAATTCAGAAACAATCAACAGATTAATGCTTGTTGGGAACATCAGAGAATTCCCATACAAGATAATTAAGTGTGTGTAGATCTCTAGTTGGCAGAACCACTATGGCAACAAAAGAATAAAGAGACAAACTCGATGATATTTTCTGCAGACCTTTTGGCACTTAGTTCCAAGTCATCATTTGGTATTTGTATTACAAATATGATTACTATTACACGTATCTAGTATGCAACATTTTAAAGCAGTGTCATTAACTAATGATGAAATTGACGAAAAAAATACTTGATGTTATTCTGATATATGAATTCTTTACTACACTACTATCTGTTCATCCTGATTCTTTTTTACCATCTCCTTTAGTTTTACTGGTACCAGTATTTTTAATAAAAATTGTAACTTCTATTTTCTTGCATTCTAAATATTTGTATCATTGTCAAAAGGTAAAATGTGCTTAGTTTTGTTGTAAAATCTAAAACTATTAATTAACAAGGGACTAAAGCAAAAAGTGGGTCAACTTCATGTGTGCAGAAATTATTGCCATATTACAGAGTGTTGTTAGAAACAACTGAATAGTTGTACGAGATGCATTTTGCAAAGTTGTAGAACCAGCACTTGTATTGTCACCACATATTCCATTTAAATAATATTATCATTTTATTTCTGCATATTCCTATCAGTACTTTCCCCTGTGGTAATAATTTCCTGATCTGATTTTCATTTCTTGTGCAATTTTTACACATCAAGAATTCTCACAGTATCATTAAAAACAAGTAATCTGCACCAAATTGAGTTGTTTAAGAAGAAATTAATTTTTTAACCCAAAAGTCACTGAAGCTATGAGTTCTGGCATTAGAGTCTCACATTAAATAACATTTGAAGTAGCCATGATAGTAATTTAGGATGCAACTGTACGATTTTCACCTTTGGTATATTTGAATCTTGAATGTGACGCAGGAACATGGCTCCAAAATAAACACATCAATTTTAGAACCAGTATTCCAGTTGAGATTAGAAATGCCCATTCTTTTTCCTTCTTCCAAACCAAATATATCCAGTGGCTTCAGAGATGCAGGTAAAATAAATAAATTCCTTTGTATGAGGGCCTCAAGGTAGATTAGTTCTAAGCTAATTTTAATTCTTTTGACAACATCATAATTAGCTGTCAAATATGGAGCAAGCCTATGGTCTTTCTGCCATCCCAACCAAGACCCCACCACAACCACGTGACCATGCCCAATGACATCACAGTAATAATCGCTATACAACTAGAGATGACATCTCTTTAAGTATTTTATTTCAGTAGAGCTTTAACAGAGTGGAACAATATGAAAGAGTGACAGATATCTAAATGTTAGAGAGATATTTAACAATGTCTATTCCTCTCGCAACCACTTCCTCATTGGAGATCACACACACACTAAACTTAGATTAAATCCTGAAATCATGGCAGCATCCCTGCAGGGGAGATAGCTTGACCATTTTATTTGATTTTATTGGTCTCTGGTTATCCCATGGTATTTCTGTTACTTGAACATTATATTGCAGTGTGTCCAGTCAGCATGGTTGAAAAAGGCATACAACCATTGCTGAAGGACTCACATTACATGGATATGAAAGAATGAGAACCATACTATAAGCCAGTGAAGATAAAAGAGTAAATATCATATGGGTTTGACTGTCTTTGATTGGTTGATAATGAAAGTAAGATTTTAGCAAAAAATAATCTTCTGAGAGCTTGTCCTACTTGTAACTGAAAAAAGTCAGGGACATTGTTTTATTAACATAATTTCTGTCCCTTTACAGACCTGAGTTGAGAAGACTCGTTACTGAAATCAGCACCTGACTCTTTGGTGTAGTATTGAAAGCACACATTTCAAATTTGTGTAGATCCAGAAAATGGTGCAGCTGTTATGGTTTTCTTTTCACGAAAGCTGTTGCCATAGATGTGTCTATACTGATAGAAATTTGATCTTAGCACTAAAAATTTTAAGCTATTGAATTTTAATATCATGGTGTTTGCACAGGTTTACAATGGGAAAGGAATTAGTACAGCGAGTCTTGAACTCTTGAGTTTTGTGCAGAAACATGGAATCTAAGCAGAATACATCTAGAAATGTAGAGGTTTTCCATCTTGGATTTAGTCTTCCCATTGCATTTCACACTGATATGCATATTCACAAACAATTGCTCAATTCAAATGCATCATTGAAAAACAGTGATGCATTCTCATACTTTGTTAAAAATATTTATTACAGATGCATTCTCCAGATACCGGTGAATATAGCTGAATAAGTTATAACAGTTCTTGTTGGAACAATGGACATTGTTAGAGAAACTTTAAATTAGCTAAACTGTAAACTTTTCGGCAGCATTTGATGCAGGATTGCTCAAGGCTTCTCCATCTCATATGCTCACAATGAAAAATCCATTTGTACCAACCGATGACGACTTTTAGGTAAGGCATAATTGATATTCAAAGGTCTACAAAAATTACTAGAGTCAAAATTTATATAAAGTCGTACAGCTGTGGTAAAAATGGACTAGTACCTTTGCTGCTGTTGCCAAAGTGGATTAGTTGGTTGATTTAGTTTGGTTTGTTTTGGGTTATTTTAATGCCATGTTTCAGTACATGATTGGCTATACATGGCAGCTAATATATTAGGTGGAGGAAAAAACCCAAAAGAATACCAACCCAAATTGGTTCATCTGTAACAAAAACTCACTCTGTGAGATGTGCAAGTGATCTGTAAAAGCAAGCACCACAGTACACTTGGGCACATGGAACCTCTGTTGATCTGATGTTTATATCCAACAGCCAAAGTCATTTAGACATGAGACCTCAGATTTCGGCTGATCATTATGGCATTTACACCATTTTCAGATAAAGAGAATCTATATCTGGCAGCCTGAAGAAATTCCAAGTACTTTTGAGACACCAAACACCACTTATGTAGAACCACTGACCATCCACAAGTAACTGGCAACATTCTCATTTACACAATGGAGGCAAGTAATCACATGACAAGCATCTTGTACCACTGCCATGGAAGCCCCTCAGATCTGTATCACAAGACAAGCATCTTATACCACTCTGCCATGAAAGTCCCTCAGATCATAAGTCTCATATGAAAGACCAGAAGTGGGAGATAGAACCTGTGACAACTGGATTGAAAGTGCAGAATGTTACTGCTAGGCCATCAGTGATGATGATGATGCTGTTAACAATACAGTTAACTGCAATAATATTGATTTTACGAGTACGCTTGTGGGGGGGGAAATGATTCCTTGACTTTCATTCATTTTTAAAAATCTAATTTATGATATAAAAATATTTGACTTGCTATATTTCTTTCTTTTTTTAAACTTTATATTAGTCTTGCAACAAGGCATAAAAATAAGACTGAAATATATGTTCTTACAAGAAATGATAGTGTAAAAGTAGGCAGAACTAATGCAACATAAACTCTGACAAATCATGTATCATAAGTTTACCAAAACATTTATTGAAAAACATAACAACAAGAAATCATTCTCATCAAAAGCAGCATGCCTGAGAACCAAGTAAAATAGCAAAACATAGTGATCACTTTAGTACAGTTTAGTAAGGATACAAATTCATGATTTCTGTATTAGAACAGAAATCCCTATTATAAAAGCTATATTCATGGACATTAAATTAGTAGGTATTAAGGGACTGATCAAAGACAGCTACAAATAATAAGTTACCAAGAAAATTTGTGATTTCACTGTATCAGAGACATACATGGCTGAGAGACAAACAAACAAAAGGACAAAAGATTGATTATAATGAATGAATACAAAATAAAAATATGCAGTAGATTATATGATCTATAAGTATTCAGTAGATTACCTCCAGCCAGCTGTCATTTAAATCACTTCTGTCCCCAACCCAATATTAAAATCACTTCTACCGCCCACTAACCCAGAGCCAGAAATCATGTAACAAAAAAAATGCTTCTGTAGGGGGCAGTGTTTTTCGAATTTTTTTAAAATTGCTTCTGTTGTGGGTTGGTTGAATTTAAAAGTGCCTTCCCCCCCCAGGGGTATATGTTGTAATGGAACAGCCCTAATCAATCAATCTAATCAATGCAAGATTTATCACTTGCATAGAGTCGAGGAAATTAAGTTGCAAACAATACTTTGGAGTAAGAAAATGAAATTAATGAATTTTTGACCTTTACACAACTAACCTGGACAAACCAGTTTTGACATACATAAACATTTACTTTCATCTTTTTATAAATGTATTTCTTCATAGCAATATCTCTCATTACTTTCAAAACATTAGTTATTTTAGCAAAGTATGGATAAGAAATGACAATGATATATCCCTCTTACTCTCCTAAATGAGCTTTCATCCAGACGATACCTTGTTGTAACAATTATGTAGTACCGTATGTCACCAATTTTGATGCACCTCACAGAAGTCTATTTTTATTCTTGTGACACTATTGCACACATGCTCCAGAGAAAATAATATATTGCAGAGCAGCATTAACATTGGAAAACAATATTTACCATTTCTAAAGTTTTTTCTTATATTTATCATAATCTTCATTTTGGAACAGATTCTGTTGCAAAAGTTAAAATAATCCCATTGGGGAAAACCTTATGACTTTAAAAAAATTAGATTTACGGTATAATTGTTTTCCAATACTTAACTGGCACTGTTAATGTACAGAGGCTCAATCTCTGAATGCACTATTTTTTCAAACTTTAAAACTGTTTTGCATCCTTCATAACTTGCATCTCTAAAAGTGCCAATAATCAGAGACAAAGACATGTTACAAGAGACAGTTTTATTTTCTCTTTTTCTAATTCTTACCATTATCAAACCAATTTATGCATAACAAATTGGTTAAAGTATGTTATATGAGATTCTCTAAACAGCTGATTGAAAACTACAATTAAAGCAAAATTTCTTATTTATCAGACAGAGAATAATACAATACTTTTTAAATAAGAAATAATATACTGGAAGCTGATTTAGTTATGAAATATATTATAAAATTACGTTTCATGTAAATTTCCACAAATTACAACAATAAAAGTACCTCATAATATCAATAACGACATATCCATCAAAAAAAACTTATAATGTTGTACACCATTCTAAACAGTGCTACTGATGCAGTTATCAGCTGTGAGAAACATGGCTAACAAGTGTTGAGAAACAGACTGGATGCATATTATGGCATGAAGTATTTTTATGTGGACTTAACTTTTTAAAAAAAAAGATTTATTGAAGAGCAGTTTATTTAATGATATATATCCTTGTTTCATTTCATAAATGAGAATAATAGGATTTGTGACAAATGTTTCTGTCTGGGTGACTCAATATTGATCAGCGTAAACAAATGTTTCTGTCTGCGTGACTCGATGTCAATCAGCGTAAACAAATGTTGTCTCAGTGATGTCATTGAGAGATGCATTCTCTCAAGAACTGTTAGTTTATGACACTGCGTCAAAATAGGTGTAACATCAAATTAGGGTGTAAGTCAATACGTTTGTAATGAACAATGTCATGAGTCAACACCACCACACTAAAGATCTTTCCATGCAGTAAATTATTAGGTCATTAGCTAAAAGTACCTCATTTATTTCACATTAAGTATTAAACAAATTAGGTACTTTTAGCAACATTTAATGACGATGACCAGAAAATTTACCAAATTACAGATAGAATAAAATTCACAATGCTGCGTGGAACAAACTATAGTCTAATCCCATTCCAATATTGCCACTGTAAATCACTCATAAAGTAAATAGTTATAATGTTTCCATGCACCGCATAAAATGTTTAGTTTTAGTGGCTTGGTGTGAGTGAAAGCCTTCAGCTTTAGTATAATTTGATCACATGTCATCTATAAATAGAAACCAGCAAAATCCAAACCAAGCTTGTCCCCCAGCAAACAAACATGTGGTTATTGGTTTAAAGAATAAATAAAAGCATCAATGGTAAAAAAAAAAAAAAATACACTGAATAACAAAGAAATATCTCAATATTTAAGCATTTATTTCAAAACTCAGAGAATAATCAGTGATGGTTTTCAAGTCCTATTGCAACTTATTTGGTGCTGATGCTGACGCATGGAATTGAAATACATAATTGAAATGTAACCTCGTTGTCATAGTTCTTGATTTCCCCTGCTTGAATTTGAAATATGTGCCATAGAAGGCCTTTACCGAGTAATCTTTTGAAATTGGAACATTATGTTCATCTTCATCTACAGCACTTGTACTGGGAACAAACTGATGTAGATTTATCATGAGTACTTAAAAAACTGAACTTAACGATTGCTGTGCCATGATAATAGTGTCTGCAAGGCAAACAGAATGAAACTTATATAAAGTGACTTCTTGGATTAATGTCTATAAAATAGAAATGGGTGTGCTTCAATTTGAATTGTTTCATCTTGAATCAAATATCAAACCCTTGCAATCCATCAAAAAGATAAGGCGACTCTCCTGGTGTATGTTGCTGCCATCAATCACTAATCAAAGTCAGCAGGGATATGGAACTACAACCATATGAAAACTATAACAGACTTAACTTACAAGACTTGAACAGTGTTTTAGGGTTTCTCTGTACATAAATACTGACAACTTTGTCATTTTTCCAGTACACTGGCAAATCTTGTTGGTAAAAATCGGCATATATTGGTTTAATGGAACATCTGAAACATAGTATAAAGCACTAGTGTATGATGAATCATCATTTCTGTTTACCACTGAATCCCTAAAATGTCTAAATTTCAAACCACATGCTCCACTTGATAAAAGGACACCGCATCAGAAGTTTCAACCAAACTGGGTCAATTCAAAATTAGCTTCCGCACCTTAAGCCATCTCAACCATTCCACAATGATGCCATGTGCTTTCTTTGTTAAATGCTGGAATAAAGCCGCACCTAACATTCATCAATTTCAAAATCAAAAAATAATCACCTACCTACAAATAATCGTCGGATGGCATGAACTATAAAATGTTCCAAGTTAAGCATGACATGCCAAGGTTACGGATGTTTTTCAAAGGCAGCGAATATGCTGAAATTCTAATTAACAACATTTTTATCACTCGTTTTTCAATATTATTGACACTGATACACTGTGCTGTAGAAGTTCATATTCTAAGCTTTTATCTATGTCAGTTTAAGATTTTAGAAAACACAACAACATCGCTGCTCTTCAAAAATTACTAAATTAAAAAGATGATGCTGATTTTATTATGTTGAGCTTATCTTCTTGTTATTATATCATTTTTAAACTTCAAAAAATTTAGCTGAAATGTAAAAAAAACTATATAATCAACATCGGACTTGTTTATTTTTTTGAACTCGGTGCATTGTTTGAAACAGGAAATGAGTTTTTAACAATGTTACTACAATATGGGAGTCTCAGATTCGGCCAATGTGGGTAAGTGAGAAAGCTTGCCAGTAGCTTCTCAAGGGTCAGTGGTTCTTTCTGGGGATTTCCCTGGTTCTTCCTCCACCATTAATACTGGCCGCCATGTATAGCCTATTGTGTGCTGAAAAATGGCGTTAAACCCTACAACAACAACAACAACTACAATATGGTAATATGAATAAAAATCAAACTGTGTAATATGCGGACATATATACCCCACAGGGGGTGCATGGTAGAGAAAAACTTGGATAACCCACATATTAAATTCACTAATTTACAGCAATACAAACTACATTTGGTAAAAAAGACTGGATACTGTTACACAAGGCTTGTACACACTGAAATCCTTCAGTATTTGCACACCTTCAAATATCTATGTTAATCTTTTACATTTGAAAGAAAAAATAAAGAGAAGGACCTTTGCTGAACAAATTTTGTCTAAGTAACTGAGTTGCATCTTCCTATTTTACTCAACCTCGATTGTTATGTCTTGTTTCAAGTTTTTATTGTGCACAATAAATGTGCATGCAAAGGGCCAGTTTAAATTATAAATTATTTATTTCAGTTTGTGACCAGATGATTTAGGTACTGATTGTTATTTGTACAATTCTTACAAGTAACAATCCCTCTTCACAATATCTAAAATAATTATTATGAACATAAATAAATGAAAAGTTTTCACCCATGCTGTTGTAGTGGCGAGTGATGAAAAGCCTAGTACTTCATAATGTTATGGGTATTTTTAAATCCATGTTATAGTCAAAACTCAATAACTGATGCAATCATAACAATGGTGCCATAAATGCACTTTTCGTGGGGTAACGATTTTCAGGGAGTACCAATTTCTGCAGATTTATGATTGCTGACATTAATAAGATAGCCCCAACAAAGAATGGTCCATCAGTGGTAACAACAGGACCCAGTTCTTGTCATTCTCTTTCAAAATAATTAAACAATTATATTAAAAAAACAGAAAATCAGACTGTTATTATCAACCTTTAAAAGAGATGGCACCGTCTAAAACTGCTGAAAAAAATCCCCATTACTTGTTTGGATACTGCAATCAATTTATTCATAGATTTTGGCTGACTTCCCCTAAGCAGTATGATGTTAGGCTGAACAAGTGAAAACCAATGAAGCATGGTCAATAAACTTGGTGCATGAGAATGAACACACATACTTGTGCACACATGCAATGATTTTCTGGACTATTTTTATCAGAGGTTCTCAAGAACAAAACTAGGTCCCAATCCTAATACAACTGACATGGTTCCAATGTAAAATAATTCAAAATTATGCAAAATTCCAAATTTCGGCAATTAAGTCATTCAATTTTTACCCCTTTAAATGATGAACCCTGGCCCCCAATCCAAATCATTAAACGAAAATCCCTGCAGTGTGAACATTAAGTATTTGTGATATCAGACAAACCTTGCTGTGAGTTAGGTCCAGATAAGACATTTCTTCCATCCTCTGACGCCCTCGCCTTGCTCTTCGAACCAGTCTAGGTATCTTGCCAATAATCTTCTTTCCATTAGAATCATCATCGTCGAAGTCTGACCCCTCCCAATACTCTGACGCCTCATCATTCAATGCTACAAAGTCTAAACAATATCGAATCAAAGGTCCTACTTGCAATATTTCTGCAACCTTCTCCACCTGTTTCACATTCTCATCTTTCAGATGGATTGTTCCAGCATACAAGTATTCGAGAACAGTTTCGACTGCCCTAGGACTGACATCATCGGGAAGATAAAAGTTTAGGTGTTCATTTTCCTGTCTGTGTGCAAGGTGATTAAGAATTTCTGGGCAAGCGGCAATCAGCACCAGCTTGTGGACCTAGACACAGAAAAGAATAATAGTCTAAATCAGAAAGACTTCGAACAAAATATATCTCATTTAATTGCTAACCATTTCTGACCATAAATTACTACCTAACAGCTCAACAAATACTGACCATATATTTCATCATGGTAGTAGATAAGCAAGACAAAGAAGCCTCTTTTCTACTGCAATGGTAGAAGTATCAATAAATTTGGTACGGTTTGGTCAAAAAAATTCAATTTGCTAAACCCCCTGATGTATGCTGATCATGCTTGGAATAAATCATTATGAAGCAAAGCTGATTCATTCTTGTAAAAAGGAGGCAGAAGACTCCTTTTCTCATCTGTGTCCATTTCAGAAATGCCAAGATGAATTCTGTTCCTACTTAAGACAAATCATTATGAAACAAAGACGATTCACTCTTGCAAACTGCCAATCAATGTATAATTTTACTACCAACCAATTCAAGTAACAATCAAGATTAAGATAATTCCATACTTAATGAAAATAATTATTGCAATACAAAGTTTCTGAAACTTGTCTGAATCATCATGATCCATTTGACAGCATGGCTGACATTTTCAGTGGCATCAATGAATAAGGGACATATAAGACAAAGAAGAATGGGAGTTATGACAAGACTGATTACATCTAATTCGTGTTATAAAAAAGCACACTACAGTGGGATTTCATTGTTAGTGTCAAAGCACTATTTCCGCAAAGAGACTGCTCCGGTGGCCTAGTAGTTAGAGCGTCCACCTCGGATACGGGGAGGTCATGGGTTCCATCCCCGACCAAGTCATACCAAAGACATACAAAAATGGTACTAACAGCTGCCTCACTTGGCACTCAGCATTAAGAGGTTAGTGTTAGGACTGGTCAGCCTGGTGTCAGGATAATGTGACTGAGTGGGACATCATGCTACATGTCTGCAGCATGATTGCCCCAGTACTAGACATCACTTTAAACTGCCACACTACAGACATCATAGCGATATGACTGAAATTTTTTTAAAGCTATTCCAAACTGATGCATGTACAGTAAACATCATGTTCATCTGAAAACTGTATTAGGACATGTAACTTTTTCTAACTTTAGTACAGTTGCACAAATTTCAGTTCCAAACCCTATGCATTTCAATGGCTTCTTCCTATCTCTTATCTTGATGTAATTCTTGGAATTATTTTCTTCATTTGACATGAAAGATGGCAATTGTATCGCCCACCACATGACATACTCAGATTGAAACGCAATGTCCAATAAACATAACTGGGTCCTTTCTGCTTATTCTTATTGAATATTCTTTCTTATTCTTCTGTACTGATTAAAAAACTTAAAGGCTTATTTTTTTCTTTCGTCTTTACCATGTAGCAGCAGCTGGATGCCATTTTTAAAAAAACATTCTATAATCAATAGTTTGATCATGTAGATGCTTTGCATGACAAAATATGTGCAGTTTAAAGTGTCTGAGTACTACTGTAAATTAGTCTGGTTCCCTGATTAATTTCACTAAATCTTACATGAAACCCAGATCCAAATCAAACATGGACTAGCCGATTATACAGATTTTACGCAATAATCTTATTGCTGTAATTTTTCCTTTTATTCCATAAGTCTATGTTTTAATGGTCATTGTCAAAAGTCTTACAGCAAAACTGTAATGGTTGGCAGGTTTGAGGTACCAGAGTATGGGCAAGTAAAATAAATTGACCGATAGTGGTCATCTTCAGTTTATAATGCCTTTTGTTCTGCAAGTTGTATTCTCTGCAATCTCGTAACAGAACATAAAAGTACCTATATTTCACATTTATATGTACTGCATTCTTCATTCACGTAATGTGTATCTGTCTGCAGTTTCTTTCTTCTATCAATGCATTATTTCACATGATACAGTAGCAATGTTATTTTCTTGTAGTCAATAGCAAGGTTAGTATAGCATTTTCTTATGCATACATGATAATGTGAATGTACTATTTAAAGCAAATTTTGACAAATACAAAATATGTGCTTATATTGCAACTTATCAGTTACACTTTAATTGTAATATCTCTCCATGCATGGGATTCACTGACTCTCAAGACTTAAGTCAGCCATGGGCAGTTTAATGCACTATGATTGCAGACTATGAACAACAGGTGTGTCGATGATTGTTCTGATGCATGTCACTGATTTCAAGGTGACTAGATGATAATGGTGAATAACATAACCCATGAGATTTCTTTGACATGTACTTGGAAATAAAGACACTCACCTCTTAGGATTAGCCACCTGAAAATCTTGCATCCCATAAGTAGTTTTTATCTCTTGTTTGCAGGTTTATTATGGGAGACGAATACATATTTAATGTTTGAAAAATAATTAAATGTATCAAAATAAGTGTTTTCAAATCATTATCAAAAGTTAACTTGTCAGTTATTGTATGGATGCATGCTGCCGATTTCAAGATGAAAACTGGATAAAGTGGAAGTGAAAGCAGACATGCAAGTGGACACAACACTCAAAAATGCAAAGAGTGAATTCATTAACAATGGAATATTTCAGTGAGGGGCTTGGTTTGCATGATTAACTTAATATTAAGTGCAAATAAAGATAACTAAACTTTTAGGACATATTGCAATATGATTAAATTAATTTAACACATTTCTGTACTCGGCTGTTAAAAATATTTCAGTTTAAGGTCTTTTGCATAGCCATTTCCAAAGCCCATATATATCTATGCATTCGTGTCTTTTCTGTACATGTATATATCTTTGTCCTTCTAACTACATCTGCACTAAAACCTTTCCATTCTTTCCTCAACAATATATCTACATGTACTATTTAAATACATACATTCTCTAACTTTAATTATTTACATTGTTTTAAGGTGCAAGCAAAAAAACACGACAAAAGTTCTATACTTGTAAAAGAAATGTAATGCAATTTCCTTAAAACATACTGTACTTTATTATACTTAAATATTTTAATTATTTTAGTTATCACATTCTGAAGTCATATTTTCGGCCAAGCTCAAATCCCCCAAGGGCAGGTTGAATTTTCCATTTTTAAAATTTGTAAAGCCCTGCCCTATGTAAGGAGTTCTTAAAGAAGGAACATATACCTTGTACTGGGCATCTCTCATATGAATGACGGCATCACAATACTTGTTCTCTCGCCATAGCTCTGACATCTGAATCAAAAGCTGATTAGAGTGATTTGGTGTTCGGAAGGTCTTCTCCATTAGTCGAACATTTTGTGGATCCATTACTGAATGGATATAGTCTGTCAGCAGCCAGAACTGAAACATATAGGAAGGTCTGATGAACGAAAAGGAAAATTTATTGAAAATGTTTATTTTTCTGGCAGTAAATTTTTTCTTGTCTAAGATCCAAGTAATATCCACAAAATGAAAAAGAGGCATGCATAACATTATAGTCTATTATTAATCTATATTAAAATCATATCACTCAGGCAAACAAAATAAAAAAATATGCATGGTAAAGGTTATGGTGCATAATGGAAAGAAAATAAATAGTTGGCCTGAAAGCTGAATTAGAGTGTTTGTGCATTCTATCCACACATTACAGAAACCAGTGGGAACCAGTCTACTGAGGACTGGAAATGTTATACTGGTGCAGTTATGTGTGGCTAAGCAATCTAATCCTGAAGGTTAATGTGTGTACAAAACAAGCTGTTAATTGATTATCTAACAGTTGTAATCTGGAGAGTTTAAGGCCTAAAGTGGGATGTTTTTTGAGGTACTAAAAATAATAATGGGATCAAAGGTTGTCCATGATAGCTTTCAAGTCTTTTAATAAAAACTGGTGAACCTTTCGCAGAAGTAAGATCAAAAGGATAGTGTTACTGAGAGGATGATTTTGGCAGAAGCAACTGAATAGGTATTTTGATGTTTTCGTATTGTTAAATTGTTTATGCATTGTTCAAGATGTTTTTAGATGAATATTTAAGGGAATTTTACCTACATTTAGTTCATTTCATGTTAAAATGTCAGAACATCAGATTTCTCTCACTTCCGAAAAAATGCTCACTAAGAAATATGAAACTCAGGAATATATGTCATGTCCAACTAACAAACTTTCTCCTTGGGATGAACTTGGAGTATGGATAGTTCCCATGTCGAACGATAATCTCCACCCACTTACTGTTGCTCCCGCTCACAAGCCATCGTCAAAAGGATCCAGTACATTCAACAACAGATTCCAAGGGAAAATATTCTCGACAATGATTCTAAAACCTGATTGCAAGGTTCTTTCAGATGGTGCTTTAAAGAAAGGCATGAACAACCATACACAAGGATATATTTATGAAATAAGGATTTTCAATGGCAAAGTCCCACTGGGCAAAGTCATTTTTACTTTCATAACAGATGGCCATGTTTACCTTTTTTCATTGAATTTGTTGTCCACATCACCTGGTAGTGTCACCCATCTTTTATATAAGTGGTTTGTAGCAATCATGAAATCTATAAAAATTGGTACCTTATGAAAACTAATGTGTGTGTGTGTGATTTGGATTTTTAACATAGTCACATTGCTACAATGTCTGCAGTGTGGCAGTTTATAGTAATGTCTAGCACTGAAGCATCATGCAGCAGACATGTAGCTTCATGTCCTACCAAGTCATATTATCCTGACAACAGGCCAACCAGTCCTAACACTAACCTCTTAATGCTGAGTGTCAAGCGAGGCAGCTGCTAGTACCATTTTTTAAATAAGTCTTTGGTATGACTCAGCCAGGGTTCAAATCCGCTTTAATCACTTAGACCACCGGAGGGGTCTGAAAACTAAGGAATAAGTAGTTATTTTCACCTGTCTTTTTTGTGTTCTGTGCTTTTCCCATTGATTTGTTATAAATCTGAATGGCTTAAAACTGAATAATGAAAGTGTTTTTAATTCATTTTAGTGAAGCTGGAAATAGCTAAGTGAACATATAAAGAATGACAGAAAAAATTGTCTTGGTTTGTTCAGGAATTCAGACTATTCAACAGATTTTTATGCTGTGATATAACTGATTTGTTTTGTATGAACTTGTTTGAATCTTTCACAGTTTAAGTATGTAATACCATCATGATAATGTTGTATTGAAGATAATTATTTGAAAAATATTTAACATGGTAGCCAAAAACCCAGCCCTAGACAGCAGCATCAATAACAATGCTGAGAATAATGGATTGTACTTAGTTTTATCTTCTGCAGTTGTCATCTTGGTTCATTGGTGGATCTTAATTATCACAACTTGTGCATATACACAAGAAAATCATACTTTGTCATATTTCGCATCTTTAATTCAGTGTTTCAATTTTGGTATTCTCTTACTTTGAATGTTTTGTATGATGTCCTTGTAGAATACTACTCTTTTTTTATCAAAAGATAAATTTAGAACTCCACCGGAAGTGATTTTATTTTTATTTACATTTCTATTTTTGCTGAGCCAACAGATATAACCATCATTTTTTCTGTGGCAACAACAGTTTACGTTTTGTGTTTGCATATGTTCTCATGACTAACTGAAGGATTCTGTTCATATTTGGCATGAATCATTTTAAAAGTAAGACAATTCATTCCATGACATGCTGGTATGCCCAATAGATCTTGGGATCATGGTCACAGTCATGGAGAATTTGCATCAGGATTTTGGTTTAAAAAAAAAATTTCCATTGCCTTACATTTCCTAAACCCCTTAATGGATTTGGTTCATACTTGGGATGATTCATAATGAATCTACAACAATTCATTCTACCACGTGCAGGCTTGATCCTTTGACCATGAGGTCAAGGTCACAGGCAGCTATTGTTAACAGCTATATATTTTCAAATTTGTTTATACTGGGATGAATCATTATAATAAATTCCCAGTACTTGCCAGAATGAATCATAATGCACAGGTACAAACAGTAATATTAGCAATCTTTTATAATATTAATAGCTGCTCACTTGTGATAGTAGACTAAATTTCTTTGTAAAGTGGAATGTACAGCACGAGCATAACAGTTACTTACATAGATATAAGCGGTTATTAAAAAAAGGGTTTATACATGTTTCGAGTGTCACTGTAATTTACTTTATTTGAAGCGACCAAAAGATGACAAGAAAATGCTTATTTTCTGAACGTTTAATTTAGTTTATGTTTCAATCTACTATTGTCTCGTATACTAGTAAATGACTCAAGATTGTACTGTGATACACTACTACCAGATAAAAAAATTCAATTCATTGCTGCAAACCATTGACTGTGACCATCACCAACTTGGAACTGAATACCAAAGGAAATCAGAACCAGTGCAAGTATAAATGCATTTAATTATAATCTAATTTACTTCATGGAATATGGAACATGTCTGATTTGAAAGTACAAGACAACTTCAAAGTATCAATTCTAAAACATCCACTTTGCTTTCTATATGTGTAATGTATATAACCTACTGTGGCTGGAGCATTTCTTATAATCGGTTAAAAGGATGATGAGAATCTTGAACTAAACCAGGCGATCTAAACACTTCCTTCAATATTAATATTTGTTTTGTTAAAGAAACATACTTCAACTTTATCTGATTTTGGCATTCCCTGCTTCCAATACATTCTAGGCAAAAGAAATGTAGGCCAATGGAACTTGGAAACGTGTATTTGCTTGTGTGAGAATCTGACTAGAAAAAGACATCTGAGTAAGAAAATTATGACTAAAACATTAGGATTTTAATTTGTAGAAAAGCATCAATATGAGCTGCCAGGTGTGCGAGATATTCCTGAAAATCTGACTTATCATTACGATGTTAGTCAACATCCGAACATGCTACATAATGCCACTATTTGGGCAGTAAGACCTCGACCCCAAAAACAAAAATACCAGGGTTGATGTCTTACATTGTAGAACTCTAGTACAACCCACATAGCACATGTACATGCTCTAAGTCACTTTTTGAAGCTACTGGTGTCATTTTGGAGAATTTGAATACACATATCTTTAAATGGCATTTTTTCATTTTATTTCACACCATTTCCATCAAAATTCCATTGAAGACTGTTGTATTTGATCATTATATGTCATATATCTATGTTGACTTACATGTCCTTATATAGCTAAGCCTGGAATTTCATTCTATGGTAAACAAATATGCACCATAATTGACAAAAATTTTGCTTATGAACATACTTCTCATACATAAATAAGAATAAAATAACAGTTAAACTTTCTTGAAATCAGTAATATTTCAATAATAATAATATTCAAAACAATTATTTTTATATATTTATATTTCTTTGCCCTTACCACATTTAAGTTAAATATATGTTTTTAATTTGTAATGTTGTTATTCATGGATTTCCACCTTAATTACACTAGTGTGTTCAATATGATCATTGGATCCTTTCATTTATTGTGAAAATATTCTACCAGTGAAAGTATGGAGATTCCTTCTCTTACGTAAGTTGCAATTTATGTTTATTTTAATCCGTGTGTGCTACCATAC
Source organism: Sinohyriopsis cumingii (assembly GCA_028554795.2). Classification (NCBI taxonomy): domain Eukaryota; kingdom Metazoa; phylum Mollusca; class Bivalvia; order Unionida; family Unionidae; genus Sinohyriopsis; species Sinohyriopsis cumingii. Next base: position 36,373,006 of record CM068836.1, read on the forward strand.
CTAAGTTAGGCAAATACCATGATAATATCGAGTTGTTCCCCAATGGTACATTAATCGGGACCAGCCACCATATGTTGCTTTTTTTACATTTACACGCTTTGATTGACGAAGATTTTGTATAGGAATAGAAAGAAGGAAAGTCATAGAAACTTTACAAATTATAAGTAAGCAGCAATAGCAAAACAGCTTTAATATGTACTAATAAGAACATTATGTACCGCGATAATACAACGTTCCGGGGTAATAGTTCATTCCAATATCAACTTTCTTGACCCAGTGTAATGTCGAACTGCCATTGTAAAATTCCAGTGATCGATAATTTTTGTCTGGAAATGTTATGACAGTTAATGTGCAGATCACTCAGATATCATGACTGAATACACTTTGTCATAACTATATTAAGATTAAAATTTAAATCTAAAATTAGTTTTTACATTTATATCAGCAAATGTGCGTACATGATCCGTGTGACTTTTACTTAGGAGAAGAGAAATCGGTGTTAATCAACAATTTTCATTATTCAGGCCTAGGAATGGGCTGTACACTTTAACAGTTTCACATGTCAAATTAATCTTCCATGCCTTAGTGTTAAAACCCATGAAAGTTACAAATGACCCAGTGTGATACAAGTCTACAAGAGCTGACGGTGCGCGAGCACTGCAACGAAAACAGGTCAACATGCAAGATTCATAGAAAAGGTTCAGCTGAATTGCAAACTAATTGTTGCATGCAAATTATTCAGTTCCAACAGCTTGTGCATTTTTATATATACCCGTTAGATCTGCAAATTTAAACCCAAATTTCAAAACTTCTTGTAAAAACTGCATGGAAGGCTCTGAAAGCGGAACTCAGGGCGACTTCGTGCATTATAAACCGGTTGAATCTAAACTTCTGACACGGACATAAACTGAGGACAAAATGCGAACGTGTACTTGGCATTGTTGTTGTACTGTACGTAAAATAGCAACCAAGTTGATAAAGTTTTCAAGTACGTGAGAAATTAGTGATATTCGCTTCTGTTCGGACCACAATTTCTCATGATCCCTGTACAACACATTGACAATGTGCCATGATATGTTTCTTAAAATCCAGAAGGCGGCCTATGACGCAACACCATTATTTTTAAAAATTTACAATTTTACTAAAGTATGCGTCAAACACTATGATACCGTACACGCTGCCCATATAACTTCATTTTGTGTGCGGAGATATTGGCTCATATATCTCATATATAATAAATAATAAGAATATTAAATGGATGATTGTTGGTGGTGCAACTGAGTTAATTCTCAATATGCAAAACGACGGATCATCGCTTTTGATGGTACAGACAAATCCGTGAAATCGACTTGGATCTTTTGTATCGATATTCTTAATTCGTGGGACGTAGTATAAATATAGCAAAAAAGAAAATGAAAGTACTTCGGTTTCGAGGCAGAACAGGCAGCAAAATAAAATAAAGTTCTGAAAAGAAAAAGCTTAACTGTAATAGCAATAAATTGGGGGTAACGTTCTAAACTATTTTAAACAATATTCCACTTTTTCAATTATCCAACCAAAATTAAAGAAATTAAAATTTACTTTTACCAGGGAACAAGTGCATTCCTACGTGGTTTGATATATATAAAAAAAGCAATGATAAAAAAAAATGTCTTAGCCTTTCGTTGACTTTACCAAATCCACCAGAACAGGTATTTACTGAACTATATACAGTCTTTCAAAGTTTCTTTAGAAAAGAGCAAAATATGAAATAAAACGAAAATTATAATTAAAGGCTACTAACGATAATAACTGTTTTTTCAATTTAAAATGCTTTAAAACTTAAATGGCCTAGGAGAATATTATCTGGGAAATTTACTAGTGGTGAAATCAGGATTTGAGACCATCACATATGATTTCTTGGGATGTCACAGACCAGCATTTACTAGATCCCATATGCCGTTGGTGGTTGGGTGGAGGTATGAGTAGGATGGGTTTATTGCAGCACAATTTTTTTCGAAGCTACTACGATTTGGGCTAGCACGTTTTTCTTTTCTGAAAAGGCAATCACAAGCAACTAGTAGTATTAGGACTATATGGTCTTAAAACAAGTAATAGAAAATAGTGAGAAGCAACAAGCTTTTTAAAATTCAACAAATAATATATTTCCCTAGAATATAAAGCGAAAATTTCAAAAAGGAACTTACAGTAATGCAAAATAAACCTCAAATAATCATAGAATTACAGACGCAAGTCATAATTAAAGTTCTAAATAAACTCTAGTATAAATCCCAGTTAAATCTAACGCCGGAAGTGTTGATGTGCCTGTGGTGGCCGGTGAAGTGGCAATGTGTCAACAGTCTATTGTTGGATCAGAATAATACATTCCAAGAATATATCTTTATTTGAAATTTCACTTTAAATTCAAGTCTCTATTTTCAAGGATGTTATTTTTAAGCATTTTGTATTTCCAAAGAAGAATCACTTGAATAAAATAATTTGAATAAGTAAAATCCAGCCCAAATTAATTGGTGGACACAATAATACAACTCATTCTGCTAAGATCTTATAGCACGAATAATTAATTTCTAGAAAAGAAAGATTATCTAGTGCTGTACCTGACCTCAGGTTACAATTAGCATTTTCTATTTATAAAATAAAAAAGAACAACCTAATGGAAAGTTTCCTTATTTAAGGCTCAAAATGTTTACAAGATAAAATCTTAGCTATGATTACAAGTCTTTTTCTAAAATTATAATATAAAATGTAGTAAACAACAGGTAGACCCAGCATTTCATGGGGAATTTCCAACGTTCTAGACTCAGACTGAGATAAACATGTTTACTACAAAACCAAAATAAATTAGTCCGTTCATCTAGAAAATTAACTTGATTTTGGACAAGGTCAAGTCCAAAATACAATATCCATAGCATATAATGAAAAATAAAACTAACAAACAATGCAAATAAAATATACATAACAGTAAGCATATGCTGCCTATTGACTGGAGGAACAGATGTTGCAACGGTGGACCCTACTGCCGGCCAGTGAGAGTTTTAGGCTACTAGGATCCACACACCGGCAACCCATACAGCAACCAAATAACCAACGGTCTCAGCCACTCCAGCAGGCCACCTATACAGCCACCAAGGCAGTCGACTGTGACGGTAACTACCCCAACATCATACACAATGGCTACCCAACAGTACACAGATAGTTTTTCGAACCCAGCAGTCACACAGAACCCTCGAAGAAGGCAGGTACCCCCAGAGGAAGCCCCACGCTATAGATCAAACAACAAGGTAACCCAACCATACAAGGTGACAACATAGCAAGAGGGTAGCTCCAGCTATACAAGCTAGCAATACGGCAAACGACTACCATGCAGAATAGAAAAGCAAGAGCGGTAGGTTCACCAAGCATATAAGGCAACAACCAATTACAGAAGAGGTTTGGCCAATAGGAAAAGCAACAACCAGTTGGAGGAACGGTTGACCTACTATACAAGAAAACAGCAAAATAAGCGAGGCATCTCCAGCATACGAGACAACTATGCAATATACCACCAAGCAGCAACAAGCGGTGTAACCCACCTTCCACAACACAGGGATCAGTGCACGGTCTGCAGTATTACTATACATGTTGCAAGAAAACGTGTACGGCAGCAACCTAGTACCAGATATTGCTGCCTTAAGCATTCTGGAAGGACAAAACGGCTAGATGCGACTGCAATCACTCGATATGATTGCACCTTTGTGGACGAGGTACACTTGTTTGGCCACCTCCTACGCAAGATCTGACGCGCCCAGAGCAACGTGTGCTGTACAAATAATAATGGTGGATCCGCCAAAGACATTGTTTTGATATTCGTGGAGCAGTGCAGAAAAACATTCTCACAAGGTAGGCGTCTCCGAAAATCTGCATGGAGGACCAGACCTGCCTGGCTGACTTGAGCGGCCCAGGGGTACTAGCTCTGCCGCGTCGAATATTCGCGCGACCTCTCTGGTGTTCTCGATCGCAAGCACCTGGTACAACGCCTGCTGTCCCGATGGTTCAACTGCAAAGGGAGTGCATTCCCACAAGAGACGAAGGGGAAGAATCCTCGGCAACACTAACAGCGTCAGCGACTACTCCATTTCGTACCAGCTGCAGACCACAGAAGGTCACACCGTGCTGTGCAAGTTATACAACAAAGTCGTTTCGTTTCCAACGATTCGGAAAATGTTTTGTAGTCCACCTCGTGGATTATGTCGACTGGTCAATCTTGCACCTCCGTGAAATCTTCTGTACCACAGCGTACAACTTCGCGGCTGCACCCGCGCCAGGTCTATTTTGCATGCCTGCATGTAGGAGGTCGGGGTGAACTTACACACCGCAGAAACCATCGTGGAGGCAGTATTGGAGCTGGTCTCGCCCACCGAGAAAGAAGGCCTGTTTTTCGTGCAGCCCCCGAGACGGCAGTAGACAAACCTTGCCAAGGCGCTAATATATTGCATGGTGCTAGCAAACCGCCTCAGCAGGACAATCTACATATCCTGGAATGCACATCCGAAATCGGGCCTCGTGGCTGTGGTACGCGTACGACTTTGCGTGTGTATTTCTCCTTCCACATCGAGAACGACTCGCACTGTGTCAGTGCTCTGCATGTTGCGTGAAAAGCTCAGCAGCAGCGTCTGCCTGGTCATCTGGGATAGAGCCTCAATTTTTGTCTTTTTTCGGACCTCGCGGACCATGTCGAGATCATTTCGGAGATTCTCCTGTACTCTTTATGCGCTGCCATGATCTGTTCCAGGTCCTTTATCTCCTTCTGCCATGGAAGATGGGACACTGCAAAGGTTTCTTTCGTGCAGAACATACTGCCCTAGGCTCGGGCGATGTCTTTGCGGTGGAGAAAGTCAAAACGTACACGACGTCCACAAAGTTCAAAGCCTGGAGAGCGACTGCAGGCACGTACTGCTCCAATTAGTCGAGGCGGTACTATGTTGCTTCCAAATGAGCTTTCTTGGAGCATGTGTAGCTTTACTGCCGTCCGTGCGGAAATTCCCATGCTATGGAAGGCATCGCACAAGGATTGTTGATAATGAGCTGTATTTTTCATGGTTGCATCGAAAAGTGGAGCTAACTAGCTTATCATGTTGTTGCTTTGTATATTACGGCTACCGTTTCTGCAACAGGTTGCTACATTGTATTGTTTGGCTACCGTTTCTCCACTCGGTGCGCCTACATTCCTTGCATTGCTGTCGTCTTGTGTGATTGGAGTCACCTTGCATGCGTTGTATAAGGGACACTCTACAGTTTCGTATTTTGCATAGGGTTAGAGTTTTAAAGAAAACGAATTTCCCAGGTTTTCCGCACTGGTTATACTGGCTATTTAAAAAAACACATTGTGCATCTTAGGTATTGTTAAAAGAATCTTAATTCCCTTATTTTGGTATATGATTGATGTGTGTAATTTGAGTCAGAGAGTATACAGTTTTGTCTTAGTTCAGATGTGCACCTCTCAAAAAACTGCTAGCTCCGATTGGCCATGTTCACTTTCTGGAATTATGAGGTAAATTGTCAAAAGGAGCAGACACCTTATTTTTATTTTGTTAACATATATTTTTTAATTCATTTATTGCACTTTCAGAAGTTGTTGTTGTCTAGTCTGGCAAAATTCGTTTATCCTATTTTAATAACTGCTAAGGATGGTTAACTTCAGACTAATTCAGGCTGATTTTTGAGCACATTTGAACAGTAATTTTCGATAATTATGTGCTTAAATCATGTACAGTTTCCACAAGTACAATATCCAAAGAAATTTCAGCCACACAATATGAAAGTAACATAGAGGTATACCAACATTCTCTCTAAAGTTCATATTACAGTAATTGTGGTTGTTTAGCTGAAACATTTAAGTCACAAGCTTAAAAACAATACTTTTAATAACTCTCATGTTTTTCCCCACATAACAGTATTCAATATTATCCAAGTCCCACACAACCCCAGCTCCCCTCTTATGATGAAATGTGAGCTATTTTAAAAATGCACATTCCATTTTCTCAACATAACAACCAATGTTGTGCTGAAAGAGAGTGAAATGAAACTTGCCAGAATTGTTCCTGAGATCTCACTAATCAATTTTACGGTTTGAAAAGGGAAGAAACAGATCGGGTTTATCGAGGTCAAAGGTCAAAGGGTCAATTATTTTTTTCTTATTCTTCTAACAGTATATGGAAGAAAGCGAATCTGCTTTATCATCTTTATTTCCCTTATTTTCATTACAAGTAAATGAAAAGAAACGTTTTCAATACACTTTTCTTTTACTTAATGCAACAGTTTTAAATGTAAGTTGACTTCACTCCTGTGTCCTAATTTCCCCCTTATTAAGGTCATTGCGCACACACAATACCGGCACAAGGCTTATTGTGCAAGGAAGAATAAAATAAGTTTAACTATTCTCACCAAAGTGCATGATGCTTCAGAAGTTCATATCTGTAGTGGGTTTACTTTTCTCCAATTAGTTCTTTGGTCCATACCGTGGGGCTACTCTAGACGGTGGACTCTGCTAGCATCTAAAAGGGCTCTATTTGGGTCAAAAGGTTCAACAAGCCTTTGGTGTCCTGTTGGAGTAGCTGTTCGTTATGCTTGTCGTACATGCTGTTGTGGTGCATGCGTAACTACCGTCTCAATGATGGCTGTATCGGTGGCCCGCTGGGGTGCTGTGTAAGCTGCTGAGCTGTTGTATCGGTCGCCTGTGTGGAAGGTAGTCGCCAAAAACTCTTTGTGGCAGGCAAAAAACAAAAGTGGCCCAGTCGATATCGCCCCCGCCCCCAGCAGCATCTGCGCCGCCATTCGGTAGGCAGCCTATGAATACTAGACGTCGAAAATTTTACTTCCACTGGCAATGTAGTTAACAGCAACCTTTTATAAATGTTTTGGCTGTTCCAATTTGTTGCATGATGCCTAGATGCCATCATTGGAAAGTTTAGTTTATTATTTTTCAGCTATACAAGTTTATTCGGAAGCTAGAAAAGGATACTATTGTATGTAATGGAGTAATATTTCAACTTGCATGTCTTTTTTTTTAAATTTAAGAATAAAAAGAATATTTTGAACCAAACAAAATAAGGTGTTCGTGTTCTTATTTCTTTCTTTTTTTTCTCTTTCATTTGTTGTATTATTTATTTTTTAATTATTTTGGTCTTTCAAGAATCAGTTTCAGATTTATTTAACAGTTATGAAGCATATTCTAACATTTTGCATGATCAATGCATGATAATTTCAGCATAATAAGAATATTTTAGGTATAAATGTATTTTGGACTTGACCAGTAACTTTTAGTTAGTTAACAACTAATATATAGTTAATATTTCTATATGTGTGTGGGTTAAATATTAGGATTATTATCAACGGAGGTAGACATATTTAATTGGGTCTGGGTCTAGGACACTGGAATTCACCCATGAAGAACCTGTTGTACATGATATTTCCCGTATTCTTTTTTATAATTTTAGTATTAGACCTTGTCTTATTGGTAACTTAGAATATTCTAGAATGGAACTTTTGACCTTCATCCTGGTTTTACTTTTGCGTCTTAGCTTTTTATATAATGTTGATTACTTGAGAGATTATTCATCCTGGCATTTAACATCTGAGGCAGAATCAGTCTTATTATAGTGTTCAGAAATTCATTCGGGTGGCATTATTTATTCAAATTATTACTCACTGTAAATACAAAGTGCATATCTATACTATTCTTGAACCGGAACATTAACTTGGAATTTTAGTGATTTCAGACAAGAACATTTTTAGATTATATTATTGTGACACATCAAAAGATTCTTCGCATATCATGACGTTTCAGGACAGTGGTACATTGCCACTTCGTGACCACAGGCACACCAACACATTAAATATTATAACTTATTTGGAATTCCACTGAAATTCAGTTGGAAATTTATACATTTGGACTTTGTGATAAAACTTTTATGACTATCTGTGACTTAATTCGCAATATTGTAAGCTCTTTTTAAATTTTCACTTTTTATTGTAGAATACTTTTTAACTTTACAAAACTTGATGGTTTTTACTCTTTTCTTTTTCTTAGTTTAAGACCATAGATTGGCAATAATAGATGATACTCTTTATCACTCTGCTTCCTACTTTACACCCCACCCCCTTTCGCATCCATTTGAAGTTTTGTAGTTTGTAGGTGTGGGTGATAGTGAGTCAGGATAAGTCTGGAAGAGTAATGATGGGTATTGACTCATGGACTTCCACCATGTCAAGGCCAATAGAGTTTTCTTATTTACCTTCGATAGACGTTTGTAACGTTATAGTTTCCATAAAACCCATAGGACATGGATCATATTTACTGTTAAATTCCTACAGACTCCCATTTGGTCATTGTTACGGATATCTATATCATAGATTATTTTATAATATAGTTTTAAAGTCATTTGGGTTAATGACATTTATATTTTAATTCTTTAACTCTGTGGCTGGTCTGTATTATAAGAAGAACACATCGTCTTAATAATTCATAAGTGTACCTTCCCAATACATTAGTGTTCTTTTTCCTTAAATCAAATTAATAATTTAATATCTTTTTATTGTATCTTAAACAGGGACGTAGCTACCATAGAGCAAGAGTGTGCAAATTATATGGGCCCACAAAATAATTTTTTACACGATATTTTAGGCAGGGGTCATACAGTAAGATTTGCATAGGGGCCCAACTATCCTAGGTACGCCACTATAATCATATGATTTTCATGATAATAGTCGTGTGTAAAATAGTATACATTCTGCAGCCACAGCTAATTTTTAAAGATTTAGTTTCAAAACTTATTATGAGATTCATCTAAAACTAATGAAAGAATATAAAGAACAAATTACACTGTGCTTTAATTTCTACATCTTCGCTTGCACAGCAGGAAATAAATTAAACTCTTCAGGGTTTCCATCAAATATATTAAATACACTGTTCACAACATTCATAATAATAGATTTAGTTGTAGTTTAATTGTCAATATATTTGTAGCTGCAAAATATTTTCTTTTTTTTTTTATTATTTAATCTCCGTTTTAACATTCTTGGTCTTTGATACGGAATCAGCTACAATTATTAGTTCCGGTTCAGAACGGCAGGACATCATAATTATTAGTTCCGGTTCATTATCCTATACATGTAGTCTCAAACAAATTTTAGAGCATTCCGCCCCCCCCCCCCCCCTTTTGGTGGTGATACAAGAGTTAGATTTAGCTATTCGTAGTGTTTATTTAAAGGTAATTATTTATTCTTTAGAATTAGAGCATTATGGTGTGGTTGTCTGTGTTTATTTCGGCGACCGGGCACAGTGAGCAATGAGGCATTGATTGTAATCCGGTAGTGAAATCTGTAACCCAATGTACGGTCACATTGGTACTGTTTAGTCCAACCTCTTAAAACAAAAACACCGTCTCTGATGCGGGTTCGAACCCCGGCTGAGTCGTACCAAAGACTTATAAAACTGGCAGTAAAAGTTGCCCCGCTTGGCTCTCAGCATTAAGAGGTTAGTGTTTGGACTGGTCAGCCAGTTGTCAGGATAACGGTACCAATTGTACAATCCCCAAGTGGGCGGAGCTTAAGCTTATACTCAATAATATGATTGTTCATGTCCACCTGTCTCTGATGTTAAGTTCTGCATCTGCCAAACAAATATAAATTCCTTTATTTTAGGTGAATTTGACATTTTTTGAAGTAGAAGAGGTACATTGACCTTTGATCTAGTTATTACATAATATATAATGTGATTTATCCCATATCACCCATGTGAAGTTCAGTAAGTGCTGATATGAATAAAACACAACTCTTAGTTAAAACAATTCATTTTATTCCCAAAATTTAGTTTGATAATAAAGCACACATATGAAAACTGCAGCTGAAATAGTTCAAAGACCATTACATACACATTAATATAAGACACAGCTTGGTACCTCATAAAATTGTTTTTGACAAGCGAGACTAAGTATACTTGTTACATGTACAGTCCTGAGCTATATCATAGATTATTTAAAAAAATTAAGGTTGGCAGTAGGTATAATGGTACCAATTGTACAACCCCACGTGGGCAGAGCTTAAGGTGTAGGAACATTGTATTCAGAAATAAACAACAACACTAGCTGTGATTGGTGCATTATGTAAGAGTTGTACTTTCTGTTAGGCTTAAAAAATAGTTGAGCATCTTGGCAACATGAGATTATGTTAATTCATATCTGGATCATATTTTGTATTTTTTATGATTTCTTTAAAATGTGGTACACATGGCTGAAAATGTGTCTGTTGTGACTAGATAACTCTTACCCCTGTCTAGTTCCAGCAGAGGTATCTCTCTTAAATGCAGTGGAGTACATGGTTCTGTCCTTGTCAAATTGACAGTCTAACATTGTTCTCTATGACAGTGTGTGACATGCAATCTGAGGTAGGATAGAAAGTATATTTATTTCACAAAACATTAGTATTGAGGTCTGTGGAAAAATAATTGGTACTGTGATACCTGCTGGACATCACTATAAACTGCCACACTGCAGACATCGTAGCGATATGACTGAAAAATTGTTAAAGCTACGTTTAAAATCTGAACCACACACATACACGAAGGTTCCAGATAACCTAAGACAAGAACTTCACTGTTCATCTTTGAAGGTACTTTAGAATAAGATATGATTTATTATACTTTGGACATGATATAAAGCTCAGTACCAAGAAACAAATGTAGAGAATACATAGTAAAATTAATTGTGATCTGATTCCTGTCAACTCACGGAGCTAACCAATTTCTACAATGTAAAACCTCAACCCTGATATTTATGTTTTGGGCATCAAGGTTTTAATGCCTAAATAACAGTGCTTCGTAGCATGTCTTGATGTCGACTAACATCGTAGCAAAAGTAAAAATTTCACTCATGCCTCACACTTGCAGCCCATAATGTTTTTCTACAAATTTAAGTCATACTGTTTTAGTCAGACTTTTCTCTGATGTCTTTTTTCTAAACAAATTTAAATTTTCACACAAGTAAATGGACCTGTTTTCAAGTTTCTACATTTCAGATGGTTGAAAAGTGATGGAAGCCGGGAATACTGAAATCAGGTTAATTCGAAGTATACATGTTTAATGAAATGAATAAAAATATATTAATATTGAAGAAAGTGTTTAGATAGCTTCGTTTCATTGAAGATTCTTTTCATCCTTTTAACTAATTTTGGTATATCCGACTTACGCATTCCAGCCAACTTAAATGTAGGCCAACAAAACTTGAAAACATGACCATTTGCTTTTATGTGGGATTTTGAATTTATTGTTAAATACTGACCTATTCATGATGTTAAATTCTTGAAGTCATTCCCATTTGAAGATGGAGAGTGGACTTTCTCATAGGCCTTTGGTGTTTCTCAAGTGGCACCACACTTAACATCTTCTGTTGTCATCCTTCTTTAATATCCTGAACTAAGTACTCAAGTATATTACTGTGTCTCACTACCTGCATTGACCTTCTGTCTAATCTGAACTAGGACTCGAGTATATTACTGTGTTTCACTACCTGCTTTGATTTTCTGTCTAATCTGAACCAGTACTCTAGTATATTGATGTGTCTCACTACCTGCATTGACCTTCTGTCTAATCTGAAGTAGGACTTGAGTATATTACTGTGTCTCACTACCTGCATTGACCTTCTGTCTAATCTGAACTAGTACTCTAGTATATTACTGTGTCTCACTACCTGCATTGACCTTCTGTCTAATCTGAACTAGTACTCGAGTATATTACTGTGTCTCACTACCTGCATTGACCTTCTGTCTAATCTGAACTAGGACTTGAGTATATTACTGTGTCTCACTACCTGCATTGATTTTCTGTCTAATCTAAACTAGTACTCTAGTATATTACTGTGTCTCACTACTTGCATTGATTTTCTGTCTAATCTGAACTAGTACTATAGTATATTACTGTGTCTCACTACCTGCATTGACCTTCTGTCTAATCTGAACTAGTACTCGAGTATATTACTGTGTCTCACTACCTGCATTGACCTTCTGTCTAATCTGAACTAGGACTTGAGTATATTACTGTGTCTCACTACCTGCATTGATTTTCTGTCTAATCTGAGCTAGTACTCTAGTATATTACGGTGTCTCACTACCTGCATTGACCTTCTGTCTAATCTGAGCTAGTGCTCTAGTATATTACTGTGTCTCACTACCTGCATTGACCTTCTGTCTAATATGAACTAGAGCTCGAGTATATTACTGTGACTCACTACCTGCATTGACCTTCTGTCTAATCTGAGCTAGTACTCTAGTATATTACTGTGTCTCACTACCTGCATTGACCTTCTGTCTAATCTGAACTAGTGCTCGAGTATATTACTGTGTCTCATTACCTGCATTGACCTTCTGTCTAATCTGAACTAGGACTTGAGTATATTGCTGTGTCTCACTACCTGCATTGATTTTCTGTCTAATCTGAACTAGTACTCTAGTATATTACGGTGTCTCACTACCTGCATTGACCTTCTGTCTAATCTGAGCTAGTACTCTAGTATATTACTGTGTCTCACTACCTGCATTGACCTTCTGTCTAATCTGAAGTAGGACTCTAGTATATTACTGTGTCTCACTACCTGCATTGACCTTCTGTCTAATCTGACCTAGTACTCTAGTATATTACGGTGTCTCACTACCTGCATTGACCTTCTGTCTAATCTGAACTAGTACTCTAGTATATTACTGTGTCTCACTACCTGCATTGATTTTCTGTCTAATCTGAACTAGTACTCTAGTATATTATGGTGTCTCACTACCTGCATTGACCTTCTGTCTAATCTGAACTAGTACTCTAGTATATTATGGTGTCTCACTACCTGCATTGACCTTCTGTCTAATCTGAGCTAGGACTTGAGTATATTACTGCGTCTCACTACCTGCATTGATTTTCTGTCTAATCTGAACTAGTACTCTAGTATATTACTGTGTCTCACTACCTGCATTGACCTTCTGTCTAATCTGAACTAGTGCTCGAGTATATTACTGTGTCTCACTACCTGCATTGACCTTCTGTCTAATCTGAACTAGGACTTGAGTATATTACTGTGTCTCACTACCTGCATTGATTTTCTGTCTAATCTGAGCTAGTACTCTAGTATATTACTGTGTCTCACTACCTGCATTGACCTTCTGTCTAATCTGAACTAGAGCTCGAGTATATTACTGTGTCTCACTACCTGCATTGACCTTCTGTCTAATCTGAACTAGTGCTCGAGTATATTACTGTGTCTCACTACCTGCATTGACCTTCTGTCTAATCTGAAGTAGGACTCTAGTATATTACTGTGTCTCACTACCTGCATTGATTTTCTGTCTAATCTGAGCTAGTACTCTAGTATATTACGGTGTCTCACTACCTGCATTGACCTTCTGTCTAATCTGAGCTAGTACTCTAGTATATTACTGTGTCTCACTACCTGCATTGACCTTCTGTCTAATCTGAAGTAGGACTCTAGTATATTACTGTGTCTCACTACCTGCATTGACCTTCTGTCTAATCTGAGCTAGTATATTACAGTGTCTCACTACCTGCATTGACCTTCTGTCTAATCTGAACTAGTACTCTAGTATATTACTGTGTCTCACTACCTGCATTGATTTTCTGTCTAATCTGAACTAGTACTCTAGTATATTATGGTGTCTCACTACCTGCATTGACCTTCTGTCTAATCTGAGCTAGGACTTGAGTATATTAATGTGTCTCACTACCTGCATTGATTTTCTGTCTAATCTGAACTAGTACTCTAGTATATTACTGTGTCTCACTACCTGCATTGACCTTCTGTCTAATCTGAACTAGTGCTCAAGTATATTACTGTGTCTCACTACCTGCATTGACCTTCTGTCTAATCTGAACTAGGACTCGAGTATATTACTGTGTTTCACTACCTGCTTTGATTTTCTGTCTAATCTGAACCAGTACTCTAGTATATTGATGTGTCTCACTACCTGCATTGACCTTCTGTCTAATCTGAACTAGGACTTGAGTATATTACTGTGTCTCACTACCTGCATTGACCTTCTGTCTAATCTGAACTAGTACTCGAGTATATTACTGTGTCTCACTACCTGCATTGACCTTCTGTCTAATCTGAACTAGGACTTGAGTATATTACTGTGTCTCACTACCTGCATTGATTTTCTGTCTAATCTAAACTAGTACTCTAGTATATTACTGTGTCTCACTACTTGCATTGATTTTCTGTCTAATCTGAACTAGTACTATAGTATATTACTGTGTCTCACTACCTGCATTGACCTTCTGTCTAATCTGAACTAGTGCTCGAGTATATTACTGTGTCTCACTACCTGCATTGACCTTCTGTCTAATCTGAAGTAGGACTCTAGTATATTACTGTGTCTCACTACCTGCATTGATTTTCTGTCTAATCTGAACTAGTACTCTAGTATATTACGGTGTCTCACTACCTGATTGACCTTCTGTCTAATCTGAGCTAGTACTCTAGTATATTACTGTGTCTCACTACCTGCATTGACCTTCTGTCTAATCTGAAGTAGGACTCTAGTATATTACTGTGTCTCACTACCTGCATTGACCTTCTGTCTAATCTGAGCTAGTATATTACAGTGTCTCACTACCTGCATTGACCTTCTGTCTAATCTGAACTAGTACTCTAGTATATTACTGTGTCTCACTACCTGCATTGATTTTCTGTCTAATCTGAACTAGTACTCTAGTATATTATGGTGTCTCACTACCTGCATTGACCTTCTGTCTAATCTGAGCTAGGACTTGAGTATATTACTGTGTCTCACTACCTGCATTGATTTTCTGTCTAATCTGAACCAGTACTCTAGTATATTGATGTGTCTCACTACCTGCATTGACCTTCTGTCTAATCTGAAGTAGGACTTGAGTATATTACTGTGTCTCACTACCTGCATTGACCTTCTGTCTAATCTGAACTAGGACTCGAGTAAATTACTGTGTTTCACTACCTGCTTTGATTTTCTGTCTAATCTGAACCAGTACTCTAGTATATTACTGTGTCTCACTACCTGCATTGACCTTCTGTCTAATCTGAACTAGTGCTCGAGTATATTACTGTGTCTCACTACCTGCATTGACCTTCTGTCTAATCTGAACTAGGACTTGAGTATATTGCTGTGTCTCACTACCTGCATTGATTTTCTGTCTAATCTGAACTAGTACTCTAGTATATTACGGTGTCTCACTACCTGCATTGACCTTCTGTCTAATCTGAGCTAGTTCTCTAGTATATTACTGTGTCTCACTACCTGCATTGACCTTCTGTCTAATCTGAAGTAGGACTCTAGTATATTACTGTGTCTCACTACCTGCATTGACCTTCTGTCTAATCTGAGCTAGTACTCTAGTATATTACGGTGTCTCACTACCTGCATTGACCTTCTGTCTAATCTGAACTAGTACTCTAGTATATTACTGTGTCTCACTACCTGCATTGATTTTCTGTCTAATCTGAACTAGTACTCTAGTATATTATGGTGTCTCACTACCTGCATTGACCTTCTGTCTAATCTGAACTAGGACTTGAGTATATTGCTGTGTCTCACTACCTGCATTGATTTTCTGTCTAATCTGAACTAGTACTCTAGTATATTACGGTGTCTCACTACCTGCATTGACCTTCTGTCTAATCTGAGCTAGTTCTCTAGTATATTACTGTGTCTCACTACCTGCATTGACCTTCTGTCTAATCTGAAGTAGGACTCTAGTATATTACTGTGTCTCACTACCTGCATTGACCTTCTGTCTAATCTGAGCTAGTACTCTAGTATATTACGGTGTCTCACTACCTGCATTGACCTTCTGTCTAATCTGAACTAGTACTCTAGTATATTACTGTGTCTCACTACCTGCATTGATTTTCTGTCTAATCTGAACTAGTACTCTAGTATATTATGGTGTCTCACTACCTGCATTGACCTTCTGTCTAATCTGAGCTAGGACTTGAGTATATTACTGTGTCTCACTACCTGCATTGACCTTCTGTCTAATCTGAACTAGTGCTCGAGTATATTACTGTGTCTCACTACCTGCATTGACCTTCTGTCTAATCTGAACTAGAGCTCGAGTATATTACTGTGTCTCACTACCTGCATTGACCTTCTGTCTAATCTGAGCTAGTACTCTAGTATATTACTGTGTCTCACTACCTGCATTGACCTTCTGTCTAATCTGAACTAGTGCTCGAGTATATTACTGTGTCTCACTACCTGCATTGACCTTCTGTCTAATCTGAACTAGTGCTCGAGTATATTACTGTGTCTCACTACCTGCATTGATTTTCTGTCTAATCTGAACTAGTACTCTAGTATATTACTATGTCTCACCACCTGCATTGACCTTCTGTCTAATCTGAACTAGGACTCGAGTATATTACTGTGTCTCACGACCTGCATTGACCTTCTGTCTAATTGATTGTAGATAAAAACATTTGGTTTTGTAATATCAATAGCATATTAGCAAAATGTCATATGCTTTGTGAAAACCCCAAACTTCTGACCCATAGTTGAAAACGTGCATTATTTTAGGTCAAAGGTTTGTAACACATATAGCACAGGTTGTTGGAAGAAAACACAAAATACACAACCAAGATTTTTGTAGCAAGATGATATCTATATCAAGCTGTCACCAAAATGCCAACTTTTGTAACCTCTCTCTTATTGTTATCATCCCCCAGCTGTATCTTTATTTCTCAGTTGATGCAGCACAATTTTAATTTATGTACCATTCTTCAAAGCAGCCTAAGGCAACCAAGTCATCTGCATACTGCAGTGCAAATGAGCGTATTTTAATTTTGTACCACAGCATGGTCAGAAATGTGTATTTTTGTAATAATAATAATAATAATTTCATGCTCTCACTCTCCATAGTCTATCATCCACAGATTCCTCTCAACACACACACACACACACACACACATAAACACACACACACACACACACACACTGCTTAAATTAAATTTGAATTATTAAAGTATTATAAAATTAATTAAAATACTGTTTTAAAACAATCTAGTCTCCTGCAGAGTGACTTAACAAGTTTGCACATGAATTGATTGTCACACATTCTCATTTCACAGCAGATAAACTTTTTTCTATTATTTAAATATGTTGTATGCATACTTAATGGTGTCATGTCATAATGAATCATGTTTACTAAAATGGAAAACAACTTCTCCATATCCTTATGAATGTCATATACAACATACAAACTTAAGTTGTTCTCATGTCTTCATATTTATTACAAAGGCAAAAAAAATATTTTTCATCTTCTACTTTATTTTAAAAAAAAAGGGTCAATATGTTTTACCTTTGTGATAACAGGTGTTGGTAATGGCTAATTTTAATACAGGGGATATTCCCCTAGTTTACATCTTAAGGCAAAGTTGCTGTAGAATTTATAAATAAATATTTAATGATAAATTCGTTATACCCATTCTTGACACATACATCCTTTAGACATTGATCTGAGTCTGTAGAGTTTACAAGACTCAGATATTAGGACTTAAGTTGTAATAGATCTTTTGAGTTGCTAAGTTTAAACCCAACATGATTAGCATTTATGTCTATTGTGATTAGTTTATGCATCATCATAAATGTTGCTCTTCCATGTTTATCAGATCGAGAAACATGATCATTGATAATGTTATTATGTTTACAAGAGCATTTAATGATTATACCAAAATACTTGCATTCCCGTCAAACAACAATTTTGCATTCTTTTTAAATCTAAAATGTCATATATCGATAAGTCTAACACCTAAACAAAATTTTATGATTTTAGTTTTTTTAAATATTAATAATAACGCTTTATTTAAAAGGAAATAATTCATTTAGTTTTCATTATTATCCTCCCTTAGGCTCTTAATAGATGTTTCAGAGCTAATGTTTGAAATTTTTTACAGCTGACTTTGAAATTTGGTACACTCTGATGGTGGGTGATGAAACGTACAAACAGTATACTGAATTGGAATCTTCCAATTCATCTAGTATTGGAATCTTCCAATTCATCACATTCTTCATCAACAATCAGCAGTTTCACTAAGTCATTTGGGAGATTGCTCTGGTAGCCTAAATGGTTAGAGCGTCTGCCTCGGATGCAGGAGGCCGCAGGTTCAAACTCTGGCTGAGTCATGGAACTTGTAGCTGCCTTGCTTGGCATTCAGCATTAAGAGGTTAGTGTTGGAACTGGTCACCCTGGTGTCAGGATAATGTGACTGGGTGGGCCATGATGCTAAATGTCTGTGGCATGATGCCCCAGGTCATGACATCACTATAATCTGCCACGCTGCAGACATCTTAGCGATATGACTGAAACATTGTTAAAGCTATGTTAAAAATCCAGATCACACACACACACACACAGAAAAGTCAGTTGGGCATATCAGTTCTGTTTGGTGCTATCTGTCATTATCTTCGTATGTACTTTTGAGTGGTTCTTAGTGAAACTTTTTGTTGAATGCATGTAGGGAATAATCAAAGTATACCAGTATAAGACTGAAATAGCTGTTTTCATTTTCTTGAAAGTGAAAAGAGAGTGTGTATTATCCAATTAATAAGCAGAGATCTCAAAAACGCTTAATTACGTGTATTTGGACACCTAGTTTTGATCTGGGACGCAGAAAATCACTGAGGCAGGAGTCCTCCATACGCATGTAACAGGTGTGCAGCAAAATTCAAAGACTTGCCAGTCCTGCTTCAGTCACCTGCTTTGTGGGAAAATGTGTTGATCAATTAGCTGTGCTGATATTTACAATGTGGTCATTTATAAAAGTACATCAAATAAACAACTTTAGCTTTCGTTATTGTGTTCATTTCCGAATGTAGCGGAATAAGTAGTGCACGTGACCTCAGAATCAAGACACGTTGAGACTTAGACAATATGCTATTCGTAAGTGGGTGACAAGTCGCCTTAAAATGTAAACTTCGCCTTCTTCTGTTAGGAAAGCGAAAACGACTTTGCCCTGTGATTATTTAAGAGGTACATTGACTGACCATACCATATTTTTTTAAATGCCCCTCGCCTTAGCCCAGTTAGTTCTAGTGTTGTAGTGAAATGTATTCATCAGGGCATCAGTAGCTAGGCCTAGTTTTTATATCAATTATGTTGACAAACTTTTGCCCATTCACAAAAGGTAGCAGCTATCAATTTCCTGCATGCTATCCTTTGATGATAAAACATACAAACTTGTGTTTTAAGATCAGAATCGCTGATCTGGATATGTATTAACTGCCTCTTATACACTATTTCGTCATAAAATTAGTTTGAAACTGCAAGTGAACCAGTAGGCCTAATGGGAAATAATGGCGGACTTCGCTAAGTCTGGGATGTACCAGTTTATTAGATTGTCTGTTTTCTTAAATCATCAGGCAAATATATTCAGAAAAAATATACAAATCATTGAAACCAAAGCCTAGGTATTATTTTATTAAAGATTTAACTTTAAAATGCAAATTATGTAGGTCAGAAATGTATAGGACAATACTGTGTTGTGGAATTTGCGAGATGCACTTTAAGGTCTAAGCTGTTTTCTGACTTAACATGTATTTGCGAAATTACGGAAAAAACAGCAAATCAGATACTATTTATTTGCCTAAAATTACTACAATTATGTATACAAATAAATAAACCATAAATTTGCGATCCTGTCAATGGACTGTTGTAATGAAGCTATATTATGGTGAGTGATTACATTACGAAAACATCTCCATCTAAAGATAGATGCACTCACGTCTGTGTTGATTCTGTAGGAAAGAAGGGACTGCAACTTTTGATGGTGAGACTCCTATTTTTACCAAAATGGGAGTCCTGGACTCCTAGTTCTAAAATCCTAGCGAGACCTCTGAATAAGAACATGTGATAAAATTTACAATTAAATGGTATGCCACCAATACAGTACACATTGATAACCTTAAATATTATACGTCAAAAGTACCATGTGCTTTTTTTTCAAAGTTTGTATGCAAATCTAATGTATGGTTCATCTTTCAGTTTTGAAACAGTTACCATGGAAACAGGAACAGTGCTTGTGACAGGTGGGGCAGGTTTCCTTGGACAACATGTGGTTGAATTGTTACAAAGCAGTGCAGATTATGTGACAGATATACGGATATTTGATATAGAACCATACATAAATAAACTTGGTAAACTTGCATTAAAAGTGTGATCTGTTTTCTTTATGCCATCTATCATTAGTTTGAGGATTATGCCTAGTCATCCTTTGAATTAAGTAAACTTTGTTTGATAATTCTTATAAAAGCTTTTGATTTTTGTTATATTGTTGTGGCCACAAAAATCACCACAGATACAAGTGTATATTGATCTCATTATTTAAAAAAAAATGTCTTAACTTTTTTCATGAGACTTTTGGTCTGTAAATGTTTTTAGTAACATCACAAAACATTTTTTTCCAGTGCCTCAATATTATCATCTTCTTCCAATGCCAGAGCAGTATTCCTTAACAGAATATATGTTGTCTTGCAAGGATGAATGATACCACTGCTTGGCCTATTGATACACTGCAATTTCTGGGGCTGAAACATCCATTTTATATACAGTTCAAAATTAAGTACTAAACATAAAGTTATGTGGGACTTTGTTCAGTTCATAATTTGATATACTAATTTTATAACTAGGTTAATATACTTTATTTATCTAATAAGTCCACCATTATTTTTACATGATTTTGTATAGACATTTCATCCAAATATCTATCTCTGATAATAAGCTCATCCACTCCTTTTTGCTTCCCTGGTCTGATCATGAGAAAAATATTATAGTAAATCTCTGCAGGTTACCAAGTGAGAAAGCCAGTGAAAAGTATCATTGGTAGTGTATTGGACAATGCTGCACTTCAGGAGGCCTGCAAAGGAGTGGATGCTGTATTTCACTTGACTGGTTGTGTTGACACTAGAATGTTTCCAGATGTCCAGAAGCTAAATGCAGTCAATGTCCAAGGTAGGTAAGGTATTATTGATAGTTTATAGAATGAACACCCAGCTACATAGGGGAGCTGTGTAGCTCAGTCCCTATAGTGTCAGACTCATAATACAAGAGTTGTGGGTTCATATCCTGGCCCGGTCAGCAAGGGTCAACTGTCTCAGTGTAGCCTTGGGAAAGGTACTAAGCTTTCATTTACTCTGTGAGATAAGGCCAATAAAGTGCCAAAAGGATTATTTAAATCCAACTTACCAACCAAGAAATATCACAGAACTGCAGCTGCATAATGTACAGTCAGGGTCTGTGTTGGTTGCTGCAATCAACAATAGATGAATCAGTATAGAACCTGATATGACAGCATATTAGGGGATTGCTGATCTGATTCTATGGTGGTTGGTTTAAAAATTGCATGTGTATTATACATCAGCAAATATGGTATGAATACCATATTTGTCTGATAATAAGCCCATACTTGATGTTGAGTCCATCCTCATTTTTGTTAAGTCTTCCATGGCAGAAGATCAGCTTAGTGATAAAATCAGTGCCCATGTGCTTGTCCATCAGTATATGCACCCACACCTTAAATCAATGTTTTCTTTTCCCTTTCATTTCAGTACTATTTGTCTTACCATCTTCAGATGCATGATGAGAACATAGTTTAGGTTGGGCTTATCACACAGGCTATGGTCTAAAAATCTTTGATAATAAGCCCTCCCTCTGCTTATTGACAACTTGATGAGGCTGGCACCCTGGTTTTATCATGGGAGTGATGCCGTAATAAATCGTTTTTCTTATCCTGTGCAGGTTAGAGTAATTCTGTGCAGACCTAGGAAGAACATATGCAATTGATTTAATTTTTTAAGACATTACAAGTCATTGAATCTACAATTAAGATTTCTCTTTGATTACTACATTATTTAGTTTTTTTTAAACAAAAATATAGCTAGACCTGTGTTTTTTAAAGACTGATTGATGAAGAAAACTGCAGATGTAGAGGGTTTACACAGAAATATATTTGTGGTCTTAACAAAGATATGAAATCAGAGCTTATCAAAAGTAGTTGATTACATTCTAAAATGTAATTTAATCAATTACTCAACTCAGACATGAGTAACTGAAATTAAAAATGATATTTTGAAGTAACTGTAATTGAATTAATTACAGTTGAATGTAATCAGCATGTAAAAACTCTGCAAACTGTTTTGTCAGTTTTGAAATTTACAGTTTTATATGGAGACAAAATTTTATTTTTGGATGAAAGGATTTGTTATCTTTTGGTATTGTATTTAACTCAGCTATAAAAGTACATGTAATAGTAAGCACATATACTACACAGATAAATGCATGTAAGTATGTACACCCTTACTGATTATCTACCATTCGATCTTCTTATGTCCTTTGCAACAGTTTGGAGTGGGTTTTGTAACCCCTACCCCCAGGGGAGGGGGCTAAATTTATATGTACATTAGTTGTACAGTCTTGGTCAAGTGTTTTTAGATGCTTTTATACCAGAAATAATAAAGCTTGGTGAGCAGATGAATCAAAGTGAGTACTACTCCATCATCACAAATGTAGGTCACTGCAACCTATATTTAACACTTTACTGACTTAAGTTACATTTTGTAGTTAAGTTAAAATCTCTGTTCATGATAGAATCATCAAACCAAATTTTTGCATGTGTTTCTGTTCATACCACACCCTTCACCTAGAGGAAGGCGGCTATGACCTACATTTCAGTTTATTGGCATTGGTTAGAATTTACATTTAGCTTATGACCATCTAGGTTTCTTTCAGTCTATATATACTTTTTTATTTAGATTCATGAAGGTTGGTGAAGTGATGCATCTTGATGAGTACAACTTCATGACATAAGTAGATCACTATGACTAGCATTTCATGATTCACTAACTTGTGAATTATGTTTTAAGTTTTGTTGATTGTATGCATCTGTACTTGTAATATACCTGTACCATAAAGATTGTCACCCTGACCTACATTTTACATTTCACTAACTGCAGTTAAGTTTTTGCATTATCCAATAGGTTTTTAGCTTTTCACTATGACCCACATTTCCTGTTTTACTGACTTCGGTACAATTATATTTTTTTTTAGCATATAGTTCTCAAGCCCTGTTTATGCTAGAATAATCAAACTAGATGAATGTATGCATATCTTAGAACCACACACTTACCACAAAAGAATGTCTCACTTTGACTTACATTTCACATTTCACTTACTTAAATTTAGCTCAAGCCCAAATAACATGTACTTTTTGTGAAACCCTATATACCCAGATTCACTGAGATTTAGCTCAAGCGCAAGTACATGTACTTCTTCTGTGGCACCATGTATACCAAGATTCATGCAATTTTGTTAGGGGATTGATCTTGATGATCATCACAAAAGTAGGTCAATGTGATATATATTGCATGGCCCACTGCCTTGGTTTCACTCTCAAGCACTGTTTATGCCAAAATCATTAAGCTTGGCGATTGTATACATCCCTATTAGAACCACACCCTTTCAACAAAAGGTCATTGTGACCTACATTTAACATTTTACTGGCTTATATTTTTGCATTTAACTCATGACCACATTAGTGTTTGATCCTATTATATATCCTTCTGTATACCGGTAATACTGATGTACCTGGAATCATGAAACATGACTAGAGGATGCATTTGGATGAGCATTACACCCTCCTCTTAAAATAGGTCACTGTGACCAATATTTCACATTCCAGTGGTTCGGTTTGATCTTTTTACTGTTCATTAAACTAGATTCTTGTATACATCTCTCTGAATATCACACCCATACCAAGAATGGTCACTGTGAACTACATTTCGTTTTACAGGCTTGGGTTATGATGTTGCATTTTAGACTTTTGGCATGCTCAGTGCATAGTGTCCCATAAAGAATCATGAAGCTTGGAAATGTATCTTCATGGGCAGGACTCACTTATTTCAGTAGCAGGTATTTTGCACTTCACTGACTTTGGTAAAATTTTGTGCTTGATGCTTATTCCTTAGGCACTGTTCATGCAAGAATTCTGAAATTGATGATAATATGCATTGCTGTTATTTCCACACTCTTACAACAAGAAAGATTAATTGTAACTTATATTTCTAGTACTGGCGTAGGTTAAGTTTATTAATTTAGCTCAAGACCACATGAGTTTCCGGGATATTATATGCACAGACTAGATTCATGAAACACGATGAGTGTATGTATCTTGGTAAGTTCTGCATCCTTTTTTTTGCCAAAAGAGGTCTCTGTGACCTATATTTCATCCTCACTGACTTTCATAAAATTTTGTATTGAAAGTTCATGTCTTGGTTGCTGTTTATGTTTCAATCATGAAATTTGATTATTGGATACATCTCTTACTACTACATCCTTAAAACCAAATAAGTCACAGAGACCTACATTTTATGCTATACTAAAAATGAGTTGAGTATTGGTGTTTATGATGACATCAGTTCATCAATGCTAGACTTAGGTAGATCTTAGTCTGCTCAGAAGGCCCTTTCTGACCAGTGCAGTTGGAGGTAGGACTATATATCTTTATTCAATGATAAACTTTCCATATTAATGACTATACATTGTATATTGTGATACGTTATCGTTCAGCAGTTTTTCTGATTTGTACAACCGCTCTGGTGGCCACCTTGGATGCAGGAGGTTGTGGATTCGATCCCTGGCCAGGTCATACCAGAGACTTACAAAAATGGTACTAACAGCTGCGTCGCTTGGCGTTCAGCATTTGGAGGTTAGTGTTAGGACTGGTCAGCCTGGTGTCAGGATAATGTGACTAGGTGGGACATCATGCTACATGTCTGCAGCATGATGCCCCAGTGCTAGACATCACTATAAACTGCCACATCGCAGACATCGTAGTGATATGACTGAAAATTGTTAAAGCTACATTAAAAATCCAAATCACATCACAAAGAAAGAAACAACGCATACATGGTAGGTAGGAAGTTGGAGGGTTTGAAACTGATTGCACAATTGCAGGGTTCTCAATAGACGCATACTCTCTAGTTTTGATGCGTCAAATATAAATATCACCCATTTTTGACATGCAGAAATTGCAACTTGTGCATCTTTTTGGTACACATAGGTTTGGGCTTGAGCATCATTCTCGCCTTCAGCTTAGTTACTAAGAGTATGCTGTCCATAACAATTCTGCTGTAGGAGGCACTGATTGACATCTGCTGTAGGAGGCACTGATTGACATCTGCTGGACCTTGATGGCCAATAATATCGCACCTGTGGA
This sequence comes from Sinohyriopsis cumingii, assembly GCA_028554795.2. Classification (NCBI taxonomy): domain Eukaryota; kingdom Metazoa; phylum Mollusca; class Bivalvia; order Unionida; family Unionidae; genus Sinohyriopsis; species Sinohyriopsis cumingii. The sequence continues at coordinate 36,398,280 of CM068836.1, forward strand.
AGATATACATGAACTGGGCAGAGCTAACAGTTCACTAAGTCAGGCTTTGATGGATCTAAATTAGGATGGATTGTTTTGAGATTTCATTTGTTGTTTATGACAGAGGAATACGAAATGATTATGACATGAATGTACTGCTTTTTGATCAGTTATCAGCATTGGTATGTTTGGACATCGGATTATAATCAGCTGGTCAAAACTGGAGTATATGGCAGGTCGCGAAGCCAGTTGTTTTATTGGCAAATGGCTGCATTTGGCAGAATGTTTAAAACTTCTGAATAATTTATGACTTCACTGGATTCATTTCTGATAAAATATTGGCATTTGTTTGATTGCACTTTAAATTATAATTGGTTAGACAAAACGGGAATATGTGGCATCTCGCAAAGCCAGTTTATATCATGGGATTGCCTTCAGTTGGTGTTTAATTTGCTTCAGTTGGCAAAATGTTTAAAACCTTGAATGTTTTAATTAATGGATCATTCAAAAATTGAACGGACATAACACTCAGTGCATAAATCTTTACTTTAAATCACAATGGCGCAAAGAAGCAGAGTCAATCTCTGAAAATTTGTTAAAATTTTTAGGACAAGTGGAAAAGTAAACTGATAATTCTGGAATGTACATCCTTGATATTTGAATAATATATAACCTTTATAGTTGCATGGGTATATTTTTGCATATAAAATAATTTGAGCAGTTGATAATAGAATATGTGGAGACATTGAAAATATAAAAAAGTATAAGACAATCTTCTGTCTGTTTCATATATAAAATATACATATAATTAGAAAAATATTTTTTTTTACAAAAATCAGATTGTACGTTTGTTACAAAATACTGTACAAGTATTTCTTATTATTCAGCATGAGACAAGAAATTTTAAATATCATTTGTTTCCACCAATAATGAGAAATCAGAGCTATGGGCTCATGACTGTCCAAAAGAACTGGTTCTTGAGACTCTACAAATTTTCATTTTGACTCTTGAGATTTTGGGGTCAGGGGTTAACTGTCTCTTCAGTTTTGAAATTTATTGAGAACCCTGAGTTGGTAACCTCTCAGTGGGTATTGTTGTTGAGACATGGTAACCTCTCAGCAGGTATTGTTGTTGAGACTTGGTAACCTCTCAGTGGGTATTGTTGTTGAGACTTGGTAACCTCTCAGTGGGTATTGTTGTTGAGACTTGGTAACCTCTCATTGGGTATTGTTGTTGAGACTTGGTAACCTCTCAGTGGGTATTGTTGTTGAGACTTGGTAACCTGTCAGTGGGTATTGTTGTTGAGACTTGGTAACCTCTCATTGGGTATTGTTGTTGAGACTTGGTAACCTCTCATTGGGTATTGTTGTTGAGACTTGGTAACCTCTCAGTGGGTATTGTTGTTGAGACAGCAGGTGAATGATTGAAATAATGAATTAAGTAGACATTCACCCCTAATTACCAGATCCTGTATGTAGTATATGAGGGTTGATATTTGGACCAAAACATATCCTGGTGTTTGCACTGAGCAGGTGGGCACTATATGCAGGTAATCTATGTAGAAACTCTTGGGATGGTGGTCTTTATACTATAGGTCAGGTGACAACTATATTTGGATGGAATCTGTCAGCATGTGGCAGCTATATGCAGTTGTCACTATGCACAGTTGGTCTCTTCTCCAAGTTTTTCTTCAATTTGTGATAACATTGTAAATAATAAGAAAATCCACAAATTTGAATAGTCTTATAATATATGCTGTAGTTTGTAATAGCGGCCTATGGCCGCCATATATCTCAAGTCAGGTATTGCCTACCATTTGTATTGCACCTACGTAATCATTGTAGTTGTTACCCAAATAATACCATTTGTGTTGTTTTATAATACCATCTTTTCCATTATAAGTAGGAATGAATGCTTCTAAATTTCATCTGAAAAATTGTCATTTACTGTACAAGTCGATAGAATTTTTCTTTGTTTGAATCTGAGTAATATTCAGTTACTGAAGAATAACTCTTGCAAGGGTAGCATCCATATGCTAGTACTGTGATCAAAATTTTCTTTGTTTTCAGGAACGGAAAATATAATACAAGCATGTAAAAAGGGTAATGTCAAAAGACTGGTATATTGTAGCACAGTGGATGTAGTGATAGGGAAAGGGGGCCATGTCTTCAATAGGACAGAAACTACCTCTTCCATTCCACACAAAGGCTGCTTTTTTTTCGGTCCATATGCTGAAACCAAACAAAAAGCTGAGGAACTTGTTCTCAAGGCCAATGGAAGTGATGTAGCAAATGGTATGTTTTTAGATTTGAACCTAATTTAATTTTTTGGGCCTGTTTAACAAGGTTTGACAATTTATGCAGCTCAGGTCTTGTATGATGTAGTCTATAAAGGTCTTGTGTGATGTGTCATGTAGTCTATAAAGGTCTTGTGTGATGTGTCATGTAGTCTATAAAGGTCTTGTGTGATGTGTGATGTAGTCTGTAAAGGTCCTGTGTGATGTGTGATGTAGTCTATAAAGGTCTTGTGTGATGTGTTTTGTAGTCTATAAAGGTCTTGTGTGATGTGTGATGTAGTCTATAAAGGTCTTGTGTGATGTGTGATGTTGTCTGTAGAGGTCTTGTGTGATGTGTGATGTAGTCTATAAAGGTCCTGTGTGATGTGTGATGTAGTCTGTAAAGGTCTTGTGTGATGTGTGATGTAGTCTATAAAGGTCTTGTGTGATGTAGTCTATAAAGGTCCTGTGTGATGTGTGATGTAGTCTATAAAGGTCTTGTGTGATGTAGTCTATAAAGGTCTTGTGTGATGTAGTCTATAAAGGTCTTGTGTGATGTGTGATGTAGTCTATAAAGGTCCTGTGTAATGTGTGATGTAGTCTATAAATGTTTTGTGTGATGTGTGATGTAGTCTATAAAGGTCCTGTGTGATGTGTGATGTAGTCTATAAAGGTCCTGTGTGATGTGTGATGTAGTCTATAAAGGTCTTGTGTGATGTGTGATGTAGTCTATAAAGGTCTTGTGTGATGTGTGATGTAGTCTATAAAGGTCTTGTGTGATGTGTGATGTTGTCTGTAAAGGTCCTGTGTGATGTAGTCTATAAAGGTCCTGTGTGATGTGTGATGTAGTCTATAAAGGTCTTGTGTGATGTGTCATGTAGTCTATAAAGGTCCTGTGTGATGTGTGATGTAGTCTATAAAGGTCTTGTGTGATGTAGTCTATAAAGGTCCTGTGTGATGTGTGATGTAGTCTATAAAGGTCTTGTGTGATGTAGTCTATAAAGGTCTTGTGTGATGTAGTCTATAAAGGTCTTGTGTGATGTGTGATGTAGTCTATAAAGGTCCTGTGTAATGTGTGATGTAGTCTATAAATGTTTTGTGTGATGTGTGATGTAGTCTATAAAGGTCCTGTGTGATGTGTGATGTAGTCTATAAAGGTCCTGTGTGATGTGTGATGTAGTCTATAAAGGTCTTGTGTGATGTGTGATGTAGTCTATAAAGGTCTTGTGTGATGTGTGATGTAGTCTATAAAGGTCTTGTGTGATGTGTGATGTTGTCTGTAAAGGTCCTGTGTGATGTAGTCTATAAAGGTCCTGTGTGATGTGTGATGTAGTCTATAAAGGTCTTGTGTGATGTGTCATGTAGTCTATAAAGGTCCTGTGTGATGTGTGATGTAGTCTATAAAGGTCTTGTGTGATGTAGTCTATAAAGGTCCTGTGTGATGTGTGATGTAGTCTATAAAGGTCTTGTGTGATGTAGTCTATAAAGGTCTTGTGTGATGTAGTCTATAAAGGTCTTGTGTGATGTGTGATGTAGTCTATAAAGGTCCTGTGTAATGTGTGATGTAGTCTATAAATGTCTTGTGTGATGTAGTCTATAAAGGTCTTGTGTGATGTAGTCTATAAAGGTCTTGTGTGATGTAGTCTATAAAGAGCATAAACTGAGCATTGTTTTAATTACATATCTTGATTGAATTCTTGTAACATTACATTTTTCAGTAATTGTCCAGAGCATCTTTATAACATACTGCATAAAATAGTTTTTCAAACAAGTTAGTGTGTTCACTTATTCCTGTTCGTTGACTTTATAAAATCATGTATCCCAATTTCAGGATCAAAGTCTTAAAATCCAGGACCCTTCTCCAATATTCTGATTAATTTGTTCACGGTTTGTATGTTCCAGGGTTGACTTAGCTTTGGTCTTAAGTCTGTTCTGTGAGGAAAAGCCTCTTTCACAAGCAACATAAATAACAGGAGCTGTTAAAAGGCATGAAAAGCACGACAGAATCAGGAAACATGACACTAATTGCAAATAATGTCCATACAAACATTGCTCTGACTTGCATCTCACTTGCTTTAGGACAAGCGTGAATGGGCTGTAGTTCTGTAACAGTTCACAAACCCCATTTAAATATATAATAATAATAAATAATAATGAGGACTTTGAATAGTGCCTAATCTTTAGAAGCTTCAAGTGCTTTACAGCATTAGACAACACCTGTAACATAAAAAACATATATAATGATATGATTACAAACACAAACACCATAAAATTAGAATACATAAAACCATGCTGAAAAAATATTTAAGGTAGGAAACATTATTAGGTGTTTAACTTTGTTCTTGCAGTCGAAATAAGTGAGTTTTAAGAGCACTCTTGAATGGGATCACTGAGTCTTTGTCTAAGTTCAGTGGGCAATTCATTCCACGTTGCTGGGCCCTGGTATGCAACAGAACGTTGTTCATATGACTTTCACCCATATGGCAGATAATGCTGGCAGATAAGCTGACTTTAAAATTTTATTGATATTCAGCAACTTCTACATTGATTCCTTCTCAGATCTGTCCCTCAAATTATTGCAGAGCTTATCCAAATATACTGCTGATGCTGACTGAAACTGCATTACAGGGTATTCCCATTTTCACTTTTAAACTGATCAAGTTTCTCCAGTGTGCTTTCCACCATTACATTTGCAGTTTCAACATTGACCTCATTTTTGAAAAATACCTGGATAATTTATTCATTAAACACAATATATCCCTAAAAGTCATTGGAAGGATTTTTTTGTTGTTGTTGTTGTAGGGTTTAACGCCATTTTTCAGCACATGATAGGCTATACATGGCGACCAGTATTAATGGTGGAGGAAGAACCCGGGAAATCCCCGGAAAGAACCACTGACCCTCGAGAAGCTACTGGCAAGCTTTCTCACATACCCACATTGGCCAAATCCGAGACTTGAACCCACGCAGACAGAGGTGAGATGGCAGTGATCCGTAACAGAGAGCGCTTTAGACCACTCGGCCACTCGGAGCCGCCTCATTGGAAGGAAGAAATGTTGATGTCTTCACCTTATTATACAATCCTTTTGCTTCAACATTACCTTTCACTGCTTCACCTTATAAGCTGTACACTTGAGCTTTGCAAACTTAATAGGCTGTTGTTATTGCAACCTGCAAAGAAAGCCACCTGATACTGGCCAGCTTCTGATGGGCTAGGTGCTTGATGCATCACCCATAATTGTTTCCATCGCTCCCAGCTGATACAGTAATAACATAACACCAAATATTGAAAGGTCTGTGTTCTACACATTACCGTATTTTCCTGCCTATAAGTCGATACTTTGTAACTTTTAAGTCAGGTCTTTATCTTTTACTTCGAATCAACTTATATATGGATTATGTCACTGAAATGGCATCAGCTTATATATGGATTATGTCACTGAAATGGCATCAGCTTATATATGGATTATGTCACTGAAATGGCATCAGCTTATATATGGATTATGTCACTGAAATGGCATCAGCTTATATATGGATTATGTCACTGAAATGGCATCAACTTATATATGGATTATGTCACTGAAATGGCATCAGCTTATATATGGATTATGGTACCTGGTATGCTATTACAATTGCTCTATAATCAGCAAAATCGAAAACAGGTCATATAAAAGTACAAATTCTTGTTAAATTACTATGTCAATAAATTGTTATAAACTAATATGACTGCATTTATTTTTTATATGTTTTGTCGTTATTTAGTTTGCATTCTGCGTGTATTTTCTTATTTCTCAGACATGAAATAAAAGAAAACAATTACTGTTAAAACATTCACCTGGCCGCATAGCACACTTACGGTCTATACTCTATAGTGTACTGTACTAATTCAAAGCATATTGTTTATTCCTAAAAAAAAGATACAAAATAATTTAGTTTTATTCATCCTTTTCAACCATACCTCATTCTTCCTGATCACATTTTACCGACTGGTCCATTGATATTTGATTTTCTAGTATACTGTTGGACACACGCGAGCGATTACCTGTATAGCTTTTTCATTGATCTAATTGATCCTACAAAGGGATGTAATCCATATTAACTCAAGCCATCTATGATTATTTATAAAATACAGTAGATTATGCTTTCTACTGAGTGCCCCAAATCATATGTTTATAATTGTATTTGACAAATTTTCTCAAATAAATATGGTTTAAACTAAACTAAAATCAGATATATATGGACTACTCGTAGATCATCAATGATCCATTTTTAGTTTTGCATTTCAAAGCAAATTGTAATGTCAACACATCACCTATATTCATTCTTAACTAGCTGTCAATTCGGCATCTCTCTTTGATTATACCGGTAGTTGATAAATTGGTCTTTGGTTTCCAACAACAATCAAAGCCATTTGCTGCAATTGTTTAAACCCTGATATTGGTTTGGCTACCGATACTAGTTACCATATTGCCAGTACCCCATTGTTCTTTATCATTAATCTGCATCAATTACACTCCCTTTTTTAATATCAAGTGGATTAAGAACCACAGGAAACGATGCCCACTTCCTTCTCTGGATGTAAATAATGAATTTGGCTGTGGGCATTTTTTCATTGCTATAGCACTGGCACATTTTAATGAGTTAGGTCTGATTTGATCAATCTTTTCAGTCATAATCATTCTTATAAATATCCCCGTACAAATCATACAACTTATCTCACAATGCCTCTCGTCAAATCATGCAAGTCTTACACAACGGCTTTTAAGCTGGAAGTTGTTAAGTTAGCGGAAGACAAAGGTGGGAATATGGCTGCTCACAGGAAATATGGTGTAAGTGAAAAATGTGTCCAGGATTGGCATAAAGCTAAGGTTGCATTATGCAGTACACAAAAAAAAAGCAAATCATGGCTGCAAAGCAAGATGGATTAATATTGAGGATAAATTAAAAAAATATGTCTTGACACAACACGCCACGTGTCGTGGAATGAACTCTGTTGATCTCAGACTCAAGGCAAAGGAAATCAAGGCTGAATTAGGAATTGAAAGTTTCAGCTGAAGTTTGTCATGGTGTTTTAGGTTCATGGCACAGAAACTACCAGTAGACTTTCTGGAAAAATTGAACATTTTCCACGAGTACATCCAAGACAAGATTAAGACTGACAATTTGGAAATGACTGACGTGATAAACATGGACAAAGTGCCATGAACATTCAACATTCCAATGACCAGACCCATTGAGCTTAAAGGATCTAACAGTGTTACTATTAGGACAACAGGTCATGAGAAGTCAAACTTCACTGTAGTTTTCTCATGTTTTGCTGATGATGGAAAGTTTCCACCAATGCTGATTTTAAAAAGAAAAATGATGCCAGAAGAGAAATTCCCCAGTGGAATAATGATTGAAGTAAATCCAAATGGATGGATGGACAATAACATGCTGGACAAGTGGTTTGAGAGATGTTTTGCACATCGAATTGGTGAATTTTTCCTGACACTAAGAAGTCTCCTCATTATGGATTCTGTGCATGCACACATCAGTGACAGAGACAAAGGTTGAAACCAAGAAGACATCATTAGGTATCATCCCAGGTGGTATAACGAAGTTATTACAACCATTAGACATTTCCATTAATCGCTGTTTCAAAGCTGAGCTTCAGAAGTTGTGGGAACATTGGATGATGGCAGGCGAGCACAGCTTCACAAACACGGGATGTATGCGGCGTGCTACATATTCCCAGGTTGCACATTGGGTTAAGGATGCATGGGACAGTGTTTCTGAATCAGCTATTGTGAATGGCTTTGCTAAAGCAGAAATTTTCAGCAGGATAGAGATGCCAGATGAGGATGATGAGATGGAGACAGATTTATAATGAGAACATTTCCAATGATCTGAGCCCTGAGATAGCTGCCATTTTTCATTCCGATAGGGAAGACGAAGACTTCAAGGGATTTTCAGATATAGGAGATGATTCAGTGAACTCTTAATCATTATTTTCTTAATTATAATGTGAAACAGTTCTACTACAGGTAATACAATTAATTACAACATCTGTGTGCTTTCAATTATAATTGACATGTTAAATAATATGTATTATAAAACTGTTCATTTGTGTAAATTTGATATTGCATTTCACAGATATGTTAAAGTATAATAAAAAGTATTTTTATTTATTTTTTGTTTGTAATGTTTACTGTTTTCTGTCTCTTAATTTTCTTTACATTTCTTTATTTCCCAATGGATAGCCTCATTTCCCTATTGTTAGCCCCCAATGGGTTTATTTCATTGGTTGAATCTTGTACTCAAGACTGGTTTCAACTGGAATAATCAGGCTAAAGCTTTAGACCTTTAATTAACATGTACATAGCATGCACAGCCATGTGACTCTTGTTGCAATGGATATCATAATTAAAACAAGCACGGACTGTTTTGTTTATTCAGCTGTGTCAATTGATAACAGAATATATCAGTGCCTTGTACAGGAATAAAATTACAACCATGTTAGCATCAGTGATGCAATTTCATGATTGCTGGTAATATGGAATATCATAGTGATACCATTAATATTCATGAAACTGGAAGTTACTAGTGTAAAATGCGAAGCCATGTTATTTACCTGGCCTCGTCTTATACTCTGAATTGACTTATATATGGACGAAGGATGGAAAATTTACAAAATTAGTGAATTCGACTTATACTCCGCATCGACTTATAGGCCAGCAAATACGGTATGTTGGTATAAGTCATGGATTGTATGAAGCTCAAAGTTTTGCAGCCACACCATTAAGTCTTTCTATCATTGCTGAAACACTATCAATAGCATTGAAATTACTTTACAAAAGCCCAATCCGAGACATCTACACAATTTCACTATTTGCTCCACAATGGTGTCAGCTGTACCATTTAGGATTTACAGTCCATGGGATATGCAGTCCATAGGATTTACAGTCCATAGGATTTACAGTCTATAAAATGTAAATCTTGCTGATTAGAATCTTCTCTGAGACACTGGAAATAAATATTAAGCTTTAGGTTATAAAAAATTACAACTTTTTCTAATAAAATTAGAAGAAAGCACATCCTGAATACTGTAATTATTAGCACTTGACATATCCATTTTAATCCCACACGTTTGTAGATCTTAGACTGATCATGATGGTGTGGACACTGGTTAAGTTGTTACTAGATAGGAGAAAATAATAAGCATTCCTTAGAATATTGTCATTTCATGTACTGATAAGCAAATACAGTGTTAAGTTTAGACTTTGTACATGTAAATTTAAGTTTTTCTACTACAGTAACACAAAAACAAAAGATAAACAACAACAACAACAAAATCATCAACAGTTAGCTTCAATCACAAGAATGATCATTCAGACTGTTGCGTGTTTTTCTCTGCTGCATTAAAAAGGACATCTCCATTCACATGAAAGAAACTTACCTGAGTAAACACCTGGCATTACACTGTACCATATACTGTATACTGCTGTACATTATTACCATCATTAAATTAAACAAAGATGGAAGGAAAAGGTATAATGATAATGGGATTTTTGTCACAAGTCCATTTCCAAAGAAATGAAACAGCTTTTGCTGATTCACTTTTTCTCTTTAAACATATCTACTGATAATGCTCCGTCCAGATCTAAAATGCACATACTAAAGTCAGTTATTATTATTATTATTATTATTATCGGTGATTTGACAATATTGTTGAAATCAGACTCAGAGAAACCTTTGATTACTTTCACGATTTATATTTGCATCATTAAACATTACAACAAAAAGGCATCATTTATGTGCCAAACAATTGCAAGTGCTTACATACATACTCAGTGGAACAGCTGTTTTAAGTCACATCAAAGCCTTTAGAGGGACAGTTCTTTTCACATGATACAATTATAAGGCTTCACTGTTAATTAGTCACACTGGATTCATTTATGTTTACCTAAGCCTAGTCTTTAGCAGTTCTGCAGATTGGCCATGGCTGACCAAAACAGAAATATGGGGAGTGTCCCAGTGAAAAATTAGTTGCATCACCAGGATGCATCCTTTGAGAATTTTGTGTGCATTTGACCTGGAAGCTAGTGTTCCAGAGAGCCCTGAATCCTTTCTGAAAATCCTCACAAATCTATTCTTCACCCACAAGAACTTAAAGTCTCTTTATTTTTATATGTATTTAACCTGAAACCTAACATTGTTTATTGTTGCTTTTGTTTTTTTTAGTTTTGGGACTCAGTATTTTTGTTTTATGAGAAACAAAAATCACCTAAGCCATGGACTCAAATCCAAAATATTCCATCTATTCCATCATGTATATATAGTTCAACCCACCTTCAGCACTCACACTTAGGGTAAAACAGGTGCTGCACAGTCATTCCATCATGTACTTTTTATACATTAAAACTGGATTGTAGTTAATTGCTTTAGAGCTTATTCATGGAGGATGGATGGAAGAATAAACTGACAAACTTGGTAAATAAACATTGCATAAGTATGTGTAAAAAATTTGACCTCTCTTTTTTTTCTGCAGGTGGCGAATTGAGGACTTTGTCTCTTAGACCTACAGTTATGTATGGAGAGCTGGACAAATATTTTGTTACGGAAATTATTCGAGCAGCATGCACTTCAAAATATTTCAGGCCTATCAATAGTGGTTCAGCAGTTCAGCAGTGCACTTATGTTCGAAATGCTGCCTGGTGCTTTCTTTGTGCAGAGAAGGCTCTCAGGGGAGACAACTCTATATCAGGGCAGCCATTCTTTGTTTGTGATGATACACCACTCACCAGCATGTTTGAATTTTCAAAGTCATATCTACAGGTTCATGGCATTGATGTAAATAAGAAGCCACTTCCATTTTGGCCAGTAGTACTTTTATTTTACTTTATCTGGTGTATATTATGGATTATCTCTCCTGTTTTTCAATTTAACATAAGCATTGGCATTTCTGGTATTTTATTTTCAGGAACAACAATGACCTTTTCCTGTGATAAAGCTCAGACATTACTTTTGTATAAGCCAATTTACTCACATGAACAAGCTCAATTTATGTCATTAAAATTCTATGGGACTTTAAAAATCTGAGACCTGTATCAGATTTGGTGAAGTTGTATGAACTTTAGTGACATTGATAATTTATCTATAGTACATGTATTTATAAATGATGAGCGTTTTTAGTGAATACTGAAGAATGTACTCATTACATTTTCAAATATTGGGACTCAAGTTGTGTTTACTTATTTTTAATTATTTCAAGAACTATATTTATAGGTTACTGCATTCGTATGGGAAAATATGAACGAGTTTTTGGATGGAATACTGCACGACCTTGGGAGTGCAGTATATCCTTCCAGCAAAACGAGTTCTTATTTTCCCATACAAATGCAGTAACCTTTTCATTATATGCTCATTTTTTTATTCTAAGGCTTAATTATATAAACAAAATACACTACAATAAACAACTTAAATGAATATATGCCGCATGCCAAACTAAATACACAAGCGCATATTCATCATTACACAAATCAACGTTATTACTGCGCACATAACTCCGCCCAGATAAATTTGAACTTAGTCGTACGCTTGACATAACTTTCGAAAGAAAATGGCATGTCTAGTTAAAATTGAAATTTGTAGTCATATTGTGAATGAATGTGCATTGCACCAACTTTTCCATTTGATCTGGAATGAATAGATTTTGGTATTTTTCTCGATTCTAGGAAATTTCGTGATTATGGACTGGATTTGTATGTGACAATTCCACATGAAATACATCAGATTGAAGAAGCTGGGGAGAAGTGTGTTGACATCTGCAAATGTGTTTCTGTTTTTGTCATTGAATGTTTGAAATCATAATGTGGGAAAAATATGAAGTCTTTCAATTGCAATTATGAAAAAGACGCTATGGAATTTAATGCTTATTTCATTTTGAGTGCAGTAAAGAGGATGTAATTGCACTTATCATCGAAATTACAGTACAATTTCGAAATGAGTAATCCAGATTGAGAACCTATGACATAGCTCATGTAATTTGGATTTGCAGAATTAAGAAAATACATTTTGAGGAAATTCAGGATGTAAAACTGTAAGTATTTTTTATTTTGCCATTCTTATCACCAGCTAAAGAAGAGAGTATATGACTTGTCACTTGTATGTTATTTGTAAGGCCCTTATCTTGCATCTTTTATGTACTGTAGCTAGCCTAAATCCGAAACATTGTATCAACGCGGAATGTGCCAAAGCAGCTGGCATGTGGCAGTCCACGAAACATCTGTTTTAATTAATTCAGAAACAAATTTAAACAACCACAACGTAAAGAGCATCTAACGCGAGTGTACATGATTTGTGTACAAATCAAAAGTGCTGGCGTCTGCGTCCATTGTTTGTTTACAGTAGAAAGTAGTTCCTTTATGCACGTGAATGCTATATGTGTATTGTCGCGCGGGTTCAGTATCGGGTAATATTGCACGATTCTGACAATGTAAAGTTAACAGGAAAAAAAATGAGCATATAATATTGAGCATTACTTACTTCAATAGCTATATTCTTTTGGCATGAGTATTTTTATTGAGTGTTTATTATAATACTATTTTTAGAAATGTTAAGAGTATTATGCAGATTTTCTCTTATTTTTGAGATGATTTTTAGCTTACCTGGCTTTAAGACTATATGAGCATGTGGCTTTTCATCTCATATGCATTGGCCACAGCACATTATCACTCAACAGTTTCTACTTTCAACTTCTTAAAAACCATGACCAATTTCAACCAAGCTTGGCAGAGAGCATCTTGGCATTAAAGGCTTTCAATATTTTATTTACGAATAATGTTCATCCATCATCAGATATAACTGCCACTCCCAAGAAATAGAAAAACATTTTAATTACTTCTTCTTAAAAGCCACTTTTTAGAATTTGACCGAATTTGAGAGAAAACAGTCTGGCATGAAATGTGATTAATTTTATAAAGATGATGCTGATTTGCCATTTATTATGGCCACCATTACTAAAAGTAGAAACACTTTTTAAGGGCTTCTCAAAAACTGTTCAACAGAATTTTACCAATTACTACAGAAAGCATCTAGGCATGAAGGGTTTTATCAGAGATTCTGCTAGGGTTGCTACAGGTACTTTTTACCAGCAAGAAAAGAAAAAGTTGGTACAAAGCCAGATTTTACCAGTACAAATACTAATCAGCTCAGCCAATGTGCATACATGAGAAAGCTTGCCAGTAGCTTCTCGTGGGTCGGTGGTTCTTTCCAGTGTTTTCCTGGGTTGCTCCTCCACCATTTATACTTTCTGCCATGTATAGCCTATCTTGTGCTGAAAAAGGACATTAAACCCTACAACAACAACAACAACAACTAATCAGCCAATATTGTCAATGCATGGTTTATCATTTGCATGAATTCTTGAAAATTATGTTGAAAGAAAATTAATGAATGCATTTCTGACATTTGCCTTTGATAATAGACATCACAAACCTTGAAATGACTTCAATAAATCTTCAGAACTGGATTAGATTTTACAGTGTTCTGGCAGGAAGGCCTTTCTGTCTTCAGCAGATGATGCAGATCTGCCATCATATATGGCTGCTGTCACCGAAAGCATCAAAAACCATTTTTTATGGCTTCACAAAATCTGCTCAACAGAATTTGACCATATTTGACACATCCTGTCATGAAAGCTTTTCAGAATTATAAAAATAATGATGACCCACAATTAAATATATTGCCATTACTAAATATAAAACAAAACCTTTGAACTGCTTTTTTAAAACAGAACTGAATCATATTAGACTGAAAGCATCCAGGCATAAAAGACTCTAAAATTTTTTTACAAATTTTGCTGATTTATCACCATATATAGCTGCTGTTACATAAAGTAAAAAGAGGTCCTTAGCAAATTCTTCAAAACAACTAAACAGAATTTGATGAAATTTTGACAGAAAGCACGATAGCTTGAGGGCCTTTCCAATAATGAATTCTAACTTGCTGTCACATATGGGCAGTGTTACTAAAACTAGAGAAATATTTAAATAACTTTATTTTAAAAACTGCTAGACAGAATTTTTAATGCTGACAACAGGCATCCTGGCATAAAGTCTTTCAGTATGGTTCAGATGATGCTCATTTGCCATCAAATATGGATGCAGGTGCCAAAAATAGAAAAATATTGAAATAATATGTTTACAATCCTTGATAGTCTTGTGCTTTGATTGCTTATGTTAATAAATTTATTTTATTTCACGTCACTGTGTAGCCTTTTTTTCTATGTTGTGACTGGAAATACATGTACATAATGACTGGTAACTTGCTTTAAAGCTGTGTATGGGATTAGAGCGGAACAAATATGATGATTAAGCATACCAATACTGTAAATGATGAGCATTCCATAACTGTGGATCAAATACATTTTATCTTCATTTGTTCTTGGTTGAATAGAAATATAATTCTTCGAATTCAGGCAGTGTTATTGTTCTCATCAGAGGCACATTTAGGGGACATATTTTTTGGGACCACGGTTAATCTGTTTGCATAAAACTGACACATCGTGAGACTAAATAATCAATTAACATTTAAAATTGGAAAACATTTTCTTCTTCTTTGAAAAATAGACTTGGTTCTTATTTTTATTTATCCTGTTATATCACAGTATTTAATATATCTTTTTCATTTAATATGTATTTTTAATTCTATGTCCAAAATGGGTAACATTGTTGCACTATGAAAATGGAGTGAAATTATCAAGATTTTAAAATGTATTATCATACGTGAATTATATGGCAGAACTATGTTTTTCCTCTCATTCCAAGTTGAAAATCGGAGTGCACATTATACACACAAAAATTTCCTGTATATCAGCAGATATGTACCATGCTGGATTTTTTTTCTTTTAAAATTCAAGTTTCCTAAAAGGTAAAGTCTGACCAAAAACTCAAAATTAAAAACCTGTGTAACTGCAAGTGCCCAGAATTGGACTTGCATATATCTGCTGCTGCATCCAAAGTCAATCCTGTGTGGACCGCTCCCGTGGCCTAGTGGTTAGAGCATCTGCCTTGGATGCAGGAGATCGTGGGTTCGATCTCAGGTCGAGTCATACCAAAGACTTACAAAAATGAGGTTAAGCGTTAGGACTGGTCGGCCTGGTGTCATTATAATGTGACTGGGTGGGACATCATGCTACATGTTTGTGACATGATGCCCCAGTGCTAGACATCACTATAAACTGTCACATGACTGAAAAATTATTAAAGCTATGTTAAAAATCCAAATCACACTCAATCATGTCTGTAGAGTTGTTCTGGTTATATTCCAACATGAAATACATGTATCAGAAAAGGTTTTGTTTGGGATAGGCAATATT
Source organism: Sinohyriopsis cumingii (assembly GCA_028554795.2). Lineage (NCBI taxonomy): Eukaryota > Metazoa > Mollusca > Bivalvia > Unionida > Unionidae > Sinohyriopsis > Sinohyriopsis cumingii. The sequence goes on from CM068836.1 coordinate 36,413,894, forward strand.
GAAATAAAGTGGTTGTTTACTTTGGCACATACCCAGTCTTATGGCATGCACCTCCACCACCATCACTAACATACGGATTCTCAGTCTTTACTGTTTAATTTAACGAAAATTGGCTTTATCATTCATAGCCTAAGTAAGTACGTTGTATCCATTTTTTCATTACAGTTTCTCAATTTTTCTTTTACTTAGCATTCATGTTTTCAACAAAGTTTTTCGTTTCTAAGACAGGGTTTAAACTAGCCAGTAACGGTGAGACTTTGGGAACATGAAATTCAAAATATTCAGTTTAACATTTTGTAATTGGTTTCTACAAGTTACATGTGCCATATAAATGTCCTGCCATAAATATATTTTATCACACTGAGAATTCTCCAAGTTATCAAATACACATCACTGAGCAGTGCAAAGTTCTTAACACTGTGATAAATAGAATATCACACTCTTGTTAATCAGATATGACATGTAGTAACTTATTGACTAATACAGTGTAGCTCACGGCTAAAAAGACTGTGATATAAAGTGATGGGAATCATGATTTTGATAATCCACTTAACCAACTGATAATCTATTATAATCAGTTACTAACAGCAAATTTTTATTTTTGTTTGTTGTTTAATTATATCTTTACTCAAGAGTTCAAAATGTTAGTAAATGTACAGGAGTATTCTCTTTTAATGATGTGTACTTTAACCTGATAAAAATATTACATTTGTTTCTATTGTGTTGTGTTATTTTTGCTCATTAACTTTATTCAATGAAAGCAACATTTGATGGCCGATAGTCTTATGTAACTGAAATACTGTTGCAATCCCCCAAACCCTTTCATTCATATGTGATGTGTCTAGAATTCAATACTGTTGCAATCCCCCAAAATCCATTCATTTATATGTGATGTGTCCAGAATTCAATACTGTTGCAGTCCCCCAAATCCTTTTATTTATATGTGATGTGTCTATAATTTAAAGTATGGAAGGACATGGATTTCTTGTTTGTCATTATTTACAAATACTGCAAAGCATTTTACATTTAAACCACAACAAATAATGAAAATGTGTTTAAATTTATTAACTCAACAATTCAACAGCTTAATCATGTAATCAAAACTTTATGTTCCTAATTATGAAAATTTGCACCTATGAAATATGGTGTGGTTTTATACTTGTAAGTTGTGAAGGGAATGACTAATTTAGATCAATTTTAGTGTATTTGAAGCCTTATTTAGCTTGCCATTTACAGAGTTTTACTAACCTTTGTGTTTTGTATGCAACTAAAAGAAGTAGTCTCCCTTTGCACACCACTGATTATGGAGTTTCACAGTTGATTATTTTATTGGTTTGCTCAAACAACTGATGATCGATTATTATTGATAATCAAAACAACACTAGTAATATATAATGCTAATAAACTCCTTTCATAATTTTTTTATTTGATGAATACTCGTATAAGATCCACAATTCACATTATCAAGTAAATAATAACTGCCTGCCTGAAAAAAAAGTAAAAATGCCTATTAGTCAGTGTAAAACAAGAGACCCACATTGGCCTGAGATCCCTCACCTGCCTGAAAAAAAAGTAAAAATGCCTATTAGTTAGTGTAAAACAAGAGACCCACATTGGCCTGAGATCCCTCACCTGCCTGAAAAAAAGTAAAAATGCCTATTAGTCAGTGTAAAACAAGAGACCCACATTGGCCTGAGATCCCTCACCTGCCTGAAAAAAAAGTAAAAATGCCTATTAGTCAGTGTAAAACAAGAGACCCACATTGGCCTGAGATCCCTCACCTGGCTCATATCTGCCCAAGAACCAAATGCAAAAAGTAGTTGGCCAAGAAATCTAAGCCAGAAGGATACTTTCTGTATAAATTTATTCCGATGCTGTTGATTGCATATGTTATGAAAATTTTTATTTCTTTAATAAGGCTAGTACCAGTAAACATTTCCTTGAAACAGGCCATGCAGTGGATATAATGTTTCACAAGGAATTAATGTGACGCATAGGAAGCTATAGTGCCTTCTTCCTTCCATCAGATAGACCTGGAAAAAACTTTTCTTTTAGATATACAAGATTTTCACTCCTAACTTAAAAGAAGAAAATTAGGTTCAAAAAGTGTGTATTATACACAGCTAAATATGGTAGTGGGGCTAGTTTCACCATGACGGGCTGAAAACTAGTCTTAAACCAATGCAAGAGAGAATGAGATGCAGTGTGTACCATTCTGTAAATGATATGGTAGTTAATCAAATAATATTGTCTGATGTCATGATCACTTTAAATTAAGTAACTGAAAAGCCATGAATATAGATGTGCATATAAGCCAATATGGATGGTGTTATAGTGTCACTTTTACACATGAAGAAAGTTTCCTTTCAAGAATAATTGTTTTTCTTACTATGTGTTCAAATGTGCCTCACTAAAATATTTCAAAATTTCATTATTTTCTGTAAAGCATTCAGCCTCACATGTATACATAGCATGTTACTCTGTCATTGGCTGAAACTGGCGCTCTTCAAAGAAAAGGAAACTTTTTTATGAGTCACATGATGTGTCACCTAAAGTATCCTATCCTATATAAACAAGCCACCTTCACAAGGTATCTCATAGTTTAAAGTGAAGTGTTTTGTTGTCTATATAAGACATGGAAGGAAAAAAACCACTGTAGTAAAACCTCAACTTGCAACAAAGAATGGGTGGGTGTATACATGCTCAACCTCGGGCTTTACTCCAATAATGCCTCTCATCCTTCACAAATGCTTGGATGAGGGGTTCATTATTTTACGTAAAGCTTTGGCCTCACATGTAGGTATATCATCTTTAAAGATTGACAACAAAACATCTGCTAAAACATTAATAGGAAAAAGGAAACAAGTGTTAACCTGTAAATCATAATCAAACAAAAAATATGTTATTAATAACTGCTTTAGCAAAACCCTTGCTATTAGTCTCAATGTCCCTTAGATAAAATTTGTGAAAAGTCTTTAAACTATGTCCATTGTGCTGTTTTTAAGATATTGTGCAAGGAACAGCCTTGTCTGAAAACAGCTGATGCTGCAGCAGTTCTCTAAGAATGAGCTTTGAATTTAGACGTATCAATTCCTGATTGTTCCAAAACCATTTTTAACCACCTTGCAATAGTACTAGATGTCACAGCTCAATAGGAGCAATAGGATACCAGAACTTGAGTAGATGTCTGAAGATTTTTAGTCCTGTCAAGATAATGCAACAAAGTATGCATAGCACAAAGCTTCTCATCCTTATAATGTAGTAGTTCCAACTGGAAATTCTTACCTTGTCTTTAAGTTTTCAACAAATCCAAAATATTGAATACTATTTTATCTGCCATACAAGTCATGTTATATAAATTCAAAGATTTATGAGTTTGTGCTCTCGGAGCTGTAGATAAAGCAATAAGAGCAATCAACTTCATTGTTTAATAACCTTAATTAAATATATAGCTTCCAAAGGAAAAAGGGAACACAACTATTTTAAGGCTAGGTTTACATCCCATGTGTCAACATATCATGGTTTTGGTGGTCTTTTGTTAAACAGTCATTTCAAGTATCTATTATCGCTCTGGTGGCCTAGTGGTTAGAACGTCCGCCTCGGAAGTGGGAGGTTGTGGGTTTGATCCCCAAAATGGTACTAACAGCTGCCTCGCTTGGCGCTCAGCAGTAAGAGGATAGTGTTAGGACTGGTCAGCCTGGTGTCAGGATAATGTGACTGGGTGGGACATCATGCTACATGTCTGCGGCATGATGCCCCAGTGCTAGACATCACTATAAACTGTCACACTGCAGACATCTTAGCGACATGACTGAAAAATTGTTAAAGCTACGTTAAAAATCCAAAATACACACACACAAGTATCTATTAATCAAGAATGGGTTGAGGTACCATGCATTATCAAATATCCTCAAAGTAGTAAGTAACACTGCCTTGTCAGTATTGAAAACACTATAAGACTTACCTTCAGTTACCAAAGAATCTGAGTATGAAATAACTGTTACCTCAGAGACACAAAAGGGATTAATTTCCCTGATCTTACATCAGAAATTTCATTTTTTCCAAGCCAAATTATATTGTTTAGTTGTTCCTGGTCTCCATGAACTGTTAATGATGCCCACAGCTGTTGTTGGAAGTGCTTGGTTTTGGAGCATTCTCCTGATACAGTCACTGTGATTAAAGATAGGGTCTTCCCTAAAGAATGAGTTCAACCATTGTGTGGAAGAGTCAGTATATTTTTGTGCCTTGGAGGTCTAATTGGAAGAGAAATTAAGTATGACAAGAGTAAAGAAAACCAGGATTGTGATGTCCAATGTGGAACAATTAAGAGTGCTTTACTCACATTATCAGCAATAATTTTATTCAATATTTTCCCAACAAGATTAAAAGGGGGAAAAATATAGGGGATTAAATCATGCCAGGAGAAAGAAAAAGCATCAATTTTAAAAGCACCTGGTTCTGGAAATGGCGAGGTGAACTTTAATTGACAGTTTAATGTAGATGCAAAAAAATCTATGTCTGGGACAAAAGTCTGTGCACGCAATTTTCGAAAAATTTCTTTCTTTAACATCCATTCAGTGGAGTCAGAAAAGTTCCTTGACAGATAATCTGCCTGTATATTATGTTTGCCAGCAATATGGACTGCAGATATGAATATTTCCCTTTCCATGCACCATTCCTAAATCTGTCTGGCTAGCTGATCCAATTGAATCGATGCTATGTCAACCATATTATTAATATAGGAGATAGCACATATGTTGTCAGACTGAATCTCAATAATGACATTTCTGTTATGTGAATGAAAAGCATGTAAGGCATAAGAAATCGCTAACAACTCTCGGTAATTTATGGAAAAAATGGTCTCACTCTTGTCCCATCTACAAGAGATTGATCTATTTGAATCAAGTGTATAAGCTCCCCACCCACCCTGAGAGTGATGCATCAGTTTGAATAGTAAAAGCAATCTTGTCTTGTCTGATAGATTTCCCATTCCTGTCTGCCACATTTAGATACCACCATTTTAGTTCCTGGACTCTTTGTGGAGATAACTGTACTGTACTATAAAAATAATTGTTTTCACTAAGGCCTTTTATTTTATCATTGGTTCCAAAATACCTGTAGTGCATAGGGGCTTCCAGGATTGTATAAAAGGCATTAATAAGCATACCAATAAATGATGCCAACACTCGTACTCTAACATACTTTCTATCAATGAGCTTCTTGGCACAAACATGGATCTTTTCCACTTGTTCCTCAGTAAGAAAAACCTTAAACTGTACAGAGTCTAACAAAAAACCAAAAAAGGTAATTCGTTGAGATGGAATAAGCACTGATCTTTCCAGATTGATAGTGAAACCAAGAGATTTTAATGTCACAATCATAGCCCACGTGCTTTGCAAGCAAATGTGACTACCACCATCCAAATTCAACGAGTCATCAATATAATAGGAACACCTAATGCACTGATGCCTGAACCAAGCATAGATGGGTTTTAGGATCTGAAAATGTTGACCATTCCAAATAAACTTTAGAAACTTATGATAATCTATATGTTTTGGAATACTAAAAAAAGCATCTTTTAGATCAATAGAAGTAAAGAAATCATTTTTGTGGATCTAAAATAATTTGAAATGTTTCTTGCTTAAAATGTTCATAATGAACAAATTTATTCAACTGTTTCAGGCTAAGAACTGGCCAATAAAAATGTTCAAAAGAAATTGATTACTTTCACATGTGGATGGAACTAGAGCTCCTTTGTGTAGAAGTTCAGTGCTTTCATTGGATATAATGGTTCTCTGCTCATTCAAAAAGGGAATTTCTTTGGGGGAAAAGGACTGGAAAGATATGGAATCAAACTCTTATTTTGTACACCGAAACTGTTTGCAAAATCCATGGGTCACAAGTAAAATTAGTCCATATAGCAGCACAGTGTTTAAGTTTTCCCACAGAACTTACCTCTATAGATTTTAATTTGTGGGCTTGTTTGGGGGACCAGTATTGGCAGGTCTCCTTCCTCTGTTGGAATTTGGGTATTGATACCTGTATGTAGTTTGAGCACTATAAGGTTGAGATTGAAATCTTGCCCTCTGAAATCTGGATCTTGTATGGCTCCACCGCCTCTAGCACCATGGTCTCTATTAAACCCTCGGTGAATATGGGCAAACTTTTCTTTCGCAATTGCAAACCCAGTGTCACATCTTTTAACTTCCTTGGCCACATCACCCCCAAAAAGCATGGACATTATGGGGTATGCATATTACAAAGATTGGAATATTTTGTTTTCAAATGTGGTAAAATCATATACCTCCTTCTTAGGGAGACATGATATTGCACCGACCCATAAGTGTAATAGTATCTGAAATTAGGATCTTTGCTTTTTCATTAGTGGCAATCTGAGGCTTTAGTAATTCTACTAATTGGACAATTGGCATAATGCCTGCAGCAACAAGATTTTGTATATCCCTAAAGGCTTTGTCGTAAGAGTGAACTTGTTTGCTAAGGTCATTCCAAATTTCTTGACTGATCAGTTTCCTGGGATCTTGTACTTCTGTACAATTTCATCTGTTGCACATAAAGAAGTGCATGCAGTACTAGTCAGCTCTGCTAAGGATTTAGGTATTGGCTCTCCTTTTTGAGGAGTTTTCAGTTTGGGTAATGCCACATGTTATCAGCATTGCTAGAGGAAATACAGTTGTAATCAGGTTGCATTTTGCAGTAAGAACATACACTTAGAATTTTTCTAGGATGATTGTGAATGGAGCCTGGGACCGTAATTTTTTGAAAACTAAATAGATTAGGCTATTTACATTGGGATTGAAACCTTTATGTGGAATTTGATGGTCTACATACCACTACCACCCCATCTACCACACCACCCCCCCCCCCAGCAAAAAAAGAAAACAAAACAATTCCTGGCACTCTAAATCCGGTTTTTTATTAATTCAGCATATTTTTGCAATACATACAGTTTTTGTTAATTATAGATCAATATTAAATAAGATGTGTAATATACTATGTTTTTTTTCCAAATACAGTATGACACCGCAATAGCATGTTAGTTGGGGTCCATATAACCTGAACATGCTATAGACCAAACTGTGTTATAACCAACCAAGTCATTTAGCTGGAAAAATGATGCATATACCTGGAGAAAAAAAGTGGTGGGGGTAGGGTGGGGGTAATAAAAACGGATACAAAAATACATGCTTTTGATTAAATGAAGAAAAACTAGTATAAATATCCTGGTATATTGACAACTTACAGTTGTGTAGTACAGTGCATAATCCATTAAGTACTGAACATGTATATAAAAAGAATCCATGAATTCCAGTTTAGGTAACATGTTATAAAATTTAACAGTCACATCCTGTTAGAAAACAAAAGTAACACATGTATATAAAAAAAACAAAAGTCCTCGTTTGATCACTAATCATTTCACTATGGTTTTGTCGCCAGTAACACACATGGCTATTGTTGTTTGCATGCTATATGTACATTACGTAAATTGGCCATGGTCAGCTGGAGACGGCTATCATCTTGCTGAGGCTACCCAGTGGATGAGACTATTCATAGGGAAATGAAAACCTGAACAAATTAAAAAGTTTAATCAGCATCTTTATGAGATAACCCATCTTCAATTAACTTGATGGCCAGATATCTATGGTTTCATAAACTTGGAAATTTAATTTGTATTTATGCCACTGTTGGTAGCGATTGTAAGCATAAACTTTTTTTCCTGCAAGAAGGAAACTTTGCAGTACAATAAATGTGTTCCAGTCAGTTTGGAAAATGCAACAATCAGTCAAATTCCATTGCTTTTATTTAAGTTTGGTACTGACTTCTTTTGATGAAAGGTTCTTTGTTTTTATTGAAGATTGTAGTTGGCTTTCTTTGATGAAGGATGCACGTGTTATTGAAGTTACCACTATAGGACAGCTTTGGAGGACCAAACAAATGCCTGTTTCTTATTGCAGCGGCAACATAAAAAAATACGAGACTGAATTTTTTCTCTCGTTTGCTTAGTGTTTTTGCAGAAAGATCAGTGCTTCAAAGGTAATCAGTTTTATTTGAAGTTTCAGCAAAACTATTTTTTATCGGTACATTTGGTTGATTTTAGCAGTTACTGTTCCTGCCTTCAAATGCTGGTCAAGTGTAACTAGTTCCAGTAGCATGACTATTGGACAGACCAACAAGTAGATCTCCACTTTTTTTATTTTTGGTATTTTTTCTGTTGATATTTCTGGTAGTTTGTTCTGACATGGATTACGACAGAAAATATGAGTGTTCTGAAGGATTTAATTATATGAGTGAAAAGAAGAGGGATTTTACTTCCCTTCCACATTCAAAAGTCAGTCTAAATAAACATATTAACTAGTAGCGAGCAACCAACAGTTCGATGCTATTTCATCCGAAAGATCCATTATAAAATAGTGCCAGATATGTCAAAGAAACAAAATAAAAAAGCAGAGATCTCGAAGCATATAGTACTCAGGCCAGATGCACTGTTAATGTGAACATAGAATTTGTTTATGTAACAATAGATAGATTCCAGTGCATTTATATCAAGTTTGCAGCTTCCATCATTGTATCTCAGAATTGCTCTACTTTTAAACCTGAAATTGTTTATACAATTTTAAACAGCCAACAATGTCAAAAAAAACTCAAAACCTTGCCGGATGGTATATTTTGTCACCAATAAGGAAAATATATCACAATTTGTGACATTGGCAAAGCCCAGCACAATTTCTGAATAAACTTTTTTCTTGTTATTTTTCATACTTTTAAGAAGAAAAAACTATATTCTCATGTATGAAAAAAATAAATGTATATGAAATTTCAGGAGTCACGGCATGATCATCATATCTTAGAATTAATACATGATATCCTCCCTAAAAAGATAGTCAACATTTTACAGTTTTCTTACTTTTATTAAAAAGAAAAAATTTCATGGCCAATATGTATATGAAATTTTGGGAGCCATGCCACAATCATATTATATCCGAATTCTTGTTATAACAGAGTGTGCTATAGTGAGGTCACACTCTAACTCCAACAGAAAGCTGAGTTACTATGTCTATTAAAGTATAAACAGAATAACATCACATGTAAGATGTACTGATTGTTTACACATCTGTAATTATGCTTTTTGGTTATTCAGCAAATCACGTTATTCATGCCTATACTTCATTCTTTAGTATTGTCAGATAGTTATACCTTTAAAAAAAAAGTACTTCGCCAAATTAAAAATGATAGCTACAATCCTTGACCACCCAAGAGCAACACTTTCACTAGTTTTTACCCCCTATATCAATGAAAACTGTTGCTAATGACAATTTAAAACCAGTCATACCAATAGTGCCTTTCAGGAAAATACCCACAATAACTTGTAAAGATTGAACTATTTTGTACTGGAATTTCTACTGCATAAGCCATCATCTGCTAAAAGTAGCTCTTCTACTTGAAATTGACATTTATCTACTTGCTCAAAATAAGAGAGTTATCCTGTTGTCATGGTTTATAGTAATAATCATTTATATATGGGGAAGTATCACTTGAGAAAAACTGGAAGGATGTACTTATACAACCATGTTGAAATACAGTTTATAACATTTTAACTGATTATACTAAAATTACAGCAAATACAACTCTAACGATACAAAATAATATATAACTTTTAGAAAACTAGAGTCAGTTTTATTCCCTTTACTTTAAAAGAAAATGTTTTCAGTTTTTTAGCTCACTTTGTTTAGGAGAAAAGCATATTGGATTTTGTTTTGTTCTTGTTCATTATTAAAGGCAGAAAATCCCAAACATAAATCTAGGATAAAGTGACTATTAAGAATATAGTAAAGACTATAAAATAATACGTCATAATACGATAACAAAACATTACAAACATTTTAATATAGAAATACCATGTTAAGAGTTTAGTGTCTACTAAGTCTTGTTGGGCAATGAGGTTAAAGGCATGCATTAGAAATGCACAAACAGTATCATATATAAAATAGTTTATATTCATCAGAATTGTTTTTTTGGGGCTTTTATATTGTTTCAATATTTTCTTCAGCTTTTTATTACAAAATATTCAATTTAATCACTCTCGTGTATTATTTCACTAATTTATATAACTTGTTTTGGTTTGGTTCTTAATGGCACAGAAACAAAAGTAGGTTATTTAGTGCCAAGGTAACTTATAGTAAAATGCATTGTACAAGGACACACCATGGTAGCTAACCCAGGCTGGGTATACAATTTGTACAATTGAAATTCATCAATCATGTTTCTAAAATTATTGTGCTGAAGACTTGCTGAAAATTATGAGTAATACATTTACCTCTAATTATTCACATACAAATAAAGTACAAAATTATTACAGAAAAAATATAGTAAATTCATGGTTCTGTACCGTGTTTGATAATATGTACAGCACTCTCTCACTATAATGCCCTTGATTATAAAGTGGGCATGGTCATGGACCCAATTTCATTAGGTCATAGTACAGTTATGCTATCATTTGCTTCATTTTTTAAACAATTTCACTATCTGGTGGTATATTCTTGGCTCCCAGTGAAAGTGTTATAATGAGGGTGTATTGTATAATAATAATAATAATGACCTTATTTAAAGAGGGTCACACAATTAGCTAAGAACTAATCTACCTTGAGGCCCTCATACAAAGTAATTTATTTATTTTAGCTGCATCTCTGAAGCCACTGGATATATTGGGTTTAGAAGAAGGGAATAGAGTGAGCATTTCTAATCTCAACTGGAATACTATTCCAGAACAAAGTTCCAGAGTATTACATTGACTAATTATTAGTGTTATAATGAGGGTCTATTGTTTGACATTGACTAATTATTATTGTTATAATGAGGGTGTATTGTATGACATTGATTATTTATTAGTGTCATAATGAGTGTATTGTATGAATTGACTAATTATTATTGCTATAATGAGGGTGTATTTTATGATTGACTAATTATTTGTGTTATAATGAGGGTGTATCATATGACATTGACTAATGACTAGTGTTATAATGAGGGTGTATCATATGACATTGACTTCTTATTAGTGTTATAATGATGGTGTATTGTATGACACTGACTAATTATTAGTGTTTTAATGAGGGTATAGTGCATGACACTAATTATTAAAACAATACAAGAAACCAGCGTTCCAGTTCTAACCTAAAATGATTGTCATGTATAATTTGTAATGCAGAGATTTTTCTGTTTAACGCCTTGTACAACCACATACACTGAAACCTGCCTACAAAGGAACTCACTGGCTCAAAGAAGCTGTTGTTAATGAGTAGATACTCATCATTTTTGTTATCCAACACTATACCAGTGAATCAGTGCTCCCTCACTATAAAGAACCTCTATATAAGTATACTCCCATATAACAATATGGTAATAGATCCAGTGATATGTCTATATTTTATTTATGAAATTTCTTCTTTCAATTTAGTTTTTGACTGATTATAGCTAATTTTTATATGATATCACCCAAAATGGGGGCACCAGGTGGCTGAGAGGTCTAAGAGGCACATTTTTACAGATCACTGACATCTCAACTCTGTCCTTTTGGGTTCTAGTCACAGGCTTGGCCAGCATGGGTATGTGAAAAAACTTGGTGGTTCTTCACAGGGTTTCCCAAGTTCTTCCTCCACCAAATATACTAACTGCCATGTTTAGCCTGTCCTGTGCTAAAAAAATGGTGTTAAATCCATTAAACTGCTGTAGCATGCAAAACGTGCATTGTCATAATCTGGTGTTGTATAAGATACACTGTGTGACATATGATATTACAGTTTTGTCTATAATTTTCTGTATCTCTCCCTAAAGGTGCCTCTTTCATAATTTACTGTATCTCATTATATCATCTGTGTGACATATGATATTACAGTTTTGTCTATAATTTTCTGTATCTCTCCCTAAAAGTGCCTCTTTCATAATTTACTGTATCTCATTATATCATAGTTTGACCAATAATTTACTGTATATCTCCTTAAAGGTGCCTCTTGTGTAATGACTACACTTTTATGGCTCGTGTGAAAAGTGCTTTACATAGGAATCATGTTTATACATGTCATCAAATAATGCTTTACTGTCAGTGGTCTCTATAAAGATGTCTGCTATAAAGACAAGACAGCTACAGCAGATTTGACTACATCAATATTTTATTTTATATTTATATACCTACTGTGTATGTTTTTAAAAAAAATATGTAATCACTTCAGCAGATTTGACTGCATGAATATTGTATGTGATCTTTAAATACATGTGTTTGCAGTATTGTGGTATTTTTGTTTTTGTTAGTTTTAATTACACTTGTAGCACATTACTGACTATATCATGCAGAGGAAATGAGAACTAAGAGCCATTCCCAAAGACACACCTGGGCAGGTAATATTGTAGTGATAACAGCTGCAGGTTTGACTGCATGACATATTTCATTTATACTGGTATACAGGTGTCTCCATCAGTAAACTTTATGGAACTCGAAATCTTGTTAAAAATATTTTGATGAATTAGAAGGCTGCATTAGCCTGTTTTGAGTAAGATTTTTCAGTTTGGAATAACATTTATTAAACTGTTGAATAAAGTCTTATTAGGACTCTTGTGTATATAGAGACCTTTATATATTTGTTGGCTGCAGAGATGACCACTGTTAGTAAAGAAATAATATATGTGACTTTTTATATAAAAAGATGTGATCATTTTAAACGTTCAATGTATACACATTTACTGCTCAAAAAGTTAACCCTATTCTGAGTAGTTAATAAACCCTACAAGTTTACTTTCTTCTAGTGTGAAATATTGGTATACTCTGTGTGTGTGTGCGTGTGTGTGTGTGCGTGTGTGTGTTACAACACATACTGATAATAATGTTTGCCGTATATATTACAAACATTTGGGAGGCATATGACCATTTACATATATCATGATATCCGAACATTAGCATTTATTGCCAAACAAACACATGCCTTGGCTTGTTTTGAACAGTATGTTAAGGATTAATGGAACATGGTAAAGTAAGAATGCTTGTGTTCAAAGTTCTCAATTTTCTGCTGAAGATGTACAATTTTCTTCCCTCTTTTGCCCATGATGCATGTGGTGAAGATGCAGGATGCACACAGAATACAGATTAGTGCCAGCATACTGGATAACACTGCAATCATCTCACCCATCTGCATGCAGTCTATTAACGTATGTGTAATTTTGCTAGAAACATCACCTGCAAAAGGAAATAAATCCATTTATTTTTTAATTCTGCCTTCTTTGATCCAAAAATGGACTTCCCAAAAACAAGATTAGACACACAGACGTCTAGAAATTCAAGCATAGATCAACTCAGCTATTCATTGAGTGGTTTTGGATATCCTCAACTACTACACTCATCTTTTCCTTTGGAATCTCCAAACAATTTCATGCAAGTAACTCATGTTCTTAATACAGTTCATCTATATCTCAAGTGCCACAGATGATTTTGGGTTGGTAACTGCACAAACTGTGGTAGGAAAGAAAGAGACCATAGTGCCATGAGGAATCAAACCCATGATTTCTCACACCAAAATTAGGCACTTATACCTTGGGATCAGATGGCCTGAGATGCTCTCTAATTGCATGGCTACACATTCAGTTTCATTCTGAAACACAGTTCCGAGCTGTTTATACAGGTCTTGACAACTAACTTGGAATATTTGAGATGGTTGAGATCGACAGTGTACTTTGAATACTGTTGATTGGACAATAGATGCTGAATACTCTTGATTGGACAATAGACATTGAATACTCTTGAATGGACAATAGATGCTGAATACTCTTGAATGAACAATAGACGTTGAATACTCTTGGTGGCTTGGATGAATAGTTAACTGATATTCTTGACTGAATGAATGGACAAATAACTTTGATCGCTTGGATAGACAACTAACTTGGAATATTCCTGACAGTTTAAATAGTGGCTATAGGTGGTCAGTTTCATTTTTTTCCTTCATTTCTCCCATCACCTAGCTGGTTGTAGGGGTGCCGCTGATGACTTTGCGACAATCTCTCTTGATTTTGCCCTGTTCTTCACTGCACTTTGGAACTTTGCACAGTCCATTCCTGTCCAGTCTTTGATGTTATCTTCCCATCTCTTCTGTCTGCTGTGTTTTCTCTTTCCTCTCACTGTACCCTGTAGGATTGTCTTTGACAGGCCATACCATCTTAGCTTGCATCTCTTTACAGTGGTGAGCAGATTTTCATATGGTCCAATTGCACCTTGGATTCTAATGCACACCTCCTCATTAGAGACATGATCTAAGTATGAGATTTTCAGGATCCTTTGATAACATCAAATTTGCCTATTGATGCCTCAAATGCTAGTGCCATGCTTGGATCTTCAAGTTTTTCAAGTTCAAACCTGATCCTAATCTCTCTTGGTTTCTTGGTCTTACTCAGACAAAGTTTGGTATTCATCATTGGCATGTCATGGTCACTTCCAGTGTCAACTCCTGAGAAGCTACTTGTTCTGGCAATGTTAACACTAGACCGGAAGTAGTTCCCCACCAAGATGTAGTCAACTTGGTTGTGGTGTTTTCTCTCAGGACTGTGCCAAGTCCATCTTCTAGATAGTTTGTGGGGGCCAATGGTGTTTGTTAGCACTAGATTACTGTCGGTGGCGAAGTCAATAAGTTTGAGTCCTCTCTTATTGGTCTGTTCATTACAGTATGGACTGCAGACTTCTCGGCAGTCTGCCTGTGCGTCTTCTCCCTCGGCGTTCCAATCTCCTTGAATAACTGAAATATCTTTTTGGGGTGTCTAGTCAATGAGAGATTGAAGCAGGTCGTAGAACGCATCCACTTCCTGGTCATCCTGGTTAGAATGTTGGGGCTTAAACTTATATGATGGAAGATACCCTTATTATGAATCTATGGTCTTAAACTAAGTAATAGAAAAGTTTGAGAACCAAGAGTTTTTTTAAATAAAATTTAACAATTAATTTATTTCCCTAGACTACAGTGTGGAAAATGTAACAAGAACTTATGGTATTGCAAATTAAATCCCAAATAATCCTAGAATTTCAAACACATGTCCTGATGGTTAAAGTTTTGAATAAATGTAAGTGGTATTCTAAAACTCAAATGCTGGAAGTATTGATGTGCGTGTGGTGGCCTGTGTCATGGTGATGTACCAACAGTCTTTGTTGAATCACAATAATAATATCCAAGAATATATCTTTGATTAAGTATAATTCCCAGTTAATGCCTCTGCCCAAGAATATTTTTTTACGATGAGCACTTTGTATTTCCAGTGAATAAATAATTTGTATGAATGACTTCCATCCCAAATGAAAACCTGGACACAACAATAATATAACTGAATCTGCTCAGATCTTAAGCATGAATTAATATTTATTTTCCATAAACAAGATTATATGATCCTCTACTTGACCTCTGGTCTCAATTAGCATTTTCTATTAAAATAAACCCAGAACTATAACCTAATGGAAAATTTCATTCTAGAAGGTTCCTGATATTTATAATGTTTTCCGTCCTAGTGTCCAGCGGGTGGCGTGGTCATTGGTAACCCGGGCGGCGACCGGTTAAGTATGAGAATGCATTTGTCATTTCACAATCTCTAGCGTATCATTTGCAGTAGCAGCCTGGTGGAGCCATCCCTATCCAGGCTGTAGACCACAGCCAATATCCATGTTACCATTTGATTCACCCTGGTCTCGAATATGTGGGCGTTAAATTCATCTTGCAACCCTTTCACCCTGGCCGTTGACATCAAATTGGAAGACTTCCACCCTGTGATGTCATGTTTCCACCACCCTATTTCTCACATAGGTAGAAGACTCGTGGAGGCAGGAGTGTCTAAATTCTTCCCTTGTAAGTTTTATATTTGGCCACTGCCTGTCGAGTGCATTGAAAACGAGCAAGCTTTCTCCAGTTGTCATGATTTTAAGAATGCATGCAAAGGGTAAGTCACTGAATGGATACAAATTTTTTAAAGTGATCGATCGATCAATAAAATTAATGGTTGATTAATTGCCTGTATATCATTTACCATTTTTGGTACCCGAGCCTGTATCCTGCTGAGAATCTGTGACCTTAAGGATGGTAGATATCTCAAAGTCGTCGCTGTATGGGACCGCTGCACGCTTTTTTCTGCCAGTGCTGCCACAGTTCTGAAAGGGAAAAATTCAAAATAGAAAGAACAAAATGTGGAGAGGGACTGAATAATATATGTCCCAATGTCTAATAACGTGATGATAACTACCACAAACATGTAAATACTTGTTTGCTACTGCAGCTGATATAGGCTCATTAAGTATGTTTGTTTCTTTTATCAGAAATCTTGAATTTACAATTGTTTCACTGTACAATCTTGACCTGTTGAATCTATGTTTGCATACTAGCTTCTCAGATCTTGATAAGGAAAAAAGAAAGAACAAATGTAAGCGCTTGCGCGTGTTAGTATATTCAACTAGCTTTATTGATAATAACATCGGGCTTTGTATCTGCAAACATTTTTAACAAGAAAGACAAAGTTAAACCCTTTGAGTGAGATGCGCAGTTGGAGTAACGCAATGTTGTTTTAGGTTGGTATATGGAGGACATTTGAGACTGCAAGTCTTTTTACTCAAATACACTCCAATATACTGAAATACTCATATATGCTCAAATATGCTCAAATATAAATATATCTTTGGAGGTCTGTTTTATTGTTTTAATTGCTAATTGATCAATGTAAATACATTAAGCCTCCATTTTCTCTGTTCTGAATTTGCTTTCACTCTATCAATGATGACGAGCACGTGACATATCTAACACACACTTTAAATGTTATGTCCGTAAATAGTATACCGGTAAGAAAGGATAGAATTTTTTAATGCACCTTTATTTCTTTTTCTTTCCTTTTTTTTGTTTGGTTTGAAAGCACAAACAGTAATAAAGAATATAATGGAGAGTTTTTTGTTTCTTTATAATAATATTTGAAATACATGAAATCTTTAATTTAGTTGAAGAATATTGATATCTTACACACATTTTGATTGAGTTTTCTTCTTCCTTTTGATCAAGTGCTGTTATAACATCATAAAAATAATATAAATAAAAACACTAAAACAATAATAATGGGAATGAAGCATATGGTCTCAGTTTTAAGTACATCTCTAACAAAATAAATTGACATCACAATAATCACCGTTCCGGTGGCCTAGTGGTTAGAGCATCCACCTCGGATGTGGGAGGTTGTGGGTTCGATCCCCGGCCGAGTCATACCAAAGATTTGCAAAAATGGCACTAACAGCTGCCTTGCTTGGCGCTCAGCATTAAGAGGTTAGTGTTAGGACTGGTCGGCCTGGTGTCAGGATAATGTGACTGGGTTGGACATCATGCTACATGTCTGCGGCATGATGCCCCAGTGCTAGACATCTCTATAAACTGTCACACTGCAGACGTCGTAGCGATATGACTGAAAAATTGTTAAAGCTACGTTAAAAATCCAAATCACACACACGCACACACACACACACATCACAATAAGTGGACAGCTGTGTTCATTGTACAATTAATGACATATTTATATAGTTATTTGGAAAAAGAGTTAACTTTCTGGATAGATGTTTTTGTAATGATTAGTAACATATTTTAAGTGAAACCCTAATTTCTGGTTTGTAACTCATTACAATGAATGGTGGAAGTTTTGCATTTCTTACAAAAGTGATTGGCAAATTCTGATTTATCTTGTTAATGAGGTTCAAACATTTCATGGTTAATTATTCATTTTGTTTATACAGCAATAAATTAGATGTATATTTAATATGTAGCAAATTTGGTTCATACCAAAATCTTCAACTTATTCTTGAATATTGTTCTCTTCTCAATTTTTTAAAACCAAGTTCACTTACATTGCCTTGTATCTCTGCACATTGCAGCTAATTGTTATTATTATTATTATTATTATTACCTCAAATTACATAATTAGAAAAATAAAGCTTTTACAATTTGTGGTTTTTATGTAAAGTTGTCAGTAGTTGATTTCATGGAAGTTGTGATAGTCAAATGAATTAAAAGTCAACTAAAGTTTATTAACAAAAAAATTAGATTTTTCCCCCTTCAATTGATAATTTAAAAATAAGCTGAAATTTTTATTTATATTATGATACTGGACAGCAACACAGCTTTACATGGAAACATTCATACAAACCATCATTTCCTTTTTTCAAAAAAAAAACACAACTAATTTAAGTATATTTTGTAAACAGAAACTAAATCCATTTATTTGACGCACTGTAGGTAAATTATAGATTTGATCAAGGTAAAAATACACAGAATCCTTCACCCTCCCAGTTAAACTTCTCTCACTGTAAAATAAGTTCAAAATGAGTCTAAACTGGCAAAAAGGGTTATGGATTCTTATATATGAGGGCTACTGTCAGTCATGCTCGTTTGAATACTTCAGTTATACAGTGAGTTGAAAGGTCTTTTATGTTATTCGATACCCATCCCCTAAGCCCTAAAAATTGAAGTGAATAAAGATAAATATGCACACACACACACACACACGCACACGCACACACACACTAATGAAACTCTAATGCCAGTGTGTAATGTAATGAATTTTGACAAACATAAAGAATATATTAGTTATTAACATACATGACAATACAAAAAAGTACTAAACAGTGAAATTGGTTACCACATATTCAACTGCATGTTTAAAATTTATTTCATTTGAGAACTATACCCATTCTCACATGATCAGTAAAACACTCAAAGTTAGATTATTATTAATATATATATTAATAATATTTTACAAAGTATGACTTAATTTTTGTTTTAATACACCAATAATACTATATAATTATAATATTAAAAATGATTATTTGAGTATGTCTGAGTGTATTTGAGTAAAAAGACGCACCACATTTGAGAAGCTCATGAAAGTTTATTTTTTGTACCTGAATTTATCGACTATCAAAGTTTTCAGACTTTAAACCTGTGCATGTGTGTTTCTAAAGAGAATTTATTTGCAAACATCATCACAGAAACTACAAAAATATCTGAGCAAGGGATATGGAGGACTGAGCAAGAAGTTTATAAATTTGTTTCGAGATCTCTTATTAACACTAATATTCACTTCTATATTGTTACAAAATACTGAAAGAAAATGTACAGATAATTACAAAATTGATACAAGCTAAAAGAATAATTCTACAGTGTTATAATTGTGTCAGCACTTAACATATTAGATCAGAAATATGTTGATACTTGGTAAAAGACAATATGTGATAATATGCCAGCTGAATTTCATGCCCAAACCAGTTCCAAAATACAGGGTATGATAAAACACCAATATAGGGTTAAAGCTGATGAGAAAAATAAGTTAGCGACTTGAGCCTTCCTTCAACCTGAGAAACCAACATTAATTGCGAGCTAGACATCTTGCCCACCTGTAGGAAATGGATTTGGGACCTATACCATGCTCAAAAAGGACTGCTTACTTTAAATAGCTTGAGCTTAACCATAGCCCCTTCAACCAATAATAAGTTAGGGGTTGCCCCAGACCTATGGTACCCTATCTCCAAAGTGTGTTGAGAAATAACAGAAGAACACAAGTTACACATCAACGGCCAAAATATTAATTTCAAAATTTGTACTCTGACTTAAATCGGTGGAAAAATACCCCTGACTCAAGGGTTTTCTAAGAGTCTAATGTTAAGGGGAATCGATACACATGCAAATAACGTATGCGATATGAGGTGACTGATTTGATGACCTGTATTAATCACACACCACTGATGTGATATCTCGTAAGATGTTGTTGAAACTGTATAGAAATACTGATACGGTTCCTCCTTCTAATGTCAACAATAAATGGTGTGTCTGGTGGCAAACTGGCATTGAATACGGAGCGACTGTTTTCGCTGTACAATAAAATAAGGCTTTATTACTCAAACTTTTTGCATGGAAAACATGAATTATATTTTATTTAACTTGTATTTCAAGCATAAAGCTTGAATTGAAAAGTCTTGCCAAAATATTACATTCCTGCTGCTTAAAATCCAGATTTGTTCTTCACTTCTTCGAAAATCTCGTTATTATGTATATTTTAAAGATCAGAAACATACAAGTAGAACAGCTTTTGTCAAACAAATTCCTTTTTATTTAGTTGTGCTAACATTTTTCTTTTATTATGGCTTTTGTAGTATTAATCATTTTCCTAGTATTGTTGTTTCTTCTTATGAGAGTGCTTTTGGTTTGTAAATGTTGTTTGTAAGAAATTTTGCCATTTAAGAGCAGTAATGATTTATCGTTTTTATTAGTTGTCCTAAGGATAGTCTGAAAGTTTATGCAATAGGTTGATGTTGTTGTCATTCTGTAAAATGTCAGCTCTTAAGATACATAACTACAATCATGACAACGGAACTATCAACACACTGACCTTGGATTTTCATCAGTGCTTATTCTTAAAGGCAATCTACCTGGCTATTGGAGAAAAATACTTGAAGGAAACGAGTTATCTTGTGAAAACCAAACTGACAATGTTCCTTACATAATGCATATTATAGCACACCAGACTTTTGACCTTCAAAATCAGCGTAGAACCGCCACCACTGAGTAGAAATATACATATACAGTTCAGTGAGAAATGGCTAATAAAAACATTGTTTATTGAGTGGAAGCAATTTGTATTAAAAATGGAGGAACTTACAAACAAACACAGGGATACAGCTTTTGCTATATTTCCTCCGAAAAACTTCCTGGGCAGGAAGGAAAAATATCATCATATACTTTTAATAGTATCTTTCATGTTTTTATTATACCTTTTTGTGTTTATATTTTCTACTAATGAATGAATCGCAACTTAAGTTCATTTCAGACAAGGAATAGAGAATGTTTGACAGATCTTACGAGTTTGCACTGTGTATTGTCTTGTGAACATTTGGTGACCATACAGGTAAATTTGACTTCAGTCGCATTCACAAACTTTATGAGTTTCATCGACACATCAGAATTTCCGAGCGTTTTTCCGTTTATGGTCACGTTGCCTTGAACCTGCTCATTTGTAACAAAACTCTTTCCAAAAGTTGTAGTACACCTGCAGGATAAAAGAACAAAGATTCAACAATAGATCACATCTCACTAAAATGCTTCACCTTAATATTCATTGAAAACCCGTGATTCTTTGAACCACAATGACATTGACTTTTCATATTTTAACCCCAAATCAGCGTGTCTTTCAGACCTTAAATGCAAGTTGTCCATAATATTTAGTTAAAGTATTTATGTCAAAACCACTTTTATTATTTCAGTTACATTAAACTTTGCCTTTAACCTGTTTAAGCCGCAAAATAAATTGCCTCCTTTCTTACCTAACATCCACAAACTTTCATGAAGGTACACCGTTAAACACTCAAATATTTCGGCAGAAGAAAAACAGTGACTTTGACCTTTAACCCTATATATATATATATATATATATATATATATATATATATATATATATATATATATATATATATATATATATATATATATATATATATCAGTTTAGCCCTGTGATGTAGAACAAATGTTATTGTTTAGAAAACATCCTCCATCTTTCAGTCAAATTGATCTTATCGTTTGACCCTCTCACCCAAACTCGACAGGCTTCTTTAATTCATAATAAAGACTCACTTGTAATGAATACTGTAGAAATGAAGTTATTCTGCAAGCAAATAAAACCTTAACGGACAAATGACAGACAGGGTTATAACAAAATATGTTCTGCCTTTCAGCAGACATATTATGTATATTTAATTTAATTGTTTATTTGTTAGATTTTTTTAAAAATAATTTTATTTCATTACATGCTATTGTAATGTAACACTGTATGCTGGACTTGACCTTGTCCAAAATTGAGTTCATTTCTGCTTGACCTGATTTACTTTTTAAAAATATTTTTATTATTTCATTTATGGCAACAACTAATACATAGCTAAATTATTCTCTATGTGTATGAGCTTAATATCAGGATTATTAATTATTCAGGTAAACAAGGAGTAATTATGTTGATTTGGGTCAGGGTTTTGGAGATTCCTTTACAGGTTATTGTGTTGTAAGAAAACAAAGTACATTAGATCATTCTAGAAGGTTATTTTCCTTTAGGTAATGCTTTTGTTTTGAAAATGCTAATTGTGACCTGATATCAAGTAGAAAGCTATATAATCTTGTGGCTGTGAGGATTTGGTCAGTCGTGCTTTAACATCTAGCACCATCATGTTGTATTGTGTTGTGACCAGTTTGACCTGAAGTTTATTTTCTTCAAACTATTGAATTCAAGTGATTATTTTCTCTGGAAATACAAACGTGCTCTGATTAAATATTTGGATAAAGACATTCAATGAAACTTAAACTGAATTCAAACCTGGAATTATATTTCTATGATTCAATAACAGACTGTTGACACATCAGCACTCCGTAGGCTATAACAGACACGTCATCGCCTTCAGTTATGGATCTCTTCAGGACTTGAACTGAGTTTATTCAGGACTTTTTATTATTAGGACTTGTGTCTATAATTTCTTTGATTATTTTGGGATTCAATTAGCAATACCGTAAGTTCTTTTCTCCCATTTTGTATTCTAGGGAAATAACTTATTTGTTAAATTTTACAAAGCTTGTTCTCTTTCGCTCTTTTCAGTTGCTTATTTTAAGAGCATAGACTCATAACAGAAATTTAGGAATACGAATTTCGCTAAAATATTTTAGAAAATTTTGTTTTTGAAATTTCAATTTCCCTAGTTTCGGATCTTTTAAAATCGCAAGTATTATCTCACATTCTAGAAATCTTTAGTGCAATTAACAAGCTTTTTACAATGTCATCTAAGGTGGAGATCTTTATTTCAAAACCTACCCTGGAACAGCTAGACTCCTTGAAAAAGATGAATTGCTTCAGCTTGCCAGCAAATATCTTTCTAAGGCGAAAGCTTCTTAACAAAGCAAGAAATAAAAAATATTTTGATCGAATATTTGGTGGGAAAGAATGTTCTGGATAGGAGTGCTATGGATTTGATTAGTAAATCTGTATCAAACTCTAACATAAAAGTAAAGGAATTAAAATTAAAATACAAGATGGAATTATAGTTAAGAAAGCGTGAGCTTCAAGAAAGACAGATGCGGTTAGATACAGAGGAAAGAGAGAGAGGAAAATGCAATTACAGAAAGAAGAAAAACAAATGCAAATGAACTTGGAGAGAGAGAGAGACAGAGAGAGAGATAAACAAATGCAAATGCAATTAGATAAAGAGGAAAGAGACAGACAAATGCAAATGCAAAAAGAAAAGAAAAGAAAGACCAAGAATTGCAGAGAGAAAGAGAGAAGTAAGAAAGGGAATATTAATTTAGATTAAAAGAATTAGAGCTGGAAAGTGAAAAGCACATCCCCATTACATACAAATTCAAGTTTTGATGTTACTAAGAATATTAGGTTAGTGCCCCCTTTTAGATGAAAGGAAGTAGATAAATATTTTCCTCATTTTGAAATAATTGCTGAAAATTCTAAATGGCCAAGAATGCATTGGACTCTATTATTACAGAGGGCACTTTTTGGCAAAGCCCGAGACATCTTTGCTTCCTGTCAGTACAGCAAAGTGCTGACTATGACCTGGTTAAGGAATGTATCTGAAAGGGTTATGAGTTAGTCCCCGAGGCTTATCGGCGAAATTTAAGGAACTATAAAAAAGAAGCTGGACTCAATGTCAAATTTGCAAGAAAAAAGAGCAGTTATTTGATAGGTGATGCTTAGCCAAAAAAAGTTGATAAAGATTACGAAAATCTAAGACAAATCGTATTACTTAAAGAGTTCAAGATTTGCATCCATAATATTATTAAGACTTATCTTGATGAGCATAAAGTCGAAACTTTAGAAAATGCTGCTCGTACGGTTGACGAGTATTCCTTAGCTCATAAAGTTTCTTTTGTTAGTAAGTCTTCCACTCAGCAGTCTTCTTTTAAAAATGTATTTCAGCCTAATACGAGCCCTTCCAAATTTCAATCTAGCACAACTTTTAGAAATAAAACTTTCTAATAAGACTGATCAGAAGTCCTTATATCTTCCAACGTGTACCTATTACAAGAAGAAAGGACACGTTATCGCTGATTGCTACAAATTGAAAAATAAGCAGCAGAATCAAAGCAGCAGAATCAAGACAGACCTATTCCAAATGCTTTTATTCCTCAGAGGTCAAGGTCATGGTCATGTATTGAAAGCAATACACTTGTTGGGTCTAATAAATCCCAGTCTGATTTTATTATGAAGAATTATGAACCATTCATGTCGAAGGGTTCTATATCACTCATGGGTGATTCGGCCAGTCCTATCCCTATTAATATATTAAGGGACACGGGAGCGTCTCAGAGCGTTTTTTTATCAGGTACTTTGCCTTTTTCTGAGAAGTCTTATTCTAATGAGAGTGTTCTTATTCAAGGAGTAGAGTGCGGCTTTGTTAATGTTCCTCTCCATTGTGTATATTTGTCACTTAGTCTCGGGACCCGTGCGAGTCGGAACAGTGTCAGTGAACTATCAAATTGTAGTTCCAAAATCATACAAACAGAAAATTCTTAGTCTGGCCCATGAAAATCCCTTGTCTGGTCATTTAGGGATTAATAAGACTTATCGCTTCTACTGACCAAAATTTAAAAGTGATGTTTGTAAATACTGCAGATCTTGTCACACATGTCAAATAGTAGGAAAACCCAACCAGAAGATACCTAAGGCTAATCTGCAACCTAATCTTGCATT
Source organism: Sinohyriopsis cumingii (assembly GCA_028554795.2). NCBI lineage: Eukaryota > Metazoa > Mollusca > Bivalvia > Unionida > Unionidae > Sinohyriopsis > Sinohyriopsis cumingii. Next base: position 36,438,680 of record CM068836.1, read on the forward strand.
TGATGAACCATTGAGCAGAATAATGGTAGATTATGTCGGTCCCATACCTAAGACCTGGGTCAGGTAACCAATATTTGTTGACCATAATGTGTGCGTCAACAAGATTCCCAGATGCAATTCCTTTGAGGAATATTAAAACTAAAACAATAGTAAAAACTCTGCTAAAGTTTTTTAATATACTCAATTTGGCCTTCCCAAATCTGTCCAATTGGATCAAGGGTCAACTTTCATGTCTGGAATATTTCAGCAAGTTATGCACCAATTAGGCATCCAAAAATTCAAGTCTTTTGCCTATCACCCTGAGAGGCGACGGGCTTTAGAAAGATGTCATCAAACTTTGAAAAATATGATTCGGTCATATTGTTTTGATACAGGTAAAGATTGGGATGAAGGTATTCATTTACTATTGTTTGCTGTTAGTGAATCAGTTCAAGAATCTTTAGGATTCAGTCCCTTTCAACTAGTTTTTGGACATACTGTGCGTAGACCACTGAAATTGTTAAAAGAGAAATGTCTTTCTAATGAATATGCCGAAATCAGTCTTCTCGATGATGCTTCCAATTATAAGTATAAGTTGTCAAAGGCTTGTGAGGTTGCAAGAACTAATCAGCCCTCTACTCAGTCAAAAATGACATTGAGGTATGATAAAAATACAAAGGATAACAGCGTGAGTTCTGGCTTGCATGCCCATACCACAAAATTCTCTTCAGGCCAAGTAGTATGGTCCTTACACAGTTGAAAAGAAAGTAAATCATTTAAATTATATCATAAATACTCATGGGAGGCGAAAACAAAAAAAAAACAAGTTTGCCATATAAATATGTTAAAGGAGTATGTTGAGAGAGATAGCCAGGTTAATCATGCAATTAATTTAGTTGTACTCTGTCCCAACCAGTGATGATTTAAGCGAATGAATGAATCGAACTGTAGTAATTTTGGAGTAACAAATCTTCGAAATTAATAAATTATGAATAATCTGGACCAGAAACTTTCACATATGCAGCAAGAAGACAAGGATGAACTAAAACAGTTATTGCTTGACTATGAGCATTTATTCCCAGATGTTCTTACAAGAACAAATAAAATTTACCATGACGTTGAAATTGTAAATTCCACACCTGTGAAGCAACACTCGTACAGGATGAACCATCTCAAACAGGAATGCTTGAAAAAAGAAATTCAGTATTTGCTGGAGAATGATTTCATAGAGTCGAGTAAAAGTAACTGGAGTTCACCATGTATACTTGTTCCGAAACCAGATAATACTTTCCGCATGTGTACCGATTATAGATAGGTGAACAGTGTGACTAAAACAGATTCATTTCCGTTGCCAAGTATCAATGACTGCATTAGTAAAATTGGAAACACAAAGTATATCACCAAATTTGACCTTCTGAAATGATTTTGGCAAATTCCACTGGCGGAAAGGGCCAAGGAAATTTCGGCATTCGTGACTCCAGATGGACTTTATCAATATAAAGTGACGCCGTTTGGGATGAAAGATTCGCGAAGTACTTTTCAACGTTTAATGAACATGATTATAACTGGTCTAGATAATTGTGATGCTTACTTCGATGACGTCATCATCTACAATGACACCTAGACAGATCATTTAGAAACAATTCGGAAATTCTTTGACAGACTCACTGATGCAAATTTGACCATTAATTTATCCAAAAGTGAGTTTTGCTGTGCTTGTGTAACATGTCTAGGACATATCGTGGAACTTGGACAAGTTAAACCTATAGATGCTAAGGTCAAGGCTATCTCTGAATTCCATGTGCCTATCAGTAAAAAGCAACTGATGCGATTTTTGGGTATGGCTGGATACTATCAGAAATTTGTTCCAATTTTTCTATAATTGCTGAACCCCTGACAAATTTATTGCGTAAGAAAACCAAGTTCATTTCTGGTCTGAAAAATGTCAGGAGGCTTTTGATAAGTTAAAGGCCATACTTAAGAGTGCATCAGTTCTTGCAGCTCCAAATTTCAGTCAATCATTTAAACTGTCTGTTCATGCAAGTGATGTTGGGGTTGGAGCAGTATTGATTCAAGAAGATGAAAATGGTGTTGATCATCCAGTATGCTATTTTTCTAAGAAATTAAAAAGCACCGGAGAAATTATTCCACAATGGAGAAGGAATGTTTGGCTTTGATATCAGATTTACAACACTTTGAAGTCAATTTTACAAGTACTTAAATGACCTTAGAAAACGCTGCATATAGCAATAATATCATCTATACAAATTTGGAGAAACTTTAAATTGTATAATCTGGAACCATATCAATGTCCTACACAATATACGGTCAAATAACAAAAGTGTTTCGATGGTAAATTACAGAAGAGAAAAAAAAACTGTATTATGGACTTTCTACAAAATATAAATTATTGCACAGATTGTGCAAAATGTAATAGAAACAAAAAGACACTGAAAAATCAGAAGGGTGAAAGTATTTTGCCCTGGGTACAATCTTGTCAGGCAACAATATGTGCGTAATTAAATAGTCTATTTTAACATCCGATATAGCAATAGGTACAAGTAAGTATCTCCTAGAGATACAGCTTAGGCAGTGACTCTATATTATAGCCTACCAAATTATGTCACATGCTCTATGAAACCTAAAACGGTATCCTACAAAAAGGCCTAGCAAATAATATTTACTTTGCTGTTTTGTTTTTTATTTTGTTTTCTTCCTGTCTCTGTGTTATTTGCCTTTTAATATTTCAATGCAAACAAATATACAGCATAAGAGGCATGTAATATTTGCTAGATTGTACAGTTTGTTTTCAAATTAAAGTTCTTCTTATTGACTATAATATCCATTCAACATTACAAACATGATATAATACTGACAACTATATGTATATGTACCTGTAAATATATACATGAATAGTAAATGTCTTAAGTTTTTTAAAGCTTAATTATGCAGAAACTATAAGCTGTATATATAGAAATATAAATGCATGTATGTGGATTTTTTTTTGGGGGGGGGGTATGTGCAGAGATGTGGAATTTAGTAACTTTTGAATTGTAACCATGTCCAACCCAAATCTTGCTCCAGTCTGAGGCTTCAGATGCTAAATGTATATTATGAAAAATAATTGTCAGGAGGGGACCATCTTCTGAGAAAAATTTGCCAGATCATTTTTTGTTTCAAATATTTTCTTGAGGGTCAAAAACAAAGGCTTTAATCTCAAAATTTGACATTTCTTACAAAAATAAATACTTAGCGACAGTTATCAAGGGGCTAATAATATTCGCTGCTCCCATGACAATATTCTAACTATTTCACACGGATCCCACTATGTAGCTCATTCCAAACGATTTTCACCCCGATGTACTCAAATATTGTCGTCTAGGTAGAAGTGTCGGACTCTGTCAATGGATATTTGTGTGCTCTAAAGTGTTGCCAAAAGTTGTGGAACACTACCGAACCACCATTTCCATATCCGGGTATGCGTCTACTCCATGACAGTGTACCGGTGCATAAATATGCCGTCATGACCGACTTTCTGACATGTAACAGCATCGAACCTTTACCATATTTTCCTTACCGGCTTATTTTAGCTCCCAGTGATTTTCGGTTGAATTTCGTTATCAAAGATTCGCAGAGGAGCAGATGATTAGTGACTAGTATATATTTTTAATTTGAAAATTGATGTTGAGAGACGGATATAGTGTAATGTAATGAGTAGTGTGAGAGTTGCAAATGTAGTCAAGTAAATTGGTGACAAATTAATTAGATGATAATAATCATAATATATAGCTTTGTTCTTATCTTCGAGTAATACACATTTCTTTTTATTGCTGCTTTCATTTTGCTGTTTCATGCTTAATATTGAGAATGCATTTAATTTATATTGCTTTATTTAGTTTAATTTATGTTTATATATGTACATTTTATACCTATTTTGTAACATTATGTTTTCAGTTTTGCCCTGCTTTGTTAAATTGTTTATTTTATTAAATTTTCCTCAGTTTCGCATATAGTGTAATACAGCTGCGGAATGCATTTACACTATAATAGAAATCAGCCTGATGTGCAATCCTGCATGTGAAATACTTAAAAACAGGTTGTTTCCTAATTGTAACAAACATTGTGACTTATCTAAATTTGTTTAGTTACATTTGGGGAATGGGGTTGATTCAAATAATGAAAAATATTCAGCTTACTGTGATTAAAGTCCAAGTGAAACAACGTGTACTGCTTTCCTATACTTAATTTATTGTGAAAGGAATGATGTGTGCAGATCGTTGGGTGTTTATTAAATATTGCATCTGAAGATGGCGGACATAATCTCTGTATATTCTTAAGAATGCCAGGGCTTAAAACATTGAATTAAAGAAAAGATGTGTTTCATTTTATTATTTAAAACAAATGCAGTTTTGTCTGTAGGAAAGTCATATTAATAAACAGATGGTGCCATTTGGACAAATTAAAGTGGAAATGAGAGATTTGTTTGTCTTTTTGCATTGAAGTCTAGACGCGTGTGTTTCTTTTGTTTAATAGACCTGAGTTAAATTAACTCTATCCAAAATACGCTCGCAAGGTAACTTTATAATTCTGGGTCTTATTATAGAAAAAAACTCTGGTTGCATTGGTCGCACTGAATGGTCTAAATAATAATGATCCTTAATTTTACAGAAGACTGAAACAGACATTTACAGGTTATGAAATAGACACTTACAGAATGTTGAACAGACAATTACGGAATGTTGAAACAGACAATTACACATTTTGAAAATTACCAAAATACAATGTAATCATTGTAGGGACTCTGTCGGGAAAACGCGCCATCAGATAAACTATCTCCCAAGCAAAACATTGACGTCTCGTACAATGCATGTGAGGAAGCTAGCAAAACTGGTCGAGATGGACAGTAAACAAGTCTGGGTGTCCAGTGAGGTGGGGAAAGCGTTATCTCCAAACACACTGAACGAATAGTTGATGGTCAGAGAATGGTGTCTGTAAGACTAAAGCATGGATGGAGATGTATAATGTTCGTTGCATGACTTGCCGATGGTTTGGGAATGGTGTTGTCACCAGGGACTGTATTGTCTCCAATAGTTGATGGTCAGAGAATGGTTTCTGTAAGACTAAAGTATGGATGGTGATGTATAATGTTCGTTGCATGACTTGCCGATGGTTTGGGAAAGGTGTTGTCATCGGGGACTGTATTGTATCCAATAGTTGATGGTCAGAGAATGGTTTCTGTAAGACTAAAGTATGGATGGAGATGTATAATGTTCGTTGCATGACTTGCCGATGGTTTGGGAATGGTGTTGTCATCGGGGACTGTATTGTCTCCAAAACAGGGTCCGGTCATGGAGTTATCAGGTTTTCTCTGCATGAATCGTTGATGGTCTGGGAATTCTGCCAGGCATCTGGGACTGGATTGTCTCCGTAACCAGTGCCGGTTTGTTACGTAGTCATGGCTAGTAATGAAGCTGTCAGATGTCGGTCCGCAATGCCGTCAGGAGGTCAGTAATGGATAGAATGGATGTCAGGAGATATGTGTTGCATCAAACTTGGACTGGGCATATCAGAGAAACAGATAACCATACTCCGTCCTGAGAACTCCAAGTGTAGATTGAGGCCGAATTAATATGCCTGGTCCAGTACTAAGATTTTCACTTGACCATAGGGCAGATAATTAATCTGGCGCTGACATGTATATCATTAGACGAAGTTAGACCAATAAAGTGTGAATTCTTTCTGTTTGATAGAATAGAGCAAGAAATGGACAGAATTATCGCTGGAGTATGCATCTCTTTGTGAGAAAACTCTTTAGAATCGCTTCTAACATGAACAGGCACAGACGGAAATCAGTTTTGCAAAGCCTCCCGAAAAAAGACAGTGCTTCCTAGCATGAGCGGAATTAGTATTTGAAATACGTAATGGATTTGTCACCCAGTAGGGATTATGCATTTCTTACTCGTACCCAGGCAAGCTGATGACTACTAACACGTTCGTTGCTAAAAGCAAGCTTTAGAGGACTGGATATGGGAGGTAATGGTCATACTCGTAACATATGATTGGATAATGCATTTGAAAAGCAACTACAAGTATTTGGAGAATATCGATAGACGAAATGGTATATTGAATAAGTCTGTATGTTGATGACAAGCAGCTATTCTTAGATGTGTCAGAGAAATAAATAAAATGCACGTTGAAAAGACCATACCAATTCTATGAAAGATATAGTTTCAAATTAATTTTGAAAACAAATAAGGCTATATGGATAGGGTCATTCCCAGCATCAATCTGAAAAAGGACCTTGTCAAATAATGCGAGTGTTTTTGCCAACATATGTTTATGATATATGTGAACTAAATATTGGGGAAACTAATAAGAACATCAAAATGTACTTAACGATTACTTTTGCTGGCTAACGAAACAATGGTGCAATCTTTAGTCTCTTTCTAAACTGGCTCAGTTAGAACTTTCTTTACCTAATCCACTAAGGGTTTTTGATTTAAAACAGAATACAATATTCAATATTTTATGTAATGGCGGACCAGATGGAACAAAACGTATTATAAGAGTAAAAGGTATACGAGCAGAAAGACTTCAGTTAGTTTCTTTTAACCATTATTAATTAAAATTGCATGGCTACGACGATTGATTAAAAAGGAACAGAGATAGACCCATTTCTCCAAATAATATTTCTTACCTACTCCCCACCCGCTCCCCCAGCCAGTCTAAACAAAACTAATAGGTGAAAATACACTTTCTAATTTTAGTCATACAATACAAAATTCATTATGGGCAGACGTTCAAATAAGGAACTGAACATTTATATTAAATGTTAATTGATCCGAGTAAATTGTCAGATGTTCAAAACTGGGCATTGATTTACACAATGTAACTCATGCAGAATGGAAATAGTTTTATTCAGTCTTAAAAGCAAAGATATAATAGTGAAAGATTTTCATTTAAAAAATTTTACAGCGTATTTTAGTTACAATGTCCTTAATTGTAAGTTTTAATATTCTCATATTCCTATATATGCATAGATACAAATCGTCCAAAACGCTCCCGAATCCCTATATGGGATGGTGGTGCACCAATATTTGAATCGTCTAGTGGTGATTAATGTTGAATTTAGTATTCTCATATTTCATAGAAGAGGTGGTACAAACCAATATGCATGGTTGTGAACTTTCACTATGTATACTACTCATGGGTCGGGAAAAATAAAAGTATGCCTTCACCGGAAGTAAAGCTGAGTTTCATCGATAGATCACAAGCATAACAAATTACAATATGTGACCCGAAATTCCTCTTTTACCTCTCAGACAAGTGTTATAATGACGATATCTTTCTGAAGCTTTACTCACCCATTGTCCAGGAAGAGTCTTCCTACTGCACTTGCACTGTTATTACTAACAGTACACCACTGGAATTTCACTGAACTGTACCTATTGGCTGGGAATATATATATATATATATATATATATATATATATATATATATATATATATATATATATATATATATATATATATATATGGATGATTGATGATAAAGCGTGTAATAACATTAGCTGAGTAATATCTAGTATTTTTATGAATGTTTAATAAATTTAGCTTTCTTGCAATACTGAAATTGTCGATTCTGCACTTAATTATCTTATCCATGATAACTGTTTCGGTTTATCTGATCTCCCAGTATCAAACGGGTAATAGCTAACGTGTTTAAATTATTTATTACTGAAAAAATCACAGGAAAATAGTTCGGGGAGATTACACGTGAAATTAACAAATTCCGTTTGTAAAAAAACATAGGCAATCGGAATGCTTCTGATAGACGGAAATGGGGTAGTGTCAGACATGTATATATATATATATATATATATATATATATATATATATATATATATATATATATATATATATATATAACATGCTTTACATTTGGCGTGATTACGTTTTCACACATTGGCTTCAACATATTAACATCATAGATTGAAACAATCACACTTCTCCGCATTAAATAAATACATAAATCACACGAAGTGGCAAAAGGTGATAAATATCAAAACACATTCTATGTATTCGTAAATTACGCATACATAAAATATCTCTTCTGAGAAATATGTCGTATCTCCAATGTATTTTGTGCAACACACAATTCCAAAAACCCAATATTACGGAGCCTACTCATAACCGTAGCAGTTTTCATTGAAAGGAAAGTTTGTATTTATCAAGTTTATCAGTAAAGAAAAATTTACATTTTATATGGAAAATTTCATAAAGTTGAAAAAATATAGTGAAGTAATAAGGAACTGAATTATTGACACATATATAGGGAAAACTGTCTAGGAATCTAACAATCGCAATGAGTTAACTACGCTACATCAGGGTTAAATAATCTTAATGCGTCATGTGTAATTATGTCATGATTACCACATAATCTAGGATGACTTTGGTCTGAGTTCATTGAAAATATCAAATACACAATGAATGAATCACAACTGGTAGTAATAAATTAGCCCTTTTGATGCCTCATTTTGGATTCTGACCTTCTACTTCCGTCAGCTGTACATTCATATCAAATGGATCCGCAACACTGTACACTTTACCCACTTCAAGAGGATTACCATCCTTGTCCGTCATTTTGAAGGTGACTCCCTTCACAGTTTGTATTACATACTGTTTAGTAAAGTTATTCCTGGAAAATAAAAAAAAGAATTTTCACAAAAAAATTTACACAAAAGGGAAAGAAAATATATCAAACTTAAACATTTATCACAATAGTGTGTATGTGTATGTGTGTGCACTTGCGACGGTAATCTTGATACTTCTTATAATAGTTTTCTGTATGATACGTATTTAAGTACAAGTGATCATCTGACCCACTGCTGGCATGACCATTGCTTCTTTTGTATTCATTGCTATGTCTTACTGTTTGTCTTTTACATTAAATAGAAATACAGTATAGCTATTTGGATCAATGTTCTACATTAAGTAAAAATACTGTAAAGCTATTTAGATCAATGTTCTACATTAAGTAGAAATACAGTATAGCTATTTGGATCAATGTTCTACATTAAGTAGAAATACTGTATAGCTATTTAGATCACTGTTCTACATTAAGTAGAAATACAGTATAGCTATTTAGATCACTGTTCTACATTAAGTAGAAATACAGTATAGCTATTTAGATCACTGTTCTACATTAAGTAGAAATACTGGAAAGCTATTTAGATCAATGCTCTACATTAAGTAGAAATACAGGATAGCTATTTAGATCACTGTTCTACATTAAGTAGAAAGACAGTATAGCTATTTAGATCACTGTTCTACATTAAGTAGAAATACAGTATAGCTATTTAGATCACTGTTCTACATTAAGTAGAAATACTGTATTGCTATTTAGATCACTGTTCTACATTAAGTAGAAATGCTGTATTGCTATTTAGATCACTGTTTTACATTAGGTAGAAATACAGTATAGCTATTTAGATCACTGTTCTACATTAAGTAGAAATACTGTATTGCTATTTAGAACAATGTTTTACATTAAGTAGAAATACTGTATTGCTATTTAGATCACTGTTCTACATTAAGTAGAAATACTGTATTGCTATTTAGATCACTGTTCTACATTAGGTAGAAATACTGTATTGCTATTTAGATTAATGTTCTACATTAAGTAGAAATACAGCATAGCTATTTAGATCACTGTTCTACTTGTTTAATAACTAGAATATAAATAAAAAGTTATGCTTTTGTAATCGTCCATCAGGTATGAATTTCTGCGCTTGCAAAATGTCATCAGCCAAAAATAAATGAAAATTATTTTTTCAGGCTTAATTCACAAACCTTCAAAACCAATATAATTCATCTAAGGTACACGAAAAAGTTGTCACTAACATGGTTATCCCACCACCCCCATCCCCAAAGTCAATCACTACAAGGCTGGAGCACTGGAAACTGAGTACAACTCAGCAAAATATGGCTAAAATCTTTACTGAAATTGCATACATGAAGGATTTTTTTTTTAAATATGAAGATTTTGAGCTAGTTTTCGCAAACCATTACAATATTCCATGTTAATGAATGACAAGAACTCTGTAAAATATCAAAATCTGTTGATCATCAAACTCGTGTAAGAACTTGCTGTGATGAAGTTTGTTCAGGAAAAATGAAAGAAATCGTAGAAAACCTATCGATATTAAAGCGTTCAGACGACTTGTTCAGGCACAGCAGTTATATGTAGGTCAAGGCCACAAATGTGTAACTGGAGTCCAACTATGATTAGCATTCAGCTTATCTAAGACCTTGCCGAAGAGAATTGTTCATGTTAATGGTGAGATGTCAGTGATCTGTAATGGCAGGCGCTTTAAACCACTCAGCCACCCGGGGTCCGATGAGAACTGTATTTGAAAATCAGTAAATTAGCGCCAAAATGTTGAAGTCATTTGAAAGCTTGTCAAGATAAATCTACACAGAAGATTTTGTTTAAATCAACCAAGGATGAGCACTAACAGTGCTCATGATACAACCATGCCACTAAAATATATAAGCAGAACATGCTTATCGTCGAACTAATTTAAGCTTTATTAAGGTGAGAGTTATCTTGGTTGAAACCTAGTATTAAACATGGAAGCTAAAATGTTTACAATGATGGGCTATATTAAGATCCTTTTTGACTTTGTAATATCACCTAGAGATTATACACTTTTAGTTGAAAAAGATCAATTAAAATTAAATCCACTATTCCTTTACATAGGAATTAAGATTACATCGGAATCAGGATAAAGAGGATAACAAATACGACTTACGCAGGGTCTGGTTGTCCGACTGCTGCAACTGACGACACAGTGACGTTACTGCCCGAAATGACGCAAGACATATCGTATACTTCATCCACAGGAGTGTATGTATCGTTATCATACTGCACAAAGAGTCGCACCATCCGAGTTATTTCGCCGGTCTAATGATAATAATAATAATAATAATAATAATAAACTCAGCATGATAAAGTGCATCTAGAAGGAAACCTTCATTTTACAGGACTCATCAGGGACATGAAAACTAATTTTCCTAAGTTGCCCTAAGTACAAAATTAGGTCATACCCCCCAACCAATGCATGTAGTTCCATAAGAAAGGAAAACTTCTGTCTCTCAGTCGAGATAACTTTCTCCTTTCCACATCACTGGTCCTATTGTTTCCGCAGTGTAACTGACTAATTCTGGACACCATTATATCGTTCTTTACGAATACAACAGTGGGTTTATAAGCTGATAAACGTCTTGTGCCATCAACGTAAAATAAATAACGCTAAGACAAAACCAGTTGATGTAATAAACAGCCTCTAAGTCACGAAGAGGTCGATGTTAATGTTGTGTATGGTTTGCTATATTTTAGAACATTTTTGACAGAGTATTACCCTAAAGTCAAATTATTTTACAATCCAACTCGAAATATCCCTTAACTCATTTTCATTGCATATACGTTCTACAAACATAAAACTACTTACGCCTGCGCAAGTACATTTATGGGTGGTGTAATGAGGTTGGGTCTATTTCTTTTTTTTTTTTACCTTACTCTGTTATGATAATAAGCTAAGCCCGGAAGGGCCAACTGAATTGCCCCGAAGTGATCACATGGCTTTCATTGGCCAATCATTTGTCGGGGCTTGCAACTGCGAACAGTTAATTGAATTGTAATTAGCGTCACTGAACTGTAGAGGAACAGAGACCCAATCCTTGTTTAAGAAAATAATTTGTGTGGAATTTAAGTCTCACCTCCGCCCATACACAGCCTCCTTATTTTTTATTTTATTTTTTAAATTTTAAATAATAATTACATGTATTTCTATGTTTGTGTGCATATGGCTATGAATTTTCATGATGTGAATATGTATATATATATATATATATATATATATATATATATATATATATATATATATATATATATATATATTATATATATATATATATATATATATATATATATATATATATATATATATATATATATGTGTGTGTGTGTGTGTGTGTGTGTGTGTGCGTGTGCGTGTGTAGAGAGACATAGAGAGATATGTCATTACTGATCTTTCATTGTGGTTTTTATATTGTGGTCATGAATGTTTTCCTATGTCTTGGGCGGGCGGAGCCCAAAATTTCAAGCACTTGAGCTTCATTATGTATGTAAAGTAAGGCTAAAGAATGTATTAAGTGTGCATGAAAAGCTTTGCCATTACAGCAGTAACTCTGATATGCATTTGTATATCTTTTGACTTGAATTATGTTTTATTTCTATATATAATCTATACTGAAGTCACTAAAATTGGCCTGCAGCAACAATCATGGAGTATGATATTTTTTCTTCCATAATTCTGAACTCTAACAACTCTCAGCTTGCAGAGTCATTCTTGATTCAATTATGTCTCCTCAGTCTTCCTGTCCCTCGGGATATATATATATATATATATATATATATATATATATATATATATATATATATATATATATATATATATATATATATATATCCCACAGTAGGAATAGTTAGAAACCTGCTGGAGAGCTCCGTTCAGACTGAAATGCTAATTATAAAAGAACATAAGAAAGTTGAATTAAATTGCAAATAGTTTTTAGCTGCATACACGCGCATACATACTGACTTACAGCTTCGTTTTCAGACAGGTTAAAGGATCCACAGCCTGTTCCATTGAGTGCCACCTCCATTTCATAGTGGAACAAGTAGCTGCTGATACCTGTCTGGGGCAGTGTGCAGCTCTCGTTTCCAAATACGTAGATTTTCCCTCCAAATTTCTCACCAAGACTTACACGCAATTTAATGGTGTCAGCGCCACATTCTACATTCACTGTTATCAATGGAATAAGAATAATTTCAATTTCATTATTTTCATTTGGAAAATAAATTAAAAAACTTTAGCAAACATCAACTCGAACATATATAATAATAGTATAAAGAACAATTCAAAAGAGTATACTTTAAACGCAACCAACTTAACAAAGCGTGCATATGTGTATTTCCTATACCTGTTGTATTTGTACAGATGTTGCCATAGTACCCGAACGGACATGCGCATTCAGTTCCGTTGTAGCATATGCCTCCATTTTGACACACACTATCGCAGCTGCTGCTTCTGCTGTCTGAATCAAAAACAAAAACAAAAAGGGAAATAAAAGTTATGATGGAATAACTGTGTATAGTTTAAAACAAAAATACTTTAGATGATAGCTTCACTTCATATCTTCTACATCTTAAGCAAGATTGGCGATCTACTGTGTTTGACCTACTACTTTTGAAATCCTTGCTTTGATTGTGTGCCTTACTTACCTCCAGCGTTCAACTTACTTGGCTGAGGAGATCATTTTAATACTTCGAATAACACGTGTCTTTGCAAATATCTCTTTTAGGCTTTTGGAAAACAAATAAAGTCTACTTAGGTACCAGGATGTAAAACTATGACCACCAAAGTCAGCAGAAATGCAATGTATAATTATCATTTAGTTTAATGAGAAAATGTAACTTTGTTGTTACGAATTTAACAATTTTACACCGTATTTTAAATAGTTACGTGTTTAGGGTCTTACAGAAAGTAACAAGAAAAAAAGTGAAGACAACAAGCTTTGTAAAATTTAACAAATAATTTATTTCCCTAGAAAAAGAGGGTAAAAATGAGAAGTAGAACATACGGTTTTAAGAATCAAATCCAAAAATAATCCAAGAATTAAAAGATAGAAGTCGTAGTGATAAAAAGTCCTAAATGAAACTGAGTTCGTATCCCGATGAAATCCAAATAGAAGAAGATGACGTCTGTTGTAACCTTTAAAGTGCTGCAGTGTCAACAGTCTCTTGTTGAATCACAGAAAATATTATTCCAATTTTTGAATTCTGTCTAAATTTCGATAAATGTCCTTGTCCAATAATTAATTTAGAGCAATAGTATTACCATTGGTTTCTCTGAACAAATGAATATAATTCTTATACTCTGTTTTAATATAGCTATTCAGAAATATGGACCTTTTCGAACTCACTGGTGTATTTTATTTTTTATGTCTTTTTATACTAGGCCGGTGAATGCAGCATTAACTTTGTGCATAAAAAACAACAGTTATAGAACAGGCCTAGAGCAGTTGTTATGAATATTTGATTTAATTTATAGTTGATTTAATTTAATTGTTTATAAGTTTAAAAAATCTTTTTAATTTAATTTCATTACGTGTCAAAGTAATGTAATCTTGTTTACTTGATTTGGCATCTTCCCCCCAGAAAATTCAGTTTGACCTGACTCTTTTCATAAACACCTGATAATAGAAACACTGTTTCTATTTTTGACTTAGTTCCCGACCTTGATTCAGAAATCACTGACACAAGTAAACAACTTTCTATTTTTATTTAATTCTCGGAGTAAAATTATTGGTTTTTATCAAGGTCATACTGGAAGTATGTGACTTTAGATATGTAAACAGCCTCTTTTTCGTAATTCTGGGTTTTCCGAAATTGCGCAGTAGTTAGATTTAATAGTGATGTTTGGAGAGATATTTCTCAGTTGGGCTTTTACTTTGGACACTGAAAAGTGTTTCGTTGGACCAGATGAGTCTAAATTTTATTTTTTGGAATTATTAATTCTTTTTCCTGGAAATATTTCAGTGCTCGTACAGCATTCTTGGACAAAGACATTTCTTGAAATTTTATTCAGAAATTCAAACATCGGAATATTATTGTCTGTGGAATAACAAAGAACTGTAGCCACAACAGCACAATACTAGCTACAGTATACGTCATCACCTTCCATTTTGGATTTTTTCGTGGGGACTCGAACTTGAATTCATTAAAACATTTCATTACTAGGACTCTAAAATTTAATTCGTGGATTATTCTTGGATTACACTGGTCAACAGTGAAATCATTACTGACTTGAAAAGGCCCTAATCTGTAGTATTTTGGTGTGCCGAACACGAATATAACCGTGAAAAATTTGTATTGGCTCTCGTTTTGAAGATATTCATATACCTCATTTTCTATGTTTCACTGTGTAAATTTCTCCAGTAGGACTGCAGCAACATCCGGAATAATGATGTAACATTGCATAATACCATCATGCTCACATCATCCACAGTTGATTGCATCATTTTCTGATGCAATGCAATACTAATGCCATGCGGCTGCTGAAGTAAGTTGACGTCAGCAGTGTACTATACATGTGTAGGCCTATTATACTAATGCCAGGCGGCTGCTGAAGCTGACGTAAGCAGTGTACTATATAAAGCCCAATCAGATAGGTTCAGCATTTAAAATATTTTAGACGTTGTGCGAGACAGTTCAAGCTACTGTTACATAAAACTTATTATTTTATCCATTTACGTACAATAAAGAACAGTAATGCCTCGAAAGTGTGTTAATACCGCGGACAATTTTTGCTATATTTGTGGGGAAGTGACATTTGCCAACCAGAAGAAAAGTATCAATTCTCAAGTGAAGAAGGCATATCATCTTTACTTCGGATGCAAGGTTGGTGACCAAGACAAGCCTTGGGCTCCGCATATATGCTGTGCTACATGTACAACACAGCTTTCACAGTGGTTGAATTGCAAAAGGTCATCAATGCCGTTTGCAGTCCCAATGGTGTGGAGAGAGCCAAGCAACCACCTAAATGACTGTTACTTCTGCTTGGTTCCTCCTCTTTCCGGCGGAATAACGAAGCGAAAGAAGTCGAGAATAGTCTACCCAAACATTCCGTCTGCATTGAGACCAGTTCCACATGGTGAGGGACTTCCTATTCCAGAACCTCCAGCAGAATATTCTCTTGATTCATCTGACGAAGACAAAGGTGAGTCGACCTGTTCTTCTCCTGGTCCATCAGCATGCAGTGATCCAGATTTTCACTGTGGTGCATCATCAACCCCGCACAGAATAACACAGGAAGAACTAAATGACCTGATTCGTGATTTGGACTTATCAAAGAACAAGGCAGAATTGCTAGGATCAAGACTCCAACAATGGAATCTTCTAGAAGAAGATGTCACAATTACTGCATATCGAAAGCGCCACCAGCAATTGGAGCCTTTCTTCAGAAAGGAAAGTAATCTGATATTCTGTTCCGATATTGAGGGCCTCATGAATGCTTTAAAAATCACTCATGACCCACAAGAATGGAGACTATTTGTGGACTCTTCGAAACTGAGTCTCAAGGCTGTGCTTTTGCACAATGGAAACATTCTTCCATCTATTCCAGTAGTGTATGCTGTCCACATGAAAGAGACATACGATAACTTAAGGCAGCTACTGAATTCCATTGAGTATAACAAGTACAGCTGGCACCTCTGTGGTGATTTGAAGGTAGTTGCCCTTTTAATGGGACTGCAGCAAGGATATACAAAATACATGTGTTTCTTATGCGAGTGGGATAGCCGAACAAGGGAAATGCACTACATGAGGAAGGAATGGACTCACAGGCAGAATGTAGCCATTGGAGAGAAGAATATCCAACACCCAGCTCTGGTTGAGGCTCAGAAAATCTTGCTACCACCCCTTCACATCAAACTAGGTTTGATGAAGAACTTCGTGAAAGCCATTGACCGGACTTTGCCAGCATTCCGATACCTGCATGAAAAATTCCCTCGACTCAGCGAAGCAAAGATTAAAGAGGGAGTTTTTGTGGGTCCTCAGATTCGAGAGCTTTTCAAAGATGACCGGTTCAACAACTTGCTGGAAGGTGACGCGAAACAAGCATGGAATGCTTTTCGCCTAGTTTCTACAAACTTCCTCGGAAATGTTAGGGCAGAAAACTATAAGGAACTAGTAGAAGACATGTTGATGAAGTATAAGAAACTTGGCTGCAATATGTCTCTAAAGATTCACTTCCTTCATTCCCATTTGGATTTCTTTCCTAGCAACTGTGGTATTGTTAGTGATGAACACGGCGAACGTTTTCATCAAGATATCGCAACAATGGAACAAAGATACCAGGGAAAATGGTCCACTACAATGCTGGCTGACTACTGCTGGACACTCCTCAGAGATGCTCCCGAACAGCTGTACAAGAGACAGGCAAAGAAATCTAAGATGTAGTCAATGACTTGATTTTTTATAGGTAGGCTATTACAGTTGACCTTTTACTATTGGAATGCATTTCGTTATGTAAACATTAATTTCTTGCAGATTACAAAAAAACTAGAGCCAATTTTGCAATTTGACTGTCATATTCGTGTTCAGCACATAAAAATTGATAAGAATTGACTAATTTTATTTCAGTAACATGACTTTTGTAAAAATTTGTTGTCCAGTGTTATTTCTGGATTTGATTTCTTAAAACCGTAAGTTCTTACTTTTCATTTTTACAGTGTTTTTCCAGGGAAATAAATTATTTGTTACATTTTTCAAAGCTTGTTGTTTTCACTCTTTCTTAGTTACTGTTTATTAGAGCCTAAACACGTAACATACGACACTCATAAAGTTAGACAAGAATAATGAGCGCGTTTGAGGTTTCGTTAGAACATATTTTAGGAACTAATCCACTCACGGAAAAGGTAAAGTAATATGCACACAGTCAAATGTGTATAAGCAGGAGGCAATTTGTACAAACATTCTAAGCACAATGCATTTGCACAGTATATATTTTATGTGTGGACTAGACGCTCATGAATATTCCATAGGAAAGCAAGCAAACAATACATGTTTTGTCACTGGACCAGGCTCTTACGAGTATTCCACTGGATGTCCAGTGCAATATAAATGAGGTCGTATTTATTGTGTAGGTGCTATTATCCAGTGGAATCTTCCTTAGGGCCTATTCCGCTCAAAAGGTTGGTACTGAGTGTGCTTGCATATATCCGGTGCAATATTAACTAGCCCACTCGCTAAATAGATATTGTGTGTTTCTTCTTGCTTGCATGGTCTGCTTAAATGGTCCCATCAGAGACACATTATTCTTAACATCCTGTGGGGGAATAAAAGCATCGCAATAACTGAGTCGAACACTCGTATCACAATTAACGCCAGTATATCAATCTAGAATATGAGACACATACTGCATTCACCATACTGATGTACAGGCGATGAATGTTAAATATGAATCTTCAGTTGATCGTATATTTAAACGTACTCTTCAAGGCATCGACTTTCAAGTGATGCTATCAGGTTTTTGAGTGACTTTCGCTCCGAGCACCCGTCTTTCTCTCTCTCTCTCTCTCTCTCTCTCTCTCTGCAGCGTAGAATAAACCTGATCTAGAATCCAAATCCAAAACATACACAGTCTGCATTGATATCGCGAACTTACAGTAGTTAGTTAAATGCTCAAAGTATCGTATATTTTCCTTCTTGCATTGATAAAATGCTGACTGTGTCAACGTATGAGTGAGAGATGCATGTTTGTGTCTGGGCGTGTGCGTGTTTGCGAGGAAAACCAATTAGTATGTCCTGTTGCTGTTATGTTCGAATAATTGACATTTAGTTGTGTTGCTCTTTACATGTTTGAACCTAAATACAAGGGAGAGAATAAAGAGCCATGCAGGGCCGGCGCCATACCAAGGCCAGACTATCTGGCGCCCTAGGTACGGTTAGATTCTGGCGCCCCCACCCCCCCACCCCCCGGAAAATATCAATTTCAAAATTATAAACAATAAAAAAAATTTAAAAATGCGCCCCCCTGAAATCAGCGCCCTAGGCGGCTGCCTAGTTTGCCTATATGGTAGCGCCGGCCCTGGAGCCATGCCATGTGAAAATTAATATCTTGGACATTCCAACCTGTGCGCTATTAAAATAAAACTTACCGTTTCGAAATGCACAGTTGTACTCTGTGTAACCACTTTGGCAGATACATTTGCCGGAGTTCAGATCACAGTTTCCGTCTTCTCCACAGTCGGATAGTCGTCGGCAATCGGAACTGAGTGACACTAGCAAATATGTAAGAGTAATGTTAACAATATATATCTGCCAGTCAGTCAGTTTTTCTATCGAATGACCCATATCTCTCAATGCGTCTCTGTATATATATATATATATATATATATATATATATATATATATATATATATAGAGAGAGAGAGAGAGAGAGAGAGAGAGAGAGAGAGAGAGGAACCGTCTTAGCCCGAAGTCAATGGTCATAGTAAATCTGACTGAGTTATACATTTGCTCGAGTAAACTTTGTCATTTCCTAGTGGCTGTTATCAATAATTGGTACTGTTAACACTGTATGGTAAGAAATACTATTTTTAAGTGAAGACTTTACATTTAATATATTTACGCCATCATTCACTAGTAATATGCTCATCTCTTTAGAGTTAATGTCGTTCGAGAGATGTGTGAGTCGTTCGACCATTTTAATTCCAAGTTGGGAGAACTTTTCGACGAATTAGCAGCTTCATATCTGAGTGAGTTACAGAGATTCTAGCAGGAATTAACATGTATTTGAAGCGATCCTATGTGCTCGAGGCAGCTAGCGAGAACCTGCCAAATGTCGATTAGTTTGATCTATCAGAAGAGGAACATTTTTATGTATCTAAATAAATTTTAACATAAACTAAAATCTGTGTTCAAAGAAATCTCTACATTTTAACATGTGAAAATACAATATTTCCCATAATGCCACGAGACACTTGAATATACGTACCTAAAGAATTTATACTGGCAGCAAGAAAGAAAAAAAAACATTTTCTGACAGATCAGTAAACTAAAACGACATTATCGTTTAGCTTGGGTTGAGGGGGGAAGGGGAGAGTGTTTATAGCAAGTTTAATTTTGTTAACTTCGATTCAAGAGTATAATTAGGGATATGAGTTATAAAGCAAAAAGAATTTCTTTTGTGCATAAGTACCAGATATATTTCAGTTTGCGGTACAAACAATAACGATATAATTTCTCCAGCATTATGAAATGTAAGCATCAAAAAAGAAAATATCTTTTAATAATCTTGGTTATTGAAACTCAAATATATTTACCATCTGATTTTCTTAAATTTAATTGTGTATCATTAAAAAGGGTTTACCAGTAATCTTTCTTGCTACAGTATGCGCACACTCTCCCGTTTATCTTGTAAACCAACCCCACACCCAATTTAAACACAAAAAGCAAGTTCATTGATCAATTTATAATTTCCAACCTGATTGTCAACATGGGATCCCTAACACTGCCAACTTACTGGCATTTTAAACAAAGCGGAAGCTCTCGATGTAAACAAGCAGACAGACTGATCATTGTCCTTTTCTGGTTTCTTGCATAGTCCATTTCAGTATATAAAAAAAGTCTGCGTTATTTTCAATGTATGGTTTTAATATTTCTATTTAAAAAATTGAAAACATACAAAGGAGGAACTCTTTTAAACATCTGTTGAACGAAATGTAACTCCAAAATTTACGGAATTACTGAGATTTTCAAAGCCCATCAACCACATCACATATGTTGCTGGAGAACATAGACTCGACCATGCATATATGGCGACCGTGTTACTAAAGAAACTCCCGTTTGATTCGAAATGACAATAATTTGATAGTGCTTGGAACCCCCTGGCAACAATTAGGTTAGAAATTACAAACTGATGAATGAAATAGCTAACTTTCGTTCATTTTTATATATCCTTAATGCTTTTTATTTTTTAAAAATCGGTTTGAGGTGGGGTTGGGTTAACAAACAAACGGGAGGGTATGTGAATACTATATGGTTAACCTTTCGTCATGGAGTATGACAAGTCCAAAAGCAGCGAATATATTTATCTGTTATACCTTTTCCTTGAAAATGTTTGTATTTTACATATACACATGATTTAATACTTGTTAGAAACGTAATTTAAATAAGGGCAGCTGTCTTGTGTGGTATGCCGGCAAAAAGTCTCATATGCAATTATCAATATATTCATCGCAGTTAAGGAAGGAAATTTATCACATACATTATGTTTGTCACTCCAAGCACAATTGTAATACACTGCTGGAATTTATTCTTTTCATCATTATTTTCCAACAACAAATACTTTGTACCTCAGGATGCACATGAAGTGTATTTGGGTTAGCGGACAAGTGAAGTATGGCAGAGAAACTACCTACCATTGCTGGTTAATGTCCTTTGCATAGCCTCATTTGGACTCGAACCTAGGTCCTCAGAGGTGAACATCTACTGCTTATCATAATCCGTTATCGTTTTTTATTTTTTTTAAAAATTAATCAACTTACCAGTTAAGTTCACGACATCTTATGAAGCAACATGAGGTAAAAGATGACAATACCTTCGTACCTTTCAGGGCTCAGAAAAATTAATCGTTATAGCAATACGGAGTTCAGAATGATATTGCCAGAACGGAGAACTAACATTTTGCGTTGCCGTTATTTTTCACCTTTATGAAAGTCATGTTGTGTCGATAACTGCCTCACCGAGAGTGTTTCAATGCATTATTCATTTTTTCTTTCTTTCTCCCTTGATAACGGATACACAGATGTATACTAATGTGCTTTTATGCATTTTTGCATAAGAATAAGTTTACGACAGTGACTAAGAGCTGGGAATGCCTCCATTATTTTATTATATTATTGTTGATGGTATATTAATTATCTACATGTTGAAGCCATTAGATACGCCTTCATTTTAGCAACTGATTATTTTGAAGTGAACTTTTGCGAACTGAGATGAAAATGATGTCTTTATCCTAGCAGGAAAAAAAAGACTTATTTTCAAGACAAAACGTATCGTATGCTTATATGCCATGTTCAAATCTACTTTATTTTGCATACATTTTCAGACGATTGAAGTAAACCAACTAGTTTCTTTCCCGAATGTCTCAAAAGACAACAATGGCAAGGACATAGCTCATCACTGACTCTTATAGGAAACAATTACTAATTATAGGAAACAATTAACAATTATGCTTTATGTCATCAAAAACTGGTATATCTATTTTACGTGTTTTTGGACTTGTCGTCGGTGTTTTGGTTTTCTCTGTGGCAGCTAATGTCATTGTATCGGCAGATGTCGTTAGTACAGGAACGTAGGTTGTTATCGTTGTACCTCCAGCAGTTGTTATAAATATAGGAGCATATGTTGTTGTAGCTGCAGCGGTTGTTGTGTACGTAGGAGTCTTAATAGTTGTTGCAACCGCATATGTCGTTGTATCTTCAGCAGTGGTTCTCGATGTTGCAGCACGGGTAGTTGCCGATGTTAAAGCAGGGATAGTTGTTGCATCACCAGCAGTCGTTGTCGACGTTGCAGCATCGGTAGTTGCTGTATTCGTAGTAGTCGCTGTTGATGTTAAAGCAGCGATAGTTGTTGTATCACCAGCAATCGTTGTCGACGTTGCAGCATCGGTAGTTGTTGTATCCGTAGTAGTCGCTGTTGATGTTAAAGCTAGTAAAGGTTCAGTTATTAGTTTTATCTATAGACCAGAATCGATGACATATAGATATAATACATTAAATATTAGAAAAATATTTCAACCAATTGTCAATAAAACCAAAAAAGGCAAGCAGCTTTAGACAAGTATTTATGTCATTATGTCATTGCAAGGCGAAAGATGAAAGCTAAGGAAAGGAAGAGAGAGAGAACAGTATATATATATATATATATATATATATATATATATATATATATATATATATATATATCCTTTGTACATTATATTTTTCCCCAGATACGATAATACAATTTTCTGGTTATGAAATAATAATAATAATAATAAGTATCACAATCTTAATTTAATATTACTTTCCGATTGTCTAGGTCGATGAAAAATTCAATTTTGATGCATCCTAGTTCAAAGCCAGCTTTGTGAAGTGGCCGAAAATTGTCGATATCTGTATAACATTTTTTGTTCTACTTTTGGTGATCTTTTTAACGCTTCATTTTGGTGTCCAGGTCACGTTGTAAGTACGATATCGTTGATGTGTGGCAAGTGGATGAAAAGTATTTTGCCATCATACTAGATGACACGTACCAGCACATGATGAAATAAGTCATGTTTATGAAATTCAGCTCTTTTACATAAAACTGCAAAAAATACCCAGGTTTGCATTATGCGCATGTTTTACCCATTTATCTCCACATGGGTTCAAATGTTTGTATTAGCATATAAACCAATCCTCGGTCTTACAACTGGCCCTAACTTCAAAATGCTTCTACAAATATGACCACTTCTTGTAGAGTAACTTGAGTAGCCTATATTAAGTGTAATTTATCTCAGATGGAAAACCGTGTATCTTGCTTTTCTCTATAAAATGGCACAAAATGACAATTTTGAGGATTCATATGCTGACCATTCAGTGTCGTTGTAGTAGACGTAGTAAATGAGGGTTTATATATTGACCATGTCACTTCTTTGTTGTAGACGTAGTGAATGAGGGTTAATATACTGACCATCTTACGTCATTGTAGTTGACGTGGTAAATGAGGGATAATATATTTACCATCTGACGTCGTTGTAGTAGACATAGTAAATGAGGGTTAATATATTTACCATCTGACGTCGTTGTAGTAGACGTAGTAAATGAGGGTTAATATATTAACCATCTGACGTCTTTTAGTATACGTAGTAAATGAGGGTTAATATATTAGCTGACGTCGTTGAAGTAAACGTAGTAAATGAGGGTTAATATACTGACCATCTGACGTCGTTGAAGTAGACGTAATAAATGAGGGTTAATATATTGACCATCCGACGTCGTCGTAGTAGACGTAGTAAATAAGGGTTTATATATTTAAAAATTGACGTCGTTGTAGTAGATGTAATAAATGAGGTTTAAGATACTAACCATTCAACATCATTGTAGTAGATGTACTTAATAAAGGTTAATATACTGACCATCCGACGTCGTTCTAGTTGATGTAGCAAATGAGGGTTAATGTACTGACCATCTGACGTCGCTGTAGTCGACGTAGTAAATGAGGGTTAATATATTGACCATCCCACGTCTCTGTTGTAGACGTAGTAAATGAGGGTTAATATATTGACCATCTGACGTCGTTGTAGTCGACATAGTAAATGAGGGTTAATGTACTGACCATCTGACGTCGCTGTAGTCGACGTAGTAAATGAGGGTTAATATATTGACCATCCCACGTCTCTGTTGAAGACGTAGTAAATGAGGGTTAATATATTGACCATCTGACGTCGTTGTAGTAGACGTAGTAAATGAGGGTTAATATACTGACCATCTGACGTCGTTGTAGTCGACGTAGCAAATGAGGGTTAATATATTGACCATCTGACGTCGTTGTAGTCGACGTAGTAAACGAGGGTTAATATACTGACCATCTGACGTCGTTGTTGTCGACGTAATAAATGAAGGTCAATATATTGACCATCTGACGTCGTTGTAGTCGACGTAGTAAATGAGGGTTAATATACTGACCATCTTAAGTCGTTATAGTAGACGTAGTAAATGAGGGTTAATATATTTACCATCTGACGTCCTTGTAGTAGACGTAGTAAATGAAGGTTAATATACTAATCATTCAACGTCGTTGTAGTAGATGTATTTAATGAGGGTTAATATACTGACCATTCGTTGGCGTTGTAGTAGATGTAGCAAATAAACGCACGCATCCAAATAGTAAGAGCAAAGACAAATATCGCCCAGATTTAAGTCCTGGAAATGGCATACTGTTTTTTCTGCAATATAATGAAATACTGGTGATAAGCTTACAAACATGGGCACATTTACTTATCATTTACATTTTACAATTACATAGATACACACCTATTTCGACAACAAACTTAATGACTTGATAATATTTACTTCCTTAACTATTATCAGCCTATTTTTGTTTTGCAATTACACACACACACACACACACACACACACACACACACACACACACACACACACACACATACATACATACATACATACATACATACATCTTTTGCGTAGATAATATCCAAGGCAACTATTGCATTTTCTGGTAAGAAAATAATGTGTACAGGTTATCCCATTTCGTCTACTCCCATGTTATCCACTCCCATTCCGTAAACTCTTGAAAACATATTATTACAGATTTCTTCACTTAAACCTGTACTACATTCAGGTATGGAAGTGTTAATTATCTTAAACGGGCTATATTGTGCATGGGACCTGAAGTCTCTAGCAAACGACTGCCAATAAGATCCGCTCAGAAAACGACATGAGGACTTTTTTTTCCTTTATGGTCAATTAATGTATAGATTCTGCGTCAACAGAGGATTGAAATTCAGAGTGATTTTTTTCCCTTACTGCTGCAGCAAAGGGATTTGTATGATAAACCTCTCTCTCTCTCCCTCCCTCCTCCCCCCCAAAAAAAACTTTTAACTCATTAGGCTACACCCACGATTGGAACGAAATTGTCATGTAAGTTTACGTATCTTATAGAGCAACCTTTCAAAAACTTTAAGGTGGGAATTAGGGGATATCATTATTTGTAGAGAATTAGGGGATATCACTATTTGTAGATATAACAAAGCTATTTGTTACTCGTAATTCGGTGTAAGAATACATGATATAGACATCATTCTTGCCTGGGACCAACACCTCTGGTTGGAGAATATTTATAAAATGTGTACACCCCTCTCACATATAAGTGTGATAACAAGTTACACAGTAGAAAGAAGTTAATGACCCCATACTAAAACACATTTTTTTTTCTAAATTTTGTACTGAAAAAAACAAGTAGAAAAGGGACATTAAAATTATCGTTTATAACAATTTTGGCAAATCAAAAGACGCTAATATAAAATTTTAAGTTAATGTTTTTACATTTCAATTGATATCACAGTAATTACTCCAAGGGTTTATCTCTTGAGTGGTACCAATTATTATGCTTGCCGAATTGCAAGACTTGGAGTAAAATATAACGTAATTGATCGTAATATTTATAGAGCAACCAAACAACATCCACAATGCGAATCAAACCTTACATGCTACAAAGGTTTTAAGTGCGGACTCCTTTAAATCAGTCCAGCATGACCAGACATTAGCTAGTCATGGAGCATGGCTTCGCACTCTTGATCCACTCATTAGTGCCACTTCCAATGCATGCAACTTATATTTATAAAATTCAAACGATTCGTCTGCATTGCCCAAACCGGCATTAACCCATCGCTCAAAACACCCGCGCTAGAAACCAAAAGATGTTTATATATTATCTTATATGTTAATTGTTATGTATATTTAATTTACATTGTGCTGTCCGTGTTTGGGGGTTGTGGATGGGGTTTCCGCATACCTGACTTTTTCATAATTATAATTAGTTGACTAAAGTTTGAATTCAAGGCCTAACATTGTTTACGAACTAGTGGAACTTTTGATTGAAATGATCAGTTTTCCAGAACATTCTATTGCGTCGTAGGTCAAGTGAAACTATGTATGTATAGGGGTTGATAAACACATAATTCATTCCTATATTAAAATCAGTCTCTGGAATCCATTTGTTATCAGAGTTTATAGTTGGTTCAGATATAATTATAGAAAAATTATATATTTGAATCAGTTGCTGGAATTCATCAAAGACATTACTGATTGCATCACTGGTATATCAGGACATTAAAGACTATTGATATCAGGATATGAAAAACTATTGGTACATCAGGACATGCAAGACTATGGTACATAATGACATTCAGGACTATTGGAATTCATTCGGATCATTTTATGCGTTTTGACTTGTAATAGGACATTTAGGATTATTTGACATTTAATTCACAAAACTGTAATCGTCTCTTTAATTTTCACACTGTATTATAGGGAAATAAATTGTTTGTTTAACTTTACATAACTTGCTGATTTTGCTTCTTCTATTATAGTGTTTTTGATCAAGATTCGTAATATAATGATCTCACTTTAAAATGATATTCCATTAATTACGTCAGGGGTTTCGCTTGTTAATTGGTATAATTAATTATATTTGTAGAAGTGCTAATACTTTGCGATGAGTATACAGGGGCGCTAGCAAGTTTACTTATACACAATACTGTTAGAGCTGTTGATACTTTTAATCATAATGTGATATTATGAACTTTTTGTCAGGATTTGATAAATCAATGCATATGCCGCTTTTGTTGTGTTGATCTGGACGCTGCAATGGATGCAATGGCTTGGTTCAGATTTGTCAGTAAATACCCATAACAGGTCTGAGGCATCAATTAAGTTTATTGGATGTATGATAAACAACATGTTTTTCATAGCCGTTTACAGGAGGAATTTCTTTTGAAAATGTTAATGATTTAATAATTGCATAAGCTCTGCAATTACTGGTCCAAATTATACAGAATGCTGCTTGAAATGCTGTTTAAATAAAATGTAAACAACAGAAGGCAACGAGTATATTTCAAAACAAAATGCATCCCTGGAAGACAGTTGTGATTTAATACATCATGTGACAATGGATAAAGGCTGACTGAGCTGTGACGTTTTAGGACATTCTGATTTAATACATCATGTGACAGTGGATAAAGGCTGACTGAGCTGTGTCGTTTTAGGACATTCTGATCAATACCATGTCTTCAAAAATACATTAAACAATTTTTTTTTATAAAAATAGGATCTGCAAGAAAATGTAGTAACGTAAATAAAAATAAAGAAGCAATTATTATACGTTTTTGGAAAAATAATACAAGAGCATCTTCGAATCTACTCAAAGACAGGGAGTTTTGACTTATGTAAAATTGCCTGTGAAGATTCATTGCGTTATTTTCAGAAGTTTTTAGTCCATTGTGATGTAAATGTACACGAGTTTGAAAATGACACACTAGATATTGAAATACAAGAGGATGAAGTCAATAAAACCTGTTCAACAACAAAAGTCTGGAAAAAAGCAGCATGAATTGATAGTATTGTATCTGAACTCGTTAAGGCTTTTGAATCATATCCACTTTTGACGCATCTGTTTAATTCTCCGTCTGAAGCTGCTGTTTCAGTCAGGAAGACCGCAACACTACGAGTATCATTCCATTAGAGAAAAAGGCGATCAAGACATGTTTAGAACAATTAGAGATCTATTAGTTTACTATCTGTATCAACTACGACTTTAACAACAATTTAGACAAGAGGACTATGGAATGGTCTGAAGAAAACAAAATAATTCATGAGGAGCAAGAAGTTTTTAGAAGTGTTTAAAGTACTATTGATATGCACACGTTTTTGAAAATACGTCAGGAAATGGAATGGTATATTTTATTGAACATTTGAAGATTTTGTAAAGGCATTTGACAAAATCATAAGGGAAGCCATATGGTTGAAATTTCAAAAACTTCAAATGAGCAGCAAAATGAGATTACTGAAAAACGTAAATACTATGGTGATGAATGGGGTTTAAATATTAATATCGATAAAATGCATGTTCGGTTGTTTTTGTTCCTCTAAGGTAAAGAATGGTTATTTTTAAATCACCAACTAAAAGTTGCTACCTGTTGTGAAGGTTTTGGCTTCTTTCGTCATTATGATACAAAATATAAAAAAGTGAACAGCTGTCCAAGGTATTGTTCTTGGTCAGATGCAAATTGTTTCAGTTTGGAAAACGTCAGTAGATATACTTATTAAAAGTTTTGATACCAAGATATTGCTATTTTATACTATGGAACTGAAATATTTGGGTTTTAGTCATGCACCTGAAATCAAAAGGGGACATTTAAATTACAATAAGTTTACATTCCAACTTACAAATCTACTGTGAAATGTTTCGTTATGAGTGAACTGGGTTGAATAGTTTGAAATCATTGGATGGTGTTAGCCCGATTAAATGCTGGTTGAGATTACTGAAAATGCGGAATAGATGAAGTCCCAAACTACGTTACTGAAAATGCGGAATAGATGAAGTCCCAAACTACGTTACTGAAAATGCGGAATAGATGAAGTCCCAAACTACGTTACAATATGCAGGTTGTATGGTCTGATGCTACAGCTTGTAAATCCTGGCCTCAGGAAATCAGTTACGTACTTTTCATTGATGGATTTGGAGAAGCATGGTTTAATCCATATGTGGGGGATTAATTAGTTTTCCGAAACTTGTTCAAACACTGATGCATTGTTATCGACATACAAACTTGGAGGAGGAAAAAAAAATAGATTAGATAGTTTACAAGTTTGTAAAATTATTAAGCAAACATTTGGTACAGAACCATACATACATGTCGTTGACAACCATTGTATATTAATATTTTTGGGTAAATTATGATGTAGATTTTTAGGAGTACAACAACTGCCTCACAAATTCAGCCACCCTAAGCTTGTTTGTAGCAACAAAAGTGCTGAAAGATGTCTGCCTAATGTGCACACTTGACCAGTTTTTAATGTAAATGCGGAAATGATGGGAGGGTGTGACCGCAATATGCTCGAGTTAGTATTGTCAAATAAAACTATTCTTATGTTACGTGTTTAGGCTGTAATAAATAGTAACAAAAGAAAGAGTGAAAACAACATGCTTTGAAAAATTTAACAAATAATTTATTTCCCTGGAAAAACACTATAAAAATGAAAAAAATAAGAACTTACGGTTTTAAAAATCAAATTAAAAAATAATCCAAGAATAATCCAAGAATTAAATTTTAGAAGTCCTAGTAATGAAATATTTTAATGAATTCAAGTTCAATTCCCAAAGAAATATCCAAGATGGAAGGCGATGACGTATACTGTAGTGTTTGAATTTCCGAATAAAATTTAAAGCAATGTCTTCGTTCACGAATTCTGTATGAGCACTCAAATATTTCCAGGAAAAAGAATTAATCTTTTAGAATCCAAATAATTTGTATAAATATTAAAGTATAATTGTAAACTGGTCACAAAAAAAACACTTTTCCAGTGTTCAAGGTAAAAGCCCAAACTCAAAAAAAAAAAAATCTCTCTAAACATCACTATTATATCTAACTACTGCGCAATTTCGGAAAACCCAGAATTGCGAAATAGAGGCTGTTTACAATCTAAAATCACATACCCCCAGTATAACCTTGATAAAAACCAATCATTTCAATCCAAGAATAAAATTTAAAAAAAGAAAGTTGTTCACTTGTCTCAATGATTCCTGAATCAAGGTCGGAAACTAAGTCAAAAATAGAGACAGTGTTTCTATTATTAGGTATTTATGAAATGAGGCAGGTGAAAACTGAATTTTCTGGAAAATATCAAATTCCTAGTAAACAAAATTACATTACTTTGACATGTAATGAAATTAAACATAAAAAAATTTTAAAACTTACAAACAATTGAATTAAATCAAATATAAATTAAATCAAATATACGTAACACTATTTTGAACATAACATTGCTTTTCCCTTGAAATACATTACCCGATCATAACACATTAGGAAAATAGGTAAGAGGAAGAGGAAGTGTATCCCCTTTCCCGGAGAAGACCGAATCTAAAGTTCCCTACGAAGTTCATGCGAAACATCCTAAAATTCGTGAGAAATACTGGCTAGAGTAAGTATATATATCTATCCAGACTCAGCTACCCTCAACAAGTCCGGCGGAAGTTGAGTGGAGGCGTCATTATGAAGCTGATGAACCACCCGAGACGCTAACATGTTCAGCCGATGCTGTCAACCAGATCACAACTGAACCCTTCGTTAAGAAAGATACTCGATGCAACAAGCTAGAAAAATGCGTCTCTGACCTACATACCACGATTCAGATAATGTCAGTTAGGGAACTGTTTTACCCAACTGAAATGGTAGTAGTTACTGCACAAACATCATAAACCGATATGCCTAATAAAATCTCTTGGTCTTGGGGGGGGAGGTATTTTCTTTATATCTAGAGCGATATAATCTATCACGTCCAGGACGATATAGCCACAGTTGAGATAGCGTTCTTTCTTTCTTTTAATGGTAAAAATAAATGAGCTCTTCCTCTTTCAATCATCTGGGATCGCTTTAGGTATCACTTCATAGCCATTACCGGGTCCTGTAGATGCCCCTAAGGCGTAGAGTCCGCCGAGGGAAGATGTTTTACAAAAAAGGACTCATTCCCCTTAAGCAGAATTTTCATTCAGAAATATTAAGAGAAGATAAAAGTTTTATTTTTGAAACCTAAATACATGTAATTGGCACTGCTTTGAAAATTGTCGTAAACCATGTCTGTTGCGGATAGCAGAAACATAATTAAACTTGTTAACCCTCATAATTGTAGGGAGAACAGAACGAATGAAATCAGGTGCCGTTATTAGTGAAATCGGACCATCGCGAGGGCACAGCAGAGTTTCGACAACGCGTGTCTCTGATTCTCCTGGTGTAGTCGAAACTTTTAGGAAGCAGTTTTTTATATGAGAGATGGGGTAAGGAGGTTCTGGACTGTGGCTCGAATGGGCTTTATTTAGCAATGTAAGAACCCACTGCAGATTCGATTCCGGGCTCAGAGCCAAAGCTTTCGATCGAAACAAATCAAAGTTCAAAGAGGTCTTTGTTGTAGTTTATATCCCTTCTTTCATGATGACAAAGCGTGTCTGATATTGTGGAATGTTAGCCTGTTCTAGTGATGGGGGTTATCTGTGGTATCAAGGTTTTTACCGGAGTCATGTGTTTCTCCTCGCACCACTGGGAGAACACTCTCCACTTCAATTCGTATTCTTTTAAAGTGGTGGATCTTCTTGACTGGTGGAATGTGTCCGACACATGCTATGAGAATTTCCCCTTTGAGCTTATTCAGTATGAGCCAGACATGATGACTTAATAGTTATGGATTCGGATTAAACACCTGCATTCAGGGATTCTTACGCAGGTGAGGGAAGATCACAATGTCCCCAGGAATAGCCTCTGTTAAATTCAGTTGATCGCTTACCAGTTTTTTCCCATTTTCGGAAAACAATGACGACCAGACAGCATTCTGACTCGCATTCTTTTCACTTGAATGTCTGGATCAGAGGGGTTGGAGGGTAGGCGTATACGCCGGGACGATTACACGTCATGGAAAGAGCGTCGACTGTCCAGGCTTTCGGATCATGGACTGCAGAAATAATGGTGTGTAGCTTTTGCATTCCACCTCGTCACACAGGCAGCAGGAGTGGTCAATTCCGGCTGGCGCAGATTCGTCGGAATCCAATAGGTGGGCAAACCATTCGGTTTGAATTAGCTCATTCCGATGGGACAGTGATTCCTCTTAAATACAAAGTCTGCCAGGGATATGAGGGACTTATATGTGGATTTGTCGATGATGACACCACCAGAGAAAATATTAGACCAAAGAGAGATTTCTGGGGTTGTGATTCCCCAATTGCCTTTTAATATAATTTACCACAGAGAAGATGTCAGATAGAGAGAGAACACTCTTTCCGTAGTGTCTCTTGCCATGAATGAAGCATTCAGTATGCCCTTCGTCTCAAGGGACTACCTGCAGCAAGTCAGGCGAGGTTCTCTCGTTTGCTGTGATGAGATCTTATATATCCCGAAACTGGAGTTGCCTGATCCAGTCAGCAAAACTGACACGAGACTCATTTGGAACGGTCTCATAAAGAGGTGGTTGAAGATGATGATATACGCTGCTGCATTTAGGAGACACAATAGGCGAAGAAACCCCCGGACTGATATGCGATTCATTGAGGGAATAGAAGACACCTTGGAGATAATTTCAAGGCACGTTCTTGACGAAGACACACCCTGTTCAAATTCGTTTCAAACTCCACACATAGGTGGGTAAAATGTTGAGATGGGACCATATAGGATTTGTCCTAGTTGACAAGGAATAAAAGACTGAATCCTGTGAGACTTGAGAGTAAGTCACGTGTATCGTGCTCTTGTGTCACGACGCTGGTGCCTGAGAGGTTATATTCTCTTTTTCGGTCTTCACCGAGTGAATGAGCCTACATCAAACAAAACGAGTTTAAACTAGTGTTTCAAAGAACGGAGAGGGTCTTGAATATTTGCCTGTCTCGACGTATCTGTGTAAGGGAGAGAGCGGACAATCACTTTCTAGTTACCCGTATACGGTAATTGGCTTTTAGCTGTGAAGCCTGAATGTGTCATTAGGACCACGGAAATATCCGATTTAAACTGGAGATATTTCGAGTTAAGTGAAAGAGCATGCAGCTCGCCTACCAAGTATACAAAAGCCTGGGCTATCAAAAAGCATGTTTTACCAGGTTTCAGCATTAGAGAGGTTATGGCTAAAGACTCGAAATTGTATTAATTGAGCCATGTCAAAATCCGTAAAGGATTCTACCTAGGAAACAAGATGTGCGAATTGGGTCTATTCAAATCAATTTTGACCTATATTTGCTCTACCATGGCGCATATATGTATATATATATATATATATATATATATATATATATATATATATATATATATATATATATATATATATATATATATATATATATATATATATCAGAAATCATGGAGCTGTATCTCCTGATAGTAACAGACGCTAGCCATTTCTCCCCTAAAAGCCAGAGAAAAAGCGAACTGATTGATCGAGGCATTTAAACGGACGATTCGGTATTCTCTGCACCAGATGTTTAAATGGCGCTGAAATGTATATCGTAAGACGAAGTTAGACAAGTGAAGTTCGAATCTTTGTCTCTGAGAGAATAGAACGAAAAACAGACAAAAAAAAACATAGCTGGAGTAAACTTACCTGTGACAAAAGTCCTTTGAATCGTTAAAGATGTGAAACGGCAACAAAAATGGAAATCGGTTTCTGCAAAGTCTCCTGAAAAAAAGCTCGCTTCCAAGAACGAACGGAGGTATTAACTAACGTATGAACGGGATTTGGCGAGATATCCGTGTATCCAGAAGGAGACCAAAAAGACGTTTGTTCCTTTCAAAGAACCACATATCACAAGACAAACCAGATCTAGAGATACAAAGGAAGCAGCTTAAAATATATAGTATGTGGTGTACTGACAAGCGACAAATCTCAAAGCATACAACAAGATAAAAATTAAACGAGACATCAGCATTTACATCCTTGACAAATAAGTGAAGAAGCACGGCCATTCTGCTGGTTGGGTGAAAACAGATATACATGACATACATAACAGTACAAAGAACGCATGCGTCAGACGCAAATAGCAAGAGGAATCAAATAATAATAATAATAATAACATAAATGATGTGACCTGGTCAATGAATTGAAAAAGGTCTGAAATAATCGTAGTGGGAGAGTATCAAAGAAACTCGGCGAAACCTGATTTAGCATAATACTAAACCCAGACCTAGTAAAGAAACAAGCAATCTGACAGACGACAAGAATTATGTGCAAAGCCCTTATTATCTAACACCATCTGGAGAGACCGACATCAATTTGTGAAAATACCCACTAAAATATATACAAATTTTATAGTAACAGTAGTAAAATGTCGAACAGTAACAACACTTATCTATGTGTAGTAGTCACTCACCAGTATTAAGTCTCGGCCTTCGTTGAGTAAAATCTAGCTACTGTAATGACACTTGCGTAATTTTCGGTGCTATAGACTGGATCGCGTTGCTGCATCGCAATATATTAACCTAATAGTGGGTGCGTATGTCATATTGTGTGATACCCATCAAGCTTGCCTAATGGGCGGAGATAGCTGTACAGGTAGTACCGACTGATATAAAAAAAAAATCGAAATATCCAAGTAATAATAAATGGGGAAAAGAAGGTAAGCACGACGTAAATGGCACACACAAATATCGACTTCACTGAATGGCGTGAAGAATACAAAGAACTTTTATTGTCATATCATTAACACAGAAATCTTTGGACCAATAATGGACTACAAAGTCAGCATTAACAGGAAGTATTCAATGTTTTAATTATGGAGGATTGCTAGTCTGTCAAATAGTCGAATGGGGCAGTATCGAAGAAAGAAATAATGCATTATTGAATTAAATTAAATTTAATTTTCTCTCAGAAATATTAAGAGAAGAAACAAGTTTGCTTTTCGAAACCGAAATACATGTAATTGGCACTGCTTTGATAATTGTCGTGGACCATGTCTATTGCGGATAGCAGAAACATAATTGAATTTGTTAACCCTCATAATTGTAGGGAGAACAGAACCAGCTTGAACTGGTCAGTTAATTGCTTTTATTTGTTAATATCAGCGCATATGCTCCTTCAGAGTCTTAACGTATATCATTGTTTCTGTCCATACATGAGTTCAATTAACAGCCATGCTAAGAAGGCCCTGTCCCAAATTTAGGTATAAGCTAATAACCTAACTGATAGCTCCCCATATGCAGTCACTGTCACCCTAAAGTAGTTTCTATCGTGATTCACTGTTACAGCCAGACAGATTGGTTTAAAATCTCGAAAGTCCTTTTCAGTGATATTTAGATCCAAACATATATCATATAGACCATAAATACCATGTACAGACACATACAAGCTCAATACACAACATATGTTCTACCTAAATGACGTTAGAACAAAACTTTCTGAACAACCAAAATGGTACACTTAGAGGCCTTTTTTGGATAAGTGTCCGGGGCGTGATGGGGGGGGGGGGTGACGCTAACTTAATCTACAGTATGGCACAGGGTAATCTTGACTTGCCCGAATAAAAGTGAAACAGTGTCAGTGCAGAGACAGTAGAAACTGATTAAAGTCTCGGAAAAGTTAGAAAATAAAACTTTCGTTCTAATGTTATAGCCGTGTCTTGAAATATTAAGTATGCTATACAATGTTTCCTCTCTCCTCTTTGAGACAAGTATCCTGTCCCTTTTTAAACGAAGTTTTAAGAGTCCTGTAAACTAGACCGACAATAGCTGTTGGTACTGTTCTATGTTTGGAAAACTGCTCAACCTTGCAACACAACAGAAGCTCAACGAGATCTATCTCCTACCTATCTGAGAGCAGAATATTTTAATCAGTGTTGACTATCAAGCTGTTATACTAGATGAGATTTCTAGGCTTGCACCTTGCGTTGGAAACAATGTACAACGTAAAGGACACCAACCATGTTTTGGTGTGAAGTTGTATATGTCGGTTTTGGGGACGGTATTCGCCTGATTGCCCGTGAGTTCGATTATTCTTAAAGAGATAAACACGTGTGAATGGCCGTTCCTGTTTTTGGCAGTCTATTTTAGCGAGTATAAAACATACGCGTATGTTTTCACTTTCAACGAGCTAGTTTTTGTAACTAGCGCGCTAAAAGTTGTAAATAGCATGATGTGTCTTCATTTTAGCGCGCTAAAAATGAAAACTTAGCGTATGTTTATTTTCATAAGCGCTAGTTTTTTTATTTCTAGCTCGCTATGATATTTCTAGCGCGCTAGTTTTTCTTTACACGTCTGGCTGACGCTCAGTTTGATGAAACTAGTGTGCTCGTTTGTAATTTTCCACCATCCAATCGAAATAACCGTTATATTTAACCCTCCAAGTCCTCTAGGAGAATTCCAAAACAATAATATTATGAACTTTTGAAAGAGTGGCAGGAATAAGGTGAAGTTGTTAACATTTTCAAAATGCACATTGGAGAGAAGGTTGGCAAACCTATAAGTTAATTTCATGTACTGTGGCTGAAGCTTCAATGAATATTGTACTGAACGGAAATTGTACGTGATCTAAGCACACAGTTTACTAAAATGGCTGCTACCATGTGCTCAAACATTTAGCCTGAATTAGTCTAAAATACACTTCAGCAGACTATCTGTAAGTTGTCTGAGATTTGTATTCAACATTTTAGACCATTTAAGGCTGCTTCAGTTGATCAGATGCAGGACTCATTTTAGCCACATTTTAGAGGTATTTCGATCAAATAAATATCATTATTTTTTAATTTCATTGTCTTCATTCGCATTTATTCAGTTTATGTTAACTCCGATAGGGAAAATTAGTTTTGTAGCACATTATCCCACAGGGATAAATTGCTTTATAAAAGAAATGAAAATTGCATTATACTTTTAAATTGTCTGTATTATAATTTGTCTTGGTATTCTGCTTTTTCCACATTTACTGACATTTTTGTCGATTAAGCATGTACGTCTGACTAGTATTAATCACCATTTTCAGACATAAGATCACCCACTGGAAACTCGGCTTTTCACAGCTCTGATAATCTGATATACTTCAAAACTTTAAAAATTATTGTCATCATAGCTATCATCAGCCATTATTTGTCGAATGAAATCGTCGTCTGAAGATGGACCACACTGGGAATCAGCCATTTCGTTGTTTTTTTTTTAGGTAGCTCGTACTTTAAACACGAACTTGTAAAACTTCCTTGATGCAAACTACGACACGCGTAGTGTAGCTTTCAAATTCGACCGAAGTAGACCAGATATGAATCAACACTGAAACTTTGTGTAAAAGCAGTTATTGAACAAGGAGTAAAATGCTTCATTATACTAGTGGAACACATTTGGAATGTCTCACATATGCTGAATTTGTTCATCATCATCATGATCATCATCAGTCTCATGACCTTTGTGTGGTCGTCGAGGCACTGTGCTGCTGAACATCTGACCAGTTCCCTCCACTTGTCTCGATCATGTGCCAATGCCTGTGTCTCCGCAAAACTTTTTCTGGTCCATTCTGTGATGTTGTCAGTCCCCTTTTTTCTCTGTCTACCTCCTTCTGCCACCCTGGACGCTGCCCTGCAGGACTGTTGTGGATAGACTGTTGGCTGTAGTGACATGGCCATACCATTTCAGCTTCCTCTTTTTGACGGTGGTGAGGAGGTCCTCATATTGACCTACTTCGCGCCTGATGGTGTTACGCACTTCTTCATTTGTGATGTGGTCCATGTAAGAGATTCCAAGGATGGTTCTGTAGCATCTCATTTCAAGTGACTGGATTCTTCGTTGTAATTCTGCTGTCAGGGTCCATGCCTCACATGAGTACAAAAAGAATGAGATGACTAGAGCTCGCAATAGTCTGATTTTAGTTTTCAGACAGATATTCTTGTCTCTCCAGATGGGTCTTAGCTTTGACATAGCTGCCATTGTTTGTGCTGCTCTTGACAAAATTTCTGCTCTTGATCCCTCTTCGGTGATTATGGAACCAAGATATTTGAACTGGCTTACTGTTTCCAGTTCATGTCCTCTGACTTTAATCTTGGCTGAGATTTGTTTGCCACTATTTGACATCAGCTTTGTCTTCTCAGCGTTTATCTCCATGTCAAATCTGGAAGATGTTTCATCCAGGTTCTTCACTAAGGTGGCAAGCTCGTCTTCACTGCCTGCCAGCCCATCCATGTCGTCTGCAAAGCGGAGGTTGGTGATGTTACGCCCTCCAATGCTGACTGTCCCACAGTGGTTTTCCAGGGCTTCGCTCATGATGCGCTCTAAGTAGATGTTGAAAAGCGTGGGTGACAGGAGACAGCCTTGACGCACTCCCACTGTTGTCTGGAACCAGTCCCCCACAGAACCTTGGGCAATTACTGCACTGGTAGCCTTGGCGTACAGCTGCTTGTTGGTATTGGTTAACTGTATTGAATTTGTTAGGATAAGATAATTAGCACGAAACGTAGGGTGGGGGTGTTTACGAACCACGCCATCTTGTCTTAATTTGCAGAAGTCGCGTGAGTGTTCTCAATATTCTTAAGTCATTTTTACTAACAAAAATGAGTGCTATGACGTCGCCTACAACGTCTGGCAAGATCAAATTCCAATCAAAGTAACCACGCTGCATATTCAACCATTGTTATGGACATTGTCTATTGCTTATATGACGACAAACTGTTCCATTATGAAAAGTGCACTTGAAGTGACCCACGAGGTGACCAAACTGATCAAGTACTCGCCTAAAAGACAATAACTTTTCGAAAGCATCAGGGAGGAATCTCTCGTCCCCACACCTGGCATAAGAACACTCCCAACTCGCTGGACTGTGAAAGTAGACACTTTTCATTCAATTGCAGAGAATTACGCAGAATTGAATCTCACGTGGGAAAAAGCAAGAGAATGTTCCAGTGACACTGAGACCAAAGCACGGCTTCTTGGTGTGGAATCCATGATGGCAACATCCGAATACTTTCATTTTTTTTTTTTTTGCATTCAGCTAGCCATCGTGACATTTGGACACGCTGATAATTTGAGTCGTGCCCTGCCGAACAAAAATATTAGTTATTCCGAAGGACAAGAACAATCAAAGAAAACTATCTGTACTCTGCAGAGCATCGGAAGTGAAGAATTTTTCAGCCTATTTAGGGAGACATCACTACTCAAGGCACACAGTTTGGTGGCTAAATTTGTGTTCTCCAGAAAAGTAAAAGCTTCCTCTAAGATATGATGATGCATTCAATAGTCACACTTCAAGGAAGATGTCATCTGATACTACCGTAGGATATTCTTTGCATCAACAATCTTGTGGGAGCCATCACTAGGCGGTTTGATAAACCTGGCTATCTGATGATTAGCTCCATGGAGTCAGTGTTTCTCGCAAAATGGAGGGGTCAATGACGTACACATTAGATTGGTGTCTAAAGTCTTCCACAAATTAAACATGATTTAATCAAAAGAGGAAGTGATTCATTTAAAAGTCAATTCTTCTCTTCATTCAGGCCAAGAAGTGATGGATTTTTTCAGCAACCTTTCTTCGGCAGAGAAAGACACGTACCTGGAATTTATCAAACTTTTACGTCTTATCCTCATTAACCTTTCCAACAATGCCTTGATATGACCAACAATCAGCCAACCTAGGCTGAATCACTTCATGATCATGCATATTCACAAGGGACATGTCAACCAGTTAGATATGAATTTGTGTTCAATGAATTCGTTAGTGCGGTTCCGCAGAGGTCTACTTACTTTTCTTGCTTTTCTATTAATTAAATTCCATTTGCTTAATTTGTTTTCTGTTGTTTATAGCAGAGGCTCTAGCTAGCACATTTTCTAAAGGAAGCAGCGATGTAAGCCTGAAAACACCAATAAAAACAACTTTGAAATTAAACAACGAGTTTACCTTGAGAGTCTAAAAGAGAAAAGTATTTTCAGAAAATGATTTTATTGAAAAGTGTGTAAGCGATTTATGATTTCCTATTCGCGGCTGGCCCCACTAATATTTCAGAACTTCCGACAGCTATGTCGATTATGTCCAAATTATTACTTCCATGTTAACCGTTAGATACATCTTTCATTTATAAAGATACTGCAAGTTAAAAACTAAACCTACCTCAGTGTCAACATAACTGTTTATTTAATACAGGTTTAAAACTTTGGCCAACAAATAGTTACATGATATTTATTATGAAAGCAAAAGCAATTACATTTGAATATAAATCTGAGAGATACATCTTTTGTCTATCAGTGAGATATGAAGTGTTTTTATATATAGTTTTGTGAAACAAAATAGATATAGAGACTGAATTTTATTACATTTTGTATCTTTATGTTGCTATTTTCTCTCAAAGCCAGATGTAGGCAACAAAATACGATAAAAAAAACAAAACTCCCCCTTGCCAATGTAAACCCCCCCCCCCCCCCATCAAATGGGGAAAATTATAAACTTCAACAAAATCACCCAGCATAATTTATTTTACATGTAAGCATTATCAAGGAATGATGTCATGACTAAATTTTAGAAATTTAATATATGATTGGTAAACTTTGATCAAAATATGTAGCAAATAATAAACTGTAATCTGTCTTGACTTGTAGTTTAAAACTTTCATTACCATATACATGCTGTATTTAATTAATAATACTAAACAAACTACAAGTGCAATTATTGAGTTAATATTAAACAGATAGCATGAAAAAGATACATAATCAGAGCGAACAAATGAAATAAATATAAATATTTATGTTCTGCTCACTTATAATCAGTTATGTGATTTCAAGGACTACGTTTTTAAAATGAAATTCTTTGCGTGATTTAAAGTATAAACACCATGAGTAATAACAATAACTGACTATAATAACACGTAGCGGTTAAAACAAACGATCGTTTACCAGTATGTATAAATATATGAAATTTAAAAAAACATTCAGATCAATACATCCTATTTATGTCAAATCATAAACAATTCTGTAACAATAGTCTACCAAGCCCTGAATTAACTACAGAAACCTTTCTCTGTCATCACTTTCTGCAATGTCTTTAAATCAAAGAGCCCCCGTGCCATTCAGTCTTTCCGGATATGTAATGGTATGACTCATTTCATTGGATGATTGAAAATTACAAACTTGCGCGCTAGTTTACAATTTAGGGCGCTAGTTTCATCAAATTGAGAGTCTTAAAGGCATTAAGAGCAAAACAAGCGCGTTAGTTTGGGGGTTGTCTAGCCACTTTCGTTGTCGGATTTTGGTCAAAGCCACGGATTGGATGCGTAGGTATGCAGTGTATTGGGCTTTTCTTTTTCTGGGGACTTCTCTGTTTCTTTTTCTGTGGGCTTTTCTTTTTCTGGGGTTGTGACCTGGTCTTGACACCGTTGCTCTTTTTCTTCTTGGGGCTTCGTTTGGCTTTTATGGGACTTGCTTTTTTCTTGGGGAGAGCTTTGGGAGCATTAGGATCCCATTTTAAGAGGGAGCGAATGATGACACCTCCTAGAGTACCGCTCCCTCCAGGTTTCAAAAGGATTTGCTTTTTGGTTTGAGTGTCAATGCGGGGATCAGCCAGTTGGGTCAAAGCCACATTGTTTCTATCAAAAAAGCGTTTGGTTTGATGAGGAATCTGAATGATACCTTGCAGTAATTGACGTGCTGTCACCGCAAACCATCGTAAGACTTCTTTGAGACTGGCTTCTAAGACACGAGCACGTATTTCTGGAGTTTGTTTGCGACTGATAACGAATCAATTTGACTGGAAGATGAGATTGAAGGGACGTCATGTTGACGCTGTGTGAGACAGACGAAAAGTGTCTGAGGTTTTTATAGATTTTTTTGGTTAAATCGAGGACGGAGACATGTACAGGACAGGCCCTCCGTCTTGACACCAGGGGTGAAACAAATGGGTACGAAATCGCAAATAATCGGGGATAGTGGGTTTCAAATCGACGAGTAAATAGGCGTGTGGAGTTTGAGTGGCATCGTCGTACGCCTGAGTTAGCCAAGGTGTTCCTAACTGTTTGGCTAAGACTTGCACTTGCGATTTATCTCGAGGGTTTTTAAACAAGACCACGTAATGAGCATTGAGACTGATGGTGCGATGAGCTTTACTTTGTTGAAACAAATTTTGAGTAATGTAAATGACACTGGCATTACGATGATGCCCTTTGCGCGTAAACCAAAGTTTAATTTCTTCTTCGTCTTCTCCTAACATGTCGTCGAAAATGACCAGATGAGTTTGACGGGGGTCAGATACGATTCCGTCGTCTTCGTTAGGAATGCCTTCCACAAACACGATGGAATCGCAAGAGGCTGTACGCCGATTGCCACTCTTTGTAACACCACACGGTTCGTTGAGGTGGACGGTCGATCAAATGATGTTTATGTTCGATCAAACGTTTGACAAATATGGTTTTGCCTGAACCGCTAGGTCCAGCAATGAGCACGTTAAAGGGATGACGAAGATACAAAGCCTCCCAACTGGCACGATCTAAGTGTTCGTCGATGACTTTGAAAGTGGAGGAAGAGGGAGCAGAGACAGCAGAGGTAGCCATAGTGCAAGGAATGTCACTTGTGACGCGAAGGCAGACAAGACAAGAGTTTTTATACTTTTTCAGGACACGTTTATTGATTTTTTAAAAATAAACACGAAAGACTAAAATACATAAAAGCCAAATGCTTAAGTACAACGATAAAATGCCCATTAAAACGATCAAAGTGGAATATAAACAAGTCTCTGTACAACATGTTTTTAGTAACCAAGTTGTCCTAGCGACAGGGTGTAATGTTCTTAAAGGTTCTACATGGTGTAATGTCACACAAGTGTCCTCCCGGAATAGTCTTTCAGGAATGTCTATGACAGTCCTGTCCTGAAGGGAATGGTTGTCCTCGGTG
Source organism: Sinohyriopsis cumingii (assembly GCA_028554795.2). Taxonomy (NCBI): domain Eukaryota; kingdom Metazoa; phylum Mollusca; class Bivalvia; order Unionida; family Unionidae; genus Sinohyriopsis; species Sinohyriopsis cumingii. Next base: position 36,481,422 of record CM068836.1, read on the forward strand.
ACGGGTTCTTCTGGCACTGTCACTAACACAGATTTAAGAGTGACTTTTTTCCTTGGACATTGAAATTTTGGATCACAACTCTCGAGCCTACTGGGCCACTTCTTGGGTCCAAGCCTCAAAACCCCAATTTTTCCAGTCACGTACATCTATCCAATGGGGATGTAAGGCACAAGCTACACGCACATCGTCATACACCTCTTCGGTACCTAAAAGTTGACGAATCTTTTCTTCCCGTAGAGGTCGAGAAGTATCCAGATAAAACCGCAAGACTTTGAGCAAAATGAGTCTCTCGTGACCATTTAAAGACACAACTTTCATGTTTGTGTGGTAAGTACTGTTCGTAAAGAATCCACAAGGAATCGGCTGGTAAACGAAATCCCAGAACACAAGTCACTAAGACACACACCACACGTCGACCTAAATTCAACGGATACAGTTGTCGTTCTAAGTGTTGGTAATCTTCCACTGTTTGAATAGTGTCTTTGATTCCCTTCCACGGAATCTGTTGAATCACTTTTGATGAAAGCCGTGGCATGTCAGCCTGTTTTTATACCCTCTTTTTTTTCGGAAGCAATAAATGTACTTTCAACCCGGAGTTAATCGTTCTCCAGTAGGGAATCTAAATGCTCCAAGCACTAACCTACAGTTCAGAGTTCGTTCAGAAGTTTCCTCTTCCACTAAGCAGATGTTGCATAAAAGATTTCGGTAATCCTCCCACTCTTCTTCCTCAATTCGTTGCAGTAGGTGTATCTCGAAGTAACGAAAATCATGAACATGTTGATCGTTCTCGTCCTCGAAGTGTTTAACAAGGTCTGACCACTGGAACACTTTCTCATGAATCAGTCCTCTTATAGCATTCAGGTACCAGTGGTTTAAACACCGGTGACGTAACGGATACAGTTGTTCTTTACGTTTCACTTGAAATTTGACCAGTTCTCGGTAAATGCGTTCTCTCAACTCCACAGGCAAACCACGAATGTTCTCTTGTAAAGTATCCATTCAGGGATTACTGATATTGTCCCACTAAAGGTAAATAGTGACAATTCGGGGACCATCGAGCATGTTCCAGGTAGGCTGAATCTTGTTGTTCACACTGGTGAAGTGACACACCGCAACTGAAGCACTTCACTTTATCCCCTTCGCCCAAGTTGAAAATCCGGCTCTGGCTAATTCTTCGGGGGTAGGTCCTCCCAGATATTTAGGCCATTTTCCTTTGAACGATTGAAAACGATTTTCAAAGTTGCATTATTCAGGCAAACACACAGGGGACGAATATTCGTCTTTCACAGGTTCGTTTCGATGAGGGTAGGGTGACCTCGACAGGAGTTTGCTCAGGGCTGGATGACATCCGTAGGGTGGTAGACGTGAAGGTTGACATCCACAATGAAAACCAGTAAAGTGTCCACGATAATGAGCGGCATCGCTTTCGCATCCGTCAGGTTTGACTCGCAAAGCATCACTTTCCATGATAGGTGTAGTGGTAGTAGTAGTGAGAACAAAGTTCCCATGATGCTTTACTGCATCGCTTTCATTGCAAGGCACAGCACCGTACTCCACTGCAAACTCCGTTACGCAATTACAAAGGTAACCGCATGGACACTTACAGTTTCATTCCGGACATTTTCCGTCGCAATACATGGGTTTTATCCATTCACTACTAGTTATACTATGGGGAGGTACAAACATTTACAATCCCCGAACTTGAATGATGTCGTTTTTAAAGGATTCGTCTTGTTCGCTTGGTCTTGGTAGTGAGAATGAACTATCGGCCTTGCATATTGTCCCTTTTTATATGCTCACCAATATCGACGTGACCGTACGGCAAAGTGAAGTGGTTGGGAAGACTCACTCGCTTCTGGTACACGATTTGATACATCTTTTTCAATGGTCGACTGACGATTTGGTGAGTGGGTAAACGTACAATCTTGTTCGTTTGGTGGGTGGTCACTTTAAAGTTTCCATTCTCTCCAGACAGCAAGGCTTCTTTCAGAACGCCAAAGTTCACCACTCGACTGGTGCGATAATTGAAAGTCAATCCTTTTACTTTACACTTGGTGTGCACTTGTCCTTGTGGGTCCCGGTATTCGTATCCGTAATTTTTTGGACCGCCACTAGCAAAACTTAGAATCTTGTCGTCGGGGTGTTCGTCTGTCCAGGCTCCTAAACGGTCTCCTTCGATGTCAGGGTGACGTTGACCCGGGCGATCGATGTAAATGCAACTGTATATGTCAAAGTACATGATGCGATTCCCTAACAGTTCTAAAGCTTTGTACAATTTTTAGCGAGCATGGACTGTCACGTAAGCCGCAATGATGACATTTCCAAATTCGTCGGCTTGTACAAAGTCCAGATCTTCTTCGTAATTGACTAAGATCAAATCCTCACGAACGACGTCCACTTTTTTCGTGTATTTGGTTTTGTCGTGAATCATCTGGAAGTAGCGGGAAGGTTCTGTAAATACTCCGTCTTGGGTAAACACGGTCGTTGTGCCCTTTTGCCCCACAAACAATTTAACATCACTTTGGCAAACGATCGCCTGCCTTCGTTTTTCTCCACGTGGTATAAAATGATGCCTTCTTGTTCCCGGTACTTTTCTTTGAATGTCTTTTGATCTTGGGAGTGTGACACCAGGAAGGATAGCCACTGGCTTCTTCTTTCAGTTTCAAAAAGGCATCCACGTAGTCTGCGAAAATGCCTTTCTGAGTTGGATCACCCTTGTGGTATTTCTGTGTCATGGGAAAGTGGTAAATTTCGTATACTTCTAAAAGTTGGTATGCCAGGTCCAGAGCTTTGAACAATTCTACGCTGACCCACGTTCCCGTCAAGGTGCGTTCGTCCTGGGTGTGCTGACAAGACTGGTCTTGGTTACACGTTTCGGCACAAGTACGGAACAAGGGAAACATCAGATTTCCTAGGCAGTGGTGAGGTAGCACGGGATGGTACAAGTCCGTGGGAGGCAAGACTTTACATTTAATCAAGCCTTCGTTTTGTCGAATGTGGTCCAGGTCAATGCGTTCCGTCAACAATTGCGGGTGCCCTGTAGGAAGGCGACACTATTTTCACACGTAGGGATACAGCGAGCACACATCCAAGTATTTGATTTCTTCTCCTTTCTCTTCGTCGGCTTGGTACAGCAAACAGGTGGCATTTGTCCTTCCTCCGTACAAACTATCCCTCGGGTTCAGGGGGTCCATCAACTTGTAACTTTCCACGATACGTTTAAACTCGGGATCGGTTTTCAAACGGTGATCGTGTTCATGTTCCCACATTTCCACCACTTGGTATCCTTGCTGTTCTAACTTCAAGCGTCGCTGACAAGTGTCGTGGTACAAGTCTTCCATGGTTCGTTGTAAAAACTGATTTTTAGTGCAACGTTCATGGTAACAAACGGGACATCCGTGAAATAAGCAACCGTTAAACTCGTACACGATCTTAGGGTTTTCTAAGTCCCAGCCATCTACCAAATACGTTCCGATGGTCTTTTCGTCTCCTCCGTTGCGGACGTGCTGAATCCATTTGTCTTCCTTGTCGCATAAGTAATGTAACCAACGTAGGGCTTAGGGGCATGAACTGTTGGCGGTACACTAAGGAACATGCTTTGGTAATGGTGCAGGCTTCTTTCAAAGGATCGACCCCTCCGTGTTCCATGAACAGTTCTCGAAATTTTCCACAGCAACGCCGTAAAATGTCCACGTCGGAACGACAATACTTTAACATTTCTTCCTGAAAGTCGAAGGGGTCCGAGGCGTGAGTCTGGTACCAAGCGTAGAAAGCTTCTCGCTGTTCGATACGCATGTTGTCGGGGTCGTAATCGTGAGCCTCAGGCAAATGGGGTAGAACGGCATGTTGATTGGTTTCAGTATTGAAAAAGTGTGGAATGTAGCCTATGGCCATTTCTGTCATTCCAAACGTTTTAGGCATTCGACTCAAAGGCATGGCCAAGTAGCTCATCGAATCTTTAAACTGTACTTGTCCCACTTGCAATGAAATGATTTTGGCTCCGTTCATATTGACTTTAGGACATTTGGTGTCATGTTCCGTATAGTATCTTAAAAGAAACTGTCCATCGTATCCAGAGAAATTGTGAGCCATCACCGGTGCAACCCAATTCATCGTCTTCTTAGTTTCTTTATTGGTGTGGTCCGCCTCAGAATTACATCATTTGGCGAACCCCCTAGTTCCTAAACAGTAAAGGATTTTATGTCTGTTTGTTTTTTATTTTCAATAGGTGTGTTGCATGTATATTTTATTTTAGAAATTTCGTTTGGATAAAATTTTGATAGGGTTTGCAACACCGCTCTATTCTAGTGTTTCAAAAGCTCCATTGTCCTGGCTGGTTTTGGACTTGTTTGCACGAGTGATCCATCGCCAGTGGATCGGCATTTTCCGATGTGTACTATACGTATGGTGCCATATTGTTTCGTTGCTTTTATTCTTGTGTTTGTGTTCGGACTGGCTTACTAAGTCAAATCTTTTCAGGTTGTTCTTAGTTGTTTTAATTTAATAGTGTATGGAAGCATTTTAGTGTGGGTAAGTAGTGGGTTATAGAAGAGTCGTACTTATTGATTTATTTATTGGTTTTTTTTAATTATTATTTTTAAAACAATTCTGAGTATAATGTGTAAGAAGCGGTGTATGTAGTATGTGTGTGTTTATGTGTGCACTTTATGCGTAGTTGTTGTGTTTATGTGTGCACTGTATGTGTAGTTGTTGTGTTTATGTGTGCACTGTATGTGTAGTTAATGTGTTTATGTGTGCACTGTGTGTGTAGTTGTTGTGTTTATATGTGCACTGTATGTGTAGTTGTTGTGTTTATGTGTGCACTGTATGTGTAGTTGTTGTGTTTATGCGTGCACTGTATGTGTAGTTTTTGTGTTTATGTGTGCACTGTATGTGTAGTTTTTTGTGTTTATGTGTGCACTGTATGTGTAGTTGTTGTGTTTATGTGTGCACTGTGTGTGTAGTTTTTGTGTTTATGTGTGCACTGTATGTGTAGTTTTTTGTGTTTATGTGTGCACTGTATGTGTAGTTGTTGTGTTTATGTGTGCACTGTGTGTGTAGTTGTTGTGTTTATGTGTGCACTGTATGTGTAGTTGTTGTGTTTATGCGTGCACTGTATGTGTAGTTTTTGTGTTTATGTGTGCACTGTATGTGTAGTTTTTTGTGTTTATGTGTGCACTGTATGTGTAGTTGTTGTGTTTATGTGTGCACTGTGTGTGTAGTTGTTGTGTTTATGTGTGCACTGTATGTGTAGTTGTTGTGTTTATGTGTGCACTGTATGTGTAGTTTTTGTCAGAGATAGTGTAGACTTACAAGGACCACTTTTTCCCAGAATAAATTCTGTCACTTTACGGTATCTGAAAAAAAAAGAAAAAAAAAGAAAACACAAAACAAAAAATTATACATAAATTAAAACATTAACAAAAACAAACAAACAAACAAACAAACAAAGAACCAAAAAAAATATTAGTGTATTTCATTTAGAATTTTATTTTAAAATTTAACATTTATTATTCACAAACTTCCCTTCTTGTTTTCACAATGGAGTTGATTTACCATATTATCTCATTATATAAACTCTTTTCCTCGATATTATTTGTAAACAATAGTTGCATGACATTAAAAGTGCCATATTTATTTATGATTTTGTTTTTATAATTTGTCTCTCGTATCTTTCTTTGTGCATCTTAATATTAAATGTTCTTTTGAATCAATATGGTTTTTACATAACCTACATCTTGGTATTGTGTTGATTATATGTCTGTTAAAAGCCGCCTCGCCGGTCATCCAGCTTCCATGTAGATATAAAAATAGGCTACCTTGGACAGCCGGTGATTTTATGTTTGCATAATATTTCCATATTACCGGTCAGTTTAAATTCGGATACTTGAATTCTATTGTGTGTTTATCTTGGCTTGCTATCTCATTTAGTATATTGTATGTATTCTTGTTTTTATCCCATATATCTTTGTTATCTCTATATTTATATAATAATCGCTTATTCTTTTACAAGTCCCATGTGGTTTTAATAGTTTAGTTAATAAGTTATTTTTATATATTGTATTGTTAAAACGACATAGGTATCCATATAAGTATATGTAAATAGCTTCCCATGGTAATTGGGGAGGGTTATTTATATATTTAAATCTATTCAAAATGTTAGATTTTTGTGTTATACTTAAGTTGGGTAGGGCTAATCCACCTTTGTCCTTAGGTCTGCATATATGGTGTTTCTTTAATTGATGGATTTTGTTATCCCAAATAAAGCTCTGTATTTTCTTTTCAATCTTGTTAATCATTGTTTCTGTTAGTTATATCGAGCTCATTGTATAGTTCAATTGTCTATACTTGTAGGTTTTAGCTACCTGTATTAGGTCCATGAGGTTAATCTTTGTATGTGACTAAGTTTATATTTGTGTTTCAATCTTGATTAATAGCTCACTGTACTTTTTTGTGAGTAGAGTTCATTCCATATGTGATTCCTAAAGCTTTTATCTGTTTTTTAATCAGGTTGTGGGTAAACCTGGGTGGTTACCCTGCCAGTTACCGATTAATGAAATTTCTGTCTTATCGTGATTAATAGCTGAACCAGAGGCTTTTCCAAATTGTGTGAATTCGTTTGTAAATATTTGTAGGATAATCCATCTCTGGTAAAGTTAGTGCAGTCGTCTGCATGTAATATAGTCTTGAAATGTCTTTTCATATTTGGTATTTTTATTCCCTGAATATTGTTATTTTGGTTGATGTTTATGTTCAGGGTTTCTATAGCTATTACATATAGCAGCATAGACAGGGGACAGTCCTGTCTAACTGATCTTTTTATATGTATTTCTTTAGAGAGATCTCCGTTTATTATTATTTTTTAACTTATATTTTTGTACATGGCTCTTACCCAGTTTATAATGTTGTGTCCGAAGCCACATTTTCCTAATGTTTTAAAAATGAAGTCATACTCTTTTCGATCAAAAGCCTTTTCTTGATCGAATAGATACATAACTCCTTTGTCCCCTTTAGTATTTAGTAATTAAATTATAGCACTTATAGATAGAGCGTTATCCATGATATTTTTCCCTTTCCCCCCACAGCTTTGATTTATATCAATAATTTTGTTTATATAATTTTTTTATTCTGTTAGTTATAATTTTACTTAGGATTTTGTAATCATTATTTAGCAAAGTTATTGGTCTCCAGTTCTTCAAGATTTTTTTTCTTTCTCCCTTCCCTTTATATATCAGAGTAATAATTCCCTTCCTTAAAGTTTTAGGCATTTCCCCTTTAAACAGTATATTATTATATAGTAATTCTAAAAAATCTTAAAGTTCATACTTAAATTTTTGTAAAATTCCGCGGTTATACCGTCCGATTCTGGTGATTTCCCTTTTGTAAGCAATTAATTACCTCTAAAATTTCTTTGTCAGTTATAAAATGTTCACACGTATTCTTGTCATCTAATGATATTTGGTTATACATTGTTTCCTTTATATACCTGTTTATTACCTCTTCTTCTATATTTTGAGATTTATATATCTCAGCAAAATATTGTCTTATACCTTCTAATAGGTCATTTTTATTTCTATAAACGTTATCATTAATTTGCATTAGATCTATTTTTTTCTCCTCTTTTAATTTCAAGTCTTCTGTATATTCGCCTCCCTTTTTGTATATGTTTTCGTATTTTCCCGCCCTTAATTTAATCCCTTGTGTAATTTCTTTTTCCATATCCTCCCATTGTTTAATTATTATTTTTTCTGGCCTGCTTGCGGTCCTTTAAGGGTATAATTTATGTTTGCTTTTCTTTTAACCATTGTTTTTGTATGTTTTGTTGTCTTACTATAGTATTGAGTTATCCGTTTTATTTCGTTTTTAATGTTTTCCCATTCTATCATTATATCTTCAGTATGTTCTTGCTTCATCCTGCTTAGGTGCGTGCGAACAATGCTAACGTACTCATCATCGAGCACGAGAGCGCTGTTGATCTTCCACACTCCATGTCCCCATTTAAGTGTGTTCGGAATTTTAGTCTATAGTAGTACTGAGTTTTTGGTCTGAAATCTAAATTTATTAGTGCATCGGTTTCACTTTCCAATATATAAAACATATCAATTCTACTTTCCTTATTATTGTCGTATTTATATGTGTAATCTCTCTTATTTTTATTCATAAATCTAAAAGTATCTACAATATTTTTTGTTTTTTGCAAAGGTCCTAATTCATTTAAAAATGCTCCTGTTATTTTCCGTTAATCCTTCACTTTTATCTAGATCGGTAATTACCCAGTTAAAGTCTCCGCCTAAAATGCAGGGATCCATGGCACATTTTTTAATGTATCTGTTCAGATTTTGTATAAAGGTCTTCTTTTTTCTTGTGATACCAGGTGGTACGTATATGTTGAATATATTCCAGTTGTTTAGTTTTAGATGGACTAAGCGTCCTTGTAAGTCATTCGGTATTCCTATATTTTCAGGGTTTAGTCCCTTGGCGGTCTGCCTGATAATTGTCGCCACCCCAGCTTTTCTCTCTGTTGGGTGGTTACTAATGAAAACTAAGGCGTCTAAGTCCTCCTCCAGTCTTTTCATGACATGTATCGGCATTCCGTGCGTTTCTTGTATTAAAATTACATCATATATTTTGGCTTGTGCTGTAATACTTTCGGTTTTATTATTTACACCATTTACATTCATACTCAGGATTTTCAGATTTAGCTCCATCTTGACTATAAGAAGGTGCTTAAGTTATGCATTTAATTCTTACGTTATTTTTCAAAACAAAATTTTTGTACGTTCTATAAGATATTTAGATAGTCATTTAAGTTTTGATTTTAGTGGGTAGTTTTTCTTGCCCTGTATTCCTCTATGGTTAGAACTCTTCTTTTATCGTCTCTGTTGAGACTTACTGTCCTTCTTTGTTCTTTTTCTCTTGTTTCTTTCCTAGGTTCTCTTTCTCGTGGAGATTTACAGTCTTTAATGAGATCGGTGATTTCTGCTTCGGACGGCGTTCTGGATGTAGATGCCGCTCTTTTCCGTTTTTGCGTTACCTTTGGTGTTTCAGCTGTTTTGGGTGCTGTATTAGTTTCCACTTCTACTTGTTGTTCTATTATCTCCTCTGTCCTTGATATTTCCAGACTGGTTTGGGAATTTTATTATGTCTGATGTAGGCTATTTGAGCTGTCTGCAAAGTTTGGCTCTTCTAATACAAAGAACGGTGCGGTTTTTTTCTCTACCAGTTTTGCTTCTCTTTTCCTCTGGATTTTTCTTGCTATTGCCTTTGCCCTCTTTCTCTCAGCTGAGCTGGTTTGGTCAGCTGATTCCCATTTAGTTTCGCCATTTATGGTTTGTATTTCCTGTTCCGGTTCGGGAACAGTTTCCAGCATGCTCTCCGTCTCTATTGGTATTATCGTCGGTGCTGTATTTGTTACAGCTCCTGCATAAGATTTGTAGTTGTATTGGAAGGCGCCTCCTGTATGGCCTGTTGCGGTACTTGTTGGCATTCCCTGGCCAGGTGGCCGGTGTTTCCGCATTTGTAACATTGCCTATGGTATTGGCATCCCCTGTACCAGGCTTTGATTACAAATCCCATGAGGTAAAAGAAGGATGGCATCCTCTTTGCGTCTTCTAGAGAAAGGCTTATTACTCTGACTCCCGTGTATACTGATGGGTACCCCCAGTAGGTAGCCATATAGGATCTTATCGGCTTAACTCCATATCTCTTCTGTATTTTAGTGTGGAGCTCTATAGTTGGTATTTCCAGTGGAAGTCCTGAGAAGTGCACTTCCACTGCTTTCTCTCCGATATTTTTCATCAGGGCGGAGGGACGTAGATCTTTACGGCTTTTCCCTTAAATTCCATTGTTTTGTCATTCTTGTACAGCGGTACGTCTCCCTTGGCAAACAAGGAGAAGATACCTCTACCTACGTTTTGCAGTCCCTTTACGTCGCTCGTTTTTGTTCCCTTTGCCACCAGGTACTGTAATAATTCGGCTGGCCTTAGCCTTCCTTGTTCACTAAAATGTGTGCAGTCCAAACCCTGACATCCTGGCGTTCTGTATGCCAGTAGCAGCCTTCCGTTTTCTGTGTTTCTCAGGTCTGTCGGGAAATAGTCCTTTATCTTCGTTTGTTTTGCGTGTACTGACTCCGCCAGGTTGGGCTTAGGGAAAAACTACCCACGGTTTTAGGAGGGACCAAAACCCTACAATTTCCAAAATCAAAACGAAAATATTTACACAAATGTAAAAAAGCAGAAAACGTACACTACGAATACAATCTAAGGTATAGTAAAAAAAAGAAATGAAAATTAAGGCATACCTGATGTCCTTGTAAGAAAATTATCAAGAAATACAAAATAAAGATTCACTATCCGTGAGCTGATATCAGGTAATCCGAGAAACGTCTGAATAACACTCACAAGTTTGTAATCCCAGGAGCGTAATTGCCGACAGTTTGAAAACTGTGTTGCATGGATTAACTGCGCACGGATTGGGCAAAGGACTCCGTGTGGTGACTGTATTTTGTAACGCGTGTTTGGATTGGTGAATGAACTCAATCCGTTTCGATCCTCCCTTCCCCTGTAATTAACCACAGTTTGCTGCATTCCTTCACCTGTTCTCGTCACAAGATGTGAACCAACGTAGAATCCTCTATTCTCGTATCGTCCATGCTGTTCCGTACGGACTTACCCATGTATGTCAGATCATCGTGGACCATTGTCAGGATGACGGATACAAGCGTTTGAAAAAGAAGAATTTATGTGGAGAGACAAGGCTGTTTGAAGAGGGTTCTGATTTATGGACCAGAAGTCAGACAAAGTTTGAGGAAAAGAAGGAGACCTATACGATGCCCTCTATGTTAACGGAATAATATTAACATAAACCCAAAGGCCCTTTTTAGGGCCCCTCATATGCCTCGAAAAGAAATGACTTTCTTGCCTCTCTTGTCTGTTGTCTATTGTCTGTGTTATATAAAACTCCCATGTTAAATTTCCATTGTCCCGAGACAGTCCCACCATGTTAAATTCCCATTGTCCCTAGACAGTCCCACCATGTTAAATTCCCATTGTCCCTAGACAGTCCCAATTCATTGTCCCTCTATAGTCCCACCCATGTTAAAATTCCCTATGTTAAATTCCAATTGTCCCCAAAGTGCAAACCCCCTATTTTAACATTAAAGTCCCATTGTCCCTGAAAGGTCCCACTCTACTACTTATATTTTATGAGACGTAAAGTCCTAAATGTATTAGAGATGTCAGTTGAAAGAAGTAGAAAGATATTCAAAAACACTCTAGTGTGAAAGAAAACTCCACAAATATGTTTTCATTTTGGTGTTGGTTATTCTGAGGTGCATTTACAAAGAAAATTTAATATGTATGCAAAAGTCGAAGTACCGAAATAAAAACTGATTTTGAAACTAAAGCATAAAACTTGAGTAAGATGACCTTCGTTTTTGTTCTGTTATTCTATGCTTCTAAAGAGAAATGCGAATTCACACGTGTCTCATATTATAAAGTTGATATTTAAAAGAATGTGCAAACAATGTTTAACAAACAAACCGTATATGGAGTTTTACCTAAATACTTTATATAGGTCACGAATACTTTGTTATATCATGCTGGGGTTTTAAAGAAGCGTCCTAACCTAAAAAATCTGATGGGTGGAGGGTCTATTGGTTTAAGAAAACGGTTGATATATGTATAATCATTAACAATAGTAAAAGTTACGAATATGTCTATTACGTTTGAGCTTGAGAAAGTAAGAACATGCAAAACAAAACTTTCTCTTAGAAACTTGACTGGCGATGCCAGATAGTAAACCTAGTTTTGTTACGTCTCCTTGTATTTTATTTTAGTGATTATTTACTGATTATGGGGAGTCGGTGTTAAGAAGATATTTCTCAACTCGAGTAATTAGCCACTTTCTAGGTGCAGAAGTAATAATTTACGCCATTCGAGAGACTTTATGACAGCATGGATAAGTTTCGTAAAGTGAACCCTCCCTAATTTCTAACCATAAGGAATTCCATGAATATATTTACGCAGTTTGAGATAGGAATAATTGTTTGTATTAGAGGTGTGTGTGTGTGTGGTGTTTTTTACTGTTTAGCGTGAAGTATTAATAATCGGCTCCAAAAAGGCTTACGAATAAGTTATAAAAATGTGAAACAATTGAAAACCATGCACGTTTCGCTGTGTCATCATTAGAGTAAAATTACTGTTGTATTTACCGCGTTTAAGAACGTTTCAGTTGACAACGACTGACTCTTGAAGTCCAGGGAAATAGGGGAAAACTTGAACTATCAGCCACTCTCGTGCAGTCTTTCACTCGGCATAAAGTTCCTTGCATGTAACAGTATTGTAAGAAAAATACGAAACTATAAATCTGCCACAAACCATCATGACTCAGAGTTTTAGATCTCACTGGATAGTCTCGTATTTTGACACCTTATTTTTAAGGTAGAACGCATGAACCTAATTATTATAAGCCTAGCATTTATATAATCACACAGAAGCTAAATATGTAATGTGGTTTAGATTTACTTTGAGTTTGGCTTGAAAATGGGTTGGCTTGTTTGGTGGCTGCCTGTCACAGGCTACCACTGGAGATCAAATGCGTAACTTGGGTTACAAATGAACAGCCGCCTTGGCTTACGTATTTACGTATGTCTGCTACAGAGGTAAATATTTAAAAATCGAGATGGTTGAGGGGTGATGTAAAGTATGCTAATTTTTTATAGTGCTAGTGAACTTTATTCATGCATAAGGCACATACCGATTCTTTTAGCTGCCTTGTCACAGGAAAATATTGAAAATAGCTCTTTGCTGTCAAAAATTAATGTAAAATTGAGGGGTTAGTGGTAGAGTTGTTACAAGAATTAACCTGATTGTCGCAATCAAAATCTCACATGCATGCTTTCTTCAAAAATCATGAGTTTGTTTTTATTTGTATCTTCAGTGTAAAATTATTCTCATTTTTCTGCAATCCGTTTCAATCCTTCCTGTCCCTATAAATAAGCGCCGTTCACTGCATTGATTCACCTATTCTCGGAGCCTCAACATGTGGACAGACGTTGAATCTTCAACCCTTGTGTCAACAATGATGTTCAGGACGGACATGCTCATGTATGTCCGATCCAAGTGGACCGTTGTCCACAGGACCAACAGCAGCCTGTGGATAAGAAGAGTCTATATAGAGAGACAAGGTTGCCTCAAGAGGACTCTGATGTATGGCCCTGCTGTAAGACGAAGTTTGAGGACAAGAAGATGTCGCAAATGCCCTTTATGTTAAGGGCATATTAACATAAACCCAAAGGCCCTTTTCAGGGCCAGCCATATTTCTCGAAAAGAGATAGTCTTTCCATTGCCTACCCCTTCTTATATTTTATTTTTAAAAAAATAGAGACCCTCCCTGTTTCAATTTTACATAGACCCTATATAATCCCAGGGGTTTTTGGCTATGTTAAATTCCCATAGACCCTATATTGTCCCAGGGTGGTTAATGTTAAATTTACATAGACCCTATATAGTCCCAGGGTTTGTTGGCCATGTTAATTCCCATAGACCCTATATTGTCCCACGATTTTTCTCCATGTTAAATTTACATAGACCCTATATTGTCCCAGGGGTCTTTTTAATGATAAATCCCATAGACCCTATAGTATCCCACTTCACTACTAGTGTAAAATTATTCTCATTTTTCTGCAACAGGTCATTATCGGATGAAGGTTCACCAGATAAAATGTCCAGTGAGACCTTATTTTGAATTTATCCACTTGTTACAAACTTAGCCTCCAGGTGGTATAGAGTCTGAGACAGCTACGCACACTCCAAAATCAGCTTTCAGTGAGATATACACGTCTGACGTCTAAACATTTTTAAGGTATGGATGGACGGCAACACGTAGCCACTATTATCGATGGAAATGTTAGTCGCTTGTTTTGAAACATTATTGTTTATATCATGCCGAGGAAATATGATTCATATGACTTTCCAACGTACACACAGAGACAGCTGATCCTGGTAAATGAAGATTCGTAATACTTACTAAAAAATAAAAATGAAAAACAACATTCATTAGGGCTGTTCTTCTTTTAGGACCATAATATACTCGACACAGTATAAGCTCTCACATATTTATTCGTGTACATAAATTCTGTATTAATCTGAGAGAGCGAGGGACTGTGATTGTAAAGAACCGGTCAAGCATAACACACTACAGGAAAAGCCATTGAAATAAGTCTAAAAGAAGAAGAAACGCTTTAATGACAATTATCTACTCAGAATGTTGTTGTTGTAGGGTTTAACGCCATTTTTCAGCACAAGATAGGCTATACATGGCGGCCAGTATTAATGGTGGAGGAAGAACCCGGGAAAACCCCTGAAAGAACCACCGACCCACGAGAAGCTACCGGCAAGCTTTCTCACATATCCACATTGGCAGAGCCCGAGACTCGAACCCATGCAGACAGAGGTGAGATGGCAGTGATCCGGAACGGTGAGCGCTTTAGACCACTCGGGGCCCCTCTACTCAGAATGCACATTCAGTGTACAAATGTATTTTAAGATACACCCTCTGTTCGGGTTTCGATAAACTCTGACAAATTAATCATCAAGCAATACGATATTTCAGGGAGAGATGACTACTTACAAATTTATAAATGGAATTTTTTAACATAGATAATCATGGGTTTTAATTATGACAAATAATAAAAAGACAAACGTGTTATCTTTGTAGGTTTAATTTGCCTAGTTTGGTTTATTTTTGGTATACATTTCTTTTGGTATGTTTTTCTTTTCTACTTTTGACTCTTTTTCTCTCTTGCTAAGGTTGTAAAATACACCTCAAATTTCACTGTTCAATCACGATACACGACCATAAACGCACATGCTTACACGTACACCTAAACATGTACATTCGTTTGATATAGAGGAATAATTGTTCAAGAATGAATTCGTCATAGAATGCCTTTGTATATAACTCGAATAAGGAGAGGACATGAAGTAGGGTTGAGATTTGACTGTCATAAATTCCAAATACGAAGTTCATGAAGTACATTTCCTACATAATGGTAAAGTTAAATAAAATATAAGCAAAACTTAGTTTGCAGGTTATCAACCCTTCACAAACTTAATATTGCGTTCAAGGTGTAATTCGGTGTACTCTTTTGTCCCTCCGAAGAGGTTTAACTTACTTCACCGTAATTATTCCTATTTAAACTGGGACTATAGTACACATGTGATTCCTAAATTCATCTTCGTCTGGCGAGATACTGCCATGAGATCCACTTTGCTATTCAAGTTTTCGATTCTGCGATTGGCATTACGACCAGAGCATGGCCATGAAATGACAAGACAATAGGAGTACCATGATCTGGGTCGGTTCTGTTTCTACTTCTGGTCCTATTGCCAAGGTGTAGATATCTGCGGATTGAAAACTATACATATTGAAAGAAACGAATATATGTTTGGACTTTACAAGTAATGTAAAAACAAAAACAAACGAATATACTGAGTCTGTTATGATTTGCGTCGAAAATGTGTAATAAAATAATGACAAGGAATTTCAGTGTCTAAAAACGGTATCACTCAGTCTAATTTTGTTGAGTGAATTTATTTTGGGTCGAACACTTTCCAGAAAATGTGTGATAACTTACGTGAGATACAGGCTCGGCCATTAATCCGTACTCAACCAAACAACAAAATGAAATATTGTTTATATTGTCAGGTTTATAGGTAGGCAGGTACACTGAGGTAGATAGATAGGGTAGAGTATTTCTATTATACAGCTCAAATGTGTGTGTGTGTGTGTGTGTGTGTGTGTGTGTGTGTGTGTGCGTGCGTGTGTGTGCGCGATACGATTAACTGTAATAGTCAAGTCAGTGATCGATCGATCGGTCTATCTATCTATCTATCTATCTTCGTTCGTTCATTTGCTACTCAGTGCTATGTAAGGGCTGTAGACAGAATGTGTACTTAATGGCCTGTGTAAGGTACTTCAAAACGATGTGTGTGTGATTTCGATTTTTAATGTAGCTTTAACAATTTTCGTCATATCGTATTCGAGGAGAACGCTCTAACCACTTAGGCCACCGAAGTGGTTCGGTCAGAATGTTAATTGGACAGTATATCAAAGGATAAAGTGTCGGATACCTTTGAGGTGTATAAATTAAATCTCTAACAAGCAAATAATTTAGGGCCTGATTAATCTCTGTATAATATTTCAAAGTGAAACTTAATGTAAATTAACCAAGAAGACGATGTGGTGCTCACAGAAAAGTGTTACTGGTAGACGACCTTCGCAGCACCAAAAGTGGTATCGTCCAACTTAACAATGACCAAGACCAGATGTGTTTAGCACGAGACATCGTTTTGGGAAGGATTTATGCCGACAAGAATGACATGGCTGAATATAAAAGAGCCCGAGAGAGCATTCGACAATTGGACCAAGCCAAACAACGAAGAGAAGAAGAACTCCTGTTACAACAGTTGGTTTATGGAAAGAGACGGCCTCTGGCATTGCTGAAAAGCATCGACCGCAAGAATTCCTATCGCTACACGTTAAAAGTGTACCCTCAAGAGTTGCGCGGACCTCTGATATATCGGGAGCTCGATTTCTCAAACTGAAAATACATTCACGTCGACCATATCAAAGAACATTACGATGTCATTACCAGTATCAATGGATTCCTCGGATATAAATATTACTGTAATAAATGATACCTTGTGTTTGCAAATCGGGAGCAACACATTCATTGTGAAGAGAAATGTCAATGTTCTTTAGCCTATAAACCCTGCCTTCCCGAAGGACAAAAAATGAATTCACTGCTCAGCTTGCCAGTGAACTTTTGTCAGCCCAACGTGTTGCCAATACAATCTCATGACGCATTGTTCACAGCACAAAAAGCTTGCCAGCTACTGAGATCGTTCTCTACTTGCAGACATCTTACACGCACAAACAACTCCAAAGCGCACATTTTTCCAGGGAAGAAACCATGACACGTTTGTCACCAAATCGTGTATTTGGAACATTATTGCTACAAAAATACAGATCGAAACAGAAGGATGAAAAAAGGAATTTCATATTTTATTATTTCGAATGCATGCAAGAGACGTCATTCACAATATTAATTTCTGCGTGGCTCATCGAGCCTGTGAAAAGGGTATCCAAGAACCTATCTTTTTCAATGCAGCAAGATTCCTGGAGGACGTGGAAAAAATCTTTCGAGGACCTAACACTCTTCCCAATTTTGCCCGATGGATCTTAGAACCTATGGACGACATATGGAGCAAAGAGGACATTGAACATTACGGAGGCTGCCAACGTTTTGACACGGTAATGACCCACAATTTTTCGGGATACGATGGACTATTTCTTCTTAAATACTATTTAGCACAAGGCACCGAATGCCCTAACGTCACCATGAACGAAGCCAAACTCATCTACATGCAACTGTGAAAAGTACAGTTTAAATTTTCCTTGAGTTAACACATCGACCTGAAAAATACTCGTCAATACGAAGGCTTAATCAAATGTGAAGTCTTGCCTCCCACCCACTTGTACCGACCCGTCTTACCTTACCCATGCCAAAGAAGGCTGATATTTCTCTTTGTCGCACCTGCGCCGAAACCTGTAACCATGACTGACCTTCGAGATGAATGCACTTTGACAGGTGTTACAGTTTTATGGTCACAAACTAAGTAACATAAAAAACCAACAAGTTTTGTTAACCTTAACAAACAATTTAATTATCAAATAAATTGAAATGTAAGAGGAATTTACAGTATTATGAATCCAGAATAAAGCTGACAAAGTTATCTGAAAGTCCTAAATGAACGAAAAATTCTGTATAAATGTCAAAACCGGAAATAAACTGGTTTTCTCAAAACCTTGACGTTGTCGCGAATTTCTTCGATTAAGTTATAGCAGTCTCAAAATAATATTGTAATCCACAGAATGAACACTTTCTATTTCCATTGAACAGCCCAAACAAATGTCTTTCATCTCGAATGATATCTAACTACAATATAAAGCACGCTGCAGAGTTACAACTGGAAGACAAGAAAGGTAGTTGACTCCTAAACTGGAATAAAACTAATTACTCAGTTTTTTCTTTATGTACACCGTCTATTGCGACTATATTTCGCAATAGACCCCACATGACGGAATATAATATTCATTTTGCCAATTCATGTTATCTAGCTCAACCAATGGGACGTTACTGAATCCTTTTAGAAACGTCGAAACCCCATCAGCCAACGAAAAATTAAACCATCGGCGCCATTAAGTCTTATTATTAAGATTATTATTAATCATAATCAGCACATATCAAAGCATCTATTTATAGGTCGATGGTAATACTATACTCTGAACAGACTTCGGTCACGTATGCGAAATCTAACTAGAGATATTCCATATAATTTACAACTATGAATACAAATTTAAAACATTAGATAAAATCATGTACCAAGAGTTACAAAAATATAGATATACATAGCACCCTTTTTCATCTGCATACACACCGATTACGCTATCACCTTTTACATCTAACGATCGTCTTTGCCCAATAAATATTTCCCGAACAGATGAGTTCTTGTTGAATTTCAGTCGACCAAACCTTTGCTGCTAACATAGTCAATGTTGACTTAACATAATTAACACTGAATGTAAATTGGGGTGGATACATGGCTGAATCCCACATAATCGTTGTAGATACAATCCCAGAGATGTTTGGCATCTGCTGAAGTTAACGCTTGAGTGTTTTCATGTGCACGTGCTACGATTCCAAGCTGGTCTTGAGTTGGTATTGACACACGAGCGTGATTCCAACGGTTCATGTCTGTTTGACCCTTAACATGATTATATTTGAGTGTATATGAGGCTCTGGTAAAACCGTTTTGACACAGATATTCCTCGACAAGTGGAACAAAATTGCTAACGACATCAACATCCGCTGAAAATTGGTCTAACATCCCGTCGGTAGACTTCGCAAACTCATCACCGCGATCGGATTCAAATCACTTATAATTAAGAATAAACTCTAATTTTAAACACAAACACCAAAAGACGTTATTATAGTAAAACGTTTTAAGTCTACCAGTTTGACCTTCAAAAATCACAAGTTCACATGGATCAACACCAATAATAACACGACAAATCCGCTTTAGTGGCAAATTAGCTCAGATCCACATCAGCACCACGATCCGCGAAACGACTGATTCAGTGAGAGATGCACATCAGATATCCGACATCCTTTGAGAGTCCATCACGATTTCGCATTGGTATATTTGTTCAGCTTTTCTAGAATCTTTTCAATTTCTCTGCCAATTTCATCATTGATGGCGCTGCTGTCTTTACGGTTCAGGATTACGCGAGCATCACTGTGTATCCATGATGTAGTCGTTTTAAATCCATCGTTGTCACGACTAAGCGGCAAAATCAAATGCGCGCACATTCGATAATGCCGTGAGAGCTTTTTTAGCTGTGACACAGTAGATATGTTTAAACTAAGGAGAGGTTGACGCGTCTTTCTAACTGGAAAAGTCTGTGGATGGCTTGCTTTATTTTTTTTATTTTATTAGGATCAGAAACTGCAATCGCTTCAGTCTTGGATATTATTTAATGTATTTCTGTTTTATTCTGTTTTTAATCAGTTTTTGCTTCTTCAGCCACATTTGTTGGTGTTTATTTATATTTATTTTTGCCTGCTTTATACTATTCACGAACAGATCGACAATGTTGGCACAGTTAATTACGTGATTTGACCATGATGCCGCACTTAAGGCAGGGTCATGCACCTAGCCACCACGTAACACTTGCTGTGTGTTTTTGCAGTATTCATAATGACATGATCTGCCACAGAGTTAGTATTTTCCAAGACAGAGAGCCTTGAATTTCTTGCTTCCCAATGCCATGGTGCTTCCTCAACATACACGCGAGCATCTTATCTAATTGGTAAAAGCACTACTACATTTCTTGCATTATTCTCTTGTAAGCATCTAGTGGTATTTTATACCAACAAAAAAAAAACTGTGGTGTTGGTTGTTAGCAGAAGTAACGCAAAGCTGTAAATCAGGCCTTTGATAATGATTAAATACACCTATTTCAGGGTATTCATTGCGAAGTTCCCCTGCAGCGCTAAAAAAAATCTTCTTTCAGAAAAATCCGCCTCACTAACATCAAATGATCCATCTCTGATTACAGCATCAACATGAATTTTGTCAGAATCTCACATGTACCCAATTATGTAAAACCTCTTGTAAATTTCGTACGAATTTTCGAGTTGTTTATGTTCGATGAAAGCGTTTGTTAAATTTCACATATACCTGCATGCATCATGGTATATTGCTTTGTGAAATAAATACTGTTAATTAGTGAGCTCGGATGCCAGTCTTATACTTATGTCCCAAAAGCACTGGTTTAATTAGGCTGCTTTTAAACATCTTCATCACTGACCTCATCAAATACATTACTCGCTTCAGACGCAGTGAGTGAGTTATTTTTCTTTTGCGGGTGTACTCTTTCATGCACGATATTCTGCAGATTCTTTTTAGTTTCATTTGCCTCAAAAATCTGCCCAAGTTCATTTCGTTCTATTCCTAAGGTCACTCCCTGATTAACCAACTTATCAGTATACATTGATTTTTTTTTTTTTGAAGAATGCATATAGCGTCTTCTGGGCTTCCTCAATAAATCTGTATGGTGCATTCGAACGATACAGCGATTTCAGTTTATCCGTCACATTTTTTACATTTCAACCATCCGTTAGGTTGATCCCGCTATTACAGACCTCTGTAAATTCCCTTCATACTAATTTGGGAGTCAATGGCCTGGCTACTGCTCGTTTTTTCTTTTTTTTCCCTTGTTTTTTGGTATATAAACCGCTACAAACATTTCTTCAATACGAAAATATTTACAACTCGACGTAATATTTCTCTTTTTACTCATTCTTCATCAAATACTGAATTTCCTTTTTTTCAACTGTTCCTGTTTGAGAGGGTTCATCCTATACAGGTGTTGTTTCAGAGGTGTTAAATTTACAAGTTCAACGTGATGGTAGATTTTTTTGTTTGTAGGAGCATCTGGGAATAAGTGCTCATATTCAAATAATAACTGTTTCAGCTCATTCTTTTCTTGTTGCTGCAAATGTGAACGCTCCTGGTCTGGATTATTCATAATTTCTGGATTTCGAAGATTTATTACTTCAAATTCAATACAGTCCGACTATATTACATCGATGAAATCCTCAGTGTGGGGAGAGGTACAACTAAATAAATTGCGTGATTAACCAGGCTATATCTATCAACTTAATTTACTTACATCACAGGAGTACTATTACTGTAATCTAACTCATTCATTTTCTTGTTGACTTTGTAAGGGCAATAATACCTAATCTGAAGAAAACTTTGAAGAATGAGCAATAGAGACAGGATTCTATCACCAGACTGAAACTTTTTCTCCATGGTAGCTCTTTCATACCTTAATTTCAATTTTGACTTGAATTGCTGAATGAAAATTCAGGGATAACTGGCTGGAACATTCCAGACATAACATTTGACAATTGATCAGACTGAACAAATTGGGAAGGCCAAATTGAGTTAAAAACTTTATCAAAGCTTTTACTATTATTTTAGTTTTAATAATCCTTAAAGGAATTGCCTTTGGGAATCTTATAGATGCACACATTATGGTCAACAAGTATTGGCTACCTGACTTCATCTTAGATAAGAGACC
Organism: Sinohyriopsis cumingii; assembly: GCA_028554795.2. NCBI lineage: Eukaryota > Metazoa > Mollusca > Bivalvia > Unionida > Unionidae > Sinohyriopsis > Sinohyriopsis cumingii. The sequence continues at coordinate 36,503,136 of CM068836.1, forward strand.
GACACAGTCTACCATTATTCTTCTAAATGGTTCGTTAAATGAAGGAATAGGTTGCAGATGAGCCTTAGGTATCTTCTGATTGGGTTTCCCTATCATTTGACAAGTGTGAAAATATATGCAGTATTTAAAAACATCACTTTTAAATTTTGGCCAATAGAAGTGATTCAAGATCCTGTGATAAATCGTGATAACTCCTAAATAACCAGCCAAAGGAGTTTTATGGGCCAGACTAAGAATTTCCTGTCAGTAGGATTTGGGAACTACAATTTGATAGTTCACTGACCACTTGTCACCAGCAGGTACCTCAGGTGGTCTCCATTTTCCCATAAAAATCCCATTTGTAACGATATAACAAACAGGTAATTATGTGGGTTCAGTTTCACTAATGGCCCTTTGAAATAAACATGAGATCTCATGATCTTTTTCCTGTTCGACGACAAGTGATTGTCGTTTGTCACCCTGAATAAAGAGAATGAGTAGTTAAAAGAGGATCACAGTGATCAATACCATTTGAATGATCCAAACGAGGAGTAAAAGCGACCTCATTAAAAGCCTGACCAATACATGTGTCAGCTAAAAGAATACTTTCTTGATCTGCATCATTCTTAAGAGCTTCTTTATCATAGCTCTAGTAACTGCACAAGCTGGGTATAAATCAGGGAATTCTTTTTCAATAGCATCGACTTTCTGGTCCAAACAAGGCTTGTCAGTTACAAGTGGACTCATTGCAATCTTATCTTTAGCTAGGTCATTGCCTATTAATTAATGAATGCCCCCAATGGGTAAAGAAGACACTATTCTGACTCTCACGGGTCCTGAGACTATGTATGATGACAAATTTACACAATGGAGAGGAACATTAGCAAGGCCGCGACCCTGAATAAGAATACTCTCATTAGAAGAAGACTTCTCAGAAAAAGGCAAAGTACCTGATAATAAAAGACTCTAAGAATCACCCGTGTCCCTTAAAATTTTAATAGGGATAAGATTGGCCGAATCACCCATGAGTGACATAGAACCCTTCGACATGAATGGTTCATAATTCTCCATAATAAAAAAGATTGCAGTTAATTAGACCCAACAAATGGATTGCTTTAAATACATGACCGTGACCTTGACCTTTTAGAAATAAAAGCATTTGGAAAAGGTCTGTCTTGAATCTGTTGCTTATTTTTCAATTTGTATCAATCTTCTTGCAATAGGTACACGTAGAAAGAGAAAAGGACTTCTGATTAGTCTTATCAGAAACTTGATTGCTCGAAAATACTTCTTTTACAGAAGACGGCTGAGTGGAAGACTTACAGACAAAAGAAACTTGATGAGCTCAGGAATACTTGTCAGCAGCATGAGCAGTATTTTCTAAAGTTTCGACTTCATGCTCATCAAGATAAGTCTTAATGTCGTCATGGACGCAGTTCTTGAACTCTTCAATTAATATGATTTGTCTGAGATTTTTGTAATCTTTATTAACCTTTTTAAAAGAGCACTACCTATAAAATATCATGCTTTTCCCATGCAAACTCGACATAGGTCTGGTCAGTTGATTTTCTATAATTCCTAAAACCTTGTCGATAAGCCTCGGGTACAACTCATAACCCTTCCAGATATATTCCTTAACCAAATCATAATCAGCACTCCGCTGAAGTGACAGTGAAATGTAAATATCGCGAGCTTTGCGAGTAAGTACAGTGCTCTCTTGGTCATTCAAAATTTCATCAATTTTCTCAAATGAACAAAATATTGATCTACTTGTTTTTCCTGAAAAGGGGTTACTAACATGATATTTTTAAAAACATCAAAAGTGGGGGGGAGTGTTTACCACCTGCCAACTCTAATTCTTTTAATCTAATTTGAAATTCCTTTTCTTCCTTTTCTCTTTATCTAATTGCATTTGTTTTTCTTCTTTCTCTTTCTGAAGTTCAAGCTTTCTCAGCTCTAATTCCATCTTGTATTTTGAGTTTAATTCCTTCCCTTTTATGTTAGGTTCTTATACATACTTACTAATCAAACCCAAATCACATTTATCCAAAACACTCTTTTCCAGCAAATATTGGACCAAAATACATAATCACAAGGATAGAATTTTTATAAGAGAATGTTTTCCATCACGTCCGCGTGAACAAATTTTAATCCGTCTCAGTAAATGAAGCGCAGAACAGACTTACACAGATGATTTGGATAATAGAGCCCTTAATTTAATGATGTTTTCTTTTACGTCAGCACCAGAATAATTTTCAGTCCGTTTTAAGACTTAAGCTCCGAATGACTATCTAAAACAGCAATTATACAAAACCAAAATTCTGAAAACAATAAATATATCAAAAATGTGAAAGAGAAGAAAACATACATGCACGCAAAAACATAAAACACTTACGCACTTAAACACATTATTATTTTTTATTATAGCCATAATGTGTTAAACCTACGGGTACACCTTTGAAAAATGGTTGTCTTTAAGAATATTAGATAGAAAATTGAAACTCTAGAATATGATCTAGATGGTGCCAGTCCTCACACAAAGAAAGGGGCGCAAAATCAACACATGCTTACAAGTCCTCACCAGACGATGATTGAACATAAATTAATGACAATGGCAAAAGTCACTATTGTCACAAAAGATTTTTAGGGAACAAAAGGGCAAAAAAATCAGTTGTCTTGATCAAGTATCATGAGAGAGGGGAGTACGAGCCTAGATTCATATCAACAAAGACGACGGGTATGGAAATCGCCACAACACCAGCGTTGAGTGGAAGAACGAACCCAAGCCAGAGCCCAAACAGAATAAAGAAATTCATATATTTGAACGAAAGAAACAAAGAGCAACCTCGACACAATTTTTTTTTCAAAATTCAGTTATATATTTTATATTTTCTTGTATTAGAAAACAACAACACAAGATCGGTTGGATGGAAAACATTATTTTATTTCAAAACACCATTTTAATATTTAGAAACATGGGGGGACATCTCAAGGTTCTAACTAGCAAGATATGCTGGGACGGTGCTAATAGGTGCCTACATAACATTGCAAGTAAAGCACTATAACCATCCCGCCGGAGCAAGCACATTTGGTCGTAGTTTGCCGACCAGAACACATGCGCTACACGACTCGTAAAAGAAGCGCGAAAATTATGGAATCACGATCTTGCGATAATACACATTTTAACTGATGATATCTCATCTCTCATAATTTCGCACCGTTCATCTCTCGATGGTTCGATAGATTTTGAGTGCGTAACGACGTGCGAACACGACCCTGTCGACGACACAGTCGGTGACCCAGAAAGACGACCCGGTCGACGACCTACTCGACAACTCAGCGACCCAGTTGGCTACCCAGTTCAGAGACTCGGTCGACGACACAGTTATTCACTTGACGACCCAGTCAGCGAGAAGAAACCAGGAAAAAGACGGTTTCCCGCTAGGTATAAATCTGTCGTATTCTGGAGCGCCAGTCCTGAGATAGATACAGCGGGGTATCATTCCAGTAACAAAGACCTATCCAAAAGAACCCGAGATAGCGAGACTCTGGGTAGTGTAGCCGAGGAAGTTTCAGCTACAATAAGATTAACTATATATAATATATGAATAATACTCATATGCCGAAATAGTAATATAGACATTTGAAGTTTAATTAAGTATAATTAAATAAACCACATAACAATTTCAGTATACAAATGGCAACACAGGAAGACAAATCTATTTGGCAATGGACGGCGGCGGATTAAGAACCCACGTTGACCCGTTAAATAATAAAATAGCAGAATCTGCCAGAAAACCTCATGTAATATGTATTCAGGAAACACACCAATACGACGTCACAAACACACCTAATATTGTAGGTAACAACACCAAACACCTGAGACATCGATCATCCACGCAAGAGGTTGGAAGGGGTAGCAATATTTGTAAAAGATGGAATCATCACAGAAGCCATGATGCACCAGAATTAAGAACACCCTGTGCCTTGGAAATCCAAGCAATAAAACTTCACTCACAAAACATTCGATCAACGAAACTTCACATTATATTACACTCATACAATGATAAAGGAAATCGGAGAATGAATATTATTATGAGGGGAATTAAATGCCCACAAGGAAATGTGGGGAAGCCATAAAGATGATGTTAAAGGCAAGACAATAGCTAAATGGACAAAAAAAGCAATTTGGTATTACTAAATAACCCGACACCCGGTAAGATGACATAACTGGACAAACAAAGTCGGCTATCGACTTGTTCTTCTAAACACCAAGAATAGCATGGATAACTGAATGGCAAGTCCACGAAACGGTAGGAAGTGACCACTAGCCCATAAATGTATAAATCAATCTCAAAGCACCCCAAGATGGATGTACCAGCACTCCAACTGGAACCTTTTTAACAAATTATGGGAATCAATCGAAGTTACAAATATATTTCACCAGGACATCCACACATTTAAAAACAATATAATAGAAACCCTGAAAATAATTTCACAAGCAGCAATACCAAAATCAAAAGGGTCAATCCACAAGACTACCGTAATATGGTGGAATAATGAATGCCAAACATCCATTATGAGAGGACAAAACTCCTGAATAAATTCAAAAGTACAAAAAACGCTAGGGATTTTAAAAACTATAAAGAGAAAAAGACAGCAGCAAAATAATAAGTATGGCAGCTAAACAAAACTCCTGAAAGACTACTACACAAAACTAGATCTTAGCGCAAGTATGGCAAAGAATTAAAACAATGAGAAGCCAAATTAAATCGATAGCCCCCATGTCACGGAATGGTGTAAATGTTGTTAATTAAATACATGTACTCGGGTTTCGTTTCTTTTTCTCTGTACAACGATACCCGAGGGTGATTATAATATGGTCTATGTATTTCGAAATCGTGAGTACGATTCGTCCTGTGCCACACGTGCAAGGTGCCTTTGATAAAGAATAACGAAAATTCTAAAGGTATAAATACGTTACTACATGTAAAGGACCTTTACAATACTAATGGTTTTGTCAGCAAGCGGCCTGCTTAAAGGATTCGCACAACTCCAGCTGTAGGGCTGAGTTTTGATGGTAGGAATATCCGGGGTGTCCGGTGTTGTCAGAGTGTAGAAACGTCCGTGTGTCCGGAGCGTTTAAGGTGCCGGAGCGTCTAATGTCTAGCGTCCGGAATGTCAAGAGTGACTAAGGTGACCCAGCTGTAGAGCCGTCAAAGGACCAGGGGGACCGGAGGGTCTAATATTTCAAGTGATCATAGTATTCCGAGGGTCCGGAGTCTATATTGGTTGTGGAATTGATTCGGAGGAGCTGTGGAGCGGATATGGTGCACGGGTGACGGAGTGCATCTCCACACATGTATTTTTAGCTGTATGCTAATTTTGGGTTAGTAAGACCCAGTGTATTATTCAGGACTGGAAGGATAGATTGTATATCCGTTCTTGTTTAGTGACATAATTTCGCTACCTGAGCGAATACATTTTTTTTTACTATGTGTAAAGACTTGCATCGTTTACTATTTGAGTGAACTATATTCATCTTTCCATTATTGAATCATTTGTGAAATCATTTATCCTGTGTTTTAGGGTTACTGACCTAAATTTATTTGTATATTTTTTCCATCTTTGAAACTGTGCGTTTTTTGTTAAATAGATCCAATATTTGGATTATAAATACGCACACATCTTCATAATCCACTACTCATATAAATCGCCACATTAAACCATATATCTGTGTCGTCAAAACGTGTTCTGTTGTTAATCCGAAATATCCCACCCGGTTATCTTGTTACAAATGGTGTCAGAAGTGGGATCATTTCGGATATAACAGAGCACTGAAATTGTTTTATTATATTTGTATGCTTTTTGTGTGTTTCAGATGCGTTTGACAAAGCACCAAGGTTAGGTAGATACCTAATATTACTTTATTTTTTGTATTTAATATTTTTGTTGCATTTCGTGAAAGAAAATACGGTTTGTGGTAATTACGTGTTTTGTATAAAACTGCACTTTAAGGTTGGTCACCACCAAACTTTTGAAATGTCTTCTATGAAAGAACTGGTAGAACTGGGGAAACAGTTTGGTTATGAGGGGGAGTCCCTTAGAAATTTCGTTCGTGAAGAACAAGCCCGGGAGAGGGACCAAAGATTAAAGGAGAGGGAATTAGAGAAGTGTAAGATCGAACTAGAGAAACAGGCTGAGAGGGAATTAGAAAGGGAAAAATTTGAAAGGGAACAACAAATAGAAAGGGAAAAAAGGGAAACCCAGAAGGAAATTATAGAATTAGAGAAGTGTAAGATCGAACTAGAGAAACAGGCTGAGAGGGAATTAGAAAGGGAAAAATTTGAAAGGGAACAACAAATAGAAAGGGAAAAAAGGGAAACCCAGAAGGAAATGATAGAATTAGAGAAGGGTAAGATTGAACTAGAGAAACAGGCTGAGAGGGAAAGGATAGAATGGGAAAGGGAAGCAGAGAGGGAGAAGTTAGAAGGGGAAGATAGAAATCGGCAGAAGGAATATCTAAGAAATTCTGAGCTATTGCAAGCTAAAAAAGAGGGGGAACATGATGTTAAACTGAGAGGTCCAAAATTACCTCCATTTGAAGACGATAAAGATAATATGGATAGTTATCTAAATAGGTTCGAGAGGAATGCTACGGTACAAAAATGGAAGAAAGACGATTGGCCGCTCCATCTTAGCGCGTTATTGAAAGGTAAAGCGTTAGACGTGTATTCGCGTTCATCCACGGCCGATTCGCTCAATTACCCCGTGTTGAAAGAGGCACTTCTCAAGAAATATGAACTAACCGAGCAAGGGTTTCGCAAGAAGTTTAAGTATAGTAAACCAGAGAGAGGCGAAACATTCACCCAGTTCGTCAGTAGGCCTTGCAATTATTTGCAGCGATGGGTGGAATGTGGTAAAGTCGTCAAGACATTTGAGGGTCTTGTCGATTTCTTGCTTCGTGACCAATTGTTAACAACTTGTGGCAAAGAGTTATATTTATTCTTGAAGGAAAGATCCTCCACAAATGTACATGAAATGGCCACACAGGCGGATTTGTTCGCCGAAGCTCGGGGAGGTTCGCAGAATGTCATCACGCGAGATGTCAAAGGTGGGAATCGGGTCAACGACAGAAAACCCAGGGAACCTGAAAAATCTGGTAGGAGTAACCAGGGGAAGCGGAGTGACATGCAATGTTTCATTTGCAAGGAAGTGGGTCATATCTCCCACTATTGTCCTAAACGGAAGGGACCAGTCCAGAAAGTAGAGGTAGCCATTAAAGGCAGAAGATCGGTAAATGGAAAACTTAATGTTTCCCAGCAAGTTAAGCGGAAAGCGGTGCGTGAACCGGTGGTGCGTTCAGAGACCAGTCGCGATGTGATCCAATCAATCGGCACCTGTATTTTTCCAGAGGCACGGGTGCCGACCGCAAACGGCACTGTTAACGGACAAGAAGTCACCGTTCTACGAGACACGGGATGCACTACTGTAGTCGTGAAACGGAGTTTAGTCCGCGATGATCAATTGCTTGGGTTTAAATCACCTTGCATGTTGCTTGACCAGACAATCGACCACGTTCCAGTTGCAAGGATAATGATAGATACACCTTTTTTGACCGGGACTGTGGAAGCTTTATGCGTAGCCAACCCGATCTATGAACTGACGATTGGCAACGTACCGGGTTCTAGACTTCCAACCATAGCAGATTTCCGATTCCCTATCATCCAGGCAGTGCAAACTAGGGCTCAGGTAAAGGAGGAAAATAAACCTTTGCGTAAGTTAAAAGTACCGGAAGCTATTACTGATATATCCCGCGAACAATTCCAAAATGAGCAAAAACGTGACGCGTCTTTACGTGCAACCTCTGAGAAGGCATTAACGGGTACCGTGAGAAAGTGTAAGAACGGGGGTTCCTCTAAATTCCTTGTTCGAAAGGGTTTAATGTACAGGGAATACTCTACATCGGATAGGAAGTTCTTGCAATTAGTGGTTCCCCAGAAATTTAGGGCACATGTATTAAAGGTCGCGCACGAGTCGAGTATGGCAGGTCATTTAGGCGTAAAGAAAACAACGGATAGGGTATTAAGAGAATTTTATTGGCCTGGCGTCAATAGCGACATAGCGCGGTTCTGTCGCTCGTGCGACGTTTGCCAGAAGACGATCTCTAAGGGCAGGGTAACTAGAGTACCGTTAGGTCAGATGCCCTTGATAGATACTCCGTTCAAACGAGTGGCCATCGACATTGTAGGACCAATATTTCCGCATACAGATCGGAAAAACCGATACATCTTGACACTGGTAGATTACGCTACCAGATATCCAGAAGCCATAGCTTTGCCATCAATTGAAACCGAACGTGTAGCCGAAGCGCTCGTAGACATGTTCAGCAGGGTCGGAGTGCCCGAAGAGGTTCTTACGGATTGTGGAACGCAATTCACCTCAGATCTTATGGCAGAAATTAGTAGGTTGTTGTCCCTTAAACAGTTACGCACAACACCTTACCATCCTATGTGCAATGGATTGGTCGAGAAATTCAACGGCACATTGAAGCAAATGTTGCGGAGAATGTGTGCGGAAAGACCGAAGGATTGGGATAGATATATGAACGCCCTTCTGTTCGCATATCGTGAGGTTCCTCAGGAAAGCTTGGGTTTCTCCCCGTTTGAACTATTGTACGGTAGGACAGTTCGTGGTCCTATGCGCATACTTCGTGAATTGTGGACAGACGAGGTCGCGGACGAAGAAGTTAAGACCACATACCATTACGTAGTTGATTTGCGCGAAAGATTAGAAAGTACTTGTCAAATGGCGCAAGACGAACTCGCGAAATCTAGTCGTAGGTACGCCAAGTACTACAACCGAGGAACTCGGAGTAAAAAATTTGACGTAGGCGATCAAGTGTTGGTGCTTCTCCCAACGAATAACAACAAGCTGCTAGTCCAATGGAAAGGGCCATATGAAGTCAGACAGGTGAAAGGCGAAATGGATTATATCATTGATATGGAGGGGAAGTCCAAGACATTTCATGCCAATATGCTTAAACTCTACGTAGCGAGACCTGGACAAACGATTGATAAAGGGATTTTGAATGTAGTATGCGTTGCGGTGATAGAGGATAGGTCTGGTGACGAAGCAGAATTCGTCTCCAGCACAGAAATACCCCTTGAATACCCCATGGACGTTGGTAAGGAAAGTATTGACCAGATAAATGTATGCCCTGAGTTATCGGAGGGTCAACGTACACAGATTATGGAGGTTTTGTCCAAATATCCAGATGTGTTCACGGACAGGCCAGGCTGTACGGGTCTAATTCGACACGAGATCAAATTGAATACCACTGAACCTATCAGGATTAAAGGATATCCGATACCCTTTAATGCACGGGAGACAATCGGCGAAGAAGTGATGAAAATGTTAGACCAGGGAGTGATCGAACCTTCAAACTCCCCATACTCGTCCCCCGTGGTGTTAGTCAGAAAGAAAGACGGGACCAACCGGTTTTGCATCGACTTTCGGCAATTAAACAAGATCACCGTATTTGATGCAGAACCAATGCCAGATATGGAAAGTGTATTTTCAAAATTGGCAGGTCATAAATACATTTCCAAATTAGATCTAAGCAAGGGATATTAGCAGATACCCATCGCCGATAATGTCCGCGAGTTGACGGCATTCGCCACTCCCAAAGGACTATTTCAATTTAAAGTTATGCCTTTCGGTTTAGTCAACGCCGGTGCGTCGTGCGTTCGTCTCATGCGCAAATTATTAAACGGAACGGAAAACGTCGACAGCTTCGTAGACGACATCTTTGTTTACACGCATACATGGGATGAACATGTTAAGGTATTACGGGATCTGTTCGATAGACTTCACATTGCAAACCTTTCAGTTAGGCCTACTAAGTGTAGCATAGGGTATTCCAGTCTGGAATGTTTGGGACATCTGGTAAGTGGACTAGGCCAGTTGCAACCTCGTCCAGATAAAATAGGAGCAATCAGGGATGCCCCTAGACCGGAGACAAAAAAACAAGTAAGGTCTTTCCTAGGTCTAATCGGGTTCTACAGGAGATTCGTCCCCAACTTTTCGGCTATTGCCAGCCCATTAACGGATTTGACTAGGAAGGGGCAACCGAATAAAGTTTCATGGGGTGTATGCCAGGAAAAAGCGTTTAACACTCTAAAACACAAACTGGTAAGTGCACCAATTTTAAAGTTGCTGGAAATAGATAAACCTTTTGTACTGAGAACTGATGCGTCCGATACGGGTCTTGGGGCTGTTTTGCTACAGGAGCAAGGGGGGATGAAATTGCCCATTGCTTATGCAAGTAGGAAATTGCTCCCTAGAGAGGAAAAGTACTCCGTGATTGAAAAGGAGTGCCTAGGTTTAGTATGGGGAATAGGGAAATTCCATACATATCTTTTTGGGAGGGAGTTTACCTTGCAAACGGACCATCAGCCGCTTTTATATTTGAATAAAGCAAAGGTCACCAATGCAAGATTGATGCGTTGGGCGTTGTCTTTGCAACCATACAGTTTTCGAATCGAGGCAATTCGAGGGTCAGAAAATGTGGGAGCTGATTTTTTAAGTAGGGTGTAATTAGCAAATCATTTCGTTCGGTCTGAAAATTGGAAGTTTTAATGATTCATTGTTAACATTCCGTGATTGTTCTAAAAGTGATACCACTTTTTTTTTAGGGGGGAGGTATTGTCACGGAATGGTGTAAATGTTGTTAATTAAATACATGTACTCGGGTTTCGTTTCTTTTTCTCTGTACAACGATACCCGAGGGTGATTATAATATGGTCTATGTATTTCGAAATCGTGAGTACGATTCGTCCTGTGCCACACGTGCAAGGTGCCTTTGATAAAGAATAACGAAAATTCTAAAGGTATAAATACGTTACTACATGTAAAGGACCTTTACAATACTAATGGTTTTGTCAGCAAGCGGCCTGCTTAAAGGATTCGCACAACTCCAGCTGTAGGGCTGAGTTTTGATGGTAGGAATATCCGGGGTGTCCGGTGTTGTCAGAGTGTAGAAACGTCCGTGTGTCCGGAGCGTTTAAGGTGCCGGAGCGTCTAATGTCTAGCGTCCGGAATGTCAAGAGTGACTAAGGTGACCCAGCTGTAGAGCCGTCAAAGGACCAGGGGGACCGGAGGGTCTAATATTTCAAGTGATCATAGTATTCCGAGGGTCCGGAGTCTATATTGGTTGTGGAATTGATTCGGAGGAGCTGTGGAGCGGATATGGTGCACGGGTGACGGAGTGCATCTCCACACATGTATTTTTAGCTGTATGCTAATTTTGGGTTAGTAAGACCCAGTGTATTATTCAGGACTGGAAGGATAGATTGTATATCCGTTCTTGTTTAGTGACATAATTTCGCTACCTGAGCGAATACATTTTTTTTTACTATGTGTAAAGACTTGCATCGTTTACTATTTGAGTGAACTATATTCATCTTTCCATTATTGAATCATTTGTGAAATCATTTATCCTGTGTTTTAGGGTTACTGACCTAAATTTATTTGTATATTTTTTCCATCTTTGAAACTGTGCGTTTTTTGTTAAATAGATCCAATATTTGGATTATAAATACGCACACATCTTCATAATCCACTACTCATATAAATCGCCACATTAAACCATATATCTGTGTCGTCAAAACGTGTTCTGTTGTTAATCCGAAATATCCCACCCGGTTATCTTGTTACACCCCAGCATACCTGAATATAACAATAAAAGTAAAACAGACACAATTTCAAGTTTCTTTGCCAACATGAATTGCGACACATACATAAATTTTAAGCCCACACACAAAATTTTCAAGAAAGCAACAACAACAGCATAAATGAGGCTGATGACAACAGCGGCCCCTTAAACGTATCATTTAGAGAAGCCAAATGGACCAAGGCCCTAAACTGCAAAAAATCAGCCTCCCTCAGAGAAGACACGTTAGGGTAGTAAATATATAAAAACCTACCCCAAAAATTTGTAACAGTAATAATGGCACTCATAAATAAAATATGTGAAACAGTTATAATCCCCAAAAGATGGAAGCAAGCAGTAGTCATCCAAATCCTTAAACTAGGAAAACCAAAAAATGATATAAAACCATATAGGCATATATAAGATAAGTGCATCAGTTGCATTCGTATACATATCATCAGATACAAGAAAGTAACCTAATCTACTTAGTTTCAAATCAATTTTTTGCCACCAGGTATACATAGTTAAGCCTTGATTGGAATTTCTCCAGTGGTCGATTAATTACAGTTCTTTTCAGGACTTGGATTGCTCTGTAGACTGTTGGTGTTGGTCATGTAAAGTAAGTATCCAAATCTAGGTCTTGGATTGCTTCTCTAGACTGTTGGTGTTGGTCATGCAAAGTAAGTATCCAAATCTAGGTCTTGGATTGCTTCTCTAGACTGTTGGTGTTGGTCATGCAAAGTAAGTATCCAAATCTAGGTCTTGGATTGCTTCTCTCTAGACACCTGGTGTTGGTCATGCAAAGTAAGTATCCAAATCTAGGTCTTGGATTGCTTCTCTCTAGACACCTGGTGTTGGTCATGCAAAGTAAGTATCCAAATCTAGGTCTTGGATTGCTTCTCTCTAGACACCTGGTGTTGGTCATGCAAAGTAAGTATCCAAATCTAGGTCTTGGATTGCTTCTCTCTAGACACCTGGTGTTGGTCATGCAAAGTAAGTATCCAAATCTAGGTCTTGGATTGCTTCTCTAGACTGTTGGTGTTGGTCATGCAAAGTAAGTATCCAAATCTAGGTCTTGGATTGCTTCTCTAGACTGTTGGTGTTGGTCATGCAAAGTAAGTATCCAAATCTAGGTCTTGGATTGCTTCTCTAGACTGTTGGTGTTGGTCATGCAAAGTAAGTATCCAAATCTAGGTCTTGGATTGCTTCTCTCTAGACACCTGGTGTTGGTCATGTAAAGTAAGTATCCAAATCTAGGTCTTGGATTGCTTCTCTCTAGACACCTGGTGTTGGTCATGCAAAGTAAGTATCCAAATCTAGGTCTTGGATTGCTTCTCTCTAGACACCTGGTGTTGGTCATGCAAAGTAAGTATCCAAATCTAGGTCTTGAATTGCTTCTCTAGACTGTTGGTGTTGGTCATGTAAAGTAAGTATCCAAATCTAGGTCTTGGATTGCTTCTCTAGACTGTTGGTGTTGGTCATGCAAAGTAAGTATCCAAATCTAGGTCTTGGATTGCTTCTCTAGACTGTTGGTGTTGGTCATGCAAAGTAAGTATCCAAATCTAGGTCTTGGATTGCTTCTCTCTAGACACCTGGTGTTGGTCATGCAAAGTAAGTATCCAAATCTAGGTCTTGGATTGCTTCTCTAGACTGTTGGTGTTGGTCATGCAAAGTAAGTATCCAAATCTAGGTCTTGGATTGCTTCTCTAGACTGTTGGTGTTGGTCATGCAAAGTAAGTATCCAAATCTAGGTCTTGGATTGCTTCTCTAGACTGTTGGTGTTGGTCATGCAAAGTAAGTATCCAAATCTAAGTCTTGGATTGCTTCTCTCTAGACACCTGGTGTTGGTCATGTAAAGTAAGTATCCAAATCTAGGTCTTGGATTGCTTCTCTCTAGACACCTGGTGTTGGTCATGCAAAGTAAGTATCCAAATCTAGGTCTTGGATTGCTTCTCTCTAGACACCTGGTGTTGGTCATGCAAAGTAAGTATCCAAATCTAGGTCTTGAATTGCTTCTCTAGACTGTTGGTGTTGGTCATGTAAAGTAAGTATCCAAATCTAGGTCTTGGATTGCTTCTCTAGACTGTTGGTGTTGGTCATGCAAAGTAAGTATCCAAATCTAGGTCTTGGATTGCTTCTCTAGACTGTTGGTGTTGGTCATGCAAAGTAAGTATCCAAATCTATGTCTTGGATTGCTTCTCTAGACTGTTGGTGTTGGTCATGTAAAGTAAGTATCCAAATCTAGGTCTTGAATTGCTTCTGTAGACTATTGGTGTTGGTCATGCAAAGTAAGTATCCAAATCTAGGTCTTGGATTGCTTCTCTCTAGACACCTGGTGTTGGTCATGCAAAGTAAGTATCCAAATCTAGGTCTTGGATTGCTTCTCTCTAGACACCTGGTGTTGGTCATGCAAAGTAAGTATCCAAATCTAGGTCTTGGATTGCTTCTCTAGACTGTTGGTGTTGGTCGTGTAAAGTAAGTATCCAAATCTAGGAATTCATATTGCTTCACTATATTGTTGGTGTTTGTCGTGTAAAATAAGTATATAAATCTAGGTCTTGGATTGTTGTTCTATACTGTTGGTGTTAGTAATGTAAAATAAGTATCCAAATCTAGGTCTTGAACAGTATTCCAATATCCACACATTGTAAATGACGAGTTCTCAAATACTAACATTTCTTCCTTTAGATTTCTAGAAAAAGCACGGGTTATCATCGTAACATCATTACATATTTACGAGGGTTATTGTTTCCATTTATTGTAATATCTAGCACAATAAATCTCCCTTGACTGTCACAGCTTTCTCTATGGATCACAAATTCAAAAGTATTTCTAAAAAATATTGAAAGCACATCTCTATTACTAGTACAGAGGCTAAATATACGTTTGTATCCCCATTCAGCAGCCTAATAGTTTTCCTCGGTCTTCGTACTATGACTTTCTTGCATGCATACAATAGATACATTTTTTGTTTTTTGTAACCATTGGAAAATGTCACTTCGTTTAAAGACTGACCCTTGCAAGCCTCTAACATTCATAGATAAAATGTGTATGCTATTATTCATAAAAACGGCAGAAATGTCAAATCTACATATTCTTGTGCAGGAATATATAAAGTGTCACCTCGAATTTATCAAACGCTTAGCACTCACACTCACAGAAAATACGAGCATCCATCATAAAACCATCCATGGTATTACAGTATATACAGAGCCGGATTAAACCATGTGGAGGCCCTTAGGCCTTTAGGCAGTCGAAATCTTGGGGACCCCCTCGCAAATTATCTCCTAATACGTTTTATCAATATTTTTTTTATCCGTTGTCGCGGGGCCCCTTGACCGGTGCCAACTCTGCCTATTTGGTAATCCGGCACTGAGTACATGGTTTGGCAGTTAAATATACTATAGATTTGGCAGTTAAATTTTAATAAAGTGGGCAATGGTCAACAAGTGAAACGAATCCATCTCAGATCTCTTTCTTATGCGCCCCCAAAAGACCTTTCCGGAGCTAAATCAGTTTAGCGCTTCAATAAGCACAGAAAATACGAGTATAAATTGCAAGTGAACGACTGCACGAAAGAGCAAATACGGAAGAAAAAGCAAATATACATGTACGTGAATGTGGTTGGAAGGAGAAGGAATGAGTCATAAGAAGGCACTGGGAATTTGATTGTGGATGTGTACTTTTGAAAAAGATCAAGACAAGTGCATGGGGAAATAATGGATCCATGGATTAATGACTGAGCTGATGAAGAAAAGAATGAATGAGGTAATTATCCAGGAAAGAAAACTAATAAGATTAAAATGTTCTCTAAATTGTAATAAACGTAATTTTTGAATAAATTATATTGAAAGTAATTTTCTATCAAAATATATTGAGATTAAATCCATTTGTTTCGGTATTACAATTATATACCATTTAATAAAGATTGCGCCCTTATGAGCAAAAAGGAAAAACCCTCTTGTACATACATTTCCTTTGTATCATAAGTCAGCAAAAAACTACACTTAGTAAGTTGTGTAGATAGATGAACTAGACGAATTCCAAAGATTTTTTTCTAGATGAGTAAATGAGCTGATCTAGCAGAATTGTCTACCTAATGACGTACATAGACCCAGACGATAATCTGTAAGAAACTATGAAGCCTCACTTTGAGATTCTGACGTACCACAAGAACCTGACGTATATCCATATTTCGCTTTGTCCTAAGAAACTGATATAAAAAGCGTCAGCCCACGGACACGCCAGTTTACTCGTCAGAAACTCAAATAGGCTTGTGTCTTTACAGGTAAGATAATCGTCTATGTACAATGTTTCATATAGTATAAGGATCTTTAGTGTTAAGATGTTAACCTAACATCAGTACGTTGCAACATTGGAGCATTTTAATATTTCTTTACTATTCTTTAATATAATGTATTGGAAAGTTTAATTGTTTTGAAGAACTTATATTTACTTGTAATTATATTATTGATTATAGTAAAAAGCAACGTTCGCTACCAACTTCATACTCAGTAAGAGTTAATTTAGGAATAAAGTACTCTTTAAATAATAGAGTTTAAAATGTTGACATTTTAGATTAAATTCAATAAAATTTATTTCAATTACGGTATTAGTCTGAAATACTGAATTTTAGATTCTTTAGCTATCGTGAATTTATTCGATATTGAATTATCTGTATTGTATTCTAAAAGGCTGAAATTATACAAATGTATGATGTTGGTATGTGAAGAAATGTAATTCAAATTTATGTAAATTGATATTGGAATGTAATTTTATATGTTGAGTATTTCAATAAAAGGTTTACTCGTCAGAAATTCAAGAGACTTATGTCTTTACAGTCGATCCCGAAGTACCTCCGCTTGCCAAATTCCCCAAGATGTAGCAGTATTTACACCGTTATTACTGGCACCCTCTTTCAAAATAGCCCGGAACTCTCTCTCTCTCTCTCTCTCTCTCTCTCTCCATGGATAAAGACATTTCTTAACTGATGATTAATTCCTTCTCATAGCAAGAAATGAGAAGAAGGTTATGATACACAAAACTTTTATTCATAGCAAAATATATCCCCGCAAAAGGAGAAAAAAATTCCCATGAAACAAGCAAACATATTAATAATAATAATCAAACATATTATGCAGCGAAACATAACTTAAACATATCTGTTTGGCCAATTTCAACAGCTCATAACATTGAAAATTATACTTACATTCTTATTTTCTCATCAATTTATCACAAATGTAAAATTTTATCATTTTTTCCTGGTTTGGTTCTATCATACACAAAACCATTCAAGTACCATGTACTTTCAATCTGAGGGATTTTGGTTAATTTATTAAGAAGTTTAGTATTCATCTTGGTCATGTCATCCAACAGTCTAATTCCCTTATTTTGCTGGAAATCCGCTTCCTGATAATTGGAATTTCACAATCCAAACTCCAGATGTGAAATCACTAGCTGTGGCTGTCCTTGTCGACCGGAAATCCTATGCACAGCCACTATGCCGCTGTTATCTAAATTGGCCTTGGTGATTTCCTTCGCCAATTTCGGAAATATTTCACTTAGATTTTAATTTTCCTCCTCTTTCAGCCATAAAACTTTAATATTCAGCTTCCTCCAGTATTATTCGATCTGGTTTGACGCTGCACTTTCTTCCTGCGATCTCCTGTCTGGGTCTTTCAGTTCGCTCCCCATCTTTACGTTCTCTTTTGCCTCTTGTAATTTTCCTTGCAATTGGTGGTTCTCATATTCCGTTGAATTAATCCTATCCATCAACTCTCCTGTCCTCTCATTTACTACCCTTTCACATTCTACAGCCATCTCCCTTCACAGATCTTCCTTTACGTTCTCCAATAATTCCCTCACAATAGTTAAGACAATTTCTGTAATGTCGTCGTTTTATAACCAGGTCAGTAATTGAAATACGTTTGAAATGCTCCATTTGAGGCTTTACTTTATTTATTTTAAGCCCAATTAAAATGCTCTCAAGCCTGCATCACTCAAACAAGTGTCAGATGTTTCCATTAGGGAACTACCAAGTGATCTGGTTTTCGTTTGTTTCTTGCCTTGGTCTTTCTTTTCACTCATACTTATAGATAATTTTGTTTTTACTATGATTTTTTCTCACTACTTATCTGTGACATTAACAGTTATTACTCACCAAATACCAAACAATTAGTACTAATAAAGATAACTAATGAACATTACTAATGAAAGTAACTGACGTGCATTGTACGAAGCAGGTAATTACACTGCAATGAGCAAAAGAAACAAGGCGGTTAATGTCTCAAAACTGCACTAAAATTAGATCTATATTCCATCATCCAAGAATTCTAAACTGAAAAACACATTTGTTTTTCAAAAGTTTATATGATCCACCAGAAATGTTAAATACCTTGCCTTTCTCTAATATTCACATATCATCCTGACAATTGTTAACCATTTCACTGCAAAAATAACCACCTTTGACTGCTACATTCTACAGAGCCACCGTACTAGCTTGTACGTATAGCCGCCATTACTGTTTCTCTCATCTTCCTAAATTGGAGAAGGCATTGGACCTGAAATGGACGAAAGGGTTACTATAAAAGCTAAAACAACTATGGAATAACTGGCAATATAAACAAGTGGATAGCAAACTTCAATTTTGGATGTCGAGAATTCCAGTTTAACACCTTGAGTACAATTATTTTGCGCTGAAAGTTCCATTTCATATGTCGCTTTCTTAAATTGTATTTGTTGAATTTCACAGCAATGGTTGAAAATTACATTTGGTATGTCGAGCTTTCAGATTTTAGGCTTAGGATGACACAGAGGTGGTTCAAATTTCAATGTTGTATGTCGATAATTCCAATTTGACACGTTGAATCAAATTGTTTGTGTTGAAAGTTAGTATGACGAGATTTTAGATTTTCTCCGCGGTGGCTGAAACTCCAAATCCCCATAAGTAAGGAAGACACTGTTTTCTGTGAACTCCTGTTCTTGCACCTTTTTTATTATGTAGCTGTTAATTACCTTACATGTATTTTGTAGTGCTGTAACGGGATGGCTGTCTTATCAATGACGAGGCCAATGGACTGGCTCTCCTTACAAAACCAGTATAAACAAGGTCTTCAGTGAATTTAATTATGTTGATATGTCTTAGGGTTAATTTCTTACCTGAAATCCTTATAATGAGAGGCTGCTTTCAGTTGATTTTGTTTAGGTCAGTTCCTCTCGCATTATTAGTTCTGGAGCAATACAACTTTATATGTAGCTACATCTAGGTGAGTACCACAAATATCAACTAAAGTAGGGCAGTGTAATCTAATTGTTACCTTCAGTACTTTAGGGTTGTTTTTTTTTTTCTCAAGCCTATGTCTTTGGAAAGCGAGACATAGCAGCCACTTTACCGAAGGCGACATCTGCGTTGTCAACAGTTATGTTTTTGTGGGGTTCTTTTTAAATATAATCTTTCATATGCTTACATCTCCTAAACCACTCTGTAGATTCTGGTCATATTTGGAATAAATAATTATGATCCTAAAACAATTCATTCTATAACAGCACACTAACCACATATATATTTGTTTAAGTTCACAGAAAATTTGCGTTAAAGCTTTGGTTCGTTTTTCATTTCTTTCTATTTCGTAAACTCTTTAATAGATTCTCATCAAACATGGTATTCGTCATTATAAAACTAAATTCATGCTGCGACATGCTTGCTCACCCCTCTGACCTTGGATACAAAGTCACAGCTGTATAAAGTTTAGAGTAAAGTCTTGGTTAAAGTGTTTTCACTGGCATATTTCCTAGCTCACCGATGGATTTTTTCATGCTTGGAATGAGTCATAACAAAGCTAAGATTTCATTTGTTGACATGGACCTTTGCCCTTTAACTTTAGGGTCATAGTCACAATCAAAGAGAAAAAATGTTAAGTTTTTTGTTAAAGTTTGGGTTTTTGTTTTGTTTTTGCTTATATTTGCTCAACCACTAGATTAGTTTTCTTCATACTTCGGCTAATCATTATGAAGCTAAGGTCGTTTTGCGACACAAACTCTCGCCCATGTGTTCTTTGGGTCAAGTTATATACACAATTTGCATTTAGGTTTTTTGTTCAAGTTTTTTTTTTTCATTCGCTTTTATTTCCTTAACAACTTGGTGAATGTTGTTCATACATTGCATGAATTATTATGAAGGGAAGAAAATTAATATTGTAACATGTAACCTTTGAGTATAGGGGTTAAGGTCACACGTTTTACACCACTGTGTTGAGTGTGGTCTCAACATGCAGGCCCTGGCCTACTTATGTTTAGTTCAGCTTCTCGAGATACGTCTTTGTGAGTACAACACCAATTATGAACTTTTAATGAAAGGCTGTAGTAAAGTTGTGACAAACAAATCAGTGCACTAGAATTGTGCGCAACAAAAATGCACAAGATTGTGCCATAAGCAGCACATCTCTGTCTTACTTAAGTAACGCCCTCACCCCACTCCCGTTCTGCTATTTTACAACGGAGCTTGTGGCTGGCTTCTCTCCCTTTTTTACTTCGTCAGGTCGTTTTTAACATCGTGCCAGGCGTTTCCCTCTCACCACACCCTTTTGTTCAGTTACAAAATGTCCCTTTCATTTCTCACAAACATAAACGTGAATTTTCTTAGCAGTGGATGAACTATATATGAAACGTTGAAGTTTTCGAATTTTGCAAATCAACTACTCTCTTTTAAGTTTATTCAACAACAACAATAATTATAATAAAAAGATTGAGCGCGAATCAACCGGAAACTTTCCTATATCAAGTGTTCTGTACAGTAAGATCGCTAAAATTATGACAGGAAAAAAGCAGAAGCTCTCCATAACTATATTTCTCAAGATTGCCCCTACAATTCATGATAAATGAGGTGCCCCTACAATTCATGATAAATGAGGTGCCTTGTTTTGTTAATCGTGAGATACACGTTGAAAATGTTCTTGTCGGAGAATAATTTCCATGCCCTTAATAACTCCTGGGGAAATACTTTTAAAGTATCCAAGTTTTTTCTTGCTAGAAGTGTACGACAAAGTAAAAATGTTTGCCACAAGCATGCCAAACAATTACCTCGAACCCTTTTTACAACATCATACAACAATCAATACACAGCCATGAAACCTTTTAATTTTAATGGAATACAATACATCTTTTTAATTATTTTAAAAGAATTGATTTTATATGTTGGTCTCGAAAATTAACCCTGCAAGGACATAAAAGAGAAAACTTAAAATCTTTGGCAGATTGAGAGTGATTCAACAGCTGAAATGTCAAAGTTCGACACATGAAATGCAAATAATTTGATTCAACCCATAAAACTGAAATTCTCGATACACTATATTGTAATATCAACCACCGCTGTGTAATTCAACCGATAACATGTAAAAACTCGATATAGAAATTGGAACTTTCAACCACCGCTAGGTAATTCAACAGGTAAAATTGAAACACACAACATATTAAATTGAACTTTCAACATCAATAATTTGATTCAATACGTGAAACTGGAATTCTTGACATGTGAAATTGAAACTTCAACTGCTAATTTCTCGTTGGACCAACTTTTGTCCATTATGGCGCCCAATACCTGACCAAAAATGTTCATGACACTTTACAGGGCGCTCATATGAGCTAAACTTGACTACGGATGTCAAGTCTATGGATCAGCGAACAATGCACTACTCCGGATATTGGATATAGTCCAATCAAAAGCGCTTCGGGCGTGCACCGGAGTATTAAAGAAGCACATCAGCACAAGAAGTCCAGATATTAACAGGAGAACCCTACTAGAATTAGGGCGTAAGGAAATGATGATTGGGTAACCCTAACCACCTCAAGACCAAAGCCCTCGCAAAGTGCGATTAAACATTCTGGAAAAGTAAAATACTCTGTGGGACAATAATGGCAGACTTAAAAAAAAGACTTACAGATCCTATATATTTATCCAGAAAAAATAAGGTGCTATCCACAGTGGCATCACTAGGGTTGGCCCAAGGACCTCCTTCCTGCACTAAAATTCAAAACTGTTATAGACAGTCATGTGCGGTGACTCATGGTGTTACCCCCATGGACCCCCTTCCTGCACAAAAATTCAAAACATTTATTGACAGCCATTTGCGGTAACTCATGGTGTCACCCCCAAGGACTTCCTTCCTGCAGAAAATTCCAAAACTTTTATAGATAGTCATTTTGGTGTCACCCCCTCTGATGGTGTCATCCGGTGCGGTCCGCACCCCCCGCACCACCCTAGTGACGCCACTGGCTACCCAGACCCTCCGTTGATCTGTCCCGCGCCACAAATTGACTTTAAACTTAGAGAATCCGGAAACAAACAGTACGACCCAATAGGCCCAAGGACAACAATATTAAATTACATAGAGAACAAGCACGAGGCCTAAAACCAAAAGTACATTGTCGGGTCGAAAAAAAGAAGAAAAAAAAAAAACAAAATAAAACAGCTGCAAGTCGACCACAACTAGACAACTGCACAAAAGAAAAATGAAAGTAATTAGGAACATAAAGTATTCGACTTTCAAAAATCCATACAATGCAACTATAACAAATAGCTTAACAACTGGCAGAACTATATTGGCAGGATGTACAAGAAAGTATACTGTTATGTATATTTGATTTAACTTAATTGTCTGTTTGTAAGTTTTAAAAAAAAATTTTTTTATTTCATTACAAGTCAATGTAATGTAATTTTGTTTACTAGGAATTTGATATTTTCCAGAAAATTCAGTTTGACACGAATCTTTTTCTAAATACCTAATAACAGAAAGACTGTTTCTATTTTTTACTTAGTTTCTAACCTTGATTCAGAAATCACTGAATCAAGTAAACAACTTCTGTTTTTAATTCATTTTTAATGTGTGAATGGTGGTGATGAAATCGAGGCTGTACTGTGCGACGTGCCATTAGACTTGTAGATACCTTCTAAATCATTTTAGAATGTGGTCACGTGACCCTCATCCGGAAATCTGTTTTGCGTCTCAAGTTACTGTATAACTTTTGGTTATAGAGATTTTTCTTAGTTGGGCTTCTAAAACCTGGGACGTAAAGGTGTTCCTTTTGTTGTGACAGTTTGGAGTTATATTTTTATTTTTATTCAAATTATTTGGATTCTAAAAGATTCATTATTTTTTTATGGAAATATTGGGGTGTTCATACAGAATTCTTGGACAAAAACATTTATTTACATTTTATTTGGAAATTCAAACACCGGAATATTAATGTCTGTGGAATAACAAAAAACTTTAGACCATACAGCACCATAAAGGCTACATTATACGTCATCACATTCTATTTTTGATTTTTCGTCGGGACTCGAACATGAATTCATTAGAACATTTCATGACTAGGACTAAAATTTAATTTGTGGATTATTCTTGGATTATTTTTGGATTTGATTCTTAAAACCGTAAGTTCTTATTTTTTCAGGGAAATAAATTGTTAAATTTTTCAGAGGTTGTTGTTTTCGCTCTTTCTTTTTTTACTGTTTATTGGAGCCTAAAGACGTAACATAATAATACACACTGCCCCCCACCCACTGCCTGACTCCTGAAACATTCGAACATGTGATTCTCTCTCTCTCTCGTCAATGGAGCTTTCAAATTTTTCTCAGAGATCAAGGTATCTTGATCTCTCGATCGATCGGCCTACGGATAACAATGGTAAAACTGAGAAACTGGCCAACGGAGAGAGAGAGAGAGAGAGAGAGAGATGCAGGATAATAAATAAATAAATAAATCCTTCTGTGTGTGTGTGTGATTTAATTTTTTTAACGACCCTTTAACAATTTTTCACTCATATCGCTACAATGTCTGCAGTGTGGCAGTTTATAGTGATGTCTATCACTTGGGCATTATGCCGGGGAGGTGTAGCACGTAGTCCACCAGTTCACCTATCTGGGCTGTGTGATATCCTCTGATGCCAAGATCGACAAAGAAATAGACAACGGACTGGCCAAGGCAAACAGCGCCTTCGGCAGACTCATAAACAAGTCTGGCACAACGCCAGTCTCAAGAGAGATACAAAGATCAGCGTTTACAGAGCTGTTGTACTGACCACCCTCCTATATGGCGCCGAATCCTGGGTCACCTACATCAGCCACCTACGTTTCTTTGAACGCTTCCATCAGCGCTGCCTCCACACCATCCTCAACATCCACTGGAGTGACTTCGTCACCAACACTGAAGTCCTCAAACAAGCAGGGATCACCAGCGTTGAGGCCACGCTCATAAAGATACAGCTTCTCTGGGCAGGGCATGTGTCCAGGATGGAGGATCATCGCCTGCCAAAGATCGCACTGTATGGTGAGCCGTCAACTTGCCACCGTGACAGAGGGGCACCTCGAAAGAGGTATAAAGACACCTTGAAAAAGACCCTCACCACTTGTGGCATCGATCACCGTCAATGGGCATCACAAGCTGCTGACCCCGTGAAAGCTAGCGACTTAAATTCACCAGGCCGCTGACATTTTTGAACAAAACAGACCGGCCATCTTGTAGGAAAAACGATGGCGAAGAAAAAACCGGGAACCGTCGGCAGCACCCACCACAATCCAGACATTCCCCTGCAGCCTCTATGGACGTACGTGCCTGTCACGTATAGGGCTCGTCAGCCACCAGCGCGCTTGCAATATACATGGACATACCCCTTCCTAATCTTCGCAAGCGAAGTCAAGCCAACAACAATTAGTGTAATAATACCTTCAGCAACCGTAAAGGGAACATCCATCATGAATACACCTTCATAATTAAACATCATAGATACGTCCACAGATAATTATTACATGGATGTGAGCTTTCCTTTTGAAGCATTAAAGCATCAGATTAAGACAAGATTTCTTTCTTACAAATGCACATAGTACACAAATAAATTTGTTACATGGTAGCATCTCTTTGAATTTATTTGAAAGTTGACTTGGAAGCAAACAAACCATGACTGCATAATTGGTACAGTGTTTTCTTTTCTCTTTCTTATTCATGCGGCACAGCTACTGTAAAAACTAAGTACATAACGGTGGCTCGGTTCATCAAATTGGATGGGACTGTCGTAATTTGTTTCAGGCACTAGTACGACAACTAAAGTAATTATTTAGACTATCTTGACAAATGTTATCAATTCCTACTTGTGTTGGCTAATTTCTATGGAAATGTGTTTGTTTCGTCCATTCAATGTAATGCAGACATTTAGTCTATTGGTCTGTTGAAATTGTGAGGAATATACTAAATATTTGACTTTGAATGTGTCAGATGTTAAAATGTCACATCCACAACAGTGAAAATATATTTTCTCATTTGGCAATCAACATTCTAATGCGTTTATGACGTACGTTTTGATTCCAAAATGTCTACGGCAATGTTAAAGCCACTAATATATATATATATATATATATATATATATATATATATATATATATATATATATATATATATATATATATATATATATATGCACTTTTGTATTCCAAGATGTAGTCCATGGCTTTCAGAACCTCTTATATTTTACCTTAGGTGCCTCTAATTGATACTTTCATCCGATCCATTTATTTAGAGATCAGAAATACCATTTTAAAATTGTTGCCGGCATCGTCCTTCCAAGACAAGAACCTCAGTGGAGATTCTGTCTAAACATTTCGACATTTTGTCATCTTTTAAAATTCGTGGATGAAATTCAAAAACAATTTTGAATAAAATTGGTCTTTAAGATTCAAATAATGCATTATTCATAAAAGATGTAGCATAGCAAGTAAAAACATATCAAAGAAGCTACATTATTTGGCGAACACAATAACTGAGTCCTTGTGTGGGGTCTCCCATTTGTATCCAGTAGCATAATACAATCATCAACTTTGTCAGATAAATTGAATCCTTGGGCAAACTACACTTGAGCAAGTGCAACAATACTTGGCTGTTATTCTTCAATGTAAATAAGTCCAATATTTGTCATCTGATCGGACAATAAAGTATTGCTTTTCTGGTGCAAACTATTAAATACGTACAATTCGAACATGTGCAGTGGGGGATGTTAGTTCGACCCGACTGCTAGTGCATTTTGTCCAATAATATATTTTAAAATCTGTTGCTGAATATTAATTTAATTTTCCGAATGCTTCACAAATGCAATTAATAAAGAATACAACACATATTCAATGAATAATTGGGTACGCATGCCTAATAAGTAGTATTTAAAATTTTCTTTTAAATTAAACAATGTTTATTCCAGTAGTCCTTTTCCTTTTAAACTTTCACATTTTTATGATTTTGATAGAAAGTAAACCAATGGAAATACAAAACAAGAATTATTTATAATTGTACGGATGTCGGCTGAAGAGGAGTGTCTGACAAAGCACTGCAATTCACTACTTAAAGAATAAATATTTTAATAATTTTCTGTTTAGTTAACAGCTCACTGTACTGAAATGCCATGCACCTTCTTGTGCTAAAACTGCTTGAATGAATTCCTAATTACGAGCAATGACAAGACTTTCATTCTGCATAACTGTACAGGGATTGGTCTTCATTCATCACAGCAAGGTGTACCAGATCCTGAACATAAATAAGAATACTTATTCCAATCATTTGATATCTAATATTTGTTTTAATCCGCAAAACACAATGAATTAGTTTTTGACCTGAAATAATATCTGGCGATTTGAGGATTGTATCAGCCTGCTTGAACGTCAAACCCGTTATTCTAAAAACGACAGATATGTGCCCTTAAAAGAGAGAAGTTACTGTAAAATTGTAAACTCCAATTTGTAGACATAACAGCCAATTCATTTTCTTTTAAAAACTATATAATTTTGAGTGTTTAGCGTAGTCTCATTTTTTATTCTCGAGCAATGGAAATATTACTAGAGGTTTGATATAAAATCAACGGGTTCTTTAAGTTAAACCTGGTCTTCATTTAGCTCATAACCTTCAGATATTTAGTTTCCAGTTTCGAGTTTAGGTTAAATAAAATTCCGTTATTGTGTTAGCTTCATGATCAGCCAGGTAAGCGAAATATCTGCTTAGACTTGTTTCAATTCAGGATGAATGACTACGTTCATTGGATATAGAAATAAACATCGTGTGTGTGCGAATATGTTTTTCAAAAAGACTTGAATACAAAGAACCCTTGTAAACATGTCTCAACCGGATTCATTATATGTTTTCAGTAATAGCCATATTTACTTACTTACTTCGAATGCTATTCTGCAAATGTCAAGCACATATCTTGAATTGAGAGTGTAAATTTGACATAAAGAAATCGTTTGAAACAAGCACGTGAAGAGCCGCTCCTTTGTAAGCAAATATTGGAAAAAAAGGCAATAATATTTAAGAATTGTGTAACAGTAAGCACATATAGTAATTGTAGGCCAGCCGGATATTTCCAGCTCTTTAACTCGAAATATTTTATTTTTCGATATGAGCAAAATCTGTTCTAACCTGATGTAGATTAAATCAAAATGGCTTATCTCTCCCTGAATTTAAATGCACGCAAGATCGACCGGTTAGATATAATGTGCATCAGTTGTGGATGATGTAATCACTCAACAAGGTATATATAGTCTTGGATGTACCGATTGATTCAGCACTGCTGGTAACTTAGAATCGTATACAGCCTAAAGAACTTGTATATTTTGACTACTCTCTGCTACTACTACTACTACTACTAGTAGTAGTAGTAGTAGCAGTAGTAGAGATGTCGAATAACACTAAGAAGAAATTGAAGACATTTTGGCAATAATTATCACGATATAATAATCACTCGCTAGATTTAAGTTCCGGAATAAACGTATCTCTCTTTGTTCAATGAAATCCAACAACTGCAGTTTCACCTACAAACAATTCTCAGTACCATCGGTTTGATTGTTCTGTCACATTACTGAAGCATTGCATTAACAGTTAGGTATCGCTACACTAATTGGTCAAATGAGCTGTTTCTGTATTGTATTCGCGTCCATAAGAAAGTCGTTAATATTTCTTTTCTGATTTTTTTCCATGAGATTTGCTCACCAGTGAAGAATGTTACGTGCATTCAATAGAAAATATCATTAAAGTCTAAGCAGAAGACATAACATTTCTTAAGTTCAGTCTCTTGTCTTTTTGTGTATGATAGCAAATCAAGCACGTGTGATTCCGCCAGATCCAGCAAGGTTATCTTCAAGTAAATAATATGCAATTGTTTGTTGAAAATGCAACATAGCCCATGTAGAATTTTTCATATGATGTGCCCGAGTAAGTGTCTAACATACAGAAGATAGACAAAATGCATCTGAACTTGTAACTAATATACTGAAATTTATTACACAGATGTAGAAAGAAATGATGAAATATAAAGGTGATTAATTAGTGCAATAATACCTTCAACAGGAGAAAAGGGGAAAATCAGTCATGACTACACCTTCTCGATAGTAAAATATCATAGATACATCCACAGAGAGCGAAACTAGTAAATAAGTTATTAGGTACATATTTGAAAAATATAATTCTGAAAAGTATCGCCTTTTCCTTTTGAAGCATTAAAGCATCAGATTAAGACAAGATTTCTTTCTTACAAATGCACATAGTACACAAATAAATTTGTTACATGGTAGCATCTCTTTGAATCTATTTGAAAGTTGACTTGGAAGCAAACAAACCATAACTGCATAATTGGTACAGCGTTTTCTTTTCTCTATCTTATTCATGCGGCACAGCTACTGTAAAAACTAAATACATAAGGGTGATTCGGTTCATCAAATTCGATGGGACTGTTGTAATTTTTTTAGGCACTGGTACCATAACTAGTGTAATGATTTAGGCTGTCTTGACAAACGTTATAAACTCCGACATGTATTGACCAATTTCATTATCAAATGTTTCGTCCATTCAATATAATGCAGACATTTAGTCTATTGATCTGTTGAAATTGTGAGGAATATACTAAATATTTGACTTTGAATGTGTCAGATGTTAAAATGTCACATCCACAACAGTGAAAATATATTTTCTCATTTGG
The DNA here is from genome assembly GCA_028554795.2 of Sinohyriopsis cumingii. Taxonomy (NCBI): domain Eukaryota; kingdom Metazoa; phylum Mollusca; class Bivalvia; order Unionida; family Unionidae; genus Sinohyriopsis; species Sinohyriopsis cumingii. The sequence goes on from CM068836.1 coordinate 36,531,829, forward strand.
CAATCAACATTCTAATGCGTTTATGACGCACGTTTTGATTCCAAAATGTCTACGGCAATGTTAAAGCCACTAATATATATATGCACTTTTGTATTCCAAGATGTAGTCCATGGCTTTCAGAACCTCTTATATTTTACCTTAGGTGCTTCCAAGTGAGACAACTTCATCCGATCCATTTAATGAGAGATCAGAAATACCATTTTAAAACTGTTGCGGGCATCTTACTTCCAAAACAACAACCTTAGTAGAGATTTTGTTTAAACATTTCGACATTTTGTCATCTTTTCAAATTCATGTATGAAATCCAAATCAATTTTGAATAAAATTGGTCTTTAAGAAAGAAAAAAAAGTCATTATTTATAAAAGATGTAACATAGATAATTAAAACACATCAAAGAAGCTACATTATTTGGCGAGCACAATAACTGAGTCATTGTGGTTGGTCTCACATTTGTAGCCAATAGCACGATATAACCATCGACTTTGTAAGATAAATTGAATCCGTGGGCAAACTACACTTGAGCAATGCAACAACATTTGCCTGCTATTGTTCACTGTAAATAAGTCCACCATTTGTCATCTGTTCTGGCAATAACGTGATTCTTTTTCTGGTGGACCTGCAAATATATATAATACATACATTTCGAGCATGTGCAGTCTGGATGTTAGTTCCACCCGACTGCAATTACATTTTGTCAAATAATATTTTTTTAAAATCTGATTCTGAATAATAATTTAATTTGCTGAACGCTTTAGAAACGAGAATTATAAAGAATACAACACACATTCCATGAATAATGGGGAACTCACTCATTCCCAAAAACTATTTTTCGAAATTTTCTTTAAAATTAAACATTGTTTATTCCAATTGTCCTTTTCCTTTTAAACTTTACCATTTTTATTATTTTGATAGAAAGAAAACCAATGGAAATAAAAACAAGAATTATTTATAATTGTAGGAATGCCTGCTGACTGCGAATGTCTGACAAAACACTACTATTCACTGCTTAAAGAATAAATAATTTTATTTTAAAAAATCTTTTTAGTGTACATATCATTGTACTGAAATGTCATGCACCTTCTTGTGTTAAAACTGTTTGAATGAATTCCTAATTACGAGTAATGACAAGACTTTTATTCTGTATAACGGTATAGGGATTGATCCTCATTAAAGAAAACAAAGTTGTACGAGATCCTGAACATAAATAAGAATACTTTTTCAATTCATTTTATATCTGATGTTTATTTAATACGCAAAACACGACGAACCAGTTTTTGACCGGGAATAATATCTGGCGATTTGAGGATTGTATCAGCCTGCTTCAATGTCAATCCCATTATTCTAAAAACGATCCGGTATGTCCAGGTAAGAGAAATAACGCCCTATATATTTTTCAATTCAGGATGAATGACTAATTTTATTGGATATAGAAATAAACATCGTGTGTGTGCGATAAATTGTTTTCAATAAGACTTGAATACAAAGAACCTATGTAAACATGTTTATCGGATAAATTATGTTTCCAGTAATAGCCATATTTCCTTACTTGCTTGTAATGCTTTTCTGCAAATGTCATGCACATACCTTGAAAACAAGGCCACAAAGTTCAACAAGATAAATTCCATGCTTCGAGTAATAGCCATATTGACTTGCTTACTTCTAACGCTATTCTGCAAATGACACGGACATACATTGAAAACAGGGCCACAAATCACCGAAATAATCGTATTTATAATCTTCGTCTGACACAAATGACTTTTCCATGGTACATGATTGAATACGACTGAATTTTATCCAAAGTTCACACGGATTAATTAAAATTTAATTGAACAACTGATAATGTAAAGGTGCCTTTTCATCCTTGTACTGACATAGTACAAATAGGCTACATTCGGGTTATTCGGGGGTTCGGTTTGATGGGACCATTGTAAATTATTTCAGACATTCAAAATGAGACATCATTAGAATAAACTACTGGTTTCGTTAATTTGTGAGGAATATATTAAAGCTTGAATCGGGAGGCATTCGATTATAACATTCACTATCCTCAAACAGTACAAGTATCTTCTAACAACTGGAACTCAATAAATTGATGACACATATCTAAAAGCCTATGGCGATGTAAAAGACATATATGCGGTTTCAAATTCCAAGCTGTGGTCCATATAGGTCAAAACGTCTTAGGATTCACCTTGGTGCACGCAAGTGCTACGCTTTCTTCCGATTCATTTGTTGAGATATTAAGAATACATTTCAAACAGGGCTGGTTGGGTCTTACTTCAAAACTAACCATCTTGATGGAGATATTGGCCAAATATTTTGATATTTTATCATGTTTTAAAATATAAATATTAATCTACAACTCGTAAATAAAATCGATCTTTAGAAATAAAATAATGAATTATTTGTAACTATGTACCATGAATTGTCCAAACATGCTAGGGAAACTACATTCTTTAGTGTGCATGATAAGTGGATCCTAGTGTTTTGATCTCATAGTTTTAACGAACGTCAGGATATTACCGTGGACTTTGCACGATCAATTGAACTATGAAGCAAGCCACACTTCAGCAATTGCAACCAAACCTGGAGTGTGTGATTTTAGTTATACTGGTTGTTCCGACAGATTTTGAAATTATTTTGTCTTTTTCGTTACATATACTTACATTTTCGATAAATCAGATGCCGGATATTAGTTTAATTTACTGAATGCTTCATAACTGAATATTGAAAAGAATGCATTCGACATATTCAGCTTCTAACAATGTACCAATTCCCCTGAACGTAATTTTCTTTTTCTTTTTAATGAAATAGTATCGCTTATCCCAATATACTTTCTTTCTTCTTTTTTTTGTACTTTAAAATTTTAATTATTTTGATAAAAAGTAAACCAAATCGATCAAACTTCAAGACTTATTTAAAACTTCTACAAAAGTAGGCGCAAGACAAACGTTCTTAAAACTACTATTATTCACTGAAATAAAATTTTGTACTTTGTTGTACTAAGCTGCTTGTGTGAATTTGTGAATATCTAACGAAAACAAATTCAATGACTGTAACTACAATAAATCCTGTACAATGATTCATTCTTTGAAGCAAAGCAAAGCGTATCAAATCGTGGACTTAAGCAAGTTTATATTTTCACAACCTCTCTGGCATTTTTTTTATTACATGAGGCAAGATTAGACAGGTTTAGCACAGGGATGGGCGGGGGTGTTATATGTCTGTTCAATTATTCTAAAAATGGCAATCATTAATGCCCTTTATTAGAGATTAATTATGTCACAGAAAAAGCAAAGAAATAACTTGGTTTTGCCTTAGAACGATTTGACCATTTTTTGTTGTACATGAGTACAACGTTACCTAGGGTGAATAATTGTTTTTCTAGGTAAGCGACTGTACTAGCATGTATCTCGTCGAAAATTATTTGCGATGAGAGACATTAAAAGCACGATATGCACGTGTATTTTACCTTGACTATTACTCACCCTCCTATGGATTTAAGGTAGATTCCATTTCTAGACGACACTGGTCATTTTGGATCTTGTCAAGAAGTGAACGTTCTCCGTTGTGTTCTCCAGCCGTAGGAGTAAGTGTTAAATTTATATTTTATTTGATATGTGAAGCTTATTCACGTTTTAATGTCATATCGTGTAATGATGCATTTACTACTACGCAGATTTGAAACGTTGTGAACTTTGAATTACAAGTTGCTATTAGTTTAATTTATTAGCATATATCTAAAGATTTTTCAGAACCCATTATTATGACCAGTTTGGTTTTATTGTAGCTGTTCAGGGTTGTTTAGAGCTAACGGTAACTGTGTAGGGCTGACGGTAGCTGTTTAGGGCTGACTGACATCTATCAAACAGTGCAAATCGCTGAACAAATCCCATGCGGGTTTTGCTATGTAGTGGTAATATGTGATGGTGCTGGTGGTATTTCGTGGCATTGACGCGCATGGTCTTGGAAACATCCATTGGACTTAGTGTGCTGCCGACCACGTGTGGTATGAATTTCGTTACATTTTTGAGTGGATTACTTCGGACCCATATAGTTTTCTCACGACTGTTTTGACTAGTGGGCAACGCAAGTATCTTGCTGGTCTGGAGGCGAAAGAGTTTCACTCAGACGTGTCTCACACGAATACACCGATTTAACAATCAAAGACCAAATAATATTTTAAAAAGCCGCTCGTGAACAGCAAGAACTGATTCAACACGTGATTGAAGGCCGCAGGAAGGTCACAAATATGTTACAGTCGCGACAGACTGCACGAGAAGATTTCACAACGGTGTTGAAGAAACATTTGCGCCGCTGATTAAACCCACAAAAGAAGTTGCCGATCGTGCCTAGGATATTACAACCCAACAAAGACCACAGCGGAACAAGTGGCAGCACTTACGGGAAGAGAAGAAGCACCTGGTCCCGTTTGTAAGCCAAACTTATCAAGGATATACAAAAGCCACAAGAGCAACTGCATAAACTAGTGTGCGCTTACCAGAGGTGATGGAGGAAGCCAAAGGAGACGTTGAAGACCTCGCAGAAGCCCAGGGTATATTTGCAGATGGTACCCAGGCACTTAGCAAAGACGTGAGAAAGGCACTTGCCAAAATATTCGACGTGCCACCTGCGTACAAGTCAGAGTGGCCAACACCGCCTCAATATTTTTAACGAAGTAGCTCAGAAAGCAATTTTTTGAAATCATATGCGTGATGATTGTGATGATGATAATGATAGTGATGGCGAAGAAGAAGAATCTGCATCTGTACAACAGCAATTTAACAAGTGGATAAGGAAACAAAATGTCGCTCTGTTTCGCTACAAAAAGAACAAGACGAGTTGATAAATACATAACTAAAGAGGTGGAACAATATATACGTTCTGGTCAGCAGCCCAAAAAGGGAAATGTTCTAACCATACGTGCACCAAAAGCAACAACGCAAATGTGGACGTATAACAGAAGAAGAGGAAGCACAACGTCAAGTTCAGAAATTTATGAACTGGATAGCACAAAAACATAAACCCAAATGTAGCTCAGAATAAGATGACTTAGAGTGCCAATGACAACGATTCAAAAGATGGTAAGAATTTAAAAATGAGCGTAAAAAAGAAGAATATAAAAAAGAACTTTAATTTCAGAAGGATGCAAATCGTCCACTCACACAAGTAGAAGAAGATCAAGAAGAAGACTTTCAAAATGCGCTTAAAAACGAAGCATGGGCTCAAAATTTTAGGAATGGTCAGAAGAACACTATCCCGTGCGGCCATCAGTTCTCGCAAGGAAATGATATGACGAATGGTTTAAAAAAGCAGTAAAAAGTGTATGAAAAATATCAGGCAAACAAAGGATGTGATGTTGGTGGTGGACTGTTTGACCAGAACAATCTTGCAGATCTATTAGAAATAGTCAAGGGATCCGTTTGTGCGGCAACAACGCATCCGAAGTTATTAATGAAGCCACATCGATTTGTCAGCGGTTGCTCACCAATCATCTTATGGACAGGGACACGTATCATGCGCTGTAGATTCTCATGATGAACACAACACTGACGCTGAGTTCTGACACGATTCAGATGGTGCGTGTAGCACGAGAAATCTGTGCATCAATGCAACAGGCAGTTATAAATACAGCCCATATCGTGACCTCGATGATCATCTCATCCACGAAACCAGAATTCAATGCAACATTTTCTGCACCTGTGACTGTTGGGGACTCACGCAAACTTGAGATCGCACTAGCATCGTTACAAGTATATTACAGTTAGCCTAATATTCGATCCCAACCTTTTGGTGACTTGTTTGCAAGCAATTCAATTGTTATCAGCAGACACTGTCGCCAAATGGCATATAATTTAACTTTCCTTGGGCGCGTACTGCACAGAATCAGTAAATGAAGATTTTCGGCGAAATATTTCGGTGATTACTAGCAAAGACTCTAAACGTTCCATCGTCCCCATGAACCTAAATTCAATTTTTTCATTGTCCTTGAATCTCAAACGTATGCGTTTGATATTGCACCGTCATCAATAAGATCAGTATTAGGTTGGCCTGCCCACATTCCAGACGGAAAACGAGTTTTGCGTGCGGTACATCATATCGCGCCTGACATTGTGAGAATTACCTCAACAACACAAGTCAATATAACCTGCGACGCTATCAGTGGTAGTTATGAAAGCAGGTCCGACACGACAGGAGTAGTTGTTCAGGGTTATATTTTGTTTGGGTTTTCAACAATCGTAGAATCGGTTGATTTTCCCGCAGCACCTGTGTATCTGCCATGCCGCAATAATCGACTGACCCACATTTATTTTTCCCTTGTGGATCAAGTCGAGCGCGTGGTTGATATGCGCAGTGCATCAATAATGATACTACTGTACATTAGAGATCGACCTGAAATTTAATATAATAACAATAACGACAGTCGTGCGTGGAAGTGTGAAACCCATTCGCGTACTTAATTCGAGAAATCCGTGTACATTACCTATTATGGAAACGGGCTCGATGATGTTGTTCGTTGATTACTTGCTACTGCACCAAATGCACCCCCATATCATTATCTCGAGCTGCGCCTATCGCTAAATAAGTTACAATGCAAGTTGTAGATACTGTTAAGAGTGCCGCTGTGGATCGATTAAAACAACTAGGCTCGCAGGAAGCTCATTCTTTTCGAGATTAAATATGGCGATTAGTAACACGAACACCATGAAAAACAGTTCCAGTTACATTACCAATGATAGAATTATTGCCTCCTGCAGTTAGTAAAAGCATTAACGGTGCCTCTCCGTGCTTGCAAATCTAGCAATGGGGAGTGGATTTGGGCGGTAAGTATTATCAAAGAAAATCAATAATGTATAAACATGGCTCAGTTCAAAGAGTTATTTGATCCAGCATTTGACATGGGAGCGCCTGTGTTAGTGGATCGAAGCAAGATAGATTTTCAGTATTACTCGTATCCAGCCAGACAGCCAAATCACTGAAAACTAGAATTGCAAGTGAAAGACACATCTAGGTTTTGCCTTCCATAGGAAGCATTTTTGGAAGTTGAGGAAAAACTTTTGTGCACGAAAACAATGTCAATTACGATGTCAATACCTCAGTGGGATTTGTTAAGAATGGTAGCATAGCGTTGTTTAACAGTTACTCCATCGATGGAAAGGGAATCAAATTCATTATTGACAATGTTTACGTGGCCACCACAATTCTCGGACTCGCCAAATACAGCGATGATTACACGAGAACAGCTGGCCTAACAAAGATGTTTTTGAAAGATGCAATTGATCATGCAGATCATAGACCAAATATAATCAGACGGCCTCGAAATGCTGCTGGTGATGCTGGTGCAGCTGTAGAAATATATTGTTTCCTTATCCTGATTTCAACCTTGGATTTGTACAGAGTCGATCACAACTCATTTGTGCTTCATTAAACATTTCGTGCACAGTTCCCCTCAATCACATCTTTGGGTATTGCAGAGATGTTAACAAGGTAATATTTGGAGCCAAACACAGCTACTTTGTTTCGTAAATTCAACTCGAACGATGCCATTTGGCGTGATACAAGTACTGCAGTTGGCAAAGTTGTATTAGATACATTAACATTGTAGATGCCTATGTTATCCACTTCACTGACTACAGAATCACGCTTGTTTTTGTTTATGGAACCTGGAACGACTTGAACGTTGTCATTTCTCGCACATGCCACATACGCACACCAATCAATTGCTATTGCGGACCGTTTTCCTGGCAAATAAGTACCCAGCATGGTCTTACTACACCAAAACATGTGTTCTTGGAGTTTCAACTTGCAGCGCGAGATAATAATCAGATAAATAATAAAATGGTATTTGACAACTTAAACGTGACTGAGGTTCTTTGAGATTAAACGGCCATGAGACACCTTCTGAAAAAAATTCAGCTTTTTGACTACACAGAGCCAATAATATTGCATGTGCATACCACACTCCGTGGTTGTATCTGGACTGGTATCAAAACATCGACACAGATCTGCAAATTTGCCAACAAGACTTTCGTACGTTGTACCCGACTTATTACTTCTCACTGGAACATCTGGAGTTGTTCAGACAGTCTGTCGTTGACATGTATCGGTAACGCTGGTGGTGCTAATTACAGTTGCTCTGCTGTGATGCCTTCTGATAAGAGACTGCTGTTGGAGGGTGCTGATGGCCGATTTATTGTCATCTATGCACTTGTAGGATATTCGCAGACATTTCTCAGATTCGTAATTAAACCTATTACATATTTAGATTTGTAATATCCTATCACGACGTGAAAGTCGGCCTTACTGAAAATTAGCTTGCGAAAATCAAAAACGTAATCAAAACAATTGCGGGGTCACACTGAAGATTTCTCCATCAAAATTGACTGGAAATGTCTCCGTGCAATTGGTCCCAACACAGCTTGCTCAGCTTAATGCTTCCAAACATAAAAACACCTCAGTAACATCAAAAATCAAGTCAAAGGTTACACAAATGCAAAAGACCTGTGGAATGCTAAGTGCTGTCGGAACTGTCTCTGGAATGAATCTGAAAAAAAGCGGTTGGTGTACGCATAAATAAATGAAGAGGTCTTCGTTTACTAGACCACAGGCTTATAATACCCTCGGGCAGAGGTCTTCAATTACCTGGTCGCAGAAGATCACGCCATTCATGAAAGCAAGGCCTCACAATCGTCCATTGACCAATATTGATTTACAGGCGATGGCAAAGTCAAAGATTTCGTGGTGTTTTTATGCGAGATGAAATTGCATCGATGATGCCACGCACATGTGAAAATGGCTTCGTTAATCTGGATTCAGCAGGCCCCGGCATACGTGGTAACACCTCAACATACTTTCTATTTTGACTCGTATGGACTTGCACCGCCAACTGAAGTTGTTAATAATTCATCACGGAGAGTTGGTGGACGAGAACCGTTTTATTCAAATTTACCAGTACAAACTCAGTTGGATAGTTCCATATGCGGTCATCTGGTAATTGAAGCGTTGCATGCACTGGAGAGTTTACCGACCCGCAAACACTTATCGGTTTTACATTAAAGCACATGTAATATTATACGACAATGTCTATTAACATTTACGGACGTTATTCTGCTCGACGACTCGGTCTTGATGTAGATCTGAGCCGATTTGCAACCAAAGCGGTTTCGTCTGGGTCGTGTTGTTGTTGTGATTTTTGAAGATCAAACTGGTAAACTAAACACGTCGAACGTAGACATTCAAGATATTATTGTCAAGTTGAAAGGCGACTTTGTAGTTCAAAAAATCTGGTTGAGCTCACAAAAACGGTTGAATCAGCGACAGCGGCGTATCGGTTGCTTTTATCAAAAACTGTGTTGATACAGCGAATGTTGCACTAAGACAATACGCGCAAGAAGAAATTGCTCACGTGCTTGAACCACCAAGTTTGGTAACTTCATCAACCTTAATTGTGTGAATATTAGGAGACGGAGAGAAATAAAGTGACTCCTCTATCTTAGCAAATGGTCGGCTTATTTTATATTTTATATATGGTGGTTTTGATTAAGCTAGAAGTCACACCTTAAAGGTGCTCAAGAGCTGATGATATTTGTTTATCATAACGGGAGCTAAAGGTTCGTGGAGTCGAATGGCGATGTTGATAATTGATAAGCGTCACCTTGGTTTTAGTTTTGTACCAACAATATCACGGTATACAAAAAAAAAAAAAAAAAAAAATAAAACGATGGTGAATTTTACACAGTTGCAATATCATCATCATTAGTTGCCAGTGATACAATTCAGTTCGAGACAATCAATATTTTCCGGATGAAAACTTCGCCGTTTTGCCGTTTGTGGTTAAGATTAGATTATTATTATTATTATTATTATTATTATTATTATTATTATTATTATTATTATATACGTAATGGAATATGACCGCGGCGATGAAGTTGCAGAATTAATAACAGACGTTGTGCTGGACCAGCTGAAAGCGGATGTCAGTATCAATAACAATATTGTTCCAGTTGTCGATGAATATCTGCGTCAACATGTTCTTACTAAGCCCCGTATGAATTATCATATAATTTTGCTAAGGGTCAAGTAGAAATTGCCATTTGGAATCACCCGGATGCACCACTACCAACTCGAGGCCAGCTTCGAATCATTAACACTTGCACGTGAAAACACTCATTCACTGACTGCAGCACCAGATGAAAAAGCATTCCAGGATTATTTTTGCACTGGTGAAGTGACATTCACCAATGTATCCACTCCAGTCACGTTCGCCATCGAATAACGTAAGACAACATTGACTCAGTTGAGAAAAGAAAGGTATCGACTGATATTTTACAAGGACACACTTGTTCAGGCAACAGCTATTGTGTAAAAACGATCGTTAGTTGTATAAAGTGCTGGCGTAATCGGAGTGTATTTCAATGAAAATAGTGCCAGACCACCCGAGCGCATAATCGCTAGAGATTTAAGTATTTGTGAGCTGAGGTTTTGTATGCCAATTACGCCAGCAAGAAAGGGTAAATGGCTAGATGTGAAAGTGCGTATTGCGCCTGCACGTGATTAACAGATCAGACAAAGTCTTAAAATACGCCATTGTATAACTGATAGAAGAAATATGACGGACCCCTAATGTTACCGACGTGAAAAAATAATCGAAGTAGAACAAGCAGCTGCGAGGTGAAATTACCAAGAGAACAGCGATGATCGTGAAACACAAACGCGCGTGTTTTTGGTAGTAGATGTTATTTGCGATATTGCTGGCGTAGCAACTGTTGGTCTTGGTGTGACTGAAATCACGACAACATCAGTGTGTATCTGGTGTCGCGAGCAAATTAATGGAAAATCACATTGTTACGCGCGCAAATAAGAAAGAGCGCAGATTTACAAACAGAGAAAAGCAAATTTAAAAAATCTTCATAAAGTGTGGGTATATTGATTGCTACCATAGAATTGCCTGTTTTAGTACATCATTTGCTGCAGGATTTGTTGTCGTTTCAATAATCACTGCAGAGTAGTACGAACGAAGAGTGGTTGTACCACTGGCCATCTTTGCCGAAATTTCCGTCCGGACGAGCCTCTACCCACCATACTGAATCACGTGTCTGCTTGCGTGTGTACGGTCAAAATTAAAAGTGAACAATGGACAACAGTAGTGAATGGGGCCACCCTAGCCTCAATGGGAATTAGCATTACAGACCCCCCACCCACCCGGGCCACTCTAGCCTCAAGGGAAAATTAACATGGAGAAAAACCCTGGGCCACTCTAGCCTCAAGGGGAATTGAACATGGGAAATAGTCTTGGGCTACTCTAGCCTCAAGGGGAATTGAACATAGAGAAAAAGTCTTGGGCCACTCTAGCCTCAAGGGGAATTGAACATGGGGGAATAAAGTGTGGGTCTATCTAGGGACAAGGGGGGAATTGAACATGGGATTTTTTTTTTTAATTTTTAAAAAAAATGGGGTAGGCAATTGAAAGTCATTCTCTTTTCGAAAAATATGGGTGGCCCTGAGAAGGGCCTTTGGGTTTATGTTAATGTATTCATTAACATAAAGGACATCTGCGACATCTTCTTGTCCTCAATCTGCGTCTTACTCGAGGGCCATAAATCAGTGTCCTCTTGAGGCAACCTTGTCTTTCTACGTATACTCTTCGTATCCACAGACTGGTGTCTCACTTGTCGACAACGGTCCACTTGGACCGGACATACATGAGCATGTCCGTCCTAAACATCATGGAAGACACAAGGGTGGATGATTCGACTGTGGTTGACATCTTGAAGCGACGAGAACAGGTGAATCAATGCAGTGAACTGCGCTTTTTTATAGGTAGAGGAAGGATTGAAACGGATTGAGTTTGTTGACCAATCCGAACACGCGTTACAAAATTCAGTCAGCCCGCATCCAATCCGAATAGAGCAGTCTGTGACGTCACGTGGTCTATATAGATTCGCTAGCGCTTGTGTGCAGTCAATCTATGCGACAGTGATTCAACATGACGGAAACTCAGAAAACGATCCATTGGGGTGCACCAGCAGGGGAGACTGCCCAAGGGAACCCGGACTTGCTTTCAGAAGAGGTGAATTGGGATTTTGTGGATTTTCTTACCTCGCAAGAATTTGTTCCGGAACCTTCGTTACCTTCTTCATTACCACAAGTGGAGAATTTTAGACAGAGACAGAAAGAAGAATTGGAGAAATTTATACAACGACAAAAGAAAGCGGAACAAGCTTTTCTCCTACAACAGCAGCAAGAAGAAGAGGTAAGAAAAAAACAACAGCAACAACAGCAAGAAGAAGTAGCAGCAAAGAAACAAGAGGATGAAAATCAAACGGTTACGGTACTGTTGGACATTTTAGCGGAGTTAAGAAGTCTGAAACAAATGTATCAGACTTCTTTATTACGACCGAAGAGAATACGACCTTCCCGAGCTAAACACGTTAACCCTGTGACTAAGCCTGCCGTACCACCCTTAGTGATTTCAACCCAATCATCATCAACATTACGCAGTCCAGAAGTAGGCCTTGAAAGTGGCAAAGGCTTAAGGCAGTTAAAGTTGATTGCTTGAACTCACCCCTACACCAAAACAAAAAGGCCCTTTTCAGGGCCACCCACATTTCTCGAAAAGAAATACAATTTCAATTTGCCAATAACTCAAAAAAAAACCAGCCCATTTTACCCCTATAGCACGTGTCTCCGTATGAGTGCTTGAGTGTACGTTCTTATTTTAAAATCAAAACTCAAAGACACTTACCTTATATCATTAATTTATTCTTTTATCCATTGTTACAATCCAATTCACAATTCACAACTCAACACTTTAATAAAAAGTTCATTGACGTCTTCTGTCTCCTTGTTTAGTCTCTCTGTTTTTAATTTCTTCACCGCCACACTCTTTTCCTCTTCTTCCTCCTCACTTTCTTCCCTTCTTCTTTTCTTCTCCTGTTTCTTTTTCTTCACCTGTCTGCCTTCTTCCTCTGAAAAATCCCTCTCTTCTTCTGAAGAATCCCTTTTTTCTTCTGATTCCTCTTGTTTCTTTTTTGGGCAATCTGGAGACCAATGTCCTTTTTCTTGACAATAATAACAGGTATCTTGACTTTTGTCTTTTTTAGCCCCTGTTTTTTTTCTTTTTTGACGGTCTGGACACTCTGAAGACCAATGCCCTTTCTTCTGACAGATATAGCAAGTATCTTGACTTTTATCTCGAAAGGAAGGAGAGTAGTCCGTGGGTTGGTCTGAAGAGAATTTTCTAATGACCCCTCGCAAAGCTCTGACGAAACGTTCGATTTGGCTAGTCTCTTTGTCTTTGTGCTCGGCTTGAGAATGAAATGAATAGGGAAAGGACAAAACACACACCCTTTTATATACGCTGGTCTGTCATGACTATAAATTAGTCTATGGTGTTTAAACTTGAGTCATTTGACGTTTTGCACTCAAGATGAAACGATCCTATTCATTCGAGAAGAAAGAAGAAGAAGAAAGTAAGAGGCAGAAACGTGATCTATCGCCTCGTACCAGGGCTGAAATCTTGGCACAAATTCATGCCAGTGATTTTAAAGAGGACACGAGTGAACCAGAATCCGAACCCTCTAAACCAAGTTCACCACCCTTAGTCAACCCTGAAAAATACTATTCCATTCGAGAGACGGAAAAGCGCTCCTCTAGAAAATTTAGAACCACGGCTTACAAATACACAGTGAAGTTTAAAGATTTCAAGGCTGAAGTGCCGTTAGAGAAAGCAGAAGTGTTTATCACTGGGGTGTGGGATTCTTTGCTCACCGCACTCAAGCGACAATGTCAACCCAAAGAAGACGATCGCTTGAGACTTTCCATACAACACGACGGTTTGAAATCCCCTGTTTGGATCGAGTTTAGCACCCCTGCAGAATTGACCGCTTCCAAAGTCATGGACAAGATTCAACACGTACAACAATCTAATGACCAGTTTGACATCACCGATGGAAAAGCCACACTGGACATGACCCACGTCTCTCCTCCTCAAGGGACTGGACGCAAAAAGGTCTTATTGGTGGACGACCTTCGCAACACCAAAACAAGTCTCGTCCGAATTAACAACCCTCAAGACCAGATGTGTTTAGCCCATGCCATCGTGGTGGGACGAACCTATGCCAACAAGAACGACACAGCAGAATGGAAAAGAGTCTGGAAAAATATTCGACAATCGGACCGAGCCAAACAACGAAACCAAGCAGAACTCCTGTTACAACAAGCTGGCCTGTCCAAAGACACACCCTGTGGCATTCCTGAAATGCAAAAATTGCAAGATGTCCTAGCTCCACGCTACACCTTGAAAGTGCAGCCTCAAGAAATGCGCGGGCCTCTGTTGTTTCGAGGCCAAGACTTTAAGGACGGAAAATACATTCATGTTTATTATCACGATGACCATTTCGATACCATTACCACTATCACCGGATTCCTGGGATACAGATATTACTGTGAGAAATGTGACCGTGGTTATAATAATCGAGAGCAACACAAACATTGTGGATCGAAATGCCCAGGATGTTTGGCCTCTCCACCCTGTCTGAGCGAAGGACCAGTACCTTGTTCAACTTGTCTGCGCACGTTTGTCAGCCCTGCCTGTTACCAACAACATTTGAAGACGCAAGGTTCACAGCAGAAATGTGCTTGTCAACTCCTGAGATTGTGCCCTACGTGTGGACAAAGCATACGTACCAATAGTACCAAGGCACACGTATGTCGAGGAAAGAAAAAATGTCACATTTGTCACCACATCGTGGACTTGGAACACCAATGCTACGTGCAAAAATACCAACCCCCACCAGAGAAAGAGGACGGTCACAACAAGAAAGGCAATTTCATCTTTTTCGATTTAGAATGCATGCAAGAGACCGGCATTCACATTCCTAATTTTTGCGTGGCTCATCGAGCGTGCGAGAAGTGCATTCAAGAACCTATCTTCAGTCATTGCCCTCACTGCAGCAAGATTCCTGGAGGGCGTGAAAAAATCTTTCGGGGATCGAACACGTTAGCCGATTTTGCCCAATGGGTCTTAGACCCCATCGACAAGACGTGGAGCCAAGAGGACATCGAACGTTACGGAGATTGTCATCGTCATGGCACGGTGATGGCTCACAATTTTTCCGGATACGATGGACAGTTTCTTTTGAGATACTATACGGAAGAAGGCACCGAGCGTCCTAAAGTGACTTTGAACGGAGCCAAAATCATTTTCATGCAAGTGGGACAAGTACAGTTTAAAGATTCGATGAGCTATTTGGCCATGCCTTTGAGCCGAATGCATAAAACGTTTGGAATGACAGAAATGGCTAAAGGGTACTTTCCACACTTTCTCAATACGGAAGCCAATCAACACGCCGTTCTACCCCATTTACCTGAGGCTCACTATTACGACCCCGACAACATGCGTACCGAACAACGAGAAGCTTTCTACGCTTGGTACCAGGCTCACGCCTCGGACCCTTTCGACTTTCAGGAAGAAATGCTAAAGTATTGTCGTTCCGACGTGGACATTTTACGGCGTTGCTGTGGAAAATTTCGAGAACTGTTCATGGAACACGGAGGGGTCGATCCTTTGAAAGAAGCTTGCACCATTGCCAAAGCGTGTTCCTTAGTGTATCGACAACGATTCATGCCTGAAAACACCGTGGCTGTCATCAGCCCTCAAACGACCAACTTTGTCAAACGTCAATACTCGGTCAAAGCACTACGTTGGTTACATTACTTGTGCGACAAGGAAGACAAATGGATTCAGCATGCTCGCAACGGAAGGGGTGAAAAGACCATTGGAACGTATTCGGTAGATGGCTGGGACTTAGAAAACCCCAAGATCGTGTACGAGTTTAACGGTTGCTTATTTCACGGATGTCCCGTCTGTTTCCCTGACCGTGGCACTAAAAATCAGTTTTTGCAACGGACCATGGAAGACTTGTACCAGGACACTTGTCAGCGACGCCTAAAGTTGGAACAGGAAGGATACCAAGTGGTGGAAATATGGGAACACGAGTACGATCACCGTATGAAAACCGATCCCGAGTTTAAACGCCTCGTGGAAAGTTACCAGTTCATGGACCCGCTGAACCCGAGGGATAGTTTGTTCGGAGGAAGGACCAATGCCACCTGTTTGCTGTACCAAGCCGACGAAGAGAAAGGAGAAGAAATGAAATACTTGGACGTGTGTTCGCTGTATCCCTACGTGTGCAAATATTGTCGCTTTCCTACAGGGCACCCGCAATTGTTAACGGAACACATCGACCTGAAAAACTTTCGACAATACGAAGGCTTGATCAAGTGTAAAGTTTTACCTCCCACGAACCTATACCATCCCGTCTTACCTCACCATTGTCAAGGCAAACTGATGTTTCCATTATGCCGTACTTGTGCCGAAACGTGCAACCAAGACCAACCTTGTCAGCACACCCAGGAAGAACGTGCCTTGACGGGAACCTGGGTCAGCGTAGAATTGTTCAAAGCTCTGGACATGGGATACCAACTGTTAGAAGTGTACGAAATTTGCCACTTTCCCAAGACACAACAATACCACAAGGGTGATCCCAGTCAGAAAGGCATTTTCGCCGACTACGTGGATGCCTTTTTGAAACTGAAACAAGAAGCCAGCGGCTATCCGTCCTGGTATCACACTCCCGAAGACCAAATACAATTCAAAGAGAAATACTATGAACAAGAAGGCATCACTTTAGACCACATCGAGAAAAACGAAGGCAGGCGATCGTTTGCCAAAGTGATGTTAAATTGCTTGTGGGGTAAAATGGCACAACGACCGTGTTTACCCAAGACGGAATATTTGACAGAACCTTCCTGCTACTTCCAGATGATTCACGACAAAACCAAATACATGAAACACGTGGACGTCGTTCACGAGGATTTGATCTTGGTCAATTACGAAGAAGATCTGGACTTTGTACAAGACGACCCTTTTGGAAATGTCATCATTGCGGCTTACGTGACAGTCCATGCTCGCTTAAAATTGTACGAAGCTCTAGAACGGTTAGGTGAACGCGTCCTGTACTTTGACACGGACAGTTGCATTTACATCCATCACCCGATTCAACATCACCCTAACATCGAAGGAGACCGTTTTGGAGCCTGGACAGACGAGCATTCCGACGACAAGATTCTAAGTTTCGTCAGTGGCGGTCCTAAAAATTATGGCTACGAATACCGGGACAAACAAGGAGAAGTGCACACGACGTGCAAAGTGAAAGGACTGACTCTGAATTATCGTACCAGTCGTGTGGTCAACTTTGGGGTATTGAAAGAAGCCTTGCAATCGGGAGAGGATGAACACTTTAAAGTGACCACCTATCAACCCAACAAGATTGTACGTTTACCCACTCATCACATCGTCAGTAGGCCCTTGGAAAAAGTCTATCAAATCGTGTACCAGAAGCGAGTGCGACTTCCCAATCATTCACCTTACCGTATGGACACGTCGGTATTGGTCTGTATATAAGACGGAACCCTAGGCAAGATCGATAGTTCATTGTGACTACCAAGACCGAGGGAACAAGATGAATACTTTCAGAGAAACAGGAAACAAGTTGTTTAGAAAGGCACAATTCAAGTGTGAGGCTTCTGAAGTGGAATGCGATTGTGAGCCTTGCGATAGGTACGATGCTGTACGTTGTGACCTTAGCGATGCCGTAAAGCATCATGGGAACTTTAGTGTCACTACCCCTATCATGGAAAGGGATGATGTGCGTGTCCAACCTGATGGATGCGAAAGCGATGCCGCTCGTCCTCTTGGACATTTTACTGGGTTTCGTTTTAAAGGGGAATGTTCACCTTCACGTCTACCCCCCATACGGATGTCATCCAGCCCTGAACAAACTCATGTTCATGTCACCCAACCCTCATCGAAACGAACCTGTGAAAGACGAATATTCGTTTCCTGTGCGTTTGTCGGAATACTGCGACTTTGAAAATCGTCTTCAATCGTTCAAAGGAAAATGGCCTAAGTATCTGGAAGGACCGACCCCCGAAGAATTAGCCAGAGCCGGATTTTTCTACTTGGGCGAAGGAGATAAAGTCAAGTGTTTCAGTTGCGGTGTGTCACTTCACCACTGGGAACCGCAAGATTCGGCCTACGTAGAACATGCTCGATGGTCACCGAATTGTCATTACTTACCCTTAGTGGGACCGAGACATTGAAGTAACTTACCATAATCTGTTCATGGATACTTTACAAGAGAACATTCGTGCTTTGCCTGTGGAGTTGAGAGAACGCATTTACCGAGAACTGATCAAAATACAAGTGAAACGCAAACGCAAAGTTATTCAACTGTTTTTAAATTATGCTCTGTTCCAAAGTATAAGAAGACTGATTATGAGTGGATATTACATCAGGTACAAAGGTAAACGAGGCTATTGGCCACCACCCAAGGATTCCAAAAACAGTGTATATACTTATGGATACTTTACAAGCGAACATTTTGGGCTTGCCTGAGGAGTTGAGAGAAAGGATTTACCGAGAACTGGTCAAGATACAAGTGAAACGTAAAGAACAATTGCATCCGTTACGTCACCAGATCTTTAACCACTGGTACCTGAATGGTATAAGAGGACTGATTCGTCAGAAATTTTTTCAGTGGTCAGACCTTGTTGAACACTTTCAGTTTGTGAATGATGATGAACTAGACGTTCGTAATTTTGGTTACTTCGAGATTCACTTACTGCAACGTATTGAGGAAGACGAGTTAAAGGATTACCAACATTTGTTACATGGAATCTGCTTAGAGAAAGACGAAACATTTAGACAAACTCTGACGTTTCAGTTACAGTATGTAACATTTAAATTCCCTACTGGAGAACGAACATGTCTAGTTAGAAATTACCTTTATTGCTTCCGAAACAAAGAGACTATAAAATCAAGTTGCCATGCCACGGATTATGTCACATATTATTGAACAGATTCCGTGGAAGGAACTCAATGACCATATTCAAACCGTGGATCATTACCATCGATTATTACAAGAACTGTATCCATTCAATTTGGGTCGACAAGTGGTGTATGTCTTAGTGACTTGTTTTCTGGGATTTCGTTGACCAGCCGATTCTTTGTGGACTCTTTACGATCAGTACTTACCACCTCAATGGCCTTGAATGGTCACGAAAAACTCCTTTTGCTCAAAGCCTTGCGTTTTCATCTGGATACTTCTCGACCTCTACGGGAAAAAAAGATTCGTCAACGTTTAGCTACCCAAGACGTGTATGACGATGTGTGTGTAGCTTGTGACTTACATCCCCATTGGACAGATGTCCGTGCCTGGAAAGAATGGGATTTTGAGGCTTGGACCCAAGAAGTGGCCCAGTATGCACGAGAGTTGTTCAAGGAAAAAAGTTACTTTTCAACCCGTGTTAGTGACGGTGCCAGAAGAACCCGTCACCCAGGACGAGACTGTTGTGGACAGGCCTGAAAGACCCTTTCGGGAGGACACTTGTGTGACCTTACCCCCTACTATAGAACTGGTTAGAACATTACCCAGAACATGTTGTTGTACAGACACTTGTTTTTATAACACGTTAATGGTTATCATGTGCCTTTTATCCTTGTACTTAAGCCTTTGGCTTTTATGTATTTTTGTCTTTCGTATTCATGTTTGAAAAAAACATTCAATAAACGTGTTCTGAAAAAAAGTATATAAACTCTTGTCTTGTTTGTTTTCGTGTCACAAGTGACATTTCTCACACTATGGCTACCTCTGCTGTCTCTGCTCCCTCTTCCTCTACTGTCAAAGTCATCGACGAACACTTAGATCGTGCCAGTTGGGAGGCTTTGTATCTTCGCCATCCCTTTAACATGCTCATTGCTGGACCTAGCGGTTCAGGCAAAACCGAATTCGTCAAACGTTCGATCGAACATAAACATCATTTGATCGATCGGCCACCTCAACGGATCGTGTGGTGTTACAAAGAGTGGCAATCAGCGTACAGTCTCTTGCGAGAAAGTCAAGGCGATTCCATCGTGTTTGTGGAAGGCATTCCTAAAGAAGACGACGGCATCGTCTCTGACTCCCGTCAAACCCATTTGGTCATTTTCGACGACATCTTAGGAGAAGACGAGAAGAAATTAAACTGTGGTTCACGCGCAAGGGGCATCATCGTAATACCAGTGTCGTTTACATCACCCAAAATTTGTTTCAACAAAGTAAAGCCCATCGTACTATCAGTCTCAATGCGCATTACGTGGTCTTGTTTAAAAGCCCTCGAGATAAATCGCAAGTGCAAGTCTTAGCCAAACAGTTAGGAACGCCTTGGCTGACTCAGGCGTACGACGATGCCACTCAAAAGCCACACGCCTATTTACTCGTCGATTTGAAACCTACGACTCCCGAGGATTTGCGATTTCGTACCCACTTGTTTCACCACTGGTGCCAAGACGGAGGGCCTGTCCTGTACACGTCTCCGTCCTCGACTTAATTTCACTCCACATAAAAAAAATCTATAAAAACCTCAGACCCTTTTCGTCTGTCTCACACACAGTGTGAACATGACGTCCCTTCAGTCGCATCTTCCCGTCAAATTGATTCGTGCCTTGTATGGCATCAGTCGAGAAAAAAATCCACAAACACGAGCCCGTGTCTTAGAAGCTAGTCTCAAAGAAGTCTTACGATGGTTCACGGTGACGGCACGTCAAATACTCCAAGGAATCATTCAGATTCCTCATCAAACCAAACGCTTTTTCGATCGAAACAAAGTCGCTTTGGTCCAACTGGCCGATCCCCGCATCGACACTCAAACAAAAAAAACAAACCATTTTGAAACCTGGAGGGAGCGGTACTCTAGGAGGGGTCATCATTCGTTCACTCTTAAGATGGGATCCTAATGCCCCCAAAGTTATCCCCAAGAATAAAGTCCAACGAAGCCCCAAGAAGAAAAAGAAAAAGTCCAGGTCCCCAAAGAGAAGAAGAACTTCTCCAGTGGCGGGACCCTCCTCTGACCAGACACCACCCCGGAAAAAGAAAAGAAGCCCCCAGAAAAAGAAAAGTCCACAGAAGAAAACTAGTCGCAAGAGAGGCACTTCGGCCAGGACGCAACTTTACACTCGCAAACCACGACCTGCCACGGCAGTGACTGTGTCTCCGGCAGCCTCACGTTCATCCACTTCTCCATTAATGACACCAAGAACTGAAGAGTACTTGGAGACGTTGATCACACCAAGAACTTCTCCGTTGACGACCCCAAAAAGAACTTCCCCAGTGGCAGGACCCTCCAATTTAGTGGAGTGGCTGCTGCTCACAAAGTACCTTCTCCCAAAATCAAAGTCCATGAAAGATCGGGCATGTTACAAAGTTTACTGGATTTGTCCAAGCAAGACCTGGCTCGATTTAGTCCGTTGCGTACCCCTGCACGACATGTCATGCCTGTCCTCAAACTGATACGACGTAAAGACAATCAGTGGCGACGTGTTCCAGTATAAAAAAGGCCTGTGACCAAGTCGGGGTATCAGTGTTTTTTTTCGGTGCTCCTGAAGACTCAAAGATGTCACCCTCCAGAAAACCCCAAGGAAAGAAAAGAAAAGGACTACCACCACGTTTAGTCAAACATGGGGACATGTTATCTGTCCTGTCCAAAGCTTCTCCACCTCTACGAAAAAAACTCATTCAATCGGCCTCCAAAGAGGTCATCGATACCGTGTGCGAATGTTGTTTGAACGTTTTGAAAGGCACGATCCCTTTGTCCAAACACCAGAAACAATGCTTAAGCAAACATCGTCACGTTCGTCGCCAAATGGTTCAAAAGAAAATTCCCATTCGTCAAAAGAAGATGATGTTGGTCCAACGTGGAGGCATTTTGCCTCTCTTGGTAGGCCCCATACTGAAAGGAGTCTTGGGGACCATGTTGGGAGGACTGGTGGGAGCAAGATAAAAAGGCCCTCGGAAGTCCCAAGATCTCAGAATCGACCCCTGACAACCCCATGGAAGGACGAAAACTAGCTTTAGTGCCTTACAAACGATGGATGGAATACCATCGATGGCAAGAACAACGCACCCCGCATTTACCTCCCAATCCCAATTTGAGCGAGATGTCCCAGTTACAACACGAATTGCAGTCCTTGATGGATCGCCACGATTTGTCCGAAACAGAAAAATCGCAAAAGTACGTTCAACTTTTGCAACGACTGCAACTCTTTCACCAGAAAGCTTTAGACGACACAGCTCTACCCACTCTGAAAGATTTTAAGACCTTGATGAAAAGTCCAGCACCATCACCGGTACCAGTACCAGTACCACCAGTACCAGTACCACCACTACCAGAAAACAAGACAGAAAAAGGAAAAGAAGAAGAAGAAGAAGGGTTTCAAACTCCACCAGAAAAAGTACGCAAGTTAACAACACCACCTACCTCCAGAATTGGATGGATTAAAAAGATAATGGCCACCCCTTCTTCAACACAAGAGAAAAAGAAAGTGAAGACAGAAGTGAAGACAAAAGTGAAACAAGAACCGATATCCCCCGCTCAGACATCCTCCTCTTCAACACCTATTGCCGGTCGCACACGCAAAGCATTGCAATCCAAGAAAATACCCCAAGAGAAAAAGAGTAGCATCCTCCAAGAGTGGGTGTCTTATTAACACACCAACCAACGCAAAAAAAATGGAAAAAGTCTTAGCCAGCATTTACTACGAACCTTCGCATCCTGCAGGTTACGCAGGAGTTCAAAAATTGTATCGTGCTGCCAAAACTCGACTGAAAAATCTCCGTTTACCTCAAGTAAAACGATGGTTACAAGAACAAGCTACCTACACTTTACACAAACCCATTCGACGCAAGTTTGCCAGAAGTCGCACCCGAGTGGAAGGCATCGATCATCAATGGCAAGCCGATTTAGCCGATGTCTCTCATTTGGCCAGTTACAATCGTGGCTACAAATATTTGTTTTGTGTCATCGACGTCTTTTCCAAATTTGCCTGGGTCGTGCCCTTGACTTCCAAATCGAGCAGCGAGTTAGTGCGAGCCCTGCAACGGGTGTTGAAACAAAGCGGTCGTCACCCTCTTCGATGGCAAACGGACAAAGGCACCGAATTTCTGAACCAAGCTTTCCAAAAAGAATTAAAGAAACGTGACATTCATTTTTTTACCACCGAGAATCCCGAAACCAAAGCCAGCATCGTGGAACGTTTTCAAGGCACTTTGAAAGAACGCATGTGGAAATATTTTACACATCACCACACTCTGAAGTACATCGACATCTTACCGCACCTGGTGCAAGCGTACAACCAATCTTACCACCGAAGCATCGGACGTGCCCCGCAATACGTGACTCCCGACATCGAAGTGTTGGTGTTTGAGCGTCTGTTCGGTACGTCCCCGACGAGGGCTGTCCCCAAGAAAAGTGGAGAGTTGGCCGTAGGATATTGGGTGCGCATTGGCAAAACCAAACGCACTTTCGACAAAGGTTACTTACCTAACTGGACGACCGAATTGTTTCGTGTCACTGGACGAGTGCATGGTCGTCATCCTGCCGTCTATAAATTGGAAGACATGAACGGAGAAGTGCTCAAAGGAACGTTTTATTTGCCCGAGTTACAACGTGTCACCAAAAAAGAAGACGACGTGTACGACATCGAAAGCATTCTCGAACGCAGAACCCGTAAAGTGGGCAAACGACGTGTCAAAGAAGTCAAAGTACGTTGGAAAGGATATCCACCCAGTTTTGATTCTTGGATCGACGCTTCGCAAGTCATCGACTATAAAAAGAAGTGACCATCATGCCTTTTCACACAGACGCAGCTACGTCGACCACTGCTTCACCTAGTTCTTCTCTGCAAGATTTACAAAAACAACCCTTGTGGGTGTGGTGTGGAGAACGTGTGCCTAAAACGCAAATCGTCTTTTTCTGCCAAATCTTCGTGGTGTATTGTGTCATCGGGGCAGCCATTGCCAATTTGAGTTTGCAACAAGGAGACAAACAATTGTGGACCATTTTATTGAGCAGTTGCATCGGTTACCTGCTTCCCAATCCCTCCCTGAAATTCTCTTCGAACGGGAACCACGGGAACCTTGTGTCCAGTGCCAGTGCCAGTCACCACTCCAACCACAATCACAACCAGAACCCCATTTTGGGCGGAGACACGCCTCTGACGTCCACTAACCCCTCAGACAGCCACAGAACTCTGGAATTATGAGTCACCAAAACCAATTTTACTTAACCTTACCCAGTGACAGTTCCATGGAGGTGTTTCCCCACAACACGTTGTGCTGTTACACGGCCAAATTACCTCAGGCCATCCAGTTAGATCACGAAGCCCATTGGGAAGTGGCTTTAGTGGAAATGATTCACCCAACACAAATCCAAAACATCACTGAAACTGAAAACTTTTTTGAGGTCGAAATCATGAACCAACAATTACAAGACACCATGAATGACATCGGGTTTTCAGGCAACATAAGTCCAGCCAACAATCCAGCCTTCAATATCTACACCTTGAAATTTCCGGCAGGGTTTTATTTTAGTGGCCAACATTTGGTGGACACCATTGCTTCCAGGTTCGAGTTAGCCTTTGGCAAAGCCCTGAACAAAATCAAAAAAAGTTTCACCCTGGAGTACCATAAAGTGGCTCGTCGCTTACTGATCAAAATTTCAAGACACTCAAACGTTGTCCCTCAGGTTCAATGGTAGTTTGTTTGAAATTTTGGGTGGACATGCAGGAATAGTCGCAAACAATTGGAGCCCCAAGATCAACAGTAATATGGATTTTTACAGAGCTTTTGGAAACCTGGTAGAACTGAACCAAGGACTGAATTTGATCTTTGTGTACTCCGATGTGGTGGAGTATAACGTGGTGGGACACACCTCCGTGCCGTTACTGCGTGTCATTCCTTTCAAAGTGGATAGTACCACAACCAGTGACCAGGAAGGTAGAAACACTTACCACGTCCACCGGGAATTTGTACATCCTCACTATTTGCCTGTCAGCAAGTCGTATTTGGACACGGTCAACATTGCTATAAAAGGAGATCTGGGACAAAATATTCCATTCACCAAAGGAAAAGTCACGGTGAAACTCCATTTTCGAAAACGGTTCTCTCACGACTCGTAAGTAAGTCATGTATCCAGTGTACCGAGGGGTTGCTCGACAGCGAGGACACGGTTTAGGAGATATGTTAAAATCAGCCTTTCGTTCAGTGGCCCCGGTGTTGAAACCGATGGTGACACGCGGATTGCACGCCTTGAAAGATGCGGCACTGACACAAGGCAAAGAATTTCTCCAAAATGTCATCATCGACAAACAAAACCCTAAAGAAGCCATCATGAGGGCAAGCAAAAATGTCTTGCTGCAAACGGGCAAAGACCTTTTGGGCGGACGAGACACACCTATAAATGCCCTGCACGCTACCGAGTCAGGCATTCAGCAAGGACAAGGCAGAAAGAGACGACGAAGAAAACACCCTTTCACCAGACTTCAAGCTAGAAAGGCCAAGAAAAGAAGAACCGTTCGAGACTTAGACGTTTTCGATTATTGAGACACAGAAAAAAATGATGCACCGAGAGTCTTGCGCCTGTTCCAAGACGGAACTGGATCTGTTTGCCATGCCACCCACCATGATGACCATGCAAGAATCCCAATGGGTGGAATTTCATCCCGTCTCCTCACTGGCCGATTCCGCTCCCATCGAGTTTGAAATCAAAGGACAGCCCGAAGATTACATCGATCTGAATAGTAGTTACTTGTACTTGAAAGTCAAAGTTCAAGATAAGGATGGAAATGCTATAGACACTGAGCTAGTAGCTCCCGTCAACAATTTCATGCATTCCTTGTTTAGCGGAGTGGACTTGTACTTGAATAACAAACTAGTCAGTAGCAGCATGGATACTTACCCTTACCGAGCGCACCTGGAAAATCTCTTGACGTACGGAATAGACGCCAAGAACACTCATCTGAATGCCTGTGTGGTATGGGAAGCTGACGATGCAGGCCAGTTTGAAACATTCAAAACTGCTGCAGACAAAGACAACAATGCAGGATTTGTAGAACGAAGAGACAGAATCAAAGACGGAAAGAGTTTAGAACTGATGGATCGTTTGCATTTGGACATGTGGTTGCAAGAGAAATATTTGCTAAACGGGGTGGATGTCCGCCTGAGACTGAATCGGAGCAGTACCGCTTTCCATTTATTGGCTGATAGTGACGATAATTACAAAACCAAAATCCAAGAAGCCAGACTCTACGTACGCCGCGTGGAAGTGTTACTAGAAGTGGGAAACGACATCAGTCAGACGTTGAGCAGAACGACCGCCAAGTATCCGATCCGACGTGTGGAAGTGAAAACCTTCACCATTCCTAGGGGACAGCGATCCATGATCGAAGATCATCTGTTCCAAGGACAGTTACCCAAACGTTTAATCGTTGGTATGGTCGAGAATACAGCCTTCAACGGAGCTATCGCTAAAAATCCTTTCTACTTTCAACACTTTGACGTGTCCAAGATCGAAGTCAGTCGCGATGGCAAGACCTTGTGTACCCGACCTTTCGAACCTAAATTTGGTGACGGCAATTATTTGAGGTCGTACTTGTCCCTGTACGAAGCCACTGGACAGTTAGGAACCAACACCAGTCACGGCATTACGTACGAGGATTACGCAGGAGGCTACGTTTTGTGGGCTTTCGATTTCACTCCAGACCAATGCAGCGACGAGGGACATTTCCACCCTATAAAATCAGGCCAGATACGTGTGGAACTTCAGTTTGCAAAGCCACTGGACGAGACAGTGAACGTCATCCTGTATGCAGAATTCGATAATACCATAGAAATCAACAGTTTGAGAGAAGTCATTCTAGATTACTAGAAACCATGGAAGACTGTTATCCCTCTTTACCTAGTGGAGAAACTTTAAAGATGAAATGTGAGGAAACTGTGGAAGAAGAATCCCATGACAAAGACGAAGAAGATATCATAATGAAGTCAAGATGGCCAGAACAAGAAGCCCATTTAGTCTGCTGTTTTGCCAAACACTTGGTCGAAAAAATGACGGAATTGATCAAGAAAGAGTGTTATGGATGTCAAAACGATCATCCCAGTCAAATTCAACACGATAAATGCCTGATGTTGAGTCAAGAAGAAAAATTGGACGAGTATCTGGACGAAGCTTGGAGTCTCATCTCGGACGAAGACGTGTGGCATCAGTGGTATAAAGACTTGCGTGAACATTCTTGTCCCCCATTAACCACTCAAGAGATCCATCGTATCGAAGCTCTCTTGAATCAGAGTGAGGAGACGAATCGAAGAAACGGTTATTTGTCAGACATTTTCAAGCAAAAAGTCAGGATCGAATTGATGACTTATTATTACCTGTGAAGAAGAAGAACAAAACACACAACACATGGATACCTGGGAACTTTATTACCTTTTGAACCACAGTTCGTATACGGCTTCTTGGAATCCTGTCGTCTGTGCTAAAGATGAACTCCCTCATCGCAAACCTAAAGACCATCAAGCTTACGTGATCAACATGGACGACAGTCATCTCCCAGGAACCCACTGAGTAGCCTTTTACTTTCCTCAAGAAGGATGTGGAATATTTCGATTCGTACGGATTGCCTCCTTTGGAAGACGATATCATCGACTTTATGAGAAGAAATGCTCAGACCACCCGATTCAATAATGTGAAATTACAAGGCACAGATTCCTTGGTGTGTGGACAGTACTGTGTGTATTTTCTGCATCATCGCATCCTGGGCTATTCCTTAGAACATTTAGTGACTCATTTTGATCCTCGTCATTCTTCTAGAAACGATGTGAAAGTAGATCGATGGTTTTGTGACCATTATGCTTATCTTTTGTCTCAAGCTAGGAAACGTAGTGTCCATCAATGGCCTAATGACTTCCAACAGTGGAAATCACAATTTCCTTCACAACGTTGTCAGCCCTGTTTAAAGTAGACTGTAAATTGAAAAAAAATGATTGTCATTTGTTTAAAAAATGTTTGATGTTATAATGTTGGATTATTGTTTAAAAAATATGTTAGAGTTGTTGTTGTTTAGTGTTAAGTGATTTTTGAATAAAAAATGTTGCGTTTTGAAAAAAATGCCTTTGTCTTTTGTTTAGGTATAAGAATGTTTGATTGATGCTCTTTAACTTCTTACTATCCCTCTCATGACACTCATTGAACGTTGCGACTCGAAAACCGTGTGGGGGATGTTTTCCTTCACGTCCGCGCTTTGACTTTAAGAACCGGGGTTGTTTCCAGTCTAACCATCCATTGTCGACTCATCCTCCTACGAAGATGTGCTCCAAACTAGCTAAGCTAAACAAAGCCTACGTGAATTTGCATAGGGTCAGACACAGTCTGATACCGAAGCCAGAAGAGATAGAGAATGTGAGAATGTTAAAAGTCACTGAAGACCTGATAGAAGAGCTCTTCAGAGAAGAAGTGAACAGGGAGAAAGAAGAATGGACAGAGAAGTACAGACTTCAGAGACAGCAGCAGCAACAGCAACAACAACAACAACAGCAGCAGCAGCAACCTGAAGCTGACAGAGGCTTTGTCGATTGCCGTATCGACATCAAAGAGTTCTTCTTCTCTTTCCGAAGAAGCAGACCTATCGCCAGAAAGTCTATCCCCAGAGGACATCGCATTCTTAGAAACTAAAAAAAGATTGCCATAGCAAACAACAACAAAAAAAACAGCCCTTTTCAGGGCTACCCCAGCACTCTAGAAAAGAAATAACCATCAATTTGCCAATGTTTGTAGGTAGAGTAGTGTGAATATAAACACTAACTCTTTTTTTTTAAAAATGTGAGGGTATGTGTTTGTGTATAAGATTGTGTGTTTGTAAGTGCTCACGTACGTTGGTATGGATAGTAGATTAAAATGATGTCTTTTTTTGGTGTTTAAGGTGTAGATTTGGGGTTAGATTGGATTGCTTTGCGTATGTGAATAGTCTATTGAAGTGATTAATAAAAAAATTTTTTTAGAATAGGAATGGGTAGCATAAAAAGTGAGTGTTTCTTTTAGGTCCGCGCGTTGTTTTTTTTTTTTGGTCATGATCTAGGTAAGATCAATTTTATGTTTTTTAGGGGGATGTTTTCCATCACGTCCGCGCTTTCAGTATAAATTGAAACTCGCCCGGCAGTCTAGCTACCCTTGTTGATTGGTCAACACCACCAGAAGAATGAACACCAGAATTGTGAAACTGCTAGAACTCCAGATGCACCTGGAATATGCCAGGCGCATAGTAAATGAACTATCCGCGGAAGCCATAGTAGAAGAGGCAAGAATAAAGAAGGAAGAGGAGGAGAGAAGATAGAGGGAAGAGGAGGAAAAGAAAATAGGAGAGAGGATGACTTACAAGATACCAGAGACAGAGGATTGGGGTGCTGAAGCCAATCATCCCGCCTCTGCACTCCCAAGAAGAAAGGTGAAAGGAGACTGGGGAAGAAGATGCGTGTGTGGCGCCAGGCCAGGAAGGTGCCATCATTAGATAGGTGCATCTAGAGTTCAAAAATAAAACAACAGCCCTTTTCAGGGCTACCCAATACTCTAGAAAAGAAATAACCATCAATTTGCCAATGTGTGTAGGTAGAGTAGTGTGAATATAAAAACTAACTCTTTTTCATAGTGCGAGTGTATGTGTTTGTGTGTTTGTGTTTGTGTTTGTAACTGCTCAGGTACGTTGGTGTGAATAGTAGATTATGGGTTTCTTGATTGTTTCTTAGCGTATGTGGAGAGTATAGTTTGGGTTTTGTAACGGCTCACGTACGATTGTGTGGATAGTAGATTATGGATTTAGTTTTAATGATTTGCGTGTGTAAATAGTAGATTTGGGGTTTGTTAAATGTTGCTTCACTTATGTGGATAGTATATTACATGAAATGAGAAAAGTAGGGGATGTTTTCTTTCACGTCCGCGCGTTGTTTGGTCATGATCTAGGTAAGATCAATTTTATGTTTTTAGGGGGATGTTTTCCATCACGTCCGCGCTTTCACTATAAGAACTCACAAGGTTTGATGTTGGAACCATTCTACGGAATAAAGACAAGGAAGATGGTAGCTGTAACAGAATTGTTTAACCAGTTGAAGGACATTTGGTATTGGATGGTGGATGGAGCTTATGCAGTGGAAAGGATTGAACGAGAATAGAAGCATGAAGTTACCGGAGATTTTGTCAGAAGACAAGTGACCAACCTGAAATTAGCTATGGATTTGGTGAAAGAGATGATAGAAGAAGAAGTAAAAAGGCTAAGAGGCTTTATAGATCCAGAGTATGTAAAGATTGGCCACTTAAAGGAAGCCATGGATAATGTGATAGAAGTAAGGTGCTTTTTGGAAGACGTAATGGAATGGACAGAGTGGTCCTTTGTCAAAAAAGGCCTAGACCAGCTTAAGAAATCGGAAGAACTTATGAGAAAAGTAATGGAGGAAGAAGTAAAGAAGATCAAAGACAAGTGGAATAAAGAACGAAAGGATAAGGAAAACTTAAAGAAAAAAGAGGACTTTGACAAACTCAACAACAATTGTATCAAGATACAAGAGAAGTTCAATGGCTATGGGTCACCCAGACTGGTTACCTGAAAAAGAAAAGAGGAAGAACAAAGGAATTTGGGGAAAGATTAGGGGCTGGATGAGGAAATGGAGGAAATAGAAGAAGAAGAAGCAGAAGAAAGCCAAAGGCCCTTTTCAGGGCCAGCCCACATTTCTCGAAAAGAGAATGACTTTCAATTGCCTACCCCTTTTTTTAAAAAAAATTAAAAAAAAAATCCCATGTTCAATTCCCCCCTTGTCCCTAGATAGACCCACACTTTATTCCCCCATGTTCAATTCCCCTTGAGGCTAGAGTGACCCAAGACTTTTTCTCTATGTTCAATTCCCCTTGAGGCTAGAGTAGCCCAAGACTATTTCCCATGTTCAATTCCCCTTGAGGCTAGAGTGGCCCAGGGTATTTATCCATGTTAAATTTCCCTTGAGGCTAGAGTGGCCCGGGGGGAATCTGTAATGCTAATTCCCTTTGAGGCTAGGGTGGCCCCATTCACTACTGACAACGCTCAGAAAGGGGCTAAATGGCTATGGTGGGTAGAGACGAGGACAGATGGAAAGGCTGCAAAGTGCGCAAGTACGGCAAAAACCCCAGTTACATACTACTCGGGTCGTTTTGGCCGGATTTTATTTTTGGCCCATTCTATCAGCAGGTTTGGCCTGGGGCGATTCGGCCGGCATGTAAATGTAACCTAGATATGTGACCTTGACCTTCAAGAAAATACAACACAGCAACACACTCTATTGTTCGAATGTGTAATAATAATAATAATAGTAATGATAGTTGTTGTTGTGGGTTTAACGCCATTTTTCATCACACGACGAACTATGGGGGCGCTCACCAGATAATATGTACTTTTGAGAGAGTGACTTATGTAAGGTGAAGTAGTTCGCATTTAAAACATGCACAATGGAGAGAATGTTGGCATACCTCTATGCTACATTAATGTAATGTGGATGATATTTCTTTTGGATATTGTACTTTTGGAAATTTTACATGATTTAAGCACACTGCTAACTAAAATGACTGCTCCCTTGTGTTAAAAAATCAGCCTGAATTAGTCTAAAGTACACTATACATAGCAGCTATCAAAATAGGGAAAATGAATTTTGCCAGACTAGACAATACCAGCTTCTGAAAGTGCAATGAATGAATTACCAAATATATCAAATGTAAAAAAAGTTATCGGCTCTTTTTTTATACAATTTACCTCTGAAGTTCAGGAAGTGAAAATGACCATGTAGAGCTAGCACTTTTTTGAAAGATGCTCATCTGAAGTAAGGCCAAGCTGTATACTCTATAACCCATAGTACACCCATCAATCATACACCAAAATAAAGGGAATTAAAAGTTCTTTGCATTATACCTAAGATATACAAGGTCTTTTTTAAATAGACAGTATAACCAGTGAGGAAAGCCGGGGAAATTCTTTTTCTTTAAAATCCTAAATGCAAAATGCGAAACTGTATAGCGCCACCTATACATGGCGGCCAGTACAACTGTAAAACCCCAGGAAGAACCAATGACCGACGGG
Organism: Sinohyriopsis cumingii; assembly: GCA_028554795.2. Lineage (NCBI taxonomy): Eukaryota > Metazoa > Mollusca > Bivalvia > Unionida > Unionidae > Sinohyriopsis > Sinohyriopsis cumingii. The sequence goes on from CM068836.1 coordinate 36,563,856, forward strand.
AAGCTACTGGCAAGCTTTCTCACAGACCCACTTTGACCGATACCTAGACCAGAAACCACTTGACTAGAAGTAAGATGGCAGTGATCCGTAAAGCGAGCGATTGAGACCAATTGGTCACCCGGGGCACCAACAATAATAATAACATATTATGTTGTAGATGCTGTACGTTAAAAATGATCTTCATTATTCACAGAACAATACTTATGCATGTACTTAACCTTTTTAATTGTTTTCTTCTTAATTTAGGTACTAAAAATATGGGAACAAGTTACCTTTTGTTTTAGATTTAAATCATTGATGTTTTAAATAATTTTATATCAAATGCCTCAAACAATGCGGAAGAGTGTACTATTTATTAATGCGCATCTCTCTCTCTCTCTCTCTCTCACACACACACACACACAGAAGGGTTAAGGGTGTAAAAACAACTGTGTCTTGAATTGAGTCTATGAGATTGAAATGTTTGATATTTTTAAGTGACATTGGAGGGATAGAACTTATTTACTTGCATTCTGAATCATATAATATTAATTACATTAGAAGATTTTATTTAAGTAGATAGCACCTAGTCATGCACTCCAGTAAATGTCAAAAGTTAATTTCCTGTAACGATCCATCTTAATACACAAGAACGTGGACTGGGCTCCATCTTTCATCTATTATCACACATCGAAATCCAATCAAAATAGAGATATAAACAATCAGACTTGTAAGACGGTTCAAATGCGCTTTTATGACATTATCTGTATATTATGACGTCTGCCACATGCTTACCTACGTCGTCAGCCCTGTACTAAGTTTCTGCAAGAAAAGAATCCAAGACATGTTCCACCTTCGTATTAGGTAAAAGCTTTTTCCTTCTGCAGGGCTAAGGAAAAGAAATTGTCCTGGCCGAGTAACAGTTGGATCGGTCGAGTAAAACGTTGATTGATCGATTGATTTTAGTTTTACGGCGCACCAGCACTTTTAGGCTATTTAGCGCCAGAGAATAGGCTATACCTAGCATTAAAAGCAATTGATGAAAGGTTTCTTATCGACCAGCGATAATAAAACAAACTGTTAAAGGCAAAACGATAAGATTGTGAGGTTAATATATCAAGCTTCCCGATCAACGGGGAATGTAAATGGTGTGTGTCAGTGAAGATTTAGATGAAAAGATATTGCGTGTGAACGAAGGTATGTAATTACATAAAAATACTCAAGGTGATAGCATAAAAGTTGTTTGCTTCTTTCAGAAATTTTTAAATGCAAGAGAAGTTTATTGTATCAAAAAATTCCTTGATGTTGTGCACATTGTAGTACTGACCGAGCGTAGGTTGGAGATCGAAACAATCTATCATAAAGTGCTTAACAGTGGATGGTTCATTGCAAGAAACGCACTCTTGTGGGTCTTCGCCTTTTAGCCTGTAGGAGTGGTTTGTATAAGTATGACCAGTTATAATTCTTGCAATGGCTACCTCTTTCGTGCGGATGGTTCTATAGGACAACACGGTATTAATGACATGGAAAAATGGGAAAAAGCCTGGAAATGGGTGAACATAAAATAGAGTATATATGGGTTTAGCTGACGAGGATAGGTTAATGTTGTAAGTTATGTTTTAGGAAAAAAATCTTTTGAGATCTTATCCTAGTTGTAAGTGAAAAAATAGAGGCTTTGTTTTATTGAACGAATTTCAGTCCTTTAACAGTCTTGAGTCTGGAACACTGATTACTAAAATTAGCACCTGACTCTTTGGTGTGGAAATGAAAGGACGTGTTTCAAGACACATGCAGGTCCAGAAAATGCCGCAACTCATTTCTTTTCCTCTACACAGAAGCTGACAACCAGGTTTCATCTATACTGATAATATAGGTTTGATCATGAGCACTCAAAAATTTTAAGTTATTGAATTTTTAATATCATGGTGTTTGCATAGATTTACTATGGAAACTGAATTAGTACCGTGAGTCCTGTAGGAACAAGCCCATTCTCCCTAGGTCGTTTTCATCGCATGAAGTTTGTTATTCACTGCATCATTCCATGATGCCTGTCACTTCAGACGTAAAGACTTTTAGATTTTTTTTAAATCAGTGTATGGTAAAGTGAGAGTAAAACATCTCTAGGCCGAATAGACGCAGAACAGCACTTGAATATATATCTGAATGCATTTTCTAACCTTAACAACTGCCAAAATTCAACGTCATTTGGCTTGCCTCATTTATAAATTACTTGTGCCTAATCTGCCTGATCCTTGTCACTCTAGAACATGTTGCACAAAAAATCGCCTTTTTTACACTGGTAAAAAGCTGTGTTGATACATTGTCATGCCAAAGGGAAAATCGAAGCAGACACTTCTATAAGCATCTAATTACTTTTCACAAGAAAAATGTTGCCAATTTAGATACGAAATGAGTATTTTGAGTATCTCAGCCAATTCTCGCCAACTTTAACAACAATATATCGACTGGTCGAAATCTGGTTGGGCTAATGACCTACAAATGTTTCAATTTTTTAGCCAATCAACAATCTTCCTTTTCATATCGCCCATATGTAGCTCTCTAGAATTGAGGTTTGACCACAATGAAGCATTTAGTACGAAAGCTGATGGAAATTTAGACAGCTGGAATTCTTCTGTCAAATGCAAGTTTCTGGCATTTGTCCTTTGAAAAGTAATTGCATACTCATATAAATACATGCTTGCATCTTTAACTTGGTGTGACAGTGTATTAGTAAAGCCACACATCCTTCAAAATACTGGTGATCTGGAGCACGCGTAACAATGTCTGACCAGAAAAAAGTACTACAATTTAGATATCGTCTCTTGACTTGTCCCATATCTAACTCATAAAGATGCGTGATAGCTCATTGATAATGAAACTTCTGATCTCTAGAATACTGAACGATTTCACTGTAAACACGAATACCACTAAGAATGCAAGGACTATAAGTGCAACTGCAGTATCTCAAATAACGAACTTTGTCTCTCATTATTATGTTTATCTAAGGACCCATGTATTAGAACGTAATATTTTAATGATTTAGATCCATTCTAATATCAAGCTTGCATCAAGTACATGTGGTTCTATAGTAAAACAATAAGTAGTGTAGGGGAGAAGTGTACTGTGTAGTACGGCGAGGGCAAGGACGGGTAACTCGTGCAACTCACTTGCCCCAGGGACGAGTACTTGGGAAATCTGTTCCTGACCCCTGATTCTGCATTGTAGAGAAAAGGTCGCAGAAAAATGCAGTAGAAACTGGGTCTCATACAGTGATCAAACCATGCGGTTTTCTCAAGGTGGCATTTTCACAATCAAATGTATTGTACTGTGGCAGTGGCACTATGCTTCCAAAGGGAGATAACTCACTAGTAGCAGTATGTTCTCACAACTCGTACTATTTCAGACGATACATTTTTGTGGAAGTGGAATTATCCTAAGAGAGGTAACCCACTGTGAGGAATATTATTCCGGTGACGTAACACGGGCTAATCTCTGTTATTATAATGGTTGGGATATAAATTCTTTTCGAATCTACATTCCTCAGATTGTTTCTGTATTTGTGTATTATTTTTAAAATGTCCGCATATTACATACACTTTATGATGGTTAGTAACTATGGACAAATAAACATGTATGTATAATAATTATACATGTTTATAAGCAGTTAATGAATTCTTCTTCACACATAATTTATATACAATCAATACAGGATTTTATCAATACAAAACTTGTCATGCCGACTAAAAGAAATATATCAGAATTGGTAATTCCATTTATAAAATACAAATTATGTTCATGTTATATCTCATTTGTTTTATTAGTGTGAACATGTCTACATTCTAAGATGCTAAAATGATCGCATTTCGTGTCCACAAAATGATCAAGGTTTCTACTATTTGGTTTGTTTAACATGGCTCATCGTGCGTCCCTTACGGCACATGGCAGTCTTAATTTCCCAGTCATCGTAGGCACAGTGAACTAAAGAAATCCTTGGATAACAGTTACTCATTCTTTCCATCACGTTCGTTATTTTATGAAATAAAGTGTCCGATAGCTGTCTGGGCTTGACAAATCCACTAGCTCCACGCCCAGGACAAGTTTATGTTGGGGCAAGCTTCAATTTGTAATCATTTTGCCCGTGAGGAAGGTCAAAGAATTGAAGAGGGGGAGTTTCGTGTTCAGTTCGTAATGCTTTACGTGGTGTGATTTTCAACAATGCTTATTAATTCAAAATGATTAATTACCAGGGAGATTTTTACAAGTGTTCGGTGAACACGTGTTTCATGCTGTTATTGGGAATTATCTTGAACGATATTTGCAGTTTGACTATGCAGCATAACTTTGTTGTTTGCCTAGCTTCCAGCGCCAGGTCAAATTTATGTGTGAGACAAGCAGGGCTTGGCCAAAAAGTCTAAATTCAGCTAGAGAAGTAACGGATGAACATTGATACGAAAGAAAAGGATCTTCATCAATTAAAAGGAGAGTTGACGAAGCTAAACAATCCTATTAGAATCGATGATGGTTGACCGGTATTCGATCATAAAGTCGACACGAAGTTAGCCGGATTGGGTTTTAGTGATAAAAATTGCAACTGACAGATCTTCTAATAGTTCCTTGGCTTTATCAGATAAGAAAGTTGAAAATAAAAGTAACTTTTTTTAAAACAAATTTCAAATCAGAAAACTACATTAATCTTCTTTCTTTTCTAATGGTGATGAAGCTGACCGGCTATTAGACAGCCATTCTTTCTCAGATTGTACTCACAGCAGAAAAGAAAAGAAGTAAATACAAAAAATATAAATCAAGCAATGCTTTTCATGGTAGCGATAAAGTACCATTTCCCCAAATAAGGCAGCATTCAACTCTTCAGTTTGAATATGCTCATCCGGGTATCAAGTTTTACGATCTAGCTTTGAAACTATTTGTTGCTGGAGAGCTTGAAATAAGTCTTAGAACAGACATTTCTTCCTCAGTGAGGAAGGGCAGTCTGGCCTTTTCGAGAGAAAAGACTCGTTTACTTACAGTAAGGTTTACGAGCTTTACTGGCCTTGTATGCGGCTCGGCTTAAGAATATTTAATTAGGCCTAAAAACATGGGCAGACGATCCAAGTGAAACTAAACTTGCTCTTTTGTCAAACAATGTCTTAAAACTGGCAGATGGAAAATAAGACTTTTCGTGTTCCTCTGTCGTATTAAATGTGGAAAGATTCAATGGATCATATGGCCAACGTCAAAGGTCAGAACTGTTTTGTTTTTTATGTATGTGCAGCTGACTGGTTGAAGATAAATGTCAGAAGATCACGCCTCGAATGTGATCCTAAATGTCAAAACGGACTCAACTGTCTAGATCAATGTATTATTAGTACAAGTTAGAACACAATATAGGAACTTTTTCCCAAGGTTTGCAGCAAAAGAAATGTGAAGAAAAAAATATATACTGCTGCAGCCTATTCTTCTGAGTCAAATTTTTCAAATGAAATTTTCAAAATGCTGCGTTGATAAGAAATCTTGTGAAATATGCAAACATTCAGCTACTAACTCTTTCCAAGAAAAGTATGAATTCCATGTTAGTGTTCCTCATAATAAAGTGGTAGAGTCTAGATTGCATAACTTTAAAAACCATTTTTAGTTTGATACGGTGCTTTGAATGGGGTCATGCTCGGCTGCTCATATTTAACCAAGAGTGACAAATGTAATGGCCTTATACTCATTCCCTTTGGAGTATGCATTTTCATTTATTACGATGATTTCACTGGTGCCAACTGCCAAGGAACAGGGTAAAGCCTTCCGAGCCCATTACATTGTAAGGGAGACAATTCGAAATTGTGAAATCGAGGAAGCTCTGAATAAGGCTTGTCGCCCTTCATCCCAAATAGTATTTGTAGTGTTCTTGTTTGATTCAACGAAGGCAACCCTGAATATTTCACAAAGTAGATTAGAAGATATCATTACTTTATGCTCCTATTGGCAAATTCAAAACAAAGACCTATTTGATACAGATTCATTCCCCATTAGTTAAAAGTCACTTCGTGGCATATTTCTTTATCAGTGGTTAGAAGAGATAAATACTTTTCAAGGCCACCAAAAATTGTCTAATTGATGATGAAATTAGAAAGGATTTTATTTGGTGGGAAAAGTTCTTATCCATATATAAATGGAGCTCCCATGATGCAATTATAGGAGTGATCTTCACCGGATCAGCCGGGGTGGGGGGTGGGGTCTTCCCCAAACGCGTGTATTTCTGCTGTGTTGCTATATTATCAAAGACAAATGTTTCATAAAATGTTCCCACCAAAATTTCAGACAGGTTGGAGTTTTAATATTCTTGAGTTGCTGTAACTGTAGTTTGTTTTAATTATGGGGCGAGCATTTTAGAGGAGAACGAATTCTTCTCCTTTATGACAACAGCTCCACTATGTCAGTTTAATATGCAAACTTGTCGCAGAGATATATACATTCAAGCTGTGTATTTGAAATCAAAGCAAGACATATCAAGGACTAGGACAACGTGTTGGTGTTTTTGTTATTCAGGTGGCACCTAAACAGGCAATTAAAAATACACGAGTTTTTTTTCAGGTTACAGTATTTTAATACTGGATCATGTTTAGATCGACAATGTGTTTCATTTACTAATCCGTAGCATTGCCTTTCAGATTCACAGATCAGCTTATAAGGATCTCAGAGACTTCGTCATGTTGACCTTTGCTGAATGAACTAGAGAAAACTTGAAACTCACTGGAGAATTGTATTATTTTGCAGATGTTTTAATTACATATATTTTCCTGCTCCAATAATATAATTATTTTATTTGTGTAGCTTTTACCAAGATCTTTTCAAAATTCCAAATTATATGAAACAATATGCTGGTGGATTGTAAACACTTCATTTGCTGATCTGCTTTAATCTTGATAATGCTAATATATACGAAGTTAATTTAGCTATATAAAGAATATCCAGAGAGAATTTCATTTGCATTAAAGACGCCTTTCCAAGCACTCCGCAGATTCTAATTGATGTATATGACTATTGAGATTCGAGGATGTTGCATTATAGCGTTTGCTTCATTCTGCTTTATTGTTAATGGCCGGAAAATCTAATATTGTATCTGACAGTGCAAGAACGTTTAATCCTATTTTTTTATTAATTCGCAAAGATATCATTTCAAACGAGGATTGTATTAATGTTCCCTTTAAACTGTTTTGATATAATAATAAAAAAACATTCAGTTTGGCGAACGTGTTTTAAAATTCCTTCTCACAGCCACGCCAGGTTCAAGATTATGTCCTGTCTCGACTTACAGTAAATCCAGGTATGAATTAGATTAGCCAGCTTTACATATCAGTTCACATTCAGGAGTTATGATTATCACATACCACATTTTTCACATACAACAACGAGAATTTAGGAAGCTATTTTTATCGTACTGTTTTAGACTAGAGAGACATTTTTCAGTCCAATCTTTCTGGGGAACTAATTCAGTTGCAATCAGAGTGGTCAAGTATGCTTGTCAAAGATACTTGAAGCATTTTTTGGCTCGTCAAATTAGGGTTACACATAGAATGTCTACACACATGCTGGATATGTCTTTGATTGCATACATATTTGTAGGTTATTTCTATCCTTCACATTCATTCTACAATTGTCACATATATCATGTATTTGCATCATCATATCAGTTATCTGTCTATAAGTGATTCCATCTGTAAATACATTCAAGCTATTATGCACACAAGCATATATGATTTTCCTGGAGCTAAACTTTCAACAATCTTAAGATATTTACACAACAACTAGGCACGTATTGCTAGGTATTCACACTGTACTTAACGTCTTGGCACTAATGATGTGGAATTCAAATCCACTGATGAAATATTATGTAATTTTGTAGATTTGACTGGAATTTCTATTTATTAAATTCTGCCCCAGCCTTTGTCTTTTGTCAAGATTTCCGAGCAAATTTCATTGCTGTCGATAACCCTTACCACACAAAATGCCTAAAGGTCATTTCGTTGCTATCATTGATAATGGCCTTAATCTGGGTTCTCTTGAACCTACATAATAAATATTTTTCTTTATACGGACATTAAATAAATTATTAGATTTTTAATATTTTTGCACGTTTCACAATTGACCTGAAACATAGTATTTGTGGATTATTTTTTTTACAGATATCCAAGTCTCTACACTGATATCACCTTTTGCCAGAGCGTACCTTCGCAATAGCTGTGTCTGTTGTTCATCTTTGAAGTTCCCTTATTATAGTGAACTCTAATGTTCAATATTAACGGTGCTATAATAAATTATTTGCTCAGCTGCATTGATAGATATATCTATTTTCAGCATGTATAAATTTTCTAAAGTACGTTTGCCAAGTTGAACTTTGCATATATCACTGGTCAACAGTGAAATCATTACTGACTTGAAAAGGCCCTAATCTGTAGTATTTTGGTGTGCCGAACACGAAAATAACCGTGAAAAATTTGTATTGGCTCTCGTTTTGAAGATATTCATATACCTCATTTTCTATGTTTCACTGTGTAAATTTCTCCAGTAGGACTGCAGCAACATCCGGAATAATGATGTAACATTGCATAATACCATCATGATCACATCATCCACAGTTGATTGCATCATTTTCTGATGCAATGCAATACTAATGCCATGCGGCTGCTGAAGTAAGTTGACGTCAGCAGTGTACTATACATGTGTAGGCCTATTATACTAATGCCAGGCGGCTGCTGAAGCTGACGTAAGCAGTGTACTATATAAAGCCCAATCAGATAGGTTCAGCATTTAAAATATTTTAGACGTTGTGCGAGACAGTTCAAGCTACTGTTACATAAAACTTATTATTTTATCCATTTACGTACAATAAAGAACAGTAATGCCTCGAAAGTGTGTTAATACCGCGGACAATTTTTGCTATATTTGTGGGGAAGTGACATTTGCCAACCAGAAGAAAAGTATCAATTCTCAAGTGAAGAAGGCATATCATCTTTACTTCGGATGCAAGGTTGGTGACCAAGACAAGCCTTGGGCTCCGCATATATGCTGTGCTACATGTACAACACAGCTTTCACAGTGGTTGAATTGCAAAAGGTCATCAATGCCGTTTGCAGTCCCAATGGTGTGGAGAGAGCCAAGCAACCACCTAAATGACTGTTACTTCTGCTTGGTTCCTCCTCTTTCCGGCGGAATAACGAAGCGAAAGAAGTCGAGAATAGTCTACCCAAACATTCCGTCTGCATTGAGACCAGTTCCACATGGTGAGGGACTTCCTATTCCAGAACC